>JAHYIQ010000017.1:3331250-4650000 GCA_030673865.1 Melipona bicolor
ATCAGTGGGATCTGTCGGAGCTTTCGCAACCAGGTCGCCTTTGAGGGAAAGCATCGCCTTCCCCGTGGAAAGTGCGTTCAACGAGGGTAAACTATCTGAAAGTGTACACTCATATCAAAATCGATCGGCGGGGCTCGATCAGTGGATGAAGGAGAGGATTTGGAATTCGATTTGGACTTACGAGTGCTAGACAGGTAGAGAACGTGTGGCCACCGTGACGAAAATAATTGAGAGACTCGAGTGACGAAAACGAGGTCCCAACGCGCGGCGGTTCTAACCGCGTTGGAACGTGGAAGAGTATGAAGAAATAATTTTCTCAACTCAAATTCTGGAAAATATTAGTTTTTGGGATATTGCACAGAGTACATACAGTTGTCGATATTTTACACTCTTGTTACTTCGTGAAAAAAGACTCGTTAACGAGAAATTTTAAGAGACAAATTTTGTTCGTTCGAAACGATAAATTTAGTTGTGAGAAAAATTTTTTTGGAATTCTCCAAAATACTGTAAAAGAATCTCCATTCTTTTTCACGGATTTATTGACGATTGGAGCATAAAAATCGGAGATATCGAGGTCCAAAAAATTTACAATACTATGGAGAGTATACAAGCTTTTTGTTTATGTTTATTTTACAAAAAATTATTTAAATCTTTAAAAACACACTGTTTCGTATTTCAAAATTTCCTATAAAATGTCCAACAAAAATTACAAATTGACCTTTTTGGCCACTCTGGTAGCTTTAACGTTAAAGCCACAAAATTTCTTTCTTCAATTTGTCTTCTGTCAGTGCGTTAAGAATCACACTGGTGTGAGTTGATCGTGTATTTCAACTTCTAAAAGTCACAGTTACGAATTCACCCTTTCGCAATTTCCAGAAGTATCACCATTTTACGAAGAGACTACCGACTGACTGAGACTAACCACAATGATTTTCAACTTGTCAATCGTTCATTGACAGAGGAAGACTGTTGACGGTGCTTCGTAGGCTTCCCACATTTTCTAATTACAGTCAACATTTCATTTGCCGCGTGGAGCTTCCGAAATCGATGGGACGAGCGACGTATTTCACGTATCGTTGGACGAGCGTGCCTTCGTAACCCACTTTGTAGTCGGAAAATGAGCCGGGGACGGAAATAACGGCACTGATAATATTTTCATTCGAAAGGAGTACGCTCGTATAACGCAGCGCGCGTGCTCCCGCATAAATTTCACCCCGTGACGATGATCACGTTCCCGCGTACCCGGCCACCTAACCGGTTTCAACAACTCGCTTTTTCGTTGTTGAGAAATTGTTTCTCAGCGCGAGCAGAAAAGCTCGCTGTTAATGTCGGTCGCGAGCGAACGCCATTAAGCTCGCCCCTTTCGTTTCTCTGCCATTCGGATCCTTTTAGCTCCACTTCCATTTCCATTTCTTTCGTCCTTTTCTGACAAATTGACGAACAATGATCCTTCGGTACCCAAAACTTTGGACACTCGTTGGATCGATAAGCTTTCCGCTCTGTTCCAGTTTCATTTTCAGTTCTTCCGATTTTGACAAATTGGCGAACAATGATCCTTCGGTATCCAAAAATGTAGACACTCGTTGGATCGATAATTTCAACGATGAATTTTGTCCATGTCTACTTAAGATCGTTGCGAAATATTAGAATTAAAATTTAAAAATTTCTCTTTGCATTTTAATCGACAAAATTAAAATTCCTTTAGTTTAACGTGTAGAAACATATAAAATAGAGATGTTAATACTTTTCATACGTGAAAATCCAAATGCTCCTTATTTATTGATCCGTCCTTATAATTTCTAAACGAGGTTCGATTTTTGATTTGACAATTTGAATTCGATTTCCGACTTTATTTGATTTTTATTTTATATCGATTACATATATTGAAATAGGATTTTGATATACACGAGTATGATTAGATATATTGTTTAGATCGTTCAAGCATTCGCTCGCACGAGTCAAAAATGAATTTGAAAATAACTCTACTAAATGAACTTGAAACACTCAGATTTTGCTCGACTTTACGAAAATCAGTGATTCAACTTGGTGAGTATTTGTCAAAACGGAAAGGACAAACGAGCTAAAAATTGCACGAACGTGTATCGCGTTTAAAACTTCTTGCGAAACAACGATTGTGTACGATTCGTGTATATTTACCGCGAACAGGCCGGTTCATTAGGCACCCTCGTTGTGTAATCATCGAGCCCATGTGCATGCAATGAAAACGATAGAATCCGTGTTTGGATTATCGAAGCTCGAAATTGAAAACACGTGGCCTTAAAACGTAAGGTAAACGCGCGTACGCGACGGCAGGTTAGAGGACTTTGTCGCCTGATCGTTTCCTATCGGATCGTCGACGTTGCCAACAACCACGACGCACGTGCCGTGGATTCTTGGTCGGCGTTACGATTAAACGTCGTAGACTTCGCCGAACGATCGCAAGGCCGCGTACCACACGTGGATTTAGAAGTGACACAATCGGAATTCGTACGAAGCAATTGGAACCAAGGCTCCATGGAGCTCGAGCTAGCGATCAGCCCTGCCCTCGAGCAGAACGGAAATTATTCGCGTTTTCGAGTCGGTCAGCAAAGAGAGAGAGAGAGAACGGATTGAAAAGTTTGTATTCCGCGGCACGAGCCACGATAATGTTCCGCGAATGCGCGATCATTTGCATGGCTGGCTCACAAAACGCATGCGAAATTACGACGATCGCAAAGGTACAACGTGCGGGAATAACAAATAACGCGGGACCATCGAGCGAGTGAAAAAGAAAAGGAAAAAAAACTGCACGACTTGTACTCCAGTACGATTCGTCTCACTGAAAGGTCCAGAAGCAACCGTTCGACGACTTTTTTGCTATAAAATTTTATTGATACGTAAACATTTGAACTGATACAAAACAAATTACAGGCGCGACCGCTCAGTACTAGACAACGCCACTCCTACTCGAGGTTTATCCCACGCCCCCTTTCGAATCACGTGATCCAAACCAACCAATCGCTAATTTTCGTTGCATTAACGTTGCACCTGCACTTTCAGTGATAAAATGAACCTTTTCCCTCCGTTTCTTTTCTTTCCGACCGTGGAAATGTCTCAAATTGTGCCTATTTACTCGAGACAGCTGGCTTGGTCTTTTACTCGAGACGTGCAATATCGCGAGCGTGGAAATACGTGACTAGTAACGTTTCAGTCCGCCATTTTATCCAACCGACGCGGATATCTGGCTCTGACCGCTTGGAACATTGTAATTTACCGCGAGTGTTTTTTCTCGAATTTCTCTAACGATCGATCAACAAACCGCGGAAACTGTTTGATCGTGGATTATCGTTCGTTATTTGCAACGCCATCGACTATTATCTCGAGTGCTAATTGAAATTCACGAAAGCTGTCGGGCACTTGTGTGCCAGCTCGCTTTAAGTAAACCGTCTAAGAAGGTTATTCTTCGAAACGCAACAGCGTAAAAAACACATGTCGCTACGGTTTCTTTTCTTTTACAAACTTTGACGACGATTAGACTGGAAAATACATCTGTTCCACGTGGATTCGTTTCATGCAAATGAAAATCGTCAAAAAAGAGCAGAAATATTGAAAGAAAGAAAAGTTGATACAAGTTTTTCGTCACAGGTTAACAAAAAAAAAAAAATAATAATAATAATAATAACATTTCAAAAGACAAAAGTAAATTTGTCACTGTAATTTAAAAGAATCAATTAACTGGCACAAACTATCATCCTCGTCGCTTCGAAACATTTGGAAGTTCGACTTTGTTTTCATTGTTAATTTTTTCAAATTAACATAAATTTGCCGGTATTCGTTGAATCGACGTTTCTTTAAATCTTCGTTGAAGCTTCGATGCTCGTTGAACGTTTGGATCAATGTCTACAAATATATAATATTTTCTAGCCGCGTATAAAAAGTACCGCGTAAATGGAGGGACTGTTGTAACTTCCTTTGCCTTGTTCCTCGAAGGGGAAAAGAATCTTGATTAACTTTCGATCAGGTTTGAAACGAACAGGAATCCCCCGCGAAGGAACTTCGAGGACGTAATGCGAAACACAAATTACGAAATTAGAGGATTGGAAAAGATGCATAATGCATGCGATCGCGCGCTGAAGACTCTACGAAAATCGTACAAAAGGCAGAAACAAAGCGACCAGTTCCATAGAAATTCGATGAGAAGCCGAGCCTCTGTCGATACAGATGCGCGCTGCTCTTGTTGTACCAAAGTATAACAAAAAAACTGCACGACTTGTAGCCCAGTACGATTCGTCTCACTGAAAGGCCCAGAAGACGACTTTTTTGCCATAAAGTTTTATTAATACGCAAACATTTGAATCGATAGAAAACAAATTACAGGCGCGATCGCTCAGTACCTCCTACTCCACGCCCCCTCACGAATCACGTGACCCAAATCAACCAATCGCTAATTTTCGTTGCATTAGCGTTGCACCTGAAGAGGCCCGATTTTCTGGGTTTCCTCCGCTAAAATCACTTTCAGTGATAAAAAAAAAAGAAAAGAAAGAAGGAGAAACGTCGTTGCAGCCTACAAATGAAGGCTTTCACGCCTAATACCTCATTTTTCTTTTCTCTCGTTTTTCCTCGCCGCTCATTCTCTTTTACTCTCTGCTCCTCTTTTCCTGAGGGATCACGAAACCGTGTGTGTGTATATATATATACGTGTCGTGTGCATTTGCAGGATCCCTTCTGCAGCTCATCCGTTCGCTTCGAGATGGATCGATGATCCTTGAGATCGCTAAATTCGACGGATGGAAAGAATCTTCGTATTTCACGTAGCGAATTAGCTCCTTTGAGAAAAGAGAAGTAGCATTTCGCACGATAGACTTTATTAGACGAAATTAAAATTAAAGCTTGGAGTATTTCCTGAACTCGAACGACTTTTCTTTCTCGTAGGAAATCGATAATGCGTTTAGATTCTATTTAGAGGGTGAAGAATCATAAAATCGTTATCTTCAAAAAAATAATTTGCGGCCCCTTTCGAGTCGAACGTTTCTCACGAGATATTCTTACGAATGACCATTTATAATTTTTGTCAAGTATTTCACAGACATACAAATATAAAACACCGTATTTTTAAAGATTTAAATAATTTTAAAGATTTTGTAACAAAGCTCGTATAACCCATTGTGCTATAAAGTTTCCTTATTTTTTTGACTTCAGTGTAGCAGTTCTGCTGTTAAATGAAATATTAATTGCACCACAGAAGCACCCTATAATACATTTTCAACAACTGATACCTTTCTACAGTACGAATTTCAAGAATTTTATCAATGACAACGTATGTCGATTGGCAACATTCTATCGACTTGAAATAACTTTGAAATTTATATCTTAAAAAATGTCGTAACCTGAACCGTAACTACGATCATTTTTCTACTCTCATATCATTCCATTTCACAGAGAAGTCTCGTGGAAAGCTTTTCTCGCAAATGCCCTCTTTAAATTAAACTGAACCGGGAAACGAGATCAGTCATCGTTCATCGTTCAGCCTTCATAAAATAGATGGTTGCACGAATTTATTGAACGATTTCATACTTACTTGCTCGTGAGCAGTTAACGAGCGATAATTCAGCGAGTCCGTGACAGTCAAATGCTGCTCGCTTCTTTGCTTTGTTGCAACTCGTTTGTGAAATAAATCGTAGGAAGAGAAGAATCGAAGAGCTTTTTAGGAAACGAGGACTCTCAAGACAAAATGACGAACTGGATCGAAGGTTTTAATCCAATCAAATTTGAACTGATAATTATTTGCAAAAATACGCGACGAAATACAACTGACTTTGGCATCTGTAAAACGAGCGAAAGCTTCAATTATTTAAAATTATATGCTGTATTTTAAATTATTTACTGTGAGTCTCAACTTTTTCAAAAAGAAAAACTCCTGTTTTTTAAACGTTTCGTAAAATAAAACTCGAAGTATCTACACCATCTTCACGTGTGCTGATAATTCGGCCAACTTCAACTCCCCTGACATTTTCGTGCCGGCCCGATAAACAAGCGTTAAAAGGACACGGCAACGGAGAGAAATAGAAAATTAAAGGGAGAAACAAAAGCTCATTGCGATTCACGACCGCGCGTTCTCGTAAATTCGAGGGGGTCTTGTAAAGTTTTCGCGAACCGACCAGACGATTTTGACCGTGCCGTGATCTGACCACGTTTATCGTTGTAATCAATCTTCCTTTTTTCGTTCCTTTTGTTAAACGGCGCGTTTATTCCCTCGATGCTTTTTTTCGAGTCGACTGTCCTTGCCTCGTAATGTCCTTGGCCATTACGGAGGAAGAAAGCTCGCTGGTTCTTGCGTGTCTCGAATTGAAACGAGATTCGAGACTCGATTACGTTCTCTGTCCATCGTGGAACCAGTAATTAACAAACGCAGCGACGTTTGAACGAAAATGAAGTATAGAGAGTATAGTTTCGCAGAGAGTTGAAAGCATCACTGTATTTCTTTCATTTGCAAAAGCTTCCTCTAGTACAGTGTTCGACAAAACCACGAAAATGTGCCGTTGAAAAATTGTTTTTCGTCTGCTAAATCCATCATGAGTTTGAGGATTAAAGTCTATTCTTTGCAACAATCGTCATCTTTTTCTTCTTCGTTATTTTTACCGTTTTAGCGTTAAACGATCAAGATTCAAGAAATCCCAACGTTCAAAGTTCAACAAAATCAGGCAGCAAGTTTCGAGGAGAGACTTCGATCTTCGAGACTGCGACAGACGCAGCCGCGGAAACAATTTTTCGATGTTTCCAGGAGCGTTTGAATTTTCACAATTATCGAGAACAAAGTCAGCTATCCTCACTCTTCCTGTCTGACGTAAAAATCATTGAGAACGAGCGAGGGGCCGTCAGCATTGTCAAAGTGGAGGCTTTATACGCTTTAAAACGAGATCAAGCGTTGAATTGTTGCGCGAGTTCTTTCAACGAAGTTCCACAACAGTTTGAAATATCGATAATTTTCCATCGTTGTGCTTTTCACTGTGCGCCAATATGTGCTTTTATGGGTACAATAGAAAAGCATTATTTGTTCGATTTACAAAGGCAATAATGTCGTTACCAACGAAGGACCGCGTCACAATTAAATTTTGCAATTCCTGTAGAAAAACGCAGAGAAAAGATATCGCGGTGGCGTTTCTTCCAATTTACGATCTGCAACGTCCGACAAGACCAAGGACAGAAATTTCATTACCAACAGATTTTCGTACCAGCGATCGTGTCGATATTCCACGTAACTTAGCGTTTATCCGTCTCCGGTGGAAATGGATGGAGGGCTTCTCGGCGCTCGACCGGAGAAAAATATCGTGAAAATTTCGCGCCTCTCGGAGCTTCCAACGGCCGGTAAATTCGTTTCATTGTGACGGCCGTTATCGCGGAAATTATGCCGCGTATTGTCTCGGCCCTCCGGCTTTATACTCTTCGTTTTCGCCGCGACAATTACGACGCTACCGCGGCGATCTGCGAACGGGGAACTTTCTCAGCCGATACGACTCTTAATTGTGCCGAAAATAATTGTTCGAACGACATCATGGAGAGACGAACAATATCCCGCGTATTCGACGCACAAAAGGCTAGACCTGCGTCGAGACGGAGAAAGCAATTGACAGCAGATTTTTATTTGCTACGATAAAATATTTTTAAGTATGCACACGTTGTGTAAAGTACTTGAAATTTGTATACAGATGACGGCCAAGCTGCGACAGACGATCCATACACGTAGAAAAGAATTTACTGTAGAGTTCTGAACCCACGCCCCCTCGCAAGTCACGTGACCCAAATCGACCAATCGCTAATTTTCGTTGCATCAGCGTTGCACCTGAAGAGGCTCGATTTTCTGGGTTACCCTCACTAAAATCACTTTCAGTGATAATATGTATCAGTAAAAACGCATTTTTCATTATAGTGCACAGACGTATACGTCTTTTTGTGTGGTAACAATTTCGTATTGTCAATTATAATAACGCGATAAAAAATAATTTTTGATTTCATCAAGCTTTGATGAAGTTTCTGAGAATTTTCCTGAGTCTTCATTAATAAATTACGTTTCTGGTTCGTAGCACTTTAATTCTCCGTGTGAAGTTACTTCCGTTGAACGAATCTTTTGTTTGGGAGTAAAAATCGAAACGTTAAAGAAAACCTCTGTTGTAACATATTTTTTCATCTGTAGATCAAGCAGTTGGCCATTTAAGTTCGGGACACTCTCTATATGTTATATAAAGAAACTTGAATTTCACGTTACATAAAACACTTTGAAGCTTCGTTAGCACGACAGTGGCAGACTAAGTATGGCGATTGTGTTAGTAAGATTTAAAGCCAATTAACACCAAAGTAGTTAAAGTCGATTAGTTAATTTGACGTCAATTTCCTGTTCCAGTGCTCACTAATACGACGTACACTTTTATTGTACTTGGTTTTACCGCGTACAACTTTCCTCTACGCACTTTCTTTCTCCTCTTGAAACCCAACCGATTTGAATTCGAGTAATCCGATGAATCAGGAAAAGGCTTTGCGGAGCAAGGAAATGCGGGTTAGTGATCGATATTTATTTCCCTGCGTTTGCCGTGGAGCTTCTTTGTTCGTTCGTAATATCCTGATTTTCTTTCTCCAAGAAACGTCTCTGTTGTAAACACGCTGCTCGCTGCACTACGAAATACTTTAGAAAGAAAGTTCAGGTCGCGCGTTTCAGGAGAGCCAGTTTACATAAATGAAAAGTTTTCCCCCGTTAGAGTAGAATCTCTCCCCTCCCTTACCCTCCCTCCACTTTTTGCTGCAACTTTCTCCGACTTGGCGATGAAACGAGAGAGAGAGAGAAGGAGGCGTGAAATTCTTTTTCATTACGAACGTGTTCTTGAAAAATTCGATCGCAAGTATCGAACGTGCGTATATCATTCTGCGAGAAAACTACTTATTTCAGTGCTATGTTATTTAAAAAAACCGTACTTTTTTATCATTTTTTGATGGTGAACGTAACATCACATAAATGTTAATATATCTGTTTATGGAAACTATATATTCAAACACGAATTCCGAGTAAATTGGAGTCTCGATCTTTGCACCACAAAAAGAATTCACTCTTTCTCGCTGAGCGTGCAAAGTGGAGTACAGATACTTCATTTTTACGACAGGGTAAGACTGAACAGAAGCTAGCAGTTCCAATTTTATTTGGCTTACAATTAGTGCTTGCGTCCCTTAACCCTCCGAGTCACACTCGTGATAAGAATTAAAATCTAGGTTTCGAAAGCAAAAGCAAATTGTGGCCCTACAAAATATGAATTCGAATTTCCAATTTTAATTCTTCAAACTGAAGATTAACAATGTTTTACATTTGACGCACAATGTAACACGTGTGTAATAACTAGTGTTTACCAAAACTAAGAAGAAGTCGTAAGGCAACGTAAGTTTGCACCATTCGTTTTTCGCTGCACCAAATACACTTCGCGAACAGTTCCTTAGAAGCCGGATGGGAGGAATCGTGAGCGTGTTTCGTGAGTGGTTAAAACAGAACGAAATGTCGATTATCGGCAAACGGTGTTAATTATTACGATCCAGTGGTGTCGTCTATACATGTGCGCGCAAACGTCACGTAGTTGTGTACACGTTTAGCTGAGAGATGCATTAGAGTAAAGCGTGCTTGAGGACCGACCGAGAGGTTGCTCGAAAATAGAGAACAGGTTATTTCTGGGCTGTACTGTTTCAAGGTGAAAGGCCGGCTTCGCGAGTTATATATCCTTTGCTCCCTTTCCTGGAGCACGTGCACTCGCTCGCCTTGCCCCCCTCTCTCGGTCATTTGTCAATGAGCAAATAAACGAAAAGAAGCTGTCGTAATCGCGCACAAAGGAAGAATGCTTATGTGGCAATCGTCGATTTCCAAGTTTCGACGAAACAATCCTCCACCCGCTGCACGCGCAAGTGTTCGAATTCGAGAAAGCAGAAGAATTTCTATGTTACCTTCAGTTTACGTCTGTTATGCAAAGTATTTTGAAATTTCATTCAATCGGCGAAATTTGAAACTAATATGAGTTAGGTATGTATATTTGTACACTCGAACTACTTCTCTCAGACTAGTCACTTATCATAAATGAGTATCGAAATCGATCTTCTCCTGCGTTGAGTATTCCAAGTTATGAGTTACCGACAAATTTCGATAGACTGACCAGGCTACTACATTTCGAGAGAAACGAGTTTGAAAATTTACACAAAAATTCCTGCAAGTGTTCGAATATTCTGTCATATTATCACTGAAAGTGATTTTAGCGAGAGTAACCCAGAAAATCGGGTCTCTTCAGGTGCAACGCTGATGCAACGAAAATTAGCGATTGGCTGATTTGGGTCACGTGATTCGCGAGGAGGCGTGGGCCTCGAGTAGGAGTGGCGTTGCCTTTAATTCGTTTTGTATCGATTCAAATGTTTGGATATCAATAAAATTTTATGGCAAAACGGTCGTCTTCATTTCCTAATCGGAACAGTTGCTTCTGGATCTTTCAGTGTCTATCGCAAGTCTATCCTCTCGTGATGAAACACAGCGCATTCAGAAACTACCGAGCCTCTCTGATCAAATTTCGAATCCAATTAGCGTAATTGCAATTTTCATCACAGCATTGTCCGACTCGATGCGTTCGTTGTTTCGTTCAACCCTTCTTCTTCCGCCGCTGGATTGTCGCGCAACCAGAGCTAATTTCGCTGAAAGACGATCGATAGACCGATTAGGTGCGATCGTCGATTGGAGCAAACCGCATGCGCGGTAAATGACGACTAGGTGTAAACCAACGTCGCATTGATAATCGAGAAATGAAGCGAAATAAAAAAGAGACGAAGGAGGAGTGAGTGAAGAAGGATTGCGAACCGAGGAGGAAATCTCGAGCCGACGAAGGTCGCAATAGTTCATCCAGTTCACCCAGGGGAATCCAGGGGAAAGCCCTGTTGTTATCGGCGTCGAACCGGGACCGAATTCTATTAACATTGTAATCCGTTAACACCTTCCGGAAACATCTCGTAAATTTATGAAAGTTCAAACACGCCGAGTTAACGGAGGAATTCGATTATATCGGTGGCAAACATCACATATCGATGGTGAAATCTTTCGCAGAACCACGTGTTGTAAATTGACACGTTAATTTCCCTGAAGAGACGTTTACGTTTCTCCACGATCTCGGGGTTGTTCAATTTCTCCCTAAACAACTAAACTCTTCCACTCAAAAAAAGACCTAAAGTTGTCATTTTAAATTTTATTACTCGACTTTGTCACAACTTTCCAACCAATAGATCCAAGTAACAAGCTACAAAGATACATGTTTGCAAACTTTGCTATTTCACACTTCAAACGGGATAACAAAGTTTCGTTTTCAAACATATTGCTGTTAAGTGTAATGACTCTAAAGAGCTTCTCGAAAATGAAGAGACGCTAAAAATAAATATTACGCAAAAACATGTTTAATTCCACATCCCATTAAGAACAAGAGAACGAGCAATAGATAACCAACTTGCAAGCTGTAAGTAACTTCTCTTAAAAGATTAAGCAAACAAACGCGATAGCAAGAGGTTGAGGTGAAGTAAGTACACGTGAAAGCATATTTCTGTGTAAAACATTCATACGAGGAGCTGAGAGAGAGAAAGAGACTCTCTCTCTCTCTGTAACATTTGTAGAAAGCGTACCCCGTTTTCCAACCTCCCACGCGTCGACTCGTTCATCGACTGAGCTACAGAGAAGGACTCTTCGAAACGAATTCATGCACCTCCTGAAGGAAGGTGAACGAGGAGCCGTGGAAACCGCGGCACGATTAGCGAAGCAATTCGATTATCGAGAACCGGAGGCGATCTATCGGAGAAACAACACGTAGCTCCGAAGAGCTTTCATCGGTTGAAGCGTGAAATGCCGGTTTCCGTTCCGATCGACAGCATCGGCATCCTCTCACTGTGTCACGAGGGCAACGAACTGCTCGACCGAACACGATTGTTCCCTCTCTTTCTCTCTCTTTCTCTTCACTCTGGCGTGAACGCGAGATAATCGCTCTGGAACGGACGAATTTCTCTCTCCAGATTCAGAAAAAGATTCCCTCTCTCCCGATAAAATCTCCCGAGTTGGGCAACGTTCTGTCGCGCAACTCGCCGCTTTGGGTCTACGCGACGAAATTTGGAGCACATCGTGGTTATATTGGAAAAAGTACACAGCTGGAGGGAGAAGTTTCTGCCGGCCGGAGTTGGCCGACAGCGATTCCAGTGTTTGCTACAACGTGTTAAGAAAAAAACTGCACGACCTCAGTACGATTCGTCTCATTGAAAGGCCCAGAAGCAACTGTTCTGACTTTTTTGCCATAAAATTTTATTGATACGCAGACATTTGAATCGATGGAAAACAAATTACAGGCCAACGCCACTCCTACTCGAGGTCTATCCCACGCCCCCTCGCGAATCACGTGACCCAAATCAACCAATCGCTAATTTTCGTTGCATCAGCGTTGCACCTGAAGAGGCCCGATTTTCTGGATTATCCCCGCTAAAATCACTTTCAGTCATAAAATTCAAACATCGATGTCGTCTCGATGGTAGCGGCGCGTTAATGAAAGCGCTTGAACGTGTGGAAGAATGGAGTTTCTCTTTTCCCGGGAATTCATTACAGAGGAATTGCTCGATGAACCGATCTCATTCGTCTTTTCTTCATCACAAAGAGAATACTATGTGCATTATCTTCAATAATTGCTGGATTTATACGCAAGCGATGCGTGTGCTTAGAACAAAGATAACTGTACTATATTAGTGCACTTTTTCTGTACTAACTTTAACTATTATTTGTCACTTTAATTTTTAATTTATAATATTTATAATTTTAAGTGCATTACAGTAAAATGATTACATTGTAATTTTGTGATATGTGCTTCGTTCAAAAACACGATTCAATACAGGAAAGCGATTCAAAGAATTCGCAGTCTCGAAGATAACTAGTCGAAATGATCTCCGAGTTCAGGGATCGATTGAAACGCGCTGCTCCTCAACGTCGTTTCATCGAGACGAAATTGAAAAGCCCTCGAGCGGTGCAAGTTGTCTTTGCCAGAGCGAAAGCTCGGCCTTCTCGCCCGATCTCGATATATTTCCGAGGCATCTGTTTCCATTAGCCGCGCTTGCAAAGAGAGGCGAAGTTCGATCGACCGGTTGAAGACGCGGAGGCGAAGAACCGGGGAATCTCCGCGGAGTAGGTCAAACGCAGTTGCGAGGAGGACGCGTCAGGCTTTCCAGCGCGACTTTTTACGAATCTCGAGGAAACGCGGCATTGCAATTTCATTTCTCGAATAACGATCGCGAGCCTACATTCGCAACGTTAAACGTACAATCGGCACAATAGTTTCAAGATCGAAACTCGCTCGTACACGCCGATCGATCTGCAAATAAGGATGTTTGAATTTGGCCAGCAGCGCGCGAATTTAATAAGCGAGGATTCGCAAACTGTAAATTTAAATTACGAATTAACGCGCTGACTTTGCAAACTGTTATTGCGAATTAACGAGCTGAATTACAAACCGTGAATTTAAATTAAATGTTAAAGAATAATAAACAATATATTTCATCCGTATTTACCGTGCGATACATTTGCTACTTAATTTCCTCTACGTGAATTTTCTGTTTAAATATTTGCCGCTCGTATCGACTCCGAAAACGTTTCGCTTAATTTCGACGCTAACAAGTGAAACATTCGACGACTTTTCACGTACGACTTGTTTGATTTACAATGTGAAGAGTCTATCCATTGCGTGCGTCGTAAAGATCGTCGGATTTAACGAGAGTACTTTATTAAAAGAATGAACTCTGTCAATATCAATATCAATACCAATACCAGTGGTTAAGCGTTCGGATATATTTGCGCGAGATTGTTACTCTTTGCTTCAACGCCGACGCCACGGCGGAGTTAAGCGGAGTCGATCGGCGCAAGCCACCGATAACTGGCTCCGATTAACCTCCTCGAAGGCCTCCTGTCTCGGCGCACAGGATGCGTGCAACAGGATGCAAGAGGTGTTGAAACGGCCGAAAGAGATATTGTCGACAAGGCTCGTGATTGCAATTTATACGCAGCCGGCTCGACCGGCCGGTCTGTTTGTTTCCCAAACGTTGCAGAAAGTTTGAAAGTGGAGGGGAACTAAATATAAAACCGGCGTGTACGCGCGAGTGCAAGTGCAACCTCGATGGCCTGCGAACGACTCGACAACGCAGATCGGCTTAACAATGTGTAATCGATGACACGCTGCCTCGCCGGGACACGGGATCGCTCGGCGAATACTCGGAGAAAGGAGCATGGTTCAATGAACGATTCGATGCTTTGTTACACAAGGAATTATTTTCTCCCCACCGGCGAAGCCGATGCGAATTACAGGTTGCGTAATGTCATTGAAATTAAAAATAAAGTTTCCTTTGTGCGTTGCGCTCTACGAATCGACCGCACGTCGACGCCCAGAAAATAACGAGAGAAAAGAAAAACTGCACGACTTGTACCCTAGTACGATTTGTCTCGCTGAAAGGCTCAGAAGCAACTGTTCCGACTAGGAAACGAAGACGACTTTTTGCCATAAAATTTTATCGATACGCAAACATTTGAGTCGATAGAAAACAAATTACAGGCAACGTCACTCCTACTCGAGGTCTATCCCACGCCACCTCGCGAATCACGTGACCCAAATCGACCAATCGCTAATTTTCGTTGCATTAGCATTGCTTGAAGAGGCTAAAATCGCTTTCAGTGATAAAAACGAACAGCAAAGGGAGTAATTGTGCACGACTACTCTCAATCTGTTCGGATTCGTATTCAGCGACAAATTGCACGCGTAGAGCAAAATGATGCCCTAATGTGAGACCCTGGCTTATCTTCGTTATGGAATCGTCGAACGTGATCGCAATGTTTCTTTTCGTTCGTCAGCGTTTATCAGTTGTTTCGTCTGCACGTTACGGCGTTAGAAAATCGTTGAACACCTCCGGGAAACGGAGACGTTGGCGAATCGCGTCAGGAAAATGTTTAATCATTTTCTTAAGTACTATTGTACAGTACAGGCAGTGAAGTTTAAGATTTACTGATTACACGTATATGTTAATTTCTAAAGTATTGAATAGTTGTCATGTCATAGATTCCTAATATTATAGGAAGCATTGATAGGTCTCATATAAGATCAATTATCTTCATTTTTTAAGCGGATTCCGCTAAAAAAAAATAAAAAAGAATGAGATCTCGAAAAGCAGTTCGAGAAGATAATACAGATTATTAAAAAACGGCGAAATTTTTCAATGTTCTTAAAGAACAAAACTTTAAAAGGTTACGTAAAAAATATCGATTTTGCTCCTGAATAATTGACATCAAAGCCTCTTGGTAGAAAGCCCGCGTTAAGCCAAGAAATAATTGAATAGATGAAAATTATCTTGATATGGAGACCGTAAATATTTTATTTACGGAGATCGGACATAAAACTCTAGAAAAAAGTTGAGAATAATTACCCAGCTCTTGATGAAATGTGTCTTAGACAGATTTGATCCATATTCATAAGAACGTGTTCGACTCGAGCTACGTCAAACGATTTCAATTTCGTTTAGTCAATTTTATCGTTTTATTTGATCGTATATTCGCACATGTGCGCGGTTTTAATTCATCTCTCCACGCATCGTCGTCACGCGAGATTCTCGGACAGAGGTGCCTTTTCTGTACCGATCAGCGACTGCGTTGCCAGAGAACATCGATGTATCGTATCGAACACGGTTTCCGTAATCTCGATTTTGTAATCCTCCGTCGAGGAACATCCGCTTTAAGCCACGGCGTGAAACGTGGAGAAGAGGGTAGAGCACTCGAGGCGGCAAGTTTGAAATTATTACCACCGTAGACAAAAGAACGCTCTCCGGCTCGAATTTAAACGAAAGCGACCGGGGCACCTTTGCACGATTTATCATTCACGGCGGTGAAGATGCATTTCACGTTTCGAGTATAAATCGTTTCAAGTATCAATCTCGTTGAGATCTCGCGTCGGTCGTGAGAGTAAATCGTACATTGATCGTATTTTAATAGCGGAATAATCGGAGGTCGTAATAATTGAAACCGAAAACGATTTACGACCATAGATTAGGTCTATCCGCGCGACAGATAATTAACGAAGATGCACGTAAATTGCGCAAGCGCATCTTCCACGTTCGCGAATTTTTGCGCGTTAGCCTCGTTTCAAAGTAACATCGGGCAACAATGCGAAATTTGCAGGACGACGGATTTCTTAATTCTCGGATGCATTTTGATAAAGAAAACTTGCCAGCCGATCGACCGAGGGGATGAAAATAGATGTCGAAATTAGTGGATGTGCGACTGAAATCGAAAGAAGCATAACATTGGCACGGCTCATCGATTTCGTCACCGGAAGAAAGGGACAATATTTACGCAACGGTAATGACGATGACGCGTACAATTGGCAAGGGATCGGATTTCAAGTGATCGACGATCCGAGAAAATTGAAATCGATTCGTACGTGCTTTCTATCCGTTAATGTCTGCTAAAATTCAGCTGCGTGCAAAGAACTTTTCAATAGAGATAATTCTCCTTCGATGTGATGTCAGTTCGGACCCTTGGTTGATACTAAACTAGTTGTGTACCATCGGTAAGATCGATGTATTCCACGCGTAACAACGAAACTGATTAAAAAAACTCTATTTTGACACGAGATTCCGTTACACGTATACAATAATATCGTAAAAAAAGAAAGAAAAGAAATTGGCACCCCAAAATATAAATAATGCAGTTTCTTTTAGTCAATTGGTTATTAGAAAATTAAATCACTTACGATGGACAGGAAGCGGGGACGGTGGGGCGACCAGACGCCTCGGTGAACGACACCAGAACCAAAGAAAACAGACGCAACGTCCAGTTATAATATGCAAAAGTAATAAAATGCAAACGTGCACTTTCGATGAACGTAAATGGGCAATGCTACGAATAAAACAACGCGATGTCACGACCACTCTGAAGCACGAGGGGAAATAAGCTTCTGAACGCACGCACGCACGCACGTTCGCACGCACGAACGCTCGTACGAGTTTCTTAAGGGAAGAACATAGATACACACGCGACTAGCGTACACACATCACCACCTGATCGTACACACACCACGTATCGTGGTAGCGACCGCAGAACGATGACAGCCATCCGACACTGCCTTACGCCAACTGGTGTTTACTACTGAAACGCTCCGTCGTCCCTCAGCCGTCGCGACGGCTCGGGACGAGGAACACACCGGGAACCGACGAGCCTCTCGACGAGTGCAACAGTTGCTTGACCGGGGCGCCCCGCAATGTCGACTCTGATTATTAACGCGGCTCCACGCTCCTCGACACGGTCGATAAACAGAAATTTCAGATATTTTTGGAAATCCAAGGAAAGGTTCGTAACACCGTAAAAGGCAGGAAAAGCAAAACGAAAGCATTTTGTTGCACAAAATCTTCAATGAACTGATAACATGTATTATCCTGACAATGTATAAAAATTATATAAAATTATATACACAAAATTATATATACATAATACATCACAGATCTTTACCATTTATTTAAAATAAAATTCAATTGACTCTTGGGTATTGAATTTATCTCGGTACGATCGTCGTCGTTCGAGGGGTCAAATTTTAAAACATGTGCATAATAATTTTCTATTAAACATACTTCCTCGTACAAATCTTCTGTAGTCATTTCTACAATAAGCGCGCATTCGTTCAATAACCAACGGAAACTACGCGGTAGAGATTTTTCAAATATAGCAAAGTTTTTTGGTTTCACACGGCTGAAAATGCAGTCATACATCCAATACTGCTTGAAAGGTTTAAAAAATTGATTCCCCTTCTTGACTTCAGTTTTCTCCTTATTTGCTACAGATGCAAGAGTGCTGTTATTTTGACTAAAACATGAAATGTCACTGAAGTTAAAAATGTCATTTATATCAAAATTAGTGTCACTAAGATCAATGTCATTAGGATTGATGTCACTAAGATTAATATCAGGCAAAATGAATTGATTTTCTTCATTATTTTCAATCCATATACGCGGCTCATTTACCACGTTTGCGTCGATACTATCATAAAAATTTATATTTTCTGCAGCATCAAATTCAGATTCATCTTTTTCAATTTTTATAGGCACACCGCTACTTTTAATAAATTGACCTTTGGCGTTTCGTTGAAGTTGACTCTTATATTTTTTGGAATATAGTTTTTTCATTCTACTTGATTTATGAATGGATTCTTTTTCTGCTATTGATAAATGTACGTTGTATTTATCACGTAGTTTGTTTTCTAAAAGTGTTCCTTGATCTAAATTATTAAAACTTGAATTTTCTTCGCTTTCAGTATCGCTATCAACAGGTATTGCTAATTTTCCATTTGGCAGAGTTTCAGTAAATGTAAAATAATTGTCTAGATTAGTATTTTCAGAACTCATTGCATTTACAGTATTGTTGTAATACTGATTTTTAGTAGCATCAAATTTAATGCTACATGGTATTTTAGAGTGTAAATAGTCATTCACACTTTCACTACTAGTTTTTTGATGCTGTAAATCATCTTCTACATCGATAAGCTCTTTTAGTTCATTTATACTTGGCATTCTAGGTTGTTCAAATGGAGGTACATTTTTCTCGAGAAAATGCACATTCGAATCGATTATTTCTAACTCTATATCACATTCCGTTGCTAGCTGTATTAGGCTGAGAAAAAGATTAAAATATTTTAGTTGCACATGATTGAAATTATCACGCTTTGAATTAATAATGCCAAACTACTTACACATCAGATTTTGTCATGTATCCAACTTTTGTAAAAAAAAAATTATTTCGTACTATATTAGGAATATTGTAAAACGGATGATCCAGTAAATGTTCCAGATACGAGTGAAGCGGTGTTAAAGATGGTGGAAATATATCTATTGCCTCCACCGGTGAATCATTTATATTTAAACTAGTTATGTGTTTTGACATAGCACTAATAATTTCTTCCGGCAAGTAATATTTAGAATTTTTTATCTCGGGTTCATTTTTATTGGATTTAGAAGATATAAATTCTAAAAATTTTAAATATAAATCATCGATTCCATCTGAATCTGGACTGTATTTCACTTTAGTTGGATAATGAGCGTGTACTAAAATTGTCTTTCTGCATTCAATATATTTTTGCCATTCTTCAAAACTAAAAAGTTTTTCCTTGAGTAAACCGCGTCTAATAGCCACGCTGAAATACAAAAAAAAAAAAAAAAATTATGTATATTAATAAAACAATAAAGTTAATGTGTAAAACAAATATGTAATGTTAAAAGTACAATTATAAAGGGACATTTGCACTCGGAATTTTTTTCGTTGTTGTTATACATTTCTCTTCTTTCTTCATATAACCTTGCTCCATATGTAATTAAATCGTTTTCAATGACAGCATATGGCATTTTATTAGAAGTGAAATATGTTGCCCAACGACCATCTGACTGAAGTACAATTCCACCACCAACTTGTTCAAATTTTTTTAACATGTAAGAAAAGTGTTTATACAGAGCTTCCTCGCAAGAAATATTATTATATTTAATGTCTTCTACAATTTCACGGGCTAATCCCAATTTCATTATAGATTCTCCATGTCCTGTTAAGGAGCAACCTACATCTCTAATAGCATATGTACCACAACCTAATATTGGAGTATCTCCTACTCTTCCTACCAACTTTTTATTTATACCACCTGTCGTAGTTCCTGCAGCTATACTATATCCGTCATATGCTACGCAACCAACAGTACCAGAACTATCTACAAATAATAACATGATGAATGAATTAATATCTTATTGTGATTTCAAATACAATAAATTTACTCGTTAACATATCGATATCCAATAAACTTTGATTGTCAATATTAGTGTCAAATTGTTTTGTTTCTCTTGAATGAAAAGCTATACGCGCTGCTGGTGCAACCATATTTCCTTCTGATATCCAATTTAAATTTGCACGCTTTGCTAAATTTTTAGCTCCTTCACCCACAAAGATAGAATTTGGAAAATTGTTCATAACATA
Source organism: Melipona bicolor (assembly GCA_030673865.1). Classification (NCBI taxonomy): domain Eukaryota; kingdom Metazoa; phylum Arthropoda; class Insecta; order Hymenoptera; family Apidae; genus Melipona; species Melipona bicolor. The sequence goes on from JAHYIQ010000017.1 coordinate 3,351,298, forward strand.
TTTTGCGAGCATTATAGGATGTTCTATATCTGACACTGCGGCTACCGATCCACATTTAAATGTGATACCATCCATTATGCTAGCATCCATTTGAACTTTTCCTAATTAAGAATGTTAATAATCTTAACTTACACACTGACCTTCATTAAATATAATCAAGTGAAATATATGTAAAATGCACCTATTTCATTTAATACGGATCCGTAACTACAGTTAAAAAATTCATCACATTCTAACCACCATAATGCAGCTTCTACAGCATCCACTGAAGTTCCACCATTCATTAGTTTTTTATAACCATTAACAGCAGCTTTTTTACAAGCTGTCATTTTTTCTATAATTATAAAATCGTCAATATCTCCTGCACCTCCATGCACAATTATACACGGCGCATTATTTTCGTAACATTTACATTCCCCGCTCCCAATTTGTTTGTGTGATTTGTTTAACGTATTATCACATACTGTAATATCTTCATACATTTTTGTTTGAAGTAAATTTATCTTCTTTTCATACATTTACCAATTAATCATACATTTACAAATTTTGAGGTTCAAAACATAAAATAATATATGTAGTAGACATTCATTTTTTTTTCAACATACCTGTTAATATTCTCTGCAATTCTACTGATACGATACTCTGTTATACCATCTAGACCCAGTAAAATTTTCAACACTACTATAATAAATGCGATTGCACGACCTTCATAGTTTGGAATGCATGATGTTTTTACATTAAATACCATTTTAGGAACTGATAAAGCTATTAATCTTTCTGTATATAATTGAATGCCCCCTAAAACCAGATAAGGTTAATAAGAAAAAATAAATAAGAAGTAGAAACAAATATAAATAAACTAGATAAATAAGCATAAATAAGTATACTTGGCAATCCTAATTCTTGACAATATCTGTTAACTAAAGATAGAAGATCTGGACAGACTATATCCCATACACGAAGAGATTTTGCCATGCTTGTAATAATTTTTCTCATTCCTTTATGTGTAATTTCAACATTCTGAGAAACTAAGAAACTTTTTTCAGTTGCTGTCAAGTTCAGTCCTGGTGGCAATAAATGGTCCAATTTATAATAAGATAAATGTCCCTCTCTTCCATATCTAAAAAAAGGAGATGTTCTTTTTAAAATTGCAGTCAAATGATAAAAAAACAAGTATTTCTTATATACCTTAACATATCTCCTAATTGTATAGGATGATTGTGTATCCTTAAAGCTAAATATATAATTGCCCATAGTCGTGTAGGTGTAATTACATTAGGTCCCATTCTATATTGAGTACTTATGTGCTTTGCCCTGTATTGTACTCTTTCACATCTAGGTAGATTTTTAGATAACCTTTTAATTTTTCTTGTTTCTTCTTTGGCGTGAGAACTAAACTGTATTCTGAAAAAATTAACGAGTATAAGAAATATTTCAAAATATTTAGATGAAATTTTGTGTAAAAATCTAATTTCTCACTTTGGACATTGAACAAATGTACTAACATCACCGTCTTCAGAATGATTCTGAGATTGAAGATATCTATCATAATCTGCTGCTATTAAAAGTCTCTGAAAAATTGTAATTCATGTAAAATATAAATTAAACATTTAATTTTATTTCAATAAATATTATAAAAGTTACTTTAGTTCTGTTTAATTCTTTCGTAGAGCCACCCTCACTAGTTCCACTTGATGCAATAGAAGTATCTGTAATACTCCCTGTAGTTCTTCTGCGTTTTCTTAATTTTTTCTGTGGTTGCATCTTACCGTAAATAATTTCTGCATCCCTATTGTAATAAATAAATATTAATTTATCTAAATTTGGAACTTAATTCAAATATTTGATTCAACTTTACCTTTTCTTATATCTTTTAGCCAACTTTGGGATGCATCTTCTTCTAGTCGAGATAAATGCTACTTCAAGGTTGCCTAGATATGTTGCCCATAATTGTAATATTGTCAATTTTATATCTGGTGAAACTCCAAGATCAATCAGTTCATTCGTTAGACCAATTAAAACAAAATTGTACAATTCCCATGAAGTCCATCCATGCTCGTTGCCTAATATATATGTAACATTTAAAAATATAAATTCTTATAAAAGTAACATTTAAAATATTGAAACAAACCTGATATATCGGACTTTATCTGTCTAATTCTCGTTTTTCGTAATCTAGTTGTTATATCTGTACGTAATTCAAGAACTTCTTCTCTGATATCCTACAAAAACAATAAAATTGTTTTACGTGCCTTTGAAGAAAAGAGAATAAAGTATAATATATTTTACCTCATTTTGCGTTTGACACGTTTGACAGTAAAAGTGTCCTGCTTCTTTGTAAAAATCTTTACTGCCACAAATAGTACACTTCTGCATTTTTTCTCGTACACTGTTGTATTACATTAGTACCGGTGCATTTATAGTGCTTATTCACTATGAGGTTATACGATGAAAACACGTTTTACATTCCTCCTCGTGGTTCTGATTAAGAATGAAACTCAACTTTACAGCGAGTACTTAACGTGAATTACGATTGGTGAAGCCTGGACGAATGATACACTGGCGATACAGCCAAACTGTACCATCTAGCGGAAATATGACGCAGAATATTAACCGCTAATTTACGGTTAAGTTTTCAGAGAGATGTAAACAACAGTCGAAGTGTTCACATAAAACTTTATTATTACTGAAACATTACATGCAGCAAATACAGTGTGACGATCGTTAAAATAATCTAACTCGACGTAATCAATTGTGCCGGGAAAATTGTTTTCACGTCAACAGAATCAGGCTGACCTATTGCGTTCGTTCGCAATAGCGTCCTAACCTCTATTTCGCATCGTACCCTTCGAAGAAGCTGTGTTATCGTGATTAAAAAAGAATGGCTAATTTTTCTAGTATCTACGAAGAATTCTCTCCGAGAGAACAGTTTACTGTTAAAATGTGACAGTGTATTAGATCCTGAATGAAAGATGACAAGGCACGTATAGTTTGTGATTATGGAGTATGACTCTGCATCGAATTGTGAAGGTCATCTGCGAGATTGCGAAGCTTCAGACGATCTTTCACGTTTAAGAGAGATACAGAAACTCGAACGATCAACCTGCACCACGAATTCTACGCCATGGCACTCTCTGCAGATCGTGGCACCACAGCCAAACGTCAAATTGGGATCAACAAACAGAAGTCTTTCGTCTCAGGTAATGGAATATTACCACAAGTATTCTCAAAATGCAAATTTGGATCAATATTTCTCGTTGCCTGCAACTAGTACATCACCAGAAGCAATTAAATGTTATTACAGTATATATGAAGTAAATCCTAAACTAGAGGCTAACAGACAAGATTGTATAGGTGAAGATTATAATTTAAGGACTGCCGTGCCTAGGGAAAGAAGAAGATGGGTGAGGCCGCCTCTTATCGGCCAGTCTTCAAATGCAGAGTCATCGTCCAGATACGTTCAACCATTGTCAAATCCAGAATCTCCGTCGCCTGATTTAAAACATATCGCGCCAGAAACAATTTTAGAGGAGAAAAATGAGAGTCAAGAGACACTGACAGAAAGCATAGAAAGGAAAATATCTTCTCCAACTTCGAGTATCGCTTCTCACAAGCCGCTCGAATGGGACAGCGGAGCAGACGTTGGTTACTTTAATCTAGTACCTTGTAAACAAAATGATAAGAAATTAAGTACAATAGAACGCATGGCTTTGGCTAGAGGTTGTTCTGCTGCGTTAAGATTGGACCCTGAAGGTACTACGGAATCGGGAATCTCTGGGAAACTCGTGAGGGTTCAGAAAAATACAACTGCTATTACAGTGCCTGATGCTAATTCTACGCCATTACTGGAAAATGCATCAGGATCGGAAAGTGAAATTGAGATTACTCCGATTGTCAAAAACCACTTGCCAGGTATAATAACAGGAAACTGCATAAAATCCGGTGAGAAAACTCTTTTTAAGGATATCAAAGACCAAGATACTTTTACGCATTATATCAGGAAAGAGCACAACCATGACACTTCAAAATCAACGTTTACATCTAAGATCCCTTTTGCAAAATCCCCGAGCGAGGTAAGAAAACTACCAAACAAACAGAATACGAATAAGGAAAATATATGTCCTCCTACGTCGCCTTTGAAAAAGAGCACATCCATGAATACGTTAGTTATACCGGCTTCTAAATTACCGTTGAAAAGGAGCCAGAGCGAGTTGAATTTGTACGCTAGAGATAAGAACAGGGCCGCGTTGCCACTAATTTTTAACTCTTCATCCTCCATCGCTACTATTGTAAATAAACCTTCCACTTGTGATAAAGTTATACAGACGAGTCTATACGCTTACACTCAAGAATCCGTTGGCGTGCAAGTCTCGGTTCTCGATGAGGAAAAGCCGCCGTTACCAAAGAGAGGAACTAGTTTGCAAAAGAGCACGACGTTAATGTTAAAGAATCCAAAGGGAACGTACAAAGTTCAAAATTTGAAAAAGCACGAAACCAATGAAACGAAGCGAGATGTTGGAATGAACGAGCGTAGCAGGGAGGTCGGAGCAAGTTATTCAGAGCCGTCTCAAAGCGGTTCCACGAGGCATACACCTCAGCCTGATGACGTGGAGAATATAACCGGCAGAGCAAACAGTTTCGAGTATTTTCCTGGTCACGTATACGAGAACGTTCCTAATGGAAGCGGTAGCCATATCTCATCCTCCGAGACCGGGAGGTCCCATTCCACTCTACCTAATACCAGCTCCAGTATTAACGAGAAATTGTGGGGAGATTCGGACAGCTTGGTGAGGGATTTAGAACGAAGCGTAAACGTATTGAAGAGTCTCGTCGATGCGAACAAATGCGACAAAGAGGTTAAAAAAAGACTGATACATCACGTAGTCAAGAGATTAATTACCGCTAAATATACAGACGACAAGATCGAACATAATCTAGAGGACAATGTTCCGTGGAATCCTGACGATGCCAGGAACAAGGTTTACGGTAGGGAGATTTTCCGGGCTTTGACGAAAAAGCGCAATACCAGCGATTCTTCGAGTGACTGGCATTTGCACAAGGAAATAGCGCAAGGGAAGTCGTCCACGAGAAACAGAAGAAACGTCGCGAAAGATATCGCGTTGGAAAGTAGTAGCGATAAGCTGGACAAAAATACGGATAGAACAGAAACTGACGGACGAAAAGCGAGGATGGGCCTTAGATCTGACGATTGTCATCGGAGCAGCAACATTGTAACCGATCCAGACAAGAGCGAGAGCTCGGAGTGTTTCTTTCCTCAAAGAACACGCAAAAGCAATAAAGTGCAAGATATATTTTGTGCAAAAGAAAGATGTAAGATTTCGACGATGACGACGACGACGACGACCACGACTACTACCGCCACCACCACCACCACTACCGCCGCGACTACGATCAACAGTACTCCGCCTGATCACAACCGGATGTTGTTGGACGCGGTTGTTAATAACAGAAGACCTGTCGTTCGTTCGAGCAATACAGGGGAACAAGATGACTGGAGACTGCTTACCACGTTTTCAGAGAGACAGTTCGAGCTGAAAAAGTGTGGTAGCTCCGACTCCGCAGACTCGAAGTTGGTCAGCTACGCCGAGATGGAGAAAAGAAATCAGTTGATTTGGATCACGAACGAGATTAGTCATTTGTGCAACTTGAAGAAATTGTTGGAAGAATCGCGGAGATCGGACAGGTCGCGAACGTCTCCAAAGAAATCGAGGTCGGGGAACTTTAAAAGGAAACCAACGGGGTTATTGACGCATCTGCATGAATTGTCCAAAAGCGACGGATCAGTCGCACGAGCCGATTCAGTGGGAGAGCCATGGTCGTCACATTGTAACTTGGCAACCTGTCAATTTTCCAGTAGATCAAACAGTATCGTCCAACGCATTAAAAAGCGAAACAGCTGCGCGCAAACGGCAACCAACGTTACCAGTGCTCTCTCGAAGACTGGCGGTGAAATCGTGTCTGCGTCCACCCTGCATAATTCCACGATGAAGCTAGTTAGTACGGGGGTGCAGACTGACCCTCAAGAATCGTCGACAATTCCCGCTGTGATACAGTCGGAGATTGTGCATTATGTCAAGTGTCCGGCGCACAATGCCATGCATTTCCAGAACAGCTATGTGTGCAACGAGCAAGCGAGCAATCAATGCTCAAAGTATCACGCCATTCAAAATGTAGTTACAACTTGTATGCAATGTTCACAGGAGCAGAAGGATCAGTCGAGCGGCATTCAAAAAATGCACACAAACGTAAAGAACTTTCAAGAGGAGAGTCCAGTTGACTCGCAGACGTTGTCCGATCAGACGAATGGCAACAGCGTTTCCTCGTCCGAAATAGTCCATCATTGTGCGAACAAGGAGGTTCAGACGAGTCCGCTTAAGCAGAAGGAAGTGAAGAATCAAATAAACGCCTCAAAGTCCAAGTTGTGCGACTGCAAATGTGAGAATAAAAAGGTATTGTCGAAAGGATGTCAAGCGTGTACTTTGCCGGTAATTGCGTTGGAAAGTAACAGTGTCTCTAAATGCGAAGAATGTCAGAAGAAGGTGGTACACGCGCGCGACAGAGATGGGGGGAACTTGCAAGAACATAGCTGCACAACGGCGTGCGAATGCGACAACAACCAGTCAAAGAAAAGTCGGGCACCTATGAAATATAGTTCAAAGTATTATCAGAATAGTAATGGACACATGTCGAGCTTGAATCAAAATGGCCGAATCAAAATGTGCGGATGTTCGAACGACTGTTTCTGCGAGAACAGTCGCGAGCAGGAAGTTCAGAACGCGAAAGGGTTATGCAATTGTCATCCAAATGGGAAAACTCAATGCAACGGGACCCGCTACCTCCGCGGGGAAGCAGAAGACTGTCCGACTCAACCGTGGCCTTATTGCGTAACTAACGGGCAGGTTAACGAAACTGCACAGTACAAAGTACAAAGCAATGGAAAATGCGACTGCGAGAAAGATTGTTTCTGTAGTAACCGAGCGAAAAATAGCGATGAATCGTTGCACGGTAGAGTTTGCAACAGCGGCAAGCCAAATTACGTGGACGAGGCGAACCAAACCAGTGATTTCGATACGAATTGTAAATACTGTCGTTGCTGCGGCGCAGCATATCAAAGCGTCAAAAAATGTAGTTGTTATCAAACGTATCCGAAAGCCATCGCGTACGAGTTATCGTTCGCGAAGGAGAACGGCCAGAGAAATAATGGTCTGGGTGCGTTACTAAAAGTGCCATTATCGAATGAAGGGAAAACGGATGGCTGTGTTTGCAACATGATCAAAAAAGTTAGCTCGAAGAAAAGTTCTCCGCGAAAATGTACTTTGCAAGTAAGTAACAGCTATATACGTTCGTCGTTTCTAAATGCTCAATGATCCCCTTATTAATTTTATGTACAACGATATCTCATCGATTTTAGGATTATTTGTCTAAAAATAAGGCGGATTTTGTAAATAATGCAGAAACGCGCCGACAGTACATGTCGGAAATATGTCAGCTGCGACAACTGCGAAAAGAAAAAAGAATACAGTTGTTGGCGATGGCAACTACGTCGAATGTTATAAAATCACCGAGAGTTTCTTGTAAACCAACAGGTACGGATTTCACAATGTTTAAAAGAATTATTTATCTTATCCGTATTTTGAACTGATTTCTTAACCGTTATATTCAGTTTACACACAGAGAAAGATGAGCAACGAAGAGATGAAGGAGAGACTTCGCAAACGATATTTTCGTCTGAACGAAGTCCGACAGAAGCGGCGACAACTGGAGAAACAGGAAGAGGCACGACGTAACAAACTCATGGCGAAAATCTTTTGTAAGAAATTGCAGCAGAAGGTACTGAGGGGCCAAGTAGATCTGTCTCAAAGCGTTAGCGTTATATCCAACATGTAATGTTAAAGAAATGTTTCCCTGTGTGTAGTTTAAATGTCAATTAGCAGTCTGATGATCGGACAATAGAGAAACGTACAAACTATCTTGCCTTTCAAACTGAAAGGTTCATTAAAGATTTTTGTTTCAAGAATTCTCTTGGATCTGACTTTTCATTACAATAATGCATAATACGTACTAATGTTAACATTTACTTTATAGGCTGCACATGGACGTCCAAGTGGCGTAAAGTTTACTTTCGCGTTCGTGTGTAACACAAAATAGAACAATAACGTAGTGACTTAGATGATCCAGGAATTTTTGCTATAGATCTAAGGATTAAAAATATCATAATGCGTTGTTCTACAAATTTGTGCCTGTAAATTTATGATATTTGACATTGAATTTAAGAAACTTTGTCTTGCCAATATATTTTCATATCAAAAGTATACCAATGTAATGCTCGTTTGAATTTTAATACAGTTGTTCCATCAAAATTCAATGGTACAACGTAAGAAAATGAATTGATACAATGATTGTAAATAAAAGATAAATTTATTCCTTTCGTTTATCGAAGGATTTGGAATATTTTTGAATTGAAATTGCTATCTGTTTCGCAAAATGCGATAGGATCTCTCGGCTTTATAAACGGTGCACGTATGCTACGTCTGATATGATAATACAATAATGATTTTCATTTTCGTGAAACAACTTTACGACGATAAGGTTTCACATTTTACTGATAAAATGTTTTGAGAATGAAAATAACTTGCTGCGTCGAGGAAACGTTCGGTGGAAAATGCTTTAAGATGATGAAAGTAGTTGTTAGTACCTGAATACACAGTACACAATCCTTTATTATTCGTAAGATTTAGTAATATAGTCTCTTGGATTTTTACCTTCAATATTTTACCTTTTTGTATGACGATTATACTCATTTGATTAATAAAAATAAAGCGACTCCATATAGGAACAGTCCCTCCTTTATTTTAACCTTGTATCTTACACGTATTATGGTGAATTTTAAAAAAGATCAGCAACTCACTTTTTCAAGCAACACGTGTGCAACGCGATTTCTTTCTTAACATTATATTTTCTTTATCATTCATTAAATGTCCTTGGTTGCTAGCTTGAAGACGCATGGAAGAACAAAGTGCCGTTGGGAAAGTGATTTGTTTCCCTCTATCCACAGTTTATGTCCGTATAATAAAAAATTGAAAAATTACCAACATTCTACGTCGGAGAGCGAATGAACGTTTGAGAGGAACAGTTTTTGTACAATAAAATTGAAAGAAAAACGCCATGTAAGATAGGCAGTAACCTTGTTTTAGAAAAGTAATGTGGAAAACCTCTCAACAATATTAGCTCGTTCATTCTAATTACTACCTAGTCATCCTATATAAGAATATCCACGGATTTCGCGGCAGTCTTTGTTTTCAACTAGGAACGTATCTTGTTTGATTTCTTCTTGATAAGATAAGATACATTTAGATATTCAATAAAATTTGTAATATTTTTAGAGTTGATTTAATTTTCATTTCGAATGCAGAGACGTTCGTTCACTCTTGCAAAATCAGTTCTTGCATTGTTATTACAACTAGAGTAAATTCAAGTGTAGAATTTTAGTTCCAGCTTCATCGAAGAAACTGTGTAAAACGAAAATCAGTTGTGTTTATTCAATAAAATACGGTTTTGCAGGATTCACAAAGTGTCACAAAATGACGACTCAGATTAAAACCGATGATTTGGATCAAATTATGATAGACATGTTTACGAATGAATTTCGCAAAGGATACATAATGGTAAATGGTTTTTCTATGCCAGTGGGATACAGAGATTTCGCTGAAAGAATCGAGAACTTCGAAGTCAAGGATGACGACATTTGGATTTGCAGTTTCCCAAAGACCGGTACAGCCCCGTCAATTTTATAATAAATCGAAAATCGAAATATCAAAAATTACATTTTAATGTGAATAACTAGGAACTACGTGGACCCAGGAAATGATCTGGAACATCGTGAATAATTTGAACTTTGAAGGAGCGAAAGTACCATTGGCCGAAAGATTCCCCTTTCTGGAGTAAGTAGACAAAGCGAAGCGTCTGATGTTTTTTTTCTTTTTTTTAGAAATATCAAACAATTGTGCATTCGATCTCAGGTTCTCTGCACTTTTCGACTACAGGAGCCTCAAAGCAGCTCCTCCGGAAAAAGAGTTCAATCAGTCAGTTGCGAATAGCGTGGAATTTGTGAAAGACAAACCTTCCCCGAGATTCATAAAATGTCATTTACCCTTTTGTTTGCTTCCACGCCAGATACGAACTGGCGAGAAGAAACCGAAAATCATTTACGTGGCCAGAAATCCAAAGGACACTTGCATCTCTTATTATCACCATTGTCAACTGTTGGAAGGTTATCGCGGCAATTTCGATGACTTCTGCCGTCTTTTCTTGGGAAACAAACGTACGACACGTTGCTATAATTGAAGAACATGACGAGCAGTCTTAAAATTCAACAGTCAATTTCACATCGATTAATTTCCATAGTAATCGATTCTACGTTGGCAATATTAATCATTTCAAGAATAGACTCGTCATGTTTTCCTCGCGTAATCTTGAGTGATAATAGTAGTACCTTTATGATACGATTATTGTTTTCGTAGTGAATTACACTCCATATTGGGACCACATTCTCGATTTCTGGAAGCAGAAGGCTCATCTTAACATATTGTTTTTGAAATACGAATATATGAAAGCTGTAAGTAACTTAAACTGTTTTCAGCCTCTTCGAAAGTACGACTATCTTTTTCGTAAAATTTAGGATTTACCTGCGGTGATAAAGAAATCAGCTGCGTTTCTCGATAAAACTTTGTCCGAGGACCAAGTAAAAACATTGGCGGAACATTTGAATTTTGCCAATATGAAAGTAAATCCGGCTGTGAATTACGAACATGTCATCGCACGGAACAAAAAATCGTTCAATATTGAAGGTTCATTTATTCGAAGTGGTGAAATCGGCCAGTGGAAAGACAGAATGTCCGACAGCATAATCCAAGAATTCAACAGGTTGACGGAAGAAAAATTTTCTGACTACAATCTTATTTTCTGAACAAAATTATGTATATATATATAGATATATATATTTCGTAAACCTTTAAAAATTATATTAATGTATTATGAGAATAGAAAAAATCGAATAATATAGAATCTACTGTAACGCTTCACTGTAATATCTTTTTGGTTCGAGACAGCGAAGAATATTCGGCATACTGGTTCTACAAAGTTCACCAATTGTTGCCTTGGTTATAGGTGTAACGACACTCACGTCGCTTCCTCTTTCGATTAACGTAATCGCTGCGTCCCTTTTTCTCCAAAAAATAGCTATTTGAAGAGCGGTGAAATTCCTACTGTCCCGTACATTGACGTCAGCCCCATGGTCCAATAAAATTGAAAGAATATTGAAATTCGAGCGATATACTGGACAAATAATTCTGAGTGAACATTGAATCAATACATGGTGGACTTTTATTCAGAGGTGCAAAAAGTGCACACACTCCTCATTCAAAGTGTATTTTTATTCGAAGAACCTTTCTCCTGAATTTTCTCACCTGAGATCATAAGCGGTGTCCGACCTTGCGCGTCTTTCTGATTTATGGAAATGCCGGAATCTAAAAGGAATTTTACATTCTTCGATCGTTCTCCTACAATGGCGTATTGAAGACAACTCCAGCCTCGTCTACAAGTGTAAATTCGTCAAATAAAAACGCATTTGGAACAGTTCTATTAATTGTCTCTTACATGTCCATTTTGTGGAGGTCTGCGCCCTTCTTCAAAAGAATTTGCAACAGTTCTGGGTTTCTCGAGACGTACGAGGCGTACATAAGAGCAGTTCTACCCCAAGGTTGAGTGACAGTATCGTTCAAACCGGTGGAATTTTTTTCTAAGAGAAACGACAAGATTTGCAGATCACCACGATCAATAGCTGCCGTTACAGGCGTTTTCAAATTTGGCGTCGGATAATGTAGATCTATCGACAAGCTATAATCGTGGCCATAGAATTATCAATTATTATTTACGAAACATGCATGTACGTACTCACACTTTTGTTAAGAAATCTTTAATCTTCCTGACAGTGGCAAACCTAAGAAGCCAAATGAATTGTTCCTCGACTGAATCTATGAATTATCGACTGTTATTACGAATAATTAAGAGTCGTATAACAGTATCATTTATCTTACCATTTGTTTCATACTTCAATTTTGTGTTTAACATTATCAAATAGTAAAATGTATCTGTTTGTAAATGGGCACTATTAAACGTACTACTAATAAACGCTATTTGTAATGCTTGGCTTAGCGCCAGCTGAATCGATCAAACATCATACGTACTCATATATGTGTACTTATGTTTGATTTGAACGTAACATACACCCATTGAAAGTCAATATTAACACGACGTCAACATTTATGCAACGTTTCATTTGTAATTCTTTTTCAGTTAACTCTCCATGACTAATTTAATTTAATTTTCTCATTTCTTCTAATAGTTGCATTTCTGTTTCAATAAAAATCAGCGTTCATTTCATGAAACGTACATGCACCTTCAATTATAAAAAAAAAGTCTGAAAATAAGTATGCTCTTTGGTCATTCATTGATTACTATTCTCTGACATGTGCATTACATTTTTAGTAACCGGAAAGACAAGAGTCCAATGACACTGTCCTACCACTTCAACACATTGGGAGAACCCGTAAGCCGACTGTGGACGTTGAAACGCGTTCGAGGCACCTCCAAAACACGCATACTTTCTCTCCGAGACGGGAACACGTGCCAAGGTGGCTGGAGAGCGGATATACTAACCGTTCGAACATTCGAAGTCTACTTTCTAAAGACGGTGCCCAGAACAAGTCGGAACAGCGTCCATTACAGTGACTGCGTGCCTTTCGTTTCTTTCTCGAGGCTTCGCCGCCTGGCTAGCGACCAAGCCTGCATTTCCCCATGAATCTTAGAGGCAACGGAACTAAAATCGAATCGTTCAGGAACAAGAGCTGAGGCATTCGCAGCAATACAAGGAAGATGAAGCGATGGCAAATGTTATGAAGAGATGGATAACGCTTGTTTTTGTGACAGTTCTGACATGCGTGCTTCTCCCCGTCTATGGTACGTGTTTCAAAATGCTCGATTATACGAGGAAAACATACGCTTTGACAATGAATCGGTGGATAATAGTACACGAGTAACGAATGATGTTCCGTAACCACGCGTTGAAATCTCTGCTTGTCAAATATATTTGTTCGTGGTCCATGTTTGAAATTCTCGAGAATAGAAAATATTTATGCGTAGATTTATATTTTTACGAATAGTTTAAAAAGAATGAAAGTTGATTGAATATCGCATTCTGTATATTTTTGTATCTTTTAATTTTTTTATAAATATACCAAAATCCGCAATCAAATAATAAATACGTAATTAAATCAAATATGATTGTAATAGTTCTAAGAAATTTTTGAAATATCGCGTTGAAAGTAAATTTAGTCAAATATAACTGCAATATTAGACACAGTTTTAGTTCGATACAGTATAATAAATATAGTTTTGATATTAAATAATCTTCAACTTTTTGAATGTTCAATGCATAAACGTGAGAAATATCTGACGAGTGAACGTATTATGTGTTTAATTGCAAAAAAATGCTACTTTTTGATCTTTCCCGTTTTCTCTCGCGACGGTGACACAGAACAAAGAATTTCTACGTGAATCGAAGTTTCTTAACGTGATTCACAATGGAATGAAATCAACAGGTGTCGACGAGTCAGATCGCGAGGAATATAGAGGGAAATACCTAGGCAAATTGAACGCGTATCATCATCAAGTTGCTGGCGATGTTTACGTGGTTGATGAATACACGTTGCTGTTAACTTCCTTCAGCTACGATGGCAATGGAGCCGATACTTTCTTCTGGGCTGGCGCATCGAATCGACCTGGCCCGCAAGGTTTCATCGTGCCTGATGAATGGGGCAAGTCAGTTTTATTTTGTTACAAAACACATTTTGCAAGGAGTACAAAACCATTAAAACGTACCTTTCGTTTCAGAACAAATGTTCTCGATCGATACCTAAATAAGGATTTCACTCTTACCTTACCGGACAATAAGAGAATAACTGATATAAAATGGTTCGCTGTGTACGATCTGGGAAGCCAGGTATTGTATGATAATTGTAATGAAAACATTAGAAAATATTCGGGAATTAATAAAAAATATACGTACCGTTTAAATGTAAGAAATTAATTAACTTGTAATTACGTTAATCGTGGAAATATTTTTTTCAGAATACGTTTGGCGACGTGTACATTCCCGACGAGTTCGATCCACCTGCACCACAGAAGATTTCTCAACTAACGAAACGATCGCACGGAGTGTCTTCGGGACCCATTGTGATCATGGATTCAAAAACTATCAAAATACCGGAATTCACATACGAGGAACGAGGAGCAGACACGTATTTCTGGGTAGGACTTGGCCCACAACCTAACAGCAAAGGAACGAAAGTGCCTGACGAGTATGGCTAGTAAGTATGCATAATCATTGCAAGCTTTAATTTCAATCTCAATTAATTTTCTTTTCTTTTTTTTTATGTTTCATCAGTCTGGAATCGATTCGTACTTACAAAGAAGAAGATGTGATCATTCAACTACCTGGAGACATGACAGTTTTCAACATTGATTGGTTAAGCATATTTGATGTGAAGACCAAGACTAGTTACGGCTCTGTCATCATTCCAGATGGATTAAACGTGCCTCCTTCGTTAGTAAAAGTAATAAATTTTTTTTCAATTTCTTGTCGTTTATACAAGGTAGAACTTCGAACGAATACTAATCGTTCCATCAAAGTACAGGTGATCAAGCGTATGCAGACTCTGCCAAATTGTATTCAACTTCACAAACGATTTCAAGTCGGCTGGGAGATTTTTGGTCCACAGATCACTGTCCAATTAACAGGACAAATTGGTAAGTATAGAACTTTGTCAGATTTTCCTGTATCAGTCCAGAATTTGGATGTTATCTAAATAAAATATTTGAAAAATGACAGTTAACTGATAAGATGTTATTTTGAGATAATTATATGCTAGTTTAGATACAATGCTATTTAAGGATAATTCGTCTACACGTATTTATATAATTCTTATCTTTATTTCAAATAAAATTCATCCAAATTTGTCTTGTACTTATAGTAGTTGATTATCTTTAGGTGAAGATGAATTTATGGCGTTTGGTCTCTCTGGTTCCGAAACTTCTAGCCAGATGGAAGGTGCGGATGCGGTGATTGCTTACGTGGACGGTACTAAAGGTTATGCTGTAGATTATAACATTACCGCGAAAGCTCCAGTACGTAAATATAAAGAATATTACTTATTATCATGAAATATCTATTCAATACTTTTTTATTTTATAAACAGTGTGGAAAAGTCCTTGGCCAATATAAGGGAGTCTGCAGAGATGAACTATTCGGTGCCTTGGATAATAATCAATTATATACTGCGGTCAGAGAGGATGGGATTAGTATTGTTACTTACAGACGTACTCTCAACTCGTGTAAGTCACTGCGTCAAGTAAAAGAGAAGAGAAAGAAGCAACGTGGAATTATATAGAACACTCTATGTCTCGTAGCCGATCCAGGAGATAAAGAGTATCCTACAGACAGACCAGTTTATGTGATATGGGCCTTGGGAAGATTGGATGAAAACAAAGAGCCAACTTTCCATGATGTATATCCCAAGAGCGATTTGAAGTTAGAATTAGCTCCCGAAGAACCAGAGAACACCTGTATGGATTTTACTGAAAATAATGAGAAGCTGATGTAAGCGATACATTGAGATCATTTATAACTGTGCAAATGATATTAATTGGGAATTTCATTTTGTCAGAGAACCTTGGGAAAAGATGGAAATATTTGATAGAAGTATTCGGACGTTCAGAGCCACCATCGGTCCATCTGGAGGCAAAAAGGGCTATCAAGGAATTACAGGTTCGATTGAACGTTTGAGACATTCAGATAGAAGTTTAACAGAAATTTCAACACGAATTTGCATAGATCAAGCAATATATTAATTTGTATATTTCATAGGACAAACGTCTACGGGTTTAGCATGGTACATCGAGGGTCAATTGACGCCTGAATTATACTTGCGTCGAGGATTGACTTACAATTTCCGTATTCACGGCGGAAATAATCCTCATAGCCCCAATCTGTACCATCCATTAATTATAACCAACGAACCACACGGTGGATACGATAAACTCAGCGATGCAGCGCAAAGTACAATTAGAGTTTTAGCCGGGGTTGAATTCACCAGGAGAGGACAACCGAGACCAACAGCAGGTATATATGGTCTTGTTTTAACGCGATAAATTAATCCTGAAAAGTCTGTGTAGAAAAAAAGGCACAATATACAATACTATATGAAAAGAAGCTTTAAGTATATGGAGTTAAAATTAAATGGACATTTTAAAAAAAAGAGCTGTGTAGATGAGATGAGGAAATTGAATATTTTTCTCAAACCAAAAGCTTGAATATAATTGAAATTATTAATTAATTAAAAAAAAAATATATATATATACATATAGTGAAGAGCAATTTTTTTCCTTCAGTTGGTCCACTTTGTTTAAGCAAACATGGTACACGAGATAGAAGACTAGATGATGATTTCATGACGTTCAAACATTTCAATAGAACATTAGTGAGCGTGTGCGAGCCAGGTAAGAAAATCTATAAAATTTCTAGTTTTTTCTTCTCTCATAAATGAATGTTCAATTGCTGTTGTCTTTTTTCCAGGTGAGGGCGGTGTGTTAGAAGTTACACCAAACTCTACCTGGCCAGATATTGTTTATTACAATTCATTTACCCATGCAAATATGGGCTGGAAGATACACATAATGGATGCTTATTCGAAGAGCATCGCTGTTACTCAACAATTATCGTTACTTGCAGGAATAACGGCTGTGTTTTTTCGTTTGTTATAAACATAGATATAAGCTATTAAGATTAATCGTACCTTTTTATTACACAAGCATAAATTGACTGATTTTAGCAAATAGATTTGGAACAAAGAATTTCATCACACAAAATGTTTGGTTCCTAAGGTGAATCAAGATCAGAGAGAGAAAGAGTGATAGAGAGAGAGAGAGAGAGAGAGAGAGATTTATGTATCTGAGTGTGCGAATATATTATAATAAATAATATTTTAATTGTACGATGAATTCATAATTTTAATACCTAATGAGAATAAAAAATTTTGTTTCTATTGGAAACTTATCATTTTATTTGAATAAAGAGAGAAAATATTTTATAATTTATGGGAATACTCACACCAGGATGACTATTGTAGACGGTGCGTAAACAAGCGAATTAACCGAATGAATTAAAACCAAATTGTTTTTTTTTTTTATTATTATTCTCTGTGTCTTGTTTTTAGTAGTTCCTGGGACTTATTTCCTGCTAACAAAATGGTAGTTTAGATCTACATTACTTGTTTTGTTAGTCATTAGAATGTGTATGTTGTGTTTGCAAGAAAAGTTTCAAAAAACCTCCATATATTGCAATAAAGTAATATTACTTTATGGGATATTTTAGTATTCTTGCTCTCGAATTCGCAACTATTCTTGAAAATGAAAAACAGTAACATGAATAAAAGACATGTGCCTTTAAGGCATCTAATGATATAAAATTGAAATAGGAATATCCAAAATCACATTTAAGAAAAAAATGAATTCAATTTCAATATGATCAATATCCAACCATATTCAAATTTTTGCGCATTGATGAATCACGTGGTATATTTTTGGTATACACGAACGAAATTCAATTTTGGCATCGTTCCTGAATTCATTTATTCTAAAAGTTTATTAAATGAATTATTGAGATGATTGAGAAAGATTGAGAATCGTCTAACTACTATTTTAAGATTTAATATGGCATATATTAGAAATTGGAAGTTGCAGTTAATTCAAATATGGTAACTTTCTCTAAAGAGAAATCTGTTATGAGAAAGTTAACATAACATCAAAACCATTTCTGTGTCGATTAAACGATTTTTAGTGGAAATACGTAATTATAAATACATAAATATTCTAAATACAAAATACATAATCATAAAACTACTTTATATTTTTATAATAATAAAATCATTTTGAATAAAATAAAACTCATGTCAGTCTCTGAAATATAAAATTATCAAAGTAAAAAAATGACACGAGGCAGTTTCTTTGAGACTAAAATTAATGTTCAACAATAAAACAATTTATTTTTCGTCGATTTACCTATAATAAATATCCAGCAGTTAATTTACAACTTTATATATATATGTACGTATATGAAGCGGAAGTATCTTGGAATCGAAAGTTGTTTTAGCTGGAAGAAAGGGAAAACTGGTCTGCAAGTGGTCCGAGAAGATACCAATAATGAATGTTCTCATTTCATTTCAAACCATAAAAGAAATAACATCTCCGATCTTGCACCAGTATCTGAATTTCTTCTATACCAAGTAAGTTGTTCATTCGTATAAATCTGAGCAAAAGAATGCACGATTTTATCATTATATCGACGATATATATTATAACATGTGGAATATTATTATGTCATTCATGTAAATTTTCGCAGTGGATGATAAAAAACCTTTGAATTTCACCACGGTCGAAGGAGATGTGGGAGAAAAATTGGATAAGATGTACGGCGTGAAACCTAGTTTCCTAAGAGTGCAACCAGGCAATTGTTTATTACCACCCCAATTTGTTTTTCATGGCACGAAGATCAGGGATATGGAGGTCTACGACGATGATGTATGGATGGTTTCATATCCACGAACTGGTAAAATTCGATCAAAATCTACTTTGCGTTTGATATCTATATAGTAATTTGGATTTCTAGATTTCTTTTTGAATGCGTTACAGGTAGTCACTGGGCACAGGAAATGGTGTGGTGTATCGGAAATAACTTCGACTACAAAAATGCGGAAACTTTATTTGTCTTACGTAATCCGTTGCTCGAGTAAGTATGAAAGTGGACGAATTAAATGTTTATCAGAAGACTTTTATATAAGCGAATTTTATTTGCTCAGAGCTTCGTCGTTGATGGTCACAGGAGACTGTGCGGAATGGTTTGCGAAGATGGGCAATTCTGTTGAAAATGTCATGAAGATGAAACGACCCAGATACATAAAGTCTCACCTCCCTCTCGATTTGTTACCGCAGCAAATCCATCACAAGAAGCCAAAAGTATTTATGTTTCTTGCAGCCTGTTACATTGTAATCAAACCGGAAATGTGTTTTATAAAGAAGCAAAACTGAACGTTTCAGATAATCTATGTTACCAGAAATCCAAAGGATACCTGTGTCAGCTTTTATCACTACTGTAAAAAATTTCACAATATAGTAGGAAGTTTTGAAGAATTTGCTTTATTGTTTTTAAAAGACAGTAGTATGTATCGATCTATATATTTATTATTGCAAAAATCTATTATTATCATAATTATTAAAAATTATTTTCAATTTAAGTACCAATGGCTCCGTTTTGGAATCACGTTTTGAAATTCTGGGCAATAAGAGAACAAGAGAATGTATTATTTTTAACGTACGAAGAGATGAAAAAGGTATATAACAGAATATTATTATTTAAAAGTAAAATCTTGGACAGAAATTTGTTTTGTCTATTGAATGTTACAACGAGTGCTGCATTTCGAATATTTCATATATATTTTTGCATATTATGCGCATTCTATCTTAGAAGATATATCGATTGATGATTTTCCAGGATCAAAGTGAAACGATTAGGAGGACAGCAAAATTTCTGGGAAAAACTCCGACGGAGGAACAAATTGCTGACCTTAGCGAGCACTTGAAGTTTTCAAAGATGGCAGCCAATCCCGCCATAAATATGGAGTTGATCGTGCCACAAAAGGACGTACCTGAGAATGACAAATTTATAAGAAAGGGCAAAGTCGGTGACTGGAGAAACTACATGTCTGAGGAGCTGTCTCAAACGTTCGATGAATGGATCGAGAGACACTCACGCGGAAGTGGCCTCGTTTTCGACAAGGAAGCAATGTCATATGATGAAGAATGACACAATATGTAAAACTTATTACACATTTCTCGACTGTTGTATTATTTTCACGTTAATGTACATATGGTTCCAATTATATAAATTTGCACGCATTGTTGTTAAAACACACTGGAAGAATAACCAAATGTAAACGATACGTTTCAGTATAAATTAGTGCTATTTGTTCATTAATTACTGTGCCCAATGCCATATTTACACTTGTTGTACGACCGGTTTTCTAATAATAGATGCCAACACTTTAGGTTTTCACAATCGAACGGCCTACTAATCTGGTATGATTTTTGTTTGTAACGTGAGAGGTTGAAAAATATAGACTTTCGATTGAAACAAAGTTTCTGTCCGTTTAGTTTACCTGTTAGAATTTGCGACGATGAGAATCTTGTTCGAGACTCGCGCTCGAGTATTCGTCGATCCTCGCGCGACGTTGCATGTCAAAGCAAAGATGGCGTTGATTCGTGTTGTGTCAGGTGTTTAAAATTTCTTGAAATTCTATCGAAGTCTGACATTGCATGTGGCCGTGACACTTTGCCCAGTCGTTCATTGCATTCTCGGCCTCGTCGAAGATCGTCGATTGAAAAATACACGGAGGCGTCTGTCAAGAGTCACGTGTAACATTGCCCGCTAGTGGCATTTCGCACTTAACCTGTACCTCCACTCGGTATTGTACAACTACCTTTGAATTTTGCAAAAATTTCGGGAAAACGACGTCAATGTTGTGTCTTTCATCAGAGAAGGAAACAAAAATTTCCATCGATCGTTTTTTTCACGCTATCAATAGCGATCACTTGCATCGTATAACAGAAGAAAGGTTCAAAACGGATTTGTGAAAGTTGAACAGGTTTGAACAGTACGCTGCTAAACATTGTATTTACGGAGTAACCAGATCTTTTCTCAGTCGCCAAATATATTTAGTTGAATGCTGATAAAATTTACACCTGGCTGAAATGCCTAAAGTAAGAACCAGACAAGCAAATAGCCTCTGGTTAAGGCAACGCGAATTGGGCATAAAGTTCCCTTTGGGACATGTTGATCATTTTCACAAAACCCTTTATTCCTCCATACAACCAGTAACTTCTTGGGATCATGCGTTATCTGCAGCTGCTGCCCATGGTGGAGTTTTCAATCTTGAATATTCTCCTGACGGGTAAGTACACATATGTCGAAGATTTTTGAATTGCATTGAAGATATTAAGCGTAACAGTGATACTATATTTTTCCTTATGCGACAGCTCTCTTTTACTGGCAGCATGTGAAAAGAAAAGTATTTTAATGTTTGACCCTTTGAGGAGAAGTCTAATTCATGCGATCGACAATGCTCATAATGATTGCGTTAATTGTGTCAGGTATGTACAAATTTTGTTTTCTCAAATACGTTGTTGTAACGCGATACAATAGTAATTGTTCAATTGTTGTTGCAACAGGTTTTTGGACCAACGTATGTTTGCAACGTGTTCAGACGATAGCACAGTAGCTCTTTGGGATGCTAGAAACTTAAAGAATAGAATAAGAACCCTTCAGGGTCATTCGAATTGGGTGAAAAATATAGAGTACAGTCCCAAAGATAGTTTATTACTTACGAGTGGTTTTGATGGTAGTATATACACTTGGGATATTAATAGTTTCACGGAGAATAGTATTCTTTATACACGTGTGTTCCATACAAACGGACTGATGCGAACCAGACTTAGTCCAGATGCCAGTAAAATGTTAATAAGCACCACTTCTGGATACCTCATCATTATACATAACCTTAAGTTAAGCACCTTGACTCAAGACTTGGCAGGATTTAGAGTGCGTTTTATTTTTGACGTCTTCATACTGTGCATCTTATTTGATACAGTTTATGTAATAATAACAGTTTTTTTTTTTATTTTAGCCGAATATGTATAGATTGATGCAGTCATCTCAAACCACGATACCAAACGTGGCAACTTTCACACATCTCTTTTCCCATTCTCGTACGCATAATCGAGTAGAGTTTTTGACTGATTTCCCCGTTGGCGACGATGCCGAGATAATTTCGAGTTTGCAAGTGCACCCTCAGGGATGGTGTGCTTTGTCCAGAAATGTCAGCAACGGGGAAAAGTCTGAGGTTGGTATTGACAAGTTCACACCATTCATTTTGATTACTTGCGCTCTTGGCTTACTTTTCAATGGCTGTGTCTTTTCAGTGGACTTGTATTCACGATATACAAGAACGCGATGTATCCAGCACGGCAGATCAAACGAAAGAAGGAGAGGAAACGACGCCGCAGTTCAATGAAATTCCTGTAGAAGAGTTGGAAGATTTTCAACAACCTCAGCCCTCCCGTTCGGGTATAACGTCTTCCTTTTTAGTTGAAAGTCCAAACAATCGTGTCAGAGTAGTTCACACCACTACATCCGATTCGAGATCAAACGCGGCTGGATTCTCGGATAACGCGCAATCAGTCAGATCCTCGAGAAATAACTGGCAATCGGCATCTCGTAGAGCATCACGGTCGCAGTCGAGAAACTCGCGTTTAGATAGGAACGCGACTAGAGCGAACTTCGGCGCGATAGAGGTCAGTTCTAGCTCGAGCTCGTCCGATTCCCGGGTGAGTGCTGCGGACAGAGATGACAGATACATATACGCTGCCGACATTTACGCGGCTGACGAGAGCATATTAGAGGAAGGCTCTGGCGATCAAGAAAGAGAGTCGGGGCAGGATTACAGGTCACCGAGGCCAAATTCTCATTTAAACTACCTAAGACCGCGCAATATGATTGAAAACTTTCCTACTGGCAATATAGAGTTACATGTAAGTACAACCGACGTGTGGGAAGCACACGTGGCGATAAGGGAAGCTAGGCTTAGAAGGGAGAGAGATTGGCTCTCTAGATCGAGCAACAATACCGTTGTTATTATCGGCGATAGAATCAGAGTTCAGAATCGAAATAGGCAAGGCCAACAAACGATGTATGCTATTCCGAGGAATCGTATGATTCATCAAAATACACCTAGGTTGACGCATTACATAGAAGAGCCAAACGTTGGTTCCGGTTACATAAAAGAATTGTGTTTCTCTGCCGATGGTCGCCTAATATGTTCACCGTTCGGCTACGGAGTACGATTGTTGGCATTTTCCAACGACTGTTCGGAATTATCTAATTGTGTTCCTCCCTACAACGAGTCCGTACGGTTACACGAATTAGCGATAAACACTAGTCATTCTGGCATCGTAGTCAGTACAAAATTTTCACCAAGGCATTGTTTGCTGGTGTCGGGTTGCCTCAGCGGGAAAATCGTTTGGCACCAGCCAGTGGTTTAGTAAAATTAATTTCAACTTTTTAACAACTGTATAAAGTCTGCTTTGCAAAGGGAACGTCGACGAGATATATAAATATTACTTGCCGACACATTTCGCGTTTTTACTTTCATCCTTCTGGTTTGATTCTCCTTTCTGGTAAGGTCGGTGTAGCGCGCAGTTCGGAAATTCTTTTAGACATATACAATTTTTGATATAGATTTTACTTTTTTTTTAGCAAATATGATTCGCCAAGAATCCGACGTTTTTGTATAAAGCTAATTCTTTGCGTCGAATTATCATGTATCACGTGCCGATTTTTCTTTTTTTAATCGTAAACGATAAACGCGCGATCAAACGTGTAAGTTATTTTATATGTAATTATATCTTTGCCTAGCGATTTAAACAGGAAACAGTCATGACGTTGTTTTAAGTATCGTTTAATCAAGCTGATCAATTCGTCTCACACAATCTAGAAAACTGATTGCGAAAGCGTATATTTTTTACTCATACATAAATAAACATACGTTCTATACATAAATAAATATATGTTCTCATCAGAGATATTTCGATAAGCTCCTGGCAGAGTACTTTTCGTTTTGTATCGCCATAGAAGAACGTAGGAAGCAAAAGTGCGAAAAACATTCCATCAGTTGAAAAATGTTACATTCTTTTGTAGAACAACGATGATTGCATTATCGTTTGCAACATTGGGATCAAAATACACATGTTCCAACCGATTTCGCATCTTTTTTTTTTTTTTTTCGTTTGGCAATGATCGTAGGGATGGTTAATGGTGAAGCATTTGCAATAGCGATCAGTTAGGATGTAAGAGGTGTCATAGAATGTCATGTCAAATTATTATACGAGAAAATTAACCTCGCTGAAACACGTGTCATTGGCGTTGTCGTTGGTGTTACATTTCTTAGCTGCGTATCGCTTGATTAGTGATAAGTATTCGAAATTTCAAACCAATCATGAGATGTGATTATTCAGTGTATTAAAGCTCGTGTTGCAGCTCACCGGGAGAAAACGAGGCCTTCTCGCGACTGTTATCGAAAGCGCGCCGTCGGCGTGAAATTTAATCCAAAAAAATAGCGAAACAGATTCGATCAATTTTCAAAAGTCGGGTCATGTAATGAAGAAGAGAACGACGTTGCTCATAGGCTCAAAGCAAACGCAAACAATACGAACGCAAGTAATGAACAAATGTTTGTATTTATTTGAGTCAAATCTCTGCGATTATTACTCGCTTACCTCGCAAAATTGAAATATCTCGCAAGATATTGGATCTATCAAAGAAACATTTTTTTTAGAGGGACGCGTCGTATGATACAAATTATCTTCTTGTACATGGAATAAAACTTATAAAAAGTTGTTGTTAAATATTATGTCGAAGAAGTATTGGTTTCGTGAAGTTGTTTTTAATTCTGTAAAGCCAAGGATATATGACGAACACAGAATATCGCTCTTGTCTTTCACACGATGGAATTTAATTTCACAAAATTTCCTAAACCGGCACGAATTGATATGTAAAACTTTTTAGGCAGATAAATAAATATATATATAGTCCTAATTTATTTTTAAACAAATTTGCACGTGATGTGTTTCTTATTACCCAGATATTTTTGTAAAAACACTTTCTGATAGCGACTTCGCGATGTATTTCGATTTTGCGACGTAAACGCCTTACACGCGGAGTTGAAGCACATCCGATCGTCGAGTCGAAATGGATGTCGCTTTCGCTCAATCGCAGACACTCAATGTTCCACGGGACATCTTAAGCTCGTATCGTTAAGTAGGAAAGAAATCGTGTAACATATGTAAATATATCGTCCACCATAGATGTATGTTATCAATATAGATGTAATAACAGATACGATGATGTTTGCGCTGGAGAGTGGTGTGCTACATTTAAGAAATGTACTACTAAATCGAGTTTGAGAGGAAGCAGTTTGTATATGTTTGAAATCGCGAGAGTTCGTCAATTGTGGAAACGTTCACTTTTCGTGTGAGTTTCGATATATTCATAGTAACACTGATATTTCTACGGGAAAGTTTTAATCTGCTTAAAAAAAAAAAAAAAAAAAAAGAAGAAAAAGTTGAAAAATACGATGCAATTTGAAACGAGTATGCGCGAATGTCGCTCGATAATTTCAGAACGTTCGAAGTTATTCGCTGTTTAATTTCATTCGATGCGAGGTTTTGCGAATTGCAGCGCAAAACAGGTCAGTCGCGTCGCGTGCCATCAATGGTTACTTAAAAGGGGATTTTTAACGATGTGTCGATTGCGCGTGCAGATACAGATTCGTTCGTAGTTTTCCGTTTCATTGGAAGGAATTAACGTTTACGGAGAACGCTGTATCTCTGCTCATCGCGTTCCAGTCGACGAATTGTTTCTGAAATAATTAGCGGCCGTTTCGCCGCTCTGTACGCTCTTTATATCGTAACTATACAATCGTGTACAGTAGATAGTGTGCTGATTGTTTTGTAAGATTTGTTTGTTTTCCTTTTCTATACAATAAAATATTGCTTAATGTCCGTTGTCGGTCTGAATCGAGTTTCCTGTCGTTGATAGAAAGAAATATCCTTGCGGACGCGAAGATACGAGAATGTCGATTGAGTCAGTTGTTGAGTTCTGTTGTTGCCTTTAAGTCGAAAGGAATCTGACAATTAAAGTCGAGAGGCTTGAGAGAACCTTATACAATCTCTTTATTAACAATTAATTTAACTTATGTACAAATATATAGTATACTTAAAGATTCAACAAACCGTCGTCATAGCACGTAGAATAATAAAAAATCCATTTATTATTCCTTCTTGCACCTTGTAAAGTTGAAGGAGTGTTTTGCTTTTGCTTTGAATGATTCAAGGTATGAAGTTCTCGCTAAACAAAAGAAAGAATATTGGAGATCTGGCGAACAGTAGCTATTGTCTAATTTGTTCGACAACCGACGTACAGATGATTTGGTTAGACGTTCTATCTCGTACAATAAGGGACAATAATTCGTTAATAAATAGCTGAATAAATAAAAAAAAAAAAAAAAGAAAAATCATTATTCCGTGGTTAGTTATATTCCTCTCCCGTGTTATCATGTCGATTACATCGTCTACATCAGCAAAGTCACGTATACATCGCGTATGCATTCGTGTGCATTAGTCTTCCTGGATCGAAAGAATGCGCACGTGTCAATCGTGATTCAGTCGACTGATCATTCCAAGTATGTGGTTTACAAGTAACCAACGTTCCTTCGTTCTATTTCCAGTTAGCTTTATTCTATTTCCAGCACTCGGGTTACGCATTCGGGAAGCAGCTTTATCAAATAACGTGACAAACCACTACGGCCAAAAGTGCGTACGCTAAATTAGCTACGATCGTTTGACCGGCGTTGACAGGCATAGACAGAGACTTTCCACGATCGTGACGCTCGTGGTGGTGATCGTGACGTTCGTGGTGACCCGTTTCGTTCGTGTTGTTCGTTCGAGAATCCGTAACGTGCGCGTGTCCTTCGTGCGGGGATCTCTTCGATCTTTCGACGAGCGTCAGCTTTGTGTTTTTCGTTCTGATCTCGGGCAAATCCGCTGGCGGGAGACGACGTTTCTCCAGCTGAGAACGATCCGATCGAACTTCTCCGGGAATCGGAGGCGGTAGTTCACCCTTGAATCTGCCAAACTGTGGCGTTCTACTCAGAATGTCGGAGGACAGCTTGCTTTTCGAGTGTTCCTCGATCTCAGAAATGGATCTGACCAAACTGGAGTCTTTCAACGCTTTTCCATCGAAGGTGATCAGCACTTCGGACGAGGGTGAGGGCAAGTGCGAGGGTGGCAAGTAATAAGTGTTCATTCTGTCGGCAGCCATCTCCATGTCGTCCGCGTCACCCGGACGCGTTTTACTATTGGTAGACTTTTTCTTCGTCGATTTTTTCATCGTCGCAACCGTCGGAACTGGCGGCGAGGGTATGAAAACCGGCTCGAAGATGTCGGCTGGTTTATGGTTCGAAGGGCGAACGTCTTCCTCTTGCTCCAGTTTCTCGGACGATCTCTTCTGAGCCACGTCTGTAGGTTTCTCCATGTTTCTTATGATCGGTTTGAAGCCACTCTCGATCACTATCGAGTCCGGGTCAAATCCCGTGTTCCTCGCGGGCTTTAAGGGGGTGACGAAGATATTGGGTACGTCCAGGCTCGACACTTTGGTCTCTAGCTTGGCTCGTTGCTTCGAATCGAGTTTCTTCAGCTTGACCACCTGGTGGTTGTCGTTTCCTTGGGCGTGTCTCTCCGCCGTTCTTTTCCCGTGGACGGAAGAGGACGAAAGAGGCCTGTAAACGGCCTTTTTCCGTTCCATGAAGACCGATCTCGAAGGTAGGGGGAGGGTGGGCTGGGGCATCGTGTGCACGGTCTGCAACATCGGTCGACGTGTCAACACCGGTCTCTTGACGATCATCAGTTGGCTCCTCTGGTCCGGCTGATGATAGTGGTGGGGAAGGGTGGGCAGGTGATAAAAGTGATGGTGATTGGACGCGTAATGTTGAGGCACCGGCCTGGCGTATAGGATCTGTGGACTCGCGGTAGGTGGATAAGTGTATTTCATCCCGTGGCTCAGTGGTCGTGGATTATCTGCAACGAGGTTAGACAATTGCTGGTTAGAGGATTGTCGAAGGAATTCCGGCTGGATCTCCATGATTTGCTGTCGGCCAGGAGGGTAGGAGGAGGTCAGCCTGCTGACTCCGGTCGATTGTTCGCGATAGATCGGTGCGAGCTGGTGGTGATGATGATGATGATGATGATGATGATGATTGCGATGCTGCTGCATGAGATCCTCGTCGAGGTGCACGTGATACATTTCCTTCACGCGTACCTCGTGACGATGCGGCGCGGCATCGTGGCCGGGCGTGCTGTACGACGGTCTCGAGGTGATTGGCTCCTCGTACGTCGGCGATGATTTCAAGCGGAGGTCGTAATCGTCGTTGTTAGCGGTCGTTAGTAACTGCGTGTATGATGTGCTTAGCTTGTCGGGGTTAGTCGCTGGATGATAAGAGTAACGAAGCCCGTGTTCACCATGGGGATGTTGATGAGGATGTTGAGTCTGCTGGAGAAACTCGGCCGTTGGCGTTACCTTGCTCGACACGCGTATGCTCGGACTGTCCTCCAGGTCCTCGCTCGCATAGGGTCGTTGACTCTTCGGATCCGCGTAGACCTCGTAGTTCTCGCTGCCGGCAGCTTCGCTAGCGTCGCAACTGTCGTGAACGTTTATCTTCCATCCCAGGTAGCGATGCGTGAAACACTGAACAATCGTATGAGTGTCGCGATCACCGAATCACGTTCTTCGAGAACAAATTTACCTTGGCCCTCTTGCACGATCGAGTTAACTCTTCATCAGCGACAATTTTGTCGTCAACTCACCGATACAATTACCTGATTGAATTATTGTGCAAGAGGCGGGTCTAATTCTCGCATCGACTTACTTGATAGTACACGGTGTCGGGCGTGTTCTCGTCCGGTGTCCATTCCACGATACCAGGCATACCGTGATCACACTCCAGAGTCAGCGTGCGTTGATAAGCGCCAAACGACGAGAACTCGTCCGCCAGGGGTTGATTCTGATCTGGCACCCAGTTGCACAGACGTCCAACTCCCGTTGGTCGATACACGCCGCGCTGTCGTTGAGCACCCGCGAATATTTTCACTTTCTGCTTGCCAGGAAAGAGCGCTCTTTCAGTTTTTCAACCTTGTCAGGTTATCGAGTTGTCAATTTTCACGAAAGCGAGAAGAGAAAGTTGGCTTACGGCTTTCTCCTCGGGTGTCTTGTGCTGGTATCCACCGACGGGGTCATCGGTAATGTAGAAGGGATGGTAACGAGCCGGAGTGTCAGGATTTTCCCCGCCTTCCACCACGAACCTGTATTTCTTCCCGCGAACAACGTTGATCTCCGGAATTAACAGACCATTTATGTACCACGAGATTCCCCAACCGACGTGGCCTGAGCAAACCGAATTACATGGGTTTAAAATTCAACTCAATTTCAATTAAAGTTAAAAACTAAATGCCATAACTTTGTTGCGTTAACGTTGTTTCCTTCACTTGCAATCTATACGATCGAATTCTGTTTTCTTTTTCCTTTTTATCACTGAAAGTGATTTTAGCGGGGGTAATCCAGAAAATCGGGCGTCTTCAGGTGCAACGAAAATTAGCGATTGGTTGATTTGGGTCACGTGATTCGCGAGGAGACGTGGGGTAGACGTCGAGTAGGAGTGGCGTTGTCTGGTACTGAGCGATCGCGCCTGTAATTTATTTTCTATCGATTCAAATGTTTGCGTATCAATAAAATTTTATGGCAACAAAGTCGTCTTCATTTCCTAATCAGAACAATTGCTTCTGGACCTTTCAGTACTGGGGTACAAGTCGTGCAGTTTTTTTTTCACAGTGTGTCGTATAGTAACATCTTCGTTAATAACGTTAATACCTACCGGTGATAGCGGGATAGCCGTGTTTCCCTCCAGTAGGTCCCATCTGAGCGTACAACACTCCGTCGTCGGGCTCGTAACATTGAATAGGTGGAATTTCCCAAGCATCGTTTTTAGGCGCCGGCGCGGGTGTCGCTAAACGCTGAGGTCTTCTGGTAGTTGCGGCCAGCTGCTATTTTATAAAACGAGGTCGTTTATCAAAGCTTTGTTAAAAAACTACGTTAAACTTGCAACGGACGTACTATCTAACGAGATGTCCAACTGTCTCGTGCAAAGTTTTGGAACAGAATTTCGAGATGCGTAAAACCATACCATACGTTGAGGCCATACGTGATGAAATACCTGATCGTCGGTGGCCTTGTTATCGTTGCCGTTGTCGGCGAAAATCTGAGAATGCTCGTGGTCCGGGACGGGACAATTCCAAACCGGCGGTCTACCGAAATCGATGAGGCGGTCGGTTTTCAGATAGTCGGAGTGAAAGCTGACCTCTTGCCTCTCGTTCAGCGGGCCGATGGCCCAGATGATCGCCTGCGATCCGTTCGTCAGAATTTGATGGTCCAGTTCGTCGTTCGTCTTCAGCGGTCTCTGGTACGTGACAATGCTATATCCGTCCACCAGCGCCGCGTTCAACAATCGAATAGAATTCGTGTTCTCCTGCGAAAGTGGCAATTCGCTCGGTAGGAAATTCAATGTAAACCGACGAACGGCGCGACGCTCGAACGTTCTAACAGCTAGCGGGCGACAATAGGACGGGTGATTAGGAGGACAGGTTGGAGATACGAACCTGTATGCGGGTGTCGGGACAGCTGCCTCGTCCCCCGGAGCACTGAGACTTCGCGTCCAGAAAGTAGTCGACGGCGTAGCCTTGAAGAGTTTGTTTGTCGACCCAGGCGACCACGACGTCCCCGCCGACCATTGAGCTTCTTTCGGGGTTCGCCGATAATCCAAATGCCATGTATTGCCCGTCGTCTGTGGACAAGATACAGGCGTGCGATTACAAAACCTCGTTTGTTCGCGTTTCTTCTTTCACACGAACGAGCCGATACCAACCCGTCTTCTTAGAACGAATATTGTTTATTGAGATTTCCGAATTTTCGCGAACTTATGGGAATTTTCAACGTACAAAAGTATAATGTTTATAAACGAGAAGATATAACTTGATAAATAAAAATATCATACTTCTGCGATGTTAAAGATATTAAAGTTACCAGTCACTTTACATCTAGGATCCAATTTTGATTTGTGGGTAATGTATATATGTATATATAATGTATATATATGGCATATAAGTCTCAACGTATATAAAACTGTTTTTCTAGAACAGAAACTTAAAAGTGAGGAAATATCTATATCAGAACTAATTGAAAATTTTAACAGTTTCATTCGAGCCCTGATATTGTAGTATATGAAACAGTTTGAAATTTCATTTCCACTGTTACTGAACAGGGGAAATCTTCGTCATTTCGTAAACGTCGAGAAACGCGGTTCGACAGAGTGGCACCGAATTCGTCCAACGGTTCGTTTGAACCGCGGCCAACCGGTTAATTAGAGTGTGAAACGTAATTTTTCGTGGTCCGTTTTTCTTCCGCAAGAGCGATTAGATTTGACAAAGGGGGCAAATGGGGTGCACGATCGGCGCCGTGCAAATAGAAAGGAAAATTATATTTTAATGACCTCGTTCGCGCAACGTACGCCGCTGTAAAACTGAAATAGCGTTCGAACGATCTGCGTTGAACGGAACTGACGGCGGTGGGTGCGATGGCGACGACGCGGGGGCCGAAGTATTGTTAATTAAAAGTTGGGCCGGATCTTCGGCTGGCGGCAGGTATAAATTCACGCGGCTTTCAATAAATGCGATAGAAGTTTTGTCCTTTTGTGAGACGCGCGCGCGGACAGCTCGGAAATATATATACTCACCAAGTTTTCCAACGAGTTGGGCGACTATGCTGTCTCCGGCCACGGCCCACCGCACCTCGAATGCCAGCCTGTCCTCCAGAACTTCGCAGTTCAGTTTCGACTGAAATCAAACGACAAACCGTTTACCATCCGTTTATACAACGGTCGATTGTTCTTCGATCGAGCGAGCGCGTGACCGATCGACCGATCGATCGATCGATCGTCGAATCTCGTTGTTGCTACGCTCCCGAGTCTCGAGAGACGGTCCTCTCTTTCAGTGGTGAGACTCAAGTCTCGGCTCGACAAATGGAAAGCGGAAGAAGCAAATTTATCGACGGTTCGATCGGAAAGATCAAAGTTTCGGTTGAAGACGAGGTAACCGTCCGAGGTTAAGGCAAGGAACTCACATTCAGATTGTCAAGAAAGTAAAATACGTTTATTCGCATTGATCTCAAGTAGAAACGTACAAAAAAAAAAAAAGAAGAGGAATTGGATGGAAAATTAGATGCGTCATTTCGGTGCGTGTAAATATATATATATATATATATAATTTGTATGTTGGTAAATAGGTATAAGCTTTTCCGTAACTCGTAGAAAAGAACTGGCCTAGGCAGGAAGGGGATTTCCTCAGCTTTATTTCAAAAGCGACAAAAGTTCTTCTCGCCTTTTGGAACAACGCGCGCGCCTCCTCTCCGATCGCGAAGATAAGAATAATTAACCCTTGTATCACAGTCGAATAACCATCGTTCTCTCTCATTACAAAAACAACGTCTCTTCTTCTTCTTCTTCTTCTTCTTCTTCTTCCTCGCTCTTGTAATACTTTAGATCAGTGGTTGTACTTTGAACTTGTAACGGCGACGGGCAAAATTTATTATACAATCGCGTGACATTCATTCGCAGGGCTTATAACTTATCGCCGGAACTTTTCGCCGGAGGCCGGGCGAGATTTGATTTTTAGATTCGCGAAACTCGAGCTTGAAAGTTCGCCAAGTCTCGAAACTCTCGGAGCATGAAATCTCCCTTGTAACTCGGAATGCTTATTTTTCTCTTAAAACTAGAAACTTTTGACAAATTCTCTCTCTCTCTCTCTCTCTCTCTCGCTCTCTCGATACAAGTCTACAAGGTTCGAATGAAAACTCATTTGGAAGTAAATAACGCAGAGTTTCAAGCGAGTTTCGAGTCGCAAAATTTGAGTTTGATAAGCGATAAGAAATTGTCGGAGTCTCGAAGGCTATTCAAGAAGTGTCTCAAGTTACAGAGAATATTCTTTCGGCGGTGGTTCCGCGCGTGTTCTGTGTTCGCACGCAGATGAGCCGAGAGACAAACCGATATCCAAGTGTCACTAATATCGACACATGTTTCATACAAGGCTCGGTAGACAGCCAAGCTTGAATTATGGCGACTCGTATTGTTCGAGGAGAACGCGACGCATCCACTTGTACGGGGGCGAGATCGTACGTCTCTTACAATAGAAATTCTAAAGGGGATTCGAGAGATTAAAGGCACGTCTCCGTGGGACACGGCGCGCGCCTACGTACGTGGAACAGTTCATCACGTTGCCTCCACGCACGGTGAATTTATTTTTTTTTTATTTTATGAACGAGCGGAAAGATCCGAGGGAACTCTTCCTTTCTTTCGAGGAAACTTTTCCCTTTCGTTTCTCCTATAAACGTGCGCGAGATAATAAGTCTGCTTGTAGGTTACAAAATCTGCTTGTGAACTAATCAGTGTGATACTAAATTAACCTCTTAATAGTCCAGTGTCCACTGTTTGACAATTACGAGCCGAGTCTGACGAATACCTGATCTACTTTACGTAGTTTTAAGATACAGGAAGTTTCCATGTTTCGAAACTTTTCTAATTACAGAAAATATAATGCTTCTTAATAATTATATCTTTGGTCATTTACGAAAATTTCTCTTCCTGTTAGCCATTTTTAGAAAGCCCCCCGCATTTGCTTTTAGATTCTTTCCGTTCTTTTTATCACTGAAAGTGATTTTATGCTCTTCAGGTGCAACGCCGATGCAACGAAAATTAGCGATTGGTTGACTTGGGTCACGTGATTCGCGAGGGGGCGTGGCGTAGATCTGGTACCGAGCGATCGCGCCTGTAATTTGTTTTCTAATTGTACTGGGGTACAAGTCGTGCAGTTTTTTTCAACAACGTCTCTCCTTTTTGATGGGCAATATTTGCGCGCGCAGTTTGCTACAAAAATCAAATTTGCTGGACTGTTAAGCTGTTACGTTGCTAAAAATGCATCTAATCACGCTGTTTGAGCGTTTCGCTGAATTATCCGAGTGCGAGTGTCCGCGCGTGTGTACGTTCTACAAAAGTGCGTGCAAGTAGCTGTACAGATGGTAATTTTCAGTGATTCTCCGTCTCGTGTAACAGATTGCCGGCGCGATGTTAAACAAATAGAAAAAGAAGCCGGGGAGCATCTCGTGTTCTCTCTCGCGAGCGTGAAACATCCAAAGTGCTTGTTACGAACCAGCCAGCAGAGGGAACTTTCGCTAATTTGTCGAAACGCGAGCAAACCAAGTTCTGCTTAGACAGGCCGGCACAGTCTGATTTACGATCGGTTTACCGTTTACCGCGATAAATCGTTCCGCGAGGCCCCCCGTTCCCCTGGCTGTACTACTTGGATCGAATTCCGGCGATGGAAGTTTCTCGAAAACAGCTCGAAGATTTCTATCGCGAGGGAACTGATCCTCCGTAAATGGGAAGAACGAGCGTCCACGTTCGAGGGAATCTTCGAGCTGTCCTGAAGCGACAACGAGAAATTACCCACTACTGGCGATGCACTTTCTTATTTCCTTTCGATCTTTAGCGCTTCTAGCGAGCAACAACACGGACGACAAAGTGCAACAAAGATCAGAGAAAACACACACACACATACACACACACGCGTATACGAGGTGGCAAGCAGGAAATTTCCCAAGGAACGTGGAAGTATCAACGTGAAATTCTTTCTGTGTATAAATATCTCCATCGTTAGTAACGAATAAAGGAGTCTACCCTCCTGTCGCCCTGGAACCGCAATCTCGCGTAAGAATTCGGCTGAGTTTCGCTCTCTCTGCTGGTCGCTTGGCCGCGCTTGGCCGATCGTTCAGCAGGTTCAGTCGCGGAAGGCTGATCCTCGTCGGGTCTGTACTGTTGCTCGGAACTCGTGACGTCGTCGCCGTATTGAACGGTCGCGGCCGATCTTCCGGCGGTCTGAAGCCGGCGAGGCTGCTGCGCGAGAGGTTCCTGGGTCTGCAAGCTCTTTGGTATTCGATAGTCGATCGCCTGGACCACTTGGACCTGATCTTCTCGGCGAGCGATCGGCCGGTAAGTCGTCGGTCGTTGCTGGTATTGCCGCTGAGTAAGCAACGCGTTCGCGAAGGAGGGAGAAGGAGACGGAGCGACGGTGGCCGGTGACGACGACGACGACGCCGAAGCGGACAGCTCGTACAGATTTGCCAGACCGAGCGTCTGTCCCTGCCCTCCGCGATGCACGTTCTGCAACACAAGGACAGAGACAGGATGTTATGCATAGGTCTTGCAGAGTTTTGACACACAGTTTTTCATTCCTATCGGCGATATCTCGATTTTCGTCATTTACTCTTTCGATAACAAATCAGTCGCAGCAACGATAAAAATTCTCTAGACAAAAGTTTCGCACATTTTCGAAAACAAACTTTCATTTTTCCGAGAGGCTACTGAAAGCAATAAAAATTCTACGACAACGAGAATCGTGCTTTTGTCATTTTTCTGCGTTCATCGAGACACCTTGGGAACGTTCTACGAGAAAACGCACAGCTGCCTCCCTGATAAGTTTTCACTTTTCTGAGGCCGTTGGCGTCTCGGTTCTCGTTTGCGTCGCTATACTTTGAACAAGAAGAAGCGCACGACGAGAATTCCACGCAGTGATCCCCCCGGGAATCATCGAAGACACTGATTGGCACCAGAGCAACTTTCTACGCTAGCGAGCAAAACACGAAAGTGTTTCGCTTTCGACGAGAGGAGGAGATACTTTGGCAGCGCGTGGAACGTTTCGATCGGGGAGAATCCATAAATCGGCAAACGCTGACAGTCAGATATCCGCTGAAATATTGACAGAGGACAAATTCAGCGTCGAACAATATCGAGTCCGTATTGATTGCAGCCGTGAGAAAAGCAAAGGCACGTTCAAAGACTGCGTCTTTTACGAAAGGCGAAATCGTTCGATGACGAAGAAAACGAGCAACGTCGATGGAAACTTCCATTACACACACACACACACACACACACACGCACACGATTCGTTCGATCGCGAAACATTTAGCTCGAATGTAAAAGCGGTTGGAAGTTTGACCGAGGAGGGAAGTTGCGCCAAATCGACGGAGAACGGCTAAAGAACTTCGGTTGGAATCCCTTTCCTCCCTGCCAGTTCGAGAAACGTGATTGGCATTCGTTGGAGAATATCAGCCTCGCGCGACGAAAGAAAGTCCCTACCCTTCTTCTGGCCGTGTCACCACACGGTTTCAATTAACTCGCAACGCGCGCCGCTCGGCCGTGAGAAGTTGCGCTCCGCGCAAAGTTGGCCGGATTAGCGGAGGTTGCGTCGCGTTTAAAAGATCCACAAGCCGGGCGCGTCTCCTCTTGCAGCGAGCCTGCCCCGTCGCTCGGCTGGCTACAAGAAGCCTTTCCAGCTTACCTGCGGCGAAACTCCGAGCATCTTCAGGGACGGTGGCACGTTAAGATTCTGCGGAATTTGCACATGGCCGAAGTCCACGGTGAACGCCTCGCACCAGACGCCGAAGTGGCCGATCTGGTGGATCGTTAGATCCCCGGGCAACGTCAGCACGATGGCCTTGCGATCGTATCGACGCAGCGGCTGCTCCTTTCCGTTCTCGTCCGGCACCCGAATACCTTGCGGCGACGGCGCTGGCCCGGCTCCCACCCAGAACTTTGCGTCTGCGGGAAGAAAAGAAATTTTCGTCTTTCTACAGAACTTGGGCAGCCGATAAATATTAATACGTAATTCGTGGGACACTGAGCAGTGAATCGTCAAACGCTGATGACTTAATTCCAGACTTGATACAAATCACCTTTTAGATCTTTTGGGTCTCTTTGGTTTTGGCCAACAAAGATTTGTTGATTTGTTGATTCGAGGGCCGTTGTTTTGTAACTTGTATTATTTATGAGGATATTGAAGCAACTTTTACACTGATTAGAAAGATATATATTTATATTAATTAAAAAAGTATGAAAATTTCTGGTTTGATGGCAGTGGCAATACCAAGAGATCCAACACCATATTTTCAAGATGCTCGTCTAAAATTTTTGCTCTTACGTTGTTTCAAAATTATTCAAACAGTAATAATAATTCTTGTTCAATTGTTCCTGGTAAAGACACTCCATATCCTAATTTATTCAACAAACTCGAGATAATTGTAAAAAGGGAAAGTTAAAAAAAGAAAAAATGCTTTCAAGCACTTTACTTTTTGACATGTAATTCAATGTACTTTAACGTATATTACTTTTCCAAAAATTGTCGTCGATAATCCTCTTGCTCTCTTATTTAGATTATATCTGCACATGTGTACAAGGCACTCTCGTTTATAAGTGGGAAAGAAGAGATTCCTTTGCGCAACTTACCAGGCGCCTCGCCATCGTAGCTGAAGCTTGGTATCAAGAGGGTTTGCGCATCGACGACGACGATTGGCTCGGAGCTCACTCCGTGCACGCCGTTTAAAGCTGCCAATTTTTGTGGTTTCGGGTAGTCGAAGTTCCGTGGTATCCTGACGTCGCCAAAGTTGACCTGTTTACAAGGTACGTTTCAATCAGCTGCGACGCTTAACGAGATCGTTCAATTTTTAATCTAATGTCATAAAATTTGCGAACCGTCTGCAGTGATCTAGAGAGGTTTCAGGTCAGACAGATTCCTCACTTTATATTTCAATGACAGACGTATGTACAACGAGTAAACAAATACGTTCGTACAACATCAGATTAATGCCAGGACTATGACGTTAGACAAAGAATCTAAAATAAAGGAGCAATCCGTTTGATCGGAAGCTTCGGTGTAATGAGATCACACGTTCCAATAAATTTCAGGAATACCAAGTCTCACGTTGGATAGAGATTCTTCGCTTTGTACGTCGCTTTGGAAGTGCAACGAGTAAACAAAGCATAAACACGCTCGCGTGATGTTAGATGAATAATTTTAGACAAGGAATCTAAAATGAAGAATCTGTTTGACCAGAAGCTTCGTGCAACGAGATCAACACGTTCCAAACGTTGCTTTGGAAGATTGTCCCGAAAGGATTAACACGTATATTTGTAATGCGATTGCTGCGCGTGGCGTGTGCAGAATTCATAAGTCACAAACAGATTCCATTTTATCGTTTTCCAACGCCCGTCCCCGTAATGGAAATTTCGGCCGTTTCGCTGCCGTTCGTTCCGCGCGCCGCGATCGAGCTTTATCATTCCGGTGTTACACGCATGGTATCTGCCACCGCGGCCCGGAATAAATTTTCGTCGCGTTGGCAATATCAAGGACGTAAATCGACGATCCGCGCGGACTGTCGCGGATAACCGGCCGCACGGAACCGAGTGCTTTCGGCTAAACTTCTCGTTCGAATATGAAAAGAAAAAGTACGCCGCGGACTGCCGATTGGTTGATCTCTGTCACGTCCCGGAGGAGTCACACTTTCGTTCATGAGTCACGATTGACACTCCCCCAATCTTGAAAGCTCAGAAGCTTAAATTGACGGGGGATCGTGGCTGAAATTTCATTTCGAAATTTTCCCTTCCGCGGAGCCAAGTCGGTGTAATTAGATGTTTTGTTTTGTCACGAGCGACATTGATGATATTAGCGTTGAAATTAAAGCGGAAAATTTTAGAGGCATTGAAGAAAAGAGAAAAAAATAGGGAAAGTTTATGATACGATGGAGTATACGAGCTTTTATTTAAATTATCATTAAAGATACACTGTTTCACGTCGGTGAAAATATCTAAGAAAAATTGTAAATTGGTCACTTTTGACCACCTTGGTGGTTTTAGTGTTAAAACAAAATTTATATATATTATTTATATAAATATATATATATTTATATATTATATAATATTATATTGTATTATATACCATATAATGTAATATAATATTATATAATGTATATAATATATATTATACTATATTATATATATATTATTTATATTTATATAATTTATTTACAATGTATATATATATAGGGTGAAATTTCGACTGTGAGCTTTCGAGGATCAAACACACGCTTTGATAAAATTGGTTGTGTAATGAAATTGGCGAAACATAAAGTATTAAACGTCAGCTTAAAAATATTTTTTAAAAAAACACCGACGTTAAAAGTAGCAAGTTCGACAGCCCAAGATCGACCCGATTTGGAAAAATTGCAAAAAGGAAATATTGAATCTAGTCAGTCTTTGACGACAGTGCACAGACACCCTTCAACGCGCGATTCTCAAGGTCGTAACCGGATTTCCAATAGCTCGCTCGCGTTCGAAAACGTTCCCTCTCGCGAGACGACCGAGCGTAATTCGCCGAGTACGTTGGTACGTAGTTCGTTGTGTGGCTCGGAGCCAATTGTAGGCAATTGCTTTCTATTCGACGAGCGGAGGGACGGCGCGGTAACAAACTCGACGAGCGTGAAAGTTGCGCGGCAAAGAAACGATACCGGTTCTCTCGCGGCGTGCAAGTGGAATCGCAGCGACACCGAAGGTCACGAGCACGATACGCTTCTTACTCACGGAGAATTCGTCGCACCATACGGCGAACCATTTCACGTTGCTCAGCGTCTTGCCATCGGGTAACGTGAGCGTGATGTCCCTTCTTCGGTACCGCTTCAACGTGCTCGATCTGCGGCAAACCAATGAAATCGGATTGTACAGATCGACGGCGCTTGATCTTTATTCGATCGTTGCCTACGATAGGCAACTACACCGATTTTGAGGAAATTTTTCAGAAAGAGCAAGAGTCGATTAACACTGATTTGTGAGACTTGATTTTAGAGATCTGCGATCTGATCTGCTATTGGCCGATGTTAAAAATTATCTCAAATTTGAACGAAATGTTTTACTACAGTGACAATTAATAACGCGATTGAAACCGAGATTGATTTTATTCCACGATCTTTCCATCATTTTCGATCTAATCGTACTGATGTTAAAAATTATCTCAAATTTGAATAAAATATTCTGGTATAGTGAAATCTTTGTATTGAAGTATCGTAACAAGACTAAAAATGATTCTGACAATGTTCCGTAACGTTACCAACTGAATACTCTGACACGATCCGAATAAATTTTATTTATTTATGCGCCACGTTATTGATTCAAATTAATTTCTATACACTGCCTATTCGTATTATCGTTAAAAAGTTGTCCGAGTCCAAAAGGATCGACACACTTCCTAAAATGTTCAGAGCCTTTTAATTTGTCGAAACGAAAGTTCAGTATTAAAATTCAAGGCCAAGATATTCAGATATATAACAATATTTACGTAGATTCCTGATCTCCAAGACATTCCTGAAAGATTGTCTGAAAATTGGCGAATAACTCTTAAAAGACATTGGTATAATTAAAAAAAAAACAAAAGAGCACTCACGATCCACGCTCGTCCCGAAGTCTGATGCCGTTTCCATTGGGGCTCTTGGAAGTGCCGACGTAAAAGTAGGCAGCTGAAACGAGATAATTATAATTGCGGCTTTCGACGATTGCCGAACGAGTTATCGGCTAATCGCTTGATTTCAGACACTCGGCCGATCGTTCGAGTCGGTCTCTCCCACGAAATTGCAACCGCGACGTGATCATCGTCGCTTCGTTCTTTCATTTTCTGGATCTTCAGCGGCGAGCACGCGCTTTCGATTTTATTGAGCCGCGGCACGTAGAAAAGTGAGAGTGGCGTACGAGTCGAAAGGGAGGAGCAGGAGTTATACTTTTTACGCTCGCGATTAACCTCGCTACCTTTAAACGTACCTGTTAAATGAAACGTTTCGCGTTTACTTTAAGAAATTCGTCAAACTGTTGTAAATACTTTTTCCTTTTTTTCTTGTTCTTGCAAGAAATTCAGAAATGGACTGTTTCTTCTTCTTGATTATTATTGGCACTTTCTTTTATGGTGATGGGTCACTACGTACTTTGAGAAAGAAACAATAAAATCGTTTAATAACATGTACGTGTGTGTACGTGTGTTTATGTAATTTTTACACATTTTTATTTCACTACTTCATTTAGAATGGTTGACGACTGAATATTGAAATGAGCAGAAATTCTTATTACACGCGTATTTAATGTACGAGGAACATAAATGGCAGCGCTCAATCATCTTCCTTGTTTTTGGAGACGCGTGTGAAACTTTGTCAATAAAAGTTGTAAAATTAAAGAAACATTTCCTAGGTGTACATTATACTTTTCTTTATATAAAGATATAGAATAAAGGTTCAAAACAACCTGCCAAAAATAATTCGGAAATGAAAATTCAATTTCCATCAAGGGGAGAGAGGGGCAAAGTCGGCAAAGTCGAGGTAACAGAGACGTCTGAGCGATCGTGGCAGGAGAAGGAGGAACCACGGAGGAGAGCGTAACGCTGCTCGCGGATCGAAACGTGAACGATCCATCGTCGATGGTCAGAAACCGGGAGGGACATTTTTCATCGACAACCATAGCCGGCGCGGCGTGTAACGTCGGGAGTCGTCGGGGAAACGTCGGTATTGGTTTCCTTCGACGCGTACGCTCGCTCTTTTTCCGCGAGAAAACCGGGCGGGGGAGAGGGCGACTGACTGTGATCGACGGTTGTGCGCTGAAATGGGAAAGTTCCACGCGAGTCGTGAGCTCTGCTCCTCGGTTTACGAACTTGGTGCTTCGCCGTCGTACGTGAAGTCCTTGATGAACAGAGTTCGCCCGTCCACCGCGTAAACTTCACCGCTGACGCCGTGATGAAGTTCCGACAGCTTGCCAATAAGCTTCCCGTAATAAGCTGCGCTGCATATCTCTGCAAACAGAATCGAATTCGATTAATTAGCGAGGTGATTAATAGGATCTGCGTCGAAAAAACTGCACTCGTACCCTAGTACGATTAAAATTTTATTGACACGCAAACATTTGAATCGATACACAACAAATTACAGGCCACTCCTACTCGAGGTCTACGCCACGCCCCCTCGCGAATCACATGACCCAAGTCGACCAATCGCTAATTTTCGTTGCACCCGAAGACCCCCGTTAAAGTCACTCTCAGCGATTCTCGAAACCAAGTTTGGGGATATAGGCTCAGGTTTGCGACGTGTTTGTCGAAGAGGAAGAGATTCCGGATACCGGTTCTCCGCGCGGATAATCAAAATCGAGGCAGCATCGAGTTGCCTAGCCGGTGCCCGAAGCTACCCCGAAGCCTCGATTCCTGGATCCGTCGGTTCTCGGGAACGAGGTTCGACGTTTAACGGTAGTCGAACGATCGATCCCCGCTGGCTATATAGGGTTTAACAGGACAGATCGTTACGAATCGCGGAGTTATGCAAAAGCGGAGTTCCTCGGATGCTTGCGCGGGCCTTGGCAGCGGTGCGGCACGCGGGGCAAGATCGTGTCGCACGGGATCACGGAATGTTAGTCATCTGTTTGTATCCCCCCTAACCTCCCTCCCTCCCTCCCTCTCGTGGTTCTAACTTGCTGTCGACAATTTGCTGGTTTCCACGGGCTTGTCTGAAATACCACGGCAAGTCGAAAGACTCCGTTCGTTTTCACCGTGTTCACGGGATCGCGCGAACGATAAGAGGGATCGTAATCTGTATCTCGATGAACCGAGGCTCGCCTCGGATCTTTTAGTTCTGTAACTGTCAACGGAGGAGACAGAGAGAAGCTGAGGTAAACAAGTAGGCGAAAAGGCTTGGTCCGGCCTCAGGGAATCAGGGTTAACATTCGCATAAATATGCCGGAGCCGGCGCGTACGTCGAACGTCAAGGCCAATCCCAGTGGCGCGGACCGTTCGTTAGATGCTAACGAATCGTGGAACCGGTCGACCGATCGATCTCTCTCGTCTAACCCTTTGATCGAGCGCGTACCGTTACCGGCTCTCTCTCCGCCGGACAGGATATCGTCCATCCGACGAGATTGACGCATGCCCGGGCATAAATCCTCGCTCGCTCCACGTCCACGGCTCCGGCGTCCTCTCCAACGTTCTCCAACGTGTTTCGATCGACCAGTCGAAAACACACGGGGGAAAAAATCGACGCGCGCGACCCGCGGAAAATTAGATACGCCAACGGCGAACGGCGTTTCGTTGTGCCGTTAACTGTCGCCGATCGGTCGGTGATCGGTGATGTAACGTACGGTGGCACGGAGAGATCCTACTCTCTTCTACACCGTTTTGTTCCGCCGTCGCGTATCGTGGTATTTGATAATTGAAGAAAAATGCGTTGTTACGATCGGAACGGGATTTCCCGGTTTGCCGGTTCACGAATGTGGCGAGGGTTC
Organism: Melipona bicolor; assembly: GCA_030673865.1. Lineage (NCBI taxonomy): Eukaryota > Metazoa > Arthropoda > Insecta > Hymenoptera > Apidae > Melipona > Melipona bicolor. The sequence continues at coordinate 3,394,383 of JAHYIQ010000017.1, forward strand.
GCCACTTTGGAGTGTTTGCTACAACCGGGAAACAAGTGGAACTGTTGCTTAGTTAGCCAGGGGCTGTCTAAAACGTTTAACCTCGTATTTCGAAGCATCTTCTTGAAGCATCTGTAAATAAAGCAAAAACTCGCCATCTGTGACGCTGTTCAATGCGAAATCTGAACATGGCCATAACCGCTGAAACGGTCAGAGCAACGGGGAGAAACTTTGCAAAGTCCGTCGTTGCCGCGTGATTCGAACAGTAGCCGACAGATATCAACCGGTTGCCGGAGGTTTTAGGTTATTTAGGTTTCGTCTTGGTTTCGAGAGAAACGACGCTCGTTCGTGGCAACAAGTTGTCCATAGACAAGTGCCTTGTGAAACTGAGTCGACGGACACGTCGATGGAAGGATTTGTAGCGATCTGCTGCTACCTGTTTCTTGTATTTGTTTGATCTCCGCTGCTTTGAACGATGCAACAAGCAGCAACCTTTGTCACTCAGTTGGAAGAGTATTGAGGAAGAATTTTTGTCACAACATTTACCATTTTTGGTGGTACTTTCGTGTGACTGCAAAATCTGATATCGTGGGAAACAATGCGGAATCCGAATTGGTTTCAAAGAAACACTTTTGACGAACATTTAACGTGGAAATGCCACTATAAAGAATTTTGTATTACCATCGTACAGCGGCCAGTGGACCACTAGGTCCAAGTATATTAAATTTCGTACCGCGTAATAGTATCCTCGCGTGATTGCAAAATTTGATACTATGGGAAATAATGCAGAGTCTGATTAAAAAATAGAAAGATACAAAACGCAGATACGTAAATATCTGTAAAGAATTATCATCACACAGACGAGAAAATCCAAGTTCTATCATATGTAACAGTATTTTTGTGTGACTACGCAGAGTCTGATTGAAAAAGGGAAACGAGCTTTAAAGATACTTTTGCCTAAATATCAAAGAATTTTCTATTCACCACGCACAACGACCTGACCGAATGGGCCAGTGGAGCGTAACGACGACGATTTCGTTGGAAGCAGCGAACGGCGAAAATTCGCTTTCCGTCGTTGCAGGAAGGATTGGACGACAGTCGGTCATTAAGCTTGCAACGTGTAATCTCGCAACGATGTCTTGTCGTTGATCGAGCTTCTCGATCCGCTGACATAAACACGCGTAACGAGTGTTGCACGCGGAACCTGCTGATTCTCTTTGGCCGGCTGTCGCCGCTCCTCTAATCAAACTGCCCGGTTGATCGAGAGCTCTCCGCTCTCTGCCTTTATTATTTGCATTCACGCACTCCAACGGAGCCTATCGGCGCGCGTTTTCTCTGAAACTTTTCATCAATTCGATACGCCGATTCGTTTCAGACAGAGAGTTGGCAGTTTGCAAAACGTCAGAGGCATCTAACGGGAGTTTTCTACGGGTTCTAAGTTGTTTCTCGGTCTCAAATTGGGTATATTTATTGGAGAGCGGGTAAGAGGATTTTTGAACTCCTAATTGGGCAATAGAGAACCGACGAATGTAGAACGACACGTAGCAGTTTATCTTTATTTTTTCCAGCTTTAATCTTTTCGCGTTGTCATTATTTAGTCATACTCGCGACTAAACTTTCGTATTATTATTTAGTTTTTATATTTTTGTTTCGTATACAGTGGCGGAGAAAAGACTGTCACGCGAAACTTGTACTACAAGTTTTTTCGTCCATGCGACAAAATACTTAATTTTCATAAGATATTATGTTACAACGAAAGCGTGTTCTCTTTCGTTTTACAATATCACCGAATTGTTTAAAATTCTTTGTCAATGACGTTCATCTTCGATTCGTTTTTAATTATTCTAAAATATTTGTAGAAATAGAATGGTGCTAAGAGACAAATGGTGAGAAAATACATACCACATTTTTAGGAAACAACGTAAAATGTATTTTCAAGTAAATTAGACAAATATAGTAGGAATAAATGGTAACCAAACATACCACACTTTTAGGAAACAATCGACTAAATCACAGTAACCCTAAACCTAACCTAAACCTAACCTAAACCTAACCCCAATTGCAAATTTTCTTTTACCCTCGCACAGAGGTAGAGCTCGACCAAGTCACCTAACCTCAAATTATTCTCGAAGCCCGATATTTTCTTCATTATAATATAAATATTTTCTCGAATCTGACAAAAATCCCAGGCACCTGCTCTTCGTTCGCGAGTTGTATAAATTTTCAAAGTAACCGGTTTTCCAAAAATTTGTTCCCGTTCCCCCCCCGCCGTTTTAGAAGAAACGAGATCGCGCGAGAGTGCATGGCCGTGCACCGAATATGGGGCACAGTCGCGCGGACTTTAGGTATCAGTCGCTAATGAGAAGCCGAAGTGTCAAAGCAGTGTCGCTGTTCGAGCTTTGAGAGAGGATGCATTACGTCGTTGCAGCCGCGAGCCATTAGTGCGTAATTATTGTCGCGGTGAGCGACAGGGTGGCGCGTGATTAAATTATTACGAGCGCGGCCCGTGATTCGCTGGAGCTCGACGGGGAGCGATAGAAAAAAAGGAGGTGGACCGAAAGCGAGGCGGGATGGAGAAAAAGAACGTAACGAGAGAGAGAGAGAGATATTACTTTACACTGATCAAAGTGAAAAACACACACACACACACACACACACACGCCACACGTGTGTCTAATAGACGCGAGTTCTGGAAATTTGGGTCAACGAGGTAGATTTAAGATGAGAGAAAAAGAGAGAGAGAGAGAGAGACAGAGAGAGAAATGGAAAAAAGAGAAGGATACGTACCCAGCGAGAGATACATATCGGATACATACCTTTGACATTTTCATACGAAAGAGAAAGCAGAAGGCGGACAAGCGTAATTGCCTACCACTGCATAATACGACTCTCGAGCTAATGTCGCAACGCGCTGGTTAGATACCGGAGTAGACTCGCGGCAACAGAGAGAGAGAGAGAGAGAAAACAGGCCGTTTCGGAAACGCCTGGGAAGCTAAATTTCATCCGGATCGACTCGCCATTCACGTCGAGTATTTTCCTTCTTTCACCGTTTTCGTCGCCGCGCCTCTTCAATTGGGACGTCGAATTTTGCATTCCCTCCCCCGTTCCCATCTCGAGATAATCCTGTTTTAAGCCGAGGAAACCGAGATACGTCCGTTTCCGATAAATCCTATTTACCCGGTCCCGCGAGTTTCGTACTCGCTCTCTTTATACCTGAAATTATATAACTAGTTTTCTTTCCTGTTTCTTAATGCGTTGACCGAGAGAGGCGAGTTGACTCCTTTCGAATCTCGTAATCTTCCGGATATCATAATTTTCTTTGTCCGCTTAAGGCTTGGTTTTATCTTGCGTCCGGGATAAATCGCAGGTACAATTCCTCGATCGGGACCGATTATTAATCTTAACCGCGGTGTAATTCATTCGGGATAAATCGCAAAGGCGAACTACTTCGTAGATACATCTTCAATCAGAATCGAATTCTTAATCTTATCTATCGGTAAGATAAATTATATCACAGATGCGTGTTTCGATTGGAATCGAGGTATCAATCTTCATTGTGATTGAATCGATCGTTAATGTGAGCTGTGATACAATTTATTGCAAGACAAGAGGACGATTGTTGATCTTAAAGTTTTTCGAGAGTGATTCAATTAACAAGTTTAATTAAAATCGCTGATCGATCCGAATTTGGCAACGAATCCAGTCGTCGAGCGGATCCCTGACGCGTGAAACCGACAGAACTCGAACAACGTTGCGGTTTGCGGCGACGAAAAGAAATTTGATTTGGCGTCTGTTCTGAGGGTGAAATTCACCCTCCCCTCTCCCTCCGCCCCTCGAACGAACGACTTTTCTTTTGGGACAGGCTGAACCAGCGTTCGGGGCGTTCTTTGCAAACAACGCGCCTTTCCTGTTTACACAGGATCTCGATTAAGTCGCGATTCCTCGGCGACTCTGCAGCCGCTGGACCGAAACGCGAACCAAAGGAGAAAGATCGTCCCAGTGACGGATTAAAGCCACGTTGAGAGGCGATGCCCGATTAGACGCGCATAAAGGGTATTTGCGGAGAGTCTGGAAAGGTATTGCCGCCGCGTGTGGCACAGGTACGTCGGGAATTCTACCTTTGGTGAGAAAATAATACTCCCCCTGGTAAATTCGAATCGGAACCACTTAAATTCTATTTTTAATTTTTTAATTCGTTTTGTTTTTGTTTGGTTTAGGTTAGGTTTAGGTTTAGGTTAGGTTTAGGTTTAGGTTTAGGTTAGGTTTAGGTTAGGTTTAGGTTAGGTTTTAAAGTCGAGTGTTGTGAAGGAACCCTAATGGTACAATGACGTAGACAAAAAGAGCGGAGTTTGTGAAATTGTTCATGAATATTTACGGAAACTTCTTTATGCGTTCAATGTGAAACGATTTCGAAACTTTATTTCGTATATAATCGTATTACATTGGCGAAATATGGAACAAATCTATATTTACAAATACGTGGAAGCAGTAAAACACTTGGTGCGAGTATGTACTTACGATTATTCAAATCATCGTATTTTACGTGTCAAGATGATTATTCATGCCGTGTATCAATTTCTTTTTTACAAACGTATGTGCGTGTTTTTTTACGTAACAAATGTGCACATGTTCGTTTTCATATTATCTCGGAATAATTGGAGCTTGGAAACTCGATAAACTGAAAAGTACGAGAAGCTGAACGAGAACGTTGAAAAAGAAAAGGCGACGTTTCAAACTTCTCGCGGAGATTTGTGCGAAACTCTCGTTTCATCTGTTTCTTGAGAGTTAAATATTAATCCTACGCGTAGCCGCGTAACGAGATTAACCGGATGTTTGGCTTCGGAGAGGCTCGTTTACCTAACTCGGTTAATAAACACACACACACACACATACACACGGACACACAGTGTCGGAAAAGTGAAATTTCCGCGCGTGGTCCTAATTCAATGACCAGGGGGGACGTTGGATTTGTCGATGGATCGATCCGATTTTCATCGAACGGGACGCGGCTCGGCGCAGCGCGGCGAAACAAGCAAAACACGGGAAATAAAAAATGGAAACAGGGTGAACTAAATTGCGATATCGTGTGTTGGCGTGTTTCCGCGTGTTCGTGGCACCACTTTCGCGAGCGGCGAGCGGAAAACGGCCGGCAGTTTCTTCGCGAAATCGTTACGACCGCGATACCGTACGATACTTTTTTTCTTTGTTTTTTCCTCGCCTTTTTTTTCCTCGTTCTTTCTTCTCGTCGCGAATCTCTTTCTCCCGGGGCCGGGCGGAGGAAACGCGTGGAACGCGAAAGTCACGCAGATCTCGAGCGGCGAAACAGACCGGCAAATCGAGACGCCGAGCCAGTGGCGCTGTCGTTAATTAACTTTGGCCATCATCACGCCGCGGAATCGAGATCTTTTCACCTGTTTCGAACGTTTCTTTTACAAGATTTTTCGATAATTGCATCGAAATTTTCAAGATTCGCCCTTGCTGTAAAGGTATTTTAAATATTCTGCATGTGCAAAATAGACACGGAGAAAGGATCTTTCCATACCAACGAGCGAACGACAAAAGTGCCGCCGTTTTTCAATTGTCAACATCGGGCGTTTGACTATACTGACGATACGTAACACTATTTTTTAAATGTATTTCGGGATTTACTTGATCATTTATCAATGGTCCCCGTGGTAAATGAATCCATTTGTTCCTTTTCGAGATTGATAATTGATCGCACTCTTTCGCAACGAAGTCGAAAAAGTCGATTAAAATGGATTTTGCAAGTATAATTTCGTACTACCTATCTCTTTATCCGAAAGATATAAATTTATATATATTAAATCAGTGTGACGTGTCTCTCTGACACATTTCGCTAAAATTCAGCGAACCCTCAACGATCAAAGCATGGAATTTCTACCTACCTAAGCGCAAAATTGAAGTGCAAGAGACAAAAAAGATCTATTCGCGTCTCTAAAAATACGAAAAAAATCAAAGTCGACTCGACTTTCTGCTGCCGGTTGTCGACGTCAAGAATCTCGAAACGCAGTTCACACCGTTGCAAAGCAACGGCCGATCGCTCAAAGTCGAGATTTGCCCGAGTCCGAATACTTTCGCGCTTGGCTGGCTGTCGCTCGGTTTCGATCGGAAACGCGCACTGCGAGGATGTTAAATATCCCGACGAGCCGAAATTTCATTGGCGCGACTCCGTTACACGAAGGTCGGGCGAAGGTTCGTTCGTCGCACGCACGCAACCCTTTCGGCTGAATAGGTGTCTCGTGCCTCTGCAGTTTTGACAGAGGACGAAGTCGTCTCGCCTGCTCTCGGATGATCTCGCGACGACGACGGGATTTCCAGGCTGAACGAGATGTTTGCCAGGCTGCCTCCGCCGTGTTAGGCACATCCTTTCGTAAATACGCTTCCTCGCGAACAATTCGAGCCGCGAACTTTGGTAATAACGTATCGCGCTGCGAGCATGTTTCGAACAGTGGCCGTGTGCGAAGTGGTAACGCGAAGGATTCTGCGGTGGCTGAGTTCGCGAGGCTCGGCGCGCGCGTATTTTGCACGGCGAGTAAAAATTTCCCGTACTCGTACTCCGCTGGATGACGTTCTAAACTTTGCGAAAAACAGTCGCGGAACGATCCAGCTGGCCTCTCGTTAGTTTCTTCCAATCGCGCAGCGAGCGAAAAGCCAAGTGGGCACTTTTGTTACTGTTACTGAGATTTTGTAAAATTCAAACGACTTTGGAAAAAGTTGAAGAAATATTTCTCGAGATTGAATCTACCTGTGGTTTTTCCCTGTACGATTTTATCGAACGTTGGAGCCTAAAATGGCAAAGCTAGTTAGGATTTTTTAAACGTTGGGATCTGAGGGGAAGACTTCTCTAGCTATGAAAAGAATTTTTCAATAATTTCAGAGGCAATTTAAAGGAAATTTTTACAGCTTTACAGTTCACAGGTACGATTTTATTTCACGATTCAAAACGAGCCATTTTCTATTGAGTCAGAGTTTGAGGAAGTTTGAGACTGTAGCCTATCTTGCACATAAGTGTCCAGTCTCTAGGACTCTCACGTGAACCTCTATTTTTCGAACATTATACAATTAGTAATGAGTTCGAATAAGACTAAAATAAAGATTAAAAAGAAAAAAAGTAACGCGATGGATTCTGCGGCTCGAGACGACGCGAATACAGTGCCGAGGAATGAAAATTTTCCGCCAAGACAGAAAAGAGAAGAAAAGAGAGTGACAGAATTCACTCTCTCGGCGAGGCTCGCAGAGTTTGAGAAATAGATCTCGGAACAGAGAGAGAGATAGAGAGAAGCTTGGAAATTTTCGTGTCAATTATAACACGGTACGGTTAGACTCACGTGTCGCCAGAAGAAGATAAATCGCTGCGACTAGACCAATAGCGGAGAGCCGAGTCGTGGACGATGTGGGTGATTGTGTCGTCATGGCGTCTTCGTGGTTACTGCCGTCGAAAGTGGCCGTTGTGGATCCAGGTAGCTTTGTCGATCCCACTACGATCACCGGCTCGCCTTGCCTCGCCTCTCGCTCGCACGCTCCTTCCCTCTTTCTCCTTCGCCGCTTCCGTCTCTTTCCCTTCGCCGGGCTTCCCTCCCTGCTGCTCCCGCTTGCTCCCGCGAATCCGTCATTTCGCCTCGCTCTTCCCTCTTTTTCGTCCAACCCCCGATGTTTTCCTTCCCTCCCGTCTTAAATCACTGCTCGGAGAGATCCTCTCTGGAGGATCCGCGCCTGGAAGGGAGAAGAGACGAGAGTCTGTCGATCACAGTTTGTCGCAGATTGTTGAAGATTCAGTTTGCTCGTCGATTCATCGGCGTGGCGATTTTTTTGAACGTGGAACGCAAAGATTCGAGGTCGATCGTAAGAAGAAATGGCTACAATGGCTTGCGAAAGTATCGTAAGAACCTCGTAACACGTACACCTCTGCGGTTAGCGAGGGAAAACGTGTCGCGTGTTGTTGTTGCAGAGAGGCTTGCGTTAATTGAATTTACACATTAACTAGATCTGAAGAGAATTTTAAAGTTTTTTTGCACAAACACAAGTACATTGTACCTTATTTGTTAAATAAAACTCTATGGAATTGATACTGCAGTGAGTGCAGAAACCAATCTGAAGAGTTATGAGTATTTAGACGTATTGGTGAGAAATTAGTATAGACCACAAGTAGCTGTGTTGAGGTATATAACGAATAAAAGATGGTCTCACTGATTTGACATAATGAATATGTGGCTGCTCGAATACTTTTGATGTGTGTAGAATACAATGAGTGGTTGCTTCTAAAACACAGAAAAAGAAGCAAACCAAAATATGTACTGTTTTGTAGGATATTTTGGCTACCCAAAAAAATTTTATAGTCTCGTCGCCATCGCTATTTTGGCAAACATAAATTATTTTCGTGGAGTCAGTTTAGCGCCTCAGTTAATTTAAACGAAAAATTGTCGATAGTTTAAACTGTAATAACTTTGTTAAAAAAGATCACACAACAGTCTGCTTTGTCCCAATTCAAAACGCAAAGCTTCTGCTTTCACTACCCTCAATTTGTTTTCTTTTCTAAAGATATTTTAACACCATATCACCAAGCAAATAGAAAAATACTTTTTTCTTTAAAAAAAGTTGTAAAAATTTACACCTATTATATATTTTTTCATTGTTTTATTGAACTTTGAACGACGAAAATTCAAAAAAATCCCGACGTTTTGTCACTTAATCTTCAAAGTTTAATAAAATTGCGAGAAAGCACGGACAATTTCAATTACAAAACCACGGTGGATCAAAAATTTGTCAATGTTTTTACAGACAAATATCTTTTCGAAAGAACAAACTTGGGACAAGTTCAAAGTAAAAGCTCTACGCTTCGAAACGAGGCCAAGTATTCTAAATTTTCTTTTATAAAGTTATAACAGTTTAAAGTATCGAACAATTTCCCATCGTTGCGTGTTCAGTTATGCTCCTTGCTGTATACATCTTTCAATTTCTCTCTATATTAATCGTCATTACAGTCAAATCTCAGTAAAATTAAAAAACACGTCGTTTTACATGTACGTACAACATAACATAATATAACAGCTACTCGTAAAAAATGTTGAAACACTTTGGCAATCTCTTCAGCGCTAAAAATGACATTCGTTGGGTTTTTAGACTATAGTAGCTCGAATGAAATCGCAGAAATTTAGAAACGTTGTTCCTAAATTGTCCAATGGCCCAGCAGCGCGAAACAGCGAACGAAAAGCGACAAAACGCAACGTCACTGTTAACGAAATTGTCCCCGGGCCGAGATTGCGTTTTTCCACGGTTTTGCGGTGCGCGCCACGGCGAATAGGAATGAGGCAGGTCAGGACAGCGGCGAAGGGACGGTAGTTGAACCGTGCACCGCAAGATCTCGACCGCGATCTGCCCTGGATGCTGGTTGGATAATGCGGGATCCGAGTAATAGTTGACACCCGAGCTGGCTTGTCTTTTTGCAACGAGACACCGAGCCAAGGACCACTCGAACAATTGCAATAGTGTTTCACCTTACTTTCGTTTGTCGCCGCTGTCGCGTTCCAGCCTTCGCGCACGGAATATATAAGTCATCGAAACGGGTCCACGACGGAGTCGACGTGTCCCTCCCCGAAAATAGGCGTGATGAGTTCAAAACTGTCGAACTTCGCACGCCATTCCCTTTCGCCGTGCTTCTACATATTTTAGAAGCGCTATATTCGCAGCGCAGAGACCTACATTCTCGTTTATGGCGCCCGTGTGCAAAAATGAAAATGACGCGAATGGAGAGACGTTTCCTTTTGGTCGTTGGAGGGAACTGCAATTCAGAGTTGAGTCACTTAGTCCTGCAGCTTTTAACTTAATTAATTAAATTTTGGCACTAATCTCTGGTCAATCTAACGCGAATTAACCGCTTCGCGTACGTGGAAAAGAAACCGCTGCAAGGATAGTTATTTTTTGAAATTCTGAAACGTAAATTTAATTTTTCTCACGTGTTATTTTCCCAACTTACCGAAAATAAAAATAAAACGAAATTAAATGAAATTTAATCAGAAATTTGTCCCTGAAGAGATTAATATGTAACACTTGAGCCACTAGTAACATTGAATACGTAAACGTGTGATTTCGTTTAATCGACTCGATCGCGCATGTTCCACCAGTAACGCGACACTTTAACGTCGAGTGCACGTTGGAACGAAAGGCTTTAATAAATTTCCAAATGATTATTCAGGTCAACCCAGTTTCTCCGGGAGTGCTCTAATAGATATGAACGGAGATGCGCACGTCAAAGAGTAATTGGATATTCGTGACGGGGCGTTTTAGCTTAAGTTAATAGGACAACACGGGTAGACGGAAGTGGGAAATAAAGTTGGACGAGCGAGGCGTACGTCGCAGGACTGGCTGTCGAAGACAAGGTTGGTAAAATGATCATCGCGGTGAAACGGAAGGAGATCTTGCGAGACAGCGCCAGGGACACGCATGATTCGCGGCTAACTTTGTTGCAACGTAAGTTTGCCCGGCCACGGGTCGTCCAAGTGCTCCTTCGCGCGCGAGGAATTTTAATTCCGTCCTGCGACCGTTCGAATTAAAATTCCTCTCGAGGGGAGGAACAAGGCGCAATTGAAATTTTTCTCGAACCGCCGTGTTCGTCGAATTACGGAAGTGAGGGCCCCCGTGAATATCTTCGAGGGTCAGGAAGTGGCGTCTGTGCACCACGCGCGCCCTCTTGCTAAAGGAGAGACGTCCCGTTGACGTCAGACACGCGACTGACTCACGAAGGTACAGCAAACTCTCGTGCAACGCGTTACATGGGACACGAATTTGTTCAAACATGTCTCTAAATTGTAACTGTAAACAAATTCAGCACGTTGCAATTGTCAAAGTGGTTGCCTGGAACAGAAAATTTTTTTTATGAAATCTGACGCGTTGAAAGAGCGCTTTATGGAATTTAAAAGAAGATTGAATAATTTGTCCCCATATTTTCAATCTAAAAATGATCTGGAAAAAGAATTGTTTTTAAACAACGATAACAGCAAAGGACTTTTCAAGCGATGAATCTGTACATCTAATATTAACAAGATGGCGTCGTTTGAACTTATTTGATGAATTTTTAATCTCTTTGATATATTCAGTGATATCACTGGAGTATTGTATCAAATTTAACTCCAAAACTAAACATAAAAATAATTTTAGTTATTATTAGCAATTAGCAACGTTAAAAAACTTAAAATACCAAAGTACCAAATATAAAAATAATTTTAGTAACACTTTGAGATTGATTGACAATCTGACTGATCTTAAAAGTTCTCTGAAAATCATAACCTCGTGTTCCTCTATCGCGTTTAAGCAAGTTTAGGTGTGTTTGAAGGAAGTTGGCGGAGGTACAAAAACTCGCGCGGGCCGATTGTTGACCCTCGTGGCAGCGATCCGATGATACATGCAGAAACGATTACACGCGTCACTTGGTCATTGTCTTTTGCAACAATGGCTGGTTACATTGCGAGTGTGGCTTGGGAGAGCGCGACGCGGCGAGATAATAGGTTGCACGTGCCGTCCGCCTGGAAGGATCTTTCTCCCTCGTCGCGAGCACTCTCTCGCCAGCCTGTGATTAAATTTAATCTCGCCGGCATTGCGAGTAATAATTACGGAATAATTACGGGAACGATACGCGGCGACGCGATGTCGGCGCCTTTCCAGTTTGGGAAAGAACGTCATTATGGAACCAGCGCCGATTACGGGCGGCAACGCGTTTTACGTTAAATCGGCAGTGTGTGTCGCGACTACGAGTGACTCGAAAACGCCAGTCAAGTTCATTTAGGCCTCGCGCGTGATCCGCGAGGCAAATTTAGCAAGTTTCTTCAAATGTAGATTGAACAAAATAAAACGAAACGAAAATTTCAGAGATTTCGTAGTTTTCTTAGTTGCAGCTGTTTTCCAAGTGGAAACTTGAGAATTTTCAACAAATATTCCTAATTGTTTTCTTCTTTTGAAACAATTAATTTTCTAATTTTTTGGTCTATTTTCTATGTACCAAAATCGAGGAACAAGTTTCTCAAACTTCAAACGTCAAGCTGAGATCCAGACTAAAATTATCGTATTAGATTACTAATACAAAAGTTATCCAGAAAAGAATCAAAAAGTGCAGCGTATAATTCTATTTCAAATATTTGTTAAAAGCTAATTAATTCTTGCACCGAGATGTCGTTCGAAAAGCGTGTCACAATCCGCGAGACCCACTGTTTCAGACGTGGCACGGACACGATCCCTTGTCCCGTGTAATCGAGGAAGCTGGTGTACAACCGGGGCGATTGTATCGAATCGCAGGATTTCGTGGCATCGACTGCTCTCCATTCTTTCATGGCTGGACTGGTATGCGGGCCGGTCGTGTCCCTACAGAAACCAAGAGGTTTCTGTTCAACCTAGAAACCGCCTTTTGCAATCCGTGGACGAGCAGAGAGAAAGAGAGAAAGAGAGAGAGAGAGAGAGAAAAAACACTAACCGGTAATTAGAAATGATTATTACTCACGCGAAGATCTTCATCGTCGTCTTTCTCTTTTTTCCAGTTTGTTTGCGTTTATCTCGAATCGATCAAGATTCATCATCGATACGAGCGCGTATTCTAGCCAACTAATTATTCCCACATTCGTCTTGCATCGGGTAATTGAATTCGACGAAAATTAATATTAATGCAATCTCATCCTTCGACCGAGAGTTAATTGGGGGGAGAATGCTGAAAAATTGGGACTCGAAGAAGTGTTTTCTACTGGTTTAGGTTAGGTTTTATTTAGGTTCTAACAGGTTTAGGTTAGGTTTTATTTAGGTTCTAACAGGTTTAGGTTAGGTTTTATTTAGGTTCTAACAGGTTTAGGTTAGGTGTTATTTAGGTTAAGTTTAGGTTAGGTTCTAACAGGTTTAGGTTAGGTCTTATTTAGGTTTTATTTAGGTTCTATGTAGGTTAGGTTTTATTTAGGTTCTATTTAGGTTAGGTTTTATTTAGGTTCTATTTAGGTTAGGTCTAACAGGTTAATATTCGTTGTATGCAGTTTTGCAATTCTCCGAAAATTCCGTTTCAAACACGAGAAAAGGAGATGTCGGTCGTTGGCGAGGTGAACGAGCAACGAAACGAGCGCGCACGGTTGAAAGTGAAATCAGCATTGCGGAAAGAAACGTTGCGCATAACGAGTAATTGAAGACGCCACCAGTGGGGTTACGCTACGGTCTTTTCACGGTTGCACGGAAGACACCTCGGTGAAACGTCGCCTCTCGAACTTTGTCCAAATGTCAGTTTCCTCGTCGAACGCCAAGAAAAGTGTGACCCAGCGAACGCTTCGCGTTTCGCTGCTCGGTGGTTTTCAGCGCCGAAGCCCCGCGGCCGCTTTTCAGCCGACTGATAATTACCGCGACAGCAATTACCACAGGCTCGCCTGTGTGTTTCACTTGCACTTGGCTATGCTTATTAGCGAAAGTTAATGAGCCTGGCCGATGAGTTAACGAGAGAAAATTGTTTCGACGAGTGCGCCTTCCCCCCTCCTCCTGAAATTGATTTTACAATTTAACCGCTGCGTCGCCGCCAAGTTCTTCGTTCGATCTTCCACGTGATTCACTTGCCTCCGGAGAAATTGTCGACCAGTTCGAATGAACGCTGAAGTCACCAAACTTAAAAGTTAAAATTTGACTATTTTTTAGTATTTTTTTTTTCTGGGAAATTTTCCAGATTTTTAAAAGTTTCCCGATAAGGATACAATTGAGGCGCATTTGTAGAGATTTATAATAATATTATTACAAAATCGAAATCTATATAATACTTATTAATATAATATTTATTGTATTTACAAAGTTTCTCTTCATCCGTTGTTGCTTGAGATTATCTCTGGTGCAAGTTTGTACGCTGTGATTGTCGGTAGTTCTAGCGTTAAACGTAAAACGACTAAAGTTTTCCTAACGAATTTACTTGATATCTTGTCTAAGCCATGGACGGGGGAGAGAGGGGAGGGAGGGGATAAAGGAAATTCGAAACTGCAACTGCAGTCTGTTGTCTTTCAGGGAAATCGTCAACGATCGATCAACTTGAGTTGATCGTAGAAATTTTCACGACAAATCTTTTTCCGATTTTTTTCCTCCGCAAACAGAAGGACGGAGTAAAGTAACTTTGTTTCACTCTCCTCTCGAGAAATCGTCCATCGATCAGCTTGAATCGAAGAACCTTAAAATACGAACCTTAAACGAACCTTTACGAAAATTTACGCAACTTTTTCTACAACCGGGAAAGAGGAGCAGAGAATTTGGCACTCCAATTTTGTTTCACTTTCGTCTCGAGAAATTAACGATCGATCCTGAATTAATCGCACAGTGGCCAACGAGTTTTTGAGCAATTATTTGTACGAGGAAAGAGAAATTGGAACTGCAACTACGTTTCACTTTCTTTTTTTTTATAAGCTTGAATTAATCGCGAAACGACGCGAGTTTTTATAAAAAAAAGAGGGAGAGAAGAGAAGCGGATTTGGGATTGCAATTTCGTTTCAGTTGCTTCTCGAGAAATAAATAATAAATCAGCCTGAATTAATCGCAAAGTGGCGAGCATTTTTGTAACGGGTTTAAGCATTTATCGAATTGGCCAAAATTGCATCTTTTTTAAAATAGATATGACGAGATGTAACTAACCTCATTTTAAATCGCAAATTCATCGTGTGATCTCATACACTTGTTTTAGAAAAAGAAATTGCGCGATGACGTTGACAATTTCAAAATGGAACATTTTGTTGTGCTACTATTTCAAAAAAGAAAACACCGTGCAAGCTTATGAAATATTATCTGACAAAGAAGTCAGATCTTCGAATTGTGGTAGTGTCAGAATTGGTTTGCTAAATTTCACTAATGAGAATGTCGAATCGTTTTTGCAATTTTGTTCGTCGAAAAAGGCGAGAACTTCTCGAAAAATATACAATGTATCGTCCGAGGAAGCTTCCTCGTGAAAATTCTCTCGCCTAAACGCAAAAACCAATAAGAAAAGAAAAAGGACAAAGAGAATTTGGCGTCTCTCTCTTGGCTTCTCTTTCAAGAAATCATCGATCAATCAGCTTGAATCGATCGTGCGAAACGACGAACGCTTTCGCAACGCTTGCGTTTTACGTAAGTTTCCGGACAGGCGGAAGCGAAGGGAGGTGAATTCGGGAGCGCGGTTACGAAACGAGAGGAAAAGGAAAGACGATGAAACTCGTCCGTTCTACGCCCTCTGAAAAAAAGGGACACATTTTCTGATTGCGCAACCTTTGTCCGCGGTTAATCGCGACACGCGGTAACGCTGTTACGCGCATTCCGCGTTCGCACGGACACCGGAGGAGACGCTGTAATGGGAAAGTGCTCGGAGTGTGACAACAGGGGGGACGTGCCCGTAAATGGAAGACTTTCTCCGGCAGAGGAGCACCGCGGCCGCAGCCAGGGTCAAAGTCTGCTTTCAACCTGCGTAAAGACTACTTTGACTACGCTCTTGCGGATCTTCGTTTCTTTCGCGGCGAGGTCGAGAGGGTTTATCGACGGTAAAGAGAATTTTCATCAGTCGAACGTCGCTAATGGATTCAGCTTGGTATCGTGCAGCTGATCGACAGCGCGTTAAAATTGCTCGAAACGCTGAAACTGCTCGAGTCATCAAAGTAATTAATTTGCAATTTTTCACGCGAAACGTTACGTTCTCGCGAGACTTGTTCTATTCGTAGAAATACACGTGTACAAAAAACTGCACGACTTGAATGGATAGAAAACAAATTACAGGCGCGATCGCTCAGTACCAGACAACGCCACTCCTACTCGAGGTCTAGCCCACGCCCCCTCGCGAGTCACGTGACTCAAATCAACCAATCGCTAATTTTCGTTGCATCAGCGTTGCACCTGAAGAGGTTACGCTCGCTAAAATCACTTTCAGTGATAATAAATGTTTGTATTTTCTACGTTCTACAATTTGTTTGTTCGAGCCAGCCGTCCGTTCGAATCCATTCATTTGATACTAAACTCTCGCCGCGATGAATGAAAAATCACCGAGAGGAGAGAATCAGCCAGCTGTATGAACTGCGTTTGTTTCCATACAACGTGTTTATATATAAATCTCGTTCCACTCTCTATGCACGTCCCATAAAACTTCTCCCATTCTTTGCACTTTAATTCCTCTGACGCGGAGGAGTGTTTGTACGCTTCCAGTGTTAACAACGCCGTTGCTCAGGGACGTGTTGTTTCATACGTGTTTCTGTAATACAATCGGAGGATAAGAGAACGGAGAGTTGCCGTTCACTTCGATGCGTTGCGTTCCGTTGAAAGCGAAGACTTTCAAACAGCTCGCGCGGGGTATCGATCTCTCGACAACAGAGACCGGAGTCTGCTGTCTTTCTCCGCGAGAGACTGACAAAAGTTGAACACGCGCTCGGCATTCGCGTGCCGTAAACGCGTGGCGTTCGGCTATTGGATTATCTCCGATTAGGAGGTACGCGAGCTACACTCACACACACACACACACACACACACACACACACACACACACACACACACACACAGAGGCTTGCCTCGTTGCATAAAAGACTGTTAAGTATGCATAGAATCAGCCATACGGAACGATAAGACGACGGAGCCGTGAAGTAATGGGAAAGATTATTTATGGATTATGCTGGATATCTCTCTGTATCGCCGGCTTGAATTACGACGATCTCGGAAAGTTCCCGTCGACGTGTGCCTTCCTGACACAGATTTCCCCCCCTTGGAAAAAATTCATGAATTTTAATTGTTCATAAATTGCGAACGAACGGCCGAGTCCCTAAAACATCGGCGATCGTTTACCAGTATTTCATCCGGTTTGGGATCTTCCCACCTGAGAGGGGGGAATCTCGGAGCGGTTACGCGTTCCGCGGTGCCGTTTTATCTCGATGACAAATGGCCGCGATAGATTAACCCACCTCGTAAAGAACCGCAATTAAAAAGCTGCCAGCGATTTCGAATAGAATTCAAACGCGGATCTGACATCGTTTCTCTTTTCCTATTGTGCACACGGTGATGATTTCTCTGTCTTTTTCGTAAAGTGGAGGAGTTATTTTGAAAACAGCGAATGTTTGTCGAATATATACGCAGATTTGGCCATCTTTCGACTGACTAGTACAATTGAGAATATAACGAATAATTAAGGAAGAAACGTGTAAAAATAAATTTAAAAAGCGCGATACGCAAACATTTGAATTACAGGCGCGATCGCACCAGACAACGCTACTCCTACTCCACGCCCCCTCGCGAATCACGTGACCCAAATCAACCAATCGCTAATTTTCGTTGCATCAGCCTGATTTTCTGGGTTTCCTCCGCTAAAATCACTTTCAGTGATAAAAAAAAAAAACTGGTCTGGAGGAATTTTATTTCCTAGCAGTTTTTGACGTGTGAAACAACGTCTTACGCACCTGTGAAAGTAGGTAAAATTTTCTTAATAATTAACACGAATAGCAAGAAAATATTTAGAAACCATGTAAAAAGAACTGGCCAAGTCTAGTCTCGGAGTATTCCAAAATATCCAAGATTTGCAAACACGTTTTATTCTCCATAAAAGAATTTAATTCAAACAACAAATGATTATAATTATCGTGCTTTGTTCTGGTGACAAAAAAAATTGCCGTCACTTCATGAAGCGTGCGTCGTCGTTCACAGTTAAGGTTGTTAATTGCAATTCGTAGTGAACCGTGGCGAGGCATCGATCGTCGCATTGTACGTTTAAGTAGAGAGGAGATTCAAGACCACCCGTGGAGCATCCATAAACAGAGTTTTATAGACGCTGCTACGTGTCGCGCCGCGTTGCATCGTCCGCGATGCGTGCAATTTAAACGAAACAGAGTGGAAAATGTTGAGCAGATTGTGCAGCCGTCTTTGTGTAGCCGTTGCAAAAACAACTCGTTCTTACGTAACGGAGTAACTCGTCTTCGCTCGGGACGGGAAAGGACCCGGCGTGAGAACGGGGCTTCACACGCGCGCGATAGCCGAATTTTGTTCAATGCTGACGAAGATTTATCAACGCTAGGATATTACCAAACTCGTGTCTTTCATTGAAATCTTATGAATCGGTGGATTGTCAATTGTCTGATAAATGGCACAACGAGTAATATATACATATTTTAGTATTTACCGTGTGCATATGTATCCACTATTTAAATATCGCTTCTTACAGAACCGGTTAATTTTCGTTCGACGGTGAGCGAAGACTTGTATACAATATTATTTGATTTTTAGGTTTGGATTTATTTATCATCAATTATTATTCATGCTGAAGAAAAAGAGATTTGCCATGAATCACTAAAATATTTTCAAGATTCGGAAGATTTATAACGCGGATATCGAAACTTTGTTATTATTAATTGCTACAAGCGGATTAAAATTCAGCATTTACGAAAGGTTAAAAGCATCATCCTCCGCTCTGTCTGGAAAATTGTTCGACGCGTTAATATTAATTTAAATGAGAGAACAGTCGCCGATGTAATTCTGACAATTTTCGAACTCTGAAGTTGCCAGTTCTTATAAGTTTGAGATGAACGTTGGCGAGAAACGCGTACTGAATTATGTACAAACAATTACCTCAGCGAGGGATCACGCGTTAAAGTTGCGCTCGAGAACGATATTTCGCGAGTCTACGAATCTAATATTTCTGATTGTGTGTCTAGCTTCTGGTAACGTCCAAGATTAAAATTCTTCTTCCATTTGTTTCATTTCGAAAGTGAACGAGTGTTCCAAAATATTACTTGTAATATTCCATATACTCCTTTTTCTATTTCTAGCAATTTGTACTAATTCTTTTTTCGACCAGCAACAGCGAAAATAAAAGAAAGTGAGAAGAATTTGAAGCAAACAGGTTGCTCACTTTAACTCTCTTGGCTGTGAATTAAATTTCTCGTGGAAGATAAAACATATTTGTAAATCTTGGACATTTCAGAAAATTTTAAAACTAGGATTATTATTAATTAAATTAAATTAAATTGAAAAGAAAAATTCAAAAAGAAAAAAAAGAACTAGCTTTTTATTGTGATTTAATTCAATTTTATAGCTGCGTTTGACGAGTACAATCGTCGTCGCGTCGTTCTGTCGACACAATAGCAGACACAAACTTTGAAAAGCTAAGAGGTTGAAGAAAAGAATCGAGGAATAATGTGTTAACGAGGCGGCGTTACCATGAAGCGACGCGACGCAATACGCGCGAGAAAGAAACGTCCGCCGCGTGGATGGAAGATCTGCTCGCCGTTGATATTTAATACTTTCACTCGAACTCCTTGACCCGTGCGCAATTGCATGTGGACTCGCGTGCAACCAGGCGGCCGACGTACGCATCGTATGCACCGAGCAGGAGTTTGCATGCACGAGTTGCGCGCAGGAAACTGGCGACTGCCAATTAATATCGGTCACTTCCAGGTTTGCCGACACCTCGACTGTCGCTGATACCGATATCGACGTCAACTTTCCGTTTCTTCTTTTTTTTTCCCTTTTACCGAGAGTTTCTCAACCGTTGAAGTTTCACTCGGTTTCGCGCGAACGTCGCTGACACTTTTCAGCAGAAGGATTCAATCGGCGATCACGCTTGTTTGCTCACGACCGATTATTCCCGATAATGCGCAGGGCAGGGAAGAACGTACTTGTGCGTGTCGCAAGTTGGATTCGCTCGCGGATGATTGATACGCAGCGTTTGCTCACGTTGGTTTGCGCAACGAGCTATGAAATGAAGAAACGGATCCGGGGAAACGGCGAACGCTATCGATCAAATTCTATATACATACACACAAACGCAAAGGATACGCAGTTTGTGATTTTTCCAAGCAGTAAACGAGGTTATAATAATTTAATGATTCTTAAATAATTAGAGAACCAGGTGATTATTCCTTCTTGACACGAGAGAGAGAGGTAAAAACTGCACGACTTGTACTCCAGTACGATTGAAGGTCACTGAAAGGCCCAGAAGCAATTGTTCTGACTAGGAAACGAAGACGACTTTTTTATCATAAAATTTTATTGATACGCAAACATTTAAATCGATAGAAAACAAATTACAGGCCAACGCCACTCCCACTCGAGGTCTACCCCACGCCTCCTTGCGAATCACGTGACCCAAATCAACCAATCGCTAATTTTCGTTGCATTAGCGTTGCACCTGAAGAGGCCTGATTTTCTGGCTTACCCCCGCTAAAATCACTCTCAGTGATAAAAATGAATAGAGGTGAAACTTTGATGAAACCTCTGCTGTTTCTTCTTTTAGCGTGTAAATCATCTGGAAGATTAACGAGGGTTTAATCAACCGAATTCGAAAACCGTGGCCCCCGTAATCTCGCGAGCTCGTGATATATTGAGAATCATCTCTAGATCCTGGTTAGATGTTGAGAGGAATTAAAGAGGAACGTTCCAAATATTTTTGTCAAGGTAACGTGTTCGTCGAGGAACGTCCAGTTGGATATAACTTACTATCATTTCGAATAATATATCACACCATCGTTTAATTTCTTCGACTACGACGAAGTTATTTGAATTATTTCCGACGATTCGGAGAAATTCAAAGGGACTCGTTGCTCGAACAAAATAACAGTTCCCTTGGTAATGTGTTTGTTAATTGTCTTGGCGTTTTATGTACGAAACCACTGTTGTCCTGATTCTTACGGAAGCATAAGTGCTCGATGCATCGAGGCGTATTTCAAGCGTACGTACAGAGTACTCATTGTTTCGCGTTTTATCGTTCGATGCATTATGCGATGCCGCGCGCGTCGGCAATACCCCAAAAAACAGTTGGCCACAGCAGTTAATGCAACGCCAGCGCACGGTCGGATTGTCGCAAGCACGTTGTTAAAACGTTTTATTGCACCGCGGCCGGGAGTAATTCATTTTACGATTTGCCGCGCTTCTGCCGCGCTTCTTAATTACGCGCAAACGCGATTCTGTTCGCGAACGGAACGAACGGTCGCGTCGCAACCGAAGGCTACCATAGTCCAGATACTTTGAATCAAGGTTGTTCTTACGGCCGAGCAATTTCGCGGCCGTAATGGCAAAATTACGACTTTGCCGATAGAATTTGCCGTTTTCCTCCGTCACTTTTTCATCGTCGTTCGTTCTTGTTACGTTTGTTTCGTGAAAGAGAAGAAACGCGACTGGCAGCGATTGAAAATTCACAGTGCCGATCTTATAGTGCCTTTCAACTCTTTTCTTCACTCTCGAAAGTTTTTTAAACATCCTCTGTTGCGAGATATTGAACCACTGATGATAATTTGCGTGTATTTCTTGTATCGTTCGAGAGCTTCTTTTCTTTTTAAATATCAACGTGAATGTTCGACGCATTGAACATTAACCTATCTTTAATTCATCATCTCAATCCTTTGGGTGTTTAGAATGGCCAAATGTCTAAAAATGTAATACCGAACGAAGGGTACATTTACTAAATATTTTCGTGATTGAAACGTTATTAAGCAAGCCGGTTATTTTATTATCTAAACTGAATTTAACGTTCATTTACTATTTCTTCAAACACTTTATATTATAGAAATGTATAATACAAGATTGCGATGTAAGTTTTTCAGAAAAAGAATTTCAATCTCAGTCGACCGATCTTACGAGCTTTAAATCCTCGAACCCGGACAGATTCATCCCATTTTCGCCATATTAAACGAAGCGATACGTACTAAAAGCCGCGTCCCTCTTTCTTAGCGACATCGAAATTCAAAAAATTAATTCCTCGCGTTCCCTGCGTTGTCGCCCCCGTGCGCGAAAGAAGAAAGTCTCCGTTTCCTTTTCTTCTCTTTTCGACGACAACGCGGATACGGCCCGAGCGTTCCTTTAATTAACCGCTATTCGGATCAACGAGACACGGAAATTTCACTGGTTATATTAAATTACCGGCAGACTCAAAGAGATCGAGGAATAACAGGAAATTACAGGTAAATGCGGGCAACGTTACAGTTTTGTTTGCGAATACTTTGCCAGGCAGGAAACGAGCAATTCCGTGGAGAGTATCAGTAATACCGCGTTGTATCGCGTTGTACTTTCGCGAATAGCCAAAGTCCTTTCCATTTGATTGCCTTTGGTCGTCGGTAGACCAAGCGCGTTCTCGACTCTTGTATCGATACCAGGTTAACGACTTTTCGACGTGCGTTATTGTCCGGAAAAAGTGGAGCGTCAAGTCGCGCGGACGACTTGAAACTGTTCGGTCAGTTTGCCAACCGGCCGTGTTTAATTTGTAAATACGCGCGTTTGACAATGTTTGGCTCAAACTTTGCAAGTACAGAGTGGCCAGTAGTGAACTGAAGAGTTTGAAAAAAGTTCAGTTCATTTTCAATCTTTTTATCACTGAAAGTGATTTTAGCCTCTTCAGGTGCAACGCTGATGCAACGAAAATTAGCGATTGGTTGATTTGGTCACGTGATTCGCGAGGGGACGTGGGGTAGACCTCGAGTAGGAGTGGCGTTGTCTGGTACCGAGCAATCGCGCTTGTAATTTGTTTTGCATATCAATATAATTTTATGGCAAAAAGGTCGTCTTCATTCCCTAGTCAGAACAGTTGCTTCTGGGCCTTTCAGTGAGACGAATCATACTAGGGTACAGTTTTTTACTTTCTCTTTCTGTAGGTTATAGATCATTCCTTGGAGATTAACTATATTTCTAAATAAAGTAATAAAAAGTTAAAAAAACATGTGTTTGTAAAAGGTATTTTTGTTTTATGTCATTCAGTCTTTCAGTGATCACTACGAAGTGTCGAGGTAAGAAGATTTTGTCAAAGTGTGGAACTTTTATCGGAGAACGTATAAAGCAAGATTTTGATTCGTGTATTTCACAAAAAAAAAAAAGAAAAAAATGATTGCTACTTTGAATTTTCCTAGCTTCGATTCCATCTGTGAGAAAGTATTTATGCTCCCTTATAACAGACAAAAGAAAATAAATTTCGAAATATCTAAAAAGAATATAATAATAAAAGATTTAACATCTAAAAAGAATATAATTTTACGAGAAGAAAATAATTTTCAAAGTATCTAAAAGAGTTGCCTTCGACTTTTCGAGAACGCGCTACAGAGAAGAAGCTAATGACGTTAAGTGTCACGTAGTAGACTAGCTAGGATCGAGAGAAACGTATCCTTGGATCCTCCTAGAAGCGTGGTTCTATCCTAAGGCGATCGTGAGAGAGACCAGCTCGCCTTCGATTTAACTTCACCCGAGTTCGTTTGCATTGTGGTAAACGGGGAAAAGGCCGGACGAAGATGAATCTGCACGGTTCGTTTCGTCCGTGCTCTACTAAGTACACGGAATCCTTGCCTGTGCCGGCGGAATCAGGAGCGGTAACCAACGCAGAACGTCGTTATGGTTACGACGACACAAAGAAACTCGACGCGAAAGCACGCTCGTTAATGTCCCCGATCGAACCGAACGAACGCGACACGCGTCTGTGTGTGGAGTCGAGACGCACGAAACTGTGCTACTCTGTGAAAATTCTGGGATTTTCGCGTTGCGCGATGTAGAAACATCGGCGAAACGAGGGGGCCCCCGTTGCGGCTGTTGTTTCGTAGCTGGAGGTATGCTCTCGAGGTGAAAAGCCCGTGACAGCCGCATTTAGAGGGGGAGTATCGTTCGCGATTGTGTTTCACAGAGTACAGAGGATAGGGTTTGACGGCAATTTGAGTAATTACGTCGACCCAGTTAACGGGGCGAATTCTCCTAACCCAGTTCCTGCAAAACGCGGATTACAAAAGTGGCGAACCGTAGGAATATTCTCCAGAGTCGATTCCTCAAGGGCTCCAGCGGGATGAGGGAACGGTTGTATCGCCGCGATAAATTGAAGGATCGACGATCCTTCGAAATGATCGTTGATCGTGTTTGTCTTCTGCCGGAGGATGACGCGTTCAATATTCTAATTCTGTTCTAATTTGTTTTACAAAATGTTGTCGCGTAATTATTGTAGTATCGCCGATACGCAGTATTTGCAGTTTGAGTTTTGGAGAAATACCTTCAAGGAGATCTGATATTTTGATTAATGCAAATGAGTAGGAGAACTGCGCAAATTCGAGATAGACTCTGTCTGTGTATTTTGACAGACTGTGTTTATCTTGACTTCTGCATATTTTAGACTCAATTTTCAGATTACTTAAGGACGTCTAATTTTATATCAAGTTATTCTTGATATAAAATTGATCAGTTTCTTGCTCAATAATAAAAGATGCGTCTAAAATAACGAACTATTTCTCGTTACTTTTTATTATGAACCCTTCAATTGCTCTCGATTCGAGTTTGGCAGTATCTTGCGATTAGCGGGAGTTGAACAAAGTTATTGTTTAACTTTGTGTTAAACAAAGCACGAGTCGCATGATACACGAATCACCGTTACGGAAGAAGCGAGAAACAGGAGCCCGCGATATCGCGTTCGATCGTATCGGATAGAGAAGAGACACTGCGACG
This sequence comes from Melipona bicolor, assembly GCA_030673865.1. Classification (NCBI taxonomy): domain Eukaryota; kingdom Metazoa; phylum Arthropoda; class Insecta; order Hymenoptera; family Apidae; genus Melipona; species Melipona bicolor. The sequence continues at coordinate 3,418,770 of JAHYIQ010000017.1, forward strand.
ACGATCGCGATGTCGGGCTCGCTTATACATTGATTAACCACCGCCGTCGCGATATTACGGCGCAATTTTGCACCGATGCAATCTAGGAACGATGCGCTGATAAGCCAGTGACGTCGGCCGGACCGATTTATGAAAGGCTGGCGTAGTAACGAACCGCAGAACTGGAAATTTCACGAGCACGCAGAAACTAGAAATCGAGATCCAAACTCGAAGGAGAAAGTCCCAGGGTCGCGTTCCGATCTTCATTATTTTCTGCCGTTGGAATTCAAAGATATCTGGAACAATTAGACTGTGGACGTTCACGCGAGTTTATACTTTTAGGAAAACAATTAAACAGAGTCACGTGAGAGATTGTGTGTAAAATATGGACGCAATTTTTTCAAGGATGAGAATATTTTTTTGTATGGTTACTACGCGAAAGAGAAGTAAGTTCTTAAATGTCGAAACAAATTTACTTTTTTTGATTGAATACGTGTCCAGAAAGCATTTTCATCACTGAAAGTGATTCAGATGCAACGCTAATGCAACGAAAATTAGCGATTGGTTGATTTAGGTCACGTGATTCGCGAGGGGGCGTGGGGTAGACCTCGAGTAGGAGTGGCGTTGTCTGGTACATCTCGTCTGAGCGATCGCGCCTGTAATTTGTTTTGTGTCGATTCAAATGTTTGCGTATCAATAAAATTTTATGGCAAAAAAGTACTGGGATACAAGTCGTGCAGTTTTTCACTCTACCGAGTATTTTTCTATATTGCGTGTATCTTTGCGTCTCTAAATTTTCCACAAACGTCTACAGTCTAAAAGTGAAATTGACAAATTACGTCTATCAAGGGAAACCAACGTTTCGTCCAACGTCTCGTGGAAGAACTTGTATGTAACTGGTGAATCAAATTTGGCGAATCGAAAGTCCTTCGTATTTGTGAAAAAGGAATCGTGGAATGTTCTTCTGTTCAGTCGGTCGGCATACACATGTTCAACCATGTGCGTTCAATAACGATTCTAATGAGCGTCTCCCGCGGAATTGTAATTTAGCGTAGGGAGGCAGGAGCGACGCAAAATGCTCCGCGTAATCTGCAACATCCTTTGGACGAGCCATTTTCTAGACACTTTTCAGAAAGCAAGTAGGTTAAACGAAACTCGACAGTGACGATTACGCTGATTTTGTTCCTCGCACTGGCCCTGACTTACTATTACGATTTATCAGTCAATTTATCAGTCTACGAAGTGTTCATTGCAAAATTAGTCTGCAACAAATATTAAAAATACTAAAAATGTTTTAAAAATGTAACAAATGAACATCCAAGCTCATTAATGTGACAAACAGTTTGCTGTTCAAATATATTTCTGACCTTTGGAATTTTCTCCAGCTTTCTCGTACGTTTATTCTCAGATTTATTCCAAACTCTCGATCGCGCAATCTTGCAAAACAGCGGCAGCAAAATTTCAAAAATACAATACTCGCGATATATTCGTCGAATATTCACAGTTCGAATACTCTCGCGAGCAGCGTGAGAATAAAATAAAAAGATGAAAAACCAAAAAAATTCTGAAAACGTCGTAGTTCCGGTTCTCCCGAAGGAGAAGGAGAAAAAAAAGTGGCGGAGGTTAAATAAATTTCACGCGGCGGTGAAAGTTTCGCGCACAATCGCTCGATCAAAATCAAAAAATCTGCGTAGAAGGGGGGACTTTCTCCAAGGTACGCAAAGTCTCCCGCTGTCGAAGACTCTCGATTGCCGATCGACGGGGACCGCGGTGTCTGCCGATTCGTATTAATACGCTTAATGACGAGACGAGATGTCGCGGCTGGCAATGCCATTCGCATCGTCGCCGAGATCGATGATTCGCCCTCGCGTCGCCGTGGAGATTCCATTCTCAGACGTTCTGGCTGACATCGTCCCGGGAGAAGAGAGTACCGGCGATGAAATAGCGTGTCGTAATGCCACGGAGCGTTTGCGCGAGTCTCAGGTGAATCGCGATAATGCCGCTGTTGCCCGCGCTACCCATGTAACACGATGCACGGCGATGATTATTTAATATATTCGATGGCTGTCGCCGTCCTGCTTCATGATCTCGCGCTATCGCTTCAGCTGCATCTGCGTTTTCTCATTTTTTTCACGAGACAGATCTTACACGAGCAATTTAATAAGACAAGATCGAGTGAGTGCGTTACAACGACTTTATAATGGGTTTATACTTTATTCTTGACGATGGAACATTGTAACGTTGGAGATTCGAGAGCTTCGAACGTATAGACGAAAAATGGAAATTTTTATGATATATTTATAATTTTATATATATTTTTTAATAGTAGGCATTTAATTTAATTTAACAAGATTCAGTCTTGTATTTTATTCTTTACGACGGGATGTCGAAAAACAGTGTCTAGACGTTTCATGACCTTCGCATCATCGTGTAATGAAACATCATGATCTGACTAAATTACTAGTTTTACTACTATCATCACTAGTTTTGAACGTGTCGCGGATAATTTTTCCTTCGTACAAACGTAACAAGCACGTCGACGCTCACGAGCAACAACTCGTTAGCACGCACCTCAGCAGCTCGTAAACGAAAACTTGGCTCGCTTTTGGAAGTTGCTCGTCGAAAGTACCGTTTCCAGTTGTCGAAACTTGGTCTAATAGTTGGAGCGAGGCCGTTCGAAGAAACGAACCACGCTGCTCTGCGGATCATTGAACAGCGAGCGCGAGCTCCTCATTCATTCGCGCCATTTCACAATCGATTCGCCAATTGCGCGGCGGCTTTTCCGTCCTCGTCGACGGTAAAAATCGGGCACAAGGAACGGGAGTTGACTCGCCGCGAAGACGCGAGGATGATTCTCGACCTTGGTGGATTCGAGAGTTTCCTCTCACTCGACGCGAATCGACGCGGGTCGAGGAAGTGACACAGCCGAGAGGCGATTACACGGTTACATTCGCGTGCGTGTGACCGTATCCTTTCTCTCGAGTTGGCGGAAATGTCCCCGGGATTAGAAAAAAGAAAAATAACACTGACCTTCCTGTCAACGCTGCGAATCGGTCAGCTTTGACGGATTTTTACGGCTCTTGGATCGGAAAAAAAAGAAAATCTACTGTGCAAACAGACGCAACTCGACTATTTTGTCAGCTACTTTCCTCGACTTATTTTGACGCCGATTCAAATCGTCCCCTTCCGAACCGGCATTCGTTTCGTCACGATCTTGCGTCACCTCGCACGCCACGCGAGACACCCAATCCGTCCGGCGACTTTACATTTCCAGTTTCGTTTCGCGCGCGTTCACGTTCTACTCTGGCCAACCTTGTAAAGTAAACGTCCGTCTGCGACACGCATCGCTCAATTCGTTTCGGTGTTTCTTTTTCTTTTTTTCTTTTTTTTTGGGGGGGGGAAGAAGAAGACAACGACAAGCTGGTGGTCTTTGGGGACAAATGAAATGAGACGCTCGCTCGCATGATAGATAGGTTCGTCCGCGAACGGGCGAGCACTTTTATCGCGGTACCAGGAGCAATTACTATTACCGCGCTTTATCTCTCATCTATTCTCCATTTCGCATCCTTGACGCGCGAGCATCGAGCAAGCACCGCGGTATCTCTCTCTTTGTTAATGGAAATTGTTAATGGAAGCGAGCTGGAGGGGGGTGGGGATTTTTGTAAAAAAACGCAGAACGGTGAAAGATCGAAGGACAGTATCGCTTTGTGCTCTTTCACTTTTCATCCTCCATTTGTGGCAAAGCACACACATGGAGGATGAAATACTTTTGCACACGAACGCAAAGAGAATCGAATTTGACGCGTGAAACGAAAATCTCAAAGTCGAAGGTACTTTGGATCTAAGCTGTAAGGAGCAGATGATTTTCGCAAATGAAAGATTTAACGAAATTGACGCACGACAGAATGCAGATCTCTCACTTATCAACTCCATTCTCTTCAGTTATCCACTCTTCTGACGGAGGTCGCCGTGACCACTGCGCATTCGAATTATATTTCACGGTATTAGCCGCGTCGCGAACGGAGCGAGATTGAAACTTTCGAATCACTTTTTTTTCCCCAATCGCTTTTCTAAAGCCTCTTCGCCGCGACGAGGCGACAATGCGCTCTTTCGAAGCCACCCAATTAAGAAAAAGAGCCGCGAACGTGGCTGTCGAGCGTGTATTGAAAAGCAGGGTGCATTGGACGAGCGCGAGATTGAAGCGCTTCCGTGTTTTGTGCTTCTGTCTAAAACGAATATTTTCACTGCGAAAATGGGCAACCCTCTCTCTCTCTCTCTCGTAACCATCGCGTCGCAATTAAATTGCCCGCCGCCCTTCGTTCAGCGAAGGGATTTTATGACGGACGACGGTCTGAATTGTTTGGAAAGTCGTAGCGCGCCGCGATCAACAAGTTCATTTCCAGCGATACGTGGCACTCGGCAGCGGCTGGAAATGTGATCGCAGATGCATTGAAGTAATTAAAGTTTAATTAAGCCACTTGCGCGCGCAGCCAGCCGCTATGGGCGACTGCCGTTAATGTCCTCGGCAGGTATACACATACCTGCGTAAACTGCCAACACTGAAATCTAATATTCGCGATCGATGCCTTTCGGCATACTCTAACGCGTCTTTTATTAAACCGGCCGCGCGGCAAGGAATGTGGTTATTGCTTTCATTCGGTGCAATTTTTCATCGCGGCAGTGTATTAGGTCAGGCCACGTACTCGTCCGCATTTTTGACGAAACTCGGAAATTTCATACCCCCCCACACCCTCGTTGCCCCCTTCCGCGGGCCCCTTTTAATTCCGTCCGATGCATTCCGAGTGATCTGCCATTCGATATTAACGCGATTAACGCCGGAACTGTGTCAAAGTGATGGGTTTCAGGTTTTTCGTGTTTGATAGCTGCTGAAAGCGACCCGAAAACATTGACATTTGTCAGAATGGAAATGATGTTTTATGTGCTCTTTTTGGATGCCAAGTTTTTCACAACTTTGGTTAAAATCATCTGGCGAAGAGCAGAAGCAGGAAGAGGGTACGGAAAGCTATTTCTGTCGGTTTATTAATTTTGATGGCTAAAAGGATGTACTTTCATCCCTCGAGTGTTTAGCACAATAGAGGAAATGCATTAAACATTCAGGAACGTACGCGGTTCTACTTTGTTGCATTCTGCGCTGTTTAGCGAAAATACGTTTCACAAAAATGTTCACTGCTCTGTCACACAAAAGGAGATCTTCATAAAGATAATGCTTCCTTCTTTTGCCACTTTTTGAAGTTTAATATACTTTGATATACTTTGAAAGTGAAATTGCAAGAGAAATGGAATTATCATCGGAATGTGATGTAAATTTGAGTATCCTCAATGTCTCAAGCTATAAAATCGATCAGATAATCAGAACAAAGACAGTTGGCTTCAAATTCACCGATACTTCACGACTGTTCATCAGTTCGTTGTTAATTTATAAATTTTCCTCAAATATTATTATTTTATACCGAAAGAAAAACAATCGCTTTCTTTTCCCTGATCTGCTCAGCAATACTCGAAGACAAACACGCTTCGACACGACGCGACGCTCGGGTGAAAATTCAGCGTGGCTCGTTAGCCGAATGTGAAACAACGTAACGGGATAAATCGTTAATGAATTGAACGCGAGGGAAAGCCGAGTGTAATTTTCCAGCTTGACGAACAGTCTCCAGACTGGCGGCGCGCGCCTCTGCAACCTCGGGTGCAGTCGGATTGAACGTAGGAGTTGAATTTCGTTCCTTACACTTGATAGTCAAAGCTTGTTTACAATTTACTTACGTCCGTTTGCACGTCGATGCTCAGCGAAGAACGTCGAAATTGCTCGTCCACACTCGACCTTGCCCGTTCCTCCTGCCGGCAGGTGTGAAATTCCTCGGGGCGCCGATTGTGCCCCCCCGTGGCTGTCGATTTCTCGTCGGACCCCTCCTCCCCCCCCTTGGCGACGATGCGCCGCGACCAAAGAGCCGTCGTCAACGTTTCCCCGGGAGTGGGAAAAAACATGGGCAGCGGGGCCAACTGGAAAATGGGAAATTCAGGACAAAGAGAGAGAACACGGCGTTAACCTCTTTGTTACGTGAACCTTCGCTTAATCTCTGAAAGCGGATTGAACACGTCGCGTGGATCAATAAATTACCGCTCACTTTGAACTACGTTTAAAGGGGATATCTTTAGCCTACACACACCTACACACCGACCTCGAGTCGAGTCGCATTTTGAAAGAGTGCGCACACACACGGCACCAACGGTACGCGGATTTGCGATTTCGTCGTTCTCTCTGATCGTGCGACGTTAACTAAACCTTGCCTCTCAGACTTCCCGTTTCATCGGGAACGTACGACGAAGGATCAACTCTGATAATTCGTTTCATCGTTTATTCCGCGGTAGATACCGATGGATAAATTTTAGGACGCTCGCTGGATCTTCTTTAAAACGCGATAATTAACCCAGATTTTCGGGGAAGCGATCAGCCGGCTAGAGATACGCGTTCATGCAAGATAACGATTAAAACTTGCAAGTTATTTGCAAGAGTTACGCAGAATAATGGATTAACAGTTATATATCGACGCCCGCAATCCTGTGATTTAAACGCCGTCGAAGCAGCGTTTTTAGTTTGGAAATTCCGAAATTCACCTTGTTGAGTTATTAACGACGTTGTTAGTAATACAAATACCTGATACACTGGCAACACAGAGAAGACATAATACGTATAAGCAAAAAAGTTTCGATTGTTTTAAACGTACAAATCAGAAGTTGAGAACAGAACATCAGTTTAACATCTATAATCGCGAAATAAACTGATATTCCAATATTAATAAAAATTAATTAGCGACTTCGAAACTTTCGAGCCAAAGTGTGTTAGTCACGCGTTAAGGCAACGTCGGTTCAATTCGGGTTTATTAGAGCAACGCCTGACACGAAAAGTATAAACGCAATAACAGCGTAATCCCACCTGAATACCTGAAAGATAGTCGTGTTTCCCCGCTTTTTGGCATGCTTATCACGGTCCACATAATTCCGAGACTTATAGCGGAGCATTATACCACTAACATGGATCTGCACTTCGCGAGTCTCAGGACGTGATATCAGTGGCATCTCCTGGAGACCCAAAGTCTGGCGGGCATCCGCGGAACACCGAGAATCCATACGAACATACCCACTTTGTGATGTACGCTTTGCACTTTTTTCCGTTTCTCTCATTTTTTCTCATCGCTAGACGAAATCATTTTCTTCTCCTTCTTTTTTTTCTCTAACGTAACAGAGTCGGAAGTTCTCGTCACTTGTCAGAAACAAGGGGCAAAGGTTGCGCGCCGACAGCGACTTCTTCGAGCAAGAGTCGTTTTTCAGTTTCACGCGGTATTTCGTAATTATTGATTCGATTAGAAATTCGATATTCCAAGGCGGCGGCGTGTCTCGTATAAAGCGTTCAACTCCCGGCAGAATGTAAGGAAATTACGTAATTTCCGGCTTCCATGTCACGAAGCCGGCCCCCGTTTCATAGTCTCGCGTAAGGATTTCTGCCAAGATGCATCTGACGTTTGCCTATCCAGTTGTTTACGCTGTTGCTGACACGTTTAATTCCGAGCCGCGGTCACTTTAGCTTCGAGCGACTATTTGCCTCGGCGGAGCTATTTGCCTCGGAGCCAGTTTGACCGATCGTCCGCCAAAGCTCTCTTTCGCGCTCTTATTTCGCCGCCGTGATTGTAATTCAAATCCAATATGAAATGCGTTGTAACGCGTTGTAATCAATCTGTTTGCCGCTTTTGACTCGTTATTTCGCGCGGAACCGCCTTCCCGGAGGCGGGTTCGTATTTACCGATGAATTTCTATTTCAAAGCACCGTGTTTGGCTCTCACCTTTGAGAGCCATTGATTTATCGCCGGATTCATCCGACAACGCGGAGATAAAGCTGTGGTACGCCGTTACCTCGACGTATCCAATGGTTTCCATACCGAGCAGTTATTCCGGACTCTGTCGTAAAATTTTAACGATAATGCCACTCGTCGATCTGTGTGTACGTGTTTGTTATGCGTGCATGTACATCGTACGTGTACGTCGGCGGATCGCGTATGCGTATTTAACGTAAAAATTTTAAGCACGACGATAATTACTGGCGTGTGTACATTTTTGCAGAAGGAGCGGGACTGAAAAGGCGAGACTGTTTGCACGGCCCGTTTAGTACGGCCGTGTGCCCATGTGTTTCCGTGCAACGTGCAAACAACACGCGAGTAGAACTCGAAAGCAGGCCTTAAAAAATTATTACGCCAACTTCTACCTATACGCGTTTTCATCTCTCTGTCAGTTCTCTATTCGGAATAATGTTGACCCAGATTCGCAATTTTTCCACAGAGCGCGCTCAGCTAAAAAAGGTTGCGCATGTATACGACAGCTCGCAGGGAAGTTGCGTTTACTCAATGGATCCCAAGGCGATATATGCGAATGTCTTTTATTGTCGCTGCGTACCAGCGCAAACTTCGATCGCGCAAACTGCAAACGAAGCACGTCTTCGCGTGTATTCTGGGCATCCGTGCCAGATGAACGAAATAACCACAGCCTCTTTTATCGATTCGTAAAACGCAATACGTAACACGTATGGTACGGTGGTGTTCGAATGAGTTTATAGCTGGCTGGCAATGCTGCGTTTTCGCGCGGACGATTTATGCGCCGTTTTATGGACAACACGTTTGCGATAACAATGAAATTTCTCATGCTGACTTGATGAAGAGGGCGAACGCAAAGCGCTTGCCTAAACCCTCTCGTCATCCTTCGACCTATATTCTCCAATTTTTGCAGTCCCGCGTCAACAGGAGTTCTCTTCGCCGCACCTGCACTTGTTCTCGAAGAAGTCGAAGAAAGCCCAAATAGATACGCGACGATTGAGAAAGAAGAATATGTATAAAAAAAAAAATTGAAAGAAGAGAATATTACCAGACGCGATGATTTGTGCGTATTTAGAGAATTTAAGAGGATGAGAAAAGGATTGAAAAGAGTCCGATAAATATTTAACGATATGCAGTCGTATGTCAGATTATCCGAGACATCTTGATTGATTCAAGTGTTTTATTAATCGCAAACAACGGACTGCAGACTGGAGAAAAGATCGTGAAACGCTGGAGCCACACGCGTACGAACGACGATTAGTATGCCAGTGGGTTAAAGAATTCGGCAACAAACCGACAGCGAAGGGAGGAAGGGGTGAGGGAGTTAATGGAAAAGATACGAAAAAAGATGGAAGAAGCAACGGGAAGCGGCAAATATCAAGGTGCAGGGGAATATAGAAGTACACGGATAACGTTGCGACGCCGGAGCGAAAGAAAGAGTGGTAAATAAGGAACAAGGAGTGAGAAAGAGACGCGCAACGGGGTGAAGGGAGAAAGAAGGAAAACAAGGGGTAGGAAGGCATAGGTATAGACGTAGAGATAGAAACGTGTGGTACGTGTACGCCCCGCCCTCTTCACGACTCGACTCGTCGCTCTCCCTCTCCCTTTTCCTCTCGAACCCCTGGCGGTAGGGTTCCCCGTTGGTGGTGCACCCTCCACATACATACGCTCTCTCTTTCTCTCTCTCTCTCTCTAGCGCAGCTCATCCTTCGCGCTTGTTCGCGAAGCTTACCTCATACCATTTTCGATGGATCGATGGTAATTCGGCAACCCTCCGCGGCGCGGCGCTAGCGTCGCCGCCACAGCAACTCAGCCGCTCAGTCGGAACTCGGCTTCACTCAGTCCACGACCGTTTGCCACGAGACTTCGATCTCATCGGTCCTTCCTCGTCTTTCTCTTCCTCTCCTCCCTTCTTTTTCCCGCTTGGGGGACAGAAAGCAACTACCACCACCACCGGCACCCGACGCCGTCGACGCCGACGCCACTATCGCCACCACCACCACCACCACCACCGCCACCACTACCACCACCACCACCACCACCACCACCATCATCATCATCACCACCACCACCACCACCACCACCACTGTCACCGCCACCGACGACCAGAGAGACGCACGTAGTCTAAACGTGAGACTCGTACGGACGTCGTCGTCGTCGTCCTCGCCGGGTGCTCCTCGTACACACTCTGTTTTTCCAGCCAGCTCTCACCGCGTTGTACATCGGCCTCGTCCCTTCCTCCATCGCGCTGCGGTGTGATCAACGAGAAAAAGGTCAGTCACGACGATATTAATTCATCAATTTTTACCCGATAACAATTCACCGTCCACCGGTGATCACCGTGAATTCTCGCTTTTTTAACACGCACGTTCTCTCTCTCGCGTTTTTTACTGCACAAGCTTCGCGACACAACACACGCGACATTGTTTGTCGTTGAAACTATGGCGATGTTCATTCCTTTCTCTCTTTCTCTCTCTCTCTCTCTCTCTCTGTCTCTCTGTGTGCCCCGCTCAGTTTAGACGGTCGAACGACGTTTCGAAGACAAAAGGGACAGAGCAACGCGCGATGGGAAGAAACCCGCGAGCGATATATCGAAATATTTCGAACACCGTCGATGCCGGGTCGAGCGGTGGAGCGCAGCTAAGTTCACGGTGTAGCCGCGCGCGTACGTACGTACGTGACGGGTTGCCGTTCCTCGTCAGCCGCCGCGTATCCATGTATTTTCACGTCTCTCTCTCTCTCACTCTCTCACTCTCTCTCTCTCTTTCCCCGTGGCCGCGAGACGTACGTGTGCCGCAGCTCGATAAAACGCGAGGGTTAGGCCGCTGCAGGTCTCTCCCATCGATCTTCAACGCTAAGTCGTCGACGTTCGTGGCTTTCCACCTTCTCCCGTGTGCACGATGCGCCCGTCGTCAAAGTCTCCGCGCGAGTTCCCCGCGGAAACCTGCCCTTGCCTTCCACGTCGGTGCGAGTTTTCAACAACGACTCTCGGCACGCGTCGTCTCCGACTCGTAAACAAAAACTGGCGAATCAAATGAAACGCAAACAGAGTCGCGGCGCTCTTTCCTCGTATTTATATTTTCGTTTCTTCTCTTGGCTCGTAATGCTCGTCTCTCCGACCAATATTCTAGGAGTGGAAGTCGCAAATATCTCGCAAGCGAAAACGGTTGAAATTGCGTTCCAGCCAACGTTCAATGTTATGTTAACGCAGCGTTATCATTCCTCCGTACCGAGTGAACTGGGCTTCCATTAGGGAAATGTAGCACTCGAAGGGTCTTAAATTGAGTGGCAGTTAAAAGGGAGCCATTTCTGCGGTGCATGCGGCCGTGATGGGACGTTGAAGGTGTATCGAGAGCGCATCGTTCGAGAGCCGCGAAACGAGCGTGTTCTCGAGGATAATCCATTTAGATCGATGTCTAATTCAGGGACCGTTCCCCCTGCCCGATATTTACGTCCCTTTCAGCGTCGCGAATGAATTTCCTTTCGCTGGTGTTGGGCGAGCGAGCACGCGCGCGATCGCGTTCACGAGGTTAGAGGAACGAAAGGTCTCTCTTTTTTTCTCCTCTCACAGGCGTGTACGTCTGCGAAACGTCTTCGAATTAATCATTCAAAGTAACCCTTTCGTTTATTCACGAGATATATTAAGCAGCGCCGAGCGTGAAATCCCGACGAAAATACAACATCCAGCGAGGGTACCGAGGCAATCGAGAAAGGATCCTCAGCCAGGTCCTTGCCAAAGTTTCCAATATGTAGATTCGAATTTGCCAAGTTCAAGCGATATTTAAAGTTTGAAACTCGCCGCGTGAATTATTCGCTGGCGATCTCCGAGATGTCCTTAGCCGCGTGAATTCGAAATTTCTTTAGCGGACTTGGTTTCCCCAAGCCGCGAGAAGTTGGCTTTAGCTGGCCGCGAGAATTAATTTCTCTCTCTGTCGAGATTATTGCCGACTCTATACTTTACGCCTTGTACTCGTCAGTCGGTCGGAAGGTTCGATTCGTCGTGTCGCAATCATTTGCCAACCCTGTGTCTACCAACCGAATCTCTGCAGCTTCTCCGACCAATTACCTTGATAAATGTATGTTGCACGGCCTCGTAATTAATGACAGAGGTGATACGTTGCTGTCTGATTATGCGAATAGGCTTAACTCCGCCGCAATGAATCACAGACGCGTCTGCCGCGGCCCTGTGTCTGTTTTACCCCCCCTGACGATCGTCGAATGTATTCCAAAGCGTCAACGGTCGACTTGTTCTTAGCCGGCTGGCCGTGGTCTCATGAATCACGAAACGTCACCGCCCTGGACGAGATTGTATCCGTTATCTCTCCGCGGAGCAGAGCAGAAAATTCTTTCGAAAGTCTCCTCTCCAGACTGTCTCTCGCCTTCGAGACGCGGAAGAATTTGAACGAGCGAGATCGATTTGGAAAGATCTTCACTGTGCAATTTCATACTTTAGAAAAAAGTGTGTTGCAACAGATATTCTTCGTCGTCTAATAAATATTTTTGCTTTCCTTCTTAAATTTCCTGTAAATTCATTCATAAATTCGCGCACAAGTACGCGAACCAGTCAGTTTTTCTTATCGAAGAAGATAGAAACTATTATAGACAGAGTAACCAGCGATTATTGCATTTGCAAATGATTGTTTAGAAAGAGGTACTCGAACACGCGACGAGTCAGATTCTCCTTCCATCCGGCAGGATGGATTTCCCGGTTCCTTTGACTGTGAAATTCAAGCTCATACGCATGAGGGAGAGCTCCTCCTCGCGGCTTTAAGGAAATTCTGTTGGCATAGAGTGGCCTCGTTCCGCATTCCTATGGCACGTAGCGTCGAAATTGAGACGTCCTTCCTGCGGGCGGAGGGGGAGGTGAGGTCTCTCGCCGTTCTGCCCGACCGCATTACCATTTTTCGGCAATCGAACCGAATCGATAGCTCTCGCTGCTCTGGCGCCGTTCCTCCGCGTCGTTAAATCGACCCCTTGTGATTCGCCTCTTCGCCCCCTGCCCCCCCTCTATAAATCGCGTGCAAGCCGACTTTCTTTCTATTTCGCCGTTTCGTTCGGACGCTATCTTGTCGGTCGTAATTTACATTTGCGTCGAGGAGACGCTGATTTCAGATACTCCAGTCCGAGGCTACACTCTCTCCCGGGGTGTTTTGGGATTTCGACGAATACCTGACTGCAATCTGCAGCCGTTGATCAGAAACAACCGTCGCGATTAACTCTCCCGATAGCGACTCTCGAACGAATTTCAAATTTACGCGTATCTTATCTGCATCGCGAGGAGCGATAACTGTACCAACAGCAGTGAAAAATTGTCGGTAATTCAAGCTGAGAGGGGATCGCACAACGATCCACTTGCCGTGTATCATTTCGAAGCGGGAAGCTTGAAAATGTCTTGAAATCAAATTTTGAGATTGAGATTTTCTCTTTGCGACGAGTCCCTAAAATTCACGATACGATCTTTTCTTCGCCATTTTATTGAACTTGGAGCGAACGAATGACGATACGTTAGAATTTCTTGAACATTCGTCGTTTAACTCTTGAATGTTCGATAAAAAGGTAGGGAAAAAATCGTACAACAAATTTTGAGAAGTCCTCGTGGAAGAGAGACTTCAGCTTTCAAAACGACGGTGGATCTATTTGAAGAGAAAAATTTTTTAACGCTTGCACGCACGTTTGTGTTTTCTATTCTAGAAGTTGCTACAGTCATGCTCTTCACTGCGTGTCTACACAGTTGTTAGTATCTGGAGAGTTCAACGAAACGACGAAAAATCCTAGCGAATCGTTCGTAAAATATTAGACAGACAATTTCAACGTACACCTTATCGCGGTATCGCTTGAATTTCGAAAAATTCTCGCGCGGGCACTTTTAACCGCGGGATACGGTGACCCAGTTGACACGGAGGAGTCGATCGCTTTAATACTCGGAATATCGAAATATCGCTGTCGTATTTTCTATAACGGATGACTATTCGATAGTCAAATTGGTTTGTCGATTGAATGGTTCTTTAAACGACGCGACGTCCTTTTAACCCGGTCACCGGACCGAGTAACGGATGATCCCCTGCCGCTTTCTTGGCTGACCAAACACCGACCGCCGCCACTAATTTCTCCGTCGAAAAACCCAAGCCGACCGATCCACAGCCGAAAATCCGACGATATCGAGTCCCGCTAAATCACGTTCGACAAACTGCCGAAATTCCAAAAATTTACCAACGCAATGTGAAATAAATCGCGTCGGCGGAACGTTGTTTCAACGGCGAAATACGGAGCCGTAAATTCAAAGCACAAAAGCGTTTATAATAATGTAACGGGGAGCAAAGAGGCGGTGGCGCGTAGAAGAGTGGAATTACAGACCATTGGCTCGAAACGCGGAATTGCGCCGTTTATCCAGACTCTTCTCCCCCTCTTGCCCAAAAGAAAAAAAAAAACGACTCGTCGAGAGAGGAACACTGACCTCGTTACCATTAAGCAAATTTAGCCGAGGGGTTGTTTCTTTTTCCGAAGCCAGCGATGCTCTCGGCGACGTAAAGAGTCTGGGCGAACGAGAGAAAGTGGCGGTCTGCCGGGCGAGTCGTCGAGCGAGGGTGAAGAGGGAGGGCGACAGTCACCTCTTAACGAATTGGGAAGCGTACATACCTAATGGGAGAGAGCTTTCGCGGAAACTAATTTCGAGCAGTCTGGACTTACGGGCCCGTGAGTTCGTAAGTAATTTTGGAAAGGCTTTGAGAGGTCGCGATGATAATTCGAGCGGCGTCGGACTTCGCCCCGACGAAGTGAGGGTAGGTCGTGGTGCGCCGGCCTGGAACGCCAGACGAAAGAAAAAGGGTGGAACCGTGGTGCTGTGGGAACAAACGAAAGCTCGGGACGTGTATTACAAGACCGGTAACTTACCTCGATATCGATCGTGCCCCGATGCAATACGCGGCGAATGTGTTTTGAACTTGCACGTATCGAAAACCGCTCGGGAAAAAGTACGACAAGTTTTGATTTCACTTTACGGGGGGGTATTTTAATACGGCCGTAATTAAGATATAAAGGTGAAGATAATTTAGTATTTTGAAAATTTCAAAAGCAGATGAGAAAATATTATCTTCAAAGATCATGTCCAGAATCAAGTACTTGAATTTAAAAAAAAAATTGCTTCCTTGTAAACAATAATTACTCTTTTACTCGTTCCTTAATTAAAATGATCGTTATTAGTAGAAATTAAAATTTATCGAAAATTAACTTTGTAGAGTAGTAACAGTTGCTCGTACTGTGCTACGCGATAGTTATTGGAAAAATAGAAACTCCTGAAACAAACTTCTCGGTACAATTCGAAGCATTGAAACAATTCCCTGTATTCATGCAGTTCACGTTACAAAATTCATAATACGTAATACTTGCGGTTACAAGTTTCTGACCTGTCCATGTGCAACGAACGAACGGTGGAAAGTTAATTTCCCGGTTTTTTTGTTGTTGTTGTTTATGAGATTAAACCTCCACTGGCGATACCGTTCCCTTCGGTCTATTTATCGCGAGACACGATGAGCAGATATAGTTTGATCCGTTTAATCAAGCCACTTCGACTGCGTTCCAACGTGTTTGCGCATTTTAAGTCGATCTTCATGCTCGGAGCTTGAATTTCTATTCCAAGCCACCTATTGTTCGTCGCTATAATCACTTTGTTTTTCAAACGGTTCGATATAAATCCGCGCCACTTTGCCGTCAAACTATCGATCCTTATTTTCAACGCACGCAGTTAATTATTTATGCAGTTCTTCGCTCGAGTATTGTCCTTCCGGGATTTGCCCATGTTTTTCGTAAAGTTGGAATTAGGATCGTTCGGCGGAGACGTTCGGTGAAATTAATAGAGGGTGAAAGGAGACCGAGAACGTTTAACCGAATTCTCGTTAGCTGGTCCATTGTGGGGAAACTGCAGAACTGCTGTCAGATCTGTTGGGATAAGTATAACTGCTAGGTTCTACAGGCCGGGACAATCTTTCGGACGATTTCGAGCAAGTCTTGGAAAATGGGGAGAACGTAAGAGAGAAACAATTTTCACGGTCGATTTATCGGGTAAACGTTAGCTACCCTGCAGTTGCGAGTTGTTCACTTTGAAACAGTACGGGATTGTAGACGTTACACGTTACGGAATATTTAAAGGTATAAGTTTCAGTTTAAAACGTAATCCCTTGCTACGTAAATAATCCGTGAAGATTACTTTTTTATAGGGATTTTTGGTCTTTGATATCATTGTGCTTCATGCATAACACAATCAGGTGTCAACTCATTGCACAATGAGTTTGCGGTTTAAAGTGAAGTTAGTTACATTTTGAGATATATTGGGTTTAGGTTAGGTTTTAGGTTAGGTCGCAGAAAGTTCGTGCCGATTTTGAAGGAAAATTGAAACGCAGAAGATTTAAATTTTAGTATACGTTTATTAAATATTAAATTCAATATATTAAATTGACACAAACTTTCCGACAACTCAATACATGTATTTATTAGAAAGAAAACGCCAATTACTTTTAGGCCAAATGACCGAATAACTGAAATTCAATTTCTTAGTTTCTCCAACTTTGTAACAGTTTCCTAAATAATTTCAAAAACAATATAATTTCAAACATTAAGCGTATAGAGCTGTGTAATATTTGCAATATTTGCAACGTTTGAAGACCTTCAAACTATCACTTTTGGCGTGTTGCACGCCATCTTACTCGTCATCCGCGGTCCACTAACTTCCCTCAAAGGAACGAGAACGATCGTAAAAGAATGGCTGGCGAAATCTAGTTGGCGGCAAATAGAATTAAATTTTTACTCGGGACTGTTTGGAGCGCGCAATAACTCTGTCGGGATGCAAAGAGAGAAAGAGAGAACCAGTGCATCCGGTCGTCAATTTTTCTCATATTCAGTTCCAGCATTCGTTGGCTGGTATCGAGCTCCTTTTGTTCCCTCCTCGCTCTTATTCTTCTCAAACGTGTATGTGTGTATGTGTGTGTGAGAGAGAGAAAGGGTATTCGACCGTCCTGATTTTTTTCTCCCTTTTTCACGAAACTGAAATGTGTGAATCGTGCATCATTTCAATCGCGCGTTCCGTCATTTCAGTGTAATTCGGCCGTGTCAACGCGATTGCATAGATACGGACGAGTCATTTTCGAGCCAAGCCCCTTGATTATCGACCGGCCACGGCATATCGTCGATTATCAGTTTCGAATATAGCCGGCGTGCTATCCGTTGCCTCGCTATATGTCGAGGCTATCGCCGTCGTGTACACCGCCGTCGGTTCGATTATGCTTATATCTCGATAACGCGATTGGTTCCCACGCGAAAGATTAAACCCCCCTTGTCACCGCCCGGGCCACGGAAAGTTTCGCGTGCAATTTCACCCGAGTGCGACTTCGCGTCGCGAAATACGATCGCAATTGTTCGCGATCGGGGCAAAGCGTCAAGATAAACGCTCGTTCGTAAATATTGGGACAGTTGTGTCCGCGGGCACTCGAACGTCGTGATAATCGATTCGGATTGACGTTTGCGATGGTCAAACTTCGGGCGGAACGAATCTTTCGATCGACGGCCTCTCGCTTTATTCGCAGATTCTTTCGTTCGCTTGCTCTGCGAGTCGTAGGATCGAGGTTTCTCTAAATCGATAGAAAGATCTCGCGGCATTTAAACATCGAGAGGCGAGTCCCGTTTGTTTGTAAATTGAACCGTGGATTTTTATGCATTCGTGAAAAGTAAGTTAAAGAGAAATGTATTTAATACGTAATCGTGCAGAATATTTAAATGGAAATCTAGAAACGACAATTGAATGTTTATTTCGACTCGTACGTTTATACATAAATTTGTACGAACGGTCGCATTTCGCAGTTGGTTCCGATCGAAAGGAATTCATTTTGTAAAAAATGAGTTCTGATCTGAGAAGGGGTGACGTGTTCGCTCATCTGAATCTGTAGGGATATTTTCAGCGCGAACGCGGACAGCGATGTTTAAATATTAAATGTACGCAGTGGCATAAATAGCGTACAGTGTATAATTGTATAAAGCTTTCGGCTAGATAATTTCACCGATTCCATCGAGAGACGTCAAGTGTTGCTGTTAATTTTTACACTTGATCGAGTTCGAATACAGTTACACAACGTGTACGTTTCGCGTCGCGTCTGAAAATATCCAGCTTATTCCTTGATCCACTTTTCTTTTTCCACGCGAAACCTCGACGATATCTCCGGAGTGTATATTTCACGAAGGGTTACGAGCTTAAAAATAAAAGGCAGATTTGGGGTGGCTGGAAGAGGCAGCCGGCCGATCGATCTGTCCATATTTGTCTATTTGCTTTTAATCTCGCAAAGGAGCAAAGGTCGAGCTCTGTCCATAAGCCTATTAATCTTGCGAAATTAGGTCGTCGTTGTTGTTCGATATTAACCGGCCAATCTTTTTGCTCCGCAGATGGAATATCTTGATGTTATTCCAATGGATGGCGTATCGATTTTCTGCCACATACTCGTGTCTTAGTTGCCATTATGTTTTATCGCGGAAGGGAGAGACAAAAGAAAAAAGGACAATGTTCGGTTCTCAGTCTACGCTGTGTTTGCTTTTAAATAATTTTCTTTGCGAGTGTAAGGTGTTCGATAATAAAGACGTGACACTAATTGTCAGGTTCGTAATTTTCTTTTGGGGGTAAATTGGAGGTTTGCAAACGTTCCTATCTATTTTTAAATCGATCAGTGTCTCTTGTAATTGTTGACTTGATTTCCAATCGTTACAATTAAAGATCGCGCTTGAAGAAACATTTTTACCGATTTTTGCTCTTTTTAAACTCACGTTTGGCGTGCGAAAGCAGAGTAAAATTAATAATCAAAAGAATGTAACTCATCATTTTCAAGGAAACAGAGAAACGAGCAAGAACGACAAAACGAAACGCGTGTCATGTTCAAAACCTGACATCTAATCTCGCGTCGAACTTCGAATTTAAATACGAGCGTCGCGTTATGCTGCGCGTGTCCCGAGACGATCTGGTTTCAAAGCCAGCCAAAGAAATATTCCATCAGCTGCAAATTTATTGATGAAAAACTGGCGATGCTGATAGATGGTACGCGGGATATTTTCACGCGGCGCGAGAAAATGGCACCATCTCCGTCGGAATGTTGTTCAATTATTGATCACCTCGAGCCAGCCAGCACGGAGTTGCCGGTCAGCTATCCGGAAGGGAATAAAATTCGAACCGTTGTATCCGATAAGGCGTGCGGAATCTCGGGGGGAAACAACGAGTAAGTTCGGGCAGGATTCCAAGATGCATTTCGACTGGTCTCGAAGCCAGTGTATTTTCACGTATCTGCGCGGCAAACCCATGGTCGATACAGTTGTGCTCCTCCGGAGCAACGTCCAGCGGAGGGCTACAAATGCCTTCATAATGTACTCGGGCTGTGCTACAGACCGCTGAGATACCGCTGCGAGTCCATCGGCGGCGGTGCAAGGACGCCATTTGTCAAGAAAAGCCGTGACCTTTCGCGGTATCGTTCGTCGATCGACCCTGTTCTTTCGTCCCTTTCTTCCCTCCCTGATCCCCCCGAATCGCCGGTCGTTTCTAACAATCGCGTCTCTCTCGACTTGCACCGAGAATTTAGATATAGATGTCTGCAAGAATTCAGACGTCACTGGACGTCGTCTGACGTAGTTCGACTATTAAAAATTGAACGATCGAGTCGAGCGTCGAAATTAGATAAAAGTTTAAAATGTTCAGTTCCAGAAATTAATTCGTGAATAGTAAATAGTAAAACACAATGTTGCTAACGTGATTTAAATTTGTGGCCTGACTGTTCTATAAAGCTTCCAGTAACTTGAATTGTTCCAAAAGCATGTTTGATTAACTTCGTAAACCGAAGTAAGAAACGAGAGAACGATCGCTAAGACGCTGTCTCCCGATTATTTTCGCTTTAAATTTATCTTAGAGTGTCACTCCAGGATTTCATTAAGCCATTCCCTTTCCCGGGAATGAAAAGTTAATCCCGTTTCCGCGTAATGAAATCGAGCAATACGTAAAAATTCGCATAGTTTATCAACTTATCCACTCACGAGCTCGTGCCTGGCACGCTCTGAAATAAAATTAAAACACCCCGCGTCATAATTCCGAAAGCTGTGCGTTCTCTTTCGGGAAGAATCAAAATTCATGCGGCCGTCTGTCTTTTTTTTTCGACGCGACAATCTTTTTTTAGTAGTATGAATTACGAAATATCGTTGGATCACTAGCGTTTAACAACCGTAAAAGGGATGCCAGCTGCTCGAGTGGAGAGAGACTTTCGACAGGAATAACCACTTAAACCGACAGATATAATTCGCCCGACCTAATATCGCTAATTCGGTAAATGCAATCTGGATCGATCGAGAACGTCAACGTAGACACGTTCGCGGCGTAGACGAGCGCGTTGAGGCAATAGCTCCGCTGGAAATATCGCTGAATAGTAATGTTCGTGTTGCCGGTGAAGTAGCCCGTGTATTCGGCGGGAAACAACGTTGTCCGTATGAATTATGATTTACCATCGCGGTGTTTCAATAACCGGAACAGCTAGCAAAATATTTCGGTTGACCTAGATCGCGCTGGTACGTTATTAACGTATGGTACGTCCGCTATAATTAATAACGTTCGAAATCGAGTTAATTTATTTTTCCTGCGTGCCACTTGCCTGAATCAAACAAAAAAAGAAAGAAAAAAGAGAAAATGCCACGCGCGTATCGTTAAACGTCGGTTGCATAAATGTTTGAAAATGAGAGAGAGAGAGGGAACTCCGAGTGTTCCAATTATGAGGAGCAACGAATCGGACGCTTTAATAAATACACCTCGAAAATCGCGGTGGTGGGGAGGGATCAGCACAGGCACGATAATGATTTATTATTCGAAACACGTTCGGGAAAGCTGTCAGCTGACGTGAGAAGAGTTATCATCAACGTCACACGCTGGATCTTTGACCGCTGACCTACATCGCAAACTGAGGATTAACAACGGCCGCGATTCAGAAGCCTGTTGTACACCGGCTAATTTACGTCTCGTTCAGGGGGGCCGAAAAGAAGGAGAAGTAAGAAGAAAGGGGGAAGGGAAAAAAAAGTTTTACGCCGCGTGGCACGGCGTGGTCATTTGACTTCGTAATTTCTGCGGCCGGAAGCTACGGCCCCGGCGGATGGTACATTTCGGTAATAAGTCGACGAGGGGGAGGTTTTATCCTTTTTGCAATAGCCCCGGCGGTGCGTTGAATTTCACCGTGAAACCGAGAACTGAAATTTTACAGCGGCGCTTGCCCGTCATGCTGAAGTAATTAAATTACACGTCCTTTCTATATCCATTATGGCGGCATAATGAGAGTAACAGAATTATACTACATTACGAGCTTTAATGTGATATATCGCACCGGGCATGTACATGCATTAACCTATTGATACGTTGCGTTTCATCGAATTACCAGCGGTTATCGTTCCCCGAATATTGCGAGAACGCAGATGGTTCGAACCTGGCAGGCAGCAGGTTTAGGTTAGCGAGCCACGTCCTTCGGTCTTATCCTTCGCCCCTTCGCCCCCCTCGTGTACCCCTTGACCGATATATTACGCGAACGTTGAGCTACTTTAAAAAAACTTCCCTCGCCGGGGCGACTCGAATGAATCATGGTGTCGTAACTCGCGTGGGTAACAGTGCATGATGTACGGCTGGAAGATCCGTCCGAGACATCTTTGAGGTTGCAAATGGCGTTATTTTTCACGGGGAGCTTCTTCCCCTTTCTGTCTTCTCCTACAGCCGGGCGTTGTAGCTAAATCTAACCATACATATTCTAGTTGGCGGCTATTTTTCTGAAAATACTTCATGGTCCAACAGTGTGCTCGAGTTCAACCGGGATCGTTTATCCTTTTTCCTTTGCGATAAATCGTCGATCGACGTGCATAGACGCGTGTGGTTAATTTCACGAGCGGTTGAAAAAAAAGAAAAAAACGTTTCGAGGTGCTTCCCGCTGAATCGTAAATACGGAGACAAACTTGCGTCTGGAATCGGGTGGTATAACGCACAGGTGTCTGTTCGGATGTAGCGCGTGCAACTGCGTGAGTTTCCGAGTCGAAGCTCATTCGCAGAACGACAAATTATGCCAGTCGGATTAATCTGCCGGATGCCTAGTTGCACATACTTAAGATGCATACTGCCGGTGGAGTACGTGTGGATATCTGCGTACGCAGGAGAGGAGACAGATTGTCTTGCACGATGAATCTGCGCGCTGTCTGATGAAATCCTTATCCGCTTTCCTCGTCGTACTTGGACACGCGCGAGCGCTTCCTTGCAATTAGAAAGATACCGTATTTGCTGTATCATTCGTTTTTATTTTTATTTGCATTCGGTTGAGTGAAGAATTTCGTATTTTTATTAGATTAAAATATAACAACGACGGAATATTGGTATTAAAAAGAATATATGCATCGTTTTGTTCGATAACTTGACGCCATCTTCTGGGCAATTTCAAAATTTCATGCTTCCAGAATTGTCCTTCCAGTTTTTTGGACAAAGAAACTGCTTGTTTCGCTCCATATTGACGAATAAAAATTACTGAATAATAATAAGAAATAATAATAATAATAATGCAAGAAGCTCTAACAAAATCTAAAATATGCAGGAAAACATAACCTCTTCTAGTGAGATATTGAGTGAAGATTGCTTCAAATAATCTCCGTTAACGACATTTACCCGCGAAATACGAAATTATTTTTTACTCAATATTTGTTTAATACCATTTCCTTGCGTGTGTTGAATTTTCGTGGCACTGTAATGTGTAATGTTTCGATGTTAATCCTTAGACGGGAATAACTTGCAAGCAATTACAATATTTATTACCGAATTAGATCGTTGAACATCGAAATGAAAAAAGTGCGGAATTTAGCAATTAAAAGTGTTGCCGGGTTAACTGAATAAAATAGGATCGGTCTTTTGTTATTCGATTCGTTGGCAAAAAAGGAGGTCCTATATCAAAGTGAGTCAACCAATATCGTTTTATTTGCAATCTAACGCTTGTTGCGGAGGGCTTGTTGCAATTAAATATTTTTCAAATTAGCACGTGCTTTTTTTCTTTGAAACCTAATGAAAGATCAGTTTTATTAAATTTTAATTTTACAGAGAAAGATTTTTATTCTGCGCATTAATGTAACTTATGGAACTCAGAAAGTAACAAACACCCAGCTTTTTCCGAAAATTAAAATACAAAATACTCAAATCAGAGCCAAAAAAAAAAAAATTTTTCTCACTTAAACAGGATGTCTCTGAAGAACAGGAAAAGAAGTACAAGTTTTTCAGATTTCAATCGAAATGAAAAAAATCATCGTTAGAAAAGAAAGATGATGCATATTTTGAAGTACAATGGAACGAAATCGTATACTGCATTACAAATTAAAAATTATAACTTGTTCGTTCGCCGAGAAGATATATCGAAAAACCACGGACGCGAGGGTAAAGTCACGAGATGGTGGCCGCAAGAAATATGGCCACGTAGCCGTCCGTGCGAGGATTAAATTGTACCGTTAGCAGGATACAGGGAGACTTTACAGTATCTCACGATGGTACGGAAGGCTGGGGCAAATCTGGACGTTAGAATTCGTCGGTGGTGAGGCAAACAGACTGTGTTACACTTTATCCTGGCGCAAAATGCATCTTACCTCGGCGTGGACTCGAACCGGGCTGTTGTTGCATAATGTACTCGAACTTGTGGTCAGCCTTTGCGAATCCTTCGGGCGTGAAGCTGGCTGGCCTCTGAGAAACGTTCATTCTTCGTCCTTTTGAATCTTCCCTATCTTCTCTTCTAGTCTACTTTTCTCGATCCTTCCGCGTCTTGATCATCTCTTGTAACCTCGTCTCTATTCCGAATTGTCCGAAATGTTTCTCTCCGTTCCACGCGTGTTTGTGTTCTCTGTGTCTCAGCAGCTTCGTCTGGATGGCGGTAACGTGCCGCCTTCTCGTATCGAAATATGGCATCGAACGATTGCAATATCTTCCTCGATGGTTCGCGATGATGTACTGCGTAGCGATTTACCGCGTTTCCCGGAACGATCGTGTTGCATTTTATAGTCGATTCGAAATGTTCGAACGCTTTTCTGAAAGCATAATGTTTAGCTTGAAACAGCGTCGAAACATTTAGCGAGACATTTGGCATAAGTGTATTTATGTCCCCCCAGAGATCATTAAAGTCACTTATTCGTATCTTTAGAGAACGTGTAAAAAAGGAATGTCGATGGAAAATTGTTTCATGTATCAAATTTTACACAGAACGTTGAACCTTGGATATTTTTCTCCGCAAATTGGCATAAAGATTCGCAGTCTATCAATTTATTTAAGATACATCGTTTGCTTGTAAATATATTTTATCACTGAAAGTGATTTTAGCGGGGGTAACCCAGAAAATCGGGTCTCTTCAGATGCAACGACTCAAATGCAACGAAAATTAGCGATTGGTTGATTTGGGTCACGTGATTCGCGAGGGGGCGGTGGTAGACCTCGAGTAGGAGTGGCGTTGTCTGGTACTGAGCGATCGCGCCTGTGATTTGTTTTGTATCGATTCAAAAAGTTGTCCCTAGTCATACAAGCAGTTTTTCAATACACATCTAGCAGCTTTCGCCAGTGTATCTCCGGCTTGTCCGATTGATTTAAAATTTTATCACCGACAGTAGCATTTCATTTCGCGATGAAACTGCGTTAAATTATTTCGCGTGAAATGTACCGCGACGAATGTCCAAACATTTTCGCACGTGAAATGAAAAGATGCGAAAATACGTACGTACGTACAGTTTAGAAAGTAAGAGATTGAATTTTATAGCCCGGTGACAGGCTGGTGGCTTTCCCTGGCTGGCATAGCACGGGTATTCACCACTGGTCCGACATTTGTCGCTTCGCTCGTATTCGTCGCGAGCGCCATATTTCCCTTTCAGCTTGATTTGATATATTATATTATACGCGGAGCAGCTCTGGAATTGTCCCGGGGCATTTCGAAAAAATCGCGCCGGCGTTTTCTTCCATCGTTCTCCCTTTCTTTCATTTTCTTTTTCGCGTGCGCGTTTAAAAATCTGGTTAATTAAATTCCAGATGTAAATGAGGCTCTCTTAAACGGGACAATGCTCCGATTGCTTTGGCCGAAGTGAGATGCTTTTAATTAGACGCGAAACTCCGCCGGGATCGGCTACAGCGAGAATGAATCTCCGATCTCTTCTCTCAAAAGACAAATTATTCTCGGTAAAAATATCGTTATCGTTCGCCCTCCCCATTCGGCGGAGGGAGGGGGGAGGTTTCTCGCATTTTCGAACGAAAGCCGCTATCATTCGCTGTTATTACAGAAACGAGAGAGAGAGAGAGAGAGAGAGAGTGAAAGAGAAAAAAAAGAAGAAAGGTTGAGAAAGTGGGCCAATTATTTCGCGTCAAGTAGCCGCAGCGAGCGAGAGCCTCGGTTTCTTTCTCTCAGCCTTTCGATTAAGGACCTTCCTTGGGGAGTTCGAACGAAAGCGGCCGACGGGGTTCTATATTGTTCTTATTGCCAACTAATAAACTTCGCTTCTGATGAGCTCATCAACCGTCGAATATTGTTACTACACGGAGCCTATTTTTTGCCAATAACTTGCGCGATATTCGCCCCCGATCGTTGTAGATTGCCACGGGATTGCTCTTCCTGTATTAAAGGCTTTATCGATCGTATCATCCGCTGGAGAATTTTCGTTTCCCCTTTCGGATCTCTCTCTCTCTCTCTCTCTCTCTCCCGTCACAGAAGCTCAAAGAAACAATTTCAACCGCCGCTTTTGCCTTTTCGTTGTAATTAAATGGCAGACTTTTATGCGTTTGTTGAGTTTGAAGATACCAAAGTGCGGGGAATATATAAATATA
Source organism: Melipona bicolor (assembly GCA_030673865.1). Lineage (NCBI taxonomy): Eukaryota > Metazoa > Arthropoda > Insecta > Hymenoptera > Apidae > Melipona > Melipona bicolor. Next base: position 3,444,492 of record JAHYIQ010000017.1, read on the forward strand.
TATAAACGATATATAAATTAATATTTATAATATATAAATTATAGCCTTTTGCAAATCAGGTTCTTTTACAAAGATTTGTTTCCTTAAGCCACTGTAATAAAAATAAAATCCGATGTAAAGTTATTATTCTTAAATGAAAATTTTACTGCACGTGTGTAATAATACTTGGAGGAAAAATAAGATTAACATGAAACTTATCTTATACTGAAAGATTCGCTTGCCGCGAGAGGTAAATTTACACATTCGTACAATAACCACGACAATCTGTAGGAGTGATGGTTGCAATAGAATGATTGATAACATTCCGTTCATTATCGCACGGGTAATTACGAACAAAATCACAAAAAAAAAAAACGTATATCAAATGACATTGTACCACTTCACTTTTGAGTCATCCTCAGGGTGAATTTGAAATCTGAAGGGTCGATTTGAAATGCAAGACCTACAACATTCTCTCGCGTATTCGCCTTTCTAACTTTGCTCGGAAATTTGAATTTTAACCAGCCACGTTAACACGGTATTGAAGGAACCTCCGACTCCTCGAGACGTGATTTCGCAATAAAAAGAAAGCGGAACGGGCGAATTTCTCGTCGAGATTCGATCCCCCTACTGAGAGACATTCGAAATACACGCCGTCTCCTCTTTGTTCGACGTGATACTCGCAATTATCCCGTTACAGCGTCGTAGAGGGAGGAGAAGCCGGAAGCGAGTCACGTGTCGCCGTGATCGATCACGGGGCGAATTCGCAAAGTCAGAGGACAGAGGGACCGAGGACCGGAATTTCGATGCGCACGATTTATGGAACGAACTCGGCGAGAGATTGAATCAAAGAAAATGGAAATTTTTTCGATCGCGCGTGCGTCGAGATTCGTTGCTCGATCTTTACCTATCAATTTTCCACCCCTTGGAACGGCACCCGATCCAGCGAGACCTCGCGCGGCCGTGTTTGTCGTATTCCTTCGAGTGTGAAGTGTCGAGCAAACGAAGAAAAAAATAAAAAATATATATAAACGTATTTAGCAGAGCAATCTGAGGAAAATCCCGGGAGAAAATCCGACGTGTCTCGCACGTTTATTATTCTCGACCTCCGCTGTTTCGCCGTTGCATGTATTTTTTTCTTTTTTTTTTCTTCTCCCAAGCCCGGTTTTATTGAATTGCCAGGTGTAACGCGTTACCTAAATATATATCCAAATTGAAACGAGCGGGATGCCAGGGTTCAAGGCACGCCGGCTTTGCCCATTTGCAGGATCGTATTCTCGACGGGATTTCATCTCGTTCCCTCTGTATACGCGCCGATTTACCGACGAAATTGGACCGGCTACGATTCGCAGCTCTTTCTCTGCTCCTCGCTGGAGCCGTGAAATTGTTAAATCTCCCAAAATCCCCTCCCGCCGAAAAATTGTTCACGATCGGACCGATCGGGAGAAGATAGAGGCCATTCTCGCGACGCGCAGTAATTTTCATTTCGCTTCGAATTCCTCGACACTCGAGGAGAGAAGAAAATCTTCCGCGCGAGAGAGATCGAAATAAAATGGGACAAGAGTGTATCTCTCGTCGCATCTCTCGTTATTTCGAAATATTCGTCGGAATACTATCTCGCGACGTTGTTAAACGCCGTTATCGCGGAAGGTAAGCTAGCAGCTCGGATCGGGAGAGGCTTGAAAATTCGATGACGACGAATAACATGGTTCGTCGAGTGGCGTTTAAGATCGGGCGGAGAACCTATCCTATCCGGCGTGTTATAACGATTGATCGCTAGTCTCTCTCTCTCTCTCTCGCTCTCGGAGATGAGACGATAAATTTTTCATTAAAACGGCGAAAACGCGCGGCCAAATAGCGTCCGCGTGCGCCATCTCTCGAGTTATTAGCCTCGCAGCGATAAATGAGTGCCCTTTAGACGGCGCTATCCTATTTTAATGGAATCTCGCAGCATTGATGAAGATTCTCTTCCGGCCCCGGGGGAAGGGGAGGCCGAGAGAGGAGAGATCTGCCTCGATGAAGGATCACGTAACTATTAGTTAAATGCATTTAGTGTCTATTAGTGGCGCGTTTCCACGTCGCGCTACGGATGACTAACAATCTTTGCCGGTGTTCACGCAAAAAGCGAGCGATAGCCCGCCGACGAAAGGCGTGAAGCGTCTCGTAAAAGCATGGAAAATTGCGTTATGAATGCACAGAGGGTTTTAATGGACATTTTGATGTTCAATTACCGTCGACCATTTCGCTTTATAAATTAGTTTCTCACGAAGCGCGCGGCGACCTCCCCTCTGTTCGCGGATGAATAGACACCTTCGCAGGCTTCCATTTGCCCTTGGACAGTCGGATTCGATTCAATTATTTCAGAAGACACTCGGGTTGCTCTTAAACGAACGCATCGGGGCCGATATTTCTCCATATTTTTTCTTTTTCTTTGTTCTTTTTGTTTTGTTTTTCGATCGCGAAATTGAAATTACCGCGCCGCGTTTCGGAGATAACCGCGCGCTGCCGCTCCGCTTAATCCCGCTGCGTTATTTGAATTATTCCCCAGCCATATCGAGTTATCGAGTTGTTGAATTTCTGAGGTTTGAACACGAAACACCGAGGGGAGCGCCTCGTTGTCGATACGTGTGAATTGTTGTTTCAATTTTGCTCGAATGTTTATTAAGTATTTTCGCGAGATGTAGAAATTCGAGGATTTTTCATCGAGGTTGAATAACACGGCTATGTACGTAAATTTTTCGTTTTTTTTCTTTTTCATTGAAAAATTTTTGCTACACTGCAGTGTTTATTTACTGTCAGTTTATTCAGGTTGCAAGCGCAGTAACAGTGTTTTTCTAGTAGAAAGAAAATAAAAGAGTATAGGATTCCTTTCTGGGCTGGTATTAATATGTTTCTTTTATATAGTAATATATTTATTGATGTTGATTAATAATGACGAGTGGCAGGTTATATATTTTCATCGAATTAGGCAAATGTACATTTACATATTCACGCACGGATCGTATTTAGAAAATTTACTCTGACAAACAAAATTTATGCAGTTGACTTGTAACAAATATAACATCTACATGTATATTATAATAGTATATTAAATGATAATGTAAATAATTTATAAATAATATTTAAATATATCAATCATATATTACAAAATTTATAATACACATTTACAAATAATGATATGACAGTATATAGAAAAAACTGCACGATTTTTACCCCAGTACGATTCGTCTCACTGAAAGGTCCAGAAGCAACTGTTCTAACTAGGAAATGAAGACGATCTTTTGCCATAAAATTTTATTGATATGCAAACATTTGAATCGATAGAAAACGAATTACAGGCAACGCCACTTCTACTCGAGGTCTAGCCCACGTCGTCTCGCGAATCACGTGACCCAAATCAACCAATCGCTAATTTTCGTTGCATCAGCGTTGCACCTGAGAGGCCCGATTTTCTGGGTTACCCCTGCTAAAATCACTTTCAGTGATAAAATTACTTTTTTCCTAGATAGAAGATACAAAACAAAAACGATAAAAGATATGAAATTAAATTTTCAAGTAATCAAAAATTATATACAGATTTCGACCACATGGTTGGTCAATGCGGAGAGTGTTAAAATTTCACGTTACTCAAGGACAGAGACGATTAAGTTCCTAAAAAATTTTTTTACTGTTCCGTAAACGTCGTTCCCCATTTTTTCGTTAAATCGAAGACAACCAAAAGAAAAGAGAGCAGTGTCAGAGTGAATCTTCCTACGTGGCAGCTCCGACAAAGATCGGAAGGTCGGAAAATTGTGTGTAGAATTTTAGTAAGTGAAAAATTGATCGGAGGTTTGGCAGTCTCGGAACTCTTCCCGCGGGACTATCCACCCTTTCTTTGCCTTTTTCGTTTGCTATTCCACTTCTTTTTCCCCCTTTCTTGTACGCTCTCGAGCATCCGACGTTACGGCAGAGAAGCTGAAAGGTGGGAAAAACGTCAAGAAATTGAAAGGATCGGCTATTCTCCCTTTGTCTGGCTAGTCTTCGACTCGTACTACTTATTCTGTAGGGCTGGTAAGGCGTAACCAAGATTTCAACTGAGACGATCTGTTCGATTCACTTTTCCCGTCAAATCGCTCCTAATAAAAGACCCCTGACAGCAGTGTCGTGAATTTTTGTTGAATTTTCAAATTTCTTCCAGAATAATTTTACGATAATACAACGGAGAATTTCAAGATTGGTTCTCGCATTAAATTCTCATCTTTTCTGTCAATTATTCTTATAATTGCAAATCTTTTTTTTCTTTTCCTCGTAAATGTACTATAATTGGATTATAGGGTTATAAAGAAAAAGCAAGTACCTGCATACCTTTTACGTTTATGCGTTTATGCAGATTTTCCTAATTCATCAGAGGCAACGAAATTTACAAAAAAATTATCGTTATCAACTCATTACGATACATAAATTGCCATGGACTCATTGTGGATTTGAAACTTCTGTGTTTCTTCCCGGTTCACCTCTTGGCAGATCTGGTAAACGAATATGCAAGACGAAGAAACAGTAAAACTGCGCGAGCTGAAAAGGCGCGTTTAATTAAACGGCTTTACTTGGCGCTGCACGATAGCCCTTTGTGCGTATGAAATTTAATATCTTCCCTCATCATGCGATATCGTAGCTCGCGATAATTCAGCCTTTAACTGGGAACATTTAACTCGGACAAGAATTTTAACTCGTTCACCGGGGAATCTTCTTCTTCGGTTGTAAAGCAAAACTATCGGTCTGATCACTAAACTTCATTGCTATCTTGTATCGGGGAAACGAAAGCGCAAGAGATAGAGAAATATAAATATAAATAATTAGACTAAGGATTTTGATATTTAAAAATTTTTATGAACGTGATTAAAGAAATAAAAACTCAATAGAAATTTGTTTCATTTAGTACTTGTCACAATTCTAAATATTCTACTTTGGATATTTTGTATATTTTCTAATTTTTCATAAATAAACTGCGGATATCTGCACGTTTATAAGAAATTATAAGATTTCCAAGATTTACAGCCCAAGATAAAAAATTGGAAAATAAAGTTTTGGTTTTTCTTTAATTTATGTTTAATGTTTTAACGATAATAATTATATTTACATAGATACTAATAGTGATTAATAATTATAAAATATTATAAAATATTTATGGTGTTGTTATCTACTTTGTGTGATTAGTTAAGTAATCAGAGCTTATTGCTGACGACCTGTTACTGCACACAACACTTTGAAAAATATATGTAAATTTACATCAGTACATATCGCTGTAACTAACAAATATTAACGATAAATATTTTCATTCCATACGCGCGTTGATTTCAAACAGAGATCGTGCGTCAAAAGCTCTTGAAATTCGAAATTCAATACTTTCTATAACATTTAGTAGATAAAACAAGGTTCTATTCTCAAATTTATGATTGTTTTACGATTCAAAAATCATTCGAATCTCCATTTGAAAATGCACACAGATGTCTCCGAAAAACTGTCCAAATTGATCATTTTCGATCACTTTCGTCATTCTTCCGGGTCTTCATCTTTCCACGCCATTTGCCTTATACATTTTGAGGTTATGTCAGTGAGCGGTGCTCACCCCGGCGAAAGTTTTAATTAACAAAAATGGAAGCGCTTAGCGTCGTTCGTCCGTTGATATTTGCCAAATATTTCACGTTCAGCGAAAAAGAACTCGCGGAAAACTGATGAAATCGTTGGCACAGAGTTCTGGAGTTGCGTTCGCTTTTACGGCGCGGGCTGCCTGCTCGAGTTTCGTGTTTTTGAATACCGACACCGACGTCGGTATGAGTGATTCGAGCCTTGGTCCCTGCATTTCATCGAATTTCTACAAGCTTGCCGTGCGCATTTGCTCGCGTTTCTTTTCCGCGTTGGCAAGCGACGTATATTTCGATGGAAATAGAGCGGTCTGAACATCCGTCCGCGCTTTTTCCACCCCCTCCCACCGGTGACGAAACCGATACGCCAGGAACGCGGCTTTTGTTCTCTGTCTTCGCGTTTGTCTCGAGTTGTCGACTAAAAAACAAATTCTTCCGACGATGCTGCATTTCTACTCGACAATCGAGTGTCTCGATCAATTTAATTTTATAAACGTTGCAAATCGTGTGTTATATCTGGAGGGCGAATATTAGAACGACTAGCGTGGTCGAAATGATAAATTGATAAATTGAATAGCTTCTCAGAAAAAAATAGTGCCGAGAGGAGTAAATTTTAAATTTTAGTTTATTCAATAAATTTTAGTTTTAGTTGCTTTAATATATTAGTCACGCTTGAATTTATGCATTCAAAAAATACATACATTGAGCTCCTAGATTTATAGGGCTTTCTTCAGAGTCTCGATCCATAATTTTTCGTAAAAGTATTACGAAACAACGATGCACGTTTAATTAAAATTTATCATTAGGTTGCACATTATAACTACAAGTTTCGCAAAATTGTGACACGAAGCCTTTATATTAAAATTCGAACGCTCATAAATGTCCACGCTTAACGCATCTTCGTCGAAGATAATTAAAATCTTTGTATTTCCTTGTGTATTGTAAAATTTAATTGTTCAGCACCAAACAATTCAGTTCTGTAACAATAAGAACGCATTAGTAGAAATAAAAGATGCACAATACTGTGAATTGTGAAAAACCTGAAATTAAAGCAACTCTGCTTGGAAGTGAACATATATATTATTCAGAACAATAAAAAATCGTTTTCATTCTTTGTCTGTATATTCTCTCTATTTGTTCTCCAAAGTCAGCATAACGATTAAAAGTTTTTATTAATGCGTCATAATTTAGTTATTTTAAAAAGTGCATAATATTACAAATATTTCAATTCTTTCTGTCAACTGTACAAAATTGTAAAATTTAGAATTATGTTTAGATTGTAGCGTACCTTACAATTCAAATTCCCAACCAATAATTCTCATGGTGCACTCGTCCATCTTCACGTGGTTATATTGAATTAAACGAAATTGCAGATTGCTACATTTACTCCATGATCAGGTGGAGTAACAAAAGTTGGTTGCAATTCAAAAAACTATTCAAATTTCTATTTATCGCGCTACGTCTATCAACCATTTCAATTACCCTATCAACGCAAGGGTCGAAGAAGATCAACGCCCCCTTCGCGTTCCGAGCGTTGACTCCAACAACACGTACTGCCATATTTCAACAATTTAATCGCTGTTTCTCCAACGAGGTCCAAAAAAAGTTCACCCTTTCTTTCCTCCCCCAGGTAAGCTCAGGTTTTTATCGCGTGGCTCTTTTGTCTGGCGCAGCCATTATCCTTCTTTCGCGTTCTGCTGCACCCCCATACGCGCACCCTCTGTCGACAACAGTCGGTCGCCGTTCTCTCGCCTCGATGTCAGTCGAACGTAGCAACTTCGTTATCTCCGGCCACGTCCGTCAACCCCCGTCAAACGTTTCCTGACGCTTTGTGCCGCGAGTCTCGCTCGCGTCGAGTTCGGCGTGATCGGCGACGCTCGCGAGTCCCGGCGCCGACATCGGCGACTAGGAGGGATCGCCTCCTAGTCCCGCGCGGCTTATCCGTTTAATTAACGAGACAATGCCGAGGTTGTGCAGATTGTACGCGGCTGGTTCGCAGCGAGTTCCCAGAGCGGACAATGTCGCCATTGTTTACCGACGCTTGGTTGCTCGCGAGCCGAAGCCGATCTGAAAACTGCAACCGATCGAGAAGTCGCCAGGCGACTGGCAATTTTTCTCTTTCTGCTGGGACTCCGCGCAATTGATTCTCGCGGGGAAATTCGGAATATTGATTTGTATACAAGCGCGATACCGAAGAGAGTAATTTAGGTACGTGTGGCGATAAATTAACGCTCGCTGTGATATAATCACGTGTGATGACTGTGTAGATAAATACAGATGTATTGCGTTTCACGCGATCTTAAGTTACAGTACTTTCCCTTGTTTAATTAGAAAAAAAAAAAAAATGATAAGATCCAAGAGTAAGATTTGCAATTATGAATTGTGAATTGTAGATGCTTCGAGTACAATAGTTATACGAAGTACAATTAGAAAAAGAAAAGTACTAAATTTAATTACAACGTTGAAACTAAAATATTACTTGTCATTCTATCTAACTTTCTTAAACTTGTCAGAAGAGTTCGTTAAAAATGTCTTTGCGCAGTTCACGCAGTTATCTCAAGTTGCAGCTTCTCTCGCCAGTATAATTAGAAAAAAAGGAATGGTCCAAAGGGTGTCATATTTCTGAGGTATTAATTAATATGCAATTATGAAAGTGAGCGTTGCAGATGCTTCAAGTGACAATTACAGGAATAGTGGTCCGCAAAGTGCTACATTCATAGAACGTTAAAACTAAAATAGAATTCATTGCCTCTTTGTAATTTACGCAATTGTCTTAAGTCACAGCTCTTTCTCCAATGTAATTAGAGAAAAAAATGGCGCAAAGAGTATCGTACTTCTAAGGTATTAATTAATACTTAATTACGAAGGTGAACGTTGTAGGTGCTTCGAGCCATAATTGTTCAAAGTACAACTGCAAGAATGGTGCTACATTTAATCACAATGTTAAAAATAAAATGTCACGTGCCATTGTGTCCAACTTGCTTAAATTTATTAAAAAATGCCTTTCTGATTTTCGTGAGTCAATTTCTGCCGTCGATCCAAGTATTTGAAGTATTCAATTACAAGTAGATTTCCAAAAATTTATGCACACTCGTTTTAAAATTCAAAACCAACTTGTGACGATGAAACACTTGGCAGGTAGAATGAACGAGTCACTGTATCTCAAATAGTATGAGTATTAAATTTGATTCGTATTCGCGAGTGCATATTGAATTTGATGCCATTGCTACCAGTTCGATTCGTCGGTATAACTGCGCATTACCGATTGAGCTGTTTCCTCGTGGTTCGGTTCGATCGGAACGAATTCGAGGATTTCCCGTACGCGCGCGTCGTGGAATAAATATTTCGGCAGCAGCGGCTCGTTACACGTTCGAGCACCACGAATAAGCTATTCTTCAAAACGTGAGAATAATGCGAAGCACCGAATCCGAACGGTTTGATCCCCCATCTGGCATACGTATCGCTGGAACAGCGATCTCCGGACTTATGTAACAGATAGCAGATGGCTGAAGACGTTCCGCGGGGGACCGTGGCCCTCCTCCTCTTGAATAAACGAGACCCTTACTCCGTAGCGGTTGTACGCGCATGTATTACAAATTTTGCGAAATTCGGGTTTCGGGAATCTATTTCAGAATTCGAGGAACGATTGGTACAGAGGGCAGTCGATTTATCTGAGATTGTCTCGTTGAACAGTTCCCTTTTCGGTCACGATTGTTTTTCTTTCAATACTTGAATTACCTACGATCCTTTTTACCTTCATACTCTGATACTTGGAATATTCTATACCTTTATCTTTTTAGTTGGATATACTTTAAATTCATTTTATCACTGAAAGTGATTTTAGCGGGGGTAACCCAGAAAATCGGGCCTCTTCAGGTGCAACGCTGATGCAACGAAAATTAGCGATTGGTTGATTTGGGTCACGTGACGAGTAGGAGTGGCATTATCTGGTACTGAGCGATCACGCCTGTAATTTGTTTTGTATCGATTCAAATGTTTGCGTATCAATGAAATTTCATGGCAAAATGTCTTCATTTCCTGATCAGAACAGTTGCTTCTGGGACTTTCAGTGAGACGAATCGTACTGGGGTACAAATCATGCAGTTTTTTATGGATATATTTAAAGAAGTTAATTACTTATTAAATTACTTCACCTATTATATAGAGTTTTATATAACATGAAATAAAAAGTACTTTATTACATAAAATAAAGAAAAATTGATTTATTGCGAAGGGTATGCTTTGACGTTAGATTATATCTTCTATAACTTTTGCAGCTTTGAATTTCTCACAAATGCGTAAAAATTCGTAATGGATATATTCGAATTTTCTGGCGATATCCGCAGTATAATGTAACTTTCTCTTTAAAATCTACTCGTTATTACTCGTCAAAATATAAATACGCTACAAAACATACTACAAAATATATCCAAACTTCCAATTGAAAACAAAAGCTACCGAAAAAACACTTTGCAATTGTTTCGAGGATCACAGAGGATCCGGTGAATTTTTAATTTTTAGCGACTGACACGTGGCTTAACGATTTTATCGTCAGACAACGCCAGACAACGCGCTTTTACGCTTAAGCGTGCAGCATTCGGGGGACGTATCCAGCTCGCAATTTGCATGTCCACGAGCAAAAAAAAAAAAGGATGGCTAGGAAGGAAAACACGGTTACGGTTTCGCGTAGATGATCCCGCGAGTGGCTGGACGCGCGCGCCACGTTAATGTATGCGTCTGCATGGCGGGCATCTTTTTTCAGAGGCGCGTTCAGTGACGTCGTTAAAGCCGACGTGTAACAGCGTCGTGGCCACGTCGACGCTTGTAAATATGTGGCGGCAGGCCGGGCGAAAATTGGGATTAATTACCGGGAGGACCTCGCCGTAAATATCGCGTTGTGTTTTCATTGGCCAACGTGGCCAACTTCTTAAACAGAATTAGCGCGCGAAAGATGAAGCGAATCGGATTAGCCTGAATCGCGAAACAGCTGCTCGAGGAACGTCCGTGAAACTCACTCTTTCCGTTTTTCATCGACACCGGTGAACTTATTTCTCTTCTTAGAATCGAATTCTACGAGGTAGACTTTACTTTCAACTGTGTGTGTATGCGGTAAGAAAGAGCCACGTTCTTTGATGTTTTTGCGAGGGAAGCACAACGTGCTGAGATCCGAAGCCGGATAAGTTCGTTGCGTTCGTTAGATAATGATTGGATTGCGGATTTTTCTTCGAGCTTGTGAGAAATTTGGGGACGCGGAAATACACGGTGGTGATGCAATACTCTTTGTGATATTTAGTAAAACAGTTTTCTACCTGGGGTCCAGTTTTTATATTGCATGAGGGTTAGGTTTAGATTAGTTTAGGTTAGGTTAGGTTTAAGTTGGGTTAGGTTTAGGTTAGGTTTAGGTTAAATGCAGTGAGGTTTAAGTTGGGTTAGGTTTAGGTTAGGTTTAGGTTAGGTTTAGGTTAGGTTTAGGTTAAATGCAGTGATATGCAGGTTTAGGTTAAATGGAGTGTTATGAAAATTATCGCAATGGCGATTCTCGGGGCTAATGCATATCGTCTCCGAATCGGCGAACAATGATCTCCCACGGGGAAGGTTTGAAAACGGTCCGGTTCAGTCGTCCGTGGTCAAGATGGTATGGTTTCGCTCGTTTGGCGCGGCAAACCTTGGAGACGGTATGATTTTTTAAAAATTTCCAGCTGTGCGAGACCGAGCTACGTAATCTGTGAGATAGCTGACCGCAGATTGTCCACTCGTCGATTTTCTTCTCTCTCGCGGGGATCAACTATCGTTGTCTGTGCTTCTACGCCAACGTGAACAGCGACGAAACTGTGCGTGAGAATAAAAATCGGAATTTATGAAGTTATTATCATCGATTGGGCTCGATCGATACACCTAGCGTGCTTTAAATCCATTTCCGCACTATACGCAGTCGATTAATACCCAGTATCATTTTTCTTTCAGCGAACACGTTTCTCGTCCCCCCCAGAATGTAGCTAGTGATTAAAATTTCTGTCAAATATAGCCAGTGATTAAATTTTCTTTTTCTTTTTTTAATCTTGCGTACCGCTGAAAGACTTTTTACGGGAAAATTTTACGCGAAAGATTACGCCGCTACTCTATTCCCGATTTCTATTTAATTAACCACACGCGTGCACACATACACACACACACATACACAGACGAACAATTTTTCGCGTTCAGTCACTTTTTTTTTTTTATTCCGGTGCTGAAATATGCAATTTTAAATTAGCGTAAAAGTTGTGTTCGTTTCATTTTCGCGGGTAATTTTCAAATAACTGTATTTCGAGGTATTTGCAATATTTCTCATTCTTCTTTTCGATCTGACTGAACATAGTTCTTTTTAATCTCAAATTCAATCTCGATCTAACAATCGGCAAATAAATTTGCATAAAAGCGTACGCTGAATGTTCCCGGTTTGTAAATTCCTTTATTCCGAAATAAAGATTGTTTATTATATTTACAACTAGAACTGTACAACATCAGGTTATTTGGAAAATCCTCGACGAAATAATAAGTAATAGCCAAATGGCAAATTAGTTGTGCAAATGAATGCTCTACGAATTTTCTTTTACGTCATTCGGTAATTTTTTTATAAAAGTGAATATTCTCAAAAATACGAAATTCTTTATTCCTAAAACGGATCGCGCAACTGAAATTGTAGATTATTTTAAAAATCTCTCGACGAAGGTAAAAGCTTTGAAAAGTAGTAGTCAAATTAGTTATGCAAATAAATGTTCTGCAGGGTGTTTTTTCCACTTTTTTCGAGGCCGATAATTTTTCATGAAAGTGGTGTAATTTGTAGATTTACGCAGAGTCACAAAGGAGGCCAACAACGTTGTGACAAATAGAAACACCTTACGTGCCGTTGAAAATATATGTTTCCTGCAGTTTAGTCTCTCTCGCTCCAGCCTACATCACGATCTTTTATCTCGCGTGAATCTCTGAAACAGACTGCAAGATCGTCTCCCTCCCGATTCGCAACCGAATCCTCGCGCTGGAGGGATCGATACGATCATTCGTCGGCCATTTTTCTATTTGTTTCCAAAGGACGATCTTACAGGGCAACGAGACGCTTGCTCGTCCTCTTCAGACGCTTGTCGGTGCTGTTTCGAGTAGCCTCGTTACGACTCGTCTCAACGCGTCCCGTTCCATCTCGTTCTCCTCTCGCCTTCTTGGTTTCTCTCGGTTTACAAGCCAACGGATTTTAATTAATTTTTACGGTGTTCAAAGAATCCCTTTGTCACCGCCAACGTCGCTCGGCCAACATATTTTATTATCATCCTCGTCGGAGAATATCGTCGAATGTCGAGTATTTATATATATATATATATATACGAAAACGCGATCCCCTTGTTGGATTCTTCAACAATTAATTTTATAGTTTGTAAGGTGTAAGTTTATGAGCTTGAAGAGATTGCTCGAACAAGCGATGAGAATTTACTTTTCAGAAGTCTGATTAAATAAAAATCGAGTGTCTCCGTAAATCTGTTGGAAATTTATAGTATAATTTCGTTCGTACTATTTAATTTGTGGTATTTGCAGTGTAACATAAATTGACGGTTATTATGGATTCTGTTTTCTTCAAATGAAAATGTCTTTTTGTCTCAACAAATCTCTCAATTGTTATTATCGAGAGACAGAAAAGTTTCTTCGTACTAGATGTTAGTGCATGCATACACAGTTTCAACAAAAGTATAGATTTTAATTTAGAACATAAAGTCAACCATCTTTGCATTTGTTGTTCCAAGCTCTACAATCTAAGTCATTCTATAAGAATTTTAATCAGTAGTTCATGAAAACGTCTTTGCATTTACTGTTTCAAGCTCTACAACTTAAATCAATCTACAAGAATATCTTAATCAGTATATGCAGTTTATGAAAAACATCTTTGCATTTATTGTTTCAAGCTCTACAACCTAAATCAATCTATAAGAATATCTTAATCAGTATATGCAGTAGTTCATGAAAACATTTTTACACTTATCATTCCAAGCTCTACAATCTAAGTCATTTTGTAAGAATCTTAATCAGTAGTTCATGAAAACATCTTTGCATTTTCAAACTCTACAACTTAAATCAATCTACAAGAATATCTTAATCAGTATATGCAGTTTATGAAAACATCTTTGCATTTATTGTTTCAAGCTACAATCTAACTTAATCTACAGGAATATTTTCTCTCAAATAAATTTGAGCCACTGCACTTGTTATTAGAAACGCAGCAGAGTTGCACACATTCTTCTTCTACCCAATACAAATACTTACCTCATCGACGAATCCACTTTCTACATTAATTTCTCGTTTGTTCGTCCCCTCGCCCTCCGTTTAGTGTATAACTGTGATTTGATAGCGAGTTGCCTGTGAGTCGGCCAGCATCGGGAGCTCCGCTGGCTTCAGCAACTTTCGTAACTTAAAGTATCCTCTCCGGGGCTTCTGATTCGCTTATAATGCCAAAGGCAAGTTTCCAAGCGAGTTTTTATCGATAGCACTTTGTCCCAACTTGGTGCTTTGTCATCGTTCAGTCTTTCCTACGAATTTGTTAATACTCTTACGTTTCTCCCGGCGAGCGGTGAAAATAAATCGCAAACTATCCCCCGAATCGATGGAAATTTTAAACAGTCCGCCAGGGGGTGCCTTCTCTCCCACCGTACCCCATTTCTGGAATATGTAACTCGTTTTGTTGGTCGTTGGAGCTCAATTATAAACTCGACAGAGTCCAATTTTGACAATTTGCTGTTGCAAATTTGAGAAATTTCGATTCAGATTATAGTCAAAGTTCAGTTCTCTGACTCTGCTTTGGATTTATTCCAACTAAAACTTTTTCAACGAGGCTAGTCAGAGAGATGCGGGGAACTACTCTTGTAGTTGATAAAAATAATCTTCACATTGTTCACTTTTCTGTCGCATTTGTCGATCCGAAATTTAAATTCAGAATTTCAGATAGGTTTGTAATTTTTGAGCTTGGAAACTTGTACAAATTTGGCACGATTCGATCGATTAATTTAAACAGATCGACAAATTTTGCCAGAAGCTCTCGATATTGCTATCTAAAGCAATTGAAGTGATAGCATTACCTACCCGCACTCAAATCGCGAGTTTGCGAGATTATCGTTTCATTCAACAGCAGGTGATTGAGCAAAGCACAGAGGTTATGCGATATACAATGGAGAGCATAACTGAACACATAATGATGAAAAATTGTCGGCACTTTGAGCTGTTATAACTTCGTAAAAGATAATCATGCAACAATCTACTTGATCTCAATTTGAAGCGTAAAGTTTCTACTTTGATTGTTCCAAGCTATTTTTCAAAAATGTTTTTAACTACTTTCATTCTCGTAAAAAAACTTTTTTTCCATCATAGTCTTGAGGACTGAAATTTTCTCTTTACAAAGAACCCTTAAATCTTGCTATATGATTTTTTTTTATTCTACTTTGAACAATATGGTTAAATAACAAATTGTTTTTGGAAAAGGATTTTCCGAATTTTCGGTTTTTAACCCCAATGTTCAAAGTTCAATAAAACGGCGAGAAAAGAAAATTATACAGTAAGTTTAAAAAAGTTGTTGCATAGGGAAAAAACTTTAATTTTTAAGATCACGATGATTTCAGTCGTAAATAAAATTTTTCAACATTTTTACGTAGATGCAAATTTCTACAATTCTTTTTTAAAACAAACACTTTTCCATTCGTCCGATAACATTGAAGTGTCTTTGAGGGAGAAAGGATGAATTCAGAGTAATCAAGATAGAATTTTTTGATAGAATATATGATTCCTCTTTTTTTTTAACAAAATTATAACACTCCAAAAGTATCGATCAGTTTTCGTTTAAATTAATTGCTGCGCAAAACTGGCTCCAACGTAAACAGTTTGCATCTGCCAAAACACTACATATTTTGTTTTTGTTTTTTTAATATTCCACGTGCAAATAACATTATTTACGTTAAAATTCCACGTATGTGTTCAGTTTTGCTCACCGCTGTATTTCACCATTGTACCAGTAAGCGTCAATATTCAAGACCATCTTTTATTCCTTATATTATTTATTACATCAACGTAATTATTTGCGGTCTGTACTAATTTTTCGTCTAAACTTCTAATCGGTAATTGCCACTCACTGCAGTATTAATGGAATTTCATATAACAGATATCCAAAAAAAAAAAAAAGAAAAACGCCGCGTGTCACTCTCGAGGCGTTATTATTTAAAATTCTCTTCCACACGACACAAACAACTCCGCAAATTAAATTCATTTCTCGAAATTATAACACGCGAGAGGGTTGGAAAAGGGTGCGTCCGTTTCGAAACGAATTTCCCACTTTTTCGTGCATCTGGCGCGAACGAGCGGCACTCCGGCGAAACACGTACGACGTGCAGTTGGTTCGCCTATGCGGCTTTAATTACATCGATTCCTGAATCGTATCGTGTGTCATTGGCGAAACGGGCAAGCACGGTTGCAAAGCACGCCCATTATCGGCAGGGGGCTACCCGTTGTAACGCATTGAGCCTCGGATAGTATATACCTCGCGTCTCACAATGCGCTCGGCTGCAGGCTGCCGATGGGGTTGAAACGCGGCGCGGTTGCAACTAACGGGGAATCGCGTGTATTGCCCGCTTTGTGAGCGGGCAAGGCATGCAACGTCGCGTCATTGCGAGCGCGGAATTCCGCCGAAAACAAGGCGGCCTGGAATTCGTTTGTTGTCTCGAAGAATGTCGGGAGCCGGGCCGCGTTGCTGAGAGGGCCTGGATTTTCGCCGAGTAAAGTTTAATTTGTTCCTTCGTCGAGGTGTATTCTCGCGGCATTCTCGCAGTGGGGAGGAGGAGGTGGAGAGGGAGGGCCTTGAGACCATCTCGAAACGGTTTCCAAAGATCGGAACGACCGTTGTCGCTTTTCTTTTCTCGGCTCGTTCGTTCGCTGAAGTCTCGCGTTCTGCGGCTCTCTTCCATCTTCGCCGCTTGAATTCCGCGTTCTTCGCGTCTCTCTCTCTCTCTCTCTCTCTCTTTCCAGATGCATTCTACTGACACGGGTAAACACTTGGCGTTATCTTACCGTGGAAATGAATTTCTTGCCACGTAAATTTGTTTCCTCCGTTGCCCGCTGTCTTCGTTCAAATGTTCTTGACAGACGTTGAGCGTTGGATGTGTTGGGATAGCTAGTTGGTTTCCGCGCAAAATGCAATTTGCAGTGGGGTTGGGTTATTAACGAAATGACTAATGATTTCGTATTTACGCAGGATAACGATGCTTGTAAAAATTATTCGTAAGAGGAACAATTGAGAACTCTTTAACCTCAAATTCACTGCAGTTGTTCATTTCGTAAAATTTCGGGTTATTATTATTGTTAATTTAAATGAATTTAAATTCAAGTTACGGTTTAATGAAACTAATGATATACAAAATGAATCGAATATATGTAATTTGACACAAAGACACTTCCCCAATTTCGCAATTACGAATCTACGAAGTCTGTCTGAAACCCGAATCTCATTTGCGAGTGAGAACCGTACAGAACGAAATAACAATAAATATACTTGGAAAATTAACGCCGGAATCGTTATTGAAACAGTTATCGGGAGACTCAATTAAACGGCAAAGTAGTTTAATTTAATTACACGCAATTGATGGGGTTAATATCGAATTTGGATTTATTGTGATGTAGAATTTCGAACGAGACAATATAATTATTTTTGAGGGCTTTGGTAATTCTCTGATGATTATTCGGATCTCTATTTATCGTAAAAGTAACGTAAATTAAAGGCTGACCTAACTTTGGCTTTATGTGTACATCAAATTAGGTATAAAGCAGAATTTCCATCGAAATTCACGCACGGAGAAGTCGAAATAACTTCTCTTCTTTAATCACTTGCGCTGGCAACTGATTGCGGACCATAACGAGTGACCAAACCGTGTACAAGAATTCGTCGCTTTCTTCTTGAACTCGTCGGCATGATATCGCTGAATAGAAATTATCGAAAAGTAATAAATTTATTATTTGTCTTGCCTGGGTTATACTTAAATATGCTTAAAACTGAGAAAATATTGCAATTTTGGGACAAAAAATTCGCTATTCGTCAAGCTCGATTTCATCAAATTACCCTTTCAAATTCGGTCGCACAAAAATCATTCGACTTTCGATGATCATTTATGTTTTCATTATACCGGTGGACGATCATCAATGTTTGTACTTCCTCGTGGGAATAAATACGCTCGGACAGGAATCCGTACTCGCCGCCGGCACGTTTTCATTGCGCTTCTCTTCTGATCTCCTTTGAGTCGCGTATTTATCCTCGTATTTTAAATCGACTCGCCGTCCCTTCTTATTTTTATTTATCTTTCCCTTTCCCACCCGGGCGAGAGCAGACGAGGGAAACGCCGTAGGGCGATGATAAATAATTTCCACGATTTTCCAGAGTAGTTTCCTCCTCCTCTGTCTCGCGGGCTACGCGTCGCGAGGAAACTTTGTGAAAAGGATACCTCTCAGCGCGTCCGCTCATCCTTTCTTTAACCGACCGTTTATTAAAGAATCAGATTTTTCCTTTTTTTATCCTCCCTTCTTTGTTCATCATCCTTCATTCACTTATTCATTTATTTACTCTTGGTAGATAAACGACAGCACCCAGAGGAAACAGACGTGTTGTAGCGAAAAAGAATAATTTAAGAGGAATAATACAATACGTGGCAAAAAGCATTTATATTTTGTATTTTATTTTTGCGTTCTCTACGTCGTACTTTCGTATTAAATTTTTATAATCACGTGAATTAACATTCGTAGAATGTAATTCGTGTAATTTACATATACACGTTGCTACTTTTTAGTAGATTCTATCGAGCGAAAATAGAACAAAAATGTCGTAACACACGTAAACATATGCTGACAATTTCTTCGTTAAAGAATTATAAATAAAAAATTTGAAATGAGTTTCAGCCTTAATTCAACGTTTCGTCATTGCCCGAACAGTTTAATAGTCTTAGCGTTAATACTTCGTACTCGTGTTCGTACAAAATTACGACGACTCCGAGATGGGATAAAATAACCATACATAATAAAAAGCGTTTCCACAAGCGTTCGAACCATCGTACTCGTAACATTCTCGATATCGTTGTAAGATGTAGATTAGCGCTCGCTACGCTTTGTCTTTCTTCTTCTTGCGTTCGTGCAATCGAACGCCGTGTTGCGGTGTTTTACGATTATTTTTATTTTTCCCAGCTTCTTCGACGATATCGCGGTCGCCGTTACGGCAAAACGTCGACAAACAGCCTCGGCTGATCCCAGGCGCGCGCTGTGAGAAACGATCGGACGCAGCTGCTCCCTTTTTCGTACTGCCGCATCTCCCTTTCCTCCCTTTCTGTCTCTCGCGAGATAGAAAGACCCCCGACGTTCTCAAAGTTGCAAACCGGTCACGTCCCCGGCTGGAAATTATGTTCGAAAGCGAACGGATTGGTAACCCGGCTGCCGGTTGAAATAAAAGCGGAGCCTTTCTCGCGCGAACCACCGTTTCGAGCTCGTTTCTTCCGATTCGTTCCTTCTTTTCTTTTCTTCCTGTTTTTTTTTTTCTCCGTTCAGCGTACAGTCACCCGGGCTTATTCGATTCCGCGAGCTCACGATTTGACAGTTCGTTTCGTTGAGAATTATTCCCACGACGTTCCAGACTCGGTCGAATTTTGCATTCGCAGGGAGAGGAGTGGTGAAACGAAATGAAAGTTCCAAAGTGAATATCGCGACGAAAGCTTCTTTTCCAGAGAACGCTTCTCTTTTAACTCTCTTCTGGTTTGACGAATCGTAGACACGGTCTCTGCGTGGTCCTGACTCGAATGGAAATTTAAATATCCAGAGTAGGTTCTTTAATAACTGTTTGTTTGATGTTGATGACTGTTTTTATCAACATTCAGATAGAAAATATACTTGTTCGTTAATCATAAGAAAAACGACTTCGTTCTGGCAAACGACGAAATGCACAGTCGGGACCGAAGTCTTGCGCGGGACACCTTTTGCGAAAGGCTGCTCTAACAAGCTCGCGTTAGCGGAAAATTCTGCGAGGCTTTGCCTCGTAACGCTCGACGAGAAGCTCGTAGAGCATCGGTGACGGTCGGGACATATTTCATAATGGCCGAGGGAAATTCCTCCACCCCTCGAACCTGTCGAACTTCGATAACTAAGACCGCCCTTCCCGCCAGACTATTTATTCATTTATTTATTCATTTATTCATTCTTTGACGAAGGGAGTCAACTCGGCCAACTCGGTTAATACCGCTAAAATATTGACTGCCTTTCGCCACTTTGAATATTTCACGTGCGCCCGCGTCTATACATTTTTAATCCCTTAAGGGCTCGCTGAATTTTAAGGGACAGCTTTTTTCCTTTTTAATTTCATTATTCCACGGACGTCTATAAATTTGTATGAAACGTTTTTTTTTTTTTTTCTCTTTTTTTCAACTGCTTTTGTGCACACGACGAGTTGAAACGAGGAAACGTAAAATTTTAGAAGCGTAATCTGCAAGTGGAAATAAGAGAAAAAAATTTTACGCGAAGTTTCTCCGCTTCACTTTGTTGCGGAGTTGTAGGCAAATATTGGACGCGGCCTGAATGTGTGTGTACGGCATTTGCGAGATATTTCTTAATATATGAGATTTTTAAATCCTCGACGACGTCGCGCAGCGCGTTATTAAATTTTTCAATCCTCATTTCAAAATGACCGACGCCAGTTCGACACCAGATGTAATGCAGAATTCATTGCATTCTGAATTTCTTCGGAATTGAATTATTACAATTTCTTGCCGGTACTTATTTCTGTGCTGTGCATCTTTTGTTTTAGAATTGAAAGAGTGTGCAATATTTTGCTCTCGTTCTTACTCTATGATTATTCGGAAAACTATGATATTTAATTTTAATACGTTGATCGAAATATTCTATGCATAAATCGTGACGATTTAAATGACAGTAATTAAAATAAACGAATCTGTACATCCATATCTTTGTCCGAACAGAAATCAGTATTAATTCTGACAGAAACGCCCGTGGCATTTCAACGATTGTTAAAAAAGGAAATCTGAAATCCTTCGTATTGACGGGTTAAAATGTGAAATATAATCGGAGATGCTGTATTAATATTAATATATTAATTCTTAAATAACAGCAAATTATATCAATTGATCGCCGCGTTTCTTCGTCTACACGAATAAATTACAAAACAGAAATTTAACACAGTTCGAAACGACTCTTTTCGGGGGAGAAAACGGACAAGGCGAGCTGGCTTCCGATTTTGCTTAAATTCGCGGGTTCACAGCGATCGTTCCGGAAATTCAAGTTGTTTCATTCGTTTCGCCGATAATTGGCGCGCGTGTAAACGAGTTCCACCTCTTTTCATCGTTACCTCCTCGTTCCGATATTTCACGGCGGCGCGTTAATAAACCGCGTTTTGAATTCTCGTGAAATTCCCTTAACGAAGAAAAAGGTACGAATAACCGCGCGTCCGCGATCCTCAAGAACGCGCGAACTTCTTTCCACCAAGTGCCTGGGGTACTCGCGGCACGTGTTCCGGAGTGTTTGTCCTTTACGATTGCAATATTATCCCGCGGCTCTGTAAATTTGCCCCGAGACAGACGCTGATGGAAATTACACCTCCTAGTATTTCGACCAGCGACTGTACACAACAAACACTGCCAATGCGTTTAGAGTGGAATGCCGAACCTCCACTCTATTATCGATGACAATCGAACAAAGTAGGTTACAACAATACGCGACGCTTATTGACTTCTCTCAACGTAATCTGCTTCCGAGCTGTGTTTTGACTTCGATTCCGGTGGCTTCTTCCGCTGGATTTCCGTGCTCTTTTTTCCGGGCTACGAGAGAATTTAGATGGAAAAATTAAACTGAGAGAAAGGACATTTATTTATTGGTAGAATTTACATTTTGCAAACTGATGTTTTATTTATGATCTCTCATTAAAGATTGAATCCTTCCATTCGATGAGCAACGACCTTTAAACTAAATTTTGTACATTAGGGTTAAATGACGAAAGTTGAAAAAATCGTAACATTTTCGTATGTTCGTTCAACGTTCGATAAATTGTACAGCAAGTTTCGAGGGAAGCTTCAATCCTCAACTCCATTGTACAATAGATTCAACGATGAAAGAAATTTATCAATGTACTGCACATACTGTGATAATTTCGAGAGGAGAAGTACCGTTACCTCGCCATCTGTTACACAGTCTAATAAAACGAACGACGTATTCTGAAAGTAGGTTTCAAGTTTCGAAACGAGGCCAGGTTTACTATTTTATGACTTCCTTTTACAAAATTACAACAGTTTCAATATTTAGTGCCCGAATACTAGTGGAATTCATTGTATATGAAATTTGTGTGAACGGTCGGCCCGTAATGCTTTACAATTGTAAAATATACAATAGAATGTTACACATAATTTTCGAGTTCGCGCTGTTGCTTCATTTCGTTTTCATGCTTTTACATGCTGCATTTATAAATTTTATTACAGTGAAATAATTCAATATCTCGCGTTGCGATTACAAACCACCGCGTCTGGATGTAATTGTGTGGTATTAGAGGGAGACAGAAGGGAGAGGGAGAGAGAGAGGGGAGACAAGGGAGAGAGAAGAGAGAAAAAAGAGAGAGGAGAGAGAGAGAAGAGAGAAGAAGAGAAAAGGGAAAAGAAAGAGAAAAGAGAGAGAGAGAAAGAGAGAAGAGAAAAGAGAAAAGAAAGAGAAAAAAAAGAGAGAGAGAGAAAGAGAGAAGAGAAAAGAGAAAAGAAAGAGAAAAAAAAAAGAGAGAGAGAGAGAAGAGAAGAGAGAAAAGAAAGAGAAAAAAAAGAGAGAGAGAGAAAGAGAGAAGAGAAAAGAGAAAAGAAAGAGAAAAAAAAGAGAGAGAGAGAAAGAGAGAAGAGAAAAGAGAAAATAAAGAGAAAAAAAAAGAGATAGAGATATAAAGATATAAAGATAAAGAGAAGAAGAAATATAAAAGAGAGAGAGAAAAATAAATATATATATTATAAATATAAAATATATATATAAAAATATACAAAATATATATATATATTTATAAAAAAAAATATAAAATATATATATATATATAATATAAAATATATATATTTTATACAATTTTATATATATATATTTTTTTTTTCGTAAATCCCTATTTACCTTCTTTATTTTAGAACGAGCCTTTATTTCGACCGATTATTTATGAAAAATTCAAAACAAAGTAGACACTTTCGTCGAATGATTAAGAGATTAGTGCCGTCCTCTGATTTTACGACCGTATATATACTATCGCATCGACTCGCAGTAATCTTTCCCCTTCCTCGAGCACGAAACTTCTCCCTACTCCGGCCAAGATATATAAAGCGGAACTTGGTACGAACCGGGCGGTCGGGACGACACTTTTAAATTAACTGGCAATTGGGTCACCGGACGGCGAAGAGTACAGAGTGACAAGGAAAGCGGGCAAAGTGCTCTATGCAGATATGAGATATATATATATATATCGGGCCTGGTCAGATCGGTAGCGCGAAATCTGCACATCGCTAATTAGAAAACGATCGGCCCAGTTCCATCGTGAGTTTCGAGCTGAAAAGTAAAACGCCCGGCCGCTGCATCGGCTTCGACACGGGCGACAAACGAAAACTGTTCATGCATTAAACATACGGTCTGATCGAAGGGATTTAATAATGCAAGTGAGGTCGATTATATTATACAAATCCTCGGTGATCGGAACCGCGCGAATGGCACCGTGAATTCGAGCGTTTAATCGTTACAGCGGATAGCGAATAGTTTTCCACGTATTTTTATATTCGACACAAAAGTTTCAACGGAATATTTCTTGTTTTACGCAGATGGAAGCAAATTCTTCCATTAGATCTCTCTTTTGTAGATGGCCGAATTAGATTTGAGTCACAGGATTCTTTTTTTTTTACGTATACTTCTCTGTTGATTCAAGAGATTATTATGCTATAATATTATTAAAAGTATTTATTTTATAATTACACGATTATTTTCCGAGAATTAATGGCATTTTTTCAATTCTGAAAAAGTTGAATTACAAATACGATAAAAAAATCACGTCTTTTTTCTCACTGTCAACAAAGTTTTCTTGAAGCTGATTTTCTTTAAAACTCTGCAACCGCAGGTTCAATAATATCTCTCCGACTCGAAAAATCGAGAAACAGAAAATCCATATAGAAAACGGCGGTGCAAGAAGCGGAGTAGCGATCGAGGGGGGAGGAAGACGGATCCAGGGGAGAAGGGAAAAAGTGGATGGACTTTAAGCCCTCGGTGTTACTGTTTTTCCCCGTATAAAGGGTGAAAGTAGAAGGACAGGGGCTGGATGCTACGGTGGCGAACGAAGCGAGATAGAGGCCGGATCTCCGCGTCCGACACTGCAAGTCTTTCAGAGTGGGCCGTCAATATTTCAGAAAGTTTTTCAGCTGGCGTGCCGTGTTCCGGGTTCGCGCGTCGACAAACGCTTAGACTCCGCTTAGCCCCGCTTATCCTTGCCCAACGTTTTATCGACGACCATGAAGACAAGGTCGTCCCTTTCGCGTTTTTGTCCCGTTTGAGAAATGGCGCTATTAGAATGTCCGCGACACTTGCCGTCCCCGAGGTGTTATTATGCGATTCCCGCGTTGTTGCGCAATAACTTGCACGGAGGGTATAACACGGCGTGTTTTTCGCGTGGCGAAAATGGGTCTGTCGAGGCCCTAAGAGACCTCGTTACGCATATACACTCTTTTCTTTGTATTGTCCAAGGTTGAACGTAATCGTTATATCGTAAGTTTACTTTGAAGTCAGGTTTAGGTTAGGTTTAGGTTAGGTTAGGTTTGCAGACGAATAAGTTGATGGTCGAATCTTAGCACTTACAGCTACTCGCATTAATATTCGGACATTATGTATTCAAACTGTTAATGAACAATTTGGTGAAACAAAATTAAATTCGTTCTGAAGCTTGAAGCTTTTTAGGTTAGGTTCAGACACTATATAGTTGTCAATCACGTGGAAACTCGAAGCTTCCATTTTCAAAATGCAATATTCGATTTTAAGTTTTCGGGAAAGGTTAGGAAATATTAGGAATAGTTGATCGAATTCTGTGGAGATAATAAAGAAAATAGAATTATTCATTTTCAACGATTTGTTATAAGCACACCGTTATTTTATCGGAATGAAATTTTAACATCCTATCAAGCCAACTTCTGCAGTTTCAATTTATCTATCGTGGAACGTGGAATCCTATTATACGAATGAGAAGTTATAGCAGCAGAATTAGTAAACTGCTATTATACGAGTTGTTTATCTCTCAGTGGATTCAGATAAACGGAAAATTCACGATCTTCGGGCTTTTAGAAACGTTTTAACGCGTTTCGGCACGTTCTCTGCTAGATTTCGGCAATAACCGCGATAAATACTTCATCCCCGTTATTAGTTAATCCCTCTTTGAAATATAAAAACCAGCGTCAGGGATTTTGTACATAAAAATAGCTTTTCGTTATAAAAATAACGTTTAAATGGATTTACGATTGAATTTGAATATAAATGGGGAATGATGAAGCATTTGCAACGGTTGCAAAAATTACCTGGGTAAAAATTTTAATTTTACAAAAAGTTACTGCAGCCGTACAGTATATTTCGTGTATTTTGGTATTAATAATAATAGCATTGATAAAAGATTCATGCGAGTTTTGTGAATATTGGCCCGCTTATGTCTCTTTTTTTTTTTTATTAAAAATTTAAAAGAATTTACAATCGACATTTGTATTTTTTTTTATTGCTTTCAATAGGCCGTCTTTAAATCAAAAATTGATTAAAAGGGGAAATTTGGATGCACAGATTTGTGAACTAAAAGTAGAAGATTTACATGCCAATTAGATTCATTTAGTACATTTCGTTCTTCTTAAATATTGATTAATTTTAATACATATTTAGGATAGCGTAATCAAGAAATATTCCTCGTCGAACTTGCGTCAAAATGAAATGAATGTTACTATTGGTTCTATGTAGTAATTGAAGCTTTGATTTGAGAATCAAGGAATTATATTATAAATAACTCCAGTTTCTTGATATTTCATAAAATTATGAAATCTAATTGCAAATGAAAGAATGATAAGGAAATATCAAGCGAATTTTTGAAATTTCCTTTCATCGTACAAATTAATTGAAAAAAACTGCAAATGAAATGCAACGCCAACTCTTAATGGATCAAGCATTTTAACTTGTTTCCAGGGGCCATAACGAAAGGAATTATAGGATAAAAATTTGTTTTTTCGACTAAAATGTTTCCGATTGCAAATAACGATTGCCAGCGACCGAAAAATTTTTCCGCTGCCGATAATCATTATCGACGAGATTTATTTCGATTATTCATAACAGTTCTCTTTCTTCTTTAACTTCCACGAGATTTGCATTAATAACTCTACGGATTTTAAAGCGTTTAAATACGAATGCTCGCGAATGCAAAACATTCCCCTTATCAATGACAGTTAACGAAAAGAACAAAATTTGCGAAAATTTTTTTTGCATCTCTCGAGATTAAAGTTGTTCGTAAAAATTTCCGAGACAAACTGTTACTTTTGGTTTCTGCCATGCCCAAAGATATCCCAGATAATATGTCCATCGATTCCCACCTACGATCGATGTAATTTCGGCGATAGTCGCCAAAAAGTTTAATTAAACTTGCCGAACAGCTCGGGCCTTTGTCTCCGTTCATAAAATATACCGGCCATCGCTTCCGCGTCTCCACACGTTCGCTCGTGAAGACGTCTCGGAGACGCGGCGCATTCTTTATTTGTCTGGCTCCGCGTCGGATTCCCCGGCAGCTACCACGTTGGAACTCTTCCTGCTGGAATCTTATCCACTGTTTGCCGGTAGGCCAAACGAAGATGTTCCTGTCTCCTCCTCCTCCATCCTCCCCCCTCCCCCCGTCTGTGCGCAGGGAATTCTCATTACGCGTCGACTTTGCATTTAAATGAAAAAGTAGTTTTCGAGTGGATGCATCCCTTTACTGCCGATAGAGCGACGTATCTTGATCTCCTTCGGCGCCCGAAGAGCAGTTTAATTAAAATTACGAATTCCGCCGGCGAGTTTTCACGCCGTTTCTTTTTCTGGATATATCCCCCCTTCCACCCCCGACGTTCGACTCGGTTTATCGTTTCATTGACTTCCTTTTCCCCGTGCTTCTCCCGGTAAATTGAAAGAGAAGGAACTCTCCGTCGCGGGAGACTTCCTCGCGAATATCGTGGGAAATACTTTACTGCAAATTGTACTCCCTCCCCTCTGCCCCCGGTTGCAAAGACGTGAACATTCCAGTTCGTAGGTATTGGAACGCTCGCGAGAATTTGAATAGATTTTGAGAAATTGCGAACGCGTTGTATTTTGAAAACGTTTCGTCCCTCTCGAGTCGAGTTGGAATTGATTTAAATTAAATTAAAATTCACGTCTGTATCGCCGATTAACATTTTAATCGTCAGAGTTTCGCGAGCGATCGATTGGCAATAAATTTTCACGTAATATTTTTTTTCTGTTGATTCTCTTAATGAAATTATATATTCGAAAACTTTGGTCGATTTTATGCGTATTTTACGCTTTTATAAATTTTTTTTATCATTGTTCTTTTTTATTTGTTTATTTTTGTGCGTTCAAGTGATCACTACGTAGCAATTATGGAAATGCATTTATACAAAAATTCATGTTGCAAGTATTCAAGTAGATTATAGAGAAGAATTGAAGTACGTTGTTTTTAAGATCACTTAGGTGGATTTGGGACAGATCAATAACATGTGATTGTGTTACATACAGGAGATAGTGATCCAAAATTTGTGGACTGCGATAATGACCACGATTACGAAGTAGCGTCACTTGTTTAGAGAAAGGAAAAAGTCTTTTTCGTGAATATTGGATCTTACGTCACGAAGTTTCGTTCGAGTTTTGGTTTAACCATTGCCGAGCTTCAAGATGCAAATAAATGCTTTCTTGAAATGCGCTTCGGCATTTTAGTTCTAAAATTTTCTGTAATAACGGAGAGTTAAGTTAACGGCAGGCATCATTAGCAGCTTTATCTGCTGTTTCGTTTCCTGAGATTCCAGGGTGACTGGGACCCGAATAAGTTTAATCACATTGTTGGCGAGCTCTGTTAATCTTTGTTGAATAAATTGGATCCTCGAATAATACGACGGTGTACTAATGACACTGAGAGACAGAGAACTTTCGGAGACAATAAAGATAGAAATTCTCTCGTTTTTTTTTATGAATTTTCGAACGCAAACAGACAGCATTTCTCAGAAAAACCATGTTACTGCTGGGATGGCTCAATATTAATAACTTAAATTTTCCTTTAATTAACATTCGAATTTAAATTCAAGCCTGTAGTCTGTCCAACGAGACGAGTTTTTCAACGTGCATAGTTATTCTTTTTTACAAAGAATCTCGAGCTGTATCGATTAATTATTGATGGGATCTGTGAGGTTTTAGGATGATGGATGCATGATGGAAGAATGAATCTAAAGGAAGGAAAGGATTTATTTGACTTGATGAGGTAGATGAGAAAGAGAGAGAAAGAGTAGCCGTTTTGAAGGAGTCACTGCCTAGACTTATCCAGTGGGGCTGATGGCAGCGACTCCTTATACCCCAGACGCTTGTTGTTGTAACTACCTGCTACTAGGCTGGACGGCACCCATCCTAGCGGGGTTCCACACACTGCTTTACTTAACGTCGGAGTTCGGCAGGATCTCGATGCTAGGCGCGCAGTCACTTGCGGCTTGTGCTAGTGAGTGTTCGAAACTCGTAGTTGAGGAATCCTAGGCCGCTACAGATCAAAAAATATCCAACTGTTCCATCTAAAAAAGTGGAGTGAAGCTGACCGAAAACTAACAACATGTAATTCTTCACTACACTAATATTTAATAAATATGAAATTATAAAAATTATAATAACATTAAATGTTAATGATTTGATAAACTGTCATAATACTCGGACTCGTAGTCAGTTTCACTGTTCACTGTTGCAACTAATATTACGGCAGGATCAGTAATTTAATGATGAGAGCTTAAAGCGTGCAGAAGAGTAAAACCGCAACAACCGTCGGCGTAAAATAAGGATCTCATTGACCAGAAGCGTCGTTAAAGGGATCGCGGCCATGATTCTTATCCGGCAAACGACATATAGGTCACGGTACTTCATTTGCATAGGCTGGTATTCCTGCGAGTTCCGTGCGAACTTCGTTCGGATTTATGACGGTAATGAGATTTACATATTAAATTATCCGCGAGAGATAGCGGTGCCTGACAATTCTCATGCGTACAATAAGTTTCCACGCACCTAATTAAAAGCTAGTTCATCTTTCTCTCTCTGTCTCCCTTCGTATTTTAGTTTTACGCACACGCGTCGCTTTGCGAAGCGTCGAAGCGAGACGAGGACTTACAGCAGATGTTTACACCATTGTTCCGTTATGCATTCATGATACGTACGTGTGTAAGCACGAGTGTATCAATACATAGAGACACTTTGCAATAACAGCACGCGAACTTTGCCAAAGTATACAAATCAACGATGAATTGGTAATTAGAAGCAACAATCGCTGCCTCGTTGTGCAATCGCTATCTAAATTATCCATTGAACTACGTAATAGGCAATACGCGTCCTCTACGATTTCGTAACTTTTCGAAATTTCACAGACATGCTTTCTTTTTTTACAGATTTTTGCAAAGTGTACGAAAGACAACTGTGGAAACTCATTTCTTATTTCTCGAAAATCACTTCTCCTTTTTCGTTGAAGTCACCAGTCAATGCAACAGTTCATTGTAACGTGATCATTGTGATATAATTACTGCGACATTTGCAAGTAAATACTCGAGAATTTCCATCATTGTAATAAACTGCTTCGCTGGAATTCCTCGTAACACCAGTAGATCAACCAGTAGATGTTTTCTGTTCGTCGTTGCGAAATTTTGCGGGGAGTTTCGGGTTGGCTGGCGTTACATTTCCACGGATCTGGCAAGTTGCTCGCGACGTAGACGGGACTTGGCAAAATATCAGGACGTATAAATCAAAAGCTGCCCTCCACAAAGGACGGACAGGATATAGACGCGAGTCCTGTCAGCCTTATTGAGAATGTACGCAAGGATTTAGCGGTAACACGAGCTGCTACTTCAATTTCTATAGAAGCTGATAGAATGTCGGGCCCGGTGAGGCTGAAGGGAATAGGGGCGATTCCGTGTAGCGAAGTTTGCCAGGCTTTAAACTCGGAGACTGTCAAAGGCATCGTTGTTACTCGATCGCGTGGAATAGAATCATCTTTAAATTAATAAACGCGACGACGAAGATTCGACGAGTTGTCTTTGTCTCCATTTTCGAAAATGAAAAATGTTTCTCTTTCTTTTTTAAATTAGGTAACGATTTGTTTTGTCTGTGTTACGAGCTCGAGCTATTATATGTGTATTGTTAGTCTAGCATAAGCTAAAGAAACGTATTTTGTTTACTTGCAAAAGTCGATAATAAATTGCGTAATAAATTTGTACGTAAACCCATATTTTCGTGGACGTGATTAAAGAAACTGTGCTCAAGTACAAATTTGTTTCACCCACTAAATAGCAAAGTGTAATAAATTTTGGATATTTTTTGATACTACGAGCATAATTTTATATTATTTAATATTTTATATTATTTTCTACGTACGTTTTAGTCAAAATTACGACTAGATTATACTTGTATTCGCGTAATCGTGAAGATCGTTCGCGCGACGAGCCACGCTAATTCCCGTGATCAACGATTCTCAGATTTTCACCATCTTGAGACATTATGGAAATTGCCATTTCATCAAAGAGTACGAACTCTGGAAGCATGTTTGCAAGTTGCATCGCGGATGACCCAAAGGACTCTCGGCTCTGATTATTATTTAATCGTTCGTCGGTCTATGCAATCGCACCCGATGTATTATATATCGCACGCGTATCGTGTACACCGTAATTTGTGACAGAAAGTCAGAGTTAAGTTTCGTGCATGAATCGAGAAATTCCAAGATTTCGTCATTTTCGGATAAATACAAACGCAGGAAATGCGCTCGAAAGTTCAAAGACCGCGATTAATTTGTTTCTGGATGATTCAAGCATTCTTGTAATTCCTACGTATGTGAAACACGTGGATTATTTCAACAAATCGTGCATAAAAAAATATTAGCCTACGTACGAACCGAAAATGCGACCAAACTTTTAATCGGTCGCTGAACATCAGGGATCACAGTCCCACGATTAACCGCAGATAATTCAGACGTTCTCGTCAAATTCGTTCGACAAAAAGATTTTCCTTTGTCGTCCCCTCTTCTATAGTTACGAGGCACGGAGTAAGTGGCCTTGGATAATCGAGTTTCCTAGGAAAACGGTCAGTAAACACTGGATATCGTGGCGACGAGGTATCCTCGTAGTGAAGAGGACGGTGTACAAGGAGGCACGACCTACATGCCAGAGCGCATTGCCAATGACACCTAGGCGTGGTGAAACGCGCCGACACTGGATATCTTCTGCCGTAACCGGCAATTAAGTCTAATTTCCGTGAGACCGAGCCAGAGGGTCCTTCCACGGGCTAGTTCAACGACGACCGTGGTCTCAGCCTAGTTCAGACTCCTTCTCCTCCGCTCCTCCTTTCTTCCTGCTCGCCTCTTATCTTCGTCGTTTCTCTTCTCTTTCTCTCACTCTCTCTCTCTCTCTCTCTTCTCTCTCCCGGGGGCGGCGTGGAACGTAGCTGTAACTTCTCACAATTACCATGATACACCGTGAGCACGGTAATTCGATCAGAACTACGGGACAAGTTGTGCGCGCCGCCACGGACCGGAAACTGGAAACTGCACCGGGTGTGCAGTCGGCCCGGTCGAACTATACCGATCTTTCCCGCTTGGCAAGATGTAAAGAGATTTCTTGCTACTTGCCAGCAAGCGTTTTCACTGAAATTCGTAGTGTGTGCACTCTTCCCTGTAGAATCGTAGCGTAACGAACACGGAACACTCCTTGGGAAGGTGGTTTCTTTTTTTTTTTACCTTGGAACGGAAATTGTGAAATTAGACAGGAGTCGAAGCGATTACGTTCCTGTTAAAGTGATTATATTTCTGTTTTCTGAATCGTGATATTGCGAGATTAACTTTATGTCGTTGGTGTTGGAACATTGAGATTATAGAAAAATGGATAGAAATGTAAGGTTATGTCGTATGGAGAAAATATTCAGTTCAGTACCAATATTTTAATGCAATACAAAAATATTAGTAGTATTACATTCTCTACGGATGACTACAGATGACGATTGGGTATTTTATGGACATTCTAAATTACTAAATTACTAAAATCGATAGAAAACAAATTACAGACGCGATCGCTCAGTACCAGACAACTTCACTCCTACTCGAGGTCTACGCCCCCTCGCGAATCACGTGATCCAAATCAACCAATCGCTAATTTTCGTTGCATCAGCGTTGCACCTGAAGAGGCCTGATTTTCTGGGTTACCCCCGCTAAAATCACTTTCAGTGACAACACATTATGAAATTTGTAAATGAATTTTACACGTAACACTGGACCAACATTGTTAATAAAGCTATGTACACATATGTAGTTGAATTCGTGAGTGAATTTTGTATCTAGCACTGGACCAATCTAACTATCGAGAATTTGTAAATAAACAGGGACGTGTTTCTGCGAATTATTTATATAGATTCACATCTTAACGTAATTAAGAAAAGAATTGGTTCATCCGTCAGATCATTCGCATCAAATTTCGCCGCAAAGGCGTAAAGATCCGCAATCTGCTTACAACATTAAAAGAGACGTCGATCAATTTTCATCTCTGTCGATCAATTTCTGCGGTCTGGTACTCTCTGTGGTTGAACCGGGAACCACCGGGCTAGAATATGAACTGTCGCGTGCTGTTAGACCGACCCTTGTGGGAATAATGACGCGGACATTTTCAAACGGCGACATTTGTCAGTTACAGCACTCTCGGGGCACCGATCGTTCGAGCTTCTTATCGACTTGGGTAACACGTACTTGGTTTCTCTCGTTGCAGACAGCTTGATCCGATTTGCCTATCGATTTTGCAATTACGCCCAGCTCGTCCCTATTTACCAATCTCTCCCTTTCTTTGTTCTCTCTTTTAAATGTTTTCTACATTCTCCACGTACATATTGCAAATTGAAGGAAGAAACGCAATGGACCAGAAACCAAGTATCAGGTTCGGCAGCTGGAAATATCAAAAAATTTGGAACTTTGCACAGATGTCTAGTCCATTTCGTTTCTTTACTGAAAACCGGCCTCAGAGAATACTCTGGGGCAAAGAAATTTAAACTTTCCCGACGATCTTCGGTATACGTCGTAGAAAATTGACGAAACGCGATGTGCGATTTTCAAATGTCGCGTTTCCCATTCTTCCGGTATAAATGTAAACACACGTGACATTCATAGAAAATTCCCACTTTAAGAAAGAAAACAGAGAAAAAGGTTGGATCGAAAGTTTTATCGTTGCGCGACATTCTCGCAAAGTTGCACGATGTAAATCGTTCCCCTCGAATTTTGGAAAATTTTCACCACCACGCGGACACGTAGAAAGTAACACAGCTTTCTTTTACGTACTTCTCTAAATATTCACGATAACGTAGCTGATATTTCGTCGAAGGATTGTTTCGTCTGTCACTAGCTTCGCGTGAACTATATAAACGTGCAAAGTGGCCAATTTTTTTTTGAAATTTCCCTGTCAGTTCCACGAATATGCGTTTGAGACGGACGCGAGATTGCACTCGCTTTTTCTATTTCTTCGTCCTCTTTCTTATTCTATCCCCCGGATCGAGGGACCAATTTTCGATTCGATCCATCGAGAGGGTGGAATCACGGAGGTCCGAACGAACAACAAAGGATGAGACTTGGCTGGCTTGGGACCACGGGTCAGAAAGACAACAGGATGGATCCGTTATCTGCTTTTCTTTGGGAAATTCGTTTTACCAGACAAATGCATCGGTGGAATAGGGGGAGAGGGATCAACCTCGGGACGTAAATGCGACGACGGGGAAGGGCAGATGGATTTTCAAAAATTCACGAACCCCCCGAATCTTGTTACTCGACTGACCGAGGGCCGATTTCAACAACGGGAGACCCGATATCCGCGAATATTCGTTCAAGTACGACGAGACCTAATGGACTGGCCAAGATGAAATACGAGTCGAGTAGAGTTGCAGAAGTAGTCTACGAATTTTGGTGTATGAATCAACTTGTTAACTGGGCAAGGCTCCAACTTTTTGGCTCTGATAATTTCTTCATTCGCAGATTTTAAGACAGGCAAATAAATTAAGCTGCTCTTGCAAAGAAATAATTATTCTTTACGCTAGTAAAGTAGTACTCTTTATTTACGGAAATAAATTTTAGAAACGGGAAGAAAGAACAGAGAAGATTCGTATTGCGTGTCTTTGTTTCATAAATATTTGGACAAATTCGTCCGAAATTTCAGTCGCTTGTCTGTCCAGCATTGTATTGTTGTGCGTGAGTAGAAAACGCGTATCGAAGGAGGGTTGTTTCCAAAGGAAGCGACGTTTCGGGCTAATGGTTTTAGTTCGTGAATCATTTCCGGCAAATCGCGAAGTTTCCATTTCTGGCCAGTCATCGATGAAACTGCCAGGCCGGCTGATAGACGATCGCGCGCTAATGTTTTTTCTCTGCCCTCTCCGCTCTTCTCTCGTATGTTTAAACATTTTCCCTGGAAGAAAGTTGGGTTATTAAATCGATCGCGAGAGGCTGTGCAGGTTCGGGGATAAGGAAGTTGGCCAAACTCCTTACAGGCGGCAGACGGTGCGCGTTCGATGAAAGGTATAAGAAGCTTTAGCTCGAAGAGAAATTTCCGGTTTCAAGCAACCGGAAACTTGGACGGACTTGATAAATTTGAACGAGCCTCGGCGCACCGGCGCGCGCCTCTCTCTCGCGCCCACCACCCACTCTCTTCTACCGCCTGGTTGTCGAAATTCCTCTTCGTCCAGGGTTAATGAGGAAGGTCAAAGATAGCTTTCATTTCCTGAGCGAAGCGAGACGTCGCTCGTTAACGCGTCATTGCGAAACTTACAAGGAGCGACAAATAACAAATAACGACGAGAGATTGTCAATACTTTGAAGCGCTATTGCGACTTGGTGGAATAAGGAGACCTTTCTTCACAAATCAAAGTGTGAAGTCTCTGTAGTTTTCTAGAAAACGAATTTCTCTAAAAAAGCATAGAAAATTTTCTTTTCTAGAAGATTAGATCTACCCTGGTTTTTAAAAATGTTAAAAGTTATTTTTGAAAACTTTAGGAAATTTTTGCTTCTGATGATCGTGGTCATCATCATCGTGGTTTTGTAAAAATTCAAACGAGATAGATGTAGCTTTCTAGAAAACGAATTTTTCTATAAAAACGTAGAAAATTTTTTTTTTTTTTTAGAAGATTAAATCTAACTTGATTTTCAAAAACGTTAAAAGTTATTTTTGAAAACTTTGGGAAATTTTTGCTTCTGACGATCGTGAAAATTGTTTTCTTTACAACGACTCTTTCAAATGATTTTTTGTCGTTTTATTGAACATTATGTGGTTAATTCTACACTCTTTACTGTCTCCTCCGCTCAGTCTTTGTCTCTT
The DNA here is from genome assembly GCA_030673865.1 of Melipona bicolor. NCBI lineage: Eukaryota > Metazoa > Arthropoda > Insecta > Hymenoptera > Apidae > Melipona > Melipona bicolor. Next base: position 3,479,743 of record JAHYIQ010000017.1, read on the forward strand.
AAAAGGGATGATCAGTCAGCCTCTGGGCAATCTCTCTTTCGACTCCAACTTTTCTCCCTCCTTCTCCCCGTGTTCTCGGCCTTTCTTTCGCATTTGCTTACATTTTCCGTTCGCCCGAGACACGGCCGGATTCTCCGTGTTGAACGAAAGTTTCGTCGACGCCCTCGAGACGACGACACGCCACGACTTTTCGGCTCTCGAGGAAAGAATGGGGGGAGTTGGAGTCAACTTCGATTCCATTACTCTAACAAGTTCTGCGTCACGTGTGCCGGGCTCGTTCTTCCGAAAACGTAGGTACACGTAGGGAAGATGTAAACAAATAGAAAAGGGATGTAAATAAACGAGGCGTGTAAACAAAGATGGCGAGTACGTATCGAGTATGTGTATCTCAAAATTGTAACTAACTTCGTTTTCAAACGTAAATTCATCGTGTATGGATGAAAATTTGGTACCTGATTGTTCGAGCTTGTTTTAGAAAAAGAAAATGCACGACGAATCTCGTTAACAATTGTTTGTTTCAAAATCAAAAATACAAAATTTTATGGAAAATGATTCTCGTAAAGCGTGTATCTAATATACTGACAATTGATATTTGTTTATTATATTATTATTAATATTACAACAGAAATATAAAATTAGATCGAACTGGACTTACACTGCAGAATCGATTGGTAGCTCGCGTACATATATTAAAATTGCTCTAAACCAGAAAGAAAATACAAACCGCAGATAAATAAACGAACAAATAAAAAAACTGCACGACTTGTACCCCAGTACGATTCGTCTCACTGAAAGGCCCAGAAGCAACTGTTTTGACGACTGAGAAAATGAAGACGACTTTTTTGCCATAAAATTTTATTGATACGCAAACATTTGAATCGCTCAGTACCAGACATTGCCACTCCTACTCGAAGTCTATCCCACGCCCCCTCGCGAATCACGTGACCCAAATCAACCAATCGCTAATTTTCGTTGCATTAACGTTGCACCTGAGGCCCGATTTTCTGGGTTACCCTCGCTAAAATCACTTTCAATGATAACAAAATATACAAGCAAGAGCAAGTGTCGAATTGTATCTCGCAACGAGGATAATCAGGCGAGCGTTGATCGTCCATCTTGAGATAATCAAGGCGCTCACAAGGCAGCCGGTTTCGCAAATGAAAACGTTCCCAGGTCTAGAGACGCGAATTGCGAGAGTTCTGGGACGGTGATTATTCCCGCTTCATCTGATAAATGTTACTGCCATACTCGTCTCACTCCCATTCTCCTCCTCTCCAGTCCCCCTCCCCAATGTGTTGTGTATAATCCAGTTTAATCCGGGATTAGACGCATAAGCTACGGCTTAATCCAATGCACCGAGAACGTGTTGGTCATTTGCATACGCAGCCGCGTCTTTGGTCGGGCAATTATTCGTGAAGATGTTGCCGGACTCGGTGTTAACGATCCGATCCTGTCCTCCGTGCCACCGTCGTTCGACGTTGCTCGTCGCAACCGTAACCGTAACTGAAAAAACGCACGCGTTGACGATGATCGTTAGATGGCAGTAAATTGTTGTAACAGCGACAAGGACGACAAGGGACGCAGGGGTTATCGCTTTATGGCCGACGTTAAGATCCATTTAACTTGCCTGAAAGCGTTACCGCGGTAACTCCGCGCGGGAACATTGTAACAGTTAACGAGCAGGACCGAAGCTTATGATCCGGATGATGTAACTCGTGGCGGACTCGTAGTTGCCCATCAAACGGGCAAGCGTACGTATGCACGTACGTGCTCGTTTCTAATGTGCAGTTTCGTCGGATAGATTTCACAGATCGCGCTATGAAAACGTCCGGCTCCATCTTTGCAACAAAAAAAAAAAAAGAGAATGTGTCGTCGAGAATTTTTTTTCTCGTACAAGGTTTCGAGTGTTTTGACTTTTACAACGTGACGCGAATGAATATGAATTGCCAAACTCGAAGCTTTGTGCTGTATTCGAAATGATGACATTCCCTCTTTTTTCTTTTTTCTATCGGAAATTGATCGAAAGGCGAGTTCAGAGGAACGTCAAATTGGAATGTAATAACTGGGATTTCGACGGTTCGAATTCTTCCGTTGGAAATTGTAGGAAAAAATTGGTCTACGTATCAATGAGCCTATAGTAGGATTCGAAATATAGTAGAATTCCTGTAGTCACTTTTTCAATTGCAATTGTTTCAGAAAAACTCACACTTCGTAAATTTCCTTTCTCCAAAGTACCATTTTCAATTGTTGAATTAACAAAAGGAAAAAACCGAGCAAACAATTTTTCACTCTCGATCGCGAAGTGATGCAAACGGAGGATGCGAAATGGCCGTTTCGCGCAGATGATGAAGAAACGCACGAAATATATCAAGAGTAATGGTTACACGTGGAAACGCGAACCTTCCTCCCGCGTAACGAAGATAAAATTCTTTGCAAAGCATCGCTCCTCGTGTATTTCCAGCGAATGCGAAATGACAGCCAAAATGATAGTGGCCGCGCGTCGATAATTCGTCAGGCGAGAATTTTGTATTTCGACGGCTGTTAAAGCGTGGCGCGCGGATAATGAGCGCACGGACGACAAAGCCAGCGGTGATTACAAACGGTGAGTCGTCTCAAGAGACCGCCAGGAGAAAGATACCGAGAATTAAGGGAGAAAAGCTTTTGAGAGCTGAGGTAAAAATCGGATCGCTTGGAGGGCCAGCTATGTACGATTGTTAATGCTTCGAGCGATAACGTCTTTCTGTACACCGTCGAATAATTCTTGTTTCTCTCGTTTCACTAAAGGTCAACGTTGCTTCAATGGCGACATTTCATTCGCATAATTCTTTTCGAGTTTTAACGTGTAAAATTCTAGTGTTATATGTATAAAAATTAATATTATATTACATGTAAAATGTCACTATATTATATATATATATATATATATAAAATATTATATTGTATTGAAAAGATAGAATTTTAAAAAATATATATTATATAAAATATTATATTGTGTTGAAAAGATAGAATTTTAAAAAATTTTCTGGATCGGTTTCTTCGCAAATGATCTCAAATTAAGATTCTGGCTGCTAGAGTACGTATTTGGGCTAATGGTATCTGAGATTGAGATCTCTTCACTGGATCCACGTATAAGACGTTCTGTCTGAATTTTATTTAGCGATTTTATTGAATTCCGTTTCACCACTGCAATTTCTTTTCCCTTTTTTATTACAAGAGCAATGCCCGTTGAGTATTAATAAACATAAATTTTAATTAAATGAAAATGAATAAATATTGAAATGATACTAATGAATTATAAAATTATTAATAAATATTAATGTTGACGCTGTGAAAGAAAATTCCAAATATTTTCTCATTATTGTGCCTTCTTCCGAGATTTTATAGTTTTGTGAATTTTCAAGAAGCTTAAGTGATCATAATTATTGTTTTTGCTCTGAATTGATTAATACATTCGCCACGATACTTTTTCCACTTGGAATTTAATATTTTTCCGATTCATGACGAAACAAATGTATGGAACATGAACCCACTTTGCTTCTCTTAAAAACCATTTACAATCATAACTTCTCTATTAAACAATTTTTCATTACACGTGTAATTAAAAATTTATTTATTTCCGGTGTGCAAGTTGCACGAATATCATCCTGTATTTTCCATATTTTCTTCCATCGTAATGGATTTTCAATCGAACTTCCATATCTGAAACGCTTAATACTCGTCCAATCGGCCAATTTGCCATTAAACCAAGATATATCCCGCGAGAACAAGTAAACATTGTCCAAACGTTTCAATATCTCGCGGTCGATAGATAAAGGAGCGTAACGTGTTTTTAGGTTATGTTTAGCTCGGGCGACGCCTGGTTTTAGAAATCAGAGAAACTATTTCACGGCTGGCGGCACCATTAGGATAATAAACATTTAACGAGAAATTTTTTCAAGCTGATAGCGGAAGATACCCGATGGAAGATTTTCATCCGTGGTATATATTCGGCCCGTAGAAAGAACGTGACCCCGTGACTTTCGCCCCGTGGCGATTTATCTCGCCGGCGGATTCTTCTGAATATGCGCATGGAAACGAAGCGGGCCATTCCCGTTCTTTGAAATTCACCCTGTATTTCTTTGTCGCGGGCTAACGCAATCTGGCGGTGATTCGAGACCTCGGACGGAGAAATTGTGCAAATTGTTCGGCGTAATTTTTCGCTGAATGGCGACTTTAAAAGGGAGGAACGGGTGAATTGAACAAATTAGCTCGCAATTCTTTCACATTAGCTGCTTTTTAACTGATAATTATTGCGGTTCTTAAAGAACCTTTGTCCTCCCTATGATTATTACGAAATATATGCAAATGTAACGTATTATTATCTTACTAATAAGAATTATTATTATTTTCAGCTCCAGTATCACACGATTCGTTCCACGTACCATATCTGGAATGGATCGTGCCATTTATTCATGTGATAAATCAGTTCATTTATACGTGTACCTTTTTATCGTAGTTGTTTACAAACGATGTTAATAAATAAATGTTATAAATGTACACGTTAATGAAAATTAATGCATTTATAATAATTTTTTATGATACTATTATCATAAAATATTGTTTTATTTTGTGTCGTAAAAAGAAGAGCGACAAAAGTTGGATAACATTTCACATTAATTTATTTGATCTACTTTTATTACAAATTGTGCATCAATATTATTTCTTTTCGCGTATTTACACATTTTGTGCGTGTTGCGAAGGATTAGACATTTTCTAGGAAAACTTTGCTGCCCGATACGTATTCATTCCTCACCCATCAATTGCTCCATCAATTTCATTCATTCTCGCCCTTCGCCAAAATTTCTGCGTCATTCAGCCTTCTCTCGCATACGGTATCACTCGGACAGAACGCGACACCACCGAATGGCAAACAAATTTCTCGTTTTACGCTTGCCGATTTGTATACTCCGTTACGACGTTTTCAAGCGTCTGTGCACTCCATGCCGCGGTGCACGGTGCACAATAGGTTTGCACAGTTCGTAGTAGAACTCTCGTTTCACATGTGAATGCCGGCAGTTTCCGTCCCGATGGAGGAGCCCGTTCCGCGATAAAGTCGCTTCGCAAATTTTACCGCTTTCCAAGTTTCGAAGGCGCCGAAGATAGCCAGAGACAATATAGAGGCGGTAAAATTGAAGAGACGCCCCGCTCCGTGTATATATATAATATATATAGATATATATGTACGTAGGCGGCAACCGTAGTATCCGCGTCGATAAGCTGAAGTAGCCGCGAGCTGAGTTCCATAAGCCGATCAAAACCAGAGTGAGTTTATATCGGCACCGGCCAAGTGTACCGGTTAGTCGGGCTATCTTCCTTCAATCTCGCTCTGATAACTTGTTAGCGGTGTTAACTGCTTCGTAAAATTGGTATCGGAAAGTACTCGGGGGATAGCCAAGCCCCCGAAGATGTCAACGTCTATCGGTGCGCGCGCGTTGCCTCTTCTGACACGTTCTAATCGATATCAGATCATCGATCTGTTTTCCCCGGTGGTGCCTTGCCTCCGTTATTCGCCATTCATTCAACTTGATAGTTTTAGCTTGCACACACAGTTTTTTTATCACTGAAAGTGATTTTAGCTGGAGTAAGCTAGAAAATCGGGCTCTTCAGGTGCAACGCTAATGCAACGAAAATTAGCGATTGGTTGATTTAGGTCACGTGATTCGCGAGGGGGCGTGGCATAGACTTCGAGTAGGAGTGACGTTGTTTGCTACTGAGCGATCGCGCCTGTAATTTGTTTTGTAATCGTACTGGGCTACATGTCGTGTTTTTTTTTCTTCGATTTGAACTGTTCTTATTTGCGATTAACCGTGACTCTTCTTCGCGCACGATTGTCGACAAAATTATACTGAAGGATGATCTTTCGTTTGTTACAGGTACGCTGCAATTACCGCAACATTTCACATCGGTGAGTCAATAAAGAATATCCTACGCAATCCAACGACTCCGGGCAACCAAATGCTCGTGAATTTCCGAAAGACACCGAAATCGGCGCGCGCGTGAAATTTAATTCGACGCTTTATCCGCTCTATCGTCTATCCGCGTATTTCCATCAAGCCGAATGGATAAAACAACGTTCCGGAATCTATAACTGGATCTCTTGCAACCGGGTGGAATTTGTTTCGTCGATACCCTGAGCTTTTTTTTTTTTTTTTTAAAGATTTTATTATTTCAATGGAAGAGGTCGGGAACCATTTTTGTTTCTTTTTCCTTCTTTTTTTTTTTATTTCACTCGAAAGAGTTTCGGTCGGACCAATGTTCGGCCATTGTAGCACGGACGTTATCGTTAATTTACGAGCAGCGGAATCGAATTCTGTCGTTCGCATGGTTTTCGACGCAGTTACAACCCGCCGACTCTATGGAATATTTACGATACTGCATACGGGTGGATGCCGTACGGCGAAACGAGTTTTGAATTTTCTGCGGTCAGATCGGAGCTTTAACCGGGTTTCGAAAATCCGCAGCCGGGAAATTCTCATTAAAACACGGTCAAATTGGCGCGAGGGCAGCGGACGGAGGAGGAAGCGGAGGAGGAGGCCGCCGGGTCAAACGCTCGACCACTCGAGAAGTAACGAGTCCGTTTTGCAACGACCTCGCATGACACGACGTCGCAACGCTCGTGCGACTTTTCACGGGCGGCGATACACCTACTGATATAACGAATGAAGAAAAAAAACAAAAAACGAGAAGGGAAGAAGGGAAACGAAGAAACGACGTGTAGATTACCGGAGAATGTCTCTCCACCGCGTTAAGATAAATGAACCGTCTCTTTCCTACGGGACCAAGTCACGAACCTATGAAAAATGGCGGCTCTCGTCGGCTCGTGCCTTAAATGAATTAGGCTCGCACGAGAGGCGCGCGCGTTAACGATGAATTGCGAGAATCACGGCGAAACATCGCCGCGTAATTTGTGCGACGTCACGTAAAAATTAATCGATCGGTCCTGCGTCGTCGATGATCACCCGCTCTATCCTCTATCGGGATTAAAATGAAAAATGTTAATTCCACCGTAACCGGCTCATTCATCACTCCTCACGTGACGGCTATCGCGCAAAGTGGTTGAAAGGTAAATTGAGATTTACTTTCTTTTCCCGACTGGCTGCCGCGAGTTTCTGATGAAATCTCGCGGCGACGTTTCAGCGACGATAACTCTTTGATCCTTTGAACGTTTATTCCGTATGTGTAACTTCATGATAATTAACCTGACTATTTCTAACTTATATCAATTAACCTGAGCTATATAATTTCATGATAATTAATCCCTTGTTAGAGGTTCAAAGAGGACATATTATACTTTATTTTATTAAAAGGTGTACTTTTAAACAGGATTAAACTTTTTAAATAATTTTAATCACACGAAGTGTTATTTGTAGGAATTCGATGATCCAAGTTTTTTATGATAACTTCATGATAATTAACCTGACTATTTCTAACTTATATCAATTAACCTGAGCTATATAATTTCATGATAATTAATCCCTTGTTAGAGGTTCAAAGAGGATAACGTATTATATTATATTTTATTAAAAGGTGTACTTTTAAACAGGATCAAACTTTTTGACTAATTTTAATCACACGAAGTGTTATTTATAGCGTTATTTGTATAACGAATTCGATGATCCAAGTTTTTTTTTCTATGATCGAACGATCATTGGACGTTAGAAGAACTTTGTAAGACAATCGATCGAGCAAAGTTTTAGGAAAAAATTTTACTTTGAAAATTGTATCACTCGAATTGATTAATTTTAAATTACCATGTAAAAGAAACTGCTGGAAAACTTGGTAAATTACTACGTAAAGGAGCAACTAGAAGATTAAGATTGATATGAAAATTCGAGGATCACGGACAGATCGATCGTTCTGAAGGTCCATTTCTTTTCGCGCACGATCGTATTATAGCTGCGAATGTTACCCTAAATATATTTCGTGACCATTAGTTTTCATTTGCGAAACACGCCGACAGTCACGAGGCACGAGAATTTCGCGTTAATGAAAATCAAGGGACGATGGATCTCCTCTTCCGCGGAAGATGGATCTCCTCTTATTACGCTCGGACGTGTTTGGTTAAGTTCCGAGATCGCTGTGTCTCTCGTCGCTTACTGTATTAACCTGCAGCGTGTCTCAAAATTATTTCGATATTGATTGATTTTCAAGTACAAATTTTTTTTACCCTCGAAACGTCCTCCGCATTATTCAAGAAAAAGAAGTCGTAAAAATAATTGGCATCGTCGTGATCCTTCGATCGGAGTGAAACCAACCATTGCCGGACGAAGCAACATTCGCAGTCGACGACAGTTGGTCGGCAATCTCGGTTGCTAAATTCTTAACCTGAATTGTTCGTAGTTAATTCAAAAGGACCGAAGAGATGGAACGTCGATATTCATTTATCGGTCATCGGGTTTGCTCGCGATCGATCCCTACGGCTCGCTGCCGCGCATTTTCATTAACTTTTTAACTCGAACGTCTACGGGGAAGGAACTTCAACGACACAGCCAACGAAACTTTCTGAGAAAGGTCTGAGAAAGGTCTCTTCTCCTTTCTTTCATCTTTCTTTCTCTCGCTATTTTTTTTTCTTCTTTTTTTTATTAATTCAAGCTCGAGCCCGAAACGATTAAAAAGTAATCCTGTATTTCAGAAGTTCATCTTCGTTTCCCTTATCGTCCAACTTTTTCAACGGGACGACTGTTTGTCAAAGTAGGAGAACGGGCCCGGGCGATTCGGTGGATAAGAGGATGGGCCGAACTCGGCCGGGCTGAGGGAAGAGGAAAGGGAAAAATTTCGAGCTCATTACGGAAACTTAAAGTTTCTTAGTTTCCCGGGGCCGAACTTCTTAAGGCATCTCTCTTTCCCTCAGTTTCTGAACAGCAGCCACTTAAGCATTTATGTAAATTCTTTCTCTTCCTCTTCGATCCATCTCGCGCGACTCGTCATCTCTGTCTTGAAAGGTGACCCAGATACGCTTCAACCCGCTCCGTCGATTAATTTTTTCCATGGTACGAGTGATCTTCCCCGCGACGAACGAAACAACAGTGGCCCAGAAGACGACTTTTTTGCCATAAAATTTTATTGACAGGCAAACATTTGAATCGATACAAAACAAATTACAGGCCACTCCTACTCGAGGTCTACGCCACGCCCCCTCGCGAATCACGTGACCCAAATCAACCAATCGCTAATTTTCGTTGCATCAACGTTGCACCTGAAGAGGCCCGATTTTCTGGGTTACCCCCGCTAAAATCATTTTCAGTGTAATGTGTAAAATGTATCAACGAACACACTGTAGGCCAAGTTGCATTTGAATTTTGTTTATCGATATAACAAATACTTCAATTTCTTTAAACTTCTGAAACCCAACCTAAGTGGAAGACACAATGACAAAGAGGTATCAAGAGGATCCTTCCATAATTATAACTAAGGAATATATGAATTGATTGAAAAGAATTGCAATTAAAGAACGTTACTCGTTTAGCCTTTTATTATTGTTTATTAAGAGAAACGTTGAGAGAATTATCTAATGTACATATTGAACACGTATATATAGATATTTATTTATTACTCCGTGTATGGTAGATTTCGAAAGAGAAACAAACTACAGGGTTAAAAATCTCGAACGAAGAATCAGTTAAATAAATTTTTCAGTCCGAAGCGGCAAGAACAGCTTGGTTCGCTGTCATTAAAGAGCAGCACTTGGCAGGGAGGATCATTAATCTACGAGCGTTTGTCGAAAATCCCGTGAAACAATTGCTTGGGAACAACGCAATTCGTAGGATTATCTCGTTATACCAGCAGCGAGAAAAAAAATCATTTGTCTGTGAAAACAAAGTCAGCGACAGAGAGAAAGCACGAAACAGTGGATAAAAGAGCGACTGAGGAGGGGAAGGATTCTTTCAATTAGTTGGCCGACTCTCGAGATTCCAGTTAATCGAGTATCCTCTTTGGACGTCTGCTATTCTAACGATCGTTCAAATCGAGAGAAAACCGTTGGCTTCCTCCATTATGCAGGAAAGTTGGACGAGCATCCATATTGATAAGCGAACTTCGCCCGTCGTCCGCGTGACACGTACCATAGCGAAACGCTAATCTCGGATGGATCTCCCCCCCAGAGGGATGGATCTGTCGCGATGAAAAAATTCGATCGAACATCCCATCCGTATCCGGACGCGCCGACGAAAACTTAATAAGCCAGCCAATATAACCAGCGAGACTCTGGCCTGGGCGATGTTGGCAAGAACGCGATTGCTGGGCAAACATTCCAGGAATTTTCCCGGCGAATAATTGCCAGACTCGATGGTTCCCGAAACTTGGTTGATCTTTAACCGAGGCAGCGAGTTTTGGTGGAAACGATGGAATCCACCGGGAGAAGGAAGAATCGTCGAGTTGGCGGCCGGAGAGAGAAATTAGCGGCGCACGGTCGATAGGTGATCAAAATTTCGGGGAAACGTCTCGTGGAACGATCGAGCATGGGGAGGGTAACGTGTAACGTGCTCGAAACTCCGTGTAATTAAAGGAACGAAGCCGATGGCCAGCTCTTGAAAAGTTTCCGCGAGTGGTCCCTTTGGCCACTTCGGCCGCTGACAATGAGTAACGAGTTTCGGGCCATTAGAGAGAATGGAAGACGAAATAACTGGCCGGACGTGGCTCCGCCTTAAAAACTTCGCGGGGCAAGGGAACAAAAAGGCAGCGGCTGGCTCTTTTCCGAGCTTCGAAATGCACTTTATCGGCGAGGATACGATCCCACGAGGAGTCGATTACTTAAGAAACTCCTCTCGCCGATGGGGAATCGAATCTTTTAAGGTGTAGGGATTTCCCTTTTTTAAGGTCAACGTCTGGACGCCTGTGTCACAGATTTTTGACTAGGCGCCCTTTTGAATTCTGTATTATACTCTTCTTTTTTCTCAAACCTTGTCAAACTAGAACGTCAACTTGACTCGGTATTGTTGAACACGCACTCCAAATTGAGAAGAGTAAGTTGATAATTTTAGTATAGGTAATTCCCGAATGTTATGGGTGAAGATTCCTAATTAGACTCACCCTTGGTTGTCATAGTTTACACAATGAGACACTCAATCTTCCATTCTGGTGGTGCGTACGTTTCGATGGATTTCCACCAAAATGAAAAATTCAACACACCAGTGAGGACAGAAAATAGCGCTGCAAGGTTCTGTAACAGCGGAAGGTCGAGTAGAATCGAGTTAATTATTATTGGTCGGCAAATATTTGTCAAACAGTCCATCTCGTTTCCATCCGTCATCTCTAATTTGCCTTCTCCTTGAGATCTCGTAATTGGAGTATAGTCTGACTAATTAGTAGCCAAGAGATGCTGCCTTCGATCGCTGATCTCTCCCTCTCTCTCTCTTCTATCTGTCCGTCTTCGAACGTATCGCAAACACTATTTGGGAATCATCGTTCATCATTCTCTTCAAGATAAATAGACGTCACTTCTCGCCGGGAGAACTCTTTTGTGTACGAAGCCACGAATCGTAGGTACATTGTGTACGTATACCTTTCGAAAAACACAGAGCCACTTCAGCGAACCGTTCAAACATCGCACTTTACTCGGTCTTGGGAAAACACGGTTTTGTTGCGATTTCTTTACGTTCCGTAGCTGGATCCGACTCCAGCTCTGTGCGTAAAATTCCCTGTCACCGTTTCCTCCAGTATTTCATCCAACGTGTGTTTTGTTTCGCAACCTATTGCACGGATGGACAGACACGTACTCGGGACAAGCGTTCCCGACGGCCAGATTTTACAGTTTTGCAAAGTCAAAGAAACAAATTTCTAAAAACGAGTTGTTTGCTACGAGTACAAAGTGGGAATCGATGTTTTTGTATTTAGAAAAGAATAAAATAGAATTGAATGAAATAAGACAGAATGGACTAGATATTCTATGAATTTGTAAAGCCACCGAATATAACTACAGAGCTGCTCCAAAATTGTTTTAGTCTCACGCAATCATTTACTGCGAAATGTAATTATCTATCATTTACTAATTATTAATACCACAATATAATTCGCTAATTATTAATATCAGCATTCTGAAATCGTTAAAAATCTCTCTATTCGATGTAAAAGCAACGTTTGAAGTACAAGAATCTCCAACAAGGTGGGTACAGAACTGAACGAACCCACCTCGCCCAGTATCTACCCCTGACATTTGTTTCTAAAGCAGAGCGACGTTAAAGCACCTATTCCTATACTCTATACCTCTAATAATAGACGAGGAGGAGCGGGGAGAGGGAAGCTGATATCCGCCTATTTTCTTTATTTCTGCACTGAAGAACCAAAGAGAGAGAGAGAGAGAGAGAGAGAAACTTTCGAACCAGTCGGTCGTCGAAAACGTCAGGTGTTCCCGCCATAAAGCGGCTTATCGGTCTTGTTATTTATGCACGACCGTCCTTCTCGGTGAAATTATTCATTTATTGTAGCTGTGCAATGCGCGCGTACAGGAATACCGTTTGGTTACTCCATCCAGCGGTTCGGTGTTCGTGGCGTTCTGCTTACATTCCGCCGCGACAAAAGGAACGAGGAGGATCGTTATGTCGCGTCGCGTCGCCAGCAAAACCCACGTAAACATCCATCGACGTTTTTCCTCGTTTCCGCGGCGCATCCTGTTTCCCGTGCCTCTTCCATCTCCGCCAGCCTGGCCGCCATTCCTCCCTGCTGGTATTTTTGTTTTGCCGTAAACTGCGACTGTCTGGCGCGCCGTGTGATATTTATCTGTGTATTTATGTATGTCAAGAGTCGTACAGCTACGGAGAGGCGATTATGGCAAGATTTTCTCGCGTTTTGCGCTGCTTCCGGAATAATTGGATAACCCTAACCTAACCTAATACAGTGCAATTTCATTGAAAGACTGATATTTCTGTTGTAATCTGTTTCTTCTGGTATTAATTTGGTAATTGTTCAAAGTTACAGATTCAAATATATTTATCTTCTTTGACAATTTTTACCTAACCTCAAACCTTTAATCTTCAACCTAACCTGACTTAATATAGTGCAATTTCATTGAAAGATTGATATTTCTGTTGTAATCTGTTTCTTTTGGTATTAATTTGATAATTTTTCCAAGTTACAGATTCAAATACATTTATTTTCTTTGACAATTTTTACCTAACCTCAAACTTTCAATATTCAACCTGATTTAATATAGTGCAATTTCATTGAAAGATTGATATTTCTGTTGTAATCTGTTTCTTTTGGTATTAATTTGGTAATTGTTCCAAGTATACAGCTTCAAATACATTTATCTTCCTTGACAATTTTTGTCAGTCTGCTAATATCACAAACAAGTACTGTTTGCTTGAGAAAGATCCTAAGGAAAGGATTTAGGTTAGGTTTGTAGACATACTTGAATGGAATAGCAAATCCAACCCAAACTCAAACTCGAACTCAAATCTAAATTCAAAAGCAAACAATAACTGTACTGTTGCGATAAATTTTGTCCATAATTGCGCGTCTGTGTTAATATTGGTTATAACCGAAACCTAATTCTTAGGTTTACCTTTGAAACCGATTGGCGAGCGATGAACAAAACGGCGGACGTATTAATTATACGTGAAATGGGAAGTGGCATTTGAAATCAGATATATAAAACTTTTTTACTTCTTTTTTTGTTTATATCCTTTTTTAAGCAAACAACAATTGTTATCTCATTAAGAAATTGATAGGAATTATTGAAAGGAATTATTTCGTTTAGAGATGCAGCCGTGATTTCGAGTAATTGTCATTAATTGAGATCAAATGTTGTGCTAAATTTAACCTGAAAAAGTAAATAAATAAATAGTTGACATTTTATAAAATTTATAGAAACTATTTTAACTCGTTTAAAGACGCATACATATTTCAACCCTTCTAATACCTCAGCATTGAGCAGACGTACTCAAAGTCATTCAACTAACGTGCTTTTGCAAAATAAATCTTCAATTAGTACTTTCTTATTTACTCTAATTCACATTATCCATTATGTCATCCGTATAAAAAAAATTCATTTGAACTGTGTCTTATACGTTTGCAATAATTTGCAACTGTCTAAATATCTTACGCACGATAGTGTATCTGAGAAAATCCGCGATGCATTAAGATCATGAATAACAAGAACTAAAAAAAATTAAAAAAAAAAAAAGGAGAAAAAGAAAAAAGAATAATTGAACGTTGGCGCAGTATTTAGGTTCTTTTATTCCGGTTCGTAAACGAACGCGACCGTATCGTTCATTGTCGCTTGCAGCTTTGTTCGCGAGCGGAATCGTTTCCGTGTGTGATTGAAACTCGCGGGAAGGATGCGTCGTGGAAACTGCACTGATGAGAATCGCCGGGAATGGAGATCAACCTGTCGCGAGCTTTATGAGATTGCAGTTCTTCGGAGCGCAAACGTATATTTGGATATCGAAGGGGGATAAGGCGGAGGACGTTCGAGTCACGAAGAATAGGATTAGGAAGTGCAGTTTTTGTACTCGACCGAGATAATGACTTGCGAGCAATGGGAACAAAGTTGTAAGAATTACGGTAAAACCTGGATTATCAGAGTAGTGGTTAAAGGGACGATCGATTATCGGAATATCGATTCGGCCGGGAACGGGGCGACTTGCGAGAAATATTGGGAAACAAAACTTGCGCGAGGAAATCCAGGAAAATAATCGAAGCAAGGAAATAATTACTTCGTTCGTTTTTACTTTGCACGAGACTCGCCGTTCAAAATAAATAAACGCGAGTGGTTAAAATTGATCAAAAGCGGATGAAAGAACATCGTACTTCAAATATTAGACATAAACAACATTCCGCAAGATTGAACATAAAATTCCCTTCTAAATTTTGAATGAGGTCGTAGCTTCCATCCTTTTACACAGTCATCTGAAAGGAGCGTCTGTTATTAACAAATTAATAATGGAAAAAAATTTCCCGATGCTTTGCAAAAGGAAAGCCTCGAAAGAGCTAAAAAGTCAATTTTAATTAATTTCTCGACCCTTTTTTTTTATCCTCCGCTGTGCTTTTAATATTTCAAAGAGACCCCGACCGATCGACAACGTTCTCTGAATTTTTGAAACTCGGTCCGTCGGACGCTCGAATAATTTATCGATTGCTACGATAACGAACCGAACGGATAGTGTAAATACAATAAATTTTCCACAACTATGGCGCAGGTTCGTTGCAGAGAAAAAAGACACGCCTCGCGTTCGATTGAAAATGAAACATTTCCCGATCCGACTTCTCTCCTGACGACTGGCAGCCCGAAATAAATTCGAAAGAGGAAATCGATGAAGAGCGAGCTATAGCCGCGGCAAATGTTGACCCTGCGACTCAACTTTTCTAATAATACCGCGTTTCATCAAATTTTTCCACCCAGTTTCCATATCAAACGACTTCCGATATTATTTTCATTCAGCTAATTTCGACGAGGACTTGTTAACTCTTCGGCATTTTAGCGAGATTTCGATTTTTAATAAGCATTAAATACGACGATCGATACGATGGTTATTCTAAGATTTTTTGGTGCTTTTATTTTCCTATCGATGTCACTCGAGCTGCAGAAACTAATAAAACTTGATATTCTCGCATTTTAATTATTAATACGTTAAACGCGTTTATTAATTCCGATATTGTCTCTTCAAATGGAAGATAATTTGATTGTTTAAGCACCATACCAATACTTTTTGGTACGGGTAATTAATTTTTGAAACGCAGTCAATACAGTTAAGCGAACAAAGAAATTCGATTGTGAGTTTCAATTTAGACGTCAAATAAACGGGAAATGACATTATTTCAACAAATCGTAACGAAATTCTGCGTTGGCTATAGATTTCAACGATTAAAATTTCATAAAGATATTTCCGTTTTAAATTTGGTTATGAAATGGTAAATAAAATGAGATATAAAAAGATTATCGCGCATATCGCCTACAATTGAAAGAATCATTAATTTGTAATTAAAATAATTATTGTAATTTATAATTGTTGTAATTATTCACTTGTAACTTGGATATAAAGTAGCGTGATGACAATGACTCTGGAAGAACGAAGAAGAATTTAATATAAAAATTACATTGCAATCACTTTGAGAAATAGGAACGGAAATCATTATGAAAAGTATAGAAAATCTAAATAAAACCTAACTTAACTTTTACAATATTTTGTAAAAAGTTGACGATACGTAACAACGTACGACTTCGATAGTAAAAAATAGCATAGGTACTCTCAACCAGTCAGCATTGTAAAATAAAAAAGTATACGAAATTTAAGGAAAACTGCACGACTTGGCCCAGAAGCAATTGTTCTGCCTAGGAAACGAAGACGCCCCCTCGCGAATCACGTGACTCCCAAATCAACCAATCGCTAATTTTCGTTGCATCAGCGTTGCACCTGAAGAGGCCCGATTTTCTGGGTTACCCCCGCTTTCAGTGATAAAGTGTAGCCAAAATGTATTACAAAAATTAACGATGCGCAAGAAAACGATTTTAATACAAGAATGAAAAGACAGAAAATTCGTCAGTAATAAAAAATATCGTAGGTGCTCTCGACTAGTCAGCGTTACAAAAAAAAGTATACGAAATTTGAGAAGAATTTACGTTATTTCAGACGTAATGCTGTTTGGGAAGAATTTATTAAAAAATTGCATTGCCGAAACGTCGGGGAAAAGCTTTAAATATTAAAAAAAAGTATTGCGAGCTATAGACACAGAAGCGAACGTCACAGAAAGTATACGAAATCTGAGGAAATGTAACTTCAGACGAGAGACAGAGTTGCAGCACAAAAGTTGACAACGTGGAAATGTAACGCGATACGAACTGAACTCTATGCTTTTTAGATGCCAGTTATATCACGGAAACAGCCATGCACGCAACCGGGTTTGCCCGGGTCGCTATCAATTTTTATCTCTCCGCCGGGCTAACTACTTTTCGTCTCTGCGACGTTGCCATTCCCAGCGTCGCTGCAACGCCAGCCATTTTGTGTCTCCGTCTGCCGTGCAAATAATTACGACGCCCGCGCCTGTTAATTTCGCGCAAGTGTTAGCCTCGACTGTCCGATTCGAAATAAAGGGCGTATTACGATCGGCGTATCGGCCGAGAGTAAACGCGATAAACTGCGACGTGTCGAGATACTTGCAACAGTAGCTGGAACGTTTATCAGGACGACAGGCTGGAACAATACTCACCCGTGTAAATTAGCCCCCTGTAAATTCAGTTCGAGTGACTTTTCATCGAGGTCGACAGTTATTTATTGGAAAACACCGATTTCGTGTACATGTTCCGTCGAATTAGGAACGTAGGTTGGAATTTTACTTTGTCCAACTGCGACGCGTGTCGTGTACGCCGGTAAAAACGATCGATCGATTCGGAGATTCGTCGATTGCGCGCGGATTTTGTACGCAAACATGCGTACGACGTGTAATGAGTTGTTAGGTTGCTACTTTCACAAAGCAGACTGAAGTACTTGTAGCGATAATACGGAGATTTACTCTTTTAGATAAATATATTACGAGATTTGCAACTGTAGCGACTGTTTGATTCTTCTTCGTCAACTGAGATTACAATTTTCCTCTTTCTTCATTTGTAATCAACTCGTTCTTAAAAATACACGCGCCGCCAGAATCATATTTAAGTTTAACTTTTACTGATATTAACTGATAAAATAATACTTAACTTTTTACTGCATGCACGATTAGATACGTTCCATCAGTTTAGAAGAATCTTGTTGCAATTAGTCTGTCTTGTAATCAAAAAATTGAAAAGTCGAAGGTTACGTTTGTCAAGTAAACACTGGAGACACTTCTTCACTTCATTTCAAAATAACGACACAGTCACACTATCAACCAATTTCAAAAATTTCAAAATATTCCGCGTAGAAACGCAGTTCAGTCGTTTTTGTTAGAATCCGCTCGCCCCTCTCTCTCTCTCTCGATTTCAACCAGAAAAATATCGAAAACATCCGAACGATCCTAATTCGGTAGCCGAGTGTGTTTCAATTTCAAAGACGCTGCGGCAGCGTCTTTTGCGATACGCGGTGACTGCGTCAAAACGCAATTTCCTCGGGAATTCCCTTTCCCGGCGCCTCATCTCGGCTGGCGTAGACGCGTGAAACACAGGGGCTGTTTGTTTTCGGTCAGAATACAGTGGGAAAGAGCCGGCGCCGGCGGTTTGTGTGTTTATACCGTCATGGAACACAGGTTATCCTCGAGGAGGAAGATCCTCCTGTCTCGCTCGCTTGGATTACAGTCTTGAGGAAGCGAGACACGAGACGAGATTCGCTCTCCTTCTCTCGTAGCTTCGCTATATCTCGCACCGCCTCGAACACGCCATTTGCCAAATTATAAACAATACGTTGCAGGCTGCGTTTGACGGGCGACAGACAAATAGCTGCGCCGCGGCATGTGGGCCCCCGGAATTAGGAATGAAAGGGCGAACGAGCGGAATGAGGAATCACTCGGCCAGGTTGTACCGGCGTCCGCGGCCATCTCGCCCATAGAAATGAAGTTTCTAATTGCGAAATTATAGGCTAGTTCGAGGGTCGGGACGTATTACCTTGGAAGATTATTGCGAAACTGCCGCGAGTATTTCGAGCTGGACGCGTAAAAGAGACCGCACAGGATCAAAGGACCTGGTGTTTCGAAATTTGAAACGTAGATAAGGGTGTTCTCGGTGATTCCGGGAACTGGACGCTCGAAACTAGGCAAGCTGACGTAATTGGCACTCTGATCAATGTAATCTATCCTATATTTTGAAATGATTCGTCAGATATTTGTCCTAATTGGTCTAATAGGTTTCTACGCGTCTCAAATGTGTCAGTAAATATTAGAATCTGCCAATAGAGTCTAGACTAGATTAGTCGATCAAAATTATTCAGTCGTTATAATTGCAACCTCCTAATTTTAAAACACCGACGATCACTGTAGGAAATTTCGAAATTAGTCATGTCTGACATTTGAATGTCAATAATCATCCCAAGGAATCTGATAATTTTTCAATGTTTCTTTTCCAACCAATATCGTATAATACTTAAAAAAGCGGTACGTATCTCATTCGCCTAGTTTGGCAGTCGCATGTAGGTTGACAGGGACGTTTCGGAAAACGAATGCCCGGAGATAGACGGTGTTTCATCGAGTCAGGCCCCGGCGCTGTTTACGCGGAGAGGCTCGAGAAGCTCTGGCGAACGGTCGGCAGAGGGGGATTTAAAGGATCGCGGCTGAAAGGATCGTGCAAAGGATTCGCGCGCTCGATTGAACTCGCAGCAGCTCCTTCGTCCTCCCGCGCGCGGCGTTCTCTATTTATCTACTTCTTGGCCTCCTTCTTTGCATTCGGGAACCTTGTTATTTCTTTGAAACGGGTCTGATATATGGAACGACTTAATATCGCGCGTCAGTTCATTCAGAAACGAAATGCCTCTTGTCTGACTAATGCTCGAGCTACTCTCCTCGCGCGCTTTTGCCATTGTTGGAGATATTCTACCTCGACAGAGAAAGAAATATATATATGACCGTGGATATTCAGAGAAATTCGGCTATCTGCATTAGCACTCTCGTCGCTTTATCTCTCTCGTTTATCTCTTATCTTGCCTCTCGCCCGAGGAATCGCGTTACCTTCGTAAAGTTTCAAACTTCAGGATGCTACTGCACCTGGAGGATCGCTTTTATTTCAATTTTAGCATGGTTTAATAGAATGCTGCAATGCTGGTTGATGGAAGAACTGCGTAAATAGACGAAGACGTATTCAGTAGACGAAGTTGCATTTCCTTGCGACATTTGCACAAACATCTAATTAACGCAATATTTCAATAAAGTGTCACGAGTGAACGTGTGTCTCCGTTTTTCATTTATCATATCGAAGTGTCTGCGTCTAACATCCGAGAGGTATAAAGTGTGTTCTTGCACTGATCAAAGAGACGTCACTCTTGCTGCCATTTTACTTCAAGAAAGAGACCACCAATTTCATTTGAACCACTCTTTCTGTTCAAATCATATACAATAACCGCAATATTTACGATATAAATTACCCAATATAAATTGTACGCAACATACGATGTAAATTATTGTATTTGCAATAAATACAACGTGATTAAATGCAACATGTACAAAACATGGTTTGTACAATAAAGACTCTGTCAACGTATTAATATATTGTACTATCGTACTATAAATACTATCGTATTTTAAAATATACACGATAAGTAGTGAATATTGAAAATAAAAGTATCCCAAGACTTTTGAGCAGGAGTGTGCACTTTGAAGTTTTCGTTCGCGAAAAGACTTCGTAAATACATCCTATTAAAAATAATTGTTTCCATTTGTCGTATAATGAACTCTCGAAGCAAGCAGCAATAGTGAATTCGCGATTATTATCACTGAACCCAGAAAATCGGGCCTCTTCGGGTGCAACGCTGATGCAACGAAAATTAGCGATTGGTCGATTTCGGTCACGTGATTCGCGAGGGGGCGTGGGGTAGACCTCGAGTAGGAGTGGCGTTGTCTGGTAGATCTACTGAGCGATCGCGCCTGTAATTTATTTTCTAATCGTACTGGAGTACGAGTCGTGCAGTTTTCTTTTCTCAGCATTCGCCCACCTATCCTGTCGGTTTCTCCATTGACTTCTCTCCTCGTAACACGAAGCGATGGAGTTCCGGCGGACAGAAGATGTCCATCGTTGGAAAAGTAAGTTGGCCAACGTCCGTTTGCCACTGTTCAGATAGCGGGAAATTGAATTTTCGCCCTTGACGCGCCAGCGGACGCAACAAGAAGGTGACCGGTGCGGATTCTCGAGCGTTTCCGACCCTTATCGCAAAGATGGCTCTCGGTGCTCGTTTCGAATCCCGTGCCACGATCTCCATCGATGGATCGCGATGGACCGGATCCTCGATCCAAGATTTCCGCTTCCGGCCTGATTTCCGGCCGAGGACGCTTCTGGATATTTGATTAGCGGATAACCGGGGGCCGGTATTTTACGCCTCTCGAACACTATCGGCATCGATTTTCATTTTCAAACTGTGGCCGTCGGAGCCGAAGGTCTCTACGTTTTCGATATTCAAAGGAGATCGCCAGCGAGGAAAGATAAGTTCCCCCGAATGCGGGCAATTGTCTCGCAGACACAGCGGACGAGAGATGGTTTTTGTAACAGTCAATATCGACTCTCTTCTTTGTAATTGTATTTTTCATCCGCGGTAGTCCGTTCTCAAATATATAATTTACATTTATTATTCACGCCGGAATGGGTTAGATCTCGAAACTTTCCCCTGTCCGTTACCGTATCCCTCAATACGGTCGTGGAATCGAGGAATTTTTTCAATAAATATGTAATTAGGTTATTTGGAAGGACTTTGGACTTAACTGGGATTAAACTTCCATCCCACAGCCCGCACTCGGAGCCTTTTCCTCGAGAAAGAAGCTCGCCCTTCCTCGTAATGAATTCCCTTAAAGAGTTTTTGCAGTACTTCTGCGGCGCTTCGTCTCTCTCGTCTCCACGTCCTTCGAGAAAGTTTCGAGCAAAGTTAGCGAGAAATAATGGACAAAGACCGAACCGTTTTCGAGTTTCAAAATACGTTGGACAATAGTTACTTCTTCGCCAATGAGGGGAGCCACCTTCTCTGACATTCTGCTAAAGTTATCCGACTGAAGTCGCATCGTTTACTCGATGGAACAATATGTATCGATATGTATCGAGGTTGTCGCTGTTGGCAGCCTTCTCTTTGAACCTTGCCGTGTCAAAGATTCAGCACGAGCCGAGGAGTCGAGGGGAGAGGAAGAGGCCGTAAATTCCAACCATCTTCTTACACCGCGTTCAACGAAATATCGCCGGGGTGAAACCGGCTCGCGATAAAATATTTAAACGGACCGAAGATCCATTTACGACAATTGCATTTTGCTCGGAGCGGGCGCGCAAATATACCCGAATTTTCGTGTAAACGCGCCGCGTCTCGTTAAATTCCCGGTCAAATTCCCGCGAGCCTCGCTCATCCGTGTCGGTTAGCCGAGGCGCGCGTCTCCCGACGAGGCAGCCGCACTTTGCTTAATGCAATTAATGACTCACTTAAACGTCTTGCACCGGGTCGCGAGTCCGTCGTCTCTCCCTTTAAGTCGCGCGTCCCCCCCCCGCGCGGCCCGCGAACTCCGAATTTCCGCGTCGGAATCGATAAGTCCCGGCGGTCCTTTAGTTTCGTTGTTAACGAGAGTCTGCGGAGTAATTAGTGATTCATGAATTGCAAAACCGAGCGCTTACCGCCTCGCGTCCCCTCCCCTCTCTCGCCTCTCTCTCCCCCAATCCTGGAAATTGCCGAACGATGAAAAATAATGCGAACGATTATTCGATTTGCTCGGAGCAAACGGCGATGAAACTTGGGCGATGAACCTTGCTCGGTCTTCGCCGGAATTTTGTCTCGATAAACGGAGAGTTCTGCCTTGATAATAAAAAGAGAGTTTTCGTCTTAATAATAATAAGTGGTAGAGTCTGATGGTATCTTAAACAAATGAATAATAGAGTTTTGTTCGTAATAATCTGATCGTATTCGCGAGTTCGCAAGTATTACAGAAAGTTAGATAAATTTTATCGAAATGTGTATCTTTTATATTTTTCTCAGTCAATTTTTCTTCTTTCCAAAATTAGTTTTGGCCTTCGTATTAACAGACCTCTCACTCTTCGATTTTATCTGCGAATAATTCCAGTAGTGAAACTCAAATTTCGACAGACTTCACTGTGCGAAATTTCGATGAAGTTCAAGTCAGACGATTACGAGTCGTCATCTTACGCGAAAATGCGTTATTTTACTGATCTAAATCGATCATTATGTGCTACGATTTTGCAACTATCCTGGTATTTACGAGAGGAAGTGCATGCATCAGAAAATTAGTTCCAAGAAACACGTATACACCTAACGTAATCTCGTTCCAGGACAAATTCCCCAGAATCAAGTTAAAGGTCGTCGAGTTAATTTCGCGAATCACGATCGCAGCTTGTCCTCACGCGATGAATTTTCTTGCTGTCACGCGAAGAAAGACGCATTGTCGCGGCGAGAAACAGCTCGCGAAGAACTTTGACGAACTTGAAACAGTAGCAGAGCTCCTCGGTTCCTACCGACGTAGCCCCTAATCCCATTTTCTCGATGCTTCTCAATGTCACGAGCGCGACGCTATTCACCATCATTGAATCGTTTGTCTCTCTTCGAACACTTACCTGGAACACCAAATAAGGAACCTCTAGATAGATCTTCTTCAAAGAATCGATTTTTATTCCACGTTTCGTCGACTTAAAATTACACGCGCGCGTTTCGTACGTTTGTCGCAGATGAAACGACCTCAGTGAAACATTCAGTCTCTTAATTGACACTGTGATAATTGGCAAATGGCAAATTAACTCTCGCACTCATTTAATAGTAATTGGAAGTAACTGTCTATTGCCGGCAGCTGAGTCGCTAATATCAATTTTAGAAGCTTTGAAACTGGTTTAATAATAAAATATGAAATTTCGCGAGCTAGAACCTTTAATTCATTTGACAAAATTAATTTATCGCCAGCAGCAGTGTTGCTAATGTCAATTTGAGGACCTTTGATTCATTTAGTACGTCACGTTTCGCGAGCTAGCGGTGAATCGACATTTAGACTCCATCTTGCATTCTAACCTAAAAACCACAATTCGGGAGGTTAACGTTTTGAGAAATAAGGCTGGCTAAAATAGTTTAGAGAGATGCGGGTAATCGACGAAAGACCAAAATGTAGATATTTAGATATCGATTATCACGTCTTGCCCTTTTTTATTGTTCTTCGTTCATCACTATGCGTGGTGATAGAGTAGGTGCTCTCAGCGGCTGATAATCGACGAAATTGTTCAAGGTGTTCGATAGATCGACGAGCATCGATCCAACGGCGCTATTAATCAAGTAGCTGGTGACTATCAATCATTGAACAAAATCAATCTGAATTATCCGGACGCAAAATTATTGCCACATCTGCAACGATGTCTGGGCTGCGTGGCTTGATTAAGACTGCTCGGTTAGTCTAGCGCGGTCTGGCACCTGGGTCCCTAATCTGTGACGATTAGATCTGACCTTTAAGATAGTCGCGTGGTGTTCTCGATTACGTAATGTGACAGTATAGATACCACATTACGACATACGACAGTATAGATACCACGTGTTGGAATTATATTCTGAAATATTTATTTCTCACACGCGTTCTTTCAATTTTATCAACACGTTTTGCTGAACTTCCCGTTCGTGCAATTTTCTATCTAGATTTTATCTAAATGTAACTTAAAACAGTGCAAGTACGACAAAAGTTATTTGCTTTCAGTTATTTCAATTAGTATTAAATTTAATTTAGTATTAATTTAATTAGACGTATTTTAATTATTGCAAGTAATCTGAAATGTATTTATTCACGTCCCTCTCGTTCAACAAGAAGCCGTCTTTTTTACCGCGAGTTTGAATCCAGATATTGATTCTCGTAATTAATTATTCACTTCCACGCTCGTTTTTGCACGTATGTATTATTACATTGTATTACATCGTATTTTTCTGTTAATCCCTCCGCTGCGGAATCCTCGGCAATTTTTGTAGAGTTTCTCTCTTTCTCTCCCACTTCTCTCTAATTGCAACGTTGAAAAGAGAAATCCAGCAAAGTAAAAACGATTGGAAAGTATAATTGAAAATGAAACGTAACGTTGGTCCCTGATGGGTTTAAAACGGAACACCTGTCAGACTTATTCTCGAGTCGTACTACTTACATCCAGCGTTTCCTCTTTTGGCTTCTCTGTATCTTTTATAATAATGTACCCTGTCTTTGTTGCGTTGCGTCAATGTACCGTTTCGAGAACGGAAGAAACAGAAGAAGAAGAGAAATTGGATATTTCATTATTATCTCGGGGAATGTATTACTTTCTATTATGCGTTGGCGACGACGGCGCGGCGGTGTGTTTCGGTACGTTTATATAAGTTTACGCGAACGCGGATGTAATCCAGTTAGCGAGAGCTTTCTGCTTCGACTGTCGCAGGAAATGACAATTTCGTGAAAGCTCCTGGGGACATGGTGAAAGCATTCGATCGTCATGGGAGTCGAAAGAGTCAGTTAAACTTTCGCGTGATCTTCCATGTTTGTTTCACATCTGCTATTCGCATTTCGATGCGTTTCTTTTCGTTTCGACGTTTTTCGTCTTCCTCGAACGCATATAGAACAGTCACATCTCGATAACTCGCATTATAATTTAACCAAAGGACATCCCTTTGATCGAAACCAAATTTTTTCAAGTTCAGTCGAGCGGATATTAACCCGCAGTTATTTTCGTAATTACGTTAATTCGTACAAAGAGACGAAATAAAGAGCATTTTAAATCAAAGAGAAGCCCTTTTGAATTAAATTCAACAACGTAAACTCCAACTGACGAGTACAACGCACCAAACGAAAAGTACGAATAACAAATGCAATGACAAATGGGTGCACAAAGCCGAATGAATTTTTGTGTGACGTCTAACGAGCATTTCAAAAGTGATATAAACAAAAGTAAATGCGTCCTTCTCCAGCTTGAAACCAACAAAGAGCTGAAAAAAAAAAGGAGCGTCGAGTTAATTTTCATCCGGTGAAAAGGATCTCTTTAGAGTGGAACGAAAAAAAAAAAGGAAAAATGCAGGACACGCACGTTCGCGTGACACGTGAGACGAATGCCGCTCGCCTACGCTTTCAAGATGCCCGTGAGTTACGAAAAGCGCGCAGCAACGGTACGCCGGGACACCATTGCAGAAATGTTCTCTGTCCTTGTCTGTTTTTTATGTCTGTCACTGTCACATTATGTCAATCGTTTCGACATATCCTTCACTCTAATTATTGTAATTCCTTGACGTACGAATTAAATGAAATTCGATGTGTACGTTGCATGTCAACATTTTAAACTGCAACATTTATACTGCAAAATGCCACAAACACAATATCTTTGTAAAAATTCAAAATAGACCTTTTTGTTTCACAATTGCACAGCTTACGATCACTTCAGAGACGTTATTTTTCGACTTTAGCTTAGAAAACACATGACGTTTCCCAATAATTGCACATCAAAAAGTCAATTAAAAAAAAAAACTGCACGACTTGTACCGCAGTATGATTACAAAACAAATTACAGGCGCGATCGCTCAGTACTAGACAACGCCACTCCTACTCGAGGTCTATGCCACGCCCCCTCGCGAATCACGTGACCCAAATCAACCAATCGCTAATTTTCGTTGCCTGATTTTCTGGATTACCCCCGCCAAAATCACTTTCAGTAAATAAAAAACGGCTCTTGATCCCTTTGAAGAGTTTCTTTTTGATAAACAACCATGTCTTCGTCGATCTTGCCACGACAGCATCCTCTCTAAAAATATTGCTTTCTTGGGAATGGGGCGTGACACGCGGCGGAGAAGGCGACAGCTGGAAAACGAAACCGGCCGGTGAGAATTTCGTTTATGCAGATGCAGTCAATTATATCCTGTCTGCTTATTTGACGGCGTGGCGTCGGTGTGCCGGAGCTATCAAGCCTCTCGTTCTTGCCGCGTTGCGCAACTTGCCCCGAAATGCTGCGGCTCAGCCGTGGCTCCGCGCGCTGCCTGGCAAGATTAGTTATTAGATTACAAGGCCGCTCAGAGCTGCTCGGTAATGGAATAGCTATGGAAATGGGAACAAAGATGGGCCCAAGTGCTGTCGGATGTGGAAACCTTGTGGCAGCCGTTGCAACCGTCTCACCCCTGTCCTTTAACAGCCCATCTTCGTCCTCTGCCCTGGTAAACCGCTGTCTCCTGACCTTCTCTGCGCCGCCGCCATTCTTTTATAGCCGAATGCCCTGTGACCTTCGCCACTTTGTACCGAGGATGCAACTATTTTTAACGTGTTTGTACGTGATCAATGTGTAAAAATACGTACGTGGTGCGACGCGCGTCGTATTTTGTGGATAATAATTTCACGAAAAATCCCTAGATTTTCAGGTTTAATTTCAACAGCTGCTGTTTAATCTTGGTGTGTTGGAAATATAGGATTCCAATGAAGGATTACATAAATCTTCGACAATAATTAATTTGAAATTAGACCGGACTCGATAGTCTACTCGAGGGTCAAAAGAATTGAGCAAACAAGAAACCAAACAAGTTTGTGACATAAAAATTAGAGTAGACTGATTAATTGTAAATTAGTACGAATAGCAGAACTATATTTATCAATTTCAACATCTTTTTCATCATTGCTTGTTCTGACCAGAATGTAGAATTGTGTGGAAAGAAAAACTGAAACATTTGTGACCTACACCGCTGCTTAATTCTTCAGATAAAACGTAAAATTGACGACAAACGAGGTCAAACACGGTTAAAACTAACTCGCCGAAGGATATGTATAACGTTGCGATACCCACGCACTTCAATCGTGAATGAGAAAGAGAGAGAGAGAGAGAGAACTGAACTTTCACATTTTGCGAACCGCGCACTGAATCCGTCTCTCCTAAATAATTGCGAGCGATATCGTCGTCTGAATATGACTCTCTGCTCTCCTTGTTTAATTTCCCTCCTGTTATTTCACCGGGGTCGTTTCGCGCGTTTCGCGTAAAAGGACGGAAGAATAAAGAGACGAGGATAGAGAAAGGGAGAAACTTTGGCGGAGCGTGGAGAACGGACGGAGGATCAAGAAGTCGGAACGCAACCAGGTCGTCGTAGGCCTAGATACCCACTGTCGTTTCTGCATTCCCCTGTCGCGCGCGGATACTCAAAAAACTGGGTCGAATATCCGCGGCGAGGTTTTCTAAAGCCGGCGTTCCGAGGCGTTCCGAGTCAGGGCCACTCGGCAGAAAGGAGCTTCGAGCACTAATTAAAGGGGCTGTACTGCTACCGAGCGTAAACTTATCTCGCGTAATCTTCGCCCGTGACAGGTCGTGCGTTCTCCTTTGACTCTCGAGCCTCGCCGGCGGTCGATACTATCGCGTTCATTGTGATACCCTAGACACGTACGCCGGTATATCAAATTGTTGTGCGGCGTGTTTCTCGAAAAATTCGGGTCAAGTTTTAGGCACACCAGGCACTCGTCAGAGGGAGCAGAAAGGTCCTAATAAATGTAGATTCAGTGATCGTTAGTAAACTGGAGGTCTATAATTTAATAATGCCAAAATGTACGGAATTGCTATTATATATATATATATTTTCTAGTATAAATTCCATACAACAGAATGTACATATTTACATATTACATATTACATATTACATATTACATGTTACATATATGCATCAATGTTTAAAATACATCGTTTTAATTGCATTGCTTTGTTTCTTTGATGTGTAAAAGACACGAATTTGGGTAAATATCTGCAGTTTGATCTAACGACCTAGATCCATATTTATTAACCTAGATACGTCCAGCACCCTTTCAATGACTGATTGGAAAGTACCTGATTGTACCCTGCAGTTTTTCGAACCATCAATGGTACACTACTCTACATACTTTCGAGAGGACGAATATTTTTGAAAAAGTAAGGCAACACAACAGTTACATGAACATGTTTATATTTATTCATTTATAACATGTTCATTCATTTTTCATCACATCTATTCATTTTCTATTTAAACAGCAAAATTATTTCTCTTTTTATTTATTTTGGATATATAATTGAATTTTAACATCGCGCAAAGCCATTTCCCCCCCTCCGAAACTGGCTTCATCTCGCGGATTCGTGGAATTCGATTGTATGAAAAATTAATGGCAACCGGGGGAAGCCTGGAGGTGGAAGCCTGTTCTCGCATCCCTTCGTTCCACCCACGTCTATTTTCTTCGGCTCCGACCCGGTTCGTCGATTCCTCGCGGCGTTATTTCCACTCTCTTTGGCTGGCCTTGGCTGAAATCGCAGGGCCAAGTTCCCTGCTGCGAAGTGCAAGCGTCACGTACGATATGGACGAAGTAGCGTCGCGTCGAACGTGCGTCGTTCCTCGAAAAACCTTTTCCCGGATATTCGTTCGATCGACGACCGACGAGCTCAGTTCAGAGCGAATTTCGGAAATAGGACTCGCGTTTGCTTCGCGTGTAATGGCGTTGCGCCACGAGACGCGTAAAAAATCCCTTTCCAGGACCAGATGGACCAGACCCTCCGGTAAACCGTAACCCAACGCTTCCACGGACTTAAACCACCAACGAAACGAGTCATTTCCTCTGAGCCGGGATAACTCGTCCCCTCCGACGTGTATCGTCTTTCCACGATTATTAATTACGCTCGTATCGTCCGCGGATCAGCGCGTCCGCTTCCGCGAGTACAGGGGCTTGGCTGCGCAGAAGGGAGCTAGACGAAACGCAAGAGTGGCGAAGATAAATAGGTAGATACAACGGAACGGTTGAGCGGACAGATAAATGTATAGGCCGTGTGTACAGAGACGAAGGACAGAGAGAGAGTGAGTGAAAGAGACACGGGGGTTGGAAGGAGACGAAGGAGAAAATGGGCTGGGAAATAGGTCCGGTCGATTCCCAGCTGTAATTGGAAGAATCGATTTGTTGCGACGTCGAGTGTTGTTCTAGATTCTCGCGTGCCTTCTAATGAATTTTCAGTTTCAACTGAAACACCGGCCTGGCCAATAATCGTGTCGTATATTTCATATAATCGGCACGCGACTATTCCCGGTCGCCGATCGGAAATGGAAAAATTCCTGCGGTTCGCCCGATCTTTGATAACGTCCGCCTACGTCGATCGATCGCTTTTCTTTTTTTTCTTTTCCTTTTTCATCGTTCCACCGAGCAATTGCAGCTTGTAAGAGTTGCTTGAAACTATTTAAGTCGTCTCTGCAGTTTCATTTTATCACTGAAAGTGATTTTAGCGGGGGTAACCCAGAAAATCGGGCCTCTTCAGGTGCAACGCTGATGCAACGAAAATTAGCGATTGGTTGATTTGGGTCACGTGATTCGTGGGGGCGTGGAATAGACCTCGAGTAGGAGTGAGATTGTTGTTTGACAGATTACGGATTATAGATCTTCCTTCATTTTCCCCAAGTTGAAACTCGCGCTCGTTCGAGACGAATACGAACACGTCTCGCTGAATTTCGCCGTGTAATCTCGCGACGCATACGGGTCACGCGTGTGCGGGCAGGACGAAGCGATAGGTGGCCGATAGGTTATCGACGTGTCAGCGTTCGTGCCATTTGCGACGAGGTGTGAGATGCCCAGAGCTAAAGAGCTAAGGCAGCACAACGAGCTGTCAGCGACAGTGCCGTTGCCGATCGGCTCGATAACCGGTGAATAGATCGCCGATACGTTTAAGTGCGTCGAATCGAGTCGCGTAGTTGGCAACTCGATTAGCGACGGCAGACCGCGGCCCCGGAATAATTGCTAATTAAACGCGTGCCGCGACGAGCCGCGACCAACCTCCAACTTGAACACAACCGATCTCTCTCTCTCTCTCTCTCTCTCTCATTCGAAATTTCTCTCAACGAAATGTCTCGCCCATTCGGAGAATGCCCATTAGCAACCCGGAAACTTTGATCTTTCGAACGAATCCGAAGCGACGAGAAACTTCTCTGTTGGACGGTTAGCGAGAGTTGCCTGAGAATAAGAACCACGTCGAACCACGGCGGAGTGTTTGACGTGAAGATTTCGAGAAATTATCGTGCGTTTGTTAGTCTTTTACATTATGGGTAATTTTTAGGTTACATTTAAGAATCTAATTGAGTCTCCATTGATCAATTTTCAACCATCTGCCTATAGGAAACAGGATCTAGACCTTCTAAAAGGGTGTAGACTTCGAGACGTTTCGCACTCTTTTAAAATTCACCTCCGTCACTAAAATTAGTTTAGGTTCAGTCTTCGATGCAAGCTTCGTAGTAAATCGTCCTTATCTCTCGATGGTGCAAAATTTTAAAGCGCAAAGCTTCGTGGAACGCATAACACCAAAGACCACGATTCTACCAACCGATCTCCTTGCCAACACTCTCTTCTTTTTAATTGCACTCGGATCTGCATAAAAATTCATTTTGCACTTTCCTTCCAGCTTCACACTTACCTTTGGACACCGTGAATACCAAGCAGCTTCCCGACATCCACGAAACTGCCCCCCGACGTTATTGAAACGTCGAGACGCGGCGCGAATAGTCGAATTGAATTTCGTAATCGCGCCGCCATTGTCGGAATAATCATTCCTAATTCCATCGTATTGAATGGCCCTTCAACCGCGGCCCTTCCCTCCCCGATTGTCCCCTCTCGACACCTGTCGAGGAAGAATCGACCCCCTCTGGCTTCGGCAAACGAAAGAAAAATTTCGGAAGGAACTCGCCGACTGTCTGCGTGGTCTCGACTGTCTGTCGCGGAAAGTTCCGCGAGGCGCATCCATGGCACGTAACGAAGTTCTCGGGGAGGGAGGAAGTGTTGGCAAGTGTACCGTGGTTGCCAGAACAAATATTCGGTGCATGGCAGGTGCTGCGTTGTTTCCCATCCAGAAAGCCAGCCTCGTTGAAGAGCTTGCGGACAACGCCGACCGAGATTCTGTCTCTCTCTCTCTCTCGAGCTCAGCCCGCTTCGTTTCAGATAGTCAGGATTATATCCGTCCTGTATTTATTGCGTCGCTTCCAGTCGCAGCCTGGCCCGCAGTTGCTCGAAGTTGGCCAGCGGATCTTCGCTTTAAATCGTATATTTGAAAAGCCGCTTAATAATCCGCCTCCACTTCCCCGTTCCCTGTCCAGCTGTTTGCTCGACCACGACCGGACTGTAAAAACTTCCTGACGTCATTGCAATGGAAGATCAATTAAATCGAAACTGTGGTCAGTCGCGACATAACGCGTCGGTCGAATAATCATTTTACTCGATGTTATCTCGAAACAGTTTTACGGCGGTCGTATTTGCACGGACGAGTGACTTTTCTCGAAATTAATTAGTCACTCGACTGTCGAATGAGGTGGTATTTTGTTTCACTTTGCATTTGTTTTTATAATATAATTTCTCATCCTCAACTTCCGCTGTCATTTGTTATTCTATTTCGATGAATTAATAAACTGTAGTCAATCAGACGTGACAAAGTCATTTTATTCGACTCGATATTATCTTAAAATTGAATTCCATTTTTTAACTGTCGAATAAAACAATATTTATACTATATATATTATATAATATTTTACTTTGCACTTATTTCTGCAAATAATTTCTCAGATAGTTTTTAGATTCTATCGCGTGCACTTTCACCTTCTGCTGGCGCTAGCTTTGTCATTCTGTTTCAACGAATCAATTCGAGTAAAATTGATTTGGACGCAAGATGAAAAGTTTTACTTCCCCCAAGTTAGTTACTCTTTTTTCGAGTAAAAATAATAAACTGGTGGAGATGATTAGTTACTTCAAATTGTCTTTCTTTCTTCTTTATCTTCGTCTAGGAAGAAATTTGATAAATGAGACACAGAGAGTTTATTTTTAAAAAGTCGTTTATTCTGGCAAATAAGTGCTTTAATTGTGAGTTCTAAATATCGGCAACGATGATTGTTGGCATTTTAGATTTCAGTTCTTCCATTTCGAGTAGTTATTTTTATTAAACATCGATATGCATATTTTATCGCAGTCAGCAACTAAAATCTTTGTACAAAGATTATTCCGCCACTACACCGTAACACCATGTGCTTCGTCAAACAATTTACAATTTTAGAAATTACAATTTCTAGAGAAAACGAACAAATAAGACTACGTGTCTCTTTTAGTCAATTAATTGGAATTTCTCAAGAAACAAATCAACAAAATGCCGAATTATTCTTCAATTCTCTCCACAGAGAGCGACTTGGGTCGATCTAGCGCGTTTCCGTTCGAAGATCTTTGTTCCCACTTTGTACGTAAAATATTAAATTACGATCTCCCCGGAAATTTCAATATCCGAAGCCAAAACTGACGGGCTTGAATTCCGTAGGTCCGTATCAGTTTCAGAACGCATTCCTATATCAGTTTACCATCGAGGGGCAGTTCTGATTTCGACGCTGGCGACCAACGCGCTCGACATAATTGGCACACGAAAGCTGTTTTCTCTCCTGACAAACTCGCTTCCTCGTGGTAAAACTGGAATTGTTTAGCATTATCGATCGAAGAAACACAGTGTTTTTTTCCATCGAATCTTTCTCTCACGTTATTGCGCGACTTTGAAATGTAAAGATGATAAAAAGCAGATGGATGGGGGTGGTTGTTGCAGATTTCCCCGTGGGAGTCGAAGGACGGTCAAGTGACCCGTTATGATTCAGCCCTGTTTCTTGTTTGTTTGACGTAGTTTGGCAGCGGGCTCGCTAGGTCCAGGGCGATTTCCGTACAGGGACGGACCCCCAGAGAGAGAGAGAGAGGGAATGTGGACGACCCTTATCTCTCTCGACGCAGCCACCGGTCCGGAATTCAATCAGAACGAACGAGTCGCAGCGTGTAGCCGGCAGGAACAAGGGATCCTCGTCCCTTTCACTGTGAAAGGGTTTTAAAGCGCGACTAATTTCACCTAGTGCCCTCGAATCGTTTCGAGATCCTCCTCTTCTCGCAGCTATTACAGCGTCGAGGGGTAATCAAGTAAAAACTGTTGTGCAGATATAGGTCGTTCGAACCTGCTATTCAACCCCCCAATCTTTGCGTGTCCATCTTCTGGCAATTACAAAAGAATTTAGTGTAGTAGAATTTTAAGTGAATTTTGTTTAAATTGATATCTTTTTTTATTTTAGAAAAAGAAAGCGGCATCTTTATTAGGAATTATAGAAGAGTTCCTACATACAGATATCTTGTCTTTTCCAAACTTGGCCTAATTTCACCTCGCGATGTAACCAAGTGAAAAGTGAAAGCTTTATTTGGAATTGTAATAATATATAATTGCATGATATTAATTACTAGCAATTGGGTAGAGAAAGAAAAATTAAAATAACAAGTTGCAATTCATGAAGTATGAATGTACATGTGTAAGTAAATTATAATAAACAATCCAAATAAAATTTAAGTCAAGAAGGCAAGAAGGATCGTGTAGGAAATTTTTATAAATTTTCTTCTTTCCTCTTTAACGTTCGTCACCGTAATTTATCTCGCATATGGGCCTCTGTACTTTTTCCCTCTGACGAGCGTGCCATTATTCGCGCCAAGTCACGGAATCAATGAAATAATTATCCTCGTGCCTGATCGTTAACGGCGATAATAAACGCTGGCGAAAATCAGTGGACCGTAGGAACGTGTTATCAAGCGAAGGAATGGACGTGTCACGTAGGCGTAGAAGGTTAATGGGGTAATCTATGTCGGTGTTTATACGCCACGCGTGTGTGTTAGCGTCATTGAAAGAGACCGATAACCTTCGAGCTCGGAAACGACGAAACAATGAAAAATTTCGTCCGTGATGGTTTATCGTAAGAGCAATCTCCATTGGATTGATTAATCAGGAATGCATCGACACGTGTGCGTATGCCCTGCACGCGGCATTTTCGAATTATTAAAACTCATTATTATTAATACAACAGGTTGTACAATTTGTTCGAATCAAGTGATCTTTGTGGGACGTGCGCTTGTCATTTTTATGTATGCACATTTCCAGATTGCTTTCAAACATCATCAATGTCTAATTATATCTCGTTGTTAATGAAACTTTGAAATATTTTACGCAGCGTTATGTCGTATTTTAAAAGAAAGCGGTGATTAAAAGAAAGTTGAAACGACAAATTGCAGAGGATAATTTTACAAATTGGAATTGTATTTAACAGGAACGGATAAATAGATGATTGTCGTTAATTTTGATACAAAATATATTTTATCGTATAGTATTATATCATACAGTCAGTTTTAAACTTTCTTTTACCTACTGGTACGTATACATCAAAATTCTCCATAGAAGGCGATAAAACATTTCTCAAATATTTTTCGTATAAAACACAGAGACAATTTCAAACTTTTTTTCGTCGGTTGCTGATATATATATATATATATATACGTTGCACGACTTGTACCTCAGTACGATTCGTCTCACTGAAAGAAGCAACTGTTCTGACTAGGAAATGAAGACGACTTTTTTGCCATAAAATTTTATTGATTTGCAAACATTTGAATTGATACAAAACAAATCACAGTACCAGACAACGCCACTCCCACTCGAGGTCTAGCCCACGCCCCCTCGCGAATCACGTGACCCAAATCAACCAATCGCTAATTTTCGTTGCATCAGCGTTGAAGAGGCCCGATTTTCAGTGATAAAATTTTCCACGAGTGTTCAAATATCTTCGCAAAGTGCTCGCGTTGCTGGAAGCACGTCGTCCAAACGACTTAAACGCGTCTTTGGCATGTAATTTCCGCGAGGACCATCGACCATCCTGATGGATGATTTTATCGTCGACGCTCCTCCTCGAGCAGTTTGCCAAACCAACGGCGGCGCTTCCTTTTCGTTTCAATTCGGCTTCCTTCCCTCGCCTCAGCGAAACACCATTCGGGTCTCGAGTAACGGAGCGGAAAAGAATAATTTTAGGCAAATACGAACTTTACCGAGTCGTGGTGGCGATTGCTGCTCCTTCCCTGCCGACTTCTCGCTAGGGTTTGCCGGCACGTTCTATTTTTCCGCGAAAACTTCGCCGGAGGGACGCGAAGGAACGCGAGGAAATTGAATTTATTATCATAGAGAGAACACGGCGCGATCTCCTTACAGGATCTTACGCGTGTGATCTTTCCTGTATTACGTGTTCTCGTGGAATAATTCTCACAGTCGAAAAGGAATGTTGCTGAAAGCGATATCGAGCTTGCAGGCGTGTTTCTAATTCGTCGAGTGTAAAGTATTGTAGCAGAAATATCTTCGGTGATTCTTGCCTTTGGTACTCTCTCGCTTTTCAATTTAACTTCCTCTTCCAAACAAACGAGATTATTTAAGTAATTTATTTAAGTAATCATTGTTTAGTAATTATTTACTATTTTTTCAATATCAACTAAAAATTGCAATAATGAGCAAAAGCATTTATATACATTGTAAAAAATTGCAGAAAGGATAACAATGTTTTTGCAATTTTTTAAAATGTACACTTCCTGTCTCGTACACGTAGTATAGTTTGACCACGTGCATCATTTCTGCACGACGTCCTGTGCAGTCTATTTTATACAGTCACGAATTCTCCAGATAACCATTCTTCACTCCCGTTGTCGATTCCCTGGTACAAATATTTGTTTAGTTCTCTATTACTCGTCGTCCATATAAATCCACAAATCGTTCAGACTCCCCCCGAAATTTCAGTTCGCCAGTATTTTACGACACATGGAAAGAGGAAGGACATTGTGTATCTTCATCCACACACTTTTACATTCCCTCACTTACTCATTCCTCACTTGCTACCGATTCAAACAAACTCATACAAACATTCGATCAGTTCTCTGTTACTCGTCATCCACATAAATTCTTCTTCGATGTTCCACGATATACGAGGGAGACGATGCATATATCTTCCTCGATTGTTACTAATTCTTTAGTATAGACACTTCCTATTAGTTTATACGTTACTGCATTCTCCAAATCATTCCTCACTGCTCTTGAATCTCCAATACAAACTATATGGCTGATTAATATAACAACTAATATATTATTAATATATAATGTAGTAAATATATTACTAATATATAGTATAGTAATCTCTATTACGAGTATATATATTATTTTTATATATTATTATATATATATATAATTATAATTAATAATACTGAACGAATTTATATTAGTTTATGTTAGAATATATTGTATTAGTTAATTAATATATTCTAATATATTAATATATATATATTAATCTATTAGAATATTAGAATATATTTAATATTAATTAATATATTAGAATATTAGAATATATTTAATATTAATTATTATATTAGAATATTAGAATATTAGAATATATTTAATATTCATATATATATTAATTAATAATAAATTAATATATTATATTAGTTAAGTAAATGTATTACTAATATATCACGTAGAAAGAAAGAGGATACATGGTCTATATATTCCAGATCATCATTTCTAATTTGCCACCGAGTTCATTAGGACTTTTTCTTCACCCAGAAAGTTACGAAACCTTTTCTCTATTGGCTCTGTATAAAAAAAGAAGACACCAATCTACAAATCATTCCTCGCTACTTTCGTTCGTTCAGTTCTCCATCACTCGTCCACGCTAATATCCCCGATACGCAGATGAAGAGCGAAGGGTGTCTTACTAGGTCAGTGGCGCGTGTTTGAGGAATTAACGCGGCCGCTCGAGTCGATCCTGTTTCTCCCTGTTCCCGGCGACTAGCTTATCGTCGTTCCTTGACCTCCATAATGGCATACATCAGCCGACCGGGAATCCGCAATCTCGGCCGCGTGGCCGGGGACACGCCGAGCTTTCAGCGTGAATTCCCACCGCAGAGCCAGGCCCCGCTAAATTAGAAATCGATAAGCCGCACGAGGACGCGCGGAATTGGCAACTTCGCCTCGTAAAAACCAAGGATTTCACCCTTTGCTTCCTTCGCGATCGCCGACGAAACAACGTTTTCCCCCATCGTCAGCTTTCTTTTTACGCGCTGTAAACGATCACTGCCACAGCGGTGTTTTTAAACCTCTTCGTCTATGAAATCTTACGAGCAATCAAACGCTGCCCCAGCAACCCCCGACGAAACCAATCTTGTACGTTTGTATTTTCGTTGCCGGCCCTAACCAGAGTTGATATTACCCATCATTTTCATTGGCGATGATGGTCGTTCCTCTTTCTCTCTGCTCGAGCGTTGATGCGGCAGCTGACAGGGAGAGAGCTTGTAATTCCGTGTAACGAGGGAGATTCGTTATGGACATGTGCAACGGTACAGCGGAATTGCATTTTTTATCTTCCCTTTAAGGCCAAGATAGCGCGCCCTATATCTTCTCATGTTACGTATCGTAAACTGGAGAGAATGCGTAGCTCAGTATCCTTGGGCGTGGACATGTGCGGTTGAGCGTTGTTATCGAGACGGGCGAAAACGAAAATGTAAATGTCACGATCCGAGGCAGAACAAGTTCGAATATGTTTACGCTCCTCAGTCGTACGGAGGTCATCGAAAACGTAACATGTGCCTTAACGCGATGAAGGAATAAATTTTGTAAAAGTGATGGTGAATTTACCAAAAGATCCTGATAATTGTGGGAAAGGGGAAAGTTGTAGCAGTGTCTAATAAACGTGCTATAATACGTAATATAGCGTCAAATTTAAGAGAGACAAATTAAATCGCGGAAAATCGCTAAAATTACACAGACAAACGTTAGGTTTATTTTTTTAAAGAACTGTGAACATCTGAAGCAACGAAAACCTTGGTTAAAGCAAGAGCATAAACTGTGCCGTTTGCAAATTTGCAGAGAAGCGTGATTGTATGAATAAGAAATGGCAAAGAGTCGTGTGTAACGATGAAAAGAGGAGCTGATATTATCATGATTTACGAAAAGAGCAACTTCTGAGTCGTCGACACATGTGGGAGGCAAGTATTGCAATAATGTGGGGAGGTTATCAAGGTAAGATGAAGATAGAATTTGTCACAGAAAAATTAAATGGTACAAAGTGTATTGAAACGATTGAACAAATTAACACGTATACGACATAAGTACTGCAAGAACGAAAAATATTACAGAAAATTGTCGGGGGAATTTGGCGAGGGCTGTACCAGAATTCGCAGAGAAGTGAAAAGGACTAAGCTGTTGAGCTCGTTCGTTCGTTTCGTACGTGAAATTTAGAGCGAGTCGATCGTGTTCGTTTCAACGTATGTACATACGCACGTCGTACCAATCGCTATTATCGTTTCGTCGAATTCAGAAGTAGATATACAGAAGCACTCGAAGCTCTAAATGGGAATGCCTTAATGTTCGGATGCAGCCGGGAGGACGGAGCTCGAGAGCCGGTACTCGAGGAAAAGCGGTGGAAACGCGCCGCGCGTTTGACAAGGGGACGGGCTCGGTTTTTCTACAACTACGCGCTCCTTTCTTCTTCTTTTTTTCCTTTTTCTTTTCGCGATCTTTGGACGAGCAAAGCTCTACCGATGAAAGGCTCCGCGACTCAAAGACTCTCCCCTCTCTCTCTCTTGGTATCGATCACCGAGAAAGAATACGCCGTGACCGTCTTTCGAGGATCCAGCCTGTATTTGACTCCAGCCCTCGCCCAATTCCTCCATCAGCTCTCGGTACATATACACACAGATTCGTTTTCTCTTCTCCTTCCTCTTTTTTGAACGAACGAAAAGGTCGCCAGCTTTCAGAAGTCAGTCGAAACTCTGCTCGACGTCCCGATTATCGATTGATAATCGTCCCGGCGTCTGCCAATAACGCGGGAAGATTTCCATTCGATGGAGGGAGGCAGAAGCGGGCGAAATTGAATTCGTTCTTTATGATTTCGAATTTGGCCGGAACGAGGGCCGCTGAATTCTTCAAAGTTTGAAAACGAGACCCACTTATCGAACGGGGTTTGAAAAGGTGCGAAAGGGGGCGAATTGGCGGAGAAAACGTTCCCGATTCGGTGCGAGAATTTAACGCTGGGGTCGTCGGTTTTTATCGGTCATCGAGAATATCCAGCAAACTGCGCGCGGAGGATATTAAAGGAAAACAAAGGGGTTTGCGGAGCTTTTCGCTCCGTTTTCCACGTCGTTGACGGCCAACTCCTCCCCTCCCCCCCGGGGAGGAACTATTCCAATTATTAAGAGCTATCCAGCCGCGCAAATGTCCCGGCAACTGTGATTGCCAATCTTGGCTTCTCTCGGCTTTCCAGAGAGCAGGGGCGCGAAAGTGCTACTCGAAACGCAGGCGAAAATGGGGAACTTTGGTCTCGGAGAGCAACTTTTCGAACACGGTCAGTCGCGGTCGAACCTGCGGGTTTCCCAATAAACACGACACGGTGATTTGCCGTGGACATTCCGTGGCTGGTGGAAATACTTTTCTGACATCTTCGTGAAGATACGCGTGTCTGTGTATTTTGAAACTGAATCAATGCTGTGCAGCAAAATTTGGAATCATTTGTATGTGTTAGCTTTATTATTTGTTTGCAATAATTATCGTTTATCATTTAATAATATATTTGGTGAAGTAACAGGTATGAAATATTTGTAAAGTAATTATTTAAACGATATATCACATTCACTCGACGTTAACAACATTTCGAAATAATCTTAGAGAACGAGTAAGTAATTTTTCTGTAAACTATTCAATTATTTGGCTGTCAAACAAATTTCTCATTTCGTTTTACATTTTGTACCTGTTTCTTCGAATGATCTTTGTAATTATATTGTATAAATTTTACCTTCTGTTATTTTCAATGACCTAA
This sequence comes from Melipona bicolor, assembly GCA_030673865.1. Taxonomy (NCBI): domain Eukaryota; kingdom Metazoa; phylum Arthropoda; class Insecta; order Hymenoptera; family Apidae; genus Melipona; species Melipona bicolor. Next base: position 3,519,981 of record JAHYIQ010000017.1, read on the forward strand.
CTGAAAAGTAAAAGATTGTTTTGTTTTGCGAATGATTTATCCAACATAAAGTGAGTTTTCTCAGGTTATTTCTCGAATGAAAATAATAATAGTTATTGGTAGAAATGAATATTATATTCATACATAATATTGTATTATATTATACAGAATAGGAATGATTTGTGGAAACGATTCATGTCAAATAAATGTCCAAATGTCCAATAGTTTTAGCGGACATTGAAATTTCGATATCTACCAAATATTTTCATTATACAATTTTTGTAGCTTTATTCTTGATTTTTGTTAATAACATACATTCGAATGCTTTTGCGAGCTACTATAAAAGCGTACTGAATATTCAAACACAGCATCGTTGTATTTAGCGGATCAAAAACAAAATCTTTTTCCAGACTTCTCTATTCGTGCTTGTGAAAGTATAAATTCTCATAAAACTCAGCACTTGCACTGAATATTTTATACATCTCCGCTTCGTCTGAATAATTGATTGGAAATGTTCTCAGTATAATGATAACCTGATAAGTTTCATTGTTGATAGAAAATAATAAGAAAATTTTCATTTCTTATATAATACAAAAAAAAAAAAAGAAAAAAAATTCCTACAAATGCACATTCACAAAGTGAAATACTCACAATTCTTACGATATTTTCTTTATCTGAAAATTGTTATTATAGTTATTGTAGATCCAATCGTGCTTCTTGCTATATGAAGGCTCGTCGAATCTATCGAGAATCTTTCTCGCGGGAATATCGCCCGCCTAGTCGTCGATACGTTCGGTCGCAGAAGCGAGGAATTTAATCAGTATTCGGGATCTCATCGTGATTCACCGCGCTGCCACAATTCGCTGTTTCAATAGGCGCTTTAAATTCGCGGAGGCCTGCGTCTTCCTCGAGAGGAACAACCAGTCAAATATTTACTCGTAGGCCGTGTGCTGTTCGTGTACTTTCACCGGTAAAAGTTGCCCAATGGTAAAAAAACTGCACGACTTGTACCCGAGTACGATTCGTCTCACTGAAAAGCCCAGAAGCAACTGTTCTGACTAGAAAATGAAGACGACTTTTTTGCCATAAAATTTTATTGATACGCAACATTTGAATCGATAGAAAACGAATTACAGGCGCGATCGCTCAGCACCAGACAACGCCACGCCCCCTCGCGAATCACGTGACCCAATCAACCAATCGCTAATTTTCGTTGCACTAGCGTTGCACCTGAAGAGGCTCGATTTTGTGGGTTACCCCCGGTAAAATCACTTTCAGTGGTAAAAAAGAAAAGAAAAAGATAAAGAGGAGGTTACGCTCAGGAAACGTCTTATTTGTCTCTCTGTTCTTATTGGCTTTCGTGCGGTTTCCGGTCCGCCGGATCCATCTTGCTAGCTTGGCTGGGCTAGGTAAATTTCATTAGCCTGGGATCAGCGATTTTCCATCGACGAATAAACAGTCGTCTCGTGTTCCCTTGCTTCCGTTCAATCAGAATTAACCCATCGGATAGTTTCATACTTGTACGCATATGGACAATTGGGTCAAATTTGATTCGATGGTACGGTCTTATTGCTGGAGGAAAATATTAAATCTCGGATTTTTACGAATGAGGATGACTGGCATTTATGAAACGCAGGACAAATTGCGAAGACAAACGAATAAAACCAAAATAATTCTCGCAGCGATAACTCGAGAAACTCGCGTTTCATCGTCGTGTGACAATCGAAAAGAAAAATGTACTCGCAAATACGGTTGTCAGATTTTTACGAACGCTTTGGCAGTTTCCTGTATGTAGCTTTGTAATTCTCACGCACGTCAGCCGGAGAGGAGGAAAGTATTTAGAGATATCGATAGAGGTTGGAACCGCGAGGTAAGATGATCGATTCGCTCGGGGAACGACTCTCTCGTGAAGGGATCGCGAAATTTCCTTCGGCGTTGTCGAGAAGCACTCAGCCCAATGAAACTTCGACGGCCGTCATTATCAACGAGCCGGCACCGTCTCTTCCTCTCGCTTCCGAGACGCCACTTTCCGGTCTCGTAGATTTCCCAAGGATGGAAAACGTTCCTCTTATCGTTCTTCCACCGTCTGATAGAACGTGACGTTGAATTACACCAACGTATTGTGCTTTGGATACCGATGCCACGTGCTTATAAAGCTTCCTTCTTCTTCTCTTCTTATTTATCGAAACTAAACGTGATCTAAGGAATTTCATCGTTCATTTTTATTTATTTATTTTTATTTTGTATATTTCTTTTTATTTACTTATTATATTTAACTATTTTTTTACTTATACTTTACTATTTATTTACTTATATTTCTACATTATAATACGTAGTGGTTGAATCTCTTTGGCGATGTTCATAAAAATTTCAAAATGCAGGAAATCTACATACTAGCGATCATCGAGGTAAAATTTTTTCCATTTTGTCCAATATTACAGAGCAATGAAATATCTTCTTTATAAACGGAGCAAATATTGGTTGAAACAACAATTGTTTTGCAACTGTATTTGTTTTACAACATACGAATTGTTAAAAATAAACACACGTCTGACTCATAACTCTTCAATATGTAAAAAACGAAGTTATTCCCTGATTTTGTTTGCTCCGTGTTCGTAAAGCCGTGAAAAATTGTATTGTACTATTTAAAAAACCATTATCATTTATCAGTTAACCATTACCATGTTTTAGCATTTTAATCATCGTGATCGATCCGCTGTTGGTTCATTTTTTATTTTTCTATCGAAATGTATATTACTTCGGTTTATCGTTATTATTAAGTTGTTCAGGAATATTGGGCGAGTAGAAAGGATTTAGCGTGAAAAAGGCTCTAAATGAAAAAAGCACAGAGCTTTTGTGAAACGGGAAAATAATTGGAAAGCTCGAACAGACGACGAGAAAAAGGTAAATTCAAACATTTCAAGAATTACAAATGATCATCACACGAATGTGAATTTTTGCATTCATGAAGTTTTCAAACCCAGTTCTTGAAACCAAAAATCGCTGCTTGTTTCCCCTTACGTTGCAAATTAATTTGCTAAGTAATCTTGCGCGCCATCGTAGCGAATGTCCGTCCAACCGGTTTCGAGTCGAAAGTAAAACACGCTGCAATTCGTAGATTCGTTTAATAGCGTTTGTTTGTTAGCAACAGAGTGAAAATTCACCCGAGGGAAATTTAAATTGGAAACTATATTTCAGCGTTGTCATTTTCTTTTTATGACGTGCCCGTTTCATTAGTCGAATTTCCACTGCAGTTGACGTATCTTCTCGCGACAACGCCGCGCTTCAAAGAAAATTTACTTTGCGCTTTGTTTTCGACTTCACGGTTTAAAAGAGCGATTAGAATCGCGGGTGAAAATATATTCGTGGTGTAACGTTAAATAATCGCGTCAGAGGTGCGAAGCAATAATTTTCGAACATGTGCATTTCGTTTCAAGATTGTCTTTTCGAAGATTGTCTCTCACGTTCGAGCAGAGCCTCGAACGAATCAAATCGTTCGAGTAATCGAATTAAAATTAATCAGGACATTCGTCGAATACGAGATAATTTTAATTAATTATTTTATAAATATCGAAATTATACACGAATTTTTTATCAAAAATTTCTTTCTTTGCACGAAGCGACTTATAATTATTCGCAATAACAAGAAAAGCAATCTCCAGAAGAAATTTGTTTGAACATCAGAAACAAGCAAAAAAATTAATCGAGCCATAACGTGAATTGAGCATTTGGAATCTGAGTCTTATCCAGTTGTACGTATAACGAAGCCTTCATCGTCTGTCTGTTTACAAAAATACGGAAATCTTTTGAAATTATGTAGATATCGCGGATATCGGAGAGGATAATTTACTTCGTGAAATTCATTCGGCGGCTGTCGAGTGTTCGCCTAATACTTTACTCTCCATAATTCAATCAGCGAGCGCGCGCGCGCGCGTCGACCTGAAGAGTGTCATCAAGCACCGCGCCGTTCAATTTGAATTTTATGCAGAGCCGGCTGGTAAAATTGGAAAATAATGCCGATCGCTCGTTCGACCGACGTAATTTATGCGCCGAGAATTTCCAGCGACAATTAACCAGTCGTTAGCCGTCCCCTTGTTTTGATCGCCACCCGTTCGATAACACATTCGGCCAAATGTTTTCGCGACTATCAATCTCCACTCCAAGCAGCGTTCGAGGCGTCGTTGTTAATCTTCAAGATACGAAAAAATTTTGTCATGGTCGTTTCTACGATTTTCGAAAATACGCACGGACACACATTTAATCGAAACTACGTAAATTTCGGTATTATACTTTTTAATTAAGTTGCAAGTAAAATTAAATACTCACGTTCGAAAGATATAAAAGATCCAATATCTTTAATTACTCTCGAGCGATTACTATCTTTCTGCTCTCTCCAATCTTTCTTTTTAAAGCGCATTAACCTATTAAATTACACCCCCGGATCCTTCTCGACCGTGCTTAATCTCCAGCGAAGGGGGGAGGGGGGAAAAAACATCCGACAACGGGAGGAACGTCTAAATAGGTTAACCGGAAGCTGCCGTCGATCTTGGCGTTACTCGATTTCAAGCGATCGCGCTAGGAGGATTAGAAAGTTTCGTGTAGCCAAGCCTGTTACATTCACGGGCGAATTCGGCCTCGCTGATCCTATTACAAGACTGCGCAACCTTGCAAATATAATACATCATCGACTTGATCCCCCCTCTAGATCCTTCTCAACTTTCCGCGTGTACGTACGCGTTATAGCAGAGTTACAGGCCTTAGTCTGAGTAATTTGCATCCAGTTCCATTGCAATCCTATCGTGCTTCACACATTCGAGACCGATTACACGCATTTAATGCCTCCGCTCAGTAGTCAAAGCCAAAGCACTACGTCATTTACTGCAATATTACTTGATTCTTGGATTACAATCGCAAAAGTGATTCCATTGTGAAATAACATTCCTGAAACGTTATATGACGATTGATTTTTAACCGTTTTTTATGTATAAATAAATAAATATAATGTACAGGACAATATACATATTAATAGTAATATGTGTTAAAGAAATATACATATTGAGTATCTGATATTATCGTTTTGATTTATCTCATCATCATCATCTGTAGTAAGAAATATTACAATAGAATATGTGTAATGAAATATTACAGTAGAATATAATTTTTGTATAAACGAGAAAGAAAATGTTTCTCATACACACGATGTATATATTTTCTAAACTAATAATTTCTTTTTTATTTTCTTTTGCGAATGTGTCTGTTTTTTACATCAACGGCGCTTTAAATAAAATAAGTTACATGCACGAGTCCCGTGGATATTTCGCCGCTCGAAGTTCCCGGCTAGTCTTAATCACCTGGTAACGAGAGGTCGCGGTGTGTCGCCTTACGATTCGGGTCAATTCGTGCCCAGGGCAATATTAAACTACGGCCGTTTAATTGAAAGGCTCGGTCTTCGGCCGATATTAATATCAACCAGCCTGGCGAAACTTTACGCCGTAATCGTAAGTGACGATAGCGCCGACCTTAACGAGGCTCGTTATCGCGGGAGACTCGAGAGGCCGAGTAGTCCGCGCGCGAAGGTGCTTATTTCTATAATTAATTCGAAAGAACCGTCGACCATCTGCCGATTAATTTTCGCCGTATCGAGACGATTGTCGTGGAATATAAAAGATGGACAGGAGACAAGTACGTCTTGAGCTACGTTTTCATTTTTTCTTCTCGATTGTTTTTGAGGTTATGTTACGGTATCACGTTCGAGTGTCGCAATTTCATTTTTGATCGTGCATAGTACAATCGTTTCAAAATATTGAAGAGACAGTCCTTCGTCAATTATGAAAATCCCATTCGTCGAAATTATATTGCCCTCTCTGATTTATACGGCATTATTCTGTCGTAATAATTAGAAATGAATAAAAACCAAAATCGGTCCGAGTCAATTCACAGTAAATACCCAACGAGAAATTCAGATCGTGCAAATTGTAACGACAAAGCGTAACTGAATTGTAAATTATAGATGCTATTTACGTTCCTTTCTCGCCTAACGTTTCGCGGAGTGACAACCGCATGGAAATCCCCGTTTTGTTTCGATTCACCGGTTAGAGCAGAACCGGTTAATTGCATCGATAACGCTCGACAATGCGCGGGCGGGCTTAATGTCAGAGTTCAACTATCGAAATTCGAGATCAGTTCCATCCAAAATATATACGGATTGCGAACGAGGGAAACGATCGACATTTTATACGCCGCGTGTTCCAAGTTGTTCGTTTTCTAATCTTTCAGTGTATCCTAGTGTACAACTCAACTTTTTTTCTAGTCTTCGATATGTGAATTTGTAAAAATAAAATTATAGACGGGACAGAGAATTATTGATTCATTGAAATACAACGACAGAAAGGAAAAAGTTTAAAATTTGACATTTCTTGTGTATTCAAACGCTTAATTGTTAATTCCAAGAGATACAGTCATATTATCCGTCTGTTTCTCTTGCAAATTATTCGTTTGTTTATCTCGCAGTTTACGAGATACAAGATAGAACAGAACGTGGTAAGAAGAGTACGCAACGCTGTTACATAGAAACACCAATTAGAAAATACAAACAGCACAATAGACTCACAGAGTAGTAGAACTCCGCTGTTTGCATAGATTCCGTTTATCCAAAGCAAATTTCAGTTAATACCAGATTGAATGGAATCTCGTATTGGATGAAGCCATTTATGTATTTCAATTCCAGTGAATCGCTATTGTATTGATGAAAAATTACTACTAAAATTCCCGTAATAATTTTATATTGAATACCTAAGAATGCGCAAAGTGATTGAGAAACGAGTCTTCGAAACAGATGAGCTCAATCAGTAATATAATTTAGTTTCGTATAACTATGTTACAAAGTGTTTCCTTCGTCGTTTGTGTAACTCGTAACCTAAACCTAACCTAACCTAAACCTAAACCTAACCTAAACCGAAATGAATTCGGTGAGATACTTTGCTCGCGAGAAACTCTCCGGTTATTTAGAAACGAAAGCAACGTTTGTTCGTCCACGGCGATCGAATAATAAATTTTGGAAAAGAGGGCAGAGGGAGAGGGGGGGGGGGGGCGAGAGTAGGAGAAAAAGCGACTGTACGTCGTCGAGCTCTATCCAGCCGTAATTCGTGCCTAGAAAGAGAAAGGTTTTTCGCTAACAATGAACTGTAAGCTCCGGCCGGACGTAACTAGTCGTTTTCTTTCCCGTGAGCCATAGAGAATTCCCAAGTCCACGGGACTCGCAACAGAGGAAGCGAATTATCATTCTCAACGGCGCTTTAATCCGGCCGCGAGCAGCCAGCCCGGCTACCCCTGTTTATGAATTACCTGCGGGATTTCTTTCGCGGCCGGAGTCTCCTCTCTCCAGCAGGATGGAACCCGGAGGGTGGCTCGCGTGCCGCGAATCCCGAGTAGCTCCGCCAGACGCGTCCCTCGACGAGATACATCGCCGTTTGTGAGTGTACTTTGGCTGTTTTTTGCAGCAACGTCACGCGAATTTATATCAAAAAGGGGCATAAATTCGCGACGAGTCGGCAATCAGGGGAGGCAATTTTTTGACTTAATTCTTCTGACTACAAATTTGAATTTGAATTATCTACAAAGAGACGCGACGATAGTACGTTTTTGTGAAAGATGGACGCAATTTAAAAGTAGTGTCAATAAAAGTCGACGAATCTTTATGTAGACAATTTTACGTAAGGAATAATTTTTTATATGACAGACGAACGAAAGAAAGATAAAGTAACAATTACAAAAGCATTTATTTAATTATTTCGTACAATTATAAAAAATAATAAATAAATAGATAAATAAATTTTATTCCTTTTATTATTAGTTTCATTCGCACGTGCGTAAATCTAGCAGGTCGAAGTGGATAGCGCTGGGCCGATTCATTTCACCGGACTTCCACGTTTTCGACGTCTTTGCGAGGAATGAAATCGCGAACGGTCTCATCCGCCGGCATTATCCTCTGCCTTTCTCTCCTCGTTCTTCTTCCCCCCCCCTCCCTCCCTCCGGCCCCTTTCGCCGCGTTTTTAATCGCCACTATTCGCCGGAACACAGGGATTCCCGGCAGCGAACGGAACTTTAATTCTCTAAAGTCCTCATCATCCTCGTCGGCAATTTTTTTTCGGCTCCTCTTCCGCTCGTTACCATCCCACGGGAGAGCGATTAATCCTCCGCGGCGGCAGCGTCCCCTCTTTCTCTCCCCTCCCGCCCGGGCAACAGGAATCCCCGATTCCCTCCTGGATCCTCTTCGTTATCTGCCGCGACACGTCTACTCTCGCGACGTTCGACGCAGGCTAATTGAACTTTAACAAGGAAGGCTTGTCTCCCTATCTCGTCTTTCATCCAGCTCCCTGAAGGATCCTCCACCTCTCTCTCTCTCTCTCTCTCTCTTGTGAACGGAGAACGTCTTGGAAAGACGAGAACGGCGTTCAATGCCGCTGCAAGGAGAACAAGTCAACGTTGGTCGTTCGCTCGCGAAACATTCGACTTTAGGTTTGTCGTTAAATCGCTACAGTGGTCAAAGCAAATTGTTCGCAGATCTAGCGTGATACCAGACGCTGATATTTTGTGGAAGTTGGCAATTGGATAGGTTTGTGTTTTTGCGAATGCAATTGAAATAGAACTTGGATAGAGGTTCGTTCCAGTCGTTAAATGTTACAATGAACGCTGCGTTTTGATTGTCTTTTACGCCGTATGTTTTTAAATTTCATATAATCGCAATTGATGATAGTGCAATGTATATTTGGTACTGAATAGTTTGTGTACAATTCAAAGTCTCGATATACATGTGTAAATTAAAAGTTTGACTTCCTCGCGTTGCGATCTGTTTCAATCTCATGCGATATTAACATATTGAGGATCAAACAAATATTATGTAAATATTGTACAAATGTAAAATGTGCAGAGGTCTGTTATATAAATCAGAATTAACATTTATTCCATTTAAAGAAAAAGAAGAAACAGTTCATTGTCTCAACAGTTTAAATCTTCTTACAATTTTAAGAATCAGCTTGAAGAAAAGGATATTAAACAAACGCTGGAAGTTCCTCTTTATAATCGTAATATTAAAAGGCAGAATTCAATTAACCGAAGCGTTGCATTAACGCAACGTTGCTCCTTAATAAATAGGAATCGAGGTATGTAAATATTCTTTATTCCTTTTATGAAACGTCTAATCAGACTCACAGCACTCTAGAACATTAACTGCATGTGTAGAAGAAAAATTAAATTTCTCCCACAAAGGTAACCTGGCCTGCTGTGTTTTTTCCACTCTCTTCACTCATTTAGCTGCAACATCCCATAAACTTTATTTCTCAAGCACTCGTCTTTTCCAAGAATATTTCACGTTTTCTCATATTTAATTTAACAGACATGTACAAACTGTTGCTCATTGGTGCAAGAGAATACAAAACTTTTAGATTCAATTAGAACTTCTCTCTGAAGTGGCACGCACAGTTTTAAAAATGTACAGGACGCTTCAGTTATTCACTGTACAATATGTAATGAAAATGTAAAATTATATGCCTTTTGAATTCGTCTGACAAACAGTGAAATATATGATCTAAAAATGAAACTATATAATATATTTCTATAAAAGATATATACATTATTCATAATTGATAGTTCAATAATAACATGACTAATTTTGAGTATAACTCTTTGAATTTCATCATGGTTATTTAATTACTTTGGATATTTGAAAAATATCAAGCCTTTGAAGAAAAATACATAGATAAATGAATGAATATAGAATATAAATAGATAAATGAGATAATTACAGTAACTGTAAATCTCATCAAGAATTTAGAATCGACAAGAAAGAAATGTAAATTATTTCACCATATTCGTGTTCTATAACTTTTAAAATAATTTTTCGTTCAATTTGATGATCAGTCGAGTTATAATTTTATTCTCTGTTACATTTCAATTCCAATTTCCTTTTTTAACGACGAAAGTGTAACTTTACAGTAATTGACCAACTTTAAAAATCTCAAATTCAAATAATACAACATCAATTACTCAACATTATTATCCTTCAACACGATTATTATCAATCTTATCAATCATCATCTTAGAAACAATTAATTTTGCCAAGTTGCGGCGCGGTGATCCAAAGAATCTCAAATCTAAATGCCAGACCTCAATTATATTTCTCAACGCGATTACCAACAATCTTATCAATACCGTCCAATCTAATCTGATCTTCCATTCGAGACGATCTTCGTGCTTCCCCCGACGACGTTTGGCCGAACCTTCGGTTAATTAGCGAGCGAGGAGTGGGGGCCGATTTTGCGAGCAAGTCGAACCGCGAAAATAATTTATCGTTACCTCGGTAGTCATCCCTATTAAGCAGCAGAGATTTAGTTGTCAGACGGGCGCAGCGAGAGAGGAGCGGCGTTACACGGTAGCTTCTTACCCCTGTTCCACGGTGAATAACGACGCCTCTGTTATCTTCCATCTACTCCTTCTACTTTTACGGTCCAATTTCAAGCTCCACCTTTAATGAAGACTAAGACTCTTCGGTTTTCTTGCAACGCTTCGAGAGCTTGCCAATCGACTCCCGACCTTTTTGAATGGCTCGGGGAATCCGGTGGAGGGAAGGGGCGAAATAGGGGGTCGGAGAGAAGAAAGAGGGGGCTCGCGGAGGACTTTTCGAATGGCCGCTCTTTGGCAACGAACCCAATTATCCATCAGACATTGATGCTGATTTCGATCATTTCTTCGTTACGGTAAATCACTGCTTCGTGGTTAAGTAATTTTCACGAATTTCGTTGATCGAATGGTTGCTGCCCAACAGTGTATCACACCTTTATCCGACGACGTTCTAAAGGCGAAAGCGATCTCCCAGTGAAGCGTCCCAGATGCCTCCTGTCTGGCACTCTTACTAGAAAGTCTGAGGGTATCTTCTGTGTTTAATCTCTTAATCCTGTACTCTTTACTTCTTCGTCACGTTTCATCTCTTTGGACGCCTTTCTTCCTTTGCAACACGTCACGAGCGTACAAACGATCGCGAAAGTGCGAGATCGTAAAATTAATTAAAGGGGTGTCGAAGGTTGTGAAATTGTGATATTTGAAGATTGTGCGGGTATTAATAATATTGTGTCGAAACATAGTAATAATATTCATTACAAGTTATATCTAATGAACATGAATCACTCAAGTATTTTATCACAATAGGCATGACGTTTTCAATTGTACTGAAATATACACATTAATGATAGATAATATATAGAATCTGATAACAGTGGTGCAATCAAGTCTCGCGAAAAAATAAATCGAGAACGCAGAGTACAATTTTTTCATTTAAAGCTTCATTCTCGAGGAACTCGAAAGTTGAAAATTTATCAAGCATGCTTGATAACGGCTAATTCTGGACGTGACATAAAAAAACAATTAACAAAAGATTATTCTACGTGAAAAAATTATGAACGGCACGTCGAAAATATGTAGAGCAAAATTTTTTTCGTTCAAAGCTTCATTTTTCAAGGAAATGAATTTTCTTCATTTCGCGTTTCGTTAGACAATTTGAAGCTCGATTTTCTGGAAAACGAAGCATCGTACAAAAAACTATTGAATGGTTACGGTTTGTGCTAGTTTGTGCACTATCACGAGGCATATTTCACGTTTAGAGGCAGTTCCAACTACGTTCAACCGAAAGTAGAAAAGCGTGTGTATGCTCAGCCGCTGGCGGGTCTAAGTGGAATAGGGATTTTTATGCATTTATTGGGAATTGGAGTGCGTTGTGTATGAGTGAAAATAGAGCATAAAATCTGATTAGAAGTACGAAATGAAAATTGAACAGTTAAATTTTCGTAATGTAACAAAATGTTCCATCATATCGTGATTACGAAACAATGATCGATCACTTGTCCCCTTTTTGGATTCGTAAAAGGCTATCGGCACAAATGTTCTGTTCAATAAAATATCGTAAATCACGTTGATTCCGTGACAACGGAACAGGATAAATTATCCTTCTTCCTTCGTTCTCGGATTCATAAAAATTATCGACACGATTTTCGTCCGATGATTCTGTTACGTTCGTTCTACAGTTACCAAATCGGAATAAATTACTTTCCCGTTTTCCATTTTGAGAGCGAGGAGGACGCGTCGTCCCTCGATATCAATCGCTCATAATTCAATTTCGAACGCGGTACATTTCCTTCCGCTGAATGTTCTCTGCAATTACCATATAAATCACCCAACGTGAAAGAAACTCGTTACAATATTTATCAAGGGAAACAGTCGCCTTGGCTTCGAACTGTGTTTCCATTAGAAAAACGCGAATTTGCATGGATATCTACCGATCCGCTCGCGAGCAGTTCCGTCTGAACGCGGCACGAAATCGAAAACACGATTAGATTCCGTCTTACATAACTTGTACAAGGTAGGCCAAAAGTTTCTCGCATATTTTTTAATAAAACATTAAAATACGAGAAAACACTAATTTTATCAATTTTAAATGAAATTAAATTAAATTTAACTTCATAGTAAATATGATTGACAGTCTCATTATGCTTCAAAAATCTGTAGAAGATAAAAAAAAATTAAATTTATGTATATAGCATAAAAATTGCGAATTTATTTTAGCGATTTTCGATCCATCCTGGAATTTTTGGCTCACGAAAGAGATCTCCAGATCGGTGATTTCGATGCCAACGTTATTAGAAGTCGCGTCGTTTACCAGCTGCACTTCTCCAGGCACCTTTCTTTTTATTTAACGTCGTTTCGGAATCGTTCGAACGAGACTTTTTCCATCGATTTCGCGCACCGTTCCTTTCTCGACGCATCGACGCGATACAGCGTTTGCTTTTTATCGCCGCCGCATCGACGCGATTCCCACCGTTTCTTTTCACCTGCCGTGAATCCCAAACGCATCCCCACGGGGAACTGTTCGAGTGTAAATAAATAGTTGGAGAGCTGCACAGAGGGAGAGAGAGAGAGAGAGAAAGAGAGGAAGGAATTTGCGAGAGCAGTAGTTTAATCGGAGAAAATTGGACAGAGGTGGACAAAAGTGTTTGCACGCTCGCAAACTGTTCAAACCTCGTGAAACGAAATCGTACAACTCAGTTTGGTTTCGTTTCGAAGCGTGAAACGTCTGCCATATAAATTCTCAGTTTTTCTGTTCCAAATTTGTTTCTATTACGCAGCAGGTGGAAAAACAAGGATACCTTTGTCGTCGAGAACTGTAGAAATTCAAACGTTGCCTCGAAAGTCACTCAAGAAATTTTTTTCACGACCAAATCTCGAAGATCGAAGTCATCCCTTTACGTCAATCCCTCGAGACTTGGCTGTACGATTTTATCGAATATTGAACATCGGAGTTAAACGAAAAAACTGCACTACCCCAGTATGATTTGTCTCACTGAAAGGCCAAAAGCAACTGTTCTGACTATGAAATGAAAACTTTTTGATATGCAAACATTTGAAGTGATAAAAAACAAATTACAGGCGCGATCGCTCAGCAGACAACGCCACTCTTACTCGAGGTCTACACCACGCCCCCTCGCGAATCACGTGACGCAAATCGACCAACCGCTAATTTTCGTTGCATCAGCGTTGCACCTGAAGAGGCCCGATTTTCTGGGTTACCGCTAAAATCACTTTCAGTGATAAAATTCAGAAAATCCTAACGTTTTGCTCTGATGTTTCAGGTTTGATAAAATGCTGAGTAAATATAAAATCATGGTATAACGCAGTTTTGAAAGTGTAAAGAAGAGTTTAATCTTCGAGACCACGATGTATTTACTCGCGAGAGGAATTTTTCAGAGGCGTTTGAATTTTTACAATTTTTGAGAACAAAAATATTCCCGCTCGATGTGGAAACAAGTTTGAAAAAGAGGAGAGTTACATAGTGGAAGCTTCGCGCTTTGAAATGAGACCAAATGGATCGATGTACGATTTTGTTCCGCGCTGTTTAAACAGAACGGAGCTTGAAGTTGAAAGTTCAAGTCGGTAATTTTTTATCGGACGTACGAATATTTTTGCACCATCTTCGTACCTTCAAACGTTCTCTGTGAAACTCTGAAAATTCGCACATACCGAATCGAACCTGACAGTTTTCTCGTGTACCACGCATTTCAAATTGCCAGGTTTAAAAGTAGAAGGTTCGAAATTTAAGAGATTAATATTCGTTCCACGTTATTTCGTATTTTCCGTCACATTTTCCAATTAACGTGATACGATGTTATTGTTGAAAAAGTAGCGAATGGAGCGGAGACGTTTAGTAACATAACCATCTCGATCCACTGGTATAATAAACTCTTTGGATTTCTTTTCCCGATTTCAGTTTACTCTCTGAAACGTTCGAATTCATGCAACGGCAGTTGGGGATCAAATGGAATGTAATTTCACCGATTTGCTTTATCACGCGTAATAATTTTTCGCTCGCTTTTAAAAGCTTTCGTGTACGTTCATTTTTTAAAAGTTTCGACAGATGGACTCGGTGATAAGGAATTTATAATTGTTGCAAAACCGATCGAGTGGTTCGACATTTTAAACATATTTCCGACTTGTGTAAATTAATACCGAAAGAAAAAAGAATTAATCTCCATTCAGATTCAGATTCGCCCTGTTTGACAGACTGTACGTGCCCTCGCGCAGCAGATCCTCTGTTCTCGCGTTCATTCATTTTTAAGCCATTGCAATTGAAGCGCCATTTGACATTTCGTTCTAACTGGTTCATACCCGATAACCTACTTTCTAAATCTATTTATAATTTCAATGAATTTCCATATTTACGTAACCAATAATGTATTTACATACGTTGGCATATTCCTGTTAAATTCGTTAACGATGCAGAGTATGTTTTACACGTTGAAATTAAGGTGAATCGATTGAAGCAGTTTAATGCTTGGGTTTAATGAGTGGGAACAAAGGATTAACCCAAAGAATCCGATTGTTAGTTTGACTCTTGCAATTTAATGAATAAACAATGTTAATAAATAACGATGGAAAAATACGGATAAATTGATAAATATGTTGATGATATCTATCATGGCATGAGATACTAACATTCTCAAAAATAAAATAATTTTAAATATTTTGAATACTTAAAAAATGTTAATAAGAGCCAAAAGATACATTAATGAATCATTTATCGAATTTTCGTACAATGTCGGTCAATTTTTAAACGAAGACTTTGTCAAAGTTTGTCAAAATAATTCCACAAGCATTGTTTCCAGCAGTTCGTTTCTTTTAGTCAACTTTCACGAATTCTTTTCAAAGTTTCTCAAAATAGAATCGTGTAGCTGTTTCATCCACGCCAAGTGAAGAAATGTTCTGAGAAATTGTACGAAACAAACGAAGCCGAGGAAGAATTACCTTCTACAGAGAATTATGGAAAGAAGCTGAATAAACCGCAAGAAAGGAAAAAACGTTGTTATCGTTTTACTGTAATTTTGAAGGAGACTCGCGAAGATTATGAGATTCTGCAACATTTACAAAGTAATGTGCCCCTTAACGATCGTCAGCGTCGACAGCGTCTCGTCGTTCGAAGAGTCGAAGGAGAGCGTAGTCGCGATCTCGTTTGGACGCGCGATAAAATTCTAAGAGATGGAGCCGGAACAATCTCGTTCTCGGCTACGATACGGCGAGCCACTCCCGTTTACACAGTGAAGAAGCTCGGAAACGCACGTCGCGTTGTTTCTTCCCGTTCGATCGCGTTCTCTTTCACCGTGTCAAGTGGAATTCCGTCAACTTCCCCCTCTATCCCCCTTCACCCTGTTCTCACGGATGGACTGACCTCGACAATCAAAGTACCATTTTCATCAGGTGGCAATTTTAGAATTCGCTCGACTGGACAGTCTAAAAATAAAAAAACTGCACGACTTGTACCCCAGTGAAAGGCCCAGAAGCAACTGTTCCGACTAGGAAATGAAGACGACTTTTTTGCCATAAAATTTTATCGATACGCAAACATTTGAATCGATAGAAAACAAATTACAGGCGCGATCGCTCAGTACCAGACAACGCCACTCCTACTCGAGGCCTACGCCACGCCCCCTCGCGAATCAACCAATTGTTAATTTTCGTTGCATTAGCGTTGCACCTGAGGAGGCAACGCTAAAATCACTTTCAGTGATAAAAAAAAAAATCGCTTAAATTTCTTCGGACATGGTGTTGATTTTTATCAATAATTAACGATTACTTTCAAGAGACAATAATTTATAATCATTGGATCACGGATCATTTTTCCAGAGGTAGGCTTCTTTCACAACTTTTTCTAGGTTATCGTGAAAGGTGTTTCTGAGATTATGTCTCAAAATCGACTTCATAGTGATTTGAACAGCATTCAAAAAGTAAATTTTGAGACTATCGTTATATCAAATTAATTTTCTCAAATTTTTGCCGAGTCTTGCATCCGTTGTATTATGTTCGTATTTCTCTCTGCGTAACCTTTTAATAAATCTAATTTAGCCTGATTCGTTGGTGCTCATCTCGTTGAATCGTTGCGATTTGTTCTCCAAGAGAATTCTCGTAACTCTTTGAACATAGTTCGTTGATATTTACTCCCCCTCGGAACATGGTCATGGGACAAGTATGGTATTTACGAGAGAAACTTGGAAAAAACGCGAGTATTCACTCTGACAAATACGAGATGCTACGAAATTGTTATTTGCACAGGGTCTAAGCATTTGATGTATTAACTTGGGACAGAAGGGAATGGACTGTCCCCTTTTTTCCACCCTTTGTGTCTTTGCTGCTTGTCTCACCTTCGTCATCGGAAATCCTCGGTTCGTAGGGCTCGAACGTAACCATCGATCCTTTTAAACGAATTGTCTTCCCTGGCACCGAATGTTCTCTTTAGTCGCTAAACGGGATGTTTCATTTTCAGAATAAAAAATTTGTAAGACGTAGTTGTTGGATGATATTTACACGTAAATTCTTTTGATTTTATCCGCAAAAGTGAAAAATATGAAACTTGAAGTAAGCAGTAAATATTGTCCTAAGTTATAATTATGTAATAATATATTTAATATATAATTTATATAAAAATATATTTTATAAAAGTTCCATGGAAACAAATTATTCCAGAACATTTATTACATAAAAATCCATTTCTTTATTCATCGAATAATAGCATTCGAACATCAGTATCTGCTACAAACGACAGAAACATTTTTATTTTCGTAATTTCGCAAGTTCCACTCTGTCTGAGACTTTTGTTTCTCAAGAACCTTTATTTACACTTGCAATGTAAAAACAATTTTCCAAAAAAAAAAAAGTTCTACGATCCACGTTTCAAGCGAATTCGATTCGAAAGGTTCCTCAATATTTTCGATTCCGAATTACAGTACACGCGGATTACGTGGGAAACAAGAGCGAAACGCACGCATTAAGAACCTCCCTATCTACCGGGGTCTCATGTATGCAAATAAACCGAGCCGAGATTCCGTTCTACTTGAAGCAGCCCGTTTTCGAGGGAGCTCCGCGCCCGGAATTGGAACACGACTTTGTTGCACCCGACGTTTTACGGTTATGATACAGGGATTTGCATACACGGCGCGGCGAGTAGCCGGTGCCACTATTATGCTAATGTTTCATCGGCGGAGGACCGCGACTGAATTTCAATTTCCCTGGTTACATTAGCGGAACGACGTTCTCGATGACTTCTGCAATTTGCGGATCACCGGATGGCAGCCGGTTCGGCGGCCGGATTTGGCTGGAAAAGTAAATATCCCGGCCGTTATGAGAGTCGAGAGATCAGGGTGTATGGATGTAGCCATGAAAACGGAATCAATTTCAAAAAAGGAAAGAAGAGAAAAAAGTGAAAAAGCTCGCTAATAGGCAGCTGGTATTAATACTTCAGTTCGTTTAACGCGGCCCGTCGGTTAATTGAAATTTCTTGTTCGCCTAATCTCGAATTACACAATTACACAGTACATTCTCTGGAACACGCGAGGATTACTCCTCTGATTACGATCAGAAGTGTCGATCCTCTCTATAATATTGTTTCTTCGAGACTTTGCTCCGTTGCTTGCGAATTTCTTCATCCTCATCCAGCTCTTAAGGATCTACGTACGTAAAATTTTATTTTATCTTTTTCTTGGAACGAGTTTCAAGATTGTCCAATGACAAAAAAAGGCTGGTCCGCGAGCAAGGAAAGTTGCGGTGAATATAGAAGCGTGACATTTTCGAGGATCGAAAGAAGTTGTACTTCCTTTTCGTTCTTTTATGCCAGATTCGAAAATGCTTGCCGACATCTGTGGTCGAGCACTGGTTGTATTAAATTCACGAGGAGTTCTCGAAAACTGCAAAAATATTTTATATACGTGGTACGTCGCGTTGGCGAGAGCTCGGGCGTACAACGCAGACACTTCAAAGAACTATGTTTCGCGAATACGTTCGCGAACAGTGTAGCGAGCGGATGACGAAAGGGAGGGACGACAAACTGTTGGCAAACATTACTCGGTTCTTGACACTTGTGCGTCATATTCATCTCCACTGTGTCGTAACAGTTTGTATCTTTCACAATTATTTCACGAAATTGAAATATATCTTTCTACTGTCGTATATTTTACCGTTACACGTAATAGGTTTGTCGAATTTAAGTCTTAAAATTTCGAAGATCGATAAAGTAAGAAAAAAAAGGAAACTCTTTAGAGATTTGCTTTATTGCAAAAAGAATTTTAATTTTCTCACTTGGTCAGTAAGTTTATTCAATGCCACTCGACGCAAGAGGTCAAATCGTAGTTGCAGTGGACCAAATATCACCAGAGTATGACGAAAATGGCCAATGTTTGCATTGTAATGCAAACTACATGTGATGCTTGCATTGTTGCAAGTGACCTTTTGAATAGTGTCTTCGTTAAATGGATGATAATGGACGGTACTATTATATACTGGATGACAATATCGATGACAAAATAAATGATAACGTCAGTAAATAACATTTTTGTTTCTTTTGTATAATGATATAAAACATAATAAAAAATACCACAGTACAAGTGAATCAACATTTGAATCGATAGAAAACAAATTAGAGGCGCGATCGCCACTCCCACTCGAAGTCTACTTCACGCCCCCTCGCGAATCACGTGACCCAAATCAACCAATCGCTAATTTTCGTTGCATCAGCGTTGCACCTGAAGAGGCCCGATTTCTGGGTTACCCCCGCTAAAATCACTTTCAGTGATAAAATATAGTATATAATATAAAAAATATAATAAAATAATATAACAACAAACTCTGAAGAACATTTTATCTCTACAAGCTTCTGAAATTTTGACACTCAAATTTGAGACATCATATGTATATATTAATATTTGCATCGTATTATTAATATTCAGTTTGTATCTTCTCATCGCGTAAAAAGTAACCAGAATTATTTGAAACCTGTGCTGTATTAACATTTGTATTTAGTTGTTTTTCCTCATTTACTAGAATTATTTGAATTTATCACGTAAAGAACAGGAGCGGTTCGCTCGACGAAGAAATTCAACTATCGGAAGAAAGATCGTTGCCCGGCGAAGATGGGAAAGTATAAAACGCGTTTGAGATACGATTTGCCGGAAATTTAATCGCGCATTATTAACGATCCGCCTGGGAGAGCGTGTTCTCCCTTTTACGCGTAAGAGGCTCGTATTTATCGAACGCGCAATTAGCGATTCAGGCGCAAAGGGTGGCCGCTATATTAATTTTCCTTGCAAGCTTTCGTAGCCTATACGTTGTAAAGAGAGAGTGCATAGGCGGCGGAAGCTTTACAACCGAGGCAGATGGCGTTGCTACAACGGTGGCTCTCGGTTATGCTGATAAATTCAATTGGATCGTAAAATCCTAAAACTGACGTCGAGTTTCGTACACGACGCAATTCGCCCGTTTCGAATAAGCCGAAATTTACAATAAAGACCCTCCTCCCCCTCTAGGCGCAAATAACGAGCACGATAAACGCGTTCTTAATGGTTGCACTTGCTCAATCAGTTTCACATCGTTTCTTTCAAATGTATAAAACGATATATATCAAATACTCTGATTACTTGTAATTTCCAAATGAGTATTTCCAAGTTTCCAGTATACAATTTCACCTGATATATGGATCAATGCATTTAAAAGAGTATGATTCGATCTAAAAGTTCAATTCTTCACATGTTAAAATTGCGAAATTAATAACATAATGTGCACACCTCAGAATCATTTGTCTATAATTGTAACATCATCTCGATGATAATGATGTGAATCGGTAAGGTGAAGTTTATTTTAAAAAATAAAATTTGATAGAGAAATCATACATAAGATTTCGTGGTTTGTTCAAACTTGAGATGTTTCTTAAGGTTAGAAGTGGCTAAGTGAATGTAACAGAAAACGCATCTACAGTTTGTTCAAACTGATACATTTCTTAAGGTTATAAAAATGCAAGTGTTATCGATTATCAAAATAACACAAGATTCAAAAGACAACATTTCATGCATCTAACAATAAATTCGACAGCGATCGGTGGTGAATCCGTCAGTCGCGATCGAACGCGAACCATTAAATTTCAGGGAAGACCGGGAAATGCTCCTCCACGACGTTTCATCTATCGAGGATTAACATTTTTCATTGCTCGGTCAAGATGCTCTAGGTCCCGTGAGACCCTTGGCCGTCTCAGCGAGATTAGTCGAAGATACGAGCTATAAAAGTGGAACGTACGACCAACGGGGTGGGGAAACCGAAACTGCTCGCCCGAAATTTTCATCATTTTTCACCCAACGAAGAATCGAGTTCCTCCATTTGCGTTCACGTTTTTTTTCCTCTTTCTTTTCCTTTCTCGCCAGCGCGCGAAAAAGTACTTGCAAAGTCGCGTCATTTAGCTCCCGGCGACTCGGCTCGTTTATTACGATCGTCGGCGGCTTGAAATAGGGCGGCTGTTGGAAACTTTCGAATTTACGCCCACCTTCGAAAAATATTATTTACGTCGCGGGGCACCGGCGCGCAACCGAGTTATCGTGTTTCCTACACGTTTTACGACACGTCGGGCGAAAATTCACCGGAAACAGAAATTCCGCGGGCTTTAACGACGTTGAGGAAGTTTGCGATGATCCGGTAAGACGCGAAAGATACTCGCGCTCGCGGTGAAAATGAATTTTCGTCAACCTGGTTCTGGCAATGTGGCGTTGTTGTTCGACGATTAGCGACGAGAGTTTCGTAACTCGACTTTAACACCAGCTCGAATAACGACTCGGGAGAATCGGTGCAGTCGTGTTCTTTCTGCCTTGATCCGTTTATTCAGTGGTACGTTTTATCAAACTGTCTACTACTGGGGAAGTTGAGTGTAGTTTTAAATAATGAAATTTACTGTTAGAAACAAAAAAACTGCACGACTTGCACCCCAGTACGATTCGTCTCACTGAAAGGCCCAGACAATGCCACTCCTACTCGAGGTCTACGCCACGCCCCCTCACGAAACACGTGACCCAAATCAACCAATCGCTAATTTTCGTTGCAGCAGCGTTGCACCTGAAGAGGCCCGATTTTCTGGGTTATCCCCGCTTTTTATCACTTTCAGTGATAAAATGAAGACAAAGTTTGGTTCTTGTCGAAATATGTTTGCAGACTCTTTCGTGTATGCTACGAGTTAAAAATAAATTTTTACGATTTCTTGCTGTCTCTCCAGAAAATTGACAATTGGAAGAAATGAAACTTTCATTTGAAGAATTGAGATATACCGACGAGGAGCGAGACAAAAGTTTGCGAATTGTTCAAATCTTTTCTTCCGAGAATCGAAAAGATTCGAAATCGCACTGTTGCTATTACTACTTAGTATCTGTCTATATGATTTTCCTGTTTGGAACAGATTTAGAATCTTCTTCGTTTAAAGTTTGATTAGAGTAGCGGGTATGAAACGCTCTACCCTAGTCGAATCGTTTATCCTGTCGGAACAGTTGGTCTTTCCGCGAACGTAGTCAAAGTGAAATTCTACACTATGCAGACACGTAGAACGGGAGCGTTCGATCGTCAATAGTCGGCGATCGATCGTTACACTCGCATTGTGGCAAAGATTTTTGATCGGCTTTGACCGATCAAAAGTCCGGCCTGTTAGCTTCCATTGACGGAGGAAGAGAAGAGAAGAGAAAGCTTTGCGGTTGGCTCGCGTTGAATATTTTAACGTCTCGTTCGCTTATTCGCGTTGCCTGCTAAAGGTCTGCCCTCGGTCTGCTTGTCGGAAGTCCGTTGCAGGCAGTGACTGTCAACTTTTCTGACAGCTTCATGCACGAAATTCCCATTGTCAGTGGCCGCGTGAATCGCTCGGAAATACGAATAAAAGTCCCTTTTCTCCCGATCGACGCGCTAGTTAAAGAACGAACGAGGCACCAGTTCACGCCGCAAGTAGTAGAACTCGATGATGTGGCAGATTTGCGGTCGTACGATTTAAACGGTGTTTGCGCGATCGATTAAGGAACGTTCGTCTCTATTTTTCGTTCCAGGTTGGGCTAGGTACTGTTATTCTGAAAAATAGATTTACTTTCGACGGAGTATTATCAATTATGTGCGAGGATTTGTCTCGATCGAATCATCCTCTTTGCAACAGAGAGAAAATTTCAGCGTGACATTTACTTGGCATTTACGTACACAAGGTTTTTAAAACTCATTCAGACTTCTTCACAGAGCATGAGAAAAGTCACGAAAAATGAAATTTCTGTTTTGAAAGCACGCAGCTTTTATCAGAAATCAATAGACTCCAATCCTCGAGTGGATGTTCAGATAATCCTTGGTCCTTTTTTTTTTTTCTTTTAACCACGTACTTATGATTTACGTCACTATGAAGAGAAAAAAGGGAAAAGGAATGTTTTTGACTTGATGATCTTGCCTCAATTTCATCCAAAGTTAAAATAAACATTTTTTAAATTTTTCTCCAAATGCTAACAGAGTCTACCAATTATGACATTTTTTCACAAAAAAAAAAAACAACTTTTTCAATCTCCCCCGATTTCTTGTTTCAACGACGAAGTCAGCGAAATAGACAAAGTTTAAATAAAATTTGGGAAACTAAACTAGAAATTTATCGAAATTCTCCAGAAATCACGAAATATGTACGAATAAAGGCAAACTTTTCCTCGCGCTCGTGGCAAGTCCGTTTCATTTCCTTCGTCGCTGCGGTCAACCTGATTTAACATAAACCAAACGTAAACGTCGTGAAAGCAACCAATCGCCGGTATGATCGATCGGGCCAATGACAGTCGGTGCCGTAAGGATTGTTCAAAGCGGGATTGACGACTCGATCGAACGATCGATCGGGGATCCCTGACTCGGGGGGGGGGGGCGAAACTACAGTTGCTCGTGCCAGTTAGATAGAGGCGGCCGGCCAAGCGAAGGGGCAGGGAGAGGAGGAAGGGATACCGTGACTTGGACTAGCACCGAGTATCGATCTCCTCTATTATTAGTTCGTCGTCGACCCCCATTAGAATCGTCAGAAACGCCGCTCATAACTCTTTTCAGACTTCGTTATCGGACGTTTCACGGCGGATAACGCGTTTGACGTGACTGCCGGCAGTAGCCTGTCGCCCTAAAGCTTCTGGCTTCCCCTGTCCCGGCCGATTTCGCGGCCGCTGCCTGCCTGCCTGCCTGCCCACAAGAGACGAAGACACCAGGTCGGCTCGCGTGCTCAGGGAGCACTGATCGAGCCCTGGATTACGTAAACAAGAGCGACAACTCGCACGGTTGTACCTAGCTCGTTCGCAGTATTTCATAGAAGCCATTCTTCGAGAATTCTTCGATCAATTTCGCCTTAAGGATGTCCACGTGTTTGCGTTGATCCGTGCGGGGGTTGAAAGTTACAACGATCGCGATAACGGCGCGTTGGCACGTTCGCTGCGACGACGACTGCAAGACGCGAGAAACTGCGGTGGAATAAATGAGATGTCCGTAGAATAAATAAAAAGTAATGTAAGAAAATAAAATATAATGTAACAGATGATGCGTAAGTTGTAACAATAGTATAATGAATAATTGAAAATTTTACAACGTAGAAGACGAATTATACTGTATGAAAGTTACTGTATTGTCGCATATGGCATTAAGGATGCATCAGTTCGCATAGAAAAAATAAACAAAAGGTGAAATTGAAAAAAAAAAATCTGAACGAGTCAACAGATAATTCAAAATAAATGCACTTTTATTAAATCCATAGCTGCTGTTTATTTCGCATATATCTGGCCTGTCGGTATAAGCAGAATGGAACAAATGTTTGCACGTAGCAACAACACAACACGTTTCCAAACATAACGAAACATTCTGAAATTGCCAATTTATGCGCCGTAAGAGTTAATCCGTCTCTTTGTTTCCCGCTTTCTTCATTCGGGAAAAGGGATTTGTTAGCAAACGGCTGGATGGACAAAGTGTAAATTGCATATTAATTATTGTAAACGTGCGATAAATTGGCATCCTAAAATACAATAAATAACAATTGCGATATTGAAACGTTAAATTGCCGCGAGAGACGTTTTAAGAATTAATTTCTCCAAATTTTACCAATTCATTTGTGATTACTTATGATTTTTCGTTCGCGCGAGCTTACATTTGTACGAGCAAATTTGATCGGCAGCAGTTCACGTAATCGGGCATTAATTAAAATTTCGTTCAAACGAATGGAGTTTACATAAGCGGAGTTCCTCTTGTACCAGTTGTTCAGTTCGTTCATAATCAAATATTCGTTGAGCTTCGCGATATTTTGCCAATTAAGAAAGAAAAATAATCAACTATGCATTTGTCGTTCAATTTGCTCGCACAACTTTAAGTATTACAAATCGTTACGTTGATTAGGCTTCTCACCTTATTTTTTCAATTTCTTTTCAATCCGAATATCTGGTGCCTAGATCAGTCTGGTACGCATATTCCTCAAATTGTACCTTTGATCAATTTACACGAGTTCTAGCCTTTCCAATAATTTCCTCCTCGAAAACTCTATCTTGGGACAATTGTTATACTTTGATTTACAATTGATTGAAATTTTCTCTAGCGTTCGATCAATGTTCTTTGTAAGAGGCTGATCAAATTTGTCAGCAGTTCTCCGTTTCGTTGTCCAAATTTTCTATAACTATGGACTAAGCTTCTCAAACTTAAGTTTGTCAAACGTCGTCGTCGATAATTGTACTCCAGCTGGTACGTACCATACGTTCTCTGTTCGAAGCAGCGCGCAACGACGACGACGTCGGCGTCTCTCGGCGGGGAAAAATATTCAACGCGGTGAGATCCAAGTGGCCGAGGGTACTTGCAGCTCCGCGGAAATACTACTATCGGCTATTTAGCTGTAAATATAAGCCTGCCAGGGATTGCCGCGCTTCTGGAAGCTTCATACAACCCTCTTAGGAACTGCAAGCGGTTTCGTCGAAAGGAACAAAGAGGGGGGGGATGCGGGGGCGAACAATGCGGCTCTATAACGGCAGAGCAGTTCGAAGCGAAGGGTATTGATCGAGTCATAGCTGCGTGTTTTCTTCTTTCCAAAGAATCATTCATCGACGCGTTTCGCGGTTAACGTACTCTCCCCGCTGTTACCACGTGGATGGTCCACTAATTAATCTTGCGTACTGTTACGAACGTCGAGCTTTATCGGGATAATCGTTGAATTTCGATTCGTACTACTGGCTGTGAGCAAGGAATATCGAAAGCCACTGATTTGATCGATAGTCCGATCAATGCTTTTAATAATGAAATTCCACAATAATGAATAATATAAAATCAGTGAATGAGTAATGAGTCATATAAAAATAATGAATAATAAAAAAAATCAGTGGTTCCCAATCTTTTTTTGGCCATGAGAAAAATCCTGATGCTCCATCTCCGTGACACAATAATAATTCTTGTTATTCTTCAGATTCTTCCTGATTTCCAAGCAATTTATAAAAGTGATCAAAGAACAAGACTGACTCCTTTCCAAAAAATTGATATAGTATTTCTTTCCAATCGTACTGCAGTTGGACTTGGACACGGTGATGGATTTCATCAAAATCTGATGGGTTTTATCAGGATATGAATAATTCAATAATGAGTTTCATTCGTATGAAAATATGAAAAATTCATTAACGTGTGGGCATTTTATCTCGCAAAATAACGCGGCTTGATATACATAGGCGTTCGGAGTAAAAGGACGGCGCTCTGTAGATCGTGACGCGGTTCAAATAATTGCGTAATAATTGCATTATTATGTCATTAACTAAACAATGTCGTTCAAAATAAATAGCGGATTATTAGTATTGCGTCAGCCAATCAAACAATTACTTCCATAGTTTGACATTGTTATTCACGTGATAGTAATTGATATTGAAACGGATAACTAAAACAATATTAATACAAACAGAGAGAGAGAGAGAGAATGTAAAAATCCAATCGATACAGAAAACGATCCTCCAATTAATTTATATTCGTTAATTTTACAGAAGCGCGCAGAAATGCGCAGAAATTATTACAACACATTTGTTAATGTACGATGTATCAATTATGTGACGCATAATATTAATACGTAAAATATTCGAAACATCGAATTATCTGATTCAGCGATCGAAACAGATAATCTCTGCTTAGCTTCCATTCGAAATTTGACGCGTTTGTTAAAAAATTCGATCGCGCGCATTTTGTGTGTCGCTGTTTTCATTATTTCGAATTTCTTTTCTAATTCCTAGTTTCTAGTTCCTTTCTAGTAAATTTTCGTGTGCTCGAAGACTCATAACTGGAACGTTATTCACTCTGCCGATATGCATTTTCCAGCTGTTGAGGCCAAGTTTTACCTGGCGCGGGAATTTTTATTCACAGAGTTCGCGACCCACGCAACGTCGAACACGCGAGTGTCGCGTGAATTTGAGATTCGTGCTCCCCCCCTCCCCCGTAAGATATAGAAGAACGAAACGTGGAAGGAATATTTGACAGAGCAAGATTAGATGTAATGTACCTTCGTTACTTTCGAATGTTCACGATTCTACAAAGTGACTTCGAGTGCCTTCAAATTAAATTCAAACTAAACTCTAATCAAACCTGACAATTGAAAGTCTTTTAATACTCGTTAAAAATCTAAAAGTTTAAGCATATTATTAACAAATTAAGAGTATATTCGCTTTCTGATATATTTGTCCCTTTATATTTATTCTATTTATTCTGTTTATCATTATATTTATCCCTTCTCGAAGTGTTTCAAGCTCTAATACTGATTTAAACATCCAAGGACTTGAGTAACAGAACGAGAAGCAACAAAAAGTCTCTTGCGACGTATCGATCGTGTGGACGTTATTATAAAAATCTCGGGCAAAGTAGGAAAAAAAGAAAGAAAAAGATTGACAGGGAGATATTATCCCACAGTCGTAATAGATATCCAGTTTCCGTTCCCGTATCGTGGAAATTAAGTCAGCAACGAGCCCGACGCGAGCGATTTCTCCGCGATTCTCCGGTTGCAATTAAAAAACTTCATTCCGCGTTTCGTGCCACGTGTTCGACGTTGTCTGCACGGCGCAGCAACAAAGGGTGAATTACGCGGGATTACGGCCGCTGGGAGGTAGTTAAAGGGCGT
The DNA here is from genome assembly GCA_030673865.1 of Melipona bicolor. Classification (NCBI taxonomy): domain Eukaryota; kingdom Metazoa; phylum Arthropoda; class Insecta; order Hymenoptera; family Apidae; genus Melipona; species Melipona bicolor. Next base: position 3,547,456 of record JAHYIQ010000017.1, read on the forward strand.
AATTCGGCGCGAGACACAGACACAGAAGAACAGAAAAAAGAAAGGAACAGCGCGATACGTCTCGGGCAACGCCAAAGTCTATTCCCGCGGCGGATTTTAGTGGATATGCAGTTGCTTCTATCGTTATCTTCCTCTCTCTCCCCCCTTGGGCTTCTCCATTTCGCTCCAGCTCGCGCCAGATGGCCGCGAGTTTTCGTTATCGAGCCACTTGTTACTACATTATCCCGCGTTTCGCTTCTCGTCGTAAAATACACGGACTGGCTATAAAGCAACTCTTTCAAACGTGGTCCTGTTGGCGAAGTTGGCACTCGTTTGCTGGCAAGCTAGAAGTGTCTGGGTCCCAAGGTCCTCTTTGTACCCTTCCGATGCATCAACTGCAAAGAGAGGTTTGCGAAGGATGCAGTCGAAATTTTGGAGAGCGTGTGGAAGAAACAAGAAAGTGTCGATAAAGTGTTCGATGCATCCTTGTAAGGAAAGTGCTGAATTGCACGAAGCGTGTTCTTTAGGACAAGCGAAAAACTAACTTTGGAGCAGAATTGGATTTTGTTAATTAGCGAAACCTCAGCTAATTAAGGGACTAGTCAAATTAATTTAACTTAGTTGAACGGAATTTAATTTTGTTAATTATAGAAACAGTGTAGCTCAAAGTGTGAATTGAGAGACGTTTGTTCTCGACGATAGCCAAGACGAAATTTAAAATAAATATTTGTGGACAATGGCAGAGCGTCATAGGAAGAGGAACGTTGTTCTTCTCCACTGAGTAAATTACGCTGATCAATTACGATTGGTCAAGGACTTTTTCTGCAATATTTATACAGTGATAATTCGAAAATCACGGTTTTTGTAAGGACACGTATCGTCCGTAGATTGCGGATTTTCAGTATCATTAATCGGAGGTTTTTATAACAATCCGCAGAATTTTCTTTCAATTCTCTATTTCCAACGATGAAATCTCGCGTGATTTTACACGTATCGACGGCGATATAAATTGCGAGTTAAAATAACCAGCGTTTCACTCGCTGGTTCATTAAGAAAATGAATATCTGTGATAAAGGTAAATTAACGAACATACCCGATATTCTGCAATTAATTGGAAGTTAATTAGCAGAGAAGTCTCGTAGATTCCACTTCTCTTATATCTCAAAACTCAAATCGTCTCAAAAGTAGAGGCTCGAAGCGATTCTGTCGCGAGTAAATAAACGAGAGGAGAAACGAGATAATTCGTTGCCAATATTAAATTCCTCCGCTCTCTCGCCATACTGGTCCGTTTCGAGAAGGTAGAACGAGGCAATTCGATATGGCAGAAACAGACCGGAGGTGGTTGCGTGCGGTAACGAGCAGCGCCAGGAGTTTCCCGCACGAACGAGAATGCATTTCGTTCCGCTCGATTCTACCGCGAAATCGAGATCCACCCTAATGGTGCTCCTTTATTCCTTCCTTTCTAGTTTCACGTTTTCCCTCCTTTTTCGCTCTTTCTCTCTTTCTCTCTTTCTTTTTCATTTTTTTTTTTTCTCTACCTTCGCTGGCCGTCAAGAATTCGAAGGAAGAGCGAGCGCGCGTCGAGAGATTTTCGGGAAGCGAACGGGAGGGAATCGCACGCGACAAGAGAAACGAGCCGGTCGTTAACAGGGAGGCAGGGATACCGTGCTATTGGAAGAAGCGTTTGCTGGAACGTTTCATTGGAACAAATCGCGGCCGATCTCCCGCAGGCTTTCTCCCTCCCTCTCCGACATCGCCAGCGCGCAACCCTTAATATTTCTCCGTTTTCGCGTGAAACGCGCGACTCGACGCTTTGTTCCGCTTCTTTATCGTCCAGGCTCCCACCCTACCCTGCCTTTTATCCGCTGCGCTGGAAAAACCGTCTGCGAGGGAATGACCGCGATACGTCTCTGCCGCCTTTGCTTTTTCCCTTTTCTTCCATCCCCGTCTTTGTTTTTCCATTCGACTTCCGTCTCCTTCGGTGTTTCTTTCGTCTTCTTCGAATAAAATGGAAGAATCTTTCTCTCTCTCTCTTTCTCTCTCGACCTGATTCCTCGTGGGTCGAAGGAATTTCGTTGCACGGCGTAACGTAGAAGGGCAACGTGACTTGCCATAACGCGCGGTTTGTCCCGTTGTTTGCCGTAGTTTGGACGTTGGAATGAAAGTAGCAGTTTGCATTAACAGCATTTGCTTAAGCTGTGATTGCAGCAGGAGCCGGGTGGCGGTGGAATTTTTACAAGGTCAACCCATTAAGGGTTCAACTCGTTAGTAGAATATTTGATAGAGTTAAAATGGATGCACGTGGTTGCGCGATTTTGGCCGCGTGTTTTGAAAATTTTATCGCTTAATACATTTCGTCGATGCGACGAGAACGTGTCGAATGAATTATTCATGACAATTGTTAATTTTAAATCGGCATAAATTAACCAACGCAATCAACTCGTGCAATTAATGATCTTCTTTTATGAGCAAACGAAATTCCGCAGCGTTAATTCGTTGGCAAGGCAGATCTTCGTCTTGAATCAGAAGTGAATTTTCTTTTTACTAATATATACAATTAGTAATTGATACATTTAATTGATCATCTTTTTTTCTTGTAAGTAGACTTGTTGTATATGACATATAGAGACATGTATGCAGACAATTAGGTACATAATACAATAACGTACCTAAATATTAACATATACCTATTAATGTATACCTAAATATTAATATATACCTAAATACACCTATTAATATATACTTAAATGTTAACATATATCTATTAATATATACTTATATATTATTTAAATATTATATACATACTTAAATGTTAACATATATCTATTAATATGTACCTAAATATTAACATATACCTGTTAATATATGCCTAAATATTAACACATACATGTTAATATGTACCTAAATATTAACATATACCTATTAATATATACCTAAATATTAACATATACCTATTAATATATATCTAAATGTTAATATGTACCTAAATATTAACATATACCTATTAATATATACCTAAATATTAACATATACCTATTAATATATATCTAAATATTAACATATACATGTTAATATGTACCTAAATATTAACATGTACCTGTTAATATATACCTAAATATTAACATATACATATTAATATATACCTAAGATATACCTATATCTTTTTCTCTTGTAAATAGACTTCTCATATGTATAGAGAGACATACCTATAATAAAAATACATGTAATTATATTTTTGGCGGTGTTCAGTCGCGAATGTATTAAAAAACTATCCATTTCGTTACCATTTTCACGGTTAAATCAAAATAAAAATGTGAAACGATCGCAGAGGAGAAAGAATCGTTCGATGTTGCCGACATGTCGATTGAAGTTTCATTTTAAGAGCCGGTGTTAGGTTCGTGTCGCGACACGTGTTACGATCTGCCGATACACAAGCATATTTCGCAGCGCCGCACTCGCGCGTCTTTTTGTCCGTTCCGGAGCCGAGGCTCGCTGGAAAATGTAATAACTGAAGGCCCGCCGGGAGGCGGCGAAGACGGAGGCAAGATACACCGGCGGATACGGATTCGCCCTGCGACTCCGATCGGAAAACTCGCCGTTCTCGTTACTCACGAGAGTAGCGTTCGTTCGATCCGCCGGTTGTTTATCGCCGCGCCGTCCCTCCTAATGTAATATCTTCGTCGGCTCCGCTGCGAGAGAAATCGACCGCGAAGAATGCGACAGACAACGATCGACACACGTTTCTCAGTCGTTCTACAAAGGTGTCCGTGTTCTCTACGTGATCTCCTCTCCCATCGGGACGCGAATCGAAGCGATTCTCTTCGAATATTTGTCACAACGAGTGTCTGCTGTTTTAACCCTTCGACTGCTTTCTTCTTAGATTTCTCCGCGCGAAATCTAAATTTGTACTCTGTGCATTGATTGTCAGAGCGTTTCGCGCATATTATATCGCATATTTATTAACGATAATAATAGCCTCGGGGCATGCATTTATTTATTTACGATAAAAAATCTATTATTTTGAAACATCCAAGGAAATTGAACTTTTGCCATTTTTTTATGACGCCTTTGATCTTTTTCATTCAGCTTCGAGTATTCATTATTCTGTAACAATGGCTGCTATGATATGTAGCACCTACAAAAGTGTTGGTATTATACATTTATTTATTCACGATAAAAAAATTTATTATTTTAAAATATTCAAGGAAATTCAACTTTTGCCATTTTGTTGTGACGCCTCTGATCTTGTTCAAGTATTTATTATTCTGTAACAATGGCTGCTATAATATATAGCACCTACAACAAAAGTGTTGGTATTATGCATTTATTTATTCACGATAAAAAAATTTATTATTTTAAAATATTCAAGGAAATTCAACTTTTGCCATTTTGTTGTGACGCTTCTGATCTTGTTCAAGTATTTATTATTCTGTAACAATGGCTGCTATAATATATAGCACCTACAACAAAAGTGTTGGTATTATGCATTTATTTATTCACGATAAAAAAATCTATTATTTTGAAACATCCAAGGAAATTCAACTTTTGCCATTTTGTCGTGATGTCTCTGATCTTGTTCGTTCAATTTTAAATATTCATTATCCTGTAAACAATGACTGCTATGATAGCATCTATAAAAGTATTAATACACCAAATTTACGTGATTAGGTCCAAATATAATTTCGTACCAGGGCTGGAAAAATTTCGCGGCACGAAGATGAAATATAGAAATACAGAAAAACGCGATACACGCCGATGGTTTTCGCAATTTGCGCATCTGTCCTAGAAAGTAAACTCGAGGATTAAAATAAATTCGTGAAAAATTTAGAGAGACTCGCGCAGAATCTCCGCATCTCTAGCTGAGTAAACTGATTCCCCTCTGAATCGTCGTTTGTCAAGTAACTCCATCGCTCAAATCGCACGTTCCAGCTTGCGTGCACGCTCGCGCGTCCGTGCGATTCAGCCCACGTTTTCACTTCGATCTGTCTTCGTCTTCTCTGCCGCGGACGCGACTGTTTTCACGCTGCGGATTGAAAATGGATTCGAAACTGTTCGCCGGGTAGAACGTAATCTCGAAAATAGAGCCGCTTTGACATCGACGTGTGTGTTCCGGGGGAAAAAAAAAAGTCGGTCGAGCGATAAAAACCCGAAAAAAGTCCGCCTTTGTGCGTCCCGGCTATTCGCGATGACTTTGAAAACACCGCGCGTGCTTGAATTTCATGCGCGAAATTCTTTCTCTCTCCTTTATCCTTTTTTTCTTTTCTTTCCTTTTTTTTTTCGAAATTTCGAAATTCGGTTTCTCGCTGCTCGCTCGGTCTTTGTCCTTTCTCTTCTGTGTTTTTCTCGTGCTAAAACTGCTAAAAACTTTCGGCTAACAATAAGAAACGCGGCGTCAAATTTTCTATTAACAGCACGTAGAACCAGCGACGAATCGAATCGCGGAAACTTGTATCGGAAAAGTTGAAGTACGCGGAACAGGAAGAAGTTTGTACGTTGCAATTGAAGAATACAAGTTTCTTCTCGATGTGCAGAGTCGTCGTTGCGCTCGTGGTACAATTGGCCAGTGATTGTGATTGCGATCATTCTACACGCGAAAATAAATGAAAAAGAAAGAATGAACAGAATCGATTAGAATCGGGAAGAAAATTTTCATTTCGAGACTTCGTTTCTGAGAGAATCGTCGGCTAATTTCAGAGAGTTTGAGTTCTATGATATAAAAGTAAGTAAAAAATGTAGACAAAGTGTTATTCTTTCTTTTCGATTTATTTTCACGATATATAAAAAATCAGGCTACATTGAAAAATCATTCAAACTTTAATAACGCGAATTATGAATTGGTTCGATTCATTTTGACGCTTTGATGGCATTAAAGCTTGAATTTGGAAGAAAAATTTACAGATCAAAACTTGGTGGAGAGAAGAGGCGACGAAAGGTTGGAACTCGTTTAATTGGTCGTTTCTCAATTAACTTCGATATCGAAACGCGGCCACGAACGCTTTCCCGATAGATGGATTGCGTAAGATATGCAGACTTTCTGGGAAGAGAGAGATTTATTTTTCATCGGGGAAATAAATCACTTTGTCTGGAAACAAACGGTTGTCCGTTATTTCCACGTAACGCGAGAGTTATATGATGTTATTCATTAGGAGCTTTTAATCACTATCAAAAATAGAAATCTCTCTTCAGTCTGGTAAATTTAGGAACTCTAAATAAAATTGGAATGCAAATAATATCTAAATAAAAAACTGCACGACTCGTACGTTTCGTCTCATTGAAAGGCCCAGAAGCAACTGTTCTGACTAGGAAATGAAAACGACTTTTTGCCATAAAATTTTATTACACAAAACAAATTACAGGCGCGATCGCTCAGTACCAGACAACGCCACTCCTACTCCACGCCCCCTCGCGAATCACGTGACCCAAATCAACCAATCGCTAATTTTCGTTGCATCAGCGTTGCACCTGAAGAGGCTCCTTATAACGCGAGTTATTCCCAGCAAATTGTGCCGGAAATAATTTCTCACAATTTTCCACCACGCGATGCAAGAACCATCCATACGTCACGAGCTCTCGATTTAATGTTAGAAAACTTTGGTTATATCCTTAGCCTAGAAATAGCCTGCCGGTAATTTTCCTACGGTGTAGCGCACGTGTTACGCAAGAGTTGTACGTACGTAGTTTTCGAGGCATGATATCTTACCAAGGTCACTGCATATTGCATCACTCGCGCGAATAGGCTTCACGTCGGGCCATTAACCAACCTGCCATAATTTACCAGCCCCCCTCCCCCGTCGAATAAAGACACGTCGCAAAACGTTGCGCGCTAGTTCCAAACGGGTTCGGATCACCCGGTTGCGTTCGATAGATTTTGTCGAGACTCTCGAACGCAAACTGCAAATTACTAGCTGGCAATTTCGGACGAGCTCGACAACGAAGGCTCGAAACAACGAGGACGAAATGATTAATGAAACGCGGTGACTCGCATCGCGAGACCCGCCTGCCGTCCCTAGACAACGAACGACGATCCTGAATCGGTTTTGATGGATCGTCCCGATCGCGTTGATGGATCGCGGCGCTACACGATTTCTTACTTTACCTTCGTCGTTTGCCGACCGCTTTGATTCCGTCGCTCGATTGAGCAGTCGAAGAAAGAGCGTCGACGATATTCGGAAGTTTCATTCGAACAAACGAGGAGGTAAAAAAAACGGGCAACAATTTTGCTACAGGAAAACGTGCGGTGAATCAGGGATTTGAAAGTTACGTAGATCAGCAGCGCAGAATTTTCAGAGTAAAAAAGAGAGAAGTGCTTGAAATACCTGAAATGTAATTAATGATTAAAATATATTGATGTAGATAAACGCATGCAAGGATATTAGTACAGCAGTAATTATCTATGAATCTCGAGATGTATAATTGGATAATTATTGTACAATATTGGAATATTCTACAATAAATATATACGTATTATAATGTATTACACAATTGACATACAATAATTTAATTATGTAAATAATTTGTTATAAATGTGTTATTATGTGTTTGTATATAGTTAATTACAGAAATATCAGTACGATAATAACTATCTATGTATCTATCTATAATTGAATAATTACATGAAACATTTTACAATAAATATTTATAATATTGTTTAAAACTGTATTGTAACATGTTACAGAATTAATATACAATAATTTAATTATATAAATAATTTTATATATATATATATATAAAATATTAAATTAAAAAGAGAGAGAGAGAGAGAGAGAGAGAGAGAGAGAAATATATTAATGCAGTGCAGAAAGCTTCGTTTATTTCGTTGAAATCGTCGAAGAAGTCGAATATTAAATAACATCAATACAAAATTTTAACTATCATGCCCAGATTTTGTTCTAGTAGGTTCTGAACAATCATTTTATCCTATTAGATTCATTATGAAAATACTGAAATAACATCTTACTTGAAATCAACCCTTACTTTTTACTTTTATAAATTATACTTACTTTTATAAATCCACTTGCAGTTTTTATATCCAGACGACAGTCAGTGTAGCAGTAACCTAAGAATTTCTAAATTTTTAAATTGCGATACACGGCGCCAGACGAATCGTGCGCGATTTCCCGCGATCGTGGACGTCACATGCATTTCCCGGACTGGCGAACTCCGCAGGGGGCAACGTTGTATATTTTTATTAGCCGGGACGGCTCGATAAAGTGGAACGATTGGAAATTCGAAACGTTATTGGATATTCATGATCTGGCTAACGATATCGGGAATCGAGCGTATCGAATGATGAATGCCCGGTAGTTAATCTATATCTAAAATAGAGATGACCGACGGGGCGTAGAAACAAGTAACGCGCTAATAAAATCAATTCACCGGAGAATATGGATGCGTTACGCACGAATGCCGCATCCGTACACGCGTACACGGTGTTTGCAAGGGTTGTTAGATAGAAACCAGCGGCGTTGCAACGCCATCATTCCAGACAGACAGAGAAAAAGAAAGAGAGAAAGAGAGAAATTTGACATTTCTTTCTTTTACGCCAGGCGTCACATATATATATATATACTTGGTGACCAACAAAAATATTAATACAAATAAACAAATGAAAATATCAACGCTAGAACGATCGTAAAATATTCTACAACATTCTACAAATATTCGAAATATTCTACATGCGAATCATTATAATTTAAATTAAATTGATTAAATTACGTTTACAGAAACAGAAATTAATATTAATTGATATTAACAATATCCGTATCTTTCTATCTGAATCGTCATATTGACGATTTTGTTGAAGCAATAAAATTGTTTGCAATTATTTATGAAAACTTCTCCAGCAAGACAATTCCAACAATAATTAAACATATATTATATATTAAATATTATTATTATTATTATTATTATATTATTATTTCTTGCACGCAACTGTCAATTCAAACATCCCGCCGGAGAGAAGAGAATTCACTCGGTTGGAAACTGCAGCCGGAATTAAATCGCCGTGGCGGACGTAAAAGACGCTGAGGGCGGAGATATCGGAGGGAGGAGACGGATTAAACGGAGCGTGAGCAACGAAAGGAAAAGAAATCGAACGGTATTATTCTCTGGCAATCAGCTTGAATGCCGATACAAGGTGTCCAACTATTCAGCGAAAACGTCCGCGGAGAAGAATGAGATATTTTTCTTCTGTTGTGCACGGGCGGGCACGGTGGAACTCCGTTTATGCCGACTCCGTCTGTTCGAGCCCCTATTAGATGGATTCTTGCTGGTTGGATCCACTTGTTCGAACGTGAATTTCTATTATACGAACGTGGAAAATCATTGCCAGAGGGGAGGGGGGGGGGGTAGGGGAGGATCAATCGGGATTCCTATTATATGAATTCCAATTATATAAATTATTTCCGACGAGTCTCTACCGTAACAGGGATTTGAACGAACAATGTAAGAAAATTCGAAGCGAAAATTCGTGAAACTTTAGGTTAGATTCTACCAGGAAAAGAGAGTGAGAAAACCACCCTGTGAAACTGTCCTCAATTTTTACTCGTTTTACTCGTCGTTTCGTCTCTTTTCTATTTTAACAAACGCGAGGTTCCATTGTGAGAATATTTTTCACATTACAATCACTATACGCAGTGATCGCAGAAAATTACGCGTTGTATTATTCGACGATTGTACGATTCCCCGACATAAAACTGACGAAATTATTGTTAGGTCCGCTCTGGTCCAAATCTGAATTTGATTTGTCGAATCATTTATTAATCAAACGTTAAAATTAATTGGAATAATCCGCTGTCAAGCGGCGTAGCAAATGTAATTTAGAGATTAAATTCGATCGTGTTATTCGCGTAATAATGAATACGTAATTGGTTCGTAGTCTGAAATTTTAAGCGAGGTATTTGATAATCGACAACTTTGATCATTTTTCGAGCTCGTTTAACTTTTCTGCAATGGTAATATTTCTTTAAACTGGTAATGAAACAACGCACGAAAGACGTGAAATTCTGCATATCCCGTAGAAACATAGCGAGTATGAATTTAAGTCAAAATTTACACATTTAGCTATTGTATTATATTTTGCATCCGATAGGACAGAATCCGTCACAGTAGCGAATGATCAACGATCGCTTAATTGTTAGAGAGTTGGAAGGCAAGTTGACGAAAGGTTAGGACCAATCTCGAAAGAGCAGTCGATCAACAACGGGATTCGATATAACGCGGGTTAACTTTGGGACGGGGGAGAGGCAAGGATAATCGAGGTCGGGGGAAATCGGCGTGGACCAGAGTGGCTCTCGAGGCGTCGAACTTCTCCATTAGCGGTGTCTCTGTTCCCCAACAAATTTCGCGCTTCCGTCGAGAAGCTAGCGAAGGAAAGCTTGGTAATCTCAAGTGGGCGAGGGGGCCAAAGAAAGTAGCAAGAGCGATCGTACTCGGAAACAATGCTCTGTTTTGCGGCCGCCGCGAGAAATCGCAGACTACACGCAGAAGCACTCGGCCGGTTGACCAGTTTGCCGTTTGCGTCAAGGCGACACCCACCGTCTTCCAAGGCGATGTTGTTCGACCTTGAGAAAATTTTTGTCGTTCAGTTTTCTTCTTGGACTTAAAATTTTAAATCGAACTCGCAAACGATAGGCCTTTTCAAAAAATCAAATTACATTATATTCAATAATTGATTTTTTTTAAAACTAATTAATTAAGCGTTATTCAATTTTCGTAACTCAGCGAATTGACGAATACAATTATAATTAGATTACCGATAATGTTAACATTGTATAATCTAACGCTATCTTACACTAATTTTTCTTCGAATTTTCCCGTAATATCATTATGAATTAAAATACATAATTCTCATCGGAAAATGGATCGAAAACACATTGGCATTTCCAAATATTCCTGAAATTTTCGAAATTTCAGTCAATCACAAAAGAATCGAGCGACGAGTGATAACGTTCGACGACTTTCTCACCCTTGACACCTTTACAGCTTCAAGACGCTGTTTCGCGAGTCTTCAATGGCTCTTTTCGAAAAAAAAGAAAAAAAAAAAAAGTAAAACCAACGAGACGAAACGTCGAACGACACGGGCCATCTTCATTTCGCGAACAGCTCGTCCAGGGGAAACGTCACGTTCGACCTCGTTCCACGAGCCGCCGCGATCACGTAGCAAAGGTTGCTACGAATGGGCGAGAGAGAGACAGAGAGAGAGAGAGGTCTGGCATTTCGCGGGCCTCGAAAGAATGGACCAGGAAGCAACCTGGCGAAACGCGACCGAGAGGCGTGCCGAGAATGCCCGCGATGATCGCGATTACAGCCGACTCCGTGAATTTGTAGTTTCGCTAATTGAGTCGCCCCGTGTCCCGCTAATGGAACCCACCTCCCCCCCCCCGTGGTTCTTTGGTTCGTTCGTTTTTAACCGCTTCCCCCCTCCACCCACCCCCTTGCGCGGACTTTCTTCCTCTCTCGAGCAAATTGCCGCGAATGAATTTTAAAACGAAAGCTTTTAAAACGAGTTAATTGTCTCTGCGTTAAGCGGTTTCGTTTTGCCGGGAGAAGGAGAGGGGGGGAAAGAATCTGTGTAGCCGAAGAATGAAATTTGTTCAGCGAGATTGGAAGTTTAATCCTTTGAGTTGTAACGTCGAGTTGGGAACTCGTGATATAGGAACAGGAAAACTCTGACCCCACTGGATTTGGATTTTCAATTTTAACTGTTCGAACTGAAGATTAACGCGGATTATGTTATGATTTTAATGCCTTTAATGCTTTGCACCTGACACTGATGGTTGTAACTGGAGACTGAGCGAATTGTAAAGCAAGCAGTTGAAGAAAGTTCTTGTTTGACGTGGGAAAATTTGCAATGCTTCTAGTGTCGATAAATGAACAATTATTGTAATGCACATTAATATATGTTGCATATATTACTCATAAAATCGTTAATTAATCTGATTATTAAAAGTGCAAGAAAACGAGATTATCGTGGAAGATAATACGTAGTAAGAAACATATAGAATAAAAATTATTTCTCGAAATACGTATATCTAAATATCATACTTACAATTAACATATGCATCAATTTTCGCATTGCTCAGTACCAGTACAACGCCACTCCTACTCGAGGTCTATCCCACGCCTCCTCGCGAATCACGTGACCCAAATCAACCAATCGCTAATTTTCGTTGCATTAGCGTTGCATCTGAAGAGGCCTGATTTTCTGAGATACTCCCGCTAAAGTCAGTTTCAGTGAGAAAAAGAAAAAAATATTGAGAATCAGTTTCTCGAAACTCCATCTATATTTTATTTAACCTGCACATATCCGTGCGGAATCAACTTTACACAACCACGTTCCCAATACTCCTCGACAATCGAACGAGACCACAGGAGTATCCTTTTCGCAAACGAAAAGTTTCCCGTGAACGATAAAACTTCGATCAGCGAGAAACCCAATTCAACACTGACCCACCAGAAAGAACAACGAAAATCAGTTTAAAAAAAAGAAAAAAAGAAAGGAGAGAAAGACCTCTCGTTGATCGATGGAATAACGAGAGGAGAACTGAAACGAGGGTAAATCAACGGCAAGGGAAAGCAGCGATAATTAACTCTGGCTGAAACGTTGGGTGGCTGAGGGAGGGGGAGGGGGCGGGTGCTCGCCGTTTGAACCCTTTCTTTCGTTACAGTTCGCAGATCCGTAGGCGAGATTTTCGCTGCAGTCGAACGCCGAATTCGCGTCTCAGGTCTATTTAATTAGAGCAGGCAGAATCGAGGAGGCAAGGATGCCCCGAGGTGGTCGCTGCTCTAACGAGGCAACCGTCCTTTCTTCCAAAAGAGTCCTTCACCAGTCACTTCTCCTCGCTCTCTCTCTCTCTCTCTCTCTCTCTCTCTCTCTGTCTCTTCGTTCCGCAGTCTGTTCGCCGAGGAACGTTAAAATTACGACGACGACGACGTCGACGACGTTCCTCTCCGACTGCGGCCCGGAAACGAATGGATTTCCCTCTCGCCGTGTCGCTCGCTCTCGTGTCGTTCCGCCACGACGCCGGGAATAATTTCTGGAATTCGTTAATTGTAGTGTCCCGGAAGTACCCGCTTGCCAAGTGGAATCCGGCATTGTCTCCGGCTCTTTTTCTCCACGATGCCAGAGGAAACGCTCCTTGGTTACGTTCTCTGACCTCCCCTCGATTGTCAATTAGTCGGCGGGGGCGATCTGTTTTCCCGAGTTAAAAGGCGAGTCGCGGTTAAACCGTCTTTTGTCCGGCTGTTGACCCTTCCGACGGATTCATTTATACCGATCTACAAAGAGGCGTCTTTCTGATCTGCGCGACGTTTTCGAGCGTGAGTTCAGTCGACAAACTCTCTGTCGTACTAGTATCAATGATCCGTGACATTTGGGAATTTCTGGCGAAATATATAATTAATTGACAAAATAAACATAAATTGTTCTTCAGTATCGTTTTGTCAGGTTGAGTGCTGGAAAAGCAATCGGTGAATCGGGAGGATCGAAACTTGTAATTGTATTTTAGTTCATTAAAACAAATTATAACTGCAGCGATTTTAGTAACATTGTAATAATTATTTTGACGAGAAAATCACTTGTAATAATTTTCGGGTGAAATTAAGGAAAGAAGTTTTGGGATAGTGCTTTAAACGTTCTCGACAGCGAATCCTTCACAACCCCGTCGTCCAATTCGCCGCCGGGTCAAATTATCCACTGTGTCCACCTTTAAGAACGGTAAATATTTCTCATAAGTGCGCGCACTTGTTTGTCACAGGGTAAAGGTACGATCGCAATATCGCTTCGAGGCTTCCTTTTCTACTGCATTATACTGTAAGCTTACTCCTCCAAAGGATAGAGTTCACCGTGTCAAACTGTTGACGACTTTGCTGCAATTCGATACCTCTTTTCTAGGTCAGAGTTAGCAAGTTGATAAACTGCAAGTTGGAAATTTATTTTTTATACTTTTACGGCGCGTTTGGACTAAATAAACGAATGCTCCGATAAATTCGTGCTCGCCAACAGTCGTTTAATGAACGCAGCAAGATAAATTCGAGTACAAATTTGGTCGAAATAGAGAATGAACGAGTATTTGTTCGTTCAATGCTAGAGCTATTGACGAGCGCAGTTTTCCATCGGAGACATTAAAGTGAAAAAAGAAAATAGAAATTTTATAATACGGCGCAAAAACTTTTGTTTATTCTAAAAATATAACATAGCTTATTGTATAAATATTTTAAGTGTAAATAAAAGCATTTTCTATAATATATATTTTAACGTAACACTAAGAGGCGAATGAATTTATTACACAATCTAATACAACAGAGTGCACAAGCTTTTATTTAGATCATTTAAATCTCTAAAAATGCACCTTTCACATCTTTAATATTTAGCAAAAATTATGAATTGGTCGTCTTGACCATTTTGCTAGTTTTAGTGTTAAACGCTATGGTAAATTGGTCAATTAATTTTTATTCGTTTACTACCAAATTTCTCGCTGCTGCGCAAGGCAATCTACTAAATTCGAATGTTACTAGATGAACATCACTCCTGAAAAATAATAGAAAATAATAGCCAGATAAATTCACGTAGCGTTCTAACTTAACAGATAAAATTTTCAGTTTAAACTTGTACTTGCAAAATGACCTGGCTAATATTTTTTCCTCTTGACAAATATCGGCCTTCCGTGACTATCCGCGTACTCTTTCCAATATGAAATATAAATTTCGCGTTACGTAAAAATGCAGAGCGTGATATCCGAGACAAGACAGGAGCAAGATGTACACCCTATGTATTATATATCACTTGCCAGTTTCGCCACTCTGCAGTGTTATTCGATCATATTTCAAGACGTGAAACTTTTCGAGCCTATTTTTATATATTACATCTTATATACAAAGTTGCGTTGCGCGTGTCAGAAGTATGTAACCAAATAATCCTGCGTCTCTACCAAAAAGTGTTGCTCCAGTGGAGTTGGACTGCACTATAGTATTTAGGCTAGCGCTCGCTAAGGTACATTCTTGGGAAACTTACGAGCGGAAGAGTTCAACGAAGACTGTGCCGGCTATTCGCAAACGTTCTCAGAAAATATAGGCCAAAACGTGTGGACCCGACATACTGGCACATTGTTCTCTGTTTTCTTCCTCCTTTTTCCAAAATACGTTGAAACGTTTGAAATTGTCAGTGCTGCCTGCCTTTTACGCAAAGTTACAGTACAGAGGCTAAACGTAGTGAATTCGATGTGAAAGAAAAGTAAAGATGACAGAAAGGGAGGAAAGATGATAAAAAGAAAGATGGCAGTCCAGTTTTCTTCAGTTTTGGAAACGGTAGACAGTACGTTTTAACCGTGAGAAAAGTAGCGCTCTTGCCTGGTCTGATCAATATTAGATCGTTCTACTTGCGCGAGTGATGATTGCGGGAAATTTTCGTGCAATTTTTATCACTGAAAGTGATTTTAGCGGGAGTAACCCAGAAAATCGGGCCTCTTCAAATGCAACGCTGATGCAACGAAAATTAACGATTGGTTGATTTGGGTCACGTGATTCGCGAGGGGGCGTGGGGTAGACCTCGAGTAGGAGTGGCGTTGTCTGGTAATTTGTTTTGTATCGATTCAAATGTTTGTGTATCAATAAAATTTTATGGCAAAAAATCGTCTTCATTTCCTAGTTGGAACAGTTGTTTGGACCTTTCAGTGAAACGAATCGTACTGGGGTACAAGTCGTGCAGTTTTATTTTTACAGATGTGTTACTAATTGAACGAACTGTGATGAGATATGTTGTATAGGAATGTATCGGGTAGAGAAATCATATAAAAATAAATTCCTGCATCGCGTACGTTCTACGCATTTTTACATCTGCAAAATTTTTTTTACATTTACGTATGTGCATAAAAATGTGCGTTCTAGTAATAAAAATGCTACAACAATTATTGTAAGTGAACGCACCATTTTTTTCCAGTTTTTTTAGGTCTTTCTGAATGAAAGGTTGAAAGTAGCTTTTTGTTTGTAATCTTCCCAATGATGGATCATATACATACGTAGGTCAGTAAACGTTGGTCTAAATACTACGTATAGTGCTGTCGTATGATTTAATATTGATGGAGATTACAACGCAAATGCCGAATACAAGGTTATTAAACGTGACTTCATTGACTGCGCCGAAATCTCAATTCTATTTGAGAATCGAAGCGAAAACATATTCACATCGTGAACTCCATTCTTGAAAAACATCGTGAAATTTTTACGCAATTAAAAACGTGAAATTTTTACAAAACTCCTCCAGTTAATCTTTCACGAGTGTAATCCGAGGTCTATAAAAACGATGGAAAAGAAGATAGTCGGAAGTTAATCTCCATTTTATTTGTAAATTGAAGCAAAAACATATTCGCGTTGTGAACATTCTACATTTAATATTCTTGAAAAACATGGCGTAATTTTTACACAACTAAAAACCTGAATCTCTAATAAAACTCCTAGTTAATCTTTTGCGAGTATCATCAGATTTTTGCAAAACGTAATCTCTATTTTATTTGAAAATATTACGAACTGCGTACTTTAAATTCCTGAAAAATATCACGCGAGCTTTGCAAAGAAAAAAACGGAGACTTTTACAAAAAGAAAGAAACGACGAAAAAGTTGATCGATCATCTGCGAAAAGCGAAAAAAAAAAATTAAGAATATAACTCTGATCTAAAGTTAACCCCTAATATATTCGAAAACACTTTGAAAAACGTTCCCCAAAGTATGGTGCAACGTTTACGCGACAAAAACCGCGAGACTCGAACGAAACTCCGAGTTGATCATCCTAGTGCGACCCGAGTTTCGCAAAAACGGCGGGAAAGTTTGTGGACGGTCTACCTACAAAGGCGGAGATACTCGGGAATCGTTTAATCGTCGGCGGAGTAGACAAAAAGCGGGATCGTGAGATTTCGTATGGATGAACGGTGGCGCGTTCGGGTCGTGTCGGATGGAAAAAAACTTGAGGGACTTCCGGATTCCGCCGGCTGCGGGGGAAAAAAAGCACGTAATATCTCGGCGAAGGGAATCTCATCTTGTCCATTGTCGCCGGGATAAAGTTGTTGCGCGTTGTTGGAAAATCACAGGGAACGGGACACGGGACACGGGGAAAGGGGGGAGAGGCGCCGAGACGTCTCGACGCCGGTTTACCGCTGCTTTATCGGCGTCGTTTTCTCCGCGACCGTCCCGCTTCTCGTCGCCGACCATTCTCTCTCTCTTATTTCGTCGTCCTCTCTCATTTCCTACAGGCCGTTTCAGAAACAAATGATGAAATTCCATCATAGGTACTGTAACCGTACGTCCTAATTTTGATATTTTATTGACACGATTAAATCGATAAAATGAGAATGTACATCTTGTTGTCTTAGTGTCTTAAGACACTCTTTATTATCACTGAAAGTGATTTTAGCGGCGGTAAACCAGAAAATCAGGTGCAACGCTAATGCAACGAAAATTAGCGATTGGTTGATTTGAGTCACGTGATTCGCGAGAGGGCGTGGAGTAGACCTCGAGTAGGAGTGGCGTTGTTTGGTACTGAGCGATCGCGCCTGTAATTTGTTTTGTGTCGATTCAAATGTTTGCGTTCAATAAAATTTGTCGTATTCAATAACAAAACGAGTATTGAAACATTGGAGATTATTATTCTAACTATTGATATTACTAAAATTATAATGATTACATAATATTACTGAAATTTGTTTAGTCGAAATGCTTTCACTAAATATTTAGCTTATGTTTTACCAATATAATCAGCGCCGCTGAAATATTCTGCACACAACAAAACAAGTGATCAAACGCTTTCTCTCAATATTTGCACGACGATTTTTCACCCTCGTAAAGAGAAATATATTTAAGCGCCATTAATACCAAGTACCAAAGTCGAACCATTTACTTGTGAAGTACCCTGTAGCGTTCCTTCCGCCAACGTTTCTCTTGGTCCTCCAAAGACTTTTCCTCGTCTATATTTCCCCATCGATCCCTTTGCCTCCCCATCCCCGTTTTCGACCGGCCAGCCACTCTGCTCGAGCCATTTCTGCGCTCGACGCCAGATAAGCGACGCCGATGAACTCGCCGCCGGGAACATAAACGATCCAACGCCGAGTTCTCCTCGCGGAAACACAATAGGGGAATTTCTTTAACGCCGCGAGTGGATGCCGAAGGTTCGAACGCTGTTTCCACGACAATTCGCACGGAACAACGATAGATATTTCTCGGAGGCAGCTATAATAAGAGGGTGTACGAGTTGGATCTCCGACGAAACCGTGATTCGTCTAACAATTCCATTTCCTTGGCGCCAGACTGGAGACATCAACGCATCTCCCTCGGTCGGGGATACAGAATAGAATTCCCCGTTGCACGCGTGACGCCTGCAAGCGATAATCGCGCAACGCATGCAGCGATTTAATTAGAATTCGCTCGCTATCGCTCGCCGTGACTCCTGTTAATTCAATAAACTCGGCGGTAACATCCTCCTGCTATCGCGAACTCGCTCGGGCACACGATTGTTACAGCGTTGTCGTTACTTTACGTGGATGAACTGAACACTGTGCTCTCCTTTGAAACGAAACTGTCGTCTTTGAAATATGTAATTTGTATGTAATTATAAAAATATTTCATGTTGTATGTAACGTGAAATATGAATGATAGTTTCGGTCCCTTCATTTTCACTGTATTTTAAAAGTTTCGCAGAGAGAATGTTACGACAAATAAATTTAATATTCAATATTAAACGATATTAGTCAGAGTTATACGTCACAAGTGCTTTGCTTTGAACGAAAATGTAATCTTGAAGTACTTTTGATTTTTGAATCATTGTACTCTTATTTTGTTCTTTACAATGTCACACGGAGGAAGAATATGAAGAGCAATTTTAAAATTCAACGTTAGATATATCGTTCTTCTTCATTGTTGTTGTGAGATTAAATATCTATTAAATCACTATTTTTTATTTTTCATTTTGAATTTTATTTCATCATGTAGAGAAAGAATACGAGAGCAATTTTAAGATTCAATGTTACATCAATCAGTCAGATTCTTTCCCATTGTACTTAATTAATGATGAATTTTGCACTGTATCCAGTCATCATTAAATTTCACTTTATCGTATTCAATTTATTATATTATTTTTAATGTATAAAAAAAGAATATGAAAGCAATCTTAAGATCGAACGTGATATCAATCAGTTGTACATCGTTCTCTTTCATTATAATTCCGCACCGCGTCGAATGTTTCAAAAATTCGATCGCTGTTATTTGCAAAATTATTTACGTTCCTGGTTATTTGCAAAATTTCACGAACGTCGAACGTATGTTTGGTAAAAATTTGCGAAACACGAAGCTTCCCGCAGACTCTGCCCGGTTCGTCTAAAATAAAACCGCGCATTATGAATAAATCGAATCTTTTAACCGAGACCTGGCGCACACTCGATCTCGTCGAGGTTTCGTCTCGACGTTTGGTGCAAGGTCAACCGAAAGTGCATCAGATTCCCAGCCCGGTGACCTAGAGGTTTCCGTTAAATTATTCAACGCGCTGACGCGGCGCTTTTCGCGCCGATAAGCATCATCTCGTTATTGCTGTGTGCTTAGATTCCGTACAGACGAGCAAGTTTTATCGTCAGACGTTCCGACGCGACGGCGCGATACAATACGTTGGATTGCGCGGAGAAACGGGCGCGCGAATCGATTTTTAGCGATTTTTCAGCGAATGGAAATTAGGAACACGCTCGATTGACATTTTTATAGATATTGTCACAAAGTTGCGAGAAGAAGTTTATTCATGTAATTCGCTAACTTGTAACTTGTTAATTTATAAATATCATTGGTTGATGTGCTGTTATAGAGAAGAAATTATTATTCCAGATGTTTTCAAATATTCCAAAATTGTTAATTAACACGATGGCTGATTAAAGGATAAAATGTCCATCGGAGAGATTAAAGTAAGAAAAATTGAAAAACTTCATAATACAAATACATAATGTGAAGTAATAGTATGATATAATATAACAAAGTGCAAAAGCTTTCATTTGCGCGTTATTTATAAAATAAAAGTCATTTTAAATCTCTGTTTTACATTGAGAAAAATTCTGAGAAAAATTCTAAATTGGTCACTTTGGCGTCGAATGAAAAGAAGAATCTTTCACAGGGGAAATCGCGTTGTTCCTAAAATAGTTGCTTATTATGTTTATGCTCTCGCTGATGATATTAATTTGCAGAAATCGTTTTTTTCACTCTCCGCTCTCGCACTCCTCTCGCAGCGCAGCTTTCATTTTCGAGCTACGGCGCCATTCGTGCCGCGCGTGAACGCGACGCGAGATTAAAACGCCTTTTATCGCGGCTGAATCGAGGATGTCGACGTTCGCGTTGACATCGACATTGACGTCGACGTCGACATCGACGTGGCCGTCCCGCGAGATGCGTATTTCATTTTCGCGGCGTGACACTCGAAAGAGAGCGGAAGAAGGTCGATGGATGACGCGAGAGAGAAAACGAAAGGAAGTCAGAAAGGAGGGGAAAAAAATGACCGAATCACAGGGTCTAATATTTGAGGGGAAGGCTGTCCCTCGGCGACCATTTACTCGAACGATCGTTTAGCCTTTGAGGCATTTACGTTGTTACGAAAATGATTTTTATTCGATATTATTTGACGAAAAGTCAAAAGATTTAACGCTTGAATAACCAGACGATTGCTCGAAAGATACGAGTATTTTTATCAAACTTATGTGCAAATTCATTTTAATCATTTAAATCATAATAATTTATATATACGAGTATTTTTATCAAAGTTACGTGCAAATTCATTTTAATTATCATTTGAATCATAATAATTTATATATACGAGTATTTTTATCAAAGTTACGTGCAAATTCATTTTAATTATCATTTAAATCATAATAATTTATATATATATATTTATTTATTTAATTTACTTACGTATAATTTTATTAAAATTACTGTGATTTATATATTTAGATTATTTAATTTATTATTAAAGTCTGGTTCCCCCGGTATCGATATAAATCACAAATTTATAAAAGCCAATCAAAAGGCGACTGACTCTTTTAAATTAATTACAAACGTAAACGCGACGTACGACTGCTACTGTGTGTTTATAAATAAAAAAAAAAAAGTAAAAAAGTGGAAACGAGGTCGTAGTTTAGGCGTGACACGAGGAAGAGAATTTCCAATACTTTGTTCGACGACGTCTATTTTCATAGCGGTGGCCCGAATGAAGAAATCCCCGGTTGCTCTCTTACTCTCAAGCTTCCGCTTGGAAATTATTCTAGAGCCGTGCCGTTTCTTTCTATTTCTCTCGCACGCGCGTCCCACTCCCACGGATATTTCTCCGTCGGGTGTCTGGCCGAATCGTTTTATCGGCAAGCCGATTTCTCGACCGTGGTGGCTCGTTTTCTCTAATAAACCGCGGCGAATTCTCGCGGATTCGCGACGGTTACCGCCGGCAAAAATCGAAGCTCCTCGCTCGTCGTATATATGCGGCCACTTTGCAGAACTTCAAATCGGATCGAACGCGGTATATTACTTTCCACGACGTTGTAAAAGGAATTTACGAGCTGAGAACCGTATCATGTTATTATTCGGAATGGTTATTTCTTTGGCCGAAGAGATTTCGCGAAATATACGTACGTGTATATAAACGTCTGTAACTGCCATAACTGCTCCGCGGGCTATTGTTTCTGTTGTATTTAAAAAAAAAGGCGTTCGCGCTACAGCAATAAATTTTTGCTCGCCGCGATTTTTCCAACACAGCGGTGGAAAATATTTCAAGTCCCTCTCCGAGTTGATTTAATATATTGATTCGAAATTTAAATGTTTTTTCGTCTTTTAGTAAAATTGAGAAACACGAAGATACATGTACCACGACACGTGAAAGTACTTGAATATTTATATTATTTACTTATTTATTATTTTCTTTCTTTATTATTTTTATTGTGCATTTCATGTGTTTACATTGTAGTTTACGAAATATTTTGAAAATTAATCATCGCTATAAGGAGATCTTATTGTCACGATTATGTTAGTAAAATTTGCAAGAAATCCGAACGTATACATAGAAATTACAAGATGTCAAATCAAAATTACGAAATTGTTTAAATTTAATACTTAACTATTTTTATTATTAATTTATTATTAATTTAATACTTAATTATTTTTATTATTTTTGTTCCAGATTCAACTTGCCCGAGCGTTGAGCAGCGAGAACCAAAATGGCAGCTTTCGTGGCGAAGCAGATGGTCGGCAACAAGCTGAACGCGGTTAAAGGTGAGTTTACGTTCATCAGAAGACACTTTGCTTCGACAATTGTCCCCGTTTTTCTTCCGTTTTTCCGGCCGCCAGAATTTCCTCGCCGTGCAATTTCCCTCCGTCCAGCAAGCGATTACCTAGCAATCGCGCAGTTCGTTCCATCGGTGCGAAACTTCTCGAAACGTTTCTTATCTTTTACGATAACGAAAGAAACAAGGCAGACCGATAACGGAAGGAACAAGGAGAAAGATAGAAATTGAGACGGACGACTGCGAACGTAACACGACTGAACGCAACTACTAATGGCCCGACCGACAGGCAATTTACTAATTCACGCGCGGAAATCGTTGATCTCCGTCTGACGCGATCAAGAAACCGAATTAACGGGGGACGTCTGATTCGAAAGCGATCGGCAACATACTTTTTGTATGAAAATATCGCGCGAAACGAAAAGACAAGTTTCGGGACCTGCAATTTGGACGTTCACTGTCGGGAACTTTTATGAATATATTGTTCATAAATATATATATATATATATTTCGTGTGTTGTACGATATAATAATATATACATAATAATATAATATAATATAATATAATATAATATATTATATTATAATAATATATATATTATTATATATTATTATTATTAATATATTATATATATTATTATATTGTACAACACACGAAATATATATACATATATATTAATATTAATAATAATAATATATTATATTATAATTTTATTATTATATATATTAATAATAAAATATATTATATTATAATTATATTATTATATATATTAATAATAATAATATATTATATTATAATTATATTATTATATATATTAATAATAATATATAATAATATAATATATATATATATATACATATATATAATGTATTAAATAATAATATATAATAACATTTTAAGTAAAAGATACAGAACAACATTTTTCCACCTACTTTTTGAGAAAAACTGTTTTAACTGTTACTTGGTAAATTTTCAAAAATTAACCCGATTTTCTCGAAAACGGAGAACAATTGTATTCTTCCCCCTCAATTTATTTCCACATCTGGAATCACGACCATTGTACCACAATTTCGGGAACAGCTTGTAGGAAAAATAATCTGCACGGAATAAAATTTGCAATCACGAGCACGCTCCAAATGATAAATCCGTTAAAGATGAACACGTAGGAAGGTTGGTATCGTGTATTCTCGCCTCTGACGATCATCGTGCTCGTATTACCGATCGGCAGACCATGGCAGCCTGCTTTCGAAGCGACACAACACCGCAATAATAAGCCGGCGCGGCGGTTGCCTTCGTTTCGCGACCGTGACGAATTAATGGCGCGAACGTGAGACCGGAAGGAACTGTTTCATCGTTCGAGCCACGGCGAAAAGCGCCGTTTCCACCGTGTCTTAATATATTTCTTCGGCAAGGGAACATCAGTCTTTCGGTCGGCAATTTAGCAGGCGAATTAAGATTGATCGCTCGCACGGAGCAGGAAGGAAGAAAACATTAGAGCAAATGACGAAGCATCGTCAGCTCCCTGTGGATCCACCAGCGGAAAAAAATGATTTGCTTACGCTCGCGTCGTCTCCTTTTCGCTTCGTGTACAGGCATGTACTGGGTGGAAAGAAAAGTTTGTGGTGAATTCTACACTTTCGGTTTGATGGAAATTTTTCTTTTTCTTGCGTCGACACAACATTTACAAACTTTTGGTCGCGAGCTAATAGTGCTCTTGAAAAATGGCAAAAAAGTTTCTTAATTATTAATACTCAATTATTAATACTGAGTGCTAACAGCGGCTTTATGGTTCTGGACGCGTGGATTTCTGGAATTATGGAATTTTTATAGAAAGAAGTGTTCTCATAGAGAAGATATTTTAGAACCTGTACAATAAGGTTCCATCTTAGGACGTTTAATTAAGAATGCATTTCTACATTAGAGTACTGGTTCATTCATTAAATTCAACGTCAGCATTTGCTACAAATAATGCGAACTTTTCCAACATTGGTGAACAAATTCGTCCGACAGAAAAATTTTTATTTTTACATTTTACAAATTCAATCGAGAAGTCAGAAACTTTTATTTTTATTCAGAAGGAGCTGTTCTCTATTCTGAAGGGACTCGTAAAGTAGAAAGAAATTTTTCAAAGAAACTCCACGATTCAAGTTTCAATTAAAATCTATTTAAAAGTTTCCCTCGATCCCTGGTTCAGATTATCGACAATTTTTCATTGCCATTGGCTACGACTGCGCCAATAAATACGATCACAGTGTGTTTCTTTCTTTCGCGTCGAGTCGCGAATATTTTTAACCCGATCGATCCGGGTTAAAAGAATCTTTCCTTAGCGCTCGTTCGAGCGACAGATAATACTGGAAATAGAATCTTCACCCAGTTCAGCCTCGCTGATTTTAATGCCGTTCACGTAACTGTGTCAGCTACGTGTATTAAAAAAAAAGGAAAAAGCAACGCAGCAGCCACCGACCGACGTTAATAAGCTCGACAAACGTGGCTCGACTGCGCGACGCTTTCGATTATTACGCGAAACAACGTACCCCATTTAAAGTTACCCCAGAGTCAGTCGCGCTTTTTCACCGGAGCGTAGTCGGAGTTGTTTGGCTGGGCAAACACGCTAGCACAGCTAGCTAGCTGCTTCGTCGAGCGATGTATCGCGCGATTGAATCTTTGCGAGTGACTGGAACAGATAGCGAAATTGATTAAAACGTCTCAACGTGTGACGTGGAATTCTCGACGAAAATCCCGACGATACGGTCGCGTGACGTTCCGGCGTCGTCGCGATCGATTATATCACTCGTGGCTAATTTTATTATCTGGCGGACTGACGATAATCGGTAACAGCTGCCGTCGAATCGAATCAACTAATAATTCAGTGATCGATTTTGCAATTAATCGTCCGCGCGATAGGGGACTCCTTGAATTTCTCTTTTTCCATCGGATCTGGAGAGAAGTTCTTGATTTGACGTCGAGCGAGAGAGATTTGAAAAGTGACGAATTCTTTTACAACGCAAAAATGAAAATTGCATTTTATCCGTAATTTGTACTTTTTCACAAGCAAATGTTCGAGAGAATTTATTAACATTTACTTGGAAGAACTTTTTTAATACAAAAGGTTTTTTTGAAAAATGGCATTTTGCAGAAAAAACTAGTTTCATCAATTTACAAAAAAACAGTGTCTCCGATTCCGCACCCCTAAGTTTGAGGGTAGTTTTCACTTCTTCAACATCGACGATTGCCGATGAAAGAAAATATGGGTCAAATATTTTTCGAAAATTGGTAATTCACATTTCAGTATGCTCTCTTTTTAGTTTATTTATGGAATCTAGACAAAAGTTTTTGATCTACGTCGTGTTTAAGAACATTGGATTCATCTTTCTTTAGCATTCTATTGTTCAAATTTATAGCAATTTAGCAACTTGTTCGTAATCGTGAGTAATTTTAATTTTTTAATGTGACATTTCTGCGAAATTAGTTCCAGTCATGAAATTATACTATGATTATTATACTTCAAAGTTTATCCGTACACACCAAGTAGTAAATTTTTATTTCAAGGTTCAATCTCATATTTCTCAGAAATGTGCAATTGATTTCACATAAAAGAAATTTCTACGAGAGTCACTTTTACTACAGAAACCCCTCTCGATTACAAAATTACGAAATAGTTCGCATGCTTCCGCCAATTTTCTCCGAATCCGCCGAAATTTCTCGAATCTAATAAAACGAGTCTTGGAAACGAGAGCATACCGACCGAAGGAATTTCCAACGAAACGACAGCGTGGACCGTGCCTCGTTTCTTTCTTCTGAAATTTATTTGTCGAATCAGCGGGGGCGCGCGCGTGACCCAGCTGTAAATCCTGGCAGCGAGCAGAGACGATAAAAGTTCCGCTCTTAAACGGATGATCCTCGCATGGAAAATAACCATCTCGATCTCCTTCCGCCCGCGAAAGAGAACGCTGAATCCGTATATTTCACCGTTGGAGGGGGGGCGTAATTTTTCGCGGATTTTACGACCAACAGGACACTTAATCATTGTTATTCGCGTTACAATTACAAGTTGGCTAGTTAGAGTGGAAATTGAAGAGGATCCTAGGCTCGAGAGTCGACGCATCCGTCGCCGGCTGGCTTGGCGGCTTGCTGGCAGCTTGAACGATGGCCCGCAATAAAACTTGTGTCATTAAGGGAAAGTTTTAGCCTCGTCCCCTCCGCCACACCCTCCGCCCCCCCGGA
The DNA here is from genome assembly GCA_030673865.1 of Melipona bicolor. Classification (NCBI taxonomy): domain Eukaryota; kingdom Metazoa; phylum Arthropoda; class Insecta; order Hymenoptera; family Apidae; genus Melipona; species Melipona bicolor. The sequence goes on from JAHYIQ010000017.1 coordinate 3,573,943, forward strand.
GGCCACGGGAACGAACCGTATCACAGGGAATCCGTAATGGGAAACGGAGACCTTCGTCAAACGAGCCAGCCAGTCCCTCCTCTGCCCCTCTCCAGACCTCGAATCTTTCTTCGTGCAAGCCTCAACTCACTTGGACGCGATCAATCCATCCTTCTCCCCCGACCCCCCGCCGTCGCGATACCGCGACCTCTTCCACGTATTTTCGTATTTCCCCTGACGTTACGATCCGAGACTTTCGTAAGACGCCCCTGCGTTTCTGAGTGAGAGAAACTGCCTTTCTTCCCTATGTTGGTGTCCGTTCTCAAATGAGCCGCGATTTTTCAAGGGGGGTCGTAAAGCTGCGATGATTTGTCAAGTGTGATTCGTCGTGCAAAGGAGGCGCGTATGCTCGAATTGTCGAAAGTTTTTATCCCGAGATTTGTCACGAGTGGTGCTTCTCTGCCGTGTTTCCGGAATCGTCCCTGAATCTTTTGAGATTTTATCACTGAAAGTGATTTTAGGGCGTGGGGTAAACCCGAAAGGCTGAGAAGGAACTGTTCTGACTAGGAAATGAAGACGACTTTTTTGCCATAAAATTTTATTGATATGCAAACATTTGAATTGATGCAAAACAAATTACAGACAACGCCACTCCTACTCGAGGTCTACTCCACGCCCCCTCACGAATCACGTGACCCAAATCGACCAATCGCTAATTTTCGTTGCATTAGCGTTGCGTTAGAGGCCCGATTTTCTGAGTTAACCACTGCCAAAATCACTTTCAGTGATAAAACAAGTGAAAAAGCTACCAGAAGCTTATTCTAAAAAATTCCTCGAGTTAGAGAGAGCGACAATGATTTCGCAAAAAAGTATGTCCACAGTTTCCGAAAGACAGGCATCGACAGACTCTCAACCTGCGAGTAAATCACGGTTCTCGATCGTTTCCGTAGCAATTATCGCAGTTTGTCCGTCACGATGTAAAGCAAAGCTTGGAAGAAGAGGAAAGGGGGCCCGGAAGTTCCAAGTGCCGGAAACCCCCGGCGGTTTGTTCGGGGGAGGCGGCGAGGTTTAGAGGGAAATGCGGTGGGGAACTTTCGCCGGGCTTCAAAGAGCGGACGAATCGAATGACAATTAGTTTTGGGAGGATGACCTAAATGCAAGGTGGAAACGCCGGCACAGGGGCGTTCGTATGTAGGACGACGAGAGAAGAAAAAGGGAGGGGAAATTGATAGAAGGGTCGAGAACAGGAAGGAAAAAGTATTGGAAGAAATATTAAAAAAAGGATTCTTTGTCGCGCGAGAGAGAGAGAGAGAGAGAGAGAGAGGGATCATCAAGTGGACGAGGGAGGAAAAAATTGACAAAAGGGTGTTGAATAAAATGGTGTTGGGGAGAAATGTAACAAAAAGAACGGGGACGATGAGGAGAAAAAGAGATTAGGTTGAGTGAATGATATTGAGAAGGGTTGTATGAATTAAGGCAAGTAGGGCAGGGTGACGTTGAATAGTGGTGATGGTAGCTTAAGTACAAGTACGTAAGTTTGAATATTAATAATTATGACAGAATGAAGATGTTTCACAAGTGCAGAAATATATTAAATATTTAATAGATTTAGAAACAAATTTCTGTTTATTTAACTGGATTCGTAAAAATTTTTTATCTCGCCTCTATTATAGATTGCAGTTTCTGTTACGCGAGGATTATAATTTGAATGAATGTAAATGTTGACAAAACAATTCGTTAAACAAGTGTTACATCAAGGCTCATAATATATATTATATATTATATACTGTATATTATTACATATATTGAAATATTCTCAAACTTCGTCATACATAGCACTGTTTTGAGACTCGACTACCATGATTATAGTAGTAATATACTACAAAGATATTAGAAGTACATACAGATTATAATAAATTACATGATGTATATATTTCACAGAGATCAAGGAAGTATCTAAACAGTCAATTGTCTCATACGTTAATAAACCTCAACATTCACTGAGACTACGTGTAACATTAATACACATATATTAATTTTTAACAAACATATATTTTGCAGTACTAAGTGTACTGTAGAAACAATAACTTCTTTTATAGAAGTTGTAAGAATTTTTATATTTATTTGTTGTATAAGACGTTTCAGAATTTTGTCAACATTATAACGAGACTAATATTCTTCTTCTTCTTCTTCTATAGATTCAAAACAGTGCCAATTATCACAAGTCTCATGACAATGTTAATAAAATTCCGAAATACCCCGTACGAACGCACAAACGTAAAAGTTCTTCGAGATAAATGTCTCAGATACAGTATATAAATTCCTCCGTTGGCCTCTTTTCACACCCCCTCCACCCGCACGCTGTGTAGCATCCAAACTGCTGCAAGTTTTTCCTCGGTCACTCGGTTAATTGAAATCCCCGTGGATCGATCGACCGCGACCTACGGTCTCTGTGTGTGCGGTTGCTTGCCTCGGAAGTCGACCGAGTGGCTTTGGTCTTCGACGATCACAGAGGCAGTGCAGCTTCCCCTCGAATTCCCTCTGCACATTCCACGTGCGAATGCACATTTGCATCGTGAGTGTGCGCGGGGGGCAACGGGTCAGGCGATAAAACGACGGCTGAAACGACGAGATTGCTGGATCGCGTCATCTTCTCGAAAGATGCTCGAAAGGATCACAAGGATGTTCGTCGCTGGAAAATTTGACGTGATCCTCCCTATTTCACGGTGCGCCTTTGTCTTGCTAGATTTCGGCCGGATTCGCGGCTCGAGCGAACGCTTACTCGCGGATTTATTCGCGCGCTGGGGGATTCCTACCGTGAACTGTCGATATTTCCAATTGCGAGCACATACATTGATTGTTGATCGCAGTTCGCGGTCTGAGCAGGATCGATTGACGTAATCGAAGTGACAGGTAGATCGTGGATTTTTCTGAAAATTCATGTTCTTCTGCGAAGATGATTTAAAAGGTACATAGAACGCAGACAGAGGCATGTGTTAAATATCACGACAGATATCGTATTATATTTTATGCGTTTTTACATGTTTCATGCGCGTTTAAATTCCAAATTTTTCTGTAAATAAATGAAAAACCTCGGTCTGGTTAAGTTAGTATTCTTAATGATCAAAGGTTTAATAATTAAAGAGAATTACATTATTAAATAAAAGTATTAAATAACGTACTAAATAACATATAATACATTACTATTTATAATTGCACGTTATTAAAAATTTATCGTTAAATTTATTCGTGTTATCAACAGGCTACGTTAAAGTGACGTAATTAAAAACAAGGGAGCAAGCTTCTAGGTTTAAAATTACATCTTCTTAAAAGTGGACGAACTCATGAAATTATGTAAAATATGGATATCTATGCAAATTCGCGTTTTTCCGTGGAGGTAATTAAAAAAATGAAACCTAAATTGTTTCGCCTGTTAAACCCCACGATAAATGCTATAATTTTCTTCGTTATCTTGAAATTTACAAACGTAAATGTCACGATGGAATTTTACGAAAGTAAAATTCTTTTCACAAAGAATAGTTTTGAGAACGAATCAAAAGAATAGAGGAAGCATAGGAAAACTCCAAAGTGATAAAACTTTGGAGAAAGTAGAAATTAATGAAAACAATAAACGGAGAGAATGCTGTAAATAAACGGAAGAATGAATTTGATAAGAGGTCGTGGAGAGGAGGAACGGTAATATGAACGCTGAGCAGAGGTATTTATGGTGGCTAGATACAGAGATAATTATCTGTACTGTTATAAATCACGCAAATGCTATGCAAATGCTACCGAATTGTTTTGATTCGCGAAACGAATGTGCACAACGATCAACATTACGGATGGTTTATTCCCTCTGTTAATATTCTGTTCCTGCTTAATTACGTGTGTGCTGCCTACGTGCTCCAAGATATTATTAGTAATTAGAAACAACACTTACTTATCCTTCTGTGGAATTGCACAGATATAAATCTAACTAATGTGCTAATAATGTGCAATAAAATATTTTATTATTTATTATTTTAAATATTACGTATAACATTATATATTGCTTGTTTTTGCCATAAAATTTTGTCGATATGCAAACATTTGAATCGGTAGAAAACAAATTACAGTACCAGACAACGCCACTCCTACTCGAGGTCTATCCCACGCCCCCTCGCGAATCACGTGACCCAAATCAACCAATCGCTAATTTTCGTTGCATCGGCGTTGCACCTGAAGCGGCCCGATTCTCTGGGTTTGTCAAATAACAAAATAATTCGTCGAGCAAATTCGTATCTCCTCTCAAAATTCAATTTAATCGTCATGACGCGCTATAACGTAGAATAAAATCGTCAAAAATTTGACATTTCGAGAATAACAATGAGAAACAATGAAATCTCCAGACTTTACGCGTGATGCTCGCTTACGCGAGCTTTCTCGAGTCGTCGAGTTTGCCTTGAAGCGTTGCTCAAGAACAGGGCGAGCGTAAGGGATTAAATAATATTTGCGTTGGTGCATAGGGGAATGAAGCCGGTTCGTCTATCGGGCGGAAGTTCGGCCCGGCCAGCAAGTCGCTAATGGGGCTCAAAGGATTTGTAAAGGATTACGGCGAGCGTCGTGCCAAAGTTTCTTCAATCCCAAGCATAACAAGCTTCTTTCGATACGCTGAAAATTCGGATATCGGAGCGAATCGAGGCTCGCGAGATTTTCTCGCGCAAAGGTTTGTCGCTCGTTTAACAATTAAACGCGATCGCGACCGTTCGTTCGTTTAACATCACCGCGTCAAAGTAATTCACGCAGTCACCCGTTGCCGTTGAACGTTTAATAATTAAAATCAATTAAGGAAAACCAGCGTTACGTACATACATCGTTTCGGTTGTAAAACAAATTTATTTTGCATATATTGTGTCCACTGTAACGTACGTTATATATGCGCGGAAAGGAGATTAATTCATGTTGCGACTCAATGATATATGAAATTCACGCTCGTTTTTCTAAATTTTAATTTTCAAAATGTGCAACGAACAACTAAAAGTTGACGTGTTGGATTGTAACATAAATTCATCGTTTATTTGATGTGTACGTTGCATGCGCTGTAATAAATATGAAAATGAGGATGAATTTACGATCGAGTGTATACATTGTGCATCTTGTACATATTGTAATAGATAGACTCAATCTAAATAAATATAAATATAAATATAATATGTAGACTCAATGTAAATAAATGTAAACAAAATGTAATTGATAATAAATATATGTACAACATATAGACTCAATGTAAATATTTTCCTTCTTTTGTTATCTTTCGATTTCTTTAAATAAGATTCTCATACATGGAACAAATACTCGAAATACTAGACTAGAGATGAACACTTGAACGAAACGAACTTGCGTCTTGTTCCTTGGTTACGTTGTTAGGAGGTAACCAACGACGATCTCAAATCATAAATGACCCGCACCAGGAAGAAGAAGACTAATTAACGAGCCGATAAACTAGCCGACTGTCGCGCGTTCCACCTGGACGTCGTTGCATCAATTATCTCGCCCGTATCCGGGATCGCATCTAGGCCGAGGGTCGAGGGTTGAACTATGGCGGAGCTGGGCTGCGGTCGGAATTGGCCAGAGCAGCGAATGCTGGTCGACCAATGTGTTCCGCGTGGTTCGTGGTTCGTGGCGGTAGAATGATCGTCGTGTGCGATTCAAACCAACTCCCACGTGAACTCTATTTACGATGCAATCCAGCCTTTCCTTTTATTTTTTTTTTTTATTTTTTTTTTTCACCTTTTTTCCAGAGAGTTTTCGTGCCGGCGAACAAAGACCACCAGAAAACAAAAGACCAGCAGCCGACGAGCAAACTTCACCCGCGACTTATCCCGGTCGGCTCCGAATTATTTTCCGACGAAGTTGTCGTTTTCTTCCCCTTCGATCGAACGATTCTGGTCGAATCCGAGAAATGGAAATCACCTGCAGCTAGTTGAATTTTAATTTGGAGATGGACGCGGATTTTCGCGCGTGGCGCAGGCTCGAAATTTTTGTCCTTTGCGACTTTGTATTTTATATTAGCGTGTTCTAAGCAATTGAAACGAGTTTGGATTAGAAAAGAGTAAGATTGTGAACATTTTGACTTTTTGCATAGTCTGATATAGTTTTCAATGCATTTAACGCTAGAAGTACCGATTTGAATCGATTTGAACCGATAGAAAACAAATTACAGACAACGCCACTCCTACTCGAGCTCTACCACGCCCCCTCACGAATCACGTGACGCAAGTCAACCAATCGCTAATTTTCGTTGCATTAGCGTTGCATTTGATTTTCTGTTACCGCCGCTAAAATCACTTTCAGTGATAATATAAGTTTCAATATTTATATATTGTTAATGATTTAAATATTATTTAAAAATTATTAAATATAAGTTTACAAATATATAAAGTTTCCAGCGTTGAAACTATAGTTCTAATGTTAAAAGTACGCGAGAAAGTACCGCCATTGATTGGACCACACATTTTTCTTTCCCTCTTTGTAAAAATGTAGCATTCAGCTTGCGTTAGCTTTTAAAATGAAATCAAATCCCGAGATTAGCCACGTTTCGAAACGAAATTCCAACTTGTAAGTCTCATTTATAAAATGAGAAGTTTGAAAATACCTGAAAATTAATTACATCGTTATTATTGCAGGAATGGAAACAATATTGAAACTACAGACTCTCAAATACCAGATCTGACGAAACTTAACAATAGTAATCGAGTAGAATGTTTATCCATTAACTCTTTGACTGTTCCAAATAACTAAAGTTTGTATCTATGGAGGTGGATAAAAGTATTCGCACACTTTAAACTATTTAAACTTTGTAAAACGAATTCGTGCAGCAATTCAGTTGGCCTCATTTTAAAGCGTGAAACTTCTACTTTATCAATTTTAAGCTTCTCTTTTTCAAAGACGTTTCAACATCAAGCAATGACACTTTCGTTGTCGAAATTTTTCTAAAAATTGGCACGCTTCCAAGATCACTCTGAAAATTTTTTCACGACCAAACTCTTGAAGATTCAAGTCTCTTCATTACAACGACCTCTCAAAACTTGCTGCACAGTTTCCCTTTTCCTTCGCCACTTGATTGCACCTTGAATATTAAAGTTGAGCAAAAAATTCAAATTCAAGAAATCTCAACGTTTTGCTATTTAACATAAGAATTCTTGAATTCCCCTTATTTCGCAGCTGTTCAGAGATATGAAGAAATCTCACATTCAAAAAGTTAATCCTTTTAGCCAGTCCAGCGTGTGATAACCCAGTGAAAGCTTTCACATACCGAGAAAAGGAAAAACGAAGCGAAAGAATTCGTGACGAGTTCGGTGTGATTCGAGACTTCCGCGGCTGAACGGGACACGCGAGTGGACGCGCACACGCGCTGCGTGTTATGGCACATCGTTTCGGAAAGTGCATTCGTGTCAGAAGCAGAGAGACAGCTGCGTCGTGATGGCTCGTTGAAATGCCTAGACCGGTCCTCGAATAAATCACGAGGCGCATAATTAATTGGGACGATTGTTTGTCGCGCGGCGATATCGATGAACAGGCTGAATCGCCTGGCACGCGCTTAACCCCGCGTCGATATTCAATTCTCGATGTACGACCTTCCGTTCGCGCGCTCCAACACACCCTCTTCCCCGAATTTCTCCATTGTTTGTCCGAGGTAATAAATTCCAACTCGGGTTTCTTTAAACGACGACTGTCTGAAAATCGATCGCGACTGATGGCGGGTTTTGGCAACGAAACAAAAATGAAATTGCAGGCTGAATTTTGAGAGTGACCTTTTCTAAATTTAAAAAGTGGTGTGAAAGTATCGTTGTAACGACAGACGACTGATTATCGTGTTTTTTGAAGTTACACTCTTTTTCTTTTAAATACGACTCCCATTAATATTCGAATGTTAACTTAAAGAAGCTGTCACAAAATTGATACAGTGATAAATTTCAGAGGCTGAAGCTTCTACTTTCAAAATATATCGTTCGTTTTAGCGATGATTTTGCACTATGTGGCAAACGAGAAAGTAAAGAGACTTTCCTTCTCGTAATAAATTTGAAGGTTGAACCGTCAGAACTTGCTGTACGATTTTTTTTTTTTTTGACAATTTATCGAACTTTGAATGTGATTTCTTGAATTTTCATCGTTTGAGCCCAACACGTTTCAAAGTTTAATAAAATGCCCCAAAAAAGTCATATTTCAAATTTTCGGGTATCGTTCCAAAGGGGAAGCTTTAATCTTCAAATTCATTACAGATTCAGTCATGAAGAAAATACCTTCACGTAGCATTTTCGAGAAAGAGGATACCTTCGCTTTTCCACTCTCTCTGAAATGTAAAACGTAGAGGCTTCAAGCTTCAAAACGAGCCAAATTTATTTAAAGTGTTTAAGTACAAACGTTTTCAATATTAATAAAATTATTGTATTAACATCGATAGATGATAGCTTGTTCTGTTTAATCCACGAAAATCAAGGAGGCTAATGAAATCACTCTATTTGTGCAGAGAAACGAGTCCGCAATCTGCAATCTCGAGCTCGCGAATTTACCAACATCTCTGTTTGAAACTCTGTTCGAATCGATAAAAAATTCCGAGAATACCTGGCGAGCCTCCGTTATTAAAAATTCAGCCCCGCCTGCCCCGTTTCTTGCCCCTTTAGACCGTTCCAACGAATTTCCACGGTATTCGGTTTTTATACCGAGGCGAGCCTGACTTCCGCGAGCGTGTCTCTACTTTTTACACTCGCCGCGCGCCTCGTTTAATTACCCGAATAAAAACGATCGCGCCACGGCCGGCAGAGGCCAATTTTGAAAATTAGTTTCGAGAGGTCGGCCGATGCGTTTCGACGTGGCGCGTGACGCCGAGCGCGAACGATCCGCGGCCAAGTTATTAAATTAACCGGGTGATGGGTGCGCAAAACGAGCCGGAATAATTAAACGTCACTCAGCGACGTCGGTAAATCATCGAGCAAATATAAAACAAACGAAGCCGGAGCGCTGGTTACGCGGTACGCAAATCGACCGCCGTTTTCACCGCGATCCAACGAGGCCGTGCGATCCGTGTCTCTTTGTACACCGATGATATTTCCGTGCATCATCCCTCTCGTGGTTCATTGGCGGCTTCTGTCGTTTTAACCCTTAACGAGGGATTAAACGATTCGCGTGCCACGCGCATCGAAAGAGTGCCGTGGCGCCGGAATTTTTTTCGCGACACAAATTTTCAGGGATTTTTATTCCGAACATCTACTGAGAAGTAAAAGGAAGTATGACATTTCTTTCGGAATTCTACTCGTGATGTTTCTTTTAGAAATTTATAATATTTATTTAGAAATAAATATATTTTGTCATGTTTCGTTTCTAGTTATCAACAAAACTTTATTTCTTAGCCAACTATTTTACTCTGGTAATTAAAGGCTTTTTAGCTTGTAACAGTTATTACAATCTTTAGAATATTGCTTGTTCCTTTAGTTGGTATATGGTTTTTCTCTCTTATTACACCTTCTCTTCCACTGCGCTCTTCTTTTGTTTCTCACTATCAAAACACACACACACACTCACTCCTGTTATCAATACGATTCGTCCCAGAAGCATGAAAACGACTTCTTTGCCATAAAATTTTATCGATACGCAAACAATTGAATCGATAGAAAACAAATTACAGGCGCGATTGCTCGGTACCAGACAACGCCACTCCTACTCGAGGTCTACCCCACGCCCCCTCGCGAATCACGTGACCCAAATCAACCAATCGCTAATTTTCGTTGCATCAGCGTTGCACCTAAAGAGGCCCGATTTTCTGGGTTTAGTTACCCCCGCTAAAATCACTTTCAGTCATCTCGAAATCGAGTAACCCTTAAAAATAACAGCCAACAGACAACGTTCGACGAAACGGGACGTAGAATCTAGGAGCGATTTCTTTCTCTCGCTGCGCCGCGCCGCGCTGCGCGAGCGTGGAAGAAAACGACGAGAAGTTGCAGACAGAGTGAAATAATTCTCGGGGTCGAGCATTGTGCGCCGGTGACCCTTATCTCGGGATTGTGCCGCGTTAAATAAGAACAAAAGCTGCGCTTTTGTGCCCGGGCCGCTTTATGCCGGCACGCCCGTTCTCCCCGAGCTCTGAATTAATCACGCGGATACTCCATTTGCGTGGTTTCTCGTCGCCCAAGAGTTCCCAGGAACGCTTCGAGAGCAATCTCTTCCACCCCTGATCCCTTGCTACTTTCTCTTGACTCTCTCGTTTCTCTCCGCGGGTAATTAGTCGGGTTTGCGTTCAATTACGACTGTCGTGAGAAAACGAACGCCGCCTTTCGCTCGTTCGATCGTTTGCTTGGCAATTAGCCGACGCTTGTTATCGCTCGGAACTTCTTAATTTGTTCCTTCGTTTGTTCAATGCGATTACTGCCGCCTTGGGCCCGCGCCGCGGCGGCGATCTCTGCTAGCACGTGCGCAACGATGGGAGTCGAAATTTTGCGTGAGATTTGCCATGATTTTCACCGATGAAAATTTATTTGAAAGGTTTGTAATTTGAGGTTCAATTTTAAAATCTTATTAATGTGCAAACATTTGAATCGATACAAAACGAATTATAGGCAACGCCACTCCTACTCGAGATCTACGCCACGCCCCCTCGCGAATCACGTGACCCAAATCAACCAATCGCTAATTTTCGTTGCATCAGCGTTGCACCTGAAGAGGCCCGATTTTCTGGGTTACCCCCGCTAAAATCACTTTCAGTCGCTGGAAAGAAGAAAGTTCTTTACGAGGATGCGAAATGAAAACGAAACGAGAGGGAACTGGACTCTGTCGCGTGAACGGGCCAAGAATCCTAGAAACGCGGCCGCGCGTGTTGCACAAGAGGATTCTCGCTGTAAAGCTCGCGCCTTTATTCGGCGGCGCGTAATTGTTCGCGCGAAATACGCAAAACGGGCGGCGGTTTTTCGTATTTGGGCAACGAGTTGGTTATTTATTTTTAGACCGTGCACCACCTTACAACGAGCCTGCATTTTATCCGTGCCACCTCCGAAGCACGATCGATATGTTCGTGCGCGTCCAACCGCGAAAAACTCGGCCTCGAAACATCAGGCCGGCCTGAAAAGTTTTCGTACTGTAAATTCTGTAAATTCTTAACGTTATCTAACGATGTCTGACCGACTGCTCGAGGCTTGATAGCCTTGCTGACTGTAATTCAGAACCAGAGACTCAACTCATAAAATTATAATTAAAATTCTTTTTTTGCAACTTTTGAATAAACCCTTTTCTTGCTTGATGAAATTTCTAAACAGTTTTGCATAACATAGTGACTGTAACGAAAATAATCTCAGAGTTAAAAAGAAGAATGAAAAAAATAAACAAATTGTGCAAATATCTTCCAAACGATAGTGCGTATGTATAGAAATTACTGTAATTCCTCGGACTGTCAATTTCGCGGATGACGTTCGAGCGAGAAAATTCAGTCGATTTCCCAGTGAAAATCGATGAATTAGAACGGGCGATGAGCGGCTGAACTACCACGCTAAAATTGACGCTGGATTAACGTAATCTGAAATCGACACTCGCGGAAATTATTAATTAATAATATGTGTACCGAATGGCGATGTGTCTTCGTTTGTCGGTAATCTATCTGAAATTAATTGAACGCCGATAATTAACGGAACTACCGTTCCATGGCTCGAGAATAACGCGCGCGTTGTCGCTGGTCGATTCGATGGTCGCGCGTTTCCCTTTCTTTCGTTCCTCTCGCCCGTTTCATCGTCATTTCGTGTCGCTTATTCCGGTTTCGGACGCGGCTGTTGGCGCCAAATTTCAATTGTTCGAAACTTGTCACGCTCGCAGTTATTATATCGGGTGCGAAAAGAGCCTCCAAAGTTTCGAGGAAAATGTCCTCAACGCGTTGACTTTTTCCTCGATGGTGGTCGTCAGCAATTGGACTCTCTCAATAGATAATGTTTTAATTAAAATTTTTAATTGCTGAATAGTGTTTGTACAACATTTTTCTTACTTTTAATTACGAAACATACCGACAGCACTTGGCGGCAAAAATAATACACGCTGTAGATACAGAAACCAGTGCTGTTCTTTGTTATTACTCATTTAATATTATTACCTATTTATATCATATAATATTGAAACAATATAAAAATTAAGTCTGAAAGTCAGAGTAAGAAAATTTCGAAGCTGTAACAATGAAGTTTAGAATGCATGCACGGAAGAGAACGTAAGAATTTAATGAAGCGTTTTATTCGAGGGGGATCCTAAGGCCCCTTCTTCCATCCAACAGTGCGTTATTTCATTCAAATGAGATTTCTCGAGGAAATTTCGCCGTGAGCGCAGCTTGTGAATCGTGCTTTTCTAAATCTACGCGCCAACGAAGGACGGCTTCAAAAGGGACACGGCTTCGCGCTCACCTCCCGCGCTTCCCGGGATTTTTTGGCCGTTCTCGCAAGCGCGGCTCGTTCGTCTTGCGACTTTAATTTTCGGCGAAACGGCGACGCGACCGCCGCGGATATTGCTGTCGCCAAGACGAAAGGCCGAGACTGAAACGAAACGTTTCCCATTTGTAAAATCCGCGCGATGCCTCCGAACGATCGGTCTTGCGGAGATTCCCAAGGCAACCAGAAGAGTTCTCTCAGATTCTCAGAGAAACTTCAATTCCTTGAAACCGGGTTAATAACTATAATTGTCTGAAAGTCGTGCAATCGAGTTCAACTGAATGTGGATGTTTCAATCTCTTCGAAATTATACAATCTTGGTTCAAAGAAAAAAGAGAGAACCACTTGGTACCATTTTAAAGCATGAAGCTTCTACTTTGACAATTCTAAGTTGTTCTTTTCGTGAATGATATAGCAGGCTTCTCTCACCTGTGAAAATTTAAACTCATTGAGTCTACTACGATCTTGAACATTGAGATTTTTATCACTGAAAGTGATTTTAGCAGGGGTAACCTCTTCAGGTGCAACGCTGATGCAACGAAAATTAGCGATTGGTTGATTTGGATCACGTGATTCGCGAGGGGGCGTGGACTAGACCTCGAGTAGGAGTGGCGTTGCCTGTAATTCGTTTTATATTGATTCAAATGTTTGCATATATCAATGAAATTTTATGGCAAAAAAAGTCGTCTTCATTTCCTAATCAAAACAGTTGCTTCTGGGCCTTTCAGTGAGACGAATCGTACAAGTCGTGCAGTTTTTTCTTTATTCTGCAAGTCTTTAAAACTCATTGTATGATTTTTTTTTTGCCATTTTATCGAAGTTGGAACATTAGGGTTAGACGAAATATTAGGATTTTCCTGAATTTTTGTCATCTAATTATACAAGTTTTAAGGGATCGTTGTAAAGAAGAGACTTTAATCTTCAAAATGATAGTGGACCTAATTACGAAAAGAATTTTGTCAATGTTTTTACAGACGCTTGATTTTGCACAGTTTTCGAGAAAAGAGTTCCCACTTTCCCTTTGTCAAAGAGGCTTCGTGCTTTAAAATAAGATCAAGTGGACCGTTGTACAATAATTTTTTACGAAGTTGTATCGGTAATTAAATTATCGACAATCTTTCATTGCCATTGGTATCGTCGTGCTCTTCACAGCAAGTGTTTACCGTTATATTAATTATATTAATTTAGTACCACGATATTAAAGAATCGCGAACGAAACGTTACATGGACGTAACGTTTGATCTTTAATGGATTAATACTCGACTTTTGCTGCTTGAATTTATCTAAAGAACGATTGATTAAATTGTCGAGTATTACGCGAATATCACTGTAAAGTAATCTAAAACTGGATCTACATAATTTGCATAAAATTCTTTATCCCTCGATACGTTTCGGATAAACGAAGTTCCACCACATCGGCGGAAGGCAAGAATTTTCCGAACTTTTTATAAATACCAGCCCTTTTGTTTCACGGTTAATTAACCAGTTAATTAACTTTACTCCCTGCCTCGTACGTATTTTTCCATTATTTTCCATCATTTTATCGCGCGCAATTTTGCGAAAAATAATCTCCCGCAAGGAATCTTTGAATTTCAATCTCTGCTATTCTTTTGAGAGCCGCGCAATGCCCGGGATAAATTATGCACGCGAACATTTACGCCGTTTATTACGATTAATTTTGTATATTCGTTTTACAAAGTCATAAAGTGAATTAACTTCGCTGCGCTTTGTTCTCATTACCTCATTACGGTGTTATATTCGTATTATCATCGTTATTGTTATTATTATTATTATCATCGAATATAAACTTCGCAGCTAGAGAAGTCTATTTCATAAATTCGAGCATTTAATGAATGCTCGAATTTAGTTTATGGGGAATAAGGTGATAAAACGTTGCACGAGAAGTTTCTAACAATTCTCCCGTTATACTCTGTTAACTTGCTAGCCAAAATTATTATTGTTGTACGGAGCACGATATGAAGAGCAAAGAAAATTGGTATTTAAAATTCACTTCGTGCCAATTTATCTCGCAGACGAGATGAATTGCTTTTCAGTTGATGAATTCGTCAAGATTGAACCAATTATTATCTCACAATATTTTGGATAGTAGTTTTTCTCGTACTAAACTCAAATATTTATCAAACGTGTTAAACGAGTATCATTTTTTGGGACATTAGTATATCAATGATACTTAAAATTTCCAATTTATTCGACGACTTTCTAAACTTTGTCAGCTAGAAAATTATCATTGATGTCTCGTGCAATCTTCTTTACTTTCTACTGTGTTATAAATATTAAATATTTATGTTATATTATTTATATTATATTTATATTATATTATGTAGCACAGTCTCGTAAAAACGTCTTCTTCTACACAAAATCTAAATGTTAATCGAATGTCAAAAAAAAATCCAAGCTAATCGCAATAAAACATCGCATATTTCGCACCGCATTGTATTTCCTTTTCGTCGACAAGCGTGTTTTTATCCGACGAAGAGTTACAAAGCGGACGGATCGAAAGCAAACGAGAACTCGTTTCCCAGCTTAGAAAATGGAGCATTCGGGCGGCGATTCGGCAAATAAAGATCAACAGAGACACGATTGTTCGTGTACAGGCTCTCCCGCGAAACGGGGGGAGAGAGGGGAGCGTGGCTGGGGGTATTTCCGTAAAACTGGCCGAGGTCGAGTCCCGCGTTATAGGGAAGGCGTGTTTCGCGATATTTAATTAAATCCCTGGGATCCGTGGTGAGTAGAAAGTTCTCTCGATAGTTGGAAACAGTTAGCAACCGCGTTTACCGTTCGACCATCGGACATTTCGCGGACACGGACAATCCACGTGGCTGTTTCCCAGCGTCGGAACGCCGCAACGTTCTGCGAACCAATTCCATTGGCCGATACTATTAAACGATTGATTTTCCCGGCCGCTTTCGTGCAGATGGAAAATTGATGTTTCCTCGAAACGCCGCCTCCTGTCGCGACGTCTTCCAGCCAGCACGAACATCACGTTTCAATCGTACGTTGTACTACGTACAATCGCAGCAATCTAGCTGAGATTCAAATGGATGTATGGGCATACGAGGTTCCAGATTGTGTCATTGTGTGAGCAATAATGTAGCAAGCACGAGTATAATGATATTTAGTATTTTAATATAATATTTAATATTAATTGATTAATATAACGTTTAATATAATATTTAATTTGACTACTCGTCAAATAGGCGAATGTAAAATTATCCGCTGTTATAAAGAAGCTAGAGGTTCTTCACCAATGTTCACGAAATATAATCTTACTTCATTAAGAATCATTCCTCAGTTCAAGTTCTTTTCATCAAATCCTACGTTCTGATACTAAAATTACAACATCTTTCAATCGACGTATCATACGTACATAATTTTATGAAATAATTTAAAAACTCCAAGTGTTAAGTAATAATAAGATTAACGCCACTCCTACTCGAGGTCTACGCCACGCCCCCTCGCGAATCACGTGACCCAAATCGACCAATCGCTAATTTTCGTTGCATCAGCGTTGCACCTTTCTGGGTTACCCCCACTAAAATCACTTTCAGTGATAAAAGAATATCTTGATTCAGCGACGATTATTATTCACGAAAGGTAACTCTGGTAGCGGTGCTACCAGAAACTCAAGGTTGACAATTAGTAGCAGATGTCGATGTGTTCAGACGCCGAGTGATGGACTCCGCGGTTATCCCGACGCAGATATTCCGGATTATATTTCAAGTCAGTTCCACGCTGACACTCCGTCGCTGCAAATCCTTTCCCTCGGCATTGTCCGCAAAACCAACGAGATCGGGAAGCCCGTATCCAAAAACGCATTCACCGAGGTTGCAGTTTCCGCCGGGATCGTTTCGCCGCCAGTCGGGATCTCGTGGATTTCCTTTTGCCGCTCTCAGCGTTTGGCAACGATCCCCGGAAGAATTTTAATCGAAGTCCGAGCAGCTCGCTAGACATAACAATAAAATAGAAGAACATCGAGATTGTGTGAGCTGACAAATCCGTTTGGACGAGCGGGTTTTTTTTTGGATAAATGTTAGAAATTTTAATTAAAATTGCGAGTTGATTGTAAAGTATTTTTAAATGATGATTGAAAACTGAACGTACCGACGCTTCGTGTATTTCTTATTATTATTCCTACCGTGATTAACGATAAATTAACTATTATTCCCAAGATAACCGGTCAAATCAGTCATTTCATAGTAAAAAAGAAAAATTTACATCGATACATATATAATAAGAATCGTCGTAAAATTAATGAATAACGAACGTCAATTATTTAATCATTTAAATTTTTTAACCGGTCATTCGCACGTTTGTTCAGTGTTAATCTTGAAAACTACGTGCACGCTCGCGCGCCAACGAGCAAAATCTCTTCTACACGCTACAACCACAGTCGCACAACGAAACCCCTGATAACAGCGTTTTCAGACTTTTCAATCGACCCGATGTCGATCGTCCGGAGCTTGTCCAACGCGAACGCAACGTTCGAGCGGCGCCAGCGCCAGCGCGAGAGTGAAAGAACGCGGGTGGCAACGAGCCCGCGCCGGCTTGACGCGTTGATCCAGCGCGAGCAATTGAAAAACACCGAGGAAAAATAATTAACCGGGCTCGGTTTTGCTCGTTAACGGGATTAGCGCCGCGATTCTAGCTTTCGACTTCCGCCCGTCGCGACGAGGAATTTCAACGATCGCTGGCCATTAGTTAACGAGGATTTCGAGCGCAATTCGCACGGAATGCATTGCGCGGCGAACGATTTGCAAAATTGTAATTCGATTCGAGCGCCGATTCGATGAAAGGGATAATATCGCGCGGAAAGTTTCAGTTAACGGTCAACGAGCGGAGTTTAACTACGTTTCTCCGGGAAATTGAAACGGTCCGGTGGCGCGTCGATCGATCGGCCAGCCACGCAGCGTTGTCCGGAAAATATGGAGAAAATCGTCCGAACCGAACCGCGTCCAATCGAGATATTCTCGGAGGGAAAGCTCGAACTGGTTCTTGGCTCGAAGTAGCTTTCGACTCTCTCTCTCTCTCTCTTTCTCTCGACTTCTTGCGACTTGCTCCTCCGCGTTGGAGGACTTTGGTTCCAACTTCCGGCGCCTGGCAACGCGTTCGAATCTCCTGCCAGAGCCGTGGATCGAACGTATCGCGAGAATCACGAGCAAGTTAAAGGCTTGTTACTATCGCTAGATCTTTCCGCCAATTTACGGAGTTTCGAAAGTGCAATTTAAGAAGTCGAATTTTAGTAGAGAACCTTACCCACTTTACCTGTCGTGCCACGTTACAGAGTCGACGTAATTTTGCGAATTGTATTTTCTATAAAAGATAATAATTCGTAAAGTATTAGTTTAAATAATTATTCGACAATAACATTGGTAAATTGGCAAATTATATACGAATTCTGGATGTAGCAAACTTCTCTTTCGTCATTTCTTTTTTTTAATTTTTCGCCTTGCACTTTATAAAATTTACACGTCAAACTTGATAACACCATCCATAGATCGTAGACTTTGCTTCTACGATTTTCCAACTCCTCGTCGAGTCGGTCAGTTCTTAATTTAATGAAATAAAATTTGCGAAATTTTATTTGCTCCGTTACCAAATTTGTCGTTTCTGACTCGTAAAGTTTCACTAACAATGTCAACTCAGTCGCGCGAGAGCGGGACACTTTTGATCAGCGATCGTTCACGACTGACGCGTTTAACGATTCACGCTGGGGAGTATTGTTCGCGAAAGTTTCTACCTTTGAAGAGAGAGCGTTGTTGAATGGGGAGAAAAGTGGACACGTCCAGTTTCACGCACCGTCAACGACGCGAAACTTATTTTGCAAACGAGTCGCGCAACGCGTTCGCGAGCAACTGTTCCTCGATAAAGCACGGCCGTTCGTCGCGACAAACTCGATTCGTAGTTCACGTTTCGTGAAAATTTATACGATTATCCGACTGACGCTCCATTTCAGTTCTTTCCTCGATTTAAAACGTTTTGTGTGTATGTGTGTGTTGAAAAACAGTCCTAGGGGTGAAAACAACTTTCCCCTTCCAAAGAATATTTGACCTTTTAAGGTCGATCGACTTTCGACCCAAATCGTTCTACCAAAAGTTTATTTATTTATTTGTTACATTTGTTAGAAGGTATAATACAACAAGTACAAATAATAAAAGAAACTACGTGACAAATATATACTCTTAGGGGAGAGAAACGTGTGCAACGCTGATGCAACGAAAATTAGCGATTGGTTGATTTGGGTCACGTGATTCGCGAGGGGGCGTGGAGTAGACCTCGAGTAGGAATGGCGTTGTCTGTAATTTGTTTTGTATCGATTCAATTGTTTGCGTATCAATAAAATTTTATGGCAAAAAAGTCATCTTCGTTTCCTAGTCGGAACAGTTGCTTCTGGGCCTTTCAATGAGATCGTACTGGGGTACAAGTTGTGCAGTTGTTTTTCTTTTTTTTTTTGTCCAATTTATCTATTCAACAATTCACTTCGCTCTAAGTAACAAATCAGATTCAGCATCTGTGAAAATTCTCTTGTCCGAACACTTTTATCTCTCACAATCAGTTAGTTCGCATAACGGACTGTTGTAATACTGTACATTTAATGCAACGAGAAGACCAAATAACACTTGTACATTCTAAGCGTGGCAAAATTGCCCAATGTAAACGCAGCTTAACACGTAGCAGCGCCGTAAACGTGCCGGCGTCTGCCGCGTAATTATACTAACCATTGCTACTGCAATTATTCAGCGTGCACACACGCAGATCGTGTGGTCGATACGGGCGCATCGAGAAGTTGGCGAGCATAGTTCCGCGGACAAGTTTCCCTCCGGTCAATAGAGGAAACGAGGAACAGCCTCGTTATGGTATTTAACGAATGCGATCCTCCGATGGGATGGAAGTTACACGGATGGTCGATGGAAAAGTTTCGCGACCGAATTCGTGAGGCATTCCAGCGATTTAATTAACAAGGAGGTCGCGATAAAGAGAGAGAGAGAGAGAGGGTCAAAGCATAGCGGAGGACCGTGTTTAATCGTATCGGATACGATATATAATTAAAAAAGTGATTAAGCTCCACTTGGCTCGAATTACTCGACTGCTGCTCACGGCCTAGCCTAGCTTTCGAATTTATAAAACTCCACGCGCACGTAGCATATTTTATTTAATCGTGAAAGAGGATTAAATTCTGCTTTATGTGTGTACGTTGCGTGTTCTATTTTATATACAGGACGCCCCATAACTGACGATGCAACAGAATAGGAGACGATTCCACGAACCGTGAAAGAAGAATAAAATTTCTTCGTTGAAACAACTGTTCTGACTAGGAAATGAAGACAACCTTTTTGCCATAAAATTTTATTGATACGCAAACATTTGAATCGATACAAAACGAATCACAGGTAACGCCACTTCTACTCAAGGTCTACCCCACGCCTCCTCATGAGTCACGTGACCCAAATCAACCAATGGCTAATTTTCGTTGCATCAGCGTTGCACCTGAAGAAGCCCGATTTTATGGGTTACCCCTGCTAAAATCACTTTCAGTGATAATATGTTTCGTTGAAAATTGCCTTGGTGTATTTTCAGATAAATTTTCAAACTCGATTTTCTCGAGAACGAAGCGTTTAACGAGAAAATTTTATTCTACGTTTTTTACTCATTTTCGCACGTAGAATAACCTCCCGATTGTTCTTTTTCTGCTCGGTCGTGTCACTAGTCTGTGTGTGTGTATATATATATTGTATGTATGTTATATATAGTTTTCGCATCGAAAACCACTACAATCGCGTTCTTAGTAATTAAATTTGCGCGACGATGTACCGATGTACCAGGTGTTAAAATATATAGGGAAAAAAGGAAGCGATGCTGGTGGCGATTTAACGGGATAATGGATAGCACGGTCGCACGGCACAAAATTGACCCGGTTGGTTCCGTTCACGTTGGAAAAAGGCCACTTTTCCTTCGAATTTTTCACCGCCGCGGCGGTACTTCATACAGAAAATTACACGCCTCGCCGAATTTAGAAATATTACCAGCACGCATCAAGTGACTTTATACACGGATGTGTTTTAATTGGATGAAATTGCTTAACGAGCGAGTAGATTGTGTCAATCGAGCGTTACCAAAATTGTTTTTCTATTTAGTTATCCGTCTATCAGGTATTTTTGAAGAATTCCATTTTCCTTCTACTGATTTCTTTTTACAATTAATTATAAAATGTGGTAGAATTTAAAAATTTTTCCATTTAATTTTTCCTATTTATTATTTACATGTTCTTTTGTAACTTCGAAAATATTGTCTGTCATGATACAGCGAAATATTGAAGTTGTTTTTACAAAACTCCATCCATCCATTCGTTATTTTTAAATAATTTCCTCTTCATATCTACTCGTCAGATTCTCTTTCCTATAATACCAGATCTTGGTATAATACATGTGACGAAATTAGTTCATATTAGAATTATAGACGCGCGTGTCAGCGATAAACAATCGTTGCGGATCGATGGTAACGGCTCTTCCCTTCCAATTTATCCAATGCAATGACTTCTTTGTCCCAACACCGCGACGCGATCCTCCGATCGATGATCTCTCTCGTGGCTTCGGGGCTAACGAGCATGTGGCTTTACGCAAATGAAAACGTCGATCTGCGTTCTCTCTTCTTCTCCCTCGTTATTAGTCCTCTCTTTCGTTCCTCTCTCTCCTTCTCTCGTTGTCCCTCCGGCATGCACGCGAGCAAGCTCTCCGTCACGATTATGCTAATTGCTGCAGCTGCAATCACTCGGCGTGACAGTACTCTCTCCCTCTCTCTCTCTCTCTCTGTTGGTGTCCGTTGATCGATCGACAAGGATCTGCAGATGCGACGCACGTTACCAGCAACGCTAATTAATCGGTCGCTGCTAATTCGGCCGGATCATTTGCATGGAGATATAATTGCAGACGCGAGACCACGGGACCGCGGAACCGCGGGACCATCCTAATAAAAAACTGCACGACTTGTACCCCAGCACGACTCGTCTCACTGAAAGGCCCAGAAGCAACTGTTCTGATTAGGAAATGAAGACGACATTTTACCATAAAATTTTATCGATACGCAATCATTTGAATCGATGGAAAACAAATTACAGGCGCGATCGCTCAGTATCAGACAACGCCACTCCTACTAAAGGTCTACACCACGCCCCCTCGCGAATCACGTGACCCAAATCAACCAATCGCTAATTTTCGTTGCATCAGCGTTGCACCTGAAGAAGCCCGATTTTCTGGATTACCGTCGCTAAAATCAACTTTGAGTGATAATGATATACAGAAACCGGAATGTGTCCCGTACGTGCGATATTCGCAATCGTTTCTCGCGATTCTTCCGCGATGTAGCGGCTTGTGCCGCATCGACGACTCCTGACGGTGCAATTTCTCTCGAACGTAACATGCGAGAAAACGCGGGCACACGGGGGAAGGGAAATTTTCGAGCGCGTTCGTCGTCGTTTGGCTGACAAGAATGTGTTGGAAATGAATTAAGGAAAAGGGGCGCAATTTCGCGCACAATCTCCCTCCTTAAATTATTCACCGCGGAAATCACGTCAGCGTCCAGAGTGGATCGTTATTTCGTGCATTAATGCAATTGCCGCGATCGATGTAACTGCGCATTGTCTCTCTCTCTATCTCTCTCTGGCGACGATTATCGCGATCGAGTTGA
Source organism: Melipona bicolor (assembly GCA_030673865.1). NCBI lineage: Eukaryota > Metazoa > Arthropoda > Insecta > Hymenoptera > Apidae > Melipona > Melipona bicolor. The sequence goes on from JAHYIQ010000017.1 coordinate 3,596,055, forward strand.
GGCTTCGGCAGGAGGAAAGCAGTCGATTATTATTATCTCTCTGGAACGCGGAGTTTCGTTGGTGGAGTCGCTCAGATGCCAGATGGATCCATAATTTATATAAATCGGAACACAATTTTCCTTTTTGCGGAGTGAGATTTCTTCTCTTCGAACGTCGAATGTGAATTCGAATTTATTGCTTGATAAATTTGTTGATAGATTACGTTATTAAATATTAAACTTGGCGAAATTAATCTGTAAAAATTATTCGATTATTCATTTCTGAAACGCGAGGTGACAACGCGTGTCATTAATGGAGCCAAGACAAGTTGATCGACTGTACATGTAAATCAAAATACCTACTACCTGTTTCTTTTTATTTCCTTTTTCGAAATTTTAGTTTATGAAAATAAGTTGAACTACTTACGATAATTTATCGACAGATCACGTTGAAGAAATTTTCTGAAATTTCAAACGTCGCGTATCAAACGTGCTCTCGGTGAAATTGATAATCGAAATTGAACCATAAAAAGCAGAGATGATCAATCAGCAGGACGTGGCCCAAGCATTTATGGTTGTGACAGTGAAGAATTTGAGATGGGATTGCCAGGAGATCGGAGTCTTGATCGATAGGCAAATTACTTGAGCGTGTAAGTTCCGATGAGACCACCGTTCCATCGTAGAGCCAAACGAAACTTCCTTTCTACGTTGCGGATCGGGAAACAAGACCTCGTGCACGTATAATTCAAATTTCTAGACAGGATCTAATGACACGATTAATGAAGCGCCATTGATAAGCTCTCCAAATAGGGCATACGAGCGGGATTCCTGAATTTAAGTAAATGTGCTCCAAATTGTGCACTATATGCGTCCTACATAATTCAAAATAAAGTTCTTGACATCGCAGCTTATTATTAATAACAAATATATAAATATATATAAAAAATATACAAATAAACGAATATACAAACATATATACGTCCAAGAAGACATATATACATCAAATCCGAAAAACTCTCAACGCTCAAAGTACGCAGATGTCCAAGTTACCGAATACTTGGCTCGCCATCGTAAGAATCAACCGGCAATTTGTTAGGCCGAGGCTCGTTCGTAATCAACGAAAAACCCGCCCAACCGTTCGCGGTTTCGGTTCTTACATTGCGTTCGCAAAAGTACGCGCGTATTCCTCCGATGAGAAAGCAGGGGGGGCCCCCCGTACTCCCGTCTCACCGACGATGCTCCATTCCCGATGCCTATTTACCCGGCTCGAGGTATATCGCGCTTGGAACGTAATTTTCACGGCGGCGAGATATCATCCCTTTCGCGTGCCATTCTCACCCTTCCTGGTCCAGGGCTTTCGACGGACTATATTAAGGATTCCAGGAGGATGCTGCCGTATCCAGGACGACCCTCCAGCCCCTTTTCACCCCCGCGCATCGTTCTCCACCTTCGCTCGTAGCCGGATGGCTGTGGCTTACGGGGGGGATGAGGGGGTGAGGAGAGCAGCGTCGTGCAACGCGTCGCCATGCTAAACGACCATTCATCGCATTCAATTCTTTCTCTCGGTCTGCGGTACGACGGCCGCGGAAAAATGCCAGCCGGTGTGCATGACGCTTTATTAAGTTTGAATTGGACAGACGTGGAAATAGAATGTCCCGCTGCGGCGGCGATGGAATTAAAAGGCCCCCCCCCCCCCTCGAAAGGATCCGAGGAATCCCAAGGAGGCCACCGTTAAAGAAAAGGAAGAGGACGACTTCGAGCATCGCGGCGGCATTCCCGGTTCCATTCAGCGTTCCGCGTTCCCGCAAATTGCTTTCGCACACGCGTCAGACTGTCTCGCGTGACCGTCCCGCGAGTGCGAGAGAATAATCGTCGACGACCATCGCTTTCTGATCGAAAACGACTCTTATTGTTCGGGCTTCTTCCTTCTTTCTTTCTTTCTTTCTTTTTTTTTTTTTCTCTTCACATTTCGTCTCTTTCGCAGTCGCTTTCTTGCCTTCGCGAGACATTTCTATGTAGTGCAGGGAAGGGGAACCATTTATTCCTCGTTTAAGAGGAATCTCAAAGGAGGCGAGAGGCAGGCAAGTGGTTAAACGAGCGAAGCAGATGGTAGCTCGATGATGAATTTCGTGCGATATGAGTTGCGGGACATTTGGATAAGAATTTACAAAATTTGATTCTTTTGCCATGTATAAAGAAAGATATAAAAACTCATATATGATTTTTTTGACAGCCACTGACACTGGAAATCATTGATTACTGCAGTATGGAGATGTATAAAAAATAATTTTAAATGATTAAATTTGTTATTCTCGACATTTCATCATCGATGATAATTATCAATAATGAAAAGAATTTTCAATATTCCCAATCGAAATCATTTGAATCAAGACTAGACTAGATCTACCACTAAAGCTTTCAAATTTCTGTAATAATAGATAGACAAGAAGTACTTTTTACAAATAAAATTTAATTAATTTTACAATAATTGTCATCGTTGATAACGTACCAGTTACCAGTAACCAAAAGAATTTTAATCAGTCCTCGTCACATCAGACACCATTTAAATTAAAACACTAGCTCTTTCGCCGAAACTTTTCAAATCAATCGTTGTGACGTTCAAAATGATCTACGATGTTACATTAAAATAATCGATTTACTCATCCCAGATTCAGAAAGGGTGCTGCACGTTTAAGGAGTGCGTTCTTCTCTATGTGTTCGTAATAAGCACTTGAAGAATTAATTAAGTCAACCGACACTGATAAATTACGAACGAAGAGGGAATCTAATTGTAAGTCCTCCTCCGTCACAAACAAGGTCACTCTTCCGTGCTCTGGATTTTTTTACTGAAAAATCTCTACAGGTTGCAAAAAGAAGAAAAGAGGGAGAGAGAAATCCTTGAAACGTACCCAGGCACGATGAAAAGATTCAACGTCTCGTCGTTCGACTTCTTTGTTTTTGACGCGCCGGGTCCATTAAAACACGCGGCGAACCCTGGCCGTGGGAATTTTCGTGCGTTTTAATTTTCCGGGTGCAGCGACGAAAAAGGAAAGAAGAGAGAGAGAGAGAGAGGAAAGGATCCGCGGAATTAGTCGCCGGTAGTTCTAATTAGAGGCGACGGTAATGAGTTAAAAACGGACGCGAGAATCTCGAGGAAGCGGAAGGGCCGCGAGGCCGTTGGGCAAACGATAGTCTATTACGCTCGGCCGCCGGAAAGAATTACCATGTTGACGAATGGATTTCCATTTTCGAGGGCCGCCCGCGTGCAACTTCCCCGGGAAGAGCCGTGCTTTCCGCCCTTTTCACGGGCTTAGGATCGCCGCGACACTCGGCGCCATCGTCGCCTTTGGGAAACTCACAGTCGCGTTTTCGTTCGCGAAAAGCGTCTGACCCGGGGATCGCGACGGTTCTTACTTTCAATCGCGTTAATTGCAACTGCAGCTACAATTGACATCAATTGTAACTATAAAATAGCTGTGAATTTAAAAAATTTCAATGGACTGAAACGAAGTTTCAGTGGACTAAACTCGAATGAAAACGAAAATTTAGTCCGCAGTTGAGATTTATAGTTGAACGTTTAAAGTAATCGTGATCGCAATGAGGAACAGCGACGAACGTATTTTTGTCGATTTTTTAATTTTGGAGTTGCTTTGTGTGACTGAGAGGAATATCTTGATACAAAGTAGCTGAAGATGGAAGGTATATGTTGACCGTTTCAGTGCCAGGGGTTTTCGCGCTGCGTGGCGCTAAAGATCGAAGTATAGTTTATGAAACTTTACAGAATCTGTGTATTATAACGTGTAATACGTTAAGAATTTATACTATATTAATATTATATTAATATTATTATTACTATAATATTATATACTGTATTAATACTATATTAATATTATTATTACTACATCAATATTATATTAATATTTTCAATATTATCGATATTTTAACTATTTCGCGGAATGTTCTTCGAAACGATGCGTTTTGGTGACATTCTGGAATTAATTAAAAATTCTTAGAGGGTTCGATGATGGAGAGAGGCAGCTTCGTTTTAATAAACCAACTAAAAATTAGAAACGTGTTTTCAGCGTGTGCTATAAATTCGTGAGAATCTGATTCTTGTTGAGCCTTCTTCCTACATCAAGTTGATTGTCACGCACATATCTCTTCAATAACGTGAAGAAATAACAAAGAAATTGTTAAAAATTATCATCCTTCTTCACGACTATCCACTTTGAAACTCTTTGAAACTCTTTTCACAGTTTAATAACCATTCTCTCACGCGAATTCCGTAAATTAATTCGGAGGGGCGGGGGAGAGGAAAAAAGATTTTAAGATTTAGCATTGGGCGGGCGAAGTAGCTTTCTCTGTTCCATTTGCAGGCGGCGCGAGGGAAACGGCGAACGGCGTTTCTATTTCGCGGCGTCATCGAAAGAAAGCGCGGCGAGGAGAAAGGAAAGGAGCATTGTTTCTCGCGGCGGATTATGCGGCGGACATTAGCATAAGACGGGACAGAACAGCGCGAACACTTAACGAGATTTTAACGACCGTCCAACGCGCCCGTTAATGCCTGCCTCGAGCCGCAATCGTCGCGGTTTCCGGCGTCGAATGTGCCGCCGGAAAAATCCTTCCGGTTCCTCCGGTTTGCCGCCGCTAACGATATTAATTATGCGTGGGACATTCGCCGCGGCCGAGGAACGCGTTAACGAGAAACTTTCCCCGACTTCCCGTGAAAATTCGTCGCCTACCGTGGAAATTAATTGAAACTTTTACCCTAAGCAGAGAGCGTCCGCTCTCCCCGCGATTCGAATCTCGTTACCACCGAACGAGGACTCTTTATTTTTTTTCAATTCCTCCGGACGAATTCGACTTTTTAGAATCGCGATGATTGGAAATTAATTGGAAGTTTCGCGATTTGCAAATGACGATGTCTGACGTTTCGCTCTCGAGATGACAGAGTTTGAGAATTTACCAGCGGATTTACTGTGCGTGCTGGCTGCGCGGATTCGTGCTTTCGCGGATGCAATTAAAAAGATGGAAGCCGAGAGATGAAAGATTTATTTTTATTTTTGTGGATATATTATACAGGGAGTAATTGCACTTTACACGTTTTGTTACGTACGTATTCTATATGTATTTTTGCTCTGATCTCTTCCCAGTTTTTCCGCAAACGCATCAAAATTATTAAACTATAGTTTATTTGTTACGCCAATTACCAGTACGATTAATCGTATCGAAAAAATGTTCAATTTTCATTTAGTTTGATCTGAACGTTTCTTACGCTCTAAGGCGTTGTAAATTAATTTGAACTGGTACGAAAATTTTCTCGCGTGAATCTTGAGCAATTTCGGAACTGGATACGGGCGAACAGTCAGCGGGTTGTTCCACATGTGGAAATTAGACAGAAAATGCGAGATGGAATCTTTTCGTTCCCGAGGAAATGTGTTTAGTTAAGAATTAACCCGGTACTCGACGAAATTTTCAAACTCAGTTCTCACGAGAACGAGGCTTCAAACGGGATGCTTCTATTCTAAGTTGTAGAATGTCCTGCCGTTGATTGTTCAGTCTTGTCCACACTTGTACACTTTTCTAACTCGAGTTTCTCGAAAGTGCCGAATAAAAAAGGAAATCCATTTCTATTTTTAGAATTTACGCAAAATTTACTCTGTAGATTATACAGTCGTGTCTATAATCTTCGAAAGTTTCATTGGGTCGTAAAATTCAAAAGTTTCATTATCAAGTCTCTGATACTGCACACGTCATATATTTTGACTGACGTAGGTATAATAAAAACTGTGGGAAAGTTTTAGAGTACTAAAAGAAGATATAAAAAGAATGCTATATCAGTGCTATATATTTAAAAATATACTAAGACTAAGTAAAGTTAAAAAAGTATAGTTTCAATGATTTCAGAAAATCTTTCTCGACGAAATTCAGATAATTCATATCAATTAGACAAGTAGATTTTTCCTGAAAATTTTCATTTTTTATATATATAACTAAAATAGAAACGAGCAGAATCTAAACGAAAAATTGTCTTTACGTATCAAAAATTATAACAACAATTATATATATATATTGTATAGTTAAAAAGTGTTTTAGACAATCTTTATGTGTAAAATTCACAAGTCAGAAATATCAGTAGACAATTAGTAGAGTGCGTGAATTTGAAATGAAATTTTTATCTCTATGAATCTAACTAAATGCAGTATTGTTTTACGTATTACAAAAACTGTAACAAAATACTTTACTTTGTGTATATGCAATTCTGCGCATTTTTGCACTCTCAAATTTCTCACAAATGCATAAAAGTAATTATGAGGGAATTGAACGTGCAAAAGTGTACATTTGAAGTAAATAAGTTCAACGAAACGTTAGAAAAATATTCTTCTTCTAACAACTCAATCTTCAAAAAATTTCCCAACATCGTATCGAAAACAACCCCCTAAGACACACACACACACACACACACATATCTAAACTGTCGCGCGATTCAAACTTCCCAAAATGTCGCGGGTTATTTCTCCCTCGGGAGAGCAGCGACTACTTTTCAGTAGTTAGAAATAACGAAAGTTCCGCCGCGCCGGTGGATTCGCGAGATCGTGTAATTCAGCTTGGTTCTCCCAGACGGAGAGGGAAAAAAAGAAAGAAATTTCCAGGGGAGGTTCGTCGCTGCAAACGAACGAAGCGGAGAACTTCCACGGACTCGCTCGCTCTCTTTTTAAAACGCACGAAAGCGTCGTTCCGATCGCTGGCCGTCGGCGCGGAAGTCCTCTTGCCGGCAAAGTTGAAACGCGGAGGCGTGACACGCGAAACACCGAACCTGATTATTTTATCGCGGCGAGAAGTTAGCCGGGGCAAAAATTTCCCCGCCGGGTGAGCCGACCTTCGGCCATTGTTGCGTTATTAATGCATCGAGATCGACTCCGGCTCCGGCGGAGTCGTCGTTTTCTTCAATGTTTCACGGTTTCTCCTGCGAAAGAACTTCTCCGCAACTTCTCGCTTTCGTCCGCGATCACCTCGCGTTGCGAATCGTGCCCCGAGTTTTTCAGATACGCGCTTGAAATTTTAAAGGGCGCTTCTCTCTTCGGAAGATCTCCCGTCGCGCTTTCGGAACTCGCGGATTTTAACTTGATTCTACGCGATTCAATGAATTACGGCAGTGGAATTTGATGGAAAAAAATGAAGAATCAAACATGTCAATATTCACACGTCTCAGAGAAAGAGAAAGATTTGCGCTTATCACGACGTTTAATTATACGAATTTAATTAACATCACGCTGAGACAGCCATAGTTTCCAACAGTGGCGTCCTTTCATCGCGGGTTTCTTTTTTATTAAATTCTCGTAGTTATTTGAAAGGAGCGCTGCTAAATGATATGGAATTAATTAGCGCGTAAATACGCCGTGTTTGTAATATTACTTTTACATGCCATTCAGTTTATAAAATTAACGAACCTGCCTCCGTATAATAATTATAAAATAAAGTAGAACAATGTACCTCGCGTACATAATTATAAAATAAAATAGAACGATGTACCTCGCGTACACGCGCTACCCTCTAAAAGTTTCGGGGCAGCTTAATTTTGAATATAACCAAATTTTTTCGCTTACTAGTCCCTCGGGGGCTCGCTCGAATTTTCAAAAACTTTCGCTCTCTTATTATGTCACTGTTTCTTCTACCTTATTAATCTAGACACGTTTATAAATTCGTTTTTTTTTTTAGTTTTACTAAACATCTTACTAAAAGTTTCACTAAAAGTCTCGCAATTACTAAAAATTATACGTAGGTCTTTAGTATATATACCCCTTCCCTGGTATTATGTTTGTCAACGTGCACCTACGTGTAATTTTAATAATTTTAATAAATACATATATATATTTAAGTAGTTTTAACCTACGTTATATTTAAAAATAAATACAAAAAGTACAAAGTTTATTAACTACACGTACGAGTTCGTAAGTTACACGTATGATTAACAATATGTTTTTTTAAATTTACGAAATTAACATCCCTGCAGAGGCATTCCACTACCGCGCATCCAAGGAGCGTGCCATCAGACTCGCGAAACTCGCCAATTGGTCCAAGGGAAGCTCACGAAGCGTGTGGCTCGCTAATTATTGTGCCGGATAATTATTTCGCTCGTTAGCCAGTTAATTCGATTGCTCGATAAACGTCCGCGCAAAGAGTTGACCTTTCCAGGATTGAAGCCGGCCCAGGCGCGATTGTATCGGAAAAATCGCGACGGCGCGGCCTCTCTCTATCGGGCCGAACTTCTCGGGGGGGGGGGGAGCGATCCTCGTGAAATTCCGGGCGCAGCGTTCCGCGCGCGCATTTTTCGAATGCCGGCGTTATTAAATGTCCGATATCGGGCCGCCGGCAATCGGTGACATAGCACCGGGGGTGAGACGCGGGCGCACGCGCGCCTCGCCTGTTAAATAGTTCACGTCAAGAATTCTTTTTTTTTTCCAGGGGGAAAATGTGTCGGCGGGCTGACGGTTGTGTACGACGCGTTCGCGTTAATGCCGAGGGTGCACCGAGGGGCTGCGCGTCGCCAATTCCCCCATGGTCGAACTCGTTTAATCCCCGGCCGTGAAACCGGTGGAAATCACGCGCGGGAAACAGCCAACGCCGGATTTATGCGTTTACGCGGCGAGCACGTATGTACGTGCGTTCCACTCGTGTCGAATCCTTTCGATCTCTGAGCGTCTCCTTTCTTCAACCCTTCTTGAACTTCCTCGTCCAAAGAAACTTCTTTGTCGCGTGAACCACCTAGAACTGGATCGAATGGAGCAGAAGAAACAGAAACTGAGATTTTTAACCTTTTTTCGGGAGTCCATGCCAAAAATGCACGCACTGATCGAGTCATTTGCTCGAGTCCCTTAATCCACTTTGAAACAGGATCATTTTTGTACTTTTTAATATTTTTTTTAATTTTTCGAACGAGAATCTAATCTTCAATTCAAGAAACGGAGTCAGCGAATAATACGGTTTTATTTGATGAAAAATCATTCGCTAGTCATGAATAAATCTGTATCCGTTATTCGAGGATAAATATTCACTTGTTGTTTGAAATAACTTTGCTCGGAATAAATTTCTGAAATGGACGAAGTGCTCCTCTGTCAATTTATACTGTTCAAAGTCGTCATTCTTTGATGAATTCAGGGAAGAATTTAATTAGATTTAACTAGATGAGTCATTCTAAAATTATTATTTTTTTATATTATTTTCTTAAATTCATCTTATTTTCTAAAATTGAAAAACGATGGTGCTGCAAGCATCATTGCTTAGAAATTTATCTTTCAGTTTATTACTATTTGTGTCATCTTGCGATAGGAAATTATGTCTGCGATAAAGAAACTTATAAAAAATGAGTCATTGATTTTTTGAAAAACTGAATATCAATTATATGCTACGTGACATCAAATTTCCAACGTTTCGAAAAATTGGTAATATTTAAATTATTATAATTTCATGTAACAGGAAATCATACAGCAATGAATCTTGGCTCGTTACAAAGTATAAAACTTCTACCTTTATAATCCTTGACTGATTCTTCACAAAAGTATTTTCAGAATATGTAGCGAGTGAGAAAGTAAGAGGTACTATTTTTCCTTGAAAATGCTATTAATTCAAACGTCTCTCAAAACAGTGAAAAATTCTTCGCATCACTGAGTCCACGATAGATTTGAAGATTGAAGTTTTACAATGACACCCTAAAACCTGCTGTAAAATTTCTCTTCGCCGAGCTATCGAACATATCCGAATTCGACGAAAAAGTCTTGGAATTTTCTTCAATTTTTGTCAAAAGATCAATAACTTGGCGAAACAGAATCGTACGACAAATTTCAGGCGGTCATCGTAAAGATTTCCGTCTTCGAACTCGTGGTACACTCGATCGTAAAAGAAAAAAGTGTTTCAATATTCTGAGAAACGTTTGAGTTTATAGCATCTTCGAGGGAGAACAGTGATATGTGAAAAATTCAAAATTGTGAGAATAGTAAAAAGAAAAATTCATCGCTGCATGATTTTTTGTTAGGAAATAACAGTTTTATTAAATACAACATAACGATTTAATAAAAAAAACTGCACGACTTGTACCCCAGTACGATTCGTCTCACTGAAATTTTATTGATATGCAAGCATTTGAATCGATAGAAAACAAATTACAGGCGCGATCGCTCAGTACCAGACAACGCCACTCCTACTTGAAGTCTATCCCACGCCCTCTCGCGAATCACGTGACCCAAATCAACCAATCGCTAATTTTCGTTGCATTAGCGTTGCACCTGAGGAGGCCCGATTTTCTGGTTTACCTCCGCTAAAATCACTTTCAGTGATAATAACAGTTTTACGATACAGTTTGAGTAGAATATTTACGTCAATTTTTCGAAATATTCACAATTTCATATACGCAAGTTCGTGTCTGTCACTGTGTGTGAACCTGCGCGAGTACGAAATCGTCGTACTGACAGAAAAATAGAACCGACTCTACTTGTCCGACTGCGCCGAAAATGTAAATTACAACGGGCCGCGTAATCGCGTTGATTTTATCGCGGCGTGCGATGGCGATCGGCCAGAACAATGGCCAGAAGTGGAACGGTCTTGGGGCATAAATTCGACGGAGCGAAGTCGCCTTGTAACGGCACCGGGAAATCCATGTAATACCCGGAGAATCTGATCGTTGGGCTGCGGAATTACGTAAACGGTAATTCGAGAAGGCAGAACTATCGCTAGGAAATTCCAGTGTCAGCTGCTCCAGCTCCCTATCCTTCGAATCGCACGTTCTCCCTCTCTCTCTCGTATAGGATAATCTCATCCAAATGACTTTTCATCGATTAACATTCATTCCCCTCCCCCCTCGAGCGAGATTTTATGTCAATCTTGCGAGAAAGACACTACCAATGGCCACTGAAAGGTTTGAAAAAGTCCGTATTTGTGAGCAAAAAGAATGGTGGTCATTTGAAAAATGTAATACTGAAAAGAATCCATCAATTATATTTCCAAATGAAATAATTAAAAAATTAGAAAAACATGTGTCTGTAAAAGTTATTTCTGCTTCATATCATCTTTCACTGACCACCCTATATAACGAAGGCTGTACTCTACAATTTTTCGTCATTACGCGTTCGCAGTTGTGCTCCTTATGTCGTATCTATTTACACGGAGCGTGGAGAACCAACGGCGAAACAGATAACGGCAACAGACCGCGGGCTATTGATTTCGGATTGCGGGCAACGCCGGTGGCTTTTGTCGGCAAGATTATAACGCGAACGAACGCCCCTTGAACTGGTCATACTGGCTGGAACAGCGTTTCTCAAACTGCCTTTGCAACCTTTCATCCCCCGGCATTCCCCCGGCCGAACAACGTTCCATCGATGCGTTTAGAGATCCTCGCGAGGTATAACACCGCAGTGCAAACTGTAATTCCCATAATGGCTAATTCAATTGCCTATCTGCGTATACTTCAACCCATACGTGCAATATACTCTGCCTTGTTTGCGAACGTTTGCCCGCGTTTCCTTTTGACGTTTTCTTTCCGTAGTTCTCCGTCAGAGACTTTGGTCCTCGACGCGTGCTGGTGCCTCGCGCGATAATACTTGAGGCTTATTTGAAAGTGCACGATAGCGAGGTCGAACTGGAGGGAAAGTCACGTATCAAGCGTCTGCAGTGTTGGAAAGTTTGAGAAACGCTAGCCAACAACCAGCCATTCCCAGCGCTATACCAGCTGCCAACCGAGAATCTGTCCGCCAGTTAGTCGCGCCTGTTCCCTCGCCTTTGACTCCCGCGAGCCCGTATCTACGTTTCCATTTCCTCTCCGTGTCCTTGAGCGCCGTGGTCCTTATTTCCTCTCCTCAGTGTCGAGATTCTCGCATCGGAAGTGGTAGATACCATTGGCGCGAACCTTGAAAAAGAAAAATAATAATAATTGTCTGGTTGGACAATACGGCAACAAATTAAGCACTTTGTTTAAATTGTGATTTCTTTTCTCTTATGTCTCGTACGATCAAAGTTTGGGACATCAAAAGTATTTATATTGTTTGCTATAAATGTACAAGGAATAGCATAACTGTGTCAGCGACAGTGGACAATTGTCGACAATTTGAACTGACACAATTTCGTGAAAGAAGATCACGAGAATACACTGAGGACCTGCGATCGACGTTAAGAGATCGAATTGATCAAGACGAACGTGATACCGCGTAATTCTCGAACGTTTGCCTGCATAAAACTTGCGGAAACTTTCACGGCAACCCACGTGTTGTAATATCCAGTAATTATTCAGCTCGTGCATTATCGCTGGTAGAAACAAAACTCTGGTATCCTAAACACACCTTGTTCGTCCAACATTCGCGATCGTGCGTTAAGGTCTTCTTTAACCCATCCGAACACGATTAACAATCCTCTTACCTTCATCGAAGATCGACGAGAATTTCCTTCGGATTCGTCGTGACCAGCCATGAATCCTCTTCGACTCGGGGAAACTCTAACCTCGTTTCCTTATTTGGTATTCACTCTCGTATCTCCAATTACCGGCGTAGCCCCGGTACAGTTAAACTTATTCCGTAGGATCCGTTTTCAATACAGCACAACGGTCCATTGTTCCTCGCTTTCTCCATTGTGTCATTCGCGCGAGCGTTACGTTCATAACCTTGTACACGGCCCGGGACTCGCTCGTAGGTCGAGCTTCTCACCCTCGAACGGAAACCCTAGCTTCCTGGTTATCCACGGATTTCTCTTCCGTTCTTTTCGATCCGGCAGTCTGACACACACACACACACACACAAAGAAGAGAAATAAGAGTCTCAAGGTTTCTCGTTTTCCCGGCATTTCGCCTTTCGGTTTTATCTGCAACTCGTTTCGTATCGTAACGATCGCACTGCGGGTGTTTGCGGGAACATTTTATTTCTCCACTGGAATCCAGTGTTTTTCGTGTGACGCGCATTTATTTTGTTTTTTTTTTTTTGTATGTTTATGTCTAGATTAGCGTACTTAATCACTGAAAATGATTTTATATGGGGGTAATCCAGAAAATCGGGCCTTTTCAGGTACAACGCTGCTAATGCAACGAAAATTAGCGATTGGTCGATTGGGTCACGTGATTCGCGAGGGGGCGTGGGCTAAACCTCGAATAGGAGTGGCGTTGCCTGTAATTCGTTTTGTATCGATTCAAATGTTTGCACATCAATAAAATTTCATGACAAAAAAGTCGTCTTCATTTCCTAGTCAGAAATCACTTTCTATTCGAATAGTATCTGCTACAAATACTGAGAACTTTTTCAACATCGACGAACAAATTATCTGTTCCTTCGTTCAGAAAAATTTTTACTATTTCCCATTCCGCCTGATTCTGCGACTTTTACGTTCAACATTGCATTTATTTATCTTGTTCTCATCGAAACGGAATGTTCCGAAAAGAATTCTACGATCCACACATTTCACAGAGCAGAACCCTGTTTAAAAGTTTCCTAGATCCCCGGTTTAAACGGAACGTTCGATCGAATACGAAATCACCAACTTCGTTTTCCTAAGGTTTCCCAGAAACTTCGCTATAACGTTCGCAGAAGCTTCGCCCGAAGTATGCAGCGGTAACTCGAACCCTCTTTGCAACTCTCTCGGGGAATTTCGGGGCCCCGAGCGTCTGGAAACGCGCGACACGACACAAACGAAGGAATCACGCGCCAGAGGACCTGACGTTGTCTTTTACGGTCGATCCTAAGAGGGGGCGAAGGTTGTTTAACGACGTTAACGTTAACGCGACACGGCCTTGCGTGTCGTGTCGTCGCGAGTTTCATTCGAACGGCTCTTTGTCGCCGTCCGGAATACGCCCGGCCTTTCCAAGTAGAACAAAGTGTATTTGGGTAGCCATTACCGGATTTCCAACCAGCCGCCGGACAAAAAGCGTGGTTGGTCTCTCCCACACACACACCCTTTTTCTCTCTTCTATGCTCGACAGAAGGTATTTCACGCGGCAACGAGCGCAAATCCCGAAAATACGGCGGACAGATTCGGGCTGGGAATAAATTTTTAACGCCGGCCGGGGAAAACCCAGCCGCCCCCTTGTCGCGTTGTTTGACCACTCGTCAAACACGCTTTCACGCGGCCAGCGCGTTCCTTTAAACGGCTCCGAAATACGAGCCCGCTGGTGGTGGCCGGGACAATTACCGGGACATAATCGAACTATCGAAAAATACGGTTTGGCGGCGTACCGTCGTTTAGAAGTATTACATCAGGACAGCCGATATTCTACCGTAATTGAAGACCACGAGAAGAATGTGAAAAATGTGTCTTTGCAAAAGAATGATCCTGACACTGTAATTGGTCACTTGATGATCTCCAGTGTGGTTAGTCGTACTTTTCGTACGAAGAAACATTTTTTCGACTCGACAGTTCCATTGACGTGGTTTCGCTACGATACGAGTTTGAAAATCCTTTTTTCCTTCCGACGATAATTGGATAGCGAAGTGATTAAACGTAGTTGAGTTGAAATTCGAATTTTGCGTTGGGGAAAAAGAGACGAACGAATCGTCGAGCGTTTCGCAGCTGCAGAAGGGTAGTACGGGCGGAATCGATGAGGTTACTGTGGCTCACTCGTGTGATTTTCAGTGCTCGTTGCAGTGTTAAAATTCTCCGTTCCGTTTAAAATTACTTTCTTTTCCCTTTGATTTCGAAGTTGCAAATATAGATGTTTAAAAAGTATTAACACTTTGTATATATATATATATATTTGATATTGCCCAAAAATGCAAATAAATAAGTGAAAATAACACTAGAATAACCGTATCCTGCACATGAATCACTATGATTTAGATTATAATTAAAATAAATAGATTTATGCAATTATGTTTCTTTTGAGCAGATGCAAAAAACGTCAGTCGTATTGACGAGTTTATAGTAATTTAATTGTAGTATTTCATAGCACTGGTTTAACCATACTATTTTATAATAATTTAATTCTAGTAGATTCAATTGATAAAATTGCAACAGTTGAATTAAAAATAATGCAATAATAAAATTGTAAAATTATTTAGTAAACTCCTACGACGACAGTTCTTACACGCAACTGTTATTTTAAGCATCCCACCGGAAAAGTGTTAATGAAATTAAACTAAAGCTTCTTACGTCATGAATTGATCAGTTGTTTTTGAAAAACTTGCATTTCCAAATCCACGAAGCGATTTTCTTCTTCAACTGTTTAATACCATAAAAATGTTATAAATTTATAAGCTTTACTAATTAAAAGTAGTAAGAATTGTAGAAAAACAGTGAATAAATTACACCATTAGCTTCAGAAACCAAAGGTACAGATAGCAACTTTTTTTTCTTATCGACCAAATTTAAAACTCCTTGAGGCAGCCTTTCACGGTTCATTTGGAAGTAGAAGAATACGAAATAATCTTGGTAATTCAACGGGAAGCAATTCATATCTTTGGCAGCTCGGTTCGTGGCCGATAAACCAGAGAGGCAGCAGAGTCTGCGAGTGAATCATCGGCCCAATGCATTTTACATCGCGAATTCGATTTCGATCGATCAAACATCGCCGGGCGCCTTTCGTCTCGAGCCCTCGTGGAAAATTCTGAGGGACAGAGACGGGGTGATTAATCGACGCGGTCTGTTCCAAAAGTAACGAGATCCCTTATTTTCTTCCTCGCAGATTGGCTATTCTCGACGAAGGCCGAATAAATCACTGCGATCTCCGTCTTTTACAATTTTTTGCTCGAACAATCGCCAAATAAATCCATTTTCATATCGAATCATCGTCATCGACTGAATTTTCAGTTTCACAGTACGGAACGTAGTATTTCCAATACTAACCAAAGTTCCAAACGATCACGCGAAAGCATCCGATGAAAATTGTTTGCAGCGAGTACACTTTGAACGAATGAAGCTATACTCGTAACAATCGAGCAAACCTATTGTGAATGGAACAAGGGACGAAGTAATATTAAAAATATATATTGGACAAATTTAATTAGATACAAACCAGTAAAGCTTTAGGTTCTTTATTCACTCTCTTCACTAGTCCGAACTCGCTATTCTCTTTTCTCAGATCCTCACATCGTGATTCCTTCTCGACGAATGAATCTTCCCCAGAAACAAAACATAACACACAAGCATATTATACTTCTACACAACTACACTCGCATTCATACACAAGACTACACAGCTACACTCGCATTCATACACAAGCCAACACACTCAAACCTATATCGCTTCCCGACCAAACTGATGCATACTTAGCCCGAGATAAAAACATCATTACGCGCAATCTCAACCAATTATTATAATAATTATGTAACTCAAAAATAGAAGCATCACTAAATATTCAGATGGATATTAAATATTAAAAATATCCAAAGTTCACGTTTCAAAATTAACCGAGACGGCTCTCCAGAAGGAAACCACCTCGATTAATAATATAGTCGCGAGACTCGTGCCGATTATTAAATAAAATCAGCGTCCGTCTCGTTTGCCACGGTATTGCGTCTCGTTATCGGCGGAGCCGAAATTTCGCGCTCGCGCGAAAATATCGGCGTTGGAACTTGGTCGACTGCCAGGCGAGAGCCTCCTCCCGATAGTTTACCGATTTCCCATTAAACCGTCTAAACCGAGGAATCGTCTCGCGATTCTTCGTTTCGAAGATTAATTAACGGCCGCGATGTAACGCGTGGACAACGAAAACTCAGCGAGCGCGGGAACGAGGAACTGGAGCGTGATTCGCCGCGATGTTGGCCCCGATCAAAGTCCGGGGCCTTTTTGTCCACGGTCAATCGCCCGAGATTCCTCGCCCGGAAGCCGAAAATCCAATTACCAGCGCGCCGGAAGTGGAATTTCGTTTCCGCGGTGTGTCGCGAGTGAAAAAATCCCGCGCGTCGGTCGGGAAAATAAACGTTGGACGTGATTTGGATCTATGATCGAAGTAAATACCAACGCATCGTCGATAATTATTCTTCCCTTGTATTTACGTTGACGGAATAAAATATCTCGTTTGCAATTCTTTCCGATCGACTCACATCGACAAACACTGTTCTTTAAATATCGGAAAGTCCGAGGAATTCATTTCATTGTCTTGGATTGTATGAAATTTTAAAAAATGACATGTAACACCGTTTGATGATGGATTAAAATTATGACAGATTGTTGCCTTTAATATGTTGATCCTTGGACGATGATATTGGTTATAAAATGAATATAATACTTATTCTTAATTGTTAATAATTATTAATTATTATACACACGTTATACCTTCTACAATTTGAAAAATTGAAGTATCATATAATTCAGAAAATTCAAATAATAATATCAGTAAATAATAATAATAATATTAAATTTAGAAAAGAAATTTAAATGTGAAAATTTTGTTTCTCTTTCAGGTACGTAGAGGAAGAAATACCAGCCACTGGCGTGCATGCAAGTACAAAACCTGAACATTTTAAATATTTGAAATTTGAATATTTAAATTCCCCCGTCCGGAACTTAAATATTTCAACTATGTAGGTCGTGTGTGTCTCCCAGAGTTCCTTCCACCCACTCCGCATTATTTTCGTCCTGAGATGAAAAAAGACGAAACGTCAGATTGCACTACAATTTTCCAACGTGCGACTCTCACTTTGAAAATAGAAAGTGTTACGTTCGATTTAGGATTATATTTCGAATCCAACACGAAGAGAACGGTCTTTACGAACGTTTGAACATCATAAATCTTACGCGACATTTCCAGCTGTGAGCCTGCCGTAATTCATTGGAATTCATTGCGTGTCTTTCTGCAATTTATTAAGTTAGATCAAGCAAAATAAATACAGCGACATTGTGCAATAACAGATGAAAAATGTCAGTCAGTTATATCTCAATTATGACACTTTTGTCCTATTTAGATGACAGCTTAGTCCGTTCTCTTATTGAAAAAAGAAAAGGAAATCAGAATTTTGATAATGCTGGCGTTAAGGGAGATTGAAATAGAGATTAAGATCAATTCGTATTTCTGATATAGAATGGGTTGTCTGTAACTATCGATACGAGTTGCTGATCCATTTTGCCTGATCTAACGACAATGGATTGTAGACACGCGACAAAGTCTTTTATTCTCCTGCTCTTACAGTTTCACTATAAAAACGTGTCTTACAACTTTATAACGAAGCGAAACCTTAATTTTCCAAAATCTTACCTTTTATTTATTCATTCGTTGAAACTGTACCTTAAATGGGAATAAATTGTATTTGTAATATTCCTGTGCAGTTGTTTCAAATTTTCAACGCTTCATCTTTTTCCTTTTTGCAATTGAAATACACAGAAATACCAGTTAACTAATTAAGCTTGATTACTTCGCTGTGCATTATCATCGAAAATTATCAATCGTTCAAAGTCAGCAATGAATCCTTTAAAATCCACTTCAGATACACGCAAAATATATGTTCTTTCTCATGAAGAATTTGTACACTTATGATGATCGTGTTTCGATCCTCGACACGAGTCCCTAAAATTCCGTCAATCCTCGAAGGATTCAAAGGATATTGGGGATAAAGGGCTTTGCCAAAATTAATTTAATCAAGTTTAAAATCACGAAAACGGAAACGAAAACGAAAACGTCTAAAACAATTATTCTCACTCTCGAGAGAATGCCGCACAAAGAGTTCACTTTATCAGCGGTCGGCGAATCGACCGAAGTTTTAATCGCGCGCGTTTTTCTCCACCTGTGCGCCGTCCTCTGTCGAGCATTTTGTAATCGGATTTCATACCCGTGAAGGGACAAACGAAATCCCGGCGTCGATAAGCGGTTCACGAAACCTCATGGTGGACCTGCATGCGCCCCCCGGCGCAAATTAACCGTGTCTTATCTGGGCTACACACGCGATATAGGCCGAAACGTCTCGACCCCTCCTGTGCACGTACGTACGTATGTGTGTCGCCTCCATTCACGCGGCCCCTATACATCTATAACTGACGTCCCATTTGATACTAGAATTAGCACATTATGCCGACCCGTTTCGACAAACACCGCTCCAACTATTTGCGTATACAGAAGGCGCTTGTAATTTACGGATTCTAGGTCGTTTGTGCCCTGCTTGGGATTACGGCGAAACGACAATTCTGATTCCGATGATATTGGCTGTTGGGTGAGAAAATGTTTCTTTTGAAAGAGTACTCTGCAGTAGAACAATACAACGAAGTTGTATAATTATAAATTAATCGTGGGAGAGAAAAACGTATTCAGATAGGGGAGAGAAGGATTGGCGCCAAATTTGATTTGTTTGATTTAAGACACAATGAAATCAAATTGATTGAACAGACAAAAAACCGGTAGTGTTCAGTTTTTTCATTTTCCTTGGCAAAATTAAAACCTATGGATCCCCTAAGCGTCCCGTTTTTCAACCATTTGCCGCCATGTTACAGCAGTCGTTTAAACGTTAATTTTTTAATGAATGTTAATCACGTCTTCGTCGAGTAATCACGCCTGCGGTTAGCAGAAATTTTCAGAGCAAATCGTTCTCGTGATCAATTTTCAAACTCGATTTTCTCGAAAACGAAAAAATTTTTTTCTTCCCTTTGGACTCGTTTTTTTTTTTCACCTACTCGGTTACTCTGTATAAATTAAACTTTAATAGCAATGAGATGTAAAGTAATTTAAAAAATTACAAATAATTAATACCTAAAAATTATCACGTATCTTTGCAAATTGCGTTGTTATTAATTGGACCACGAGGAAGCTGCATCGTGGCTTTTCCAGGCAAAATTAATCGACCAATTCCTCAAGCGTTCATAATAAATTTACGCGTCACAGTTGAAAATTCTACACGTATGGGGAACAAAGGGAGGAAAAAAGAAGGTTCACCGGAGACAGTGAATTCTCCGAGAGAGGATAAAGTCCGTGGCGGTGGATAAAATCGCGTAAGAACGGCGAGTTGCTAGAAGAATAACCGCAAAAAACAATGGAATCGCGTCGAAACAGCTGTCGTGAAAAGAACCAGTCCACGTAAGAATAATTTCTACGGTCGAGACAGATATACCGGAGGAACTGTCAGAAAAAGCAAACCTCGCCGTGGCCTTAATAGCTCAGGGACTGTCGTCCTCAACCTAGAATAAATTCGTCGCAGTCCTTTGCAGTTTTCTAGCGATTCCTCGTTTCTCATCATTTTTCAACTTCTTCCCGACCTGACGAAATTACTTCGCCATCCACCTATCGTCGAAACGAGAGAATTGAAAGTTACGAGTGGAATATGGACGTCTCTACAAATTTATTTACTACTTTTCAGTTAAAAAGAAAATAGCACCTCGGTGCGAGTGTCTCGTTTCATGTCTCGAAATTATACGTACTCGTTAAAACTCCGTTTGTACGAATTTATTTGACCCAAATTTCAGCCAATATCCAATTGAATAAACTCTTGTTTCATTGTGCCCACGTATCCGAGGCTTCTGTTATTTGAACGGAAAATCATTGGCGGAAGGAAGAATCAGTGGTCTTTCATTACACCAACTCCAATTATACAAACTATTTGTTCCTCGTTCAAGTTCGTATAAACGGGATTTCATCGTATTACATATTCTGTAGGAACAGAAATTGAATTTTGACAGTGGAATCGCGAATTGATTGTGAATTTTTCGGCGAATTTTGAGAGTGTAATTAAAAAAATTGAGTTTCGGTAGAATATGTACAAAATAGACACTGTTTAAACAAGTTTGAATTTCTTTGTAAATTCAAATAATATTTATAAATATTATATGCAAATTAATATAATAATTATAAATACATAACAATTTTGAGAGTGTAATTAAAAAGGGAAAATAGAATTATCGGTAGAGTACTTTCTTTCATTCAATTGTATACCATAAACTGTAGAAACAGAAATTTCGAGCTCCTCTACGAGTCTAAATAAATTTGAGCTGTAATTAAAAACATAGAATCGGGATAAAATACTTTTTTTCATCGACGAAATTATATGCCACATTGAATTAATTTGATTCCCTGTAAATTCAAACAATTCCGAGAGTATAATTAAAAAGCTAGAACGTCGATAGGAACTTGATAATGAAATTAGCTAAGGAAATTGTGCCCAGTTGTCCAAATTATGAGCAAATGCGCGTACACAATGACCTGCGTACATACGCTGCGAGATATCTGACGTTATCATTTGAATTTCCGACATCATATTGACATAATATGTCATATATATATATATATACACATACGTCACGTTGTAATTAGAGAAATGAAATTTCTGCACGTGACTCTAATTTGACTACTATTGCTACCTTGCAGTATTAATATCAACGTCGCATCGTGTGACGCTGTATTTTTTTGAAATTTTAATATTCTTGAAATATTCTCCACTTTCAGAGGCAGTTTGTTCGAAACAAAATTTCCACCATGCAAGAATACGCATCGAGAGAAGCAGTTTCTAGCATTTTTCTAATTCCCACTCGTAAATGTTACGTAAAGGGATGATCGGATGATCGAAGAAAAGCCATTCTGTTGGCAACGAGTCGACTCGAAAGGGAGAATTATCCGGATAGAATCGCTGGTTAACCGGTTTTTAAACACTTGACGCGTCAGGGCACCAAGGTTTCATCAATCTGTATCACCGGAATATATGGCAAAATTGCGCCGGCAGGGCACACACAGGGCAATTTCAACCAGGCGAATAAATAGAGGGGGGCCGGGTCAGGTAGAGCGATCTGTATACGAGCGATCTGTGACCGAGTTTCCCTCGCAAGCTGGTTCCCTGCACCCTATTAACCCTATTAACCGGCGCGACGCGTCATCCTGGACCTATCGGCATTAACGAAATGCCGCGATTATGCGGCCTCCGTAATCCGATCGTGAACAGAATCGCTGGTAATTAAAAATTCCGACGTTTCGAAGTGACAAAGTCGATGATTATCGTGGAGGATAAATCACTTTTTTTATCTTATCTGCCGCCGTTATCGGCGGTTACATGGGAAAACGTTTAAATCCTCTCACGTGGAGATACGTGCACCGTAACTTCGGATATTAGGACACCTGCTGATATTTACAATTATAGCAGTGTAGATTGAAAATTTCTAATTTGAAAACTTTACGATGTGAAAGTCCATGTGTGTCATGGATGATTTGATGTTATACTAGATAAAGTGTTGGAGTTTTGTGATAAATTCAATTGGACCATGGACGTTTATGTATTTTCGTATTTATATGGATTTAGGTAAAGAAATGATTCGAAATATTTACTGTCAATAATTTTTCGACTTTGAACTTAGAAAATTTCGATAATGCCAACACCGTCCAACAGTAAAACAGAGCAGGCTAACTGGCGGCCTTTCCTGATCGCTAGAGCTAACCCCTCCACTGCATCGGTCTCCCCACCACTGCATCGGTCTCCCCACCACTGCATCGATCTCCCCACCACATTGAAATTTCCTCGCAGCGGGTTTATTACTTTTATATATTTATCGCTGTAATAACAATTTTACGAATGAAAACAAACTTATCGGAATTACTTGAAATCTTTTTATCACAAAATTGATCGATCCGTCAATTTGAGATGAGCATATCGCACGTACAAAACTTCAAAGCTATAGAGGCGTGAGAAAACTTTAATAAAAAATTATTATTCTATTAATGAAAAAGCCAGCCAAAGAATTGCCAGAGGAAGAATTTCCAGCTTCGCTCATAAAGTCAGAAACCCGTCAAATCGACGGCTGCCTGACGTTAAACCCGGTGTTAAACAACGTGTTAGTGTTAAACGTAGAAGAACGTAACTGGCGTCGTAAGGAAACCAGCGTGGCGAACGGTGTTAATCAACCGTCTATTAACGCGTGTTCGGGGCACGGTCTGTGCACCGGCGTCCAGCGAGAGCGCAAGAAGAAAAATCTTTATGGGCTGGTCCCGGTTGGGAGCCGAGATTTATCGTTGGCCCTTGTATCTAGCCGTGGCTGCGTGTGACAGGAACTCGATAAAATACCCGTGTAATAAACAGGGTAAACGCAAATTTATATGGAACGGCCTGGCCCCGGCTGCCGGCTCTCTGCACGCCGCATTAACTTCTGTCCGCTCGATCACTTGTCGTTAGCGGAGGCAGATTCTCATCGAGCCGGCCAATTGGACTGGACCTCGATATTCCACCGTCATACTGTATTCCTGACGTTCTATTTCGACCGGTTCCAATTGGAAAAACACCGCTGCCAGTTGAGTCTTTTTATTGCCGTTGCCCGTCTTCCCGATTTCAATTAAGAAACGGGACGACCTCGCCCCCCGATTTTTCGTGAACCGTTAATCAGCGGCCACGTACAGCCGTTCCGTTTTGATGCCCCGCTGGCAATTATCTTCCGAGCTATTTTGTTATTGCCGGCAATAGTTTTTAAACCGGAATTTACTTTGTGTCGGGAGCAGGCGTTTGCGATTTATCTGGAATGTTTGGAAGTTCGACGGTAACTCTAGTTTTATGGGACGCGTACACTTCCGATCAAAAGTTTTCGAGATAAGTACGCGATATTTGTCTCGAAACTGGAACGATTAAATAAATAAATGCGTTAGCGTATTAACAATTGTGTCGTTAACAATTAGATCCCTAGGCGAGAGAGATTTATTTCATTTTTAGACAAGAACGTAAATCCCCCCTGAAACTATTTATTTTACAAAGTAACGAATAATTGTACGCTTCGAGTAAACTTCAAACGAAGAAGAATGCGAGAAAAGTCGTCGAATGTTCGAATATTCTCCCGTAACGTATCGAACAGAATCGAGAACTCAGACTCGGACCGAATCTTCGCAATTACGCACAGCGAGAAGCGAGGAGTGGAAGAGGGGGAGGAGAGGCGCTCGTTAAAAAGTTCGCGTCGGACCCGCTGTCTTTGCATTCCCGAACGAAGGCAAGAACAACGTGCCTCTCGAGCAATAAATCGCCAATAGCGTAAGAAAGTGAGAGAAAATCGCGTTGGAGGAAGCTGTTTCGACCCGCTCGGTTTCGAATTTACTTGCAAACGACCGTCAGGCGTTATCCTAAAAGGGGGAGGGGGGCTCGTGCCGGGAGCGGTGTCCTGCCACTTTTCTTCATTTGCCAACGATATCTTCTTTTATTCTCGTTCGACTCGCGCCAAGTTTCTTCAGACAGTCGAAGAAACGTACGTTTCACGGGACGAAGCCAATATTTGCAAGGATACGCGCGAGAATCCTGCAGAGATCGCAGTTATTAAATAAGAGGCGATCGAAGCTGCGCAATCTGTCGCGCGGCGTAACGCTTCCTTGGTTCCCACGCGAGAGCCGGAATTTCTTTTTACTTCTCTCGCTCGCGTGCGGACGCGCGCGAGGCTTTACCGCGGAAGGCGTTAAGCCGATTTCTCGCCGGAAGCCCGCATGACTCGCCATATACTAGCAAATCCCCCGAACGTCGCTGGGAAGACGTGTTTGGAGAAGCTTTCGCGCCTGCGAGCATTCGTCGCGGAATATTAACGCCACGGAAATTAAGAACACGCGCCCGTCTGATCCGAAAGTGATGAGAAGCTACTTTATCGACTGGTATTACCCGCGACTGTTTGATTTTTCGAGTAGCGCAGTCACTCCTGTTTGAAATTCTATCATTGTACACATTTTGGTAACCTAACTGTTAAAAATGAGAGCAAATTTGTATCAGACCGAAGTGTACTAAACTGAAAGCTGGTAAGAGATGATTCAAAACTCATAGCAAGTGTATAATATCACAGATTGCAAAAATTCAGTGTTGGTTACTTAAATGTTATAATATTCTGACGATACAACGTTCGAGTAAAGAAATATTTGAGAAATTGGTGTTTTGCTATATTTTTATCACTGAAAGTTTTAGCGGGAGTAACCCAGAAGATCGGGCCTCTTCAGGTGCAACGCTGATGCAACGAAAATTAGCGATTGGTTGATTTGGGTCACATGATTCGCGAGGGGGCGTGGCGTAGGCTTCGAGTAGGAGTGGCGTTGTCTGGTACTGAGCGAATAAAATTTTATAGTAAAATGTCGTCTTCATTTCCTAATCAGAACAGTTGTTTCTGGGCCTTTCAGTGAGACGAATCGTACTGGGGTACAAATCTTATATTTTTATTAGTATTAATGTATTGTGTTTATATGTTACAACGTTTCAGAAGAACATAATGTTTTGTAAAACTTCGTCCTTCGAAATAATTACCTGAAAAATTTTGTGAACAACGCTGCGGACTTTGATCACTCGAAAAGTTTATCAATTAACATAATTAATCACAAAATTTATAAAGATGAAACGAAATTCTACGAATTTCTAATTGAGAGAGTCAAAGTAGCTGTCGATTATCTTTGATCTCATTCCGAACGTAATGCCGAGGAAGAAAATATTTTTCAATATATACCTCCTGTCTGGTAATTTCAAACGTCGCATATAAAACTCAGATTTATCACGTGGAAGGGAAGAAACGTGCCGATACAAGCCCAGCATTTCACGTACGAAGAGTGAAAAACCTTCGCCAGATTGAAATATCGAACTGGATCCGAGAGGGAAAATCCCTTTTTGATTCTTAAACATCTAACGCGGAGGAACGTTGCTCGTGCTACGTAAGACAGTCTCGTTACTTTCACATCGCACCGGGTATATTAAATCTCGTATATTACCCCGTGCGATCGCGAAGTGGGAAAGTTTCCCTATAAGTAAAAAACGATCCCTTGCTGTCTTCTTTTTTTTTTTTCCTTTTTTTGGTCTGCGAGGCTGGAGTTTCGCGGAAATTCGAATTTCCCGTGGAATTGCCGGCAAAGAAGCTCCAGGCAGCGTATTCCGTCTGAAAAGTTTCTTAGGCGTGAGTTTTGGTAACCGGCGGCCTCTTCGATCGTGCGTTCCTCTTTTAATGTACTCTGTGTCTTGCAACCATAAAGTTAGGAAACCTCATTGGCAATGCTGTGGGACTGGAGACATTGTCGTGATTGCAGGCTCGAAGCAAATTGGCACTTGTAAAATATGTTATTAATATTTATATAATAATTATTTACATCATATATTTATATGTGTTTGTTTATTATATTTGTAATAATCACTTGCAACTAAAAATGTGTATTTCGCAGAGATACACTGACACAGTTATTTCGTTTCCTTAAAATGGCTTTAAAACAGTTCTTTTTTAACTGGATATCTTCTAATTACTATGTAGATTCTTTTTGTTTGCAAATATTGGGAAACTTTTTTAGTTTTATAGTTAGTAATTATTGATATGAATTGTTGGAATTTTGTATTTGTACAAGTTAGCAATTCAAGGCAGAAAATTGTGAAATTTACTTGTAAGAGTCGTAGAAATTCTAGTGAATAAACAATGTAACACTTTTCTTTAAGTTGAAAGAATGTGCGACAGATTAATCAATTTACACAAAGTTCGAAGGATTTATTGTGTAAATAATTCGTGAGATTTTTGAACACATAAATTCTACAATATTATTTTAGGGTCCATTGACAATTTCCTAGCAATTTGTCAGATTCTGTCATATTTCTCTCTAAGTATTCCAATATTCATGAACATTCAGGATTCTACGTTTTCCAATTAGCTTCCAATTTGACCAATACCATCATTACTAATGGGAATGTTTGATCTAGCTCATAGTGTATAGAAATAAAAAAGTTTTCTACGTTGAAAAACTTTCATCAGCCAGAGTATAACACAGAGCGAGAGAGACCTACGTTACGTAGCAAATTTCTGTTGCTTCTCTGCAGAGCTGGATTACGTAACAGTCGGAAAGGAAAAGAGCAACCCTTGAAAATCGTTCGATCTCCCCTAAATATTTCGACGGAGGAGCCGGGCTTTCGTCCTGGATTTCGAGAGCATTTCCGACAGCGTTGGCCCGACGCCAGTCCCCTGTACGCGCGATCAAAAGGATCCATTGAATTCCGTCTTCCGGTATAGAGCTCATAAAGCATATTAAATTTACTAGCTATTTCGTTTAATCGCTCGTAGATTCGTACCGTCCGCACACAATGTCGTCCCATTATATACCACGCTCGTCGCTCAATTTTCGTCAATGAAACTCAATATCGTCGCCCTATAACTGTCCTCGAATTTTTGTATTTCGCTCTCATTATTTTATTTTATTTTAGCCCCAAACGGGTTTTGTGAATGTAGCAACAGTCTGTTTTTAGGCTGACAGTAATTTTCTTAAGTAAATAATTTTTTTTCCAACTATTATAAATTCGCAACATTGAATTCTACTAATGGTCATATTAATTGCAGTTGTGAAAAGAAATTTTGATGACTCTAATTGACCGACGTTTCGTCGTCGATCTAGAGTCTACAATTTTATAAAATTTGGAGCTGCAACAAACTCGACTCTTTTCCTCAAATCGTGTTGCAGTCTTCTCTGCCAAGCAAATAATTATAATTGTGAAATTTAATATCATTGAATCGCGATTTAATTATTAAAATTTAACGTTACTACCAAATTTTTACAAAATTCCGGTGAAACTTTTTCTTTGCATCTCGCTCTAATTTAGGGTGCAACACTTTTTCCAGTGTTAAAGGGACGACACTCGGCTCAAGGACGTGGCAGATTTCGCGTGCTTTGCGATCGCATGTCGTTGGACGTAATTCTGCGCCGTAAGGTTTTGTCGGGGAAACGTTGACGAGAGGAACTAGCGATGCGAACGTCGTTCAGACTCCGTTATCGGTGTTTCGAGCACGTAAAACTGGTTACTGCCTCGTAGCGGAGTCTCCCAGCGAAGGAATAAGAATAGGTGTAAAAATCTCGCTCCGGAGTCTAGGCGTTTTACGCGGGCATCACGCGTGACGCGAAAGTGGAGCAGCTTGCTCGCGAAATGTACGACTCTTCCTATTCCTAATTCCGGTAAAATACCCCGATAAAAGCATCGTAGTGGCGTGGAAAAGAAAATACACCCCCGTTATTGTCTCGTTTGGAAAACGTAATCTACGAAGAGTCTACATGACACGGAAGTTTTTCCTACCTACGAGCTTTCGTTCCGATCAATCTGTTGACATTTTAACCGAACACGATCAGAATTATCATAATTTGTCGTAAATTTAAAAAAAAAACAATATATTCATAAATTGTCGTAAATTTAATTTTGTTGAATTTTATTTCAATCACAGCACTCGTTTTCATACACCGAATGATCATCTATCATTCGTGGAATAAATTTCAAATTTTTTAACAGATTTAGATTTCTCAATTCGTCCAAAATCTTCTCAATTCACGACATACAGGAATTGATGTAGTTAATTCCACCGTGTTCCCTTAAATGATTCCAAAATATTCTAGATCATTATTTTACGCGTAATTATCCACGTAGGTGAACTGTCACATTTTCTGAACACCGAGCAACGAAATCTGCAATCGAGTCGCGTGATTGACGCGTAAACAGTCATTTTCATCTGCTTTCGAAAGATGATGGTTTTCGTTTTGCAACACGGCGATGCTCGTAATTAGCTGTTGGAGAACGTTCTCGCGGAACGTTCTGCGTGCGTGGAAGAAATCCACAGCTGTTGCGAAACAACAATGGTTTCTGTCACGGGCGTGAACGGTGCAATTGCTGGAGCATCGACTGTCTGCTGCTAACAGAACTATACCGTTCAGTATACACACTCGGCGAGCGATTTTCCTCGTAAAATTTTAACGACGAGCATGAGAGCCGGTTATAAACGAAGCCACGTCGTCAAGCGGACCGTGCGCGCTCGCTTCGGTGAATTCACCCCCTCCCTCCCATAATCGAGACGATTTTTCTTATGGTATCGGTAGCTTTGCCCCTGCGATGTTTCGCCGTTTAATCAAAATCTACCGAGCGACTTTCGCAGCCCCGTTCTTCCGTAACGCGCTCCGATAAACAACATTATCCATCAAAATCTTCCGCCTCTTATCTTCGCGGCAATTTTTTCCTCACGCGCGTTTACGTTGCGCCTCTGTTTTATATGTGTATTTATGGCGAATCTCTATTAATCCCTTTGCGGTTACGCAAACTCTGCTGAAAACAGTTTTACAGTTATAGTTGTGTAAGACTCTCCTCAGTGGAACTGTATAGTTCGTCAAAAGTACGAAGTGAAAACGAGGATACGAATTGAAATTTACGGCTCGACAGCTGCTCTAATTTTAATTTTGATTTTAATCTTCAGGAACCGATTGCCATTTTCAATTCTATCTGGCGTTTGAAATGTTTCCTTTTAGCTACGAATTTTCGTTAAAAATTAAAGTTAGAAATCTAAAAAAAGATTTGAAAAAAGAAGAAACGTGGTAAATTTATTGCCCAATTTGTTACTTAAAAACGTCGCGGTTTAAACTAAAATACTGCCTCCTGAGATCGTAAAACTACGAATTTTTGGAATTCCCAGACAATCTCCCAGTTTCAGCAAATTATAAATTTCACAGTTGAATTCATTTTTTTCCAAATAGAATCATATATCTTTTCGTTGGCTAAGAATAAGATAGATCAGTGACATCTTATGGAACTTTGTATTTTGAAATATCGACTTAGAAAAAGATCAGAGTACTTTTTTTTATAGTACGACATATGTAGACGAATCTCACCTGTGTTTCGACAAACGATTGAACTGAATTGTCGAAAGTGATCGGATCAATGGCTGGATGATTTTCAGACACAAACAAGATCAATTCAGAATGAATTTGATATTTAGTCGTATGTAGTCAAATATCACAATAATCACGGTATCAGGAATAATCGCAATCAGGAAGTACAGAATAGAACGCTAATACGTAAAAAACGCTACAACGTTCTACGATATTTAAAAAAAAAGCAAATTAAACAATCACAAATACTATTGAAACCACAAATCGTAGATACTCGCGTTTCAGAGTATTTTGAGCAATTAGCACTCGTTTGATAGAAATTGAATTCCCACCGCTGAGAATCAGGTCTGGGCTCGTTGTCGATACGACTTAGCGCGAAAGGGTGGCTGAAAGCTTGAAAATCCCGATAGAAGATCGTCCGTCGAGTTTCTTCGGAGAATCTCCGAGGTGGAAACGGAGGCGTCGGAGGCACTCCTAGGAGGAATGCCACGTCGTTGGCCCAATTACCGTGGTATCGAGTATTGCTCCGCCGTAATCGGCGACGTCGAGTACACTGGCAACCTCTGAATACGCCGATTCCCACGCGGCCTAATAGAATTGACTATCGCACTTGTTACGACACCCAGGAACAGACCTCCACCGAAAGCCCGCTCGATTCGGGTTAACTGCACCGGCGTCAGGTCGCGAGAATTCGTCTTATTGACGAACGCGCGCCAGGGGAATCATCTCCGGGGCTCTTTGCTTTGATGTTTCGAAAAATTCCATCGAACGTCTCTCTCTCTCTCTCGTTTCTCTCTTTCACTCTCGTCTCTGGCTCCTCCCATCCGTCGATATTGCCTCTTTTAATGGACAAACCGAACGTTCCTTTATGAGCGAGTCAAATTTAAACCAATCGCTATTTGCTGTTTCGAATCGATTTAAATTTCGGTGTGTAGCGTGTTTTAAACAGGGAATGGAAATTTTTCATCGCAACTTTTTTTATGCCGCTAATCTCCCGTTCCTTTTTCTTTTTTTTAACCTTTTCGCGGCGAATATTGCGCTAGCTGTCCGTGTTCACGAGGATTGTAATTTATATGGAAACTGGCTGGAAAATGTATCGTGCGCGTTTTATGGCGAGAAGGCAACTTGAAACGCTCGCGCTGATAAACGAGTTAAATAAACAGGTAATATAAAGTATCAAATAGAAGGGAAAGAGGAAAAAAGGAGGATGGAAATGAATTTGAAGAATTCACCGACAACTGAGAATTTTTTATTCTAACTTGTCTCTTGTAAAATATTGTTAATTCGACACTTTGAGGCTTTTGTCATTTTATCACTGAAAGTGATTTTAGCGAGGATAACCCAGAAAATCGGGCCTCTTCAGGTGCAACGCTGATGCAACGAAAATTAGCGATTGGTTGATTCGGGTCACGTGATTCGCGAGGGGGCGTGGCGTAGACCTCGAGTAGGAGTGGCGTTGCGTTTTTATACACACTTTTCAACGTCTGGTAATTGAATAATACTACATCAATGATTTTTGTTCACTAATGGGAATTTCCAGAGAAATATGGTATATCCTTGGCAAGGATCGAAATCAGGAGGCTCACGGCGGTGAACTCATCGAAGCAACGCGATCTGGCTGCTCCTTTTCGCTCGTGTTCCGTTGTTTGAACATATCTCGCTTTTGTAAGAAATGTTTCTGAATAGGAATATCCTCTTGGCCTCATTACGACATACTGATCTCTTCGCGGAGACAAAGAAAAGCAACCATAAGCTCCAAATAACGAACGTAAGATACCGTATTAGACAGGTATAGAAATTTCCAGCTGGATCCAGCATTATATGTTGTATAAGTATATAAAATGTAATTAAATAGACGACGTGTACATATTTATTTGTTATATTTTTGTAAAAGTAATAACTTTCATAAAAGACTTTATCAATCATTATTGTCGTTCAATTTATTCGATTATCATGTTACCAGTTACAACATCGATCATGTGTACACGTGCAAAGAAATATTTGTTGTATCATTTACAATTAAAAGAAATTGTACACCTGTCTAATATATGTAATTTGCATGAGTGACTGTATCAATCATTACTGTCAATTTGCTCAATTACATACTATCGGTATATAAAATACGCAGAGGCGAGCAAAATTGCACACGCGGAATTTTAACATAAATAACTATTGATTGTATGCACGTAGAATATAAAAAATAAAAAATATGTAGTGTTTTGTAGGATGCTTTTCAAAACAACTTTTACCACTGTTAGCATCGGTAACATATTCTGACAGATACAAACTGTTCTCGCGGAATCAGTTTTGCGCCGCAATTAATTCAAACGAAAAATTATCGCTACTTTGGATTATTATGATTTCGTAAAAAAAAAAAAAGAAAAATCATACAGCAATCTGTTTGGTCTCATTATAAAGCGTAAAACTCCTATTTTGATTATTTTGAATTCACTCCTTTTTTTTCAAAGACTCTTTAACATCATGTAGCAAATGGTTCCACTTTAAAAAAAAAAATTGTAAAAAATTTGCACGTATGTAAAAATTTTATTTACGACTAAATCCATCGTGATCTTGAAAACTGAAGCTTCCCCTCTATAACGATTCCTTAAAACTCGTTGTACAATTTTCTTTTTCTCAAATATCTTACTATTTATCCTCTCTCTACAATGGTAAATAATAAATAATAGCAAAAAACTGCACGACTTGTACCCCAGTACGATTCTTCTCACTGAAAAGCCCAGAAGCAACTGTTCTGAATAGTAAGAAATGAAGGCGACATTTTTGCCATAAAATTTTATTGATTTGCAAACATTTGCATGGATAGAAAGCAAATTACAGGCAACGCCACTCCTACTCGAGGTCTACGCCACGCCCCCTCACGAATCACGTGACCCAAATCAACCAATCGCTAATTTTCGTTGCATTAGCGTTGCACCTGAAGACGCCCGCTAAAATCACTTTCTGTGATAATAATAATAAACTAATGGTAAATAATTGAACAAACTAAAGTACCAAATAATTGAAATGCCTCGTAAAAGTACCGGTTCACTATTTGTCTCGCTGCTTCTCTAATAGACGAAATCTTAATCCCGGTGCAACAACCGGATACGAATTAGCGACGATTTTGCGCTCGGTCGGAGGAAGTATTCCCTGAACAATAACCAAGCGGGGCCAATCGCCGCGACAGTTTTGGAACGAAACGTTGCACAAGAGGAACGAAAAGTTTCCACCGGCGATATAGCTCCTCGAACGTCCGAAACACAAGGCTCGCGGTGAACGAGAAACGTACGTATATCCGACCGCACCGTTACCCAGAAGCCACCAAACACCGAATTTTGCCGTTTTCTATCGTCCCGGGGATGGAGCTGTTGCGGGCAGAAAGTTCGGTGCCAGGTGCTCCCTACGAGCGCAATAAATCCGGCACGGAAGCTATTATTTTCCTTAACGTCGGGCCAATCGAATGAAATCGAACCAAAACGCCCGTGTACCTCCGTGAGCTTTTTATTCCACGCGTGCTCGGATAACTAACACGCTCGACCCGAGACAATTGGAAACTGTCTCGAATCTGTGAGGGAATGACTCGTGCATCGTGTAATTGGCCCCCTTGTGGAAATTGAAATTGCTCGACAAAGAAAAAGCAAAGACAATTTGTATTGTACGTTTGACGATTTTAAATTCAAATCGACTGTGACGTTTTTGAAAATTTTATTGGATTTTGAGTCTTGAATGTGTCTTAAAAATTGCAACGAGACAATAGTACGAGCGAGCGATCGCATTTTCTATGAATGCGTTAATTTCATGTTAAAATATGTTGATTTTCGTGAATTTAACGAAAAAGGGAACAAATGGTACATAAAGAAATGACACCGATAAACTAAAATAATAAAATAAACGATAAATAACGCGGTACAACAACAAACGCAACAATGAAAATACAAATGTGAAAGAAACAATATTATGTTTTATTTGCGACGGAGGACGCATTTTATTCCGCAATCAATTTCAGCGTCGACCTGGAAAAAAACAAACCAGAAATTCGATGTTTGTCTTCCAGGATTTTCACATGCATCTGAGGAAATGTATGTTTACATTTGACATTTAGATTCAAGATTAAAAAAAAAATAAAATCTGAACAATTCGATCTTATTTTTAGGGTGATAAGAGTATTACAGACTTTAGACAGTAATTCTTGACAAAATGCATAATAATTTGTCCTCTGTTGCAAATATAACATGATATTGTTTCTCTTGGACAAATATTTTTATTGCTGTATTTGTTGTATCATTTTATTAGATTTTATCGAATGTCGGATTTTTGTGTAATTTATGTTGAATTGAATCTTTGAAAATTATTATATATTAATTATACAATAATTGTTATATACATAGATATCTTTGACTTTAGTTAAAATACGAATCATTTGCATTCGCGACATTCATTCAATAGGACTCTAATGAAAAAATATCCCTTTCGAAGGGGGTCTTTTCAAAAGTGATAAATCCTGAATGTGTCTTTGAACATTTCCCGATGCAAAAATAATTCCAAACTTCTGAGAAGCAGAATATCTCTCCGTGAGAGATACCTGGATATTTCTGTAGGGAGAGTGACCCAACTCTGAAAGTTTCTGCACGCTAATTTGCGAAGTAAGTTGTTCAACCCATATCGATTTCGAAAGAATGAAATTCAAAATTCATAAAAAGAACAAACACCTTCTCTGAATATGTGTATGACACGCACAACATAAAAAAAAAACTTTCTGAAGATATCGGACAATTTTCAATCAAAGAACAGCAAACAAATCTGACACATCCTAACATTTTACCCTTTTCGTTTGTTTCGTGCGCTTTCCCAGTGAAACAAGTAAATGTAATCGCAGCCACGAACGATAGACAACGAAAATCGTCTCCGTATAATCCGAAGAAACTCTGAAACAACTTCGATAATTTAATGTCGGCGTTAATTTAATGGTTGTGCGTGCCTCTCGGTAAACGGGCCGGTTGCAGACGAGGTTAAGGAAATTTCGTGGACGCTCGGACCGAAGGAGAGTGCGCCGGCGGGACACCGATGCCGGAAACGCACGTAGCCGGGATCGGGAACGAGACACGGGCCAATCTCATGAATAATGAATGGAACACGAACACGCTGCCCTAGAGATCGCAGCTCTCGACGAACCTCCGACGTTTTTCCTCGATTTCCGCAGGATCGGAGCTTGTTTCCTCTCTTCTTGTTTTCCTCTCTCAGGAGAAAGAATCCAGTGATATCTGGCGCGGGACAAATCGCACGAGGTAGTAACGAGGATCGCGAAATAATGTTAGCTCGATGGTACGTGGGTGTGTCTTTCCAACTGCACGTAGTTTATTTCGTTTGCTACTTCGTTTGCTACTTGGATGTGTGAGAACGAATGCGCTTCTTCGATATATTTTTATAAATATTTGTAATTTGCAGAGACGTGAATCTTGTCGTGGTTGGGTTCTGTTTGGGAAACCATTCGCAACGGGGGGAAATTAACACTTCCCAGGAGGGATATTTGAAGTGATAGTTACTTATTTATTAGAATAAATTCTGTGATTCGTGTTTTGAATGGAACTTATTTAAAAGTCGCTCAACTTTTCCAGATCCCTGCTTTATACATATCTATCCCAATTCCTATCAATACAGAAATAAACTAGAAAAAGCAAAATTTCAATTCAAATTTCTAAATTTCGATCATTCGACCGAATACATGATAGATACATTTAGTGTTAAAAAGCGATATTTGCACACAAAGTGGATGAAAAACTCAGACAAGTTGAATCTAGCCTAGAATCTGAATCAAAGATCTGGAACGAACAATACGATTGCCAAGATTGATTGAAGCAACAAAATTGTTTCGAACCCTCTCCCCCTCTCCCCCTGGAGTTCTAACAAAATTTCGAAACGTTTTCGTTCGCAACACGCTGGAAACTTTCCCGCGGCGAGTGTAAACCGTTGGAATTCTTTCGCGAGTAACTGGGGCTCTCGTTTCGTCCGGCGCAAAGGTTAATCGAACGAATTAAAAACAGCGACAAGAGAGGGAGATGGGGGGGCTGGGAGAAAGGAAGATCGAAAGACACGAGAGTTCGATGCAGTCGAGAGTTTAACTTTCGTTCGCCGAGAAGAAGGAAACCAATTAGTCGTTCGTTTTCGAACACGGTTCCTCCTCTTCGCGCCCACCCCCTTTCTCCAGCCCCGTCGGGAAACACTCGACTCCTTTCTTTTCATTTCCCGCGAGCGTCGGGCAATCGGAAAGCGCGCCGAAGCTGTTTGCGTTGCCACCGGCTGCTCTTTCGTTAAACCGAGACCCGCTTCGAAAACATTGTTCGAACACACACCGAGGGATATTTGTTGGTGGTCGGTGATTAAATTTACCAAAGCACTTTCCACATCGTGAAAGGGCGTTTTTTTTTTTTTGTTTCCCCCCTTTCGAGCTCGTGTGTCCTTTCAGGAACGCGGGCGGCGTCGTGTTCAGCTTCCCACTCGAGGAGTCGAATCCTGAAAGATCCCCAGCGTCGTGTTAAAAGGAGAGAGTAGAACAAAAACTGCACGACTTGTACCCCAGCAGCGCTGGACGACATTTTTGCCACAAAATTTTATCGATATGCAAACATTTGAATGGATAGAAAACAGAAATTACAGGCAACGCCACTCCTACTCGAGGTCTACGCCACGCCCCCTCGCGAATCACGTGACCCAAATCAACCAATCGCTAATTTTCGTTGCATCAGCGTTGCACCTAAAGAGGCGGAATTCTGGGTTACCCTCGCTAATATCACTTTCAGCGATAAAAATAATCACCGTCGACGAAGTGAAGTCTCCAATTTGAGAGAGCTCGAGCCAGGAGAGGCGCATCAAAAACAGGAATATACAGAAATCCGAGCTGGACGCTGGTATTCGATAATCGTTGACCTCGATCACTGAAACGACAAGCCTGGACGAACCAGGTCACGAGGGACGCGTGTAAGAGATGCTCGTTAGGTCGATTTGGTCGTCGATTAATTCCATCGGGTCGGACGGTGTGTGATGGAGCACCCTGGATTGAAATTTTCGCGGGCCGAAGCGTTCCTGTCGGCGACAGCGGGTCGAAACGAGCGGACGTCGCATAAGCCGTCCGCGGAACAGAAAGAAAAGCACAGAGAGAAAGAGAGAAAGAGTCGATCTTCGGTTTTACGAGGGTCATAGATATTACGGAGAGGAGAGCGTGGCGCATCTGCGCGACGTCCCGTCGGTTCTCGAGAGACATCGAGGGGGCCACTGGCGAACGCGTACGTCCTCGTAAATTTATCAAGCGTCATATCGAGTGCTGTCACCTCTCGTGGACCGATCGTGTCCATCTCCGTAAAGTGGGCCAAGATAATCGTTTAGATAAACCGCCATCGTCCATGACACGCGTGCGTCACCCTCTCGCCTCTCCATAACTTTCTATCTCCGTCTCTTTTACACCCTCCTATCGAACCATCTCTCTCATCTCTCATCTATCCTCCTTTTTTTCTCCCATTACTCTTGTCACCACCGAAATCTGTCGCATTCCAGCCGTTCTTCCAATTCTTTCTCTCTCTCTCTCTCTCTCGCTCTCCGAGATCCATATCCGTTTTCACGAGAATGATCCAGCCGCGTCTTCGTAAATTCTCAAAGGGGGGGCACGTTTATTGCGAGCGGCGAAATCGGTAGGTGCTCGCCACGGATGAACGATCACGATGGATACAGCCAACCGCGTTAAATCTGTTTCCACGTTTCTTTTCTGGCCCCGAGGAAATCGATTTTCCGCCGGTCGAAGCGTACAGATTATTTATAAAGAGGGGAGCGGCTTAAATCTCAGCTGGCCACTCGCCGGAACGACCGTTTATTATTTAACGCGTCGCCTACAAAACGCCAACCGTACAACTCATTGAGTTTCGGTCTCTTTGATTTCTCCTCCTGTCCGCGGCTCTTACTTCCGCGCGATTTATTTTACGCGTTTGGTTCCCCAACGTGACGGAGGAGAATAATATTCCGTCGACGAGTAATTAACAATATCTGTCTCTCCGTGTTTATGGAACGTACGGAGAATGAGACGAGCGTAATTTAAAACAAGCCACGTACGTACGTAATTGCTATCCAGTCGATCCAAAGGATCTGCAAAGTTCGATGAAACTAACAAATAAATAGCGCACTTGATACCTAAAACGCAACGTCCGATGTTTTATTTTTATTTTTATTTTTTTTTTTTTTTTCAAACACCATCTGTTTCGCGAATCCGTTTCGAGAGCGATATTTCCGCGCGAATATTTTTCAAGTGAATCCCATAATCGAATTTAATGAAAAACAGTTTTGATAATGCGCGATTGAATGACGTATTGGATTTCAAAATTGCTCTCGCACGGGGAACAAAAGTAAAACAGAAACGCGAACTCTCGTCATCGGACAATTTCGGCTGTTGTTTTTCATTTTTCGAAAAAACATCGGTTGTTTACGAAATATCATTATTACGTTTTATTTAATTAGTTTCTGCGCGCGGTCGCCGTCATCCGGCGATCGGAAAAATCGGAACGCGATACGTTGCTTAATCAACTTGACATTTTCTCAACAGGCGAGCCGTTTCACCCTTCTCGTCGAACGATCCGCTTGTTTTTTCAGCTCCAGTTGCGAATGAATCTGTCGTTGAAATCTGACCGGCTTCATTTTTATTCCCTGTGGCCCCGCTCTGAACTCGGAACGCCAGGCCCGTGAATTTTTATACAGTCCGATTTAATCGTTACGCCATGGTTATCGCCGCTTCGACCCGCTGGACTTTCGCGTTCAGTGATTTCTCTTTTTTTCTCTTTTTTTTTTTTGTTTGTTTGTTTGTACCATTGCTCTTTTTCGATCTCGCTCCTCGTTGCTCCTTATCGAACGTAATTTCTATTTTTTTTTTTTTTTTTTAACAGATTTTGTTGCATTGCCGGTCGTTCGATCGACGACGAGCGAAACGTGTTCGCAGGAAATTCAGAAAGAACGAACGCGTGTTAAAGAGGGTGCGAGGGGAGAGCAAACAAGGGGGGTGGGCGACAACTTCCGCGAATCGTTTCGCACCGTGCAGGGAGAAGGTAAAACATCACGAGGAAATATGTGTCACGTTGAAGGAGGAAATATGGGAAATTTCGTATTCCACGCGTGCGCTCGCGTTTTACGGAAAGTGAGACGAATTTCAGAAATTATTAAAATTTTTTTCGCGAATTGTTCTCTCGCTTGAAGCATTGAATCGTAAATAAATTCGTGTATTTGACGTCACGTCTGGTAGTATCTAGTCAAGATTCGGATGACAATTTTATCAATATCTTACTTTGTAAGAATTATAAAATTACTGAATAAGAATTTAAGATTTGGAAAAATTTGTACCAACAATTTTATATTTAAATACAAACTACAACGCGTAATAATAATTTTATATTATATTTTAATTTCTGAACTATCCAACGAAACTCCGATCAAAAAATTCGTACAGAAAGCAACGTACAATTGTTCGTTCACTGTCTTTCAATTTCCTTAAATTCTCTTCAAGCTTAGATCGAAGAATTACACGACGACAAGTTCGTTCTATCTTTCTGCAACTTTTTCAAGTAGAATAGACTTGACTACATATTTCTTGCTATAAATTGACAAATTCCATCTGAATAAATTCCATACAGAAGAAGAAGAAGTGCAGCTAACTTACAGTGAAATCGACGAGAAGACACGGTCGTTCGCGTTAGAAGGGAAGAGATTTCGTTCTCTATCTCGCTACTTTCTAGCAGCCGACCCTATAAATCTCCCGGCAACGTTTAACGAGCATATTGCGGACTCGAAGCCTCGCAGCTCGTGTTCTCGTGTAATTGTCAGCCCATTACGCGAGAAATCGTTCCTTGAGGGACTTCTGGTATTCCACCACGCTCAGCCGCTACGGCAGATCCAGGTCTTATCTGCAATATCGGCGACTGCGTGGCGACTCGAGATGGTACCGGATGTTCGCCAGATTCCCAGTGAAAGAAACGGTCCCTTATCGACCGTTATTTTTCTCTCTCTCTCTCTCTCTCTCGTCAAGCGTTGTTGTTAGCATTTCGTTTCATTACGAACGAAACGCGGAATTAATGGGCACGGCCGAGCGAAGGCTGGGATCATGAGAAATGGACGTCGACAAGGGACGTCGCAGCGACAAGAAGATCCGCAATAAGAGCCCCCGGCATTATTTATCGTCGGCGCAGTCGCTCGCAATATTAATTATCTCGTTTTATTTTTCACGACTGCGTAATTAACATCGGCGGCTGCTCGCTCGCTCGAAGCTGATATCAAACGGTGTCCCCAGGCGGAGGGAAAGCGCGACAGCCTCTGAGACACGATCGTTTGTCTTGAATTTAACCGATCTCTTCTCCTCTTTTTCCTTTTTTCTCTTTTTTTCTTCTCCAGTTGAAGGAGACTGGGAGAGAAACAAGGAGAACGAAACGAAACAGTTTTACTTTCCTTCTGTCTCTGTGATTAAACGTTGCAGAAAGGCGCGTGACGTTGGTATTTGCGTTTTTACTTTGCGAACTGGAAGCAAGTGTTTTAATATGTTTGTACGTTATAAGTTTGTACGTATCCACTTTCACAAATACACAATATATTCTGTAGATATCGATTACGTTTCAGATGTAACAATTCTTTAAGAAACTGTACGACTTGTACCAGACTTGCCACGCCCCCTCGCGAGTCACGTGACCCAAATCAACCAATCGCTAATTTTCGTTGCATCAGCGTTGCACCTGAAGAGGCCCGATTTTCTGGGTTAAAAATAAAATAAAAAAAAAGTGGATCGTCACTCCAAACTCCAAAAAATAGACGGGAATGAAAAGTTGGACTTGCTACAATAGGTTCGATCGAAGGTATAACTGTTGAAACAGGCGATGCTTGGGTGTACTGTCAATGAGGAACGTTCGAATGCTGTCACGAGCAATATCGTTTACATTACAAAGGGCGCGAGATTGATTGACAGCTGCTGCTTTCGGCAAAGTTAACGTTAATTTCCATCGAAATCGAAAAATGGGACTCTGCGGACAGCAGAAATTTCGCAGCACGCGTGGAAA
Organism: Melipona bicolor; assembly: GCA_030673865.1. Taxonomy (NCBI): domain Eukaryota; kingdom Metazoa; phylum Arthropoda; class Insecta; order Hymenoptera; family Apidae; genus Melipona; species Melipona bicolor. Next base: position 3,636,582 of record JAHYIQ010000017.1, read on the forward strand.
CAACTTTCACGTCGAAATTTCAGAGTATTTCGAAAACATAAAGACAGATTAAAAGCTGATTGTTTCGGGGGTACAAATTTGAGAAATTCTCGAACACGCATCTCTGAGTCTTTAAAAATGAAACTGTTATGGACGATGACGGGAGTAATGACCGAGAAGCGAGGGAGATCACGCGCGTGCATACGCAAGTATCAAACGCCGCGGAATTGCGTTTAGCGCGGCCAATTTCCATTTCGCGGCCGTAATAACAACGCGATAGCCGATGTAACGCGGCGAAATTACACAAAATTTACGACGTTTGCGGAGCTAAGTCTGTCTCGGCCGGCAGGTTTTGCAAACACCGCGGCAACGCGCGAGATCTAATCTCGGAAATAATAACGGTAGATGCGGCGGCCAGATTGCAGTTGGTCGAAACGAAAAGTCGGAGAATATTCACTGGGCTTCCTAAACATTCCTATCTCTGTCTTTCTCTCTCTTGCCCGGTGTAACGAGGTAACCTAGGCAAAGTTTATCGCGCTCCCTCTCTCGTATCGCGCCTGACCGACTTAAAAATTCTACAACCAGGTAGGAAATTACCGCGTCACGAGATATCAACGGGGAACGAGCTCGAAACACCGTAACGCCCAAATTTTGGTGATCTCTTCTCGTCTGGTTCTCGAGCTTGATTAATAACAGCCTTTCAGAGTCGTCGAGCTATTGTGGCGACGAGCAAGGCCTGCTCTCGAGGAGAGATTCGAGATTCGAGCGCGGGATTAATCACTCGTTTCTGGCCGGTCAAAGCGAATCGCGGCGACGTGACACTTGAATTACATCACAGCGGGAGGTATCAGAATGATCGAAATGCAAAATTCGTAGCTCAGTGATTAAAAGAAGGTTGATTCGTAGCTAATGATTGATTGGATCTCTAGTTTAGCTTTTCCCAATTTTGGGACAATTATTATTGATAATAAGCTTCATTTCTTAAAATGAAGAATCAATCGGGAAAAGTCGAAAAAATTATATGGTTCTTGTACTTTTTCAAAGGGAACTTTTTTTTCCTCGTTTCACGAAGATGTGACAGGTTTTAGATATTTCGTGACGAAAATGAAATCAAATACAACGTGATTTAATCGTGATTCAAGACTATTTTAACCATTTGCTTATTAGCAGCGTTTCGCATAAACATTTTCCATCTCTTTCGATTAATTTCTCGTTTCTGTGATAAAATGAACCTCTTATTAAAGAAACGGTAGCAAAAATTTCAGCCAAAAATTTGAAAAAGCCGCTAAACTAGAAATACATCGAAAGAAATATAGTTCACGATAAATGCAGATTCACAATCTTATAAACTTATAATACATTTTTGAAAATTTATGTATCTATGTGAATTTTAATATAAAGTATATAATTTAAATTGCTCGAAAAGGAGTGGACATTTAAAATGAAACGAAGTATAAGCGAGTGATATCAAGGCAGTTCTATGTTTAAGTAGTACGAATCAACGACATCGAGGGCCTCCTACGTTTTAGTAGTACAACTGAACGATGCGAAGGCATAATTTATGTGGCGATCATTTAGGACCGCTTGTTATCAAATATTCCACTTCATAAATAGAACATTTGACCAATTAATTAGATTCATCAAATATATGACGCGTATATTAAATATGAAATAAGGTAGTTACCTAATAATAATGAATTTAGAGTAACTGTTCACTGTCATAATGATGTAACGATGAAAGAAATATAAATATATAAATTCAAATAACTGTTCATTATTATAATGATGCAATGATACAAGAAATATTTCTCACAATATTCATATATTCGTAACTTGCAAGTTGAAAATAAAATTACCTCGCAACTGTAGCCACAACATTTCTCTAAATCGTGTAGCTACCACAACGAACACTCCAGTTTTCAAGCACACTGACTCGTAGCATCAAAATATTATAATTTCATTTTCTAACATTCTCCCATAACACATCGCTGTAACAGCGACTGGACGTCCGAAAATCAGCACAGACAGACGTAAAACTCAGACATGAAACACACGGCTTCTTTCCTTTATAATTACACTAAATCTGCCATAAACATGAGTGTTCATTTCCAAGAGCCGTTTTCTCTGTACGAAACTCTGTTTTCTCTACGGCACAATCTGCTTGATTCTACCACCGAAACGGTACAATCAAACAGTTTTACTTGTTGCAAAGTAGCTTAGTATTCGAGGCTCGGAGCAGTTCTGTGTGCTCGCATTTGAATCGACGTCACGCGAGGCAAACGTCTGCCAATACGTATTACGCGCGCATAGCGCAAAGGGGACGGAAGCATCGCTTCCTCCCCCTCGCTTAGGCCGCGTTGACTTTCTCTAGAGCGCGGAGGCTCGTACAGTTTCACCCGTTAACCCTGGTTCGAGCTCTATGCAGTTGGCCGACAGCCAACTGGCAGACCAACATGGCGTCTCGGTTTAACGTTTCTGCGGATCGAAGCGACGATATCGGGGATGACGTCACGTGGACTGCCCACTGCGATCGAACTGAAAACCGAACAGACGAATTTTACGGTTTTTTCTCTCTCGTTTGTGTTTGATTTGTCGTTCGGTCACGAGAGGAAAACTCCTTTACGAGAGGAGAAAGGACTTTACGATAGCGCTGCGGGAAACTGCTCTCCTGCGGAAATCTCGACGGCCAACGAGGCCTTGGAGACTCTCGTTGCGAGGAATCGAAACGACTTCCTTCTATTCTGGCGGTATCGTTTTCTCGCTGCGATTTGTCGCGTTTGAGTGGCAACGAGGTATTTCGAAGTTTACGAAGTAGTACGAATCAAAAATATCAAGTCGGTTTCTTGGCGTGTCAGACTTTTGTATTTGAAGAATACGAATCAGCGACATCGAGGTATTTTTGAACTTAGGTAATACGAATGAAAAATATCAAACCATTTTCTTGACGGGCTTTTGCGTTTAAATGTAGTGAGTCAGTAATATCGAGTTATTTTAAAAGTTATTTTAAGTAGTACGAGTCAAACATATCAAATCATTTTCTTCATTGATTTTTCCTTTTAAATAATATGAGTCAAAAATTTTGAGCTTAAATAGAACGAATCAGAAATATCAAACCATTTTCTTGATGGACTTTTGCATTTAAGTAACATAAGTCGATAAGTTTTCTTAGTGAACTTTCGTGTTCAAGTGATACAAGTCAACGATATCAAGCAATTCTTACGTTTACATAGTACGAGTCAGTGAAATGTTTATATAATACATTGAAATTGCTACATTGAATGTAGTGTAAATCAACACTGCAAGTAGTATAAATCTAACTAAAAATTACGGTATCAAGTAATTATATAATTTTGCGTAATGTTTAGTACAACGATATGAAGACACTCAAATTCTTTCCGAGGTGCACTCTTATATTTAAGTAGTACAAGTCGACGACACGATACTTTTACGTTCAAGTAGTACAAACCAACGATATCAAAATTATTCTTACGTTCAAATAATACGAGTTAACAACATTAGGGACTAATGATCGATTGTCATAATATATCTTCCATCGGAAAACTTGGATTTACAATGTCATCCATCATTTTGCAGTTAGTAGATGATTCTTTTTCTCAGAGAAGAAATCATAGAATCACCTCGCGAAATTCATTTCGGGCTTCGTTCAATCAATTCAAATTACCGATAAAGGCTCGATAACGGGAAAGTTAATCACGGAACTCACTCAATCGTGCTTGCCCGTGTATCATCCGATTAAAACGAAATAGAGAATATTTGCAAAAATCTCGAAACACGATAATGAAGAAATTTTATTCGCTTCGTCGCTGAAATGGTATTTACATTCACCGTATATTACAGTTCCCGATCTCCAAAGTCGCTACTCAGACGTAGTACTTCCTTCCGTGTTCCGCCGTCTCTCGTGTTTAACAATAAAACAAAGCTTCGTTCCTCGTCGTCCCATTATTCTCCACGTTCCTCCATTTCTCCCCCGCGAGTCGAACCTTCCCCATCCCTACATTTTTCAGACGAAGCTTCTTCGTTGTTCCGTCGGTTTTTTTCACGGTTTTGTCCCGTGCTCGGCGATCCTTCGCCAGAAATTATGGCAACCGAGGTCTCGAGAATCTTCTTACACGGCGAGGAGAACTCACTTAGTTTCAGAAACTATATGTAATATAGTTCATTCAGAAGCTGAATGTAATACAATTGCGAGAGCTATCGCTTATATAGCTATTAATTAATTTATCAATTACACTGCATCACAGAGTTCCGTACAAGAACATCTTCCGATACGAGATTGCACGAAGAACCGTAATCTAACCGTAAATAATAAATAGTTCTTGGCTATTAGAATTGTTATTATTTAATATATAGCCGCTTACGTGTCCATAAATTAATTTAATACCGCGTAATATTATCGAACCAATAATCCCATCGCAAAATTGGTTTCACCCAAGAATATCCTCCAACACGAAATTGCACAAAGAACCGCAATCTGATCACAAATAGCAAGTGGTTCTTGCCTAGAAATTACTAGAATTAATATTCTGCAATTGTGCAATATTATAGATTCAATACCATTACAAACTTTGTTTCATTCAAGAAGATTTTCTAATACAAAATTGCACAAAGAACCGTATAAATAACAAACTGTTCTTGTTCTAGAAATTGCTAATTAATATTAATGTCCTACGTGATGAATATATTCATCAGTTAATTTACTATTGTATGCTATAATAGACCCAATGTCATTACAGAGTTTGCTCCATCGTGGAATACAAAGTCGCATAAAAAAGCCAGTCTAATCTAATCTAAATGTTGTTCTAATTATTCGAATTGCTCTAGCTTGTTTGAACAACAAATGGTTCCGAAGGCCTGTTTAAACAACAAACTGCAATCGCTGGAATTAATATCCTTTATATAAACGCTTGTACGTTCGTCAATTAATTTACTAACTGCGTAACATTGCAGATTGAATTTCATCACAGAGCTCCAACACAGTTTCATCCAACAACATCTTCGTATCTTCACTGAGAAATTCGTTCATCTTACGAATATACGAGATTTTGCAATTGAAAAAAAAAAAAAACTCAGTCTGAGATAACGTTGAAAATTTCCGAAACACCGGCGACGCGAGTTTTGACAACGCGGCGGTTCTTCAAACGTGATATCGCGTCGCCGATCGAAAACGTATCGTGGAAACTCGATAAACGGCGTGCTGGAAAATATCGAACGAAAATCGGCGGGATCGGCGCACCGTGCTGGCGAAATATCCGTGACGAATGTTATTCCACGAGTATTCCCTTTGAACCAGCCCGTCGAGCAGATCGGTTTTCTTATCCGTGAATTATGCGCAACTTATTTCACCGCGACGTTGTCGTCGGTTCGGTTCGCGCAAATCCGCGGCGACGAAAGCGGTCGACTGTCAGAGAAATAGAATAACGAGTGAGAGAACGCTCCAGATCTGCCACAGCGTCAACATTTCATCGGGACGTTTCCTCGGGAAAAAGGGGAAAAGACTGTTCCGAAAGAATTTTTCCACGCAGTTCCAAATGTCGCGGTTCTCGAATTTTTGTGAGATTGCGTTCGTCGGATTGTAGTTTTTATCGCTATTAAGTTTCGGTTCCACGGCATTTCAACTCGTGAAATTAAATTTTGCGACGAAAACAGGACGTATCGTTGACTCGTACTACTTGCAGATGTGAGGAACAACGAGACATAGGATAAAGTTGCAACTAAAAGACTATTTGGCATCGTTGATTTGTATTACTAGATGCCTAATAGATTCCAGAATAGACCGATAATAAATATTTTAATTTTGAAGCTGAATAAAACGATAGTTCACGTAACATTGAACTATAATGGTTAGTGATGCAATGAATTTTAAAATTCACGTAGACTCAGACAGTTACATCTACATTCCCTGTACTAAAATCTACTAGACAAAGGATACATAGACATTAATCAACGGCTAAACTCTCCACGTCCGAAATGCAAACACAGAACATTCCTTCCAATTTTTCTTTTTTTCTTTCTTTCTTTTTCAAGTCGCTGCTGCGACCGCACGTTTTAATCCACCGTGGGACATTTTAATCCACTTTGACGCACCGGTGTTCTAAAAATGGGGAGAACGAGTCGTTTCGAACGAAAAACATCCGCTTATCGCAAAAGATAAAAGAAGGATCGCGATACGTATCAACTGCATGCAGCGTATTCCGGCGTGTGTCGATTGAAAAATTAAAATGCGTCAGCGTGTGCGCGACAAGATGCGTGTTTCGGGCTGTGCGTTTCCTGAATCGGGGACGGCGAGTCGCGTAGCTGAGGGGGAAAAAATCTATAATTTACGTAACCGATGTAACCGATCGGTGGATTAAGTCTCGCCACGTTATCGAGCGGATGGAACAGAGTCGCCACAATGGACAGATTGCGATAAGCCTGCGTTCGCCTCCGGTGCGTGGCAAAAGTTTGGTCAATGAATGATATTTCAACGCAGCCCTAGGAACAATTGGAACGCGTAACGAATTACGCTACCGTTCGTCCGTGAAAAACGACTCGACGATGGCTTTTCATTCGCGAATCGAAACGCGCCCTCTCTTCGTCCCCCGGCCAGAAGGCAAAATGAGTCAGGCTAATTCGGAGCAATGTTCCAAAGAACTGGAAGCAAGTGTTTTAATATGGAATAATTTGTAATTATTTTGTTTGTAACGTTATAAATTTGTACGTATCTACTTTCACAAATACACTACATATATTCTGTAGATATCGATCACATTTGAGATGCAACAATTGTTTAAAAAACTGCACGACTTGTACCAGACAACGCCAAGGTCCTACTCGAGGCCACGCCCCCACCCAAATCAACCAATCGCTAATTTTCGTTGCATCGGCGTTGCACCTGAAGAGGCCCGATTTTCTGAGTTACTCTCGCTAAAATCACTTTCAGTGATAAAAATATACTTCCAAAGACGCGAATCTGCGATAAAAGTCTGCGATCCGGTAACGAATTCGATCGAAAAAAAAAGAAAAAATGGAGGGGAGGAAAGGAAAACGTAGGCTTCCCTATGTGGCTTATCGTCGACGCGACAATTTAGCCCGCGGGAAGGATTCCTGGAGCTTCATTAAATTCGAGAGCGCCTAAATATTCCCGAGTATATCGACGCGTCAACGAGATGGAGCTCGGCCAAGAGATTAACCTAGAATGCCTGAGGTCGCGGCCAGCAGATCTGGAACATCGATAGGCCGTCGACATTCGATTCTGTCCACTCCTTTTTCCCTGCGACAACTCTCTCCGCCGCACGATATTCCAGTATCCAGCTGCATACGCCCCCGATTTTAGCTTCGATCGCCTGCCACATCGTGTGTGTTGGTTTTCGATTCGTCTGAGTAATATTTTAATATCTTTGAAGCAATCTTCAAAAGCTCGTCCCCCCTTTTTCTTTTCGTTTGCTCGATCGATTCTCTTACACGCGTATGTAGGAGCGTGAAAACCTGGTGCAGGTCAAGTTTATGATTTCAAGGCGGATGGCCTATAGTTGCAGGAGATTATGTGCGATGCTTGTGAAATAATATAACGTTGAGGGTATGAGTGTGGATTTAGTTTTGAAGAAGATTTAGTAGAACAGAGTAGACAGTCTAAGTGAAATAGCGTGGATATAAAATTTATCAAGTACACTAGAATTTAGTTTTAATTTCGTTAAGGCATGGTTTCTAAGAAAATAGGCTTTGAATCTTACAAACAACATTTTTTGTTTATTTTCGTATGTAAGATATACTCTTGTCAATTATTCTTTTCCAGAGCTAAATTCAAGTGTGCTCGATAAATTTTCGAAAGCTTCAGCGAAACAACCTTTGCTCTTCCTTTTCGACTCGTTTTCTCACCTTATTTGTCACCTCCTGCTCGGCTGTTACGTCCACCAATTACGGTGGACAACACTCTGTGCATAGAAAACAAGAGAATAAATCTTTTCAAGAGTTTTCGCAAATAAAATATCCTTCCATCCGAGCATCGTTCGGAAGACAACGATCGCAAATACAGAGGAAAGGCTACCACGGTCGGATGTTACTCGTGCAAACCGGTATAAAGCGAATTTAATGGCAGCGCATTACGGGATGGTGGCGGCCGGAGGAAAAATTTCGGAACAAACAACGCTAATAACCGGACAGTTTTCCATCACGACGATATCCGCCGCGACCTGCCGGAAACACAATAAAACCGAGCTGTTCCGTGCCATTGTTCCTCCCCCGGTACAGAGGAGGGGGGGAGGGGGGATGAAAAAAAGAGAAGAAAAAAAATGACCCGGTAAAAGCCCGAGTAAAAATCGTAGCGCAGGCCCGCGAGTCTCGGTGTTAGGGGAACCGCCAACGTAAATCAGACTCGAAAGCGTACCAGGAGCCCGTGTACACCGCCCCAGTAGACCCAGTTAAAACCGAGCGAGTTTAGGGGTGGAAACGAATGTCGACGAGCATGCGAACAAAGAGAGCAGCCGCGGATATTCTTCCTCCTTCCGTCGTGGCTCTTATTTACATATCAGTTGGCCCGTAGTGAAACGTCCCGTCTTAGGGACGCTCCTTTCTCTGTCTGCCACCGTCGCTCTGAAGATGCCAGGAAATTTCGTTCCAACATTTTCCGCAAGCTGTTCTCGCGAAGCGTGGAGCACTGTCACGGTTTAGAGAACGACACCTTGTGTCGGCTGGAATGCTGCTTCTTTTTAGCAAATCGGGCCTCTTCAAATGCAACGCCAATGCAACGAAAATTAGCGATTGGTTGATTTGGGTCACGTGATTCGCGAGGGGGCGTGGGCTAGACCTCGAGTAGGAGTGGCGTTGTCTGTAATTTGTTTTGTATCGATTCAAATGTTTGCGTATCGATAAAATTTTATGGCAAAAAAGTCGTCTTCGTTTCCTAGTCGGAACAGTTGCTTCTGGGCCTTTCAGCGAGACGATTCGCACTGGGGTACAAGTCGTATTCACGCAACAGCATTCGAAATCAGACTGCACGCTTCGAGTTTCAAAGCGAATTTCAAGGCGGATAATAATTCTTAACCACTCCTGCGAGAACCCCAACACACGTATAAACGAGGGTGTTCATTTCCACCGCTAAATGTAATACTTCTTTCGATTCGTTTCTTCCTATTCAGGCCGGGGAGTGATCCCGGCTCGTCGCTTGTTTATACAGCATTCAGCCGTATAAAGAGAACGCAGAACGTAGGAGCACGGGGCGAGGAACGGAGGGAGAGTATAATTTAACACGCGAGGCAAGGAGAAGCAGCTTCTCGCAGGACTGGTAATAAAACTCCCCATCGCTTCCCTTGTTTCCTAGCTGCAGACAGCGTTTCCATCTTGCGAAACGTTGCCGATTTATCCGTATCACGATTCGACGTGACTCGAGAGAGACAGAGAGAGAGAGAGAAGAAGAAGGAAATCAGAGGATCAGACAGGAAGGTGACTTGATTCGGAGAATCGAGGTGTATTGTCGCCTTGGCCTAACAGATGAATGGGTTTGAACGCGTCCGAGGGATGGCTAGTTGATGGCGCGCGTGTGTGTGTGTGTGTATGTGTAAGCTTCCTTCGTGATTCAAGGGTGTTCGATCGGCGCAGAGTCGATGGCGAGTACCTAGAGAAGCAATGTAGAATTACGTTTCGGACAGAGGGGGCGGAACACATCGAAACGAAACACCACGAAACGATAAATCCTAAGCTCGCAGCGTCCGTGTTTTGCGCATTCGGTTGGCCAGCGTCCATAAATTTTGCCGGCATCCTACACCGTGGCGCATCCCTCGGGAGGCCAGCGAACACGAAGCTTCCCCCCCCCCCCCGGAAGAAAACGTTACTAATTTCGAAAAAATTTTCGGCGATATCGGTGGCGTGTGCCGCGTCCCCGACAAATTTCCTTTGAATTATTTATTCGGTTGTTGGAATACGTACGCGATATTTCAAACGTTTAGTTTGATTTGTATATTTGGTATATTTCTGATAAATATACAAGATGCGAAATACTGCAATATTGGTAAGATTGTATTGCTTTTTCCAATAAGAACATTAATTAGAAATTTAATAATGTAATTATCACTTTTAATGTCAGATTACATCGTTTGTTACTACCGTTAATTGTCGAAAATAAATAAATTCATCGTTTAGTCGAACAATTTTTTCTGTAGAGAGGTAATTATTAAAAATTTAATAATATAATTGTGATACTTGTGATGTCAAATTACATTTACAGTTTATCACTGCCACTAATTTCGTCGAAAATAAATAAACTTCATCGTTCAAACCTAAGCCACGAGTCGTCACAGAAAATCACACACGTGAAACTGAACCAACTTCATCGAACAAATAAACAAACTTGTCGTTCAATTAAATCCATCGTCCAACTTGTAAAACTCGTAAAAACGAATACCGCGATACAGCTTCAAATTAAGGATGGACGTGAATTTTGTCCGCTCGAAAACGATGAGCGCGAGCCACAACGGGAAATTTATTTGCCGGAGATTTGTCAAGACAGAGAAAGCGAGGCGTAAAAGTTCGTCCCGCGGAAGTAACAAGACGCGCAGCTGTCAGAGGGGGGAGAAGGAATGCGCGACTTTGCCTGCGAGACGGATTAATAATTTCTCGCTGTTTACCGGCTTCTTCCTCCTCCCCTTCTCCTTGGCAGTTCGCTTCCAAAGAGATGTAAAAACGTCGTCTTAGCTCCGCCGTTGTCGCGCGCTCGTCCCTTTTCGCGTCTCGCTCTAAACCGTACCCGCGCACGCGAAGGAGGAACGTGATCGCGGAGTCGAGGCATCCGTAATCCGTTTCTTGAACGCGCGACGTCCCTCGTAACGATTGTGTCCGTCGTCTCGTTATCGCGACGTCTCGTCTATTCCGCCTGGCCGTGTTCGACGCGTCGTTATTGTTCGCCTCGAAAGACGCGAGTTTATGAAATGAGATCAACACACCGCGACAAGCGAGCAACGTCCAACGTCGTCAACCGCTGCGCGATATCCGTAGCTGTCTTCCTCGATTTTTCCACTTGAACGTCAAGTGATTCATGGTTTTTTTTTTTTTGAATTGAAATTAATAAAACTAAATTAAAATTATGTGGAATTGAGGATGATATATTATTATTATATGGAAATCGAATAATATTAAGTTGGCCGAAAAAGTGAATGGGGAAACGAAAACTTTGTTTCATTAACACAGGGTGCGCCAAAAATCACTTTCTGCTAAAATAAAAATCCCTAACATTTTTACTTTTCAATTTTTATTTCAACATTTCAAGTTTAACTTTAATTTAAGATTGATAAAATTAGTGTTTTCTTATATACTGATGTTTTGGCCCACCAGAAGCTTTTAGCGCACCCTATATTGTTCGATTACTCGTAATTTTTGCCATGTTTCAGGCAACTTTGTGATTCCAAGTTCAAAAAAATTCATATTTTTTTTGGTAAAAAAGAACGTTTGACTCGATATCTTCTCATTAGTAATGAAACTTATAGCAAACTTATTCTGTCATAGATCAATAGAATATTAATTAGAATTAGAATAGAACAATTCCAGTTTCATTTTGCTGTTAAATTATTATATTACATTATATTATTATATTATTCTATTACTCTTTGAATAAATGAACTGAAAGATGATTTGTGCTCCGTTCGGAATATCAAACTTTTCCTCAATGACGTGGTGTTTCCTTTGTATTCAGAATGCACGCCGAAAGTTAATTTCCCAATTAATAACACTTTAATTGTCACAGTTATCCCCCTCGATGCGACAGATATCTGAACTGACGCGAGGCGTTCGACGTTCTCGCAGAAGAATTCTTCACAGAATCTCCTCGAAATTGAAAACTTGGACAATTTCACGGCTGTCGTTAGTTAACTTGGTTATCTCTTTATTAAAATTCTGACTCGAGCACAGCCTTCCTTTGCAGCAACATCATCGGCGAGTGTCTCTTTGCATTTCGAACAAAACCAACGGCGAACGATAAAAGTTCACAGTTCACGGAACGGAGTAATCCTCGGAGTAATCCTCAACTTGACGATCCGGCAATCTCACGGATTAGCTCGTACACGTATTTCTCTTTTATTATTATTATTATTCCGTCACTTGTATCACCCTCTCGTTTTTAATACTTGTAATATTTTCAACTATTGCGAAAATATGCCCCCCTCGACCCCCCTCTTAATCGAAATAAAAAAATGAACAAAACGTTTAAATAAATTAAACCCTAGCCGAGGGTTGAGAACTCGAGAGTTGAAAAATCGCGTCGTTCGATCGGAGATTGCGACGGTTTATTGTTTTTTCTCACCCCCCGTTCTTCTGCTCGTTTCGTCGCAATTGCGCAAAATTTCCGTTTCCGAGCATTGTCGACTAAACTGTGACAAGAGAAAGAGAGAAAGGGAGAAGGAGGAGAAGGAAAAGGAGGAAGAAGAACGGGTCTAATAACGAAATGGAATTCGAAGGTGGAAGCGAAGGACTCGTCTCGCGTTAATTGTTTTCATCCAATTAAGGGGCGCCCTTAGGCGGCCGCGGACGTCGTTTCATTATTTTAAGAGCGACGTCGTTCTTCTGCCGGCGACTTATCGAACAGTCGCGCCTCTCTCTCCATCGGATCGTTTATATCGGTGCCATTTTTCCGTGCCGTTTAATCCCGGTAATGCGAAACAGTAAGGAGAAAGCGCGAAAGCGGGCAACTGCATACCCCCGTGTTCGCGCCGCTGTTTCACCGGTGTCGCCGATACCGTTTCGAGTTCGATAGGTCGAGAGTGGCCCGTCGAAGCCAGACGCCCAAGGAATTGCATTTGAAATTGTAATACTCCCTTCTCCCTTTCTCTCTTTGCTTCAATCCATTTCTCTCTCTCTCTTTCTCTCTCTTTCTTTCTTTCTTTCTTTTTTTTATGTGTCCCGTAGGATACGAGATTTTTCCCCTCGTATCTCGGGTTGAATTTTCTCTGGTTACGCGCTCCGCTTCCCGCAATTTTCTTTCCCCGAGGTTCGTCTCGCGTAACGAACAGCCACGCGATCCACTTTCGAGAGTCGCTCGACGCGAAGTAATTCCTCGACGCGACGGATATACAACGCGTCGTATTAGGTTAAACTAACAAATAGGTCAATGTTTTACACATCAAATCCTGATTTTTATACAGTATACAATGAGCGTGATGTACAATGGATGTTCCACGAATTATTCGGCTAATGGAAATATCACATTTCTGATGGATTTATTTATTATTATTTTCTAATTATTATTCTCCTGTACTTACTGCTTCGTTATTGTGCATATTTCATCAATACAGACTATTAGAAAAAAAACTGCACGACTTGCATTCCAGTACGATTCGTCTCACTGAAAGGCCCAGAAGCAACTGTTCTGACTATTTTCCCATAAAATTTTATCGATATGCAAACATTTGAATCGACAGAAAACAAATTACAGGCGCGATCGCTTAGTACCAGACGACGCCACTCCTACTCCACGCCCCCTCGCGAATCACGTGACTCAACCAATCAACCAATCGCTAATTTTCGTTGCATTGGCGTTGCACCTAAAAAGGCCCGATTTTCAGGATTACCCCCGCTAAAATCACTTTCAGTGATAATACCCAATATTTACGAATATATCCAGTTATTTACAACAACGATCAACTTTCAGAGCTTACATTGAAATAAATGGCTACAATTAACAATAACCTTTTTCTCTTTAAAATTAACAAATGAAACTTATGCATTTTGCTTATAAAACGGAATATTTAACGTTCACAAAATATAACAATGAAAAATTTTATGTATTTGCTACATACATACTATATGTATTACAATATATATGTATCATTTTATACTTTTATTTCGTTATCTCCGTTATTTGTTCTTTGTGTCGATAATATTCATTTCCTTTTAATCATTCTAAAATTTGTACTAATTATAATGTTGGTCATTAATAAAAGTTAATCCTCCGCACTATGCAGTCACCTCTAGCGTGACAAAACTATTTTTCCCTAGCACCCCTGACAGATCATAGAGCAAATAAAACAAATTGGTAGAAAAACTGAAATCACAGTTGGCCAAGAATAAATCAAAAGAAAGATGCCAACAGTAGAGTGCAAATTGGATTAAACGTTCAAAGAAACGAACTGTCGCTGCACTGACAATGACAGAGAGAGAAAGAGAGAGAGAGAGAGAGAGAGAGAGAGAGAGAGAGAGAGAGAGAGTTAGTACAACTGCAGTGAGTGACGCCAGTAACGAAAAGAGAAGGGTTAAGTTCGTTCCGAATGATCTCGTCACGGAGCTACGTGCTCGCGTGCTGGCGATCGATTAATCTTGCCGGCTAATCCAGAAGGTGGCCGATCACGATCACGATGGATTAGAAGGGCGATTAAGCAACGACCACGCGACAAGCCGGCCATCCCCGTCCCACGTAAATAATGTCAGACCGCGGTACACCGAGAGTAGACGAGCCAGGCATTTAGAAGGCACCTTCGCCTCGGAAGACTCCTCGCGCAACGGTCGTTTTTCACGCGACGCAATATTCCGACGCCATTAAAATCCGAGAAATCCTCCCTCCGTGGCTCCGAGCCGCGTGACTGTGCGCGCTCGGAATACTTCCGCAAGGCGAGGAATTGCCTTCGTCGATGCTCGCGCGTTTGCGTCTGCTTGCGAACTGCTTTTCGAGATCACGGGACGAGGAGACGACGAAAGGCTAACGAATCTAATTCTCCGCTGTTCGTCCCGATGGGATTGCCATCGTGCAAAGTTTAATAAATTCAAGAGCGATCGAAACGATCGTGGAAATCTTTGGCGAAAGCGGCATCGAACGTTGAGAAAGTTACACAAAATGGAGATTTTTATGTAAATTTTATATTTTATCACTGTGAAAGTGAGTTTAGCGGGGCCTCTTCAGGTGCAACGCTGATGCAACGAAAATTAGCGATTGGTCGATTTGGGTCACGTGATTCGCGAGGGAATCTTTTAAAAGTGGAACTTCGGGGGGCTAGACATTTAATCAGGCTGTCCAATTTTGTGTATTTATGTAGTGTTTCGAGCTTTTTTACTGAGTGCAGTTTTATATTTTTTAAAAATATTATTGTTACATACATCGATAGTAATTCTATTATGGCCATCTGTCTTTGATAAATTAATGGCTGAGCAAGAAAAGGAACCAGTCCACAAAACAGAGCGTTTGAAAGATTCCGTACTCAACTTTAACTTTCTTTTCTTAATCTTATCAAATAATCTCGTCATTGATCTAAACTTTTAGTTTCGAAAGGAAACGGACTTTGGAAATTATTTCACAGCTCGCGTGATTTATCATCACGATTTAGACCAATTAAAAAAAGAAGCGTATATCTTTTTAAAAAATTCAAACGCTAGAACGATCAAAGTATCTCACCATTTGAATCATTAAATCAATTGAACATTGAATTCGGTTTGCTGAGAATTTTTTTCAAACTCCAAACCCCGATTAAAATGCTCCCCGAAGCACGCCTCCTAAAGTTTCGTCATTGTTTCGATATTTTTTCTTTCCTCGCAAATGAGCGCGCGAACGGAAGACGAGAGAAAAGTGATTCGTGCAGCCTAGATTCCTCATCGTTAGTCGATTATTCCCTTTTAACGAGCAACTCCATCGGCCCGACTTCTCCGCCGACGTGACGCGATTAATATTCATTTCTTTAATCCGACTTAAGGGGCAGTTCTTTCTAAGTTCCGGTGCCAGGACCTTGCGTGGTGAAATGCGACGAAATGATCGATCTTTCTCTCTCTGGTCGAGCAAAATCGAACGACAACCGACCAGAGGGCAGGATTTTAATTTTTCAAAAAAAAAAAAAAAAAAAATAGTGTGGCGTTACAGGAAACAGCGGACGCGCATTTTCACCTCGTCGAACGTAGTCGCGTGTTTTGTTAGGGGGAGTGGGACATCAAAGAGGTGTTTTTCTTCGGTGCAATGCCGGATGGTAATAAAATTGCGCTGCTATTTTAATTTTGATTACTTCTGCCGAGAGAATGGAAAATGTGGACTCGTTCAACGCGAATATGTTGTACGAGTGAACTCTCCCTTTCTCGGGAGAGAACGAGAGAAATTTCTCTTTCTAGCTGCTTCGACTGTCTTTGTAACGTGTATTTGTGTATTTGTAGTTCTTACAGGCTAATTATCCGATTACGACGGATTGTAATTGTTAAGCGAATTGTGTTAATGTTACATTGAATTATAATTACGTTGGATTACACGTTGAGTTGAATTACGTCATACTACACGCGACATAGGTATTATCTGCGATAGGTATTGCAGCATGGGAACAAAGTAATGCTAATATCTATAATGTGATTTGCTGGATCAATATTCATACGAACGAACTAAACCCAAAGTATGGATGGATTTTTTCTCAAATACACGGAAAATCAAAGTTCGCGCTGAATAATCGGAATAATTATTTTAACCAACAATTAGACTGCGGTTTCCAAGTGTATAATTTTTGCAAAATTATACACTTAGAAACGGACCTGGGTAGAAAATTATTTCGTAGCGAATGTTGCGAAAAAGTTCAAATACTCACTCCAGGTTGAAAACAGGTAGGAGACGATTCCAGTTGTTGACACTTCGTTCTGAAAATACTTTTGCGTGTACAAAGACCGAAGCAAGTGAATCGGCGAAAGGTTCGGCGAGCGGAAAGTCTGGTCGCCGAGGTATGGTCGCGGCCCGAAAACTAAATTACCGCAATGCGGAGGACACCGTCCTTCCTTTGTCCTCTTTACGATCCAAACGTGCTTCACATAATTTTCGCGTTCGCCACCATCATCTGGCCGAGGTATTCCGCAATTAGGTGTAGCCCACTTTCTTCGGTTTTCTTCTTGAACGGAGATTTAAACGTCCCTGTTGACTCTTTCTTCATTGAAGCAGAACAGAAACGAGTCTCCTGACTATTCCCTTTGCAGAAGGATTCAACCTTCGCGAAGAAGATCAAATGTAGCGTGAAAAAGAGACGAAATGAGAAGGACCATTTCTTGATGAAACGTTTGTTCGATTGCTAAGCAACCATTTAGTTTTGAAGTATAGTCGAAGAATTTCTATTTCGACACTTGAATTTTTTTTTTTTTTTTGCTGAGTGTAATGTTTGGAAGAAAACTTTGTATTATCATTGAAAGTGATTTTAGCGAAAATGGGGCCTCTTCAGGTGCAACGCTAATGCAACGAAAATTAGCGATTGGTTTCTTAACCAATTCTTAAATTTCCAGAAAATTCTTAAATTTTATAAACTTTGTTTTAGCAAATTTCCTTTAACGCGCGTAATTCAGTGTACGATCAAAACTGCAGTCTCTATCGCCAACATCTTTTCTTCCACGCGAGTTACTTCCACGCTTACAGCCGACCCACGCGAGCTGAATTTTCCCGGACATCGACCGTGTCTTTCAGTCTCGTCGCGTCTTGGGAAACTTCGATACCATCTCGCATCGCTTTTAACATAGAGTCATTCGTTATTGGAAAGCCTGGCTATCGATGTGTGCCAATGTATACCGATCCGCGCGATACATCTCGAGAACAGCAAGCTCTTGATCCAGGGGGATGCTCTCGGAACTGATTTCTCGCCATTCGTATGCGCGATTTCGCTGCCGTTAGCATACATCGACAACACGAGGAAAACGTGCTCGAACGATACACGAGGCCACGAGACCAGACACGAGACGACTGGATTTTCCCATTTTCCTGATTGGCCTGCGTCCTTCGTCAGAGAATTTTGGGCTAATTTGAATATTCGTTGAAAGGAGGATGGCTGGATCGCGACCCCGATTACCCCGACGAAGCCAGCTTGTAAAAAGCGTCCGGAGTAATTGCGGGGGACCTCGGGATTCTGGATTAAAGTTTCCGGAGAAATCCGAAAATGAAAGGAGATTCGTTAATTTCGAATCGCTCGTCGCTGTCTCGCGAATGTAGTAACATTCCACTGATACTTTCTTCCTCTTCTTTCGCCTCGTTGCGAATGTAAAATGAAATTGTAAACGCGATAAACGCGTTTCCGGGAGTAATTAACGAGACGATCGTAATCACTGGTTCTTGGAAAATTAATTGGGATTCTTGATTTGCTGCGACGTTCAAAGTAGCTGATGGATCTTTATTCGTGAAAAAGTATGTAAAACGTCCTGGTTTCCACATTTATTTAACGAGTGAAACGTATCTCTGTTTAAGTTTCATTTATTCAAGTTTTGTTATTTATTATCACTGAAAGTTTAGCGGGGGTAACCCAGAAAATCGGGCCCCTTCAGGTGCAACGCTAATGCAACGAAAATTAGCGATTGGTTGATTTGGGTCACGTGATTCGTGAGGGGGCGTGGGCTAGACCTCAGGTGGGAGTGGCGTTGTCCGGTACTGAGCGATCGCGCCTGTAATTTGTTTTGTATCGATTCAAATATTTACATATCAATAAAATTTTATGGCAAAAAAGTCGTCTTCATTTCCTAGTCAGATTATCTTGTACCGCAAGTATACATTTTCAAGTTAGGCTAAGAAATTTTTGCTTCGATGCCATGTGCCAATAGAAAGGTCGATTTCATCTTGAAACTGACGATTTTAACGCTTTACAGATTCCGTTTTTCAGAAAACTCGCCCCAATTCAATCCGTTACGCATTAAGATGTACCTATTTCGCACAACCGTTTCTCCTAAAAAAAAAGCAAGAGTCCCTCTCCCCTCAGCCTTTAACGTCTCATCCCAAGCAATCCAATTATTACTTCAAATAAGACGATTAATCCACTGATCCATCCGCTAGATTGAATTGAACGTCGTGCGATTATATTCGAAACGAGAGCGGAACGCTCGATCCGTGCGGTAAAAGGTGTCCATTCGAGAGCTCGACAGCGAGACGTACGTCTATATAATCGATCCCCTTCCCCTCCCCATCCCTGTAATCCGCCTAATCCCTTTGCTCGATATTTCGCGCAGGAAGGAAGGTTATCATTATTCGGCGAATAAAAAAGGGCCGGGGCCAGAGGGTGTCGGCTGAACGCGAGATATCCATTTCTTCCCCCGCCCCCCCCCCTCTCTCCCCCCTCAGTTAAAGTGGGTTTAGCCGGCCGCTGAGCAAGCACGTATCCCCGGCCGCGGGAACAAACTTGCACAGGCATAATACAGTTGTAGGGGTCTTTTTTTTTCGCGCAAATTTACGATAACCGGCAGTCAGATAACTCGGAAACGTGCTTATCCTTCGGGAACAGGTGCCGCGCGCCAGCCAGCGGGCGCCCAATCCAATCGGTTTAACTCATCCTTGAAGGCTCTAAAAGAATTCAACCGCGACGGTCCAACAATAAGTGGATGCACGAGCTTGCATCTTTTACGCGGCTTGGGAGTATCGAGCAGCGGCGCTCCGTTATTTCGGCGTGGCGAGAAAATTGTTCTATGAATGTGAAAGTTCAGTGCGTAGACTTCTGCTTGGTATTTTGTCCTTTTTTTCTTTTTAAATTCCTACTCTTGGAAAGCTTTCGACCAATCCCAAGCGCTCGTGTGTATCTCGAACGATAAACCTAACCTAAAAAAAAAATACGTATTCGCATTTATTATAGTATTTATTTATTTACAGCTGTCATCAAACTGTCAATGTTGTTTTATTCTTCAGCAAGAGAGAACTTTTTCACATCTCCCAAACGCACGAGTATTTATCTCCGATGGAAGATTAAAAAATTAAGATTGAAGTTATCCCCGGAACTCACTCAATCCGCCATTTTGTATCACGAGCTCTACGTCCAAGGAACTCAGCTTTCTATTTTCATTTTAACAATTTTTCCTCGCGGTATAGAATTTCACAGGATGGTGTTTAATTTCTTTCCTTTTTTTTTTTTTTTTTCTTTGCCAAGGCAGTGTATAACGTCACGGAGAAAATCTTTGATGAATATTATGAATAATAATGATCGAGCAGCGGCTCTTTGTTATTTTGCAGCGACGAGAAATAGCAGAGGGAAATTTCAAGTTATCTTTTGCCCTCTCGGTATAAAAGTTTGTGTATAGTTTGCACACCGTAATTTGCAGCGGGCGAAGAATTCTCTCGATATTTTCCAAATGCGCGAATGTAACTTAATAGCTGACTGTTTTTGTTTGACGTTGTTTCAAACGAAACTTACGAATATCGAGCAGCACCTCGAGCACTTTGAGGAACTTCGCGGAGGAAAATTCCGCGCAGATCACTTTTGCGTGTATTGCCGGTTGAAGGAGCGGAGCGTTGTATAAAAATTTGCCAGTAATACAGAGACCTTTTATTTTATATTCCAAAAGCAATATTTGAATGAACTCCGATATTCAATATACGTGCACGGCACGCGAGAGACAACAGTGAGATAAATGAACACTGTCATACAGTTATTTAACGTTGATTAAAATTCTTTAAAATAACGTTTTTCGAAATACGAAGTGAAAAACTTGTTATGCCGGTACACGCAACGTGGAAATACTTGCCTATTTTCCGTGGAATATTTTTTTATTATTTAACTTGACGAATGAAATAAATTTTCATTAAACAAACAAAAAAAAAAAAAAAGAGAAACACAAATTGCACGTACAGATAAAAAAAGAAGATGAAAACCAGTAAGTTTGTAAAAAAGCAGATACGACACGTATGTTTCATAAAAGTTGATGCTTTGAAAATTTCCCGCGAGTTTGGCGGGGCACGCGGAAAATGGCTAGTGCGGCAGAAATTTTGGCTCTGAATATTTTATAAACCCTTAATTCGCAACGATAAACGACAATGGAAAGCGTGAAACTCGATCAATTCTAAAAACTGTATCGCAAATGAACGCGACGACAGCGGAGATAGCATTGCTTCTGATCGTTGATTCGTTTTTATCGTCGATTCATGCGCCATCGTGCATAAATAATTGGACGCGTATTCCATTAAAAGTCCGACATTTTCATCACGTCTCGGCAATTAAAATTGACGAACGTTCTTTTGCTAATTAATTTCCTGCATTTTCAAGTTTCGCGTTCGTTTCTAATAGAAAAAAAAAGGAAAAAAAAAGTTGGATGCTCTATAAAATCTGTATGAAACTCTCTCAACGTACTTAGAAGAACCCGTATTGCAATCGTTCCAGTAAAATTTCAGCAATGAGCAAACACGTTCGGAATATTCAGTCGTCCAATCGTTATATTTATTTGTGCTTCTCGCTATCTATTGACTCTGTATATTAAGATCAAAGAGACTTGAATTGTATTCCGTATTATGATATAATTTAAAAATGCCTAAGTATTTATGCACGATGGTGCATATTTTAGGCCAGACAGTTCTAATATCGAATGCAAAATCGATCCGACAGAAACTGATCCACGCACTTATCAAACGCGGTGTAGAATTAAATTCATCGGATCTGTTACGCTCGATTGACGTTCAGTCCCAGAACTCGTAGAATAATTTACGAGTGAACGATAAATTAAACTTTATCAAATAAACGCTGCCGCATAATCGCGAAAAGTTTCGCTGCGCGAATTACGAGCAATTCTCGCGAATTCCCCGAAGGTTTCGACGCAGCGGGGACGCGCGCGTGGCCGCATATGGAATTAGTAGAATTTACACCCGGCTTGGAAAATTCTGCCCTTTTAATCGACCTCGCTCGGATTACCCGGAAATTTGTATTTCGATTCCGCGGACAACGAAACGCGACGAAACCCAGGCTGCGTTCCTTCTTACGCTCGAGAATCGTGGAAATTTTTTTTCCTTTCTCGATCCACTTGTCGTTGCCATTAGTACTTGAACGCTTTCGAATAAAACCGCGGCTGTAAAAGCGTGCGAAACTGTGAGAAATCGAGATCGCAAAATTGAAGAATCCGCGATCGTGAAATTGCAAAGTTGCAAAGTATACCTCGAACGAAATTCGAAACTTTGAAATTTCGCTATTTCGCCGTGGCACGAGTGTAATTCCGAAAAGTTGCAGAAAGCTGTTTCCGTGGTACGACCGGAGAGAAGGTGTGAAAATTCGTCACGCGTACGTGAATTTCGCCAAGTTCGCAACAATTGAAAACAATTATAGAAAGTTAACTCTACGTACAAAAATAAATTGAAAATGTGGAACAACGTTTCTTCGATTAAAGCTCCGTTTTTAAGAAAATGGGTTCCGAATGTACGTTTCGTTGAAAATCGAAATCGGTAATAACGTTTCAAACTCGATTCCCTCGGAAACGAAAGCGCCATACGAAAGAATTCCATTTTGTGCGTTTGCAACTTGTTTTCCCAAAATAATATCCTCCTGTTAATTATTTTCTCTTTTCAAGTCTAGAGTTAGCAAACTTCAAATAGTGTATTTGATAGATCTTCAAATTCGATTTTCTCAAAAAAGCTTCATTCTTTGCTTTCGATTTGTTTCTTTTTTTTACGTAGAATCACTCCTGTTCCGAGTGTACCATCACACGAAACTAACTTCATAACGAAAAATGCGAATCTTTCGATTGAATTGCACAAAGTGTGTTGAAACACTTGCGACCGGTAATGCACATTTATTCACCGCGCGAAAAATCCGAATATATGAAACGATTCGTTGATCGAAAATTTCGCGAGATAACGCACCCGTTCGCTCGATCGGACAAAGGATAATATTTTGCCTAATTCGCAATTTCTCTTTGCGAACGTCCGGTGACCGGCAGACGATGACAGAATAATAAATGCAACGATATCGATGGGAAAATTTGAGGCGAGCCGAGCATGTGTGCCATTATAAATGCATTTAACGCTCGTTAATGTGACTGGCCCCCATCAACGTTTATTATTCACAGGTCACAATGCGGCTAAAAAGATTTTCTTCCGATAGAACGAAATACGAAATGTTATTTAACGGGCAAAGGAAAAAAAAAAAAGAATTATAACAGCCTGCAGCCATCGATCGTTCGACTCCATTTAATCCTGTCTGTTTTTGTTTTGAAAAATTTTAAAATTCTCGCTGCGTCTTTCGAAGAACCCCATTTTCGTGAACCCAAATTTCAACTTGACGATAATTATTAACAATTGATGATACAAACATTGTAAAATAGTTTTAAAAAAAAGGAATGCAATACCACTCCTATTCTAGGTCTACTCCACGCCCCCTCGCGAATCACGTGACCCAAATCAACCAATCGCTAATTTTCGTTGCATCAGCGTTGCACTTGAAGGGGCCCAATTTTCTGGGTTACCCCCGCTAAAATCACTTTCAGTGATAATATAGTGAAACACTTAAGATGTGAAGGGCAGAAATTCTGAAAAATTCCTGAAACTTTGGCGAAGAACAGCGTAAACTAGTTTCGAATGCGGGTTGAAAAAGGACACTCGCCGACCCGGATAGTCGGCACCGATGACGAGTCGCTTTCCTTCGTCAAACTCCCCCCCACTTTCGGTGACAATACTAGCCGAAGAGCGAGAGCAAGATTTCAAACGGGAACCTCGAAAAAGCAAATTAATCACCCCCTTGGCTCCCCCTCCATTTTTTTCCTTTTTTCGCGAGCAGGATCTCGGTGGCTTTTCGACGAACGCGAATTTATACGTCGCGGGCTCGATGACAAATTACGAGGCCAAGCCTCGACGAAATTACGAGCTCTCGCGGTAACGAGGAGAATTTCTGCCGCGTAACGTTTCCACCGGCCGGAAAGCCACCCCTCGCACCCTCTTGATCGCTTCAATTTCCATCGGTCCTCTCGTCGCCGCGCGATAAAGCGACACGCGTCTTTTTCACTTCCTCTGCTGATGTATCGCCACCCCAATCGAGCGACGATTTTTCAACGTTCAGAATTCCGACGAATTCCTGGCGAATTCATTTTCGCCGATGAATTTTCTCCCTCTTCGCTGATCGATAAAATCCGCACTGATTCGCGCGAACGTTGTTATAATACGCAGAAGATTTGCACAATGCATTATGCATTGTTTCGTGTTTTTCATTGTACAAAAATTTAAATATTAAAATGGAATGTTATACAGAAATTGTATGATTATAAAATTTAGGACAAGATTCATTTCTTTCCTTTTTTAAATGAAATAAAATCTCTTTATGTGAGAGATACGAGTATCGTAGTTGTAAGTTTGATTAATTGCAGTTTCAATATTTATATCTTTAAATATCGACATCTTAAAGTTTTAAATACTTTTATATTTATTTAAGGATTGTATATGTGTTAAATTATATATATTAGACTAAATTTTATCATACGAATTATTTAATTATGTCATACTAAATACTATAATATTATACATTAAACATAGATATTTACTTTAAATATCTAGTTAATTTTGAGCACAATCACGGCAGTTTCATATCACACTGTTAAAAAAATTTCAAAATACTGCACGCAACATGAAAACCTCCTACGCTGGCGCCAAAATACTTTCGCGAGCTCGGATATTTTCTTATCGACGATTTTCCCCGCAGAAGCTCGTCTATTGACCAAACACCTTCAGACAGGAACGTAAAAATTCCTCGCGACGAAATTATTCCCACAGAGAGAAATTCCCCCCCCCTCTCTCTCTCTTTCTCTCGAAATTATTAATTCACGCGTTTCGATAACGTTGGAGTAAATTGCCGCAGCCAGCTGGAAACGAGCGTCACGGGGCAATTTTCCATAGAAATCAGCGGTCCGAGCGTCATCGATTCGAAAGGAAACCGCGATCGCGGCTGTCGATCTTGACAGCTAATCCGTATATTCGCGAGGCGACAGGAACACGCCGCCGCTGCCGCCAGCGGATCGTGTTCGCGATTATGGAACACGGGGACGCAGGTGAAACGTGCGAAACTTCCGGTACGCGCGGTCGGAAATGGCCATCGAACGTTCCGCGTCGATGTTCCATGCACCGCCCGGACAGGGCATTAGAGAGGAGGATCCAACGGGGCTTCATAGTTCGCCCGTTCGCGTCTCACGGCTGATGAACTACGTGTCCGTTGGCCGCTGATTAGAAATCACCGTGCACGCCGAGTGTGCACGCGTGCTACGTTTTAATTACGCGAGCCAGCCACGATCGTTTGATCGCCGATGATTATTCCCTCGGGCAATCGGCGCGTTGTAACTAAGTACCCGCGATCGATTATCTTATCCGCGCTTCCGGTGATTCATCGCGTTTTAACACGCGCCACCGAGTCCGACTTTCGGTTTAATTAAAACGATAATTCGATGAATTACTGCGGATTTTTCTACAAAGGGGTAAAACACTTTCCCCTTAAAAAAACACAGAACGATTATTTTATGTTTATACTTTGATCAAAAATTATTATACGAGATTATTGTACGTGCACTGTGTACCGAAGAAAATTCATAGTTGCAATTAAAAAAAAAAAAAAAACTGTGCGTGCATTTGATTAAAAAGTCCACAATCCACACCAAATATACACAATTAGACGTTTCAAAAATTACGAGATTATTGTACGTGCACTACGCACCGAAGAAAATTCATAGTTACAATTAAAAAAAAAAAAAAACACAATCCACACCAAATATACAGAGTTAGACGTTTCAAAAGATCTACAAGACGCGCAACATCCGTCCCACTGTGCGAGAGTGCACGTTGAAAATGACGTTGCCAACAACGTGCCAATAATTAACCGACGTGTAAAGCTCTTAGAAGGCACGCCCATTGAAACAACCGCCAACGGTCGTTCGAACGCGGCGCAGATTCGTTTTTCGAATTAATACGTGCAGCAGGAAATTCAATATCGAAAACCGGGGGTGGAAACCATTTCGATTGGATAAATTGCGAAACCACGGCACTTCATTCGCCCCACGGTTTTGTCAATTGCGCAACACAACGCCCGATTAATGTTTTTCGCCGAGAGAACGAGAATTGGAAATATATCATCAGGTTTCACGCGTTGCTACCCTCCACGCATTTCGAGCGCGATCGAGCTAGTTAATTTTCCCGAAACGTCGATGGTCGAAGCTGGCGCACTCGACGTAAGCGCCGGGACACGCGGCGCGCGCCAGACCGCACGCTCGCCCTCGCGTATTTTCATCGAGACTTTAATATTACACGCGGCGGCGTTGTTAAACAAAATTCCCCGCTGCGAGCAATTTGATCGGCGGCGAGAGAGAGAGAGAGAGAGCTCGGCTCCGCGGCTTTTTATCAGGTAAATTCAGCAAAGACACGTCTGCAAGCGCGTTTCATTTTGAAAACCCGCCATTTCGTAATTTCGCCGAACAATTACGAAATAAAGATGCAGAATGAACGCCAGTTTTCTTAACAACCAGATTAACGAACTCCGCTTTTCATTGAATTACAGATAAGAGTGAAAACTTGCATTAGAAAAAGTAATAAGAACCCTTGTGTTATAAAAAAGATCGTTGATTTTTTAAACAATTACGAGTTGATGATTTCGATTGCTCTGATAATTCTGACCTTTTGAAAATGTCAGAACAATGCAGGGGAAACGTGATTTAATTTAAATAAACAAATTAATCTCCAAATTTCATTGTTTCGATACAAGTCAGCTAACTGATTTAGTTGGCAAATACACGTAAAAATAAAAAACTGCACGACTTGTATCCTAATACGATTCGTCTCACTGAAGGACCCAGAAGCAACCGTTCGACGACTTTTTTGCCATAAAATTTTATTGATACGCAAACATTTGAATCGATACAAAACAAATTACAAGCAATGCCACTCCTACTCGAGGTCTAGCCCACGCCCCCTCGCGAATCACGTGACCCAAATCAACCAATCGCTAATTTTCGTTGCATCAACCCGTTGCATTACCCCAATTTTCTGGGTTACCTCGCTAAAATCACTTTCAGTGATAATACACGTATTAGCGAAATACGTACTGGTCGTATATATTCGTTGAAAATTATTGTTATTACAGTTCCTAACTTCTTAACTCGCTCGTTGCACAGCAGGATCTTGTGCAATGCTCGTATAACGTGATCAGAAAATTATTACCTCGCCCCAGTGTATAACGGCACTGCAAACTTGCGGAGAAACACCCTGTGTACTTGGTGGCACCACCAGAATTAGCCGAAGAGTAACAAATATTTACAATACTCTTCGTCACGATAAATTCCAAATGGCCAGTTGGGAACCGAGTACTAAGCAATATTTACTGCCGACTGTAAAAAAGGATAAATCTTCCTCAGAGATTAAGAAGAGTTTCGAAGACTAAAAAAGACGCGATTCTCTCCCTCCCAGTATTTCTTCCGAGAAGTTTCAGACCTTAGAGCAAAGAAGAGAGCAAATAGATAGAAGAGAAACGACAGCTTTGGGGCACGTTGAAGTCGATCGACCAACAAACCAACGGTTAATTCTCGCCATTCTTCTCTTCCGGAGTATTTCTTCCGGCGAGGCGGTCGCAGCCTTCCAGTCTCCCGCGTATCGGTGTGCAAAATCACGCGAACGTGAAATTCCCCGGACGTATCTCGCCGTCACAGGCCAGCTAGTGTGTATAGCGGATCCCGCGCAGACCTGGACCCCGGGAAGGTGTACCAAAAGGTTATACTTAATCTATCTGGCGGCTAGTCGACCATGAAAATCAGGCCACTGCCCAATCGACGGGAACGCGGAACAGGTCTGCGGGATCGGGACTTTTTCTGGCTCATTTCTCCATCAAGTTGCCGTTATCAACTGGCCAGAAAGACTCCTCTGGCCGTTCATTCTCGAATCGGGAATTCGGCGCAACGATCATCGCGTCCCTTTTAACGGGAGATTTGCAAGAAGTCGCGAATTGTTTCGCAAGAATATTACAGAGAGGCAATCGGACGCAGACGTGGTCCTGGCGATTCTTTGAAAAAATGACGTGCTGAGTTTTCGAGAAATTGTAAGTTGGAAATTTTAAGGATTGTATTATTTTTTTATTTTAAATTATTAATGGTATCGTGCACATTATGCGGTCGCTGATTTTAGGTGATGTGTTGAGTTTTTGAGAAATTCTTTTCAGAGGATTTTAAAGGATTTCAGGGAATTTTATTATTTTTAGGATTTTTTGTTCAACTGCTTGGTTTGATGTGACAGTTAATCTTCAAATATACAATGAGATATATGTAGATAATTATAATTTTATAAGAACTTATAAACGCATATCTTTGTGATCTATAATTTGAAACAATCACATTCCGAATTTTGAGAGAAATTATTTTTCAAATATATGATTATTTTCCTATTTTTCATCTAAATTGAATTAAAAATTGAACAATTCAACGCTACATTTCTCAACCAAAAAAATTGAAAAGAAAATCGAGATGAAAATTGTTGCAAGTTTTGATAATCTCGAGTTTGTACCGTTACATTTAAATATTTCAAAAATATTTACTGACAATTGTGAATAAAATGTTTAATATTTATATTAAACATACATATGTTACTTTTATTCACCTGTCGAGAGTCTTTTGCAATTCTTCATGCATCGCGCCGTCAACGCAGTAGAACTTCGATTATCGAAACACTATTCAAACTCTCTACAATCCAAATGTTCATCGGATTGTTCTACTATCCAAACGCGTGCATACTTACACACGGTATTCGCTTCTCTCCATCAAAACAAAAGCTTTTCGCAACACACGCGAAACTTACAATTAGTTCAGTGAAAGCTGTCGTTCCATTGTCCGAATACGTTCCTCTAATCGAGCAGCTGCATACTGCGAATTCTACCGCGTCAGTTTTTCAACCAGTTTCCAAGCGCACAATTACCAAACAACGAAACTCGCGAAACTCGCGAAACGTTTGGTCACTAATCTCCATTAGAAATTAATCCAAAAAAAGGAGGAGGGTGAGGGATGAACGAAAATTGAAATTTCATCAAAGGATATGGCGAAAGAAAGCTCCCTCTTTATCTCTCGTCGAAATGAAAATTAATCTTTGGTCGATCGCATCCGATGGCGACGGTTTGTTCGCCGGGTCACGGACTTAATAATATCGTAATGGCAGCCATGGTTCGCGGTGTTTCATTAAAAGTGCCGTCACGCCGCACCAACCTAACCTATACACGCCATCGACCCTTTTCGCCGGATACTCCGTCGTATATATGACTTATCGGCTCCCCGACCAATTTTCCGGAAATTAACGCGACGTAGAAATTTGTGGACTGGCCGGTCGTTCATCTCGTCGTCGATAAAGCCCCGGTAACGTTTTGATCTCTCGGGGGACCGTAGCATCCGACCCGGCGGATTCCCATTTTTAATGAGAAAACATCACCTTTGACGTTCGCCGGGCGAACTTCCTCGTGAATTTACGCAGCACTCGGCGTGATTTAGAGAAGACGCGAGTTATTAAAATAATTTAACCCTCACCTTTGTTAGCATTTGAATCGATACAAAACAAATTACAGGCAACGCCACTCCTACTCGAGGTCTAGCCCACGCCCCCTGGCGAATCACGTGATCCAAATCAACCAATCGCTAATTTTCGTTGCATCAACCCGTTGCATTACCCCAATTTTCTGGGTTACCCCTGCTAAAATCACTTTCAGTGATAAAAAAAATCGTACAGCGAGTTTTACGGGAAAGACTTCAATTTTGAAAACGATAATAAACAGTTATGAAGAGAAATTTGTTAAATGTTTTCACGCTCGTTTGAACTTTTACAATTTTCGAAAAAAAATAGTGTTCTCACTTTTTCCCATGATGTAAAATCACCTTCAAAAA
Organism: Melipona bicolor; assembly: GCA_030673865.1. Taxonomy (NCBI): domain Eukaryota; kingdom Metazoa; phylum Arthropoda; class Insecta; order Hymenoptera; family Apidae; genus Melipona; species Melipona bicolor. Next base: position 3,666,087 of record JAHYIQ010000017.1, read on the forward strand.
GAACCAGTCCACGACTGACAAAATTTTCACGCTTTGGAACGAGACCAAATGGATGCCCGATATTTTTTAGAAAGTTATATATCAATTTAAATTTGACAATTTTTTACTGTCATTGGTGACACTGCAAAATAGAAAATTCCATTTTTTTTTTATTCGTTGCTGTTCTATTCAGTGCCAGAAGAAAAGTTATCGATAGATCTGGCGATTGTTCTTTTTCGTTTGACTGAATACACACGTAAAAAAAGAAAAAAAAAGGTATCAGCTGAATTCTACTCATTTGAACTAGTCGACGAGCAAACAGTTTATGTAATTGAAGTTTACATAACGGTATGCCTAGATCAAACGAACGAATGGTCCAATTTGGCCAAATTTGCGGTCATTTATTGCACTAAAGGTCGTTTAATATACCGAATGCAAGTACGAATTTCGGTTGAAACGGAGGGCGAACAAGCATTCGTTTATTGCCCTAAACGCATCATAATAGGAATTCACTAATTCACCTGCGCTGCCAATTATTTTTCGTTCGCATAACGAGAGAAACGTATAACGTTTAGATAAACAGATCCGATCGGCATTAACTAAATTTTCCGTTCCAATAAATGGAATTCGGATAAATGATGTTACGTTGTACATTGTTCCCTACTGAAATCAGTTACACAACTGAATTCACTTCCAAACAACGCGATATTATCGAACCAAATGAAGGAATATTTCTGGTAAAATGAAACTGCGTAATATGGAACTAAGATTGTCGAATTTAAAATTCGTCTTTGAACAAAACGAGAGAAAGTGGAACGTTTTACGTTTTACGCAAATTGTTATTAATCCAACGATACCAAATCAAGTCAAACTGAAGTTGAAAATTTGAGAGAAAAAATACAATTAATCGACAGTATTGTATTTTAGAAAAATCTGATGAATATATTACTTAGGTACGCGCGAAAGTTACGAATAATTTAAATGCCACGGATTGAGCATAAGTTCAAGCTAGAAAGAACTGTAAATGGCCAGAAGCACAGCTTTTACGATTGTTTGACGGTGTTTGAGAACTTTGAATAAAAATTTGGTCGAGCAAGCGACGTTGCGATCGTTTCGATTGATCCCAGGATCCCAGGATCCAGTCGAACGAGAAAACTTAATCCGAAATCGACAATCGCCGAGACTCAAAATAAAATTCGCTCGCTGCCAGAGATAGTGCCAAGTCTGAAATCGTTCCAAACATACTTCATCTGTCGTTTCTCGTTTTCTCTCGCGTGAACAAAAAAAAAAAAAGGAAAAAGGAAAAAAATCTGCTGACGTTTCTAGAATGCTAGTTTGCGAATTTTCCATGGAAATTGCACGCGTTGGTCGAGTGGGATTACCTTCCTTTGAATTCGACCGGCTGCAAAACAACAGCCGCGTTCGCCCCCTCTCGCCTCCTCTCTCCCCCCCCTCGAATTTTCCATCGTAATTTCCCGGACGTTCCCGGAGTTTTCGTTAATTTTCACCGGCGTTTCGCGAATTTTCAATGGCATTTCGCTGCCGACAAACAGACCGGCACCCCCCTCTGGTTTCTCTCCTCTCCGCCCTCTTCTTCTAGCCGGCTCTCTCTGTGTGGCGGGTTAAATCGCGAGCCGCGTTTCTCCCCGATACTCCCCCCTGGCTTCTATTAAATTCCGATTTGCAAGTAGATTCCGCAGCGTTTCATCAACCGCGTAACAGGATACTCGAGTACCTGTACCACCAGCAGCAGCTGACTGGCGTGTACTGTTCGTTCGAGCAACCGTCTGTCTATCTGGCTGTTCATCTGTCTGATTGAATCTTCCTTGAAAGGGCCAATGACCAAACGAACAGAACCAATCTCTCCGATAGAGATCTCTCTCTCTCTCTCTCTCTCTCTCACTTACTGTACGAGACGTAACGTAAATTGACCCGTTTTCCTGGTATTTTCCATTATCGCGAGGATCCACGTGGCTCGAGTGCACCGTAGCGAGATTATACCGGCTGTGTCTCGGACAGGCCACTCGAGCTCCGTTGGATTCTCCTTTCGAGAATCTCCACTATCTTCTTCCCTTCGACGCCATTTTTTCCCCCTCCCTCCTCCGTCTTCTCGCCGCCGATGAATTGGGGAGAAATCGACGGAATTCCATTCCACGGGAAAGATGAGCCTCTTCGTTCTCCATTCGTTCTCCATCTCGTCTCGTGGACGAGGTGAGCAAGCAAACTTCGCCAAACACACGCCGTTTCTCCGTCTCGACGAACGAACTTAAGGAAGCGGAACCGAAAGGACATGCCAGTTTAAACGGTGACAATAACGTTGACATTAACGTGTGTGTTGACGTTGAAACTGAGAAGTTTGCTCGAGAAACCTTGAATTTTCGTGTCAAACAGATCGAGAAGAGACGGAGCATGATTGAAATTTGAAATCTCGTAGTGGAATGCGTTGCCTAATTTTTCTCTTAATAAACGGGGCAAGATGTTGACAATTTGACAGACATGTCCAAAGTTGAATATTGAATGTTAGTGACTACCATAACGGACGACCAGATATTACAAATATTTAAAGATAATTAAAATAAGATAAACTGAAAACTTTAAGCAACGCAAAGAATTAGATTAGACTTTTAATGTAAAATAATATTTTATAAAAATTCAATATGAATAAAGTGTGTAAATTTTACGTGGCAATTAGTTAAATATTAAAGTCTATTCTCCTCAATAACTTAAAATCCACTCTAAATATCAAAGCCCTCGAGATATCGACGTACCAAACATCAAAACCCAAACTATCCTGTGTTCTAGAAATCCAACACCCCGATTCCTTCTGAGGAAAAAAAAAAATGCGATCGAATCGACCAATGAGCGATCGAAATACACTTGGAAAAATGGTTGTGCACTTCGGTTGCCACAGACACGGGTCTCGAAATAATTCAAAGATACAAATTGCCCCCGCGCGCACGCTCGCGAGATCGATACTCGTTGGCTGCGGCTTCCTGGCTCGATACATCGCGAATATATTTTTAGTTGCTGACGGATGAAAAAACTGCACGACTTGTACCCCAGTACGATTCGTCTCGCTAAAAAACCCAGAAGCAACTGTTCTGACTAGGAAATGAAGACGACTTTTTTGCCATAAAATTTTATCGATATGCAAACATTTGAATCGATACAGGCGCGACCACTCAGTACCAGACAACGCCACTCCTACTCGAGGTCTATCCCACGCCCCCTCGCGAATCACGTGACCCAAATCAACCAATCGCTAATTTTCGTTGCATTAACCCGTTGCATTACCCCGATTTTCTGGGTTACCCCCGCTAAAATCACTTTCAGTGATAAAATGCACGTACCTGATCAACGCGTGGACATTTCGTCGACAATCCGACGTTGTTCTCTGTGTTTCGTAATGCTCTGCTCCCTCATCCTCTGAAACGAATCATAATAAAATACGTTGTTTAGCGAGTTCGAAAGTTATGTTGCTTTCATGGATTCTACTTTGTGCTTCCTCTTCCGTGTTCTCCCCCTCCCTCGTGAACGACAAAGTTATCTCGAGAACTTTCGTTTGTGCTCTGCGGTTGCAAAACGTTTGTTTTCCTTCAGCCGCGGCGGACGTACAGTCGAGAAAATTCTCGAGGAGAATTTCCCGAGGATTTGGGATTCTTCGACTGGAGACTCGCTGCCACCAAGTTTCACGTTGCAAGGGATTACAGATATCAGAAGATAAGATTACACGAGTGAAATACGATGACTCACGAATAAAGATACTTGGACACTCTTTTTATGAATTTTTATATAACACGTACGTTTAGAAAATTTGCGAATTGGGATTACGATGACGTGACTACGACTATGGTGATTGTGTTGAGAAAAATTTGAGATGTGTTAGACTCACCTGAGAAGCTGAAATATTTTTTGAACAATTAATTAATTAAATACAGAAATGTTTCGGACAAAAATTGAATGATTTCGAGAAGAACATTAAAAGTAATAACTATAACTATTCAAATTTTGTCTAAAACATATTTCTATTTTTATTTTTTTGTAATTGATTGTTTCAAAAATGTTTCCACTCTCTTACCAGTGACTCGATGTAAGAGATATAAGGAACGTTTATTTCGAGCACGAAGAATCGATTTGAACGTACAATTATTGTGATTTATATTAACAGAATCCTCTCCGAGGTTAAATTGATCAACTCTGCTTTCGATATTCGATTCTCCGAGCAACAAATGACTCACCTCGATGCCGTGAATAACGGTGCCTAAATTGTAACATCGTCAGATTTCAATTACCTCTCAATTTACAGAGCTGATTAATGCGATTTCTGAATGACTCGTGCAACAAATAATCCGTAGAACGAATTCACAAAACGAATAATCCCACGCTGATTGATTATCATTACTTCGTAAAATGAATAACTTTATACACGTTCTCCAATTTGTTCTCCAAATTTCATCAACGTGTCGTACTGTGGTATACTAACGAAGAGATTCAATTCATATTTGTATGCATTTTTATATTTTCATGAACGTAACTAACGAAGTGGCAATACCCGGATAGAAATTTGGATTCTCTATTTTATATTAATATTAAAATCAATAGAACGTCCTGCTGTTTGAACGTTCTGTGTTACATGAATTGTGCATTTACTGCTTGTCTCAACGGAGGTTTTGCTCTGGTTTGGATATTTTTACATACTTTTACATGTCTCGAGCATGAAAATCTACAAACTTTATTCGCAACAAATTGCTACGAGCCTACAAACGTTTTCTTTTCTCACCGACCGCGAGGAAGAGAAAGAGAGGGAGAGAGTCTCGGAAAATTTTCGGGAATATCGAGATCGCGGGAAGCAGGCGATCGTTGCCAACGAGGTCTACTCGACGAACATTACGAGCACCAGCGTGCTATTGGATTTCGAACGTTCTCGATGGCTTTTCCGACCAATTCGACCGGCAGCTTTTTTTTTTGTCCTCCCTCCCGCTCCAAACGCGGCTTTGTAACTCCAGCAAACTCGACGAAGAAAGCAAAACCTCGAACGATCTCGCTGGCGGCCATTCGAAATCGATGGAACTCGATTAGCTTGTCGTCCGGCTCGCTTTGAAACCGGGTTCGGCAAACCCTGAGCGAGCGAACAAGCGCGATAATTCGAGATTTCGCGGTCGCTGGTATTTCGCCTCGTAAAAAGAAACTGCACGACTTGTACCCGAGTACGATTCGTCTCACTGAAAGGGCCAGAAGCAACTGTTCTGAGCACTAGGAAATAAAGACGACTTTTTTGCCGTGAAATTTTATTGATATGCAAACATTTGAATGGATAGAAAACAGGCAACGCCACTCCTACTTGAGGTCTACGCCACGCCCCCTCGCGAATCACGTGACCCAAATCAACCAATCGCTAATTTTCGTTGCATCAGCGTTGCACCTGAAGAAGTTAAATTTCTGGGTTAAAATCACTTACAGTGGTAAAAAAAAAAGAAAACAAGAAAGAAAAGAAAAGAAAAGAAAAGAACGTAAGCAAGAGCAGAGAGAAGCCCCGACCCGTAATGGTCTTACGATGTAACGCGGCTATAATCTCCGACGGGAAGACCTACCCGGTCTATCTGTCTTTATCTTGGATGTTCGAGGCGCGAGAAAACGAAACTTCGGTCGAGTTGTATTATATTATACGTCCAACGTGTTGTTTCGCCGACCGCGATTGATTTTTATTGCGCGACGCAACCGAGAAACCTATATTTTTATTCTCTCGCTTCGGCACTCGCGACTCTGGATCAAAACTAACTGCTCTTACAAGATTTGAAAATAATGAACGTTTTCATAACGGGTATGGAAAAATCAAGATCCCATTTTGTCCGTGATTTGCGCTTCAATATGTGGTTTTCATAAACAAATGTTCAAGAAAATTTATTAACACTTATAACAACGGTTCTTTTAATGGTATTTAATAATTTGCACAATTAAATTCGTCGCTAGAAAACTGTATCTTCAATAATTCCCGAGATGTCTGACAAAATATGTTCTGCATTCCCAACTTTGAGGGTAGTTTTTTCACACTTTCGATATCGACGATTATCGATAGAAAAAAATATTTTTTCGTTTTTCGTTCAACTACATTTGTGCCAAATTTCATCAAACTCGGTGATTCACATCTCGGTATGTTCCCTCGTTATTCGTTTACGAGATTCGTTCTCAAAACGAATGAGGTTTTATCAATTTAATAGAAATAATGTATCGAGATAATCTGTATTTTAGTATTACATATTATACGCGGTAGATTTTCCTTGTTTTACAATGTCGAATCACGCTCGATGGCACAAATGTAGTCGAATTAATTCAATGAAATTTATCCAATTTAATTAATCAAATAAAATCTATCGAACCTCATGTTTATAAATTGGACAAATTGTACATAATGTTTTGATACTTTGAATCTGACACGATACAGATGGAAAGAACATCGCAACGCAAAAGTTTAATAAAGAGAATTTTAATAATTAAAGTGTCAAAGTAAAGTGTCAAAAACGTGAGTATTCGCTTAACTCACCAAACTTTATCACCAAATTATGGAATTTAATTTACGAATAAAAATTAATTGAAATCTTATATATAGTCTGTATTATATATCCTTTGTACTCTGCACACTTTTGTCTCCTGTTCGATATATTTTTATTGTTTTTTTTCTTTATTAATATTCACAATACTGAATTTATTGTTCATTTCTTTTTTCTGTCCCAATAAACGTGGTTTCGTTCTTAAAATAAGTGAATATTTTCTCAACTCGACCGAGTACCAGAAGTACCCACTGCTAATCTGAAAATTTTTAACGAAGGGAATTTTAAGAATTAAACAAAGTGCATTTTATTTTCAATTGCGCAATAGGAACTTTTTATTTAACTCATTTGCGTCACGAAGCAAAATATTTCGCGAGCAATGTCCTGAGAATTTTCTCTCTATATAGGATAATTAGCTGTACAACCGAGTAAAAGGTGATTCTATGTCAGAAAAATGATCGAGTTTGGAAATTTATCAAGTACAGTTGAATGCAGATTCTAAACGTGACAGAAAAGAATAATTAACAGGAGATTATTCCACGTACGAAAATAAAAAGAAATGTTTTCGCAAAATTTTGCTTTCGTTTTGAATGTTTTTAACGAGACACGTTCAAAGCTTATTTTCTCGAAAATGACGAAGCTTTTATCCGGTACAGAAACTTGATAAATTTTCAAGCCGAAAAATTTTTCTCGAAAACAAAGATTCCAACTTAAAAAAATTCTATTCTTTCTTCTCGACTCGTTTTTCTTTTTTTATCACTGAAAGTGATTTTAGCAGGGATAATCCAGAAAATCGGGCCTCTTCAGGTGCAACGCTGATGCAACGAAAATTAGCGATTGGTTGATTTGGATCACGTGATTCGTGAGAGGGCGTGGCCTCGAGTAGGAGTGGCGTTGCCTGTAATTTGTTTTGTATCGATTCAAATGTTTGCATATCGATAAAATTTTATGGCAAACAAGTCGTCGAACAGTTGCTTCTGAGCTTTTCAGTGACGCAAATCGTGCAGTTTTTCCAAATATGGAACATCCTGTACATCGTATCCTTCGTACTCTGTACACTCGCGCACGAAGATCCAATCGGTATTGACACATTTTAATTTCACGTCGCGTCCACGGAATCTAGGCTCTGTCGTTCGGTAAATATTATATTTAACGAAGACACTTTCGTTAACAAGCCGCCTAATTAAGCGGCAGGTCGATCGATTAATTGGGAAAGACACGTTGCTGCTTCGCCTCGCATTCGAAATTTTCTCGCTAACGCACGGGCAAACAGTCAGAATTAATTGGACGTGAAACAAAGGGTGGGATGTCGGGGATTAATAAACCAACACCTCGGACTGACTAATGTCGTGCAAATAGCGGACGGTGATATATACCATATCGTGATATATATATATACAAGTATACAGAGCGCAAAACGTTAGAATTGCACTGTTTGCATCGCGATGTAAATTTTGGGGTTTGCCATTGCTGACTGTAGGCCTCTATCGTCAACTATACCGCACGGTATAGTTGCAAAAACTTTACGCGAATGTATTATCTGTGTCATGTAGAGCATCATGTAACTTTGTAACTCCACCACGGTGATTATATTGGTCAAATTTGGAACAATTTGTTATTTGTAATTCGTTGTATCAATAAGCCTGAATATTCTCAGCGGAATATCTTCAATATCCATTATTAATTTTCTTTATTCTAAATATATGTGTGTTTGTAATAAATATTTTGTAAATCCTGTGCGTATATTTTTAGATTGCTCTTAAATTTTATCAATCGTCTCATATTGATGAAATTTCGAAATATTTTGTGTAACAGACTCAATATTATACAAAGAAATTCTTAGTTCTTAATTATTATATAAAAAAAGAAACTTTAATAATACGAGTAACATAAAAGTTCATGAATCGGAAATATATTGACACAGATTGTGAGGGTCCTTTTCTTTTGCCTGCTCTACCATTTATAGCGTGAGCAAAAATTCACTTCAAATTTAATTTCAAATTAATAAAATCAGCTTTCTCTTATACTTTGATGTTTCATTAAAAAAAAAAGAAAATAGGTAGAAAGAAACTTTTGGTCTACCTATATTATACAGATACTTTTGTGAGTCACTGTATACTTGTGAGCACAATTTGTAATTTAAAAGGGCAGTAAATAAATATAATATACATCTCAAATAGTAATTTGATGTTAATAAAAAAAATGTACGTAAAAATGTTCGTAATTTTTCTCGATCTAAATACGCGTAGCAATTATCCAAATTTTACGAATTTTAAGAATGCAAATGATCGTAACGGATCAGGGGTTTGCGGTGATTGCCGGAAGGGGAAATAAAGAAGAAGGATTGGCTTCGGTTGGAGAAGTTCGGTTACGGGACGGTATCAAAAACCTCGGACGTCAAACTCGATGGCGATTAATCTTAGTCTCGCGCAAACATCGATCCAACTTTGTACAGGAATACGTAATGTCGAGTTGGTTCGTGTCCTCGAAACTTTCGGCCGGAAGCTCGCCGAACTCTTTTTTAACGACTTGCTGGTTCTACTTGCTTCGCGTTTCTCTCACTTTTTCATTCGCGAGGTTCGACTGTAAAGTTGAATCAATTATTAAGAGACAACACGTTTTCGTTTGTTTTATCGTGCAAATTTATTTTGTCTTTTTATCTGTTTGGGAAAGTCTTTCGCGTTCGAGTGATTCGCGAAAGTGTCGAAGAATTTTTATGAATGTCATTAAGTAAGATTGAAAATACGAATTTTCATAAATATTCGCGGTTTAGTTGCAGTCGTTTAACAATTCTTTCGAACTTATAGGAAGAGAACTTATTTTTTGTGAAATATATACTTGTTTCAAATTTAACCAATTCAACGATAAAAGTCTTACGAATATAGTTAAAAAAAGTTAAAATTCTTTTTTCCAACTAAAAATTACACTTTTTATATTTCATACAATTTCCCATATCACGTATATTACACGTATTTGTTCACTTCCTATAAATGCATAACAATCCCCAAATTTCAAACAGTATCGTATAACGCAATTTCATATTTCACGATACATTATTTATAAAAAGTATACTGTGCGCACGTTGCAGTTGCATTCGTACGTACAAAGTGTTGGCACACCTAGTTTTTTATTTTTTATTTCTTTTCTTCTTTTTTGCAAAAACAAATGATACATTAACAAAATCTGTTTCCACAAATAATGACATACATATGATACGAAAGTAAGGCGCACAGTTTCCAATAATGAATTATACAATAATAATAATACAAGTGCTATAGAAATTCGAGAATCAAAACGATATTGACAGACGTTGACACATGTATTTGAACAGAATGTAAAATATTTTTAATGATTTAAAGACAAGATTTGACGTCCTTTTCCAACATTTGTGTCACTCGATAACATTCCAATAAAAATGACTTTATTAAATAATAATGATGATGATTAAACAAGACAAATGACACAGATTAACGACTCAAATAAACTCTTTTAACAACACAATCGACTCTCTCTTGACGCTTCCTCACGATTCTAATCCGTTTTTCAACTCGCTCTCTTTTTTAAAAGAAACAAATAGCTCCAACGTTGTGCTCCTCGCATTACATTCACATTTTATCACTGAAAGTGATTTTAGCGGGGGTAACCCAGAAAATCGGGCCTCTTCAGGTGCAACGCTGATGCAACGAAAATTAGCGATTGGTTGATTGGGTCACGTGATTCGCGAGGGGGCGTGGAGTAGACCTCGAGTAGGAGTGGCGTTGTCTGGTACTGAGCGATCGCGCCTGTAATTTGTTTTTTATCGATTCAAATTTTTGGGTATCAATAAAATTTTATGGCAAAAAAGTCTTCATTTCCTAGTGTTCAGAACAGTTGCTTTTGGGCCTTTCAGTGAGACGAATCGTACTGGGGTACAAGTCCTTCGCGCATTTCTGTATGATCAGCAAACATCACACGCCACGTATAATTAAATTTAATTAAAATGACTTACAATACCGCACTGACATCACATGTGTTATCGGCTAAAAACTAGGTGCGTCGATACCTCTTTGACCCGCTGTGCGAGCAGCATCGAGAAAAATGGCGTGGTACACACGTCCTTCCGGGGAAGTGCTTACGCGCGCGGCCCCGCTCCTTCCGCCGTTGCATTTCCTTTCCATCCCCCTGGAGAATAAATTTCATTCGAAATTACGCGAGCAGATAGAACACGCGGGCTCGCGGACATCAAAGAGAGGCTGGCTACCCGACCGGATACATTTAGTATTCTCTTTACATAAGTGACGCTTATCGCTCTTTTTCCTCGTCTCTCTGTCCGCTAACCCGTTCCCACCGTACCAATTTCCCATTCTAATTTCCCATTCTACCGCATTACGGCCCCTCTCGATTCGCGCCCGCCATATTTGCTCCCTTTCCCGCCATCGCCTCTATCCCAATATCCCCTAGTGTTTTGTACACTATTAGCCAGCCGATGTTGACCCTCCGCCAACTGCCCGTTTTCATTTCTCTTATCTCAGAACGCGTTCTTTTATTTCTTTTCCTGTTGCACGATTTCGTGCACGCGAACTGCCCGGGCGTCTGAATACGTAGTTGGCAGTTGGAAATCAATGCGTGAAATGTGCTCGCGGTTTGCTCGAAGCAGGGTAGGTATGCGGGGTTAAAGGTTACCAGGGTTAAAGGTTACAAGATCTCGATGGAATCTGCGCGTGTCGGACGTTCAATTTTGTTGATGAAATTCCTTGAAGTAAATAATCTCTCTAAAACCGTGATTAACAAATTAAATTTGAAACTATACACGGTTCAATTGTATTAACAATTTGATCCCCTTGGAGGATATTACGAGTGAAATTTCATCTGACAAAAATTTTATTTCAATACCAGTCGTTGATCGTTGATTGAAAAAACAATGAACTTTTTATTTCAGTATTTAATCAATTTGAATTTCTAAAGTGAAAAAAAAAATAACGTGCCAGAGATAAAGACGAAACTTTTCCAGGTGATAAAGTTTGAAACCGAGGAACTGTGATAATTTAATTCATCATTCCCAGCATACTAACTTAACATGCTTCGTAATTTCGTTGTCTTTGAAATTTAAGTGCAACTACTCCGTGACGAAATTTTACTGGCGTCTTTTACTACCACATCTCCTTTTTATTCCTTGGCCACGACACACGCTTCGCAGAGCAAAGAGGTTTCTCGCGACACCTGCCACTGTTTCAATTTTCGAGAATCTCTCCGCGAAGAAAAATACGCTGTTTTATGTTATATTCCGCTGTAAATCAACTTTTTATCATGAAAACCCAGAAAATCGGGCCTCTTCAGGTGCAACGCTGATGCAACGAAAATTAGCGATTGGTCGATTTGGTCACGTGATTCGTGAGGGGGCGTGGCGTAGACCTCGAGTAGGAGTGGCGTTGTCTGTAATTTGTTTTGTATCGATTCAAATATTTGCAAATCAATAAAATTTTATGGAAAAAAAAGTCGTCTTCATTTCCTAGTCAGAACAGTTGCTTCTGGGCTTTTCAGTGAGATCGTACTGGTGTACAAATCGTGCAGTTTTCTCTCTCGTCTTTATCTGACAAACTTTTCCCTCTTCCTCCGTTCCGTGACGCAACAACAACGATGACGTTCAGCGAGGAAGGTTTCTTTCTGTGCTTTTCGGCTATCGCTTCGTTTCGAATAACAGCGGGTTGAAAGTGGAGAGAGAGAGAGAGAGAGAGAGTTTTGGGAAACGCGTGACAGCCGCGCACGAGTAGACTGCTCGAAATTAATCTGCCGTGCAAAGGGATGAAGCTTACGGTCGGCGAGGACATGGGAAAGTGGATGAAACGCGCGGGAACCGCTTCATCTCCGGTGTAAAAGCAATTCACCCCGGTGTACGGAACGTATGTAGGTACGTCGAGGAAGGAGAATTTTACCGTGTCAGCCAACTTTTCAAAGGTGTTTCGAGCTCGTTCGCACAAGAGCGATGAAATCACGCAACGGAAGGATCGTTTCCGTTCGAAAGACACTTTGATTTGCTTGCATTAGCGAATTCACGCGCGGCGACGAACTCGATATCGAAGAGAATTTGACTTGCAACACGCTTGATTCAATTTGTAATTTCTTCGCTTTGGAAATTTAGATATTCTCGGCACACTTTGGTGGATTTAAATGAATCTCACCGGGGAATGGAGAGTTCCTTCATCGACGGACTGCGGATTTTGATGTAATTTGAAATAACAGAGGAGGGAAAATGTTGTAGAAATTTGGTGCTTTACACGATGTAAATTTGAACTTGAAAATTCTCTGCAAATGCATGGAAATCCACAGATCTAATCTAATGGTTGAAAAACAAGTGTAATTTGTATATACGAAGGAAATTTCTTTTGTTACGAAAAGCAAAAGTCTCCACAAATGCACGAGAATCCGATCCGCGACATAAGCTTATGGTTGAGAAGCGTGTGTAATGAACTTGATCAAAGCGATCTGACGTGTATGAGGGAAATGTGTGACGAACTTGATCGAAACTGTTCAACTATTACTACAGAGAGATAATTATATGTACTTGTGCCGAAGGTGTACGTTTAACGCTAGAATTATAATCTGTAATACGTGTAGTTACGTTTAAATCGGTTGCATTAGCTTATGATTGAGTGCAGCATGTATAACAAACTTGATCAAATTTTGTGTATACGATAGACGACGGTACACGAGCATGTGACAAACCTGATTGATACCATTCTATGTATAATTATTTATATTTGTATACGTAACGTTAAAAGGTGTGCATTTAACGCTAGAATTACAATTTGTAATATACAGGTACGTTTCACACATCCCATATTTTTTGCATATTTGCACGTTTTTCTAAAAACTTTCACACGCACCGATGCCAAGAATTAATTAACAAACCTTGGTCAAACAGAATTTGGCGACTCGCCTAGTAGGGCGGCTGAATGAAATTATAACTTACACTCTCACCACTGTTCGAAAGCTTGCTTTTGCGTCACGTCCGTTTCTTAAGGGGACCCGGAAATAGAAGAATATCCGGGGGCGAGGGGGGTAGATAGCGCGATTATAAATTCGCCGGGGGTCGTTGCTTCGTATTCCAGGTAGGCGGAATAAATTGCACGTCGTCCCGTGTATATTGCAAATTCCAGCGGTGGATGGCTTTGGTTTTCTCTTTTTTCCCTTTTTCAGCTGACCTATTTCCCCCTATCGTTATTCGTTTCACTTTTTCCAGTCGACGAGAGAGAAAGGGAAAAAAAGAAGAAAGAAAAAATCCGAAAATGTCCCAAATATTCCCAACTATCAAATCTCCCATAGCCCTTTGCCGCTGCTGTGCAGCGTCCACTCCGGAGATTCGTCAGCGATCACTAGCGGTTGCATTCTCTGAAGCAGTTTCTGCCACTGGCTAGACTACGACGAATGTTTCCGGCGAGTGTTCCCTCCCGAGCCCAACTACTTCCGCGAACAGTATCCATCTCGGATCGGTGACGGGGGAAATAATCTATCATCCGACGAGCTTCTCACTTGCTATAGGTAGCTTCCTGTACAACGTAGACACGCAGCCAGGTATCCTGCAGTAATGAAATTGGAACTCTCAAGTGTCTCTGAGGGGGGAAGAGGCGAATTTCTAAACGAAACGACTCGAGATCCACTTCTGTCGATGAATGACGAAATTTTGCAAACAAAAGAGAGAGAGAGAGAGAAAATCGTGGGGGAGAAATGGATGAAAGAAGAATACCGAGGAAAGGTGTATCTAGCAATATAAATAGAGACGAGTAAATAAATAAAAATTCGAATTAATTTGCATAGTAATTAAACTAGAGCTTCCGAGTGCTTCTAATTGATATTCTAACAAAATTTCTCGATTATTGCTAATAAAAAAAAAAAAAGAAAAAACAAGTAAGGAAAATCGAAAGAAGGTCATAAAAATTGCAACAGTTGAAAGAAAAGGTCAAATGAGTGAATAAAAAACAGGAGAACAGCAAAAAGATAAAGTTATCGATTATTGAGAAATTTCGCTAATAAAAGAAAAATTGAAAGAAGGTCATAAAAATTGCAGCAACCGAAAGAAATGTCAAGTGAGTAAATAAAAAACGGAAGAACAGCAAAAAGAAAAAGTAGTTGCCTCTGATAATAAAGGAAAGTAGTTCGAAGGAAACAGTAAAAATGATTTGAATTAATCTGAATAGCAATGAAATTGGAACTTTTGAGTGTTTCTGGGAAAAGGTCGAAACTACGAGTGGGTTTCACTTGTTTCGATGAATGAGAAATTTTACCAGCAAAGAAGAAGCAAATGAAAAAGGAAAACTTGTGGGTAGTAATGAATGAAACTGATCGAAAGAAGCCGTCACATAAATAAATAAATAAATAAAAAGAATGGCAGAGGAAAAGGAAATTACAAGCTAAGTAACAAAGGGAGAGTAGGTGAGAGGAACGGTAAAAATAGTTGGAATTAATTTGAATACTAATGAAATTGAAACTTACAACTGTCTCCCAGCGAAACGACAGGATTTCCGCGTTTGGAATAAGAAATTCCGAAAAGAAACAAATCGTATAAGCAAATAAAAAAGAAACTTGTGCGCGGTAATAAATAAAAATTGTACTTGTACGCCAGTACGATTCGTCTCACTGAAAGCAACTGTTTCGACTAAGAAGTGAAGACGACCTTTTTTGCCATAAAATTTTATCAATACCCAAACATTTGAATCGATACAAAACAAATTACAGACAACGCCACTCCTACTCGAGGTCTACGCCACGCCCCCTCGCGAATCACGTGACCCAAATCAACCAATCGCTAATTTTCGTTGCATTGGCGTTGCACCTGAAGAGGCCCAATTTCCTAGGTTACCTCTTATTTTCAGTGATAATAACGAAAGAAAGAAGTTGCACGTATATCTAGCAGTAAAAAGAAAAGAATAAGAAAAAAGCTATAACAATAGAACTCGCATAAAAAGAAGCAGCACGATAAAGGCAGAGGCACTAAAAAGAAGAATGTACTTCGACGAAAGAAAGGTATAATAACGAGGAATAAAGAAGGAAACGAAACAGTAAGAATAGCAAGAATACGATTTCAGATTATCCACTCGATGGTAAAGGCTCTGATCGTTATACTGTCACGTTCTAGCGATTTGCTTAATTCAAGGAGGCCCTCAATGCGTGAACTTCCGACTTTTGACATCGTATCGTTATGTCGTACACGTGTACGACCGTATCGACGACACTGAGTGCCATTATACGATCCCCCTTTTAAACTTTGGTAATTACATTATGCGCGGAGGGTCGACTCAGGGTGGATAGATACGCGGATAAGAGTCGGTGTGAAAACGCGAGTCAGTCGCCTAAAAGGAGGAATCGAAATTGCTATACCGAAATGAAAATGATCGAGCCACGCAATGGGGGAAGCAATTAACGAATAATCAATAATTTCGGGGAAAGTCGAAGGAAGGGTGTCGAGGGTGACAGAGAGTGGCAAGAGAGACAAAATGGAGAAAGAGGGTGCAGCAACGGATATTGCGCGAGATTAAGATCAAATTAACCTCGTGTTCCGGGCGACCAACCGAGCCCTTTGGAATTTCACGAGCTCTCCAACGTTCCGCCAGAGGAAACTAAAGGAAGTCGTTTACATTGGAGTTTTTAACCCTCCCACGAGTCTGCCCAATCGCCCTTTGTGTTTCGATTCGTGTTAATCGTCAGGTCACCTGTCGGATTTGTGTGAGCGTTGGTTCGTTTGATCGCTATTCTTTGACAGTGTCAGAGTGTCTTCATTCTCAGTGTAGGTCACGTATCTAAGAAGTTAAATTATGTTCGTAGAAAGAAAATTGCGCAAACCAATCGAATCAACACCCTTTCGTCCAAACCTCGCGGCAGACAGCCTCCAACCCTCGAGCCTTCGTCGTCGACCCCCTAACCCCGTTCCATAACGCACCCAATCCAATCCTCGAGATGTTCGAGATATTCTACACAATCTCACGAGGCACTTTTCTCTCTGGTCTGTTTCAGGTGAGAGATTTCGACACGTGCATTAGCATGACTGGAGGGCTGGCGAAGTAGTAAGTAGAAAACAGCAGGCTGGCGCCGCCCCGGGGGTCAGGGAAAGGAAATAAATCCACGGTTTAGCGGACGGGAGGGAAAAGTAGGCTAAGCCGTGGAATTTCAGATCGACCGGTTAGAACCGAGCACTTTGCGGCCGGTCGGGGAATAATGCCCGACGTTAGCCGCGTGCACCGCGGGATCGATGGACCCCCCCCCCGGAGTCGAGTCGAATGCAGATTAAGTAATCTGCTAATGAAATCACAGGCAGCGATTTCCTCGCTTCTCGCTTTCCGACCCTTCGTGATTTCTTTAATCGTCCACGATGAATGGCTCCCGACCGGACAGTTGCCGCGAAGCCAAACATATTTGCGGCGATCCTCAGCCTCGTAGCCTCGCAACTGAGAAACGGGGAGTATCGTTTCAACCCCCCAATTTTTCTGTACAAAGACGTCTTTTCTTTCTTTTCGAGGCGCTTGATTTTGACACTTTCCCGTGGGAAATTCGGGAAACATTCAGACGAAATTGGGGGATTTTCAATTTTTTTCAATGGCAATAAGAATATTTTTATTTGTCAAGTCGAAATTTGAGAAATTCGTTCAACTGGGGAAGTAGCAGTTTCTGCTGGAAATTTAATAGGATGATAGGTGACGGATGATTGAAATTAACAGGATACGTCGAATTTTGGAAGTAACCAAAGTTTTCCTCAGTGAAATTGAATCTAAGGGAAAGGAGCTTGTCAGATCCAGAAGACTTGACAATTTTAAATGGCAATCTTATTAACTATAGCTAAGAATTATTACATTACAAATGCCTCAATTTTTTTTCAAATCTCATAAAATTATAGAATCCAATTGGAACACACGATGAAATTCGATGATGCACATTTTCACTCAACGGATCACTTCAAGATCTCGAAAATAATGACTTTTTTAAATAAATACAAACATTTTACTCGTGATGCTAACATTTCAAAATATTGAAGCGATAATTATAATCTGAAATTATAATTATAATCACATATTGTTATTTCGCCCAAAAGAAGAAACTGGCGCTCCAAACTTTCGAGTAGAAATGTAAATTGATTAAAAAGAAATGTTGAAAGAAAACACAATTTTTTAGTTTAAATCTACGATCGAAAGAATTAAAGTTCCATGACGAGTTATCTCGTCCTGAAGTTACTAGCTTAACTATTACCGAATATTACCTACATTAAATTTCAAAATTTTTAATCTGATTTAATTCCGTTACGAACCTTTGTCGGAGAGAATATAAAATAATATAAAACACAGCCCGTGGAAGAAACGAAATAAAGGGAGCGGCAGTTTCTCGGTTGGTGTGAAAAATTGAAGGAGCTCCGAGGAGCAGCTCGGCGATACAGAGGTTAGAAATCGCGCGCGGGAACCCGTGAACGTCGCTTCGAGAATTTAGAATAGGCAGATATCGAGACAGTTTGGAAGAACGGTAAACAAGATAAGGAAGATAAGAAGGAAGGTTTCGCAAATGTTCCGTTGTCTCGGGAAATCGGGTTAAGCTTTGCTCTCCCTTGTCTCTCCCTCTCGATCGTCCGCCGTAACAAATA
Source organism: Melipona bicolor (assembly GCA_030673865.1). NCBI lineage: Eukaryota > Metazoa > Arthropoda > Insecta > Hymenoptera > Apidae > Melipona > Melipona bicolor. The sequence continues at coordinate 3,684,213 of JAHYIQ010000017.1, forward strand.
AAGGGGAAAGTTAGCCAATCCTCCCCATCAGTGTAAACTCCACGAGATACGCGGTTCGTTTGTGAAGGATCGAACTAGCTAGTTTTTGCCCTAAGTCTAACGAAGTCAGCCGAGATTTTCTCGAGATTTAATATTGCCAGCTACGGGATAAATACAGTGCAAATGTGTACCCTCGCGCAGTTTAATCGAAAGATTAATATTTTCGGTGTACTCTCAGAGTTGTTACAAAGGGAATAAGATATATAACGCAAGTCGTCGCAATTTGGCCGAAATGTTCCATTAAATTTGAACTGAACGAACATTTGATTTGCAATAATATAACGAATACAATTTATACTCTGAAACTTCGGGATTGAACACATGTAGTTTTGAAATATTCGTGTGTCCCTGCAACATCATTCTTTCGAACTTTGAGAATATACTACTACTAATGAAATAAAAGTCTATCAGAAATATCTGGGTAATTTCAATAATCTCCATGACTTTTCTTCAAAAGTTTTCTTCGAAGTTGCTTTTCAACAGAATATTTATTAAGGATTTAGCTCGTCATTTCGTAAACTCGCAACTACTTGAATTCACAATTGACACTAGAACTACCAGAAGTCAATAGTCAAAATGACTGATTTTTATAATTTTTGTTAGATATTTTGTCGACAGGTGAAACAGAATATTTTTGAAGATTTAAATAATTTTTCGTAAAATATACAAATAGAAGTTTGTATCATTTTTCTATTTTTCTTTTTTTCTGATACTCTAGTGTCAAGTGCAATCCAAAGAAAAATAGACACTTCAGTCAGCATGCATAACACGATAAACTTTTAACAAACAAATTTTTTTATTTCCCATTCGAGAGCAAATTTTAGAATTTGGTCGACAAAGCAGCCCAGTCGCGGACTAACGAGAGCAATCGCAGTTCAGGCTAACCAAGCACGCGATAAATCACGTCAATAACGCTGTAATTAATGACGACTTATAGGGCATATCTCGGCCTCTCTGCGTAACGCGAAGCAACTCTCGGCGACCAACGTAATCATTCGCTTTTAGCATTCGTTGCACGCATACCTAATGCGGACTTAATTATCGGGAAGGTAACAAGCCATTTCCGTTGCCGATCGATCGTCACGATTTTTCACGCAACGCGAGTTTCGAGTGTACGCTGGTGTTTCCCACTTTCCCAAGCTTTTCGAACCTTGATCCATCGGCGAAAAAAAAAAAGTGTATCGAAACGAAGTTTAACTGTGTTAACGCTTTGTTACAAAGTTACCGGTAAATATTGGACGTAACGCGAATAGAAACGGTGGATCGGAGGATAGATCGTATAGTTCACTCTTAGCGCGAGTAATTACAGTTAAGCTCTAAATGCTTAAACTCGCGTTACAAAATGCCACGTGAATTTATGGAAATTTATCACGTCCCGAAATCTTGCTACGTGTTTCAGCGTTCGGTTCGCCGAATTGTACAGCGAGCGACAAATTTTCGTTGAATACCGGGTTTACAGCAATATCGGCTGCAACGAAGTATTTAAAACGGAACTTCACGTGACACTTTCACGTTCCTTCAAACCTTACTGCATACTTTAATTTACTAAATTGTATAGTATTGTGTAAATTTATCGCATAAATTTTCGTTCAATATTGGCTCATAACGTTTGCTTTTCACTTTCACGTAGACTGTGTGCACGTGTGTATAATATAGCATGCACGCGCACAGTTTCATGAAGGAAATAAAAATAGAAGGAGAGTGGATAGCGCGCGAGTTTAATTCTTTGAGAGTCTAATCAGTGACAGGTTATTCTACTGCGTGCGTGACGCGGTCGCGAATCGGATCGTACAACTGATTTATTTACCGTGTACCGTATTTTCAAATCGTTTTATCGCTCCATATAATTCTCTATTATAGACACTACACGCTGGCGCGATACTACGCCACGATAAAGAAAAAAAAAAAGAAAGTAATACGAAGCGACAATTTTCTGATTTTAATATTAATGCTTCGTGATTAAACAGAAGAGTTTTAACATCACGTATTGGAGACAGGAAATGATTTATCAGATTCAAAGAACCTTTTAAAAATAATTTATAACGAAATAATTCATAAAAAACTAAAAGTATAACTATTGAAATATTACACCGAGAATTATATTTAATAAAATTCAAAATTCCATAGCCAGCAAAATAGTTGACGAGTCAACGAAATAAATAGTTAATAAAGACTAAAAATATATAATTATTAAGACAACTATTCCGATATTAAAATATCACAGCGAGCGTTATCTTTAATGTTTCAATATTGAAATTCCACAGTGGACATTATTTTAACACTTTTCGAGATACTCTACCGAGCGCTATTTTGAAAACTTTCGGCATAAAAAAATACTATAACAAACTATAACTAAAAATACTACGAGTACTGTGACGAGCAACGCTAATGCAACGAAAATTAGCGATTGGTTGATTTGGGTCACGTGATTCGCGAGGAGGCGTGGCGTAGACCTCGAGTAGGAGTGGCGTTGTCTGCTACTGAGCGATCGTGCCTATAATTTGTTTTCTATCTATAATTCAAATGTTTGCACATCAATGAAATCTTATGGCAAAAAAGTCGAAAATTTCAAGACACGTCTAACTCGAGAACTCGAAATGCGGAAACGTTGTTACGTTTCTGTAACACGAGCGATTTATTGATAATATCAAAATTGTCCCCCCAATAAAAAAAATGGAGAATAATCTTCGCAATCTTCGCGCGAATCCCAGTTCAGAAACGTGAGTGAATAAATGAAGCGCGTGTGCTTGGTCACCGCGAGGATCAATTTACATTGACATCTACATCGTCGTGCCGGCGAAGAAATGGAACTCGATGAACGACAGCGTACCTCGCGCACACTGGCTTCAAGAGCGTCACGAAACACGCGATAAATCACTCGGGGAGAGTAATGTCGTAATTAACAATGACTTATGAACTTACTCTCACGTCAGCCATATATATATATATATATAAAATACACGGGCAATTATCGCTAGGTACACCGCACTTTTCGTTTGCCGACGTGCGACGAAAGCGTACCGCGCGTCTGCCTCCTCCTCTGGAAGGAGAGTGCCATTTTGAGGTAACGTCGTTTCGCGTTGCTATCCGCAACTGACGAAGTTTTCTGCTTTGTTCTGCTTTGCGACCGCGATAGACGAGACGGGAAGGAACCACGCGTCTGGTTTAATTTAAATATTAAAATCGCTTTGTCCCAAGCGAGCGCATGGTGCGCAGCTGCAGTGGCTCGCGAAAATATTTGAAAGCTCGTCACATGGGGGGAATTTTTGCGTATACATATTTTACGCAACGAGCCGTAAAAGTATCTTCCATTTTGACGAGCGGTTTCAAATTTCATTCAATATCAATGGGAATGTTAGTTAATTAATGTCAGCTACTACAATGTGCATCGTCGTTGAGAGGAATTTCGGGACTTGGGTTGTAAAATACAATATTCAGTATTACGTGTCTGTGACATGTATGACAATTTTATGAGTATTGTACAGGTACTGGTGAAGTTTGAAATTTGAAAGAATGTGTAAAGAATAAAAAGCTTTGCATGCAGTGTGAATCGAAAGTAAGATATATATAAATACAATAATTGCATGGAATATATAATAATTGATTGTTTAAATAGTTTTGCAACCTCTGTCAAATTATCTCCAGTTTCCAACTCTCTGCCAAAATAACTATGATAATCGAGTCCCATTAACGATGCTAATGAAATTTCGTTTTTACAAGTTCTATTTCTACAAGTGTTTGAATATTTTCGCGAGTAGAAGAAGTCGCCTGTATTTTTTTTCAATCTCGCACGCAACTTCCACGTTTTCAATAAAAAGGGAAATTTATGTGGTTCTTCAATTATCCCGTCCCGTTATTGTCCCGACGATATTTTTCAGCTCTCCGCGCAAGTCCATCAACGCGGCCAATCTCTTCGCCTCCCTTAACCCGACGTCAAATTAATTATTAGCGGCAGTATGGCCGGTATTACGGTAATGACTCTCGATAAAGCATCAAACACGGAAACGGGGAGACGTAAAATGAATAATGAAAAACAGCTCCCTTCGATTACCCGCTGAATTATTCAAACGCAGCCGAAGCCAGCAAGAAACGCTCACGCGAAGGCGTCCCCCGCCTCGCTCCCTTTCACTTCCATCCCCTTCGTTTCACGGTTTCCGCGACGCGACCTAGTCTACGATCCAATACTCTTGCCATCTCTGCCCCCCCCCCTCTCTCTCTCTCTTTGTGCAATAAGTTACCAATAGCCAAGTTAGAAATTACAGGTAAATTTCTCCTTTCGACGAAACAATTTTGTTGGAATAATAAAATTTTACCAAACTAAAATTGAGTTATTAATTTATTGTCAATTGGGTTATTCTCCAATTGTTTTGTTATCAAATTTCTTAACTTTCTTAGCTCTGACACGTTAACTGTGTATTATTCGAGTCCTCTTGTACAACGAGTTGCCAGTTAATAATAATTTTACAGATCGTAAATTTCTAAATGGAATAATAGTAGGGTAAGAAATTTTACTTGCAACATTCCGTCTCCTTTATTATCAAATTTCTTAGTTTCGTAAACCAAGCAATAATTATAAATAGCAGTAATATAAATATTCCAATTTCTTATATTCCTATTACTTCTATTATATTTCTTAAGTTTTTTAAATTTGACTCACAAGACACACTGACGAAAACAATTAATCAAACACTTTGTACTACTTTCAGTAGTAAAACATTCGAAAGAATTGCATAGTAAAATATCGCTACATAAACGCGATCTTGATCCTTGATAGACCAATGAAGCTTTACCATCTGCTAATATCATTTAATCGTCCCAACAAACAAATTCGCAAATTCCGAAACAAAACCGCGGATTCCAGCTGATGTGTCTGATAAGCTCGCAATTTTTCGCCAAACAGAACAGTAAGAAAACCAATTTGCCAAATCTGTTTACAGCGATGTTTGTTGCAACTTGTGAAATTTCGCTAACAGCATCAATTCAACTGTGCAGAACAGCCGCCAAGTATTATTTCTATCTATAGCGTGTTCGTGTATGGCAGGTTTTCTCGGAAATTGTGATTTGCAGACGATTAAAACGCAAATTCCGATTTAATCTCGTACAGCGTGCCGTAGCTGCGATTAACTCGTTAAAATTACACCGCGCTCTTGTTTAATCGAATCTAAAAAGGGATCCATCGCGAAAAATTGTAGCACCTGTAGTAGCGAAGTTTACTGCCGGGTAGAATTTACGGCGTCGTTAAAGATCTTTATATTTCGCAGGTATGTTTTAGCGGCGATCTTTAGCTTTCCTGCCATCTGGAGGCCAACACTCGGCGATAAAATCAGTCAAAAGTTGAAGTTGAGAAAGACTCCGGAGACGAACGTAAATAATTCGAAGCGTCTTGGAGATCTAGATCTTCGTTCGTAATATCAACGACGCCTTGTGAAAAACAAACGATTATAATTATTAGATAGCCGATTTTTGTATTCAAATTACAGGCGCGATCGCTCAGTACCAGACAACGCCACTCCTACTCGAGGTCTATCCCACGCCCCCTCGCGAGCCACGTGACCTAAATCAACCAATCGCTAATTTTCGTTGCATTAGCGTTGCACCTGAAGAGGCCCAATTTTCTTTCAGTGATAAAAAATCCATTAGGTCTAATGATTAATTTTTAACCTTGGTTTTTTAACGCACATAACTCTTGCAATTATTTTCAAAATGAAGGAGCGCTAAATACGAATGAACAAATTGAATACTTTCATTTGTAACCTCGTTACATCACTTCGCCATCTATCATACCATGAATTACCGTGGCAGATTCTACTGAAAATTATTCGAAACAATATGTAACTTCGTTTTCATCTTCCCCGTAACAAATAACCTGTCACGAAATAACCTCGTACATACTTTGCAAAGGTCACGATGACTGATGGCCTAACAGTTTCTACAACCAACAGAACTTTGCGAACTTTCAACTTTTGACCAGGCTGACATCCGTTCGCGCACAAAAGGGGCTTCTGTTTCCCTTCCACAGATTTAATTCACTGCAAGAACGTACAACTCGAGCAATTCTCGAAGTAAAATTTGCAGTAACTAGAGATCCTCGCAGAACGGAATTTTTAATAGTTTTGAGTTACAAAATTATGGCAGATCAATGCAGAATATTGAGAATTGTCAAACACGATATTTAGCGAACAGTCGCTATTCTTCGCGATTCCAAATCTGTCATCTTTCGAGTGATTAGAGAAACAGCGTACGAACAATTCGATATTTAAATTTTCCATCATTTTCTCTGATTTCATTGGCTTAATCAATTAAAAAAATCTGATTTCTCTTTTTCTGAGTCTTCTAACTTTGCGATTATGGAAACTATAGATGAATATTTCTAGCGGGTCAACGTCGGGGGAAACATCGAAAATACACCACCAATACTTTTTCCAAAAAGTTTGATTGTGGCCATGGTTTTCCAGGCTGCGGCAAACTGGGCCAAATCGGAACTTTTCGTCTTGCTTCCCCTTCCGCGGTGGTTCTCCGCGACGCGAGAACAGAAACCAACTCGGGGCGGGGTATTTAAAGGGGAGATTCATAGCTGGAAACGAGAGGGTTGGCAGTACCGCTATCTGGCAACGATCCAAAGATCCCTCGTCCCTTGGAAACTCCACCACGCTACCGCACGGCTATTTTTCACGAACGTTTTACATTCGATGGAAGATACGAAGTTGAGGAAACAAAGTGGAAAAAAAAAGGAGAATGATTCTGTCTTTTAGAATTCAAAAGTCAAAAGTCGTCAAAAGGAAGCGTAGAGTTCCAAACACGGTCTTCAAAAACACTGATTTTTTTTTTATGCAAACACTATCACAAAGTCGAAGATTAGAACCCTTTAAAAATAATTTCTTTTCGCTATTTTATTAAACTTTGATTTAAACGAGAAAAATTCAAGAGATCTTGAGATCTCGTCTCTTCATGGCTAGACTTCACTACAGTCTTGACGATTAAAGTTTCTCTTTTACAACGAGTACTTGGAAATTACTGTAATATCATTTCTCTTCGCATAATCATTTTGTCGTTTACGAACAAATGTTTTAATATTTTTAAAAACATTAAAATATTCTTTTCGTAACTGGATTTACCACAGTCTTGAAGATTGAAGTCTCCCCTTTACAGCAACCTTTAAAAGTACGCCGTACAACTTTTTCTTTCACTATTTTGTTAAACTGTGGGATTTAGAGGAAAAAAATTCGACAAATTTTAAACTTTCTTTCATCCTACGAATGTCTCTCAAGTTTCTTCTTGGCTGGATCCACCAAGGTCTTGAAAATTGAAGTCTCCTCTTTATAACAATTCCTTAAAGTTTACTGTACAATTTGAATACTAGAATTAGACGACAAAAATTTAAAAAATCCCAACGTTTCGTCCGACTCGGACGTTCAAAGCTGAAGAAAAGCCAAAAAGTTCCAAATTTAAAGATGATGATAGACAATTTTGCGACATTTCTTTTAGGACCTTTTTCAAATTTTGACGAATTTCCGAAAAATAAGAGCTTCGTTGCTCGAACGTTTCTCGCTTTAATCTAAACATGTCTTCGAAAAGAACGAAGGTTCGGAACCGAACCAAAGCAGAGAGTTTCCGAGTTGAGAGATCGTTGTATAATTTTCCCTTCTTTTTTGCCACGATGTAACAGTTTAAAGTATCGACAATTTTTCATCGTTACGCTCTTCACCGTGCGGCACTTCTGCCGAGACTTCCGAACGGTGCTTGTTTGCCGCCGGTAGCGGCGGCATTCGCCCGCAACGAGTTAATAACAGCTGGTACGCAGCCGGGCCGAGGGAAAACGTACAAGTAGAGGCGCAATCGAGGCCAGGAATTTCGCGGACGCGAAATGACAGAGTGTGCGGCAGCGCGAGGCTGCGCGGTGGTGGGGGAAAAGCAGAGAAGTGGGGGAGCCGGTTGGCCCGCGTCCAGCAGCCCGTTCGCAATAGCAAAATTACCCGGGATTACGTTGAAATTCATTCCTCGCAAGAAAAATCGCCGCGCGTTAAAAGCTCCGGGCGGTTATTAATTCGAGGGGAGTGTCGTGCCTCGCGTGCCCGTCCGAAAGATAGAAGAGGGGAAAAATCGGCGACCGTCCGTTTTTATGAAACATTTAGAAACAGCCACGAGACGGGTTTCGTACTTTTTTCGGAATATTGAATTTGTTCGACTCGTTAAACGATACGTAATCATCGAAACCAATCTGAAAACGTGTAATGGGTAAAAGTAAATTCGACAATTATCGCACCTTAGTTTTCTTTATAATATTGTCATTGCTTTTTAATGGGACAGAGGATTCCTGGTGAAAAAATAAGATAGAATTTTTTCATCTAAGGCTTCCAAGGCAATTTTTAACGAAACATATTCAAAGTCTATTTCTCATACCTTGAAAACGAAGGTTCAAAATAACGAAATTTTATTGTACATTTTTGACCTACTTTTGCACGTGGAATAACATGCTCATTATTCTTTTCTGGTGCGTCTAGAATTGGTCAATGTATAACATTCAAAGTGTAACATTGATAAATTTCCAAACTAAATTCCCTCGGAAACGAAAAATTTTTACTCCACATTTTCGCGAGGAAATCATCTGTATAGCGTTAGGTATACTCGATATTATAATTATAGTTATTTGATAACAGTTAGTGGAAATGTAAGTTTAATTTGTTAATTTTTTAAATATTCAAACTCACTGTTCGAATACGCAAGTTTCCTCGATGTTGGACAATTTGTCGCTGTAATTACGTAAAAATTATTATTAAACAAACAGTAAATACGATAACTATCTGTCCGCACGCGTAAAAGTGCAAATGTGCTATCGTCCCGCTCTGTTTCACGCGCACCGTCGAACGCGAATACGAAAATCAACGATTTGAAATTTCATCACGCGATTAACAATAAAACAGGACAATAAAATAATTCCCACGCGGATGTATCACTCGTCAGATACAGCTCGTGAAATTTTTAATTTATCGCCGCCCTATTAACGACACGACCTGCCATCATTTCGCTCGAAAGTGTAGTTAATACCAAAAATGGTCCCATTAAACGACATGAGCTATTGATACGACGGAAGCAATTAATATAATGAAACAATAAAACAAAGTGTACGCGCACGATGAATATTTCGCACGTTTCACGTTCCATTTTCACGTTCGCTTCAAATTTTCGCCGATATAATCGGCTCGCGGTCTCGCGTTCGTAAAAAGCCCCCGCGCGAATGTCGAAATACCACAGCGGGGCCATTTTCGTGTGCGAAGAGTGCGCCGCGTTCACCGGAACGGTAAAATGTTTGCAACAAACGTTTGCGAGCGTGCTACGATTATTTACAACGCCGTAAAACGCTATTTAGGTCAATTGCGGATAATCCGTTGGATTGACGCTCCAGAGTGGATAGAGTATAACTCTTCGGGCCATTTCGTTGACGACATTATTCCCGAAAATTCCAGCGACCCTCCGATTCCAGCGGCCGTCGTACTTTCTCCGCTTCTCGCCCGATGGAAAATTGTTAGTCGCGTGTTTTCGCAAAACGAGACTCTGAAAAAGCGTCAACGCACGGTAACGACGCGGAACGGCAAAGTTTTTCTCGCGCTTTCCGCACGCTCCGAATGAAAAATCTGAACTTTGCGAAACAAAATCGTACAACGGCCCGGTTGGATCCACTTTGCCAATGTTGAACTCTTTTTTCCAAAAAATATCCTTACATCGTGCAGCTTTTGTCGTTGAAAATTGTACGAATTTAAACGCTTTCGAGATCGAATTTCTGAAAAATTTTGTTCGCGACTCGATCTCGAAAATTGAAGTTCTTCTCTCTACATCAGTTCCTTGAAACTTTCTGCGCGATTTTTTTTTTTTCCTCCTCGTCATTTTTTACCGAACTTTGAATATCAGAGTTGAACGACAGAAATTCAAGGAATCCTAACGAGTTCGATAAAATAGCGAAAAAAAAATCGTGCAGTAAATTTTAAAAGGTCAAGAGGGGTGTAAAGAGGGGACTTCAATCTCTGAGACCGTGGTAGATTTATTTATGAAAAAAATTGTTTAACGTTTGATTTTTTATAATTTTCGAGACACAAGAGTAGCTTGTAGCTTAATCAGTCATATAATGTAAAAATTTATGAAAAAAGAACTAGCGCAGGATTGTCAAAATGGGAGCTTAGTAAGTAATAGTTGATAATTGTTAAAACTATCCGCATGAACGTGCATAATTCTCGATTCGATCAATTCTGGAATAACTGAGAAATATTTGCGCCCTTTTGATATCGATTGCACCCTCGATCAGAGGAATTTTTACCTTCATCTTGTCACGAGGTCTGCAATTACGCACGATGCTTGTCGTACGATCGAAATTTACAGCAATTCGACGAAATCTCATACGTGTACGTACACACACACACACGGACGAGGCCGCAGAAACGATGAACGCGTTTATCAAGCTGGCGACTCGAGAGATGTTGCCCGATCGTGCTTGAATAGGCCGCGCTGTTATTAATTCGGATTACGCATTAGCGAGGTTGTTCCGTTGTTGAATCGTGTGTGCACAATCTCACGACCTAGACCTTAATCTGCTTTAAAGAGCACATCCCGTCGCGCGAGCCACCGATCTCGCCCGTCCCCCCTGTCCTTGCTCGACACACTCTGCGTCCGAGCATCCAACTCCGCGCCATCGTTTCCATCGCGCGCCCTCTTTCTCCTTGTTTGTCTCGGAGATTAACCCTTCCGTTGATAACGGCGGATACAATCGCCGATCGTCGACGATTTACGTAACGATGACTCGAATCACCTGTCGTTGATTTCACGTTGTAATCGCTGCGTGTCATTAAATATCCGACGTCGCAGTGCGGAAGTGTTGGAACGATCATTACAGTCCTTTCTGTTTTATCTGACGAAATATGTGCAGAATATGTGCTCGAAAGTCTCGTAGCGAATATTTTACGCGTCAAGAATTATCTGGAGAAATTAAATAATAGTTTTCAATGAGATTCACGATCGTGTCTGAATGGTGGGAAATTTTTTAATTTTTTTTAACGCTAGAACTACCAAAATGGTCAAAAATACTGATTTTTGCTAGATGTGTTATAAGACAACGTATTTTTAAAGATTTATCGTTCAATAAAGTGTGTTTCGTTGTGAAAAATTCGCCTTTCATTCACACGCAGAAAGAACAGAAACAGTTACCTTTTGACCAACCTAATGTTACAGTAAAAATACTTACTTATAGTATACTATTATTATACTAGTAATTATATTACTTATAGTATTATATAGTACTATTTAATATAATATATATATAATACTATATAGTGTATAATAACTTACTGTATAATATTATTACAACATTACAGTATTGTTAGAGTAATTTTTATAATAAACGCGTTAAAACACGGAATCGTAAATTTCACGGAGAAGAACATGCAGCCGAATGATTAATCTGTGTCTCTCGGTCAAGTCCGAGTAGCGCGTACCGAGTTGCGGACGACCCGTTCGAAATTGCATCCGCGTGGATTAGGGAAGTTCCGGTTAGGGTTCGGGAAGCGATGGCAGTTAGGCGGTGGCCGATATTGGTACGTTCGAAGAGTAGACGCGGCGCGTCGCGAAACTTTGCCTCCCTCTAGACACCGGAAGGAACTTCCCCTCGACTACGTCTCGGGACGCTGCGACGTAGACGAGGCCCCCGAAGTTCATCCGATTATTATTCGGGAAATTAATTCTCGCCCGGGTGGGTGTGTGCTTTATTGAAACGCGGCCGTCCCGCGGATTAAGCCGAACTCATTACATTTTGCCGGGATCGGTCGTGGGAGGAAATTCTCCGCTCGAGTAACCCGCAATGACCCTGTTCTTGCGTCCGTGAATGTCCCACGGTTTTGCGACTTCCGCTCCCGTGAACGCGCGCGCGTCCCGATTCTCCGAGTTTCGAGCGCACGATGGGTGCCATCTCGCCCCCGCTCTTGGAGATCTTAGAACAAGGCCTGTATTTGTGTGTAAATAAATAAGTGGCGCAACGAGTATAATTTATAAATTACTACAAGTACGATAAATTTACAACATTTACGACATAAATTGGACGTAAAAGTGTAAATACAAATTACTGTATTTACAATAAATACAATATATACAATATAAAATATAGTCTATTCAATAAATACTCTGTTAATGTGTTAATATATTGTATTATTGTATCACAGTAGATATATAAAAAATTGAATTAGATACAATAAATGTAAAGCACACTCTGTTAGTATAATGTTAATATATTGTGGGATGAGGAAACTTTGAATTTATATTTCTCTTAAACCACTTGGTTAAATTTGTGTTATTTTTACTTAGAATATTGTATTATATTGCAAATATTGTACAGTATACATATATCAATATTATAATAGAATAAAAATGTTCTGAATATTAAAAATAAAAATGTCCTAAGACTGTATGATCGTGTACATGTATGGATGATAAATCATAGTTGGTGGCTGGTTTGCATCTTCCATTTAACTTTGAAATTGCTTTGAATTAATCCGACAATTAATAAAGAAAGCAATACCGAAGATAATGTATTCTTTAACTTGGGAAATCTCGGATTATGTTAACCCGACGAAGCAAGTTCCTATTATCTACCAGGTTCACGAGATCGCCTATTATATTAATAATACGATATGTTGAGGCGAGATATTATAACGACGAAATTTCTTATTTGTAACAATTGTAAATAATTGATTTATAGTTAACACGGAGTTTATTTATTATCACAATATGTAGTACAATGATGATATTTAATTGTACCTACAATCTAACAAACTTTGAACTTTCTTCATTCTCAAATTTTCTCTCCAACAGAAATATTTAAAATTGCTTCAATCGTCCTGTTCCACTCTGTCGTTCCACGCTCTGCAGATTAAACAACGAAACAACAAAACCACAAAGAAGAGTTGCCGTTGCGCGGAGGGGGAGAAGGCGAGCCTCTGAAATGAATGACATTATTCCGCCGTTCTTCGCAATTTCTCCGCCGTCAGCCGGGGCAATATTCTGCAGAAGACGGTTCGAGAGGCAGAGGTGGACAAAGTGTTGGGCCGGTGTGGAACGGACAGCCGGTGGTTTTTTTTTTTTTTTTCTTCTTTTCTCTCTTTTTTTCCCCCCGTGAACGAACGAGCGGAGATTACTCACCGGTGAATCGGCGTCGTTCGATGAACCAGGATTTAATTCCCCGAGCAGTAATCGGTGCGGTTCGATTCATCGGGGCGGGATGGGGGCGAAAGTTGGGCCGCGGTGCGCCGAAAGGAAGCAAAGTTGACCAAAAGGTCAGTGGGTTGCCGACATCCTGAGCGCGAGACAAACTGCAGTTTGCCGTTATCGCTTCGCCTAACTCGCGTTATAGCACCTCGTTCGTCTTCCCTCTTCGGGATTCTTTATTCGTCGACTTCGTGGCCAGCGATCGATATCGCCGTCAACCCCCGTTAACAGCTGTTTCCACTTTTCGCTAATCTTCGAGAGCAGTTTTCGCCTCCTCTGCCTCCGTCGAGCCAGTCTGTCGTGCAAATTGGTCATTTTTCCGCGATGTATATGTACACTGGTATATATACATATATATACAGCAGTCTGGGTTTACTATTCCGACACTTGCCTCGAGGGGAAGGGAAGTTTTATTTTATTGAATTTCTAACTCATCTTATTCTACTTTATTTTATTTTATTTGCAGTACAATAAAATAAAATGCGTATTGAATAATTGAAATTTCTTAAAGGAACTTTTTTGCCATTTTTTAAAAGAGCTCGCAACTTATGGTTTTTTTGGATGCTTCGTGTAAAGTACAGTGCAATAAAAAAAATTTTTTGTCCTTAAAATTCAAGGACGAGATGAATTTCACGACGTATATCTGAAATCAAAGGTTCATTTGTGATAACAACCACGGACAAACTTTTCTTTTCATCCGGTACGTTCGTTCATTTCAGCGTCAGATTATGAAGGGGATGCTCGTAAAACGCACGCGAGGTTCGAAACGAGCGTATCGCGACCGACGACCTCCCGTTTCCCGCTTTCGAGATCGTTCGAAATTGAATGATAAGCGAACATTGTGCGAGGGAGTCGCGTATAAGCAAGAGAGAGATTTATGAGATCCGCTCTCGAACAAACGTATATCTTACGGCGCGGCGCGAAGCAACGTTTTCCAAGTGCATGCATCATGCGCTATCGATGCTTTCCGCGACGCGTATAAATTGCAAATAGCTCGAAGCGGCACCGTGAAATCCGGTGTAATGAATTTATTCTATCGGTGATCGTCTAGCGGAAGACGAAGACTGCTCGGGGAGCTAGACCTCGTGGTGTTTCAACAGTGGCACTGCGTTTGAAACGATTGTCTGTAATTTCGATCAGTTTTTATCATTTAATCCCTACTTTCTTGAAGTTTTTAAATTTTTGGAATAAAATTACTTAGGATAAATATTTAAATGTTTAAATATCCAGGATCTAGAATGTTACTCTTAAATCTTTTCAGTTTTGAAATTTATCTGTGTACAAAAATACTGTTATATATATAACATATAAGATATAAGAATAAAAGTAATATAATAATATTCACAGTCTTCGATATCATTATTTATTATCTTTTTAAAATATTGTTCTAAAATTTGATGAAATTCAAGAATGCTTTATAAAGTATAAAACGATTCGCTATTATTATTATTACTATTATTATATTTTTTTATTTTTGACGAACGAACATTGCTATTTTTTTGAGATCAAGCAATCTCGAATTTTAGTTGATCGTTAAATTTAAATTTAAATGTTTCGGAGCTTTCTCGAAAAAAAGATCGAAATTGATGAAAACTGCGGATCTTTCCGGATCGTACGATGCACTTGAAAACACAGCGCGACGCCGAGATTCTTCTTTGTCTTATTTGAAACGGAACAAGACCGTTTCCGGCCGTGAAAAATAACAGGAAACGCGATAACCGTTTCCCTCGTGAGAAAAATTGCAACCATCCCGCCGTCGAATTTGCAACGTTCGTCTAGATCCTCCTCTGTAAAAATTCAACCCCTAAATCGCAACGACTGCGAGAAGCCACCTCCTTTCTCTTGCATCAGGACAATTCGACTTTAAAGCGTGTTGAACTTTTGTTAACCATTTGGGCGTTTAAAGTTTTGACAATGAACGAAGAATATATAATAAATAAAGAATGCATTTCTTCCCACCTTCGAACCTATTGTAATATTTTATTCTTTTCGAATCGTCACAGAATGACTGATCAATTTCAAAAATTAGTCATCCTGTAAAGATATATATTATTTAGAATTTATTATTAAGAGACGAAACTCGTTGAATTTCCATTAATTCGGAGTTCGACTGTTTTCCTCTATAAAAATTCAACCTTTGCCATCAAAAATTAGTTTCCTTTTTTTTCTATTTACATCGAATCAATTTGAAAAACATTTATATTCTGAAACACAGACATTGTCGAAACTTTCATTAATTACAAGTTTGGAGAAGAAATTGGTCCCCCTCCCTTTTTACATCGAATCAATTTGGAAAAACGTTCACAGCATTTCGAAACGACATTGCTTTTTTTAAAAAAAAAAAAAAACTTGTTGAACTTTTATTAATTACAAATGTGAAGTTTCTCTCTGCAGAAATTCGATCCCTGTCGTCAGAAATCGGTCGCCCCACCTTTTCGTTTTCAACGTCGAGTCAATTTTGGCAAAGAGGGAAAAGGAAAGAAAATCGCTCGCAGCTCGAATCGACGTTGCTTCCAAGAGACGAAACTCGTTGAACTTTTATTAATTACCAGAACGGGGGTTCGGTTAACGTTCAACGAGGCGTGCCGCGGATTTGACGGGGAACGTCGGCCCATAAGATATCGTTAGGAAAGTTGGTAAATCCCGGTTGCCGGTGCTCCGGGCTTCGAGCCGCTAATTCATTGTAAATTTATACAATTAACTCGGCCAACCTGATTTCCCGGCGTGCGATACCGCGCGGGGTGCAGCGCCTCTCGTGAAACCTCCATGTTTTCACGGGCCTGTCAGCCCCGATTTACTCGCGCCCGCCCGGCTCTCTCCTCCTCGAGTCTCGCTCGAGCTCGGCCGAGCCAGTCTCGTCCCAAGTTTAATCCAACTCCTTGGATCGCTGATGAACGGACCGTGATTTCGTTGCAGCATTTAGCCACGGCGAATGAAATTTACCGGCAGACAAACTGGCCCCGCCGCTGCCCTGTTAACGCGTACACGCAAGTTCGAACACTCGCGGACAACTTTCGCGAGAATATATCACGCTGTGCGAAATTTCACTCAATAAGTTGGCCTATTCGCAATTATTATGCTTAGTTTCAAACAAACCAAAGTACATTGTACGTTATTTATGCTACAGTGGCTCTTACTAATATTTTATTTTCCATAGATTTAAAATGTATAAAATTAATAACTTTCTCGTCGTTTCAGTTTTCTTCGCAAATTTCTTTTAAATTTCAGTGTTACTGCGTGTTATTTTATAGGACAAATGTTCTATATAAAAGTGTACTTGAAAGTGATTTTTAAAATGTTTTATACACACGACACGCGTGGAAATTATACATTTGTAAGAGTAGTGGCTCTTGCTTATATTCCTCGTCTTCGCAATTTTAAATTTCACTACTTTCGCGACAATGTCTCACAAAATTGTACTTGAAAGTAATTTTTAAAATGTTTTACACACACGACACGTATGAAAATTGTGTAGATTGTAAGAGTAGTGGCTCTTGCTATTATTTTTCATGTACTTAAAATATACAAAATTGCTAACTTCCACGTCTTCGCGATTTTAAATTTCACTACTTTCGCGACAATGTCTCACAAAATTGTACAAAATTGAAAATAATTTTTAAAATGTTTTATACAAACGACACGTATGGAAATTGTAGAAATTATATACGTACATTATTTGCAAGAGTAGCGGCTGTTGCTAACATTTTTCATACATTTAAAATATACAAAATTAGTAACTTGCTCGTTCTTCACCATTACTGCGTGCTATTTTTGTGACAAGATTGTACTTGAAAGTAATTTTTAAAATGTTTTACACGCGCATAAATTTTCCACCGCGAGCGTTGAAATACTTTTAACGCCGTCGTGCGTCACGTCAGAGAAAATCCGGGGGAAATTGGCGTCGAGCGAATATCAAAATCGGCGAAAGTAATCAAATTTTCGCGCGCGCCATTACGAGGCAACCGGTCGAAAATTATTTCTCCGTTACACGTTCTCCGTGCTAAGCGAATTTCAGTCAGCCAGTTTGAGGAACCACACCTGGTGAGGAACAGCATGTGCAAACAATACCCGGGTAAATTCCGCGCGAGACGTTTAAAACTCGTAGCGGAGCCGCGACAACTTGAAATTCAATTAGAAACTTACTTTACCGGTAAAACAGTTGCGCAGCTCGGTCTGCGAACTTGGATCAATCGAGATCGCGAATCCCTCGTAATAGCGAGTTATTTGTATGTACACAGCGAACGTGACACCCGATGTCGACGATTTGGACTTTTCGATTTCAATCTTCCTCGATATTTCAATTATACGAGCAATAATGATAATTTTACAAGTTTAAATTTTGGCGGTAAAATGAAGAATCAAATTTTTTAAATTTGCCAAGTCCAATTGTGGACTAGACAAAAGTGGCAAAATCGGTAGAAAATTATTCTAAATATTTACAAAGCAAATTGATATTCTATTTTCTATTTAGGACAGAAAACGCCGATTGTATAAATCTCCTTACTTTAAGTTCTCGTTTAAATTACAGTGATTTATATACGATGGAATCCTCTGACACGGTTGTCCTAGCGTTAACGAGTATTTTCGTTTGTTCATTCATAATTAATATTTTTAGACGACTAAAACCAGAAAGTGTTGATACGCAACAAAGAAGAACAAATCTACAAGAGCAAATAGACAGACAGTAAATAAAGGACGCAGATAGAAATGCACGTAGAACGAGGCGCGAATCATCCTTTCGTCGATTCAGCAGCGTTGCTGCTGCCATATCGAGAAGAGAGAGAGGAGCGGGGCGGAGCCGTAATTGGCACAGCTGATGTCGCGACATCGGAGCGAAAACCGGAGACGTTTTGTCCGTGATTGAGCGACTCGCGCGACTCGTGCTCGTTCATTGTGCATAATTTCTCGCGTATTGTCGCCCATCAGCCGGCGTATTGTCTCCTGGCCGACAACTACGGGGCCGCGATTGCTTTGTAGCCGAGGCGGCAATCGAGAATACAAGACCCTCCCCTCCCCTCCCTCCCTCCCCATCGTTTGGATAAAGTGGCGCGATTGTTGCTTTGTGCCGCCGTTGGTAATTGTCCCGTTTCATTTCCAGTTGATCCGCTCGAAGGATCGACGCGACTCGCGTTTGGAGAGGAGGAGATCTCCACCCCGGCTGGAGACAGTTGACTCAAACTTCCCCCGAGTTTCCTTCGTCGCGCTTCCTTCTTCGTGTTATTAAATTAGAATCCGTTTTCTCCAGGACCGAGTTCTCGCGAAGAGACGACCACCACCGGTCCCGGGAAGCCGGAGAAGGGTGGTGGATTGACATCGCGCGAACTTGAACGTCGGTTGGGTGATTCTAACTTTCTAACCTTTCCCTTAGTTGGCATTGAATTTCCCACGAGTGGGAGTGCGAGTTCATTCGTTAACAGCTGCTCGTCCACCCTCGCCAGGGGGAATCCTTTTAGTCGAAAGCCACGTTAGTCCCTGCCGATTCTTAAACGAGAGATCGCCGCTTTGTCCCTGTTCTCTGCGGCAAGCGTCGAAAATTACACGATTACGCTTGAGGCGAGTTTGCATCGACAACATCCCGTCGATGCGGGAAGTGCAGGAAAGTCACACGTGTTGGGATGACGTTCCTTCTTTCCAGATCTAACCGCGAAGTCGTTGGTGTCTCACGATCTTCTTCATCTTTCCCTGAAATCCTCGAGTACAACGCTGGTCGTACGTTCGTCGGTCTTCTTGTCTCACGGGGCAAAAACAATCTTCATCCGAGGAATTCCTCGGGCGTTTGTCCGTTTCTATCGATCTCGACGGGGGCGAGAATGGAGGAGAGAGAAAAAAGAGGGAGGAGGAGGCAGCTGGCCTCTTCGTCGTTACACGTTCCTCGAGGTCCGTCGAGGTATTCGTTCGCCGATTCAATTTTTCTTCTCCCGTTGCGAGGACCTTCTTCCCTCTGTTCGATTCCAATTCCCTCTCATCGATCGACGCCTCGCATTCACGGAATTATGGCCTGAGAAAAAAAAGAAGAGAGAAAGAGGAGGAGGAAGAGGGAAAAAAGAAAGAGGCCACCTTGGCGGAGTAGGACAGGGACGCGACGATTATCCAGCCGTGGAGGGAAGAAACGAGCCGTGATTTCAACGAAAACGAGATGGTTAAAGTAACGGGCGGAAACGTCGAGGGCTGATGTGGCAACGATTCACTCCACTCAGAGCGAAGTAAGAGAGAGAGAGAGAGACTCGTTTGCCCTAGCTCGATCGAGCTTAAGAGCACTTGGCGACTTTCGATTCTTCGAGTCTTCGAAACATGCACGCAACTCCAGCTAATCCTGGCAATTTCTACCGAGTGCTTCTTAATCGAGCCGGCCATTTACCTCGCCTGTAATCGTTCCGACCGCTTAATCCGACCTTCAAATTTATAACTCTTCAGAAAACTGGAAAATTGAACGCTCGCTTAACGAGTACGAATATTCAAAGGTAAATAATGGAGATTCGAGCGTAATGTACGAGCGGGCAGACATAATTTACGCGTTACATCGCAGACACACTGTGCTCTAAATCACTTTACTTTGGCGCGACGCTGTTCTGGGTAGATTGAAATGTTCCCCGTGGTTTCTATTTCTTGCGCGAGTTGCAGTATGGAACAGCGGCAAATTTTAGGCGCCCCGCCCTAATAAACTCACGTTTGAGTTCTTTTTGATCGAAAACAACGTGACAATGATTATCTCGTCAGAGTTATTTACCACATTTTACTCTGCGCAATCTCTTTTATTATTATTATGAAAATGTGTTGCAGTAGGTTTGTTTAATTTAAATTTAAAACCAGAAGAATAGCGAGTTTAATATTGTCTCTCAAGAACACTCGCAAAATCGTTTGTATATTCAGTGAGAAATTATTGTTGCGAGGAAAAGAACTTTATCTTATTTTAAAATGTGACATCTTCAACTTTGACAACTGTATGAAGAGAAAATTTCAATATTCGAATTACGAGAAAAGTCAGTGACTTCAGAGATGTGTGAATTTTCAAAATTTTGGAGAACGAAAGTCTACTTAGTATTGTCAAAGTGGAGGCTTTGACAATTGGACTTGTTGAATAATTTTCTTTTCTTTTTCAAAATTATAACAGTTTAAAATTTTAAATCGACAATTTTTCAGTGTGAACGATTTTATGGGTGATTGTATTGATTCTGTGAGAATTTGTGAGATTCTGATCTGTCACAGTGCTATTTACATAGTAAGAAATTTTACCATACGATGTTGTTTGTTGACTGGTTCGTTTCCTGTGGTCTCTCTCTCTCTCTCTCTCTTTCTCTTTTGTTATTTGCAAACACGTTTGACAATTTGGATGCTTCGCTAGAATAACTCTCCAGCTCGCGCAGCCCTGAAGGTCCGACGAGAGTTTTCGATGAAAAACAACGCGACAGTGGTCTCTCGTCCTTCATTCGCGCGACTTTTTCTTCTTCTCTCGTATGAAAAAACACTGGAAGGGAAGTTTCGCTAACATAGGCGAGATGAAACAAAAACCGCTCGAGGCCCTACACAAAATCCGCTCCGCTTCCCAAGAATCCAGCAATGTCAAAAACACAAGTAAATTGAATTAACTCGTCGAAGATTAATTTGTAATTGTACAAATGTAGGGTTACTGTCATTATTTCTTCGCTCCAGATTCTACGATTTCGTACAATCCCCGAGAGATCAAAACATTTGTAATATTATGATCAACTTCTTTTCGCCATTACCTTTTTCTATTTTTCGTTAAATTCTGCAACTTTGTACAACCCCAAAAGATCAAAATATTTACAACGTCAATAATAGTAAATAAATCTTTCTTCGTCGCTACTTTTTTTTATCACTGAAAGTGATTTTAGCGGGGGTAACCCAGAAAATCGGGCCTCTTCAAGTGCAACGCTGCTAATGCAACGAAAATTAACGATTGGTTGATTTGGGTCACGTGACTCGCGAGGGGGCGTGGAGTAGACCTCGAGTAGGAGTGGCGTTGTTCTGCAGTTTTTACTTCTTTTTCTCTCGTTAGATTCTACAACTTTGCGCAACCCCAGAAGGATCAAACAATCTGCAACGTTACGAAAAACTGTTTTCCATCACTGCCTCTTCCATCCCTCGTTAGATTAGACAAACAATCTGGTCTCCCCAAAACATTTACAACACGGTGACAAACTTCCCTCAGTCTATTACTTCTTTCACTTTTCGTTAGATTCCACAATTTTGATCAAAAGATCAAAGCGCGCGCAACGTTACAAGCTTGGTCCTCGACGAATTAACAGCCGTGTGTTACGAAGCGCGCAAAAGACCAAGGCGCGTGAAACGCGCGAGTAAAACGAAACCCCCCTCTCTCTCTCTCTCTCTCGAATTCCAACTTTATCGTCTCACCCTCGTCGAAGCTTTGACAAGTGGATGGCTCGCAAGAAGCAAACTGTACTGCGCGAGAGGAGAGAGGAAAGAGAAAAAAAGAAAAAGCAAAGTTCGAGGCAGAGACACGCGATAATATTTCACGGCCAGTCTGACTCCTCTCGACGGACGAGCAGAGGGAAGATACAGAATTTTCGTTGGGCAGCCAGTGATGCGTGCGAACGCGCTTCGTGCGGTTAGGTTCTACGGCCTATCGTGTTTCCGCAGGAATGAACGAAACCGCCTTAACGCGACCGTAACGAAATGTCGCACGCGCGAACACGCCGCCAGATACGCCTCCGCGCCGCGCCGCGTCGGAGAGACATATTTACCCTCTCGGCGCGCTAGCTAGCTAGCCAGCTAGCGCCGGGTAATACGTTAAGCGGCCTTCCAAGCGGGGAGGCTAAATGTAGCGTCGCGACGATCCGTCCACGTTAAACGCTCCGCGCGCTCCAGGATTGTATCGGCTCGAGTGTGAAGGATTCGTTATTGTGTCTGGCGAGTCTGGCGTCGCGGAGATAAGCAACGCGCGCCGGAGCGAGCGGACATCCCTGAGAACGAGTTGCTCGAGAAGACGAGCGAGCTCTTTTTCACCCTCCTCCTCCCGCCGTCGCCCGGCAAGTGGCGCGGAAGATTGGAAACGAGGGCGTGCAGCGTGCTTTGAAATTTAGTCAAATGTGGGCTGCGAGGGCGAGCCAGTCGTTGCCGTGCGTTCGACGTTGTCAGAAACCAGGAATCTCTGCGAGCAGCAGAGATTCTCCTGGTTCCAAGTTTCAATCGCCTTCCCAAGTAATTTCAACAAGGGACGCTCGATTTTGTTTTCTTCGTTGCATTCTTATTTCGTCTCGTAAAAATGAAGTATCTTAGTCATTCTCATGGTTTAGCCACTCGGCTTTGCATTCGAAAATAACGAATTTCCTTTGTAATGCAGAGATCGAGATTCCAGTTTTCGCGAACAAATATTCGAAAAAATGTATCAACGTTTAAATATTAAATAATATATATATATATATCGCCGCGAATGTAATTGCAACACTATCTATTCGTAATTTAGAAATTAAAACGAAAGTGAGTAAACACCGCATATTCTCCCCGGGAAAAGACCCAGCGTGGCAGATTCCCTCCTCTGCTCTGCTCCCGGTTGCTGGTTCCGTCAGCAGCTCTTTTCGGAATCCGGTGAAAAATGGTCGAGTGGATCTCACATCGGGCAAAAAAAGATGGGGGGAGGAATAACGACGCTGATCCGCGACGAAAAAACGTCCCGAATTAATACTTCTTCCGAGCGGTAATCCACGCGTTAGCAGTGGAGGGCTGCACGAGGACTCGCGAGTCTGATCGATCCACGATGATGGGAAACCGTGTCTAGTCCGTGTCAAGGTTGGAATAACGATTCCTCGAGGCAGAAGAAGAAGAGGATGGCGAGTCTTGTGTGACACGAGAATTTCCATGACAAGGCGAGGCGAGGCGATTTGCACGTTGCAAAGTGAACCGCCCTTAATCGAGCCGTTTCGCGCGATTGGCCTTCGACCTCTTTCCCGAAACTAGTTTCCGAAGTCTCGTTGCTCTAAATTTCTTCCTCTGTACGATCCAAGAGCGAGAGGTTTGCTTCAAATCTTCGCAAATCTTAAGACCACAGACGATATTTTCAACAGTTTTAGTTCCTCTAACGAGAGTATATCGATATATTGTAAATGACATTTACAGGGATCGTCGAAATCAGTGAAGGAGTGGTTAATCTCCAATTGAGACAACTGAACGAAAATGGGAACATCATCAAGTCATTTATATTATTTTTGCCAACAGTTTATAACATGATATATAAACGATCTCGGTCGTTGCAAATGCAACTCAGTGAATTCGTGAAAAAGAAAAAAACTGCACGACTTGTACCCCAGTACGATTCGTCTCACTGAAAGGCCCAGAAGCAACTGTTCTGACTAGGAAATGAAGAAAATTTTATCGATACGCAAACATTTGAAACGATACAAAACAAATTACAGACAACGCCACTCCTACTCGGGGTCTATCCCACGCCCCCTCGCGAATCACGTGACCCAAATCGACCAATCGCTAATTTTCGTTGCATCAGCGTTGCACCTGAAGAAGCCCGATTTTATGGGTTACCCCTGCTAAAATCATCATCAGTGATAAAATATGCGTATAGCATCGTATGCGTATTTTTGTCACAAGGTCTTATCATTCACTTGATAAGAACCAGAAGTTGAGAAACGTAGAAACCGGCGAGACAGAGAAATATTCCCGGGGCAGAGTTTTCCGTTTCGTTCGTAATTCGTCGGACGGAGTTGGAACAATTCGTTTCCGAATCTGGGCTGTCGCGTGTCGGTTTGAAATTCTAATTACACGAAGAACGCGCTCTGCCCCCCTCCGCCCCGTATCCAACTAGCTCGCGGAATTAAACGTATCTTGTCGTGCGCTTACATTTGAGTAATTAGCGAGATTGCGCCGCAACTGCGTTGCACGTACTCTGCGTACACTTGGACGATGTAGTCACGGAGTATCGTTTGTTAAGGGAAACACGCGGCCATGTTTGTGCAATGCTAGACGCCATACACACCTACCCAAGTACCAGGACATTTACTGATTCTACGCGGCAAGTGATAATTGGTTCGAATTATCCATCAAGAGAGTGATTAGAATCAGTTGATTAAAATTTCCCCGCCTGTGGACAGCTTGCGTTGAGATAAAAATTTGTTGCTTCTCGTTGCTATCAGTCTCACTTCTCGTCTCGACGAACAAAGAAATTTTTCATCTTTCGACGCTAAACGTTCATTAAGAAAAATTGACGCGTACCAAAAAAAAAGACAAAAAAAAAAGGACGATCGATCGTGGAAAATTGTCCTGGAAAAAAGAATTGTTCGACGATATGGGAAATTATGGGTGAATAGCTCGAGGAAGTTTCAACGGGATCTTTCACCCGTCGCAAGATTCTCTGTAATTTCCATCCGTATCTTGATCGAAACTTTCAAACTAGATGTAACAATTCCCGAAACTTTTAACCATCTCCTAATAACATCCACCGTTTCCCATAAGTTTCCCCCGATATCCGCGATAGACGCGCACCGATGTATACGTTACAATTTTTGCCCGGAGAAACATGCAAATTTATGCATTACACTTTAGATCGTCAATGTCTACGGTCAAAGCTAATTTTAATCTCGTTTTATAGAAACTTTTCTCAATAAATTCCCTGGATGGAAACTGGAAATCGAAAATGAGGGGAAAAATGAGAGGAAAAGCGGTGTCAAGCTGGCAAACTATAGGATAGAAATTATGATATCGGTAAAGCCAACTGCGCGCTGGCCGAGGCTCTCTCTCTCTCTCTCTCTCTCCCCGATGCATATGCAAAAGAACCCGGGCTGTTTCCTTTTTTTTTTCTTTCCCTCCCTCTTCCCCTTTTTCGATGCGCCGCCCTCCCCTCCCCTCCCCACCCCTCTCACCCTCCTCCCGTGCATATTCATGAGCCGCATCCGTAAAAATCCTGTGTAATATCAAGCTTCCAGCCGGGCATCGCGCGACGAAATTTCGCGTACGTAATGACCGATGTAAATCCCTCAGAGCTTCGGGAAATGTATGCAATTTTTTCCTCATTTCCCAGTTATATTAGACTCGTGCGAAGATTCAGAACGTCTCGCGGCTCTGAAATCGGTCCAATTTCGGAGATTGGATTAGCCGTCGCCGGGGATGATAAAAAAAACGAGGATGGAACAATATTTTGCAATTGTAATATAAATTGATATCAGTCGGTTTCTTTTTTTTTTTTTTTTTTTTTATTTATTTATACAGAGAAGTGCCTGAAAATTCTGTAAATTGTTTCGACACTTTGTATTGAAACAATTATACGCGTAAATTGTACAAATTGTTTCAATAATTCGTTTTCTCTGTCCTCGCAACAAGAATTATCTCGAGAAAACTGAACGCGCAAATATTGCGAGTGTCGTTGGATATGCGAAGGTCCAATCGAGCATAAATGTTGTTTGGAAAAATGTCTGAAACAGTCGTCACGGAAGAATAAACGAAGAGAGCGAGTAAGAGCTAAAATAAGAGAGTAGCATTTCGAATTTCATCATTATACTTTGTGTTTCTCGCGTTATTATTTGTATAAATATACTGTGTGTTTCACACAGTGTGTTGAGAGAAGAAAGCGATTACTGCCCCATTTCCAAAAGCAACAAATATTTCCCCGACCTATTTCACGCGGATGAATTATCTTTTCAACCCCCTCGGAGAGGCCACCGGGGATGAAATTTCCCGCCGTACGAATTTTCATTTCAACATCGTCGTCTTTTTGCCGTTTACTGCTTCTCGAGATGAGCCACGAATTAAAAAGACGAAACTTGAAACGAATTTATATCTGCTTTATCTGTGCACGTACTTATTTAGATATATACCGCGTGCACCTTCAAACTTCCATTTCTGACAATACACAGTCAACTGTGCTCCTTCTTTCCGTGAGATTTACGTACGGTCAACTACCGAGATACACGTTGCAATTCTTCCGCGTCTCGTTAATTTCATCTCGTGATTTTCCGCAGCCACCCCTGACGCAACGTGCCTGATGGGACGAACTTTTGAACAGAGAGGGGAGGGCAATCGATGAGAGAGCGCAATTACAAGAAGATAATGGCGCGTACGAGATTCCACGCGGCATATTATCACGCTTCTGGAACCTCGTTGGCCGACCGCATGCACACACATACACACACACACACACGCTCGGGGAACACTCTCGCGGGGCAATTCGATTTAATACAGGAAACGCCTGCGCCAGGCCAGAAGTAAATATTAGCATCGCGTACAATTTAATAAAGTATATCCACCGCAAACGCGATATTCGGCCTGGAATATATGGAATTCTATCCCGATCTGCGGCGTTTACATTGTTTCTAGGCCAATGAAACGACACCGCTAACGACGATGTAATCGCAACGCGGCGTAAACGCACGAAAGAGCGCATCGCCGATAGTCTAGCATCGCGGGCTCGCCAGGCGCAAATATTTTGCATAATTCGCAATTAGCGTAATTCTCCCCGCTGGCTGGAGAATCGTGTTTCAAGACGATCCGCGAACCACTCTGGATCCCTAATCCTCTCGGAGATAAAAGCCCCGACTGTTTCATCTCTAGTACCCGCTCTCTCTCTCTCTCTTTCTCTCTCGTAATCGGTAGCCGATTATTTCATCGTACTCGTTAATTCCAACCCTCTCGGATTTTCCAACGAACGTCCCTCTTCATCGTTTTTTTCTCCTTTTTTCTTTCTCTTCTTCTTGTTTTTATATAGATTGCGGACATTTGCGCAATTTCACGTTTTACGGAGGCAATCGAAGGAGAGGAGTTACCTCGAATAGGGATTTAATTTATTCTGGTGAATTTTATTGCAACAAAACTGTATAGATATCATCACTGAAAGTGATTTCAGCGGGGATAACTCAGAAAATTATAACTCGGATCTCTTCAGATGCAACGCTAATGCAACGAAAATTAGCGATTGGTTGATTTGGGTCGCGTGATTCGCGAGAGGGCGTGGGGTAGACCTCGAGTAGGAGTGGCGTTGTCTGGTACTGAGCGAGGTTTAAGTGAACATCTAATGTTAAGTGGAAATCAATCTAGTGAATATTGTAATATGTTAGTAGATCTTTCAAATTTAAATATTGGTACTTTATTTATATAGATATTAGTATTTTATTTTTCTGCAGACTTTTGGATTTTTAAATCTTCGTAAAAATATATAAACATCCCTAGTTCAAACGTGAATGTTCATTTTATTTATTAAATGTCGTAACAATAATATTTTGGACATTTTACACATTTTCCTGCAGACTTTTGGATTTCTAAATTTTTCAAAAACTACAAAAACATGCATCTACCCGTATTTGTGTAAAATCAGTTCTTTTCAAAGGAGGAGTTGTGAACAAATTAGATTAATGACACGTTCTGTCATGACGTACGCAATCTATTAATCGTGGCCACTCACAAAAGTATTGCACCCTATAGGAGAGTGATTTTTATTGAAATAAAAATGTCAATGCACGTAAAATTTCAATACAAAGTCGGTGTAATATTTCACGCTAAAGCCATTAAGGGCTTTTTTGTCGCGTTAAAAAATAAAACTATTGTTACATATTTTATTAAAACGTGATATTTTTCTATCGAAGAGGAAAAAAATTGCAATCATGTAAGGAGGATGAAACGAAAAGATGACAAACAAACTAAATTTGCGGATACCGTGAAAGTAAGAAGCTTCGGTTCATCTCAATCTGCGTGTTTCTTTCAAGTCGACGAGCGCATAATTATTATTATAGCGAATCGGCTCTGAGACTGGCCGATTTTTCTGCGACGTTAATTCACGTATACAGATCACGTTTGCTGTAATTTGTTATCTCGTGTTTGACAATGGAGTATCGCCATGTATTATGAAATGTGTGTAACATAGAACGTTGCATATAAATTGCCGCTCATAATTATTGGATGACGATATGAATAGTCAACATTTCTTGAATAATTGAAATTTAAATCACGTGCACTTTCTACCCAATAATACAATCAAATTATTCATAGCATGCTAAAATTCATTATTCCAATAAAGTATTCTACACGTTAATAATAATAGCAAGAAACCCTTGCCTTGGTCAAATATTATAGCAAAAGCGAGATGAAAAAAAAAGAACACGTGTTATTCCAGATTTACCAACGTAATCGCGATTTAACCGTGTCTCATTAAAATGTTAATAAAATTTCGAAACGCATCGGCAAATGTATCCGTGGTGACTGTAATTATTTTTAAAGTAAAGTGCAAGAGATGTGACGAATTATGACACTCGTGTTTCATTAAAATGTTAATTAAATTCCGAAATTAACAAATACTTGATTAAATGTTAATTAAACTCCGTTATTAACAAATACTTATCACTCGCGAGTAATTGTAATAATTTCTCTTGAAAAAAAAAATACGTCTCTGTGATAATTTTATAGACATTCCCAGCAAAGACTAAGCGACTGCATCGTCTGATTGACGAATTAATAAAAATTCCAACGAATCTTCTTAGTAATATTAATAACCAATCTGTCTTCAAGAAATAAGTTCTTTCCACGCTTTCGCAATGGGAATGAAATAAATTGCAAAACGTGTCTTTCGCAATTATAAAAAAAATTAACAAGTCAACATATGTTAATGAAATTCCAACAAGTCTTCCTAATAATATTAACAATTAATAGAGTAACTCTAAATAATCTCTCTTCAAGAAATAAATTCTTTGCACGCTTTCGCAATGGGAATGAAATAAATTGCAAAACGTGTCTTTCGCAATTATAAAAAAAATTAACAAGTCAACATATGTTAATGAAATTCCAACAAGTCTTCCAGAAATTCCAACATTGTAGAACGTGTATCGTCCAATCACACTCTGTGTTTTTTATTCTGATTGATTTTCCGACTGAAACTAGGATTCAGCCACCCACCAGTAAGAGCTAAGTTCGCATTGTTCTCGCGCAGCGAGAGCTGAATAGGCGCGCAGTGGCGAACAGAGGATCCTTTGGGAAGCTTCGAGGCGAGCCCGGGTCCCCCAAATTCGAGGAATGCCGCGGAACGTCTCGAATGGCAGGGTGAAAAGTTCAGTGGGTCAGAGAACGGGGAAGCCAAACGGTGGTCCTTTAACGAGCCGTGTGACGAAGCCACGAGTCCGTGAACCGTCCTCCAGGCTCGTAGAATGCGTGATAAACAAGAGGATTTCGGTGCCTAGAACGCGGCCAGAGGGGAACCTGACGCGATTAACGATCGCGCAGACTCTGCATGGACGACGGTCGTTTCTTGCTGATCGTCGATCGAGTCGCGATCAGGGAGCACCGATCTCTCCCCGGAGAGTCGTAAGGGTAAAATAAACGATAAAAAAAAAATATATATATATAACGATCGCGGAGTTTTTCGGGGAGTGAGGGAGATTTCGCGAAATTTCAGCGGAAACGGTTCGGTTCTGGCGTCGCTGGTAAAAATTGGGTCGCTGAGCGATTGTTTCTCGTTTATGGAAAAAGCGAGAAAGAAACAAAGGAAAGTTTCTTCTATAGAGATTAAAATTACCGAAAAAAAACGCATTCGGCGTGGATGAACTTTCGAGACGGAATTCGCTCGCTCGCATTCGCACAGAGCCCGAGTAACTGCGAAAGGGGTGGTTTCGTTACCTGGCCTCGTTGCGAATTTAACGCCGGCGATTGCCAACAATAGAAAACGCGGTTATCAAAAATTATTGAAACAACCGTTCAAACAACGCGGGAGCCGACCACGCCCCTGGCCAGCAACGAGTCCCTCGCCGCGTTGCGGAGCGCAACTCTCTCCGCGAGCATTCCGAAGCCGGGAGCCGAGTTTCCGCGAGGATCGGGCCGCAATTTGCAATCGATTTCCAGCAACTGCTGCCCGCCGCTGTTGCTCGATTCGCCGCGTCTGAAATAAAAACTATAATCTCTACGGGCGTAACACCACCGCCCGGTGTTAAAACATCGTCTCGATGGGTTTCGCGCGCGCTCGAAAGCTGCTCGGCTGGCTGGTCCGAGAACGAGGGAACGAACGAAGCCCCACCAGAGCCAGCAGCCCGTGTCACCATCGACATCCGCAGTGCCGTAGCCTGGCGTCCGGCCAAAAGCCTGCACATGCAACCCCTCCGCGCGCGCTTCTGCCTGGGGTCCGTTGCTTAGTAAATCGGGGTTACCCCGGGCTTCGAGCCGCGCGCGTCTTTATCGCCGGGATTTTCGACCGTTTCGTCCCAACGGGGAGGTCTCGTCCAGCTCGATGATTATTAGACAGGGATCCCCCTTAAACCGGCCGGTCGTAAAGACCGAGAGGAAGAGCGAGCGTGTGCGGAGAAAGTCAGAGAACGAGCAGAGAGATTTTTCCCTAGGCTGGTTTCGCACCTTTACGATTGTTTTCGCCCGATCATTCGAGAATTTACTGCTCAAACAACTCCGTTTATCGCCGTGATTGAAATAAACGACACGGCACCGTAGATTCAGGGATCAATGTAAGGCCAAGACGATCGAGATCATGTACGTAGACGCAGCGTGAAGTAACAACTGAGCACTGCGATCGTGAGAAACTTTTCTTACGTACTGCATTGAACGTGACTGAAACTTCGCTGTCGCTGCAACGAGACACTTTAACAATTTTGAAACCAGTCCGAGGACGCACGACGGAGAATTGAAAATGAAAAATCCTGAACTTGTTATACAACAAATAGTTTGTGTAATTAAACTTCGTTTAATAATTTCAGTATGGTCAGAGATTTTCTCTTTTGTTGATAATTTTTCGTTCGCATAAAATAAGAACCACCGAGAGTTTGTTTAATCTACTTGGTTCGAATAAACAAATAGTAGATGTTAGTTGGACAGTTAGATAGATCAATACCTATCAGACAAATCATCAAAAATGAAAGGCGGTAAAGTAAAAACTGCACGACTTGTACGATTACAAAACAAATTACAGGCGCGATCACTCTGTACCACTTCTACTCGAATTCTATCCCACGCCCCCTTGCGAATCACGTGACCCAAATGAACCAATCGCTAATTTTCGTTGCATCAGCGTTGCACCTGAAGAGACTAGATGGGTTATCCCCGCTAAAATTCCCCTTTCAGTGATAAAATAAAATAGTAATCGGCGCGATACGATAGAATCGGACTTGGATGACATTGACAGTCCCACCCCAAACCTAACCTAAACCTCGCACAGCCTGCGAATCTATTTCTCGCTGCCGTCAAAGTTTCTTCCGCCGAATTTTTTTGTCTAATTCCAAGGGATCTGATAGAATTAGGGATCGCAAGGATCGCATCACGAGCTCTCGTCTCCTTCGAAAGGATTTTCGCGGAAGATTTACGATGCAACCAGACGAAAACTATTTATCTTGTTATGCCCGGCCGCGATAACGTCCCGAAGAGCGGCGTTTATGTCCAGACGTCGGCCGTCTCCTGTCAATTTTCTCTTTATCTCCGATAGTTCCCCTTCCCCCCACCATTCTCCCGTGTCAATCGGAAAGAAAGATTACATTGTTTACCGAGCGAGAAAAAAAATGGACGCGCGTCCGCGCGTTGCCGATTTATCATTCGTGGCCGGTTGATTTTTAACTGGATCTCGAGTGAGAGTAACCGTCAACGAAACGTAAATGGAAAAGTGCCATCCGGTGATTTCCGGTAAATCTAACGCGCTTCTCTTCCATTTTGTGCATCAAACTTTCACGTTGTTCGATCGATGTGCCCGCCTACGTTTTCCAGTTTCGTTCCGAGTAATCCAATTCGCGACTGCTTGACAAGGCACCACGGTAAAAATCTTCGGACAAAGTTCCGCGCTTTAATCCCGCTTATCTTCGAATCACCATCTTTCAAGCAATTGAATCATTACTCTTACCTAAATTTATAATTGCCCAACTTGAACTACCTCGTCATCCCCATGTTTAATCTCTCACTCCTCGATTATTTCCGTATAATTCGAATTGAATTAATTTACGAAACAATCGTCCCTGTCAATCTCGAAGCTATGCGAAAGAATGGCACTCGTTGCGATAATTTCGGAGAATCGAAGTTTATTGATCGATCGCGCGAGTAGGAACTGGTCGGTGAAAGAGGAGGTGTGGGAGCAAACGGGCAAAAGGAAAACACGTTCGCCAATGTTCCCGTTTCGCCCGGCCCCTGTACCCGTAATTACTCCAGTAATTTGTGCCACGTGCACGCCGCTAGGTGAACGCAAAGCATTCGCAGAGCAACGAGACGACGATTATGCGAAAGAGGGCAAAAAGAACCGCGCCGGTAAATTGAATATTTCTTGCAGCTTTGGCGGAGCGGTAGCCTCGGCTACCAGCATTTTCCCAACGCAATTAGCGTTCTGTGTTCCCCCTTCCTCCTCCTTCCTTCCTTCCTTCCTTCCTTTTTTACTTTCCAGAAAATTCAAAACCTATTCGTGACCCGCTGACACGGCAACAAACCCGTCCGTGTGCGAAAGATGTATCTTTCGAATAATTTTCGTCGCTACGAAACGCGAGTATCTCGTTCCGCGACGTTAGGGGAGATCGACCAACATCACGGAGTATCACGGTATTAAAAGGTGATTAATTAATTGTAGCCAGCTAGTCTAATGGAGAATCTGGCAACCAATAAATCACTCGATACTTTCATAATGGCGTATCGATGGAGTGGTAGCCGAGCGATAAATATATGCTGAAATGTGGTCGTGTACGTTTGTGTAATTAAAGTCATTGACAAGAAACTGTTTAAAAAAAAAAGGAAACAATTTTCATCAATTTTCTTCCTTCAAAATTCATTTATGCGGAAAATTAATTTTTTCGAATTGAATTTTTATTAAAGGCCAAGTTCGAGTTACAGTGAAAATGTCTACACGATTCTCCCCTAATAAAATGTGCTTGTATAGCTATTTTTCAATATTAAAATAAATTTTTAATATTATAAAGAGACAGTTATTTTTTAATATTTTTGGTAAATATTCAAATACTAGAATTGTTTCTTTTTTTTTTCGAAAAATGCGTGCTTTGATGCCTTTCGCGCTGCGGCTGAAATTCGAATACCACGAGCGAGAATATGCGTTCTCTTTCTCACATTTTCCACTGTTCCATCCTGTTGACGCAAAGAGCAACGAGGCTACAGGGCCTGGCACCGTTATCACGTTTCCCTAACGACTTTTTCTTGCGAGTTTTCTTGCCACGCTATTTCCATATCTTTCGGTGCCATCTTTAGCGTTTCGCGTTGTCTTCCCTCGTCCATCGTCGTATGGACACGACACAATCTGTTCTGTCGCGACATCTACCCCTCGCATCTGTTGTATTATACATTCTTACGCTTTGTACATTCTCTGTTTCATTTCCCCTTTGACCCTAATTTTTGAACAGTCGGTCATACGAACAGTTGAGAAGCCGCAATCGATTGCATAAATTGGCGACAAATTGCTGACAAATTGGCGACAAATTGGTTACGAATGACGTGTTTCAAATTTATCTCAATTTCTCGCGAGCGAGCTTCCGAATGTAAGACATTTGTTTTTTGAGAATCGAACATTGTTCGCGTGTTTAATAGAAGCTTTAACATTAGAAATGTCGATACCTAAAAAAACTACACGACTTATACGATTCGTCTCACTGAAAGGCCCACAAGCAACTGTTCTGAGCTCAGTGCCAGACAACGCCACTCCTACTCAAGGTCTACCCCACGCCCCCTCACGAATCACGTGACCCAAATCAACCAATCGCTAATTTTCGTTGCATTAGCGTTGCACCTGAAGAGGTGCAGAGTGATAATATAAATCAAAGATATCATTTTTTTACAGGAAGTAAGTTTACAATACACAAGTTTTTCTTTATATATTTTATGAGAAATATATAACATCCAAAATGTAGAAAATTTCGATGGTGTTTGGTTTTAGTGAAATTAAATGAAAAATTGGTCATTTTGACCATTTTGATAGTTTTAGTTTTAATAAAATCCAAAGTTTATCAGTTTGGCTACCGAAAAATGCACGAAGAAAAGAAAGTATAGAAAAATTCTCAGAAGAATCTTGCACGGGATTTTTGTTAATTACTCGATTACCAAACCCAATTACCAACAATAAGAGTAAAAACTTTGCACATAATTAAAATTCGAATATTTGCAATATTATATTTACAGTTGAAATTATCTATCGCAATAGAAATATAATAGAAAGTACATTTTTGAAACCTTTTAATAACGAAACATATTTATTATCAACTCTGTCACTCTTACAAATCTTCGTACATCAACTTCAACTGCATTTTCTCTTCGTTGAGAGACTGTACGAAACGGGAAACAAAAATTCGAACGTCGCTATCGAAAGATCCATTTCGTCGAGCTCTCGAAATAGCAGCAACGTCCGACGCTAAACCGAGTGCCAATTAGACCTTTCTAATCTAGATCATCGCACCCTTTGCCGTATTTTGCCTAAGCTTGTACAGCCCTCGGAACGGTCCTTTCTGATCCCGGTTATCGTATTAGACCGGCGAATCCTTCTACGAGGAAGTCATATGGAAATTCACGATAACCCCCCCGCGAAAATTAATCTCGTTAAACTTGCATAGCGATCATCTTTGAAAATTTACAAATTGTCACCCGATCCCGACAGTCCGTGCGTCGTCCCCTTTGGAAACTTTTAACTCCTCTGCACCGTGTCCAGTAATTATGTATTAAACTACCAAGAAAGAAAAAGGTTCAAATTTTTACGAAAGTACAAAGATGGTAATCAGAGAAACTAGAAGAAAGATTGACAATTTCGGCTGGCTTTCGTTGCCAAACGCGGCACAAAGAGGAAATGTTCATCGAGCAAATTCAAGAGTTAATAACGAAAGAAAAATAAGATATATTAATCGCCGTCCACTTTGCATCGCGTTCTTTTGAAAAGCGACAATCGAATCGACGACGACGAAGGAGCAAGACCAGCTTTGACTCGATTTCCGTGCATTTAAAAATAATAATAAAAAGAAAAAAAAGAAAAGAAAAGAAAAAACGCGAACGCAAAGCCGCGAATACCCGGGGCTGCCGGCTCGGCGAACGCAATTACAAATTTGTGCCGTGGCTAATTCATTCCGGGATAATTACTCGCTGCCGGACGTGACGCGTCGTAATTTTTGCCGCGCAACGACGTTACACTTTCCCTCTGACATCGATCACCCGAGTCGCCAACTTCCCCATCACGGTCACCGCCGCCGCCGTTTCCTGAATATCACCGGCCTCGACGTTCCGCAACATTTTTTTATTTCCTTCGCGGGCCACTTGCGGGCTTATCGGAAAATCTAACGTTGTTACCAAAGCAGTATGCAACAAATTATACCGGGCATATCGTGCACCACAATTACTCGCGCCGTTCTTGCAAGTAATGCAAAATAGTATTGATAGTAATAATAGTAAAGTAGTAGCAAAATAGTAATAAATAGTAGTAGTAATAATAATAATAAAATACTAGTAAAATAATGATTAAATAGTAGTAAAATTGCAATAAAATAAAAATAGTTTTTTTTTAAATTGACATCACACCTAATAATAGTAGTAGTAATTAATTTTTATTAATAGTAATGAAATAAAAACAGTGTTTTTTTCTTAAATTGACATGATACGAGATAAACGTCGAAGCACTTAAAAGCGACTCTTCAGGTGCAACGAAAATTAGCGATTGGTCGATTTGGGTTACGTGATTCGTGAGGGGGCATGGCGTAGACCTCGAGTAGGCGTGGCGTTGTCTGGAGCGAATTGAGAAGAAACATTTCTCAAGATGATTTAATATTATAAATACGAAGAGCTTCTTTCAACGTTTCACTATCTGGTGATCTGATAGAAACACTTCGAACTTTCCAAACGATGGAGAATAAAATTTTCTCTTTGCATGTTGAGGAAAAGATCTTGTCGCGAGCGAGATATTAAAAACTCGCGTTCCTCATTTGCACGCCACCATCGAAAACTTTCGTCGCTGTTCATCATTATCACCGGTTTACAGCCTCTTCGGCTTTGCCTCGACGATTTCGACGATTTACACGAACGCCGAGCGTAAATCAGCCGCGCGTTCGCGGCCCGAATAAAAGCTGCTAACGGCCGATTACTTTGCCGGCAATAAACCTTCGCCGCTAATTTACGAATCCTAACGGGCGTTTATTGACCCTTCGCCTCTTTCCTTCTACTCGTGCAGGTTGCCGGCGCGGCAACTCGATTACACGTCGCGAAATTATGATCGTATCGTGAGCATCAAAACCAACGACGAGTGGCTCGAAACGATAAAAACCCGCGTGCCGTGTTCGCCGCTTCCTCATTGGCGTGATAAAGTTTATGTGCCGCGTGTAGCGTGAGAAAAATAAAAAAAAGAAAAAACGCGAACCAACTCACGAGTTTGTAAGCGAATCCTGTGAAGAGAATTAAGAGAAGTAAGAACTATCGTTGTGCATTATAGATTCTAACATTTGAATCGATAGAAAACAACGCCACTCCTACTCGAGGTCTACGCCACGCCCTCTCCCCAATCAACCAATCGCTAATTTTCGTTGCATCAGCGTTGCACCTGAAGAGGCCCGATTTTCTGGCTTACTCCCGCTAAAATCACTTTTAGTGATAAAAAAAAAAAAAAAAAGAAA
This sequence comes from Melipona bicolor, assembly GCA_030673865.1. Classification (NCBI taxonomy): domain Eukaryota; kingdom Metazoa; phylum Arthropoda; class Insecta; order Hymenoptera; family Apidae; genus Melipona; species Melipona bicolor. The sequence goes on from JAHYIQ010000017.1 coordinate 3,721,016, forward strand.
ACAATCCTTTGAAAAATTTGAACAATTATTAAATAAACTCCCCTTCTCGAACGCGAGAAGAGTTTGTTCTGCAACGACCAAAAGATTTTCTATAATGACTCGAGAGCAAGATCAATAAATAAATAAATGAACGAATGATCTAATAATCTAAATAAAGTTTATCTAAAGAAAGGAATCTTTTATCGAGTTAATTTCTACGTCCAACGATGATTCGCAAGGTATTTGAACGCGACTACTTGTGGGAATTTCGTGTGCACGTCAAACAGCAGGTGATAATTATTACGATCGCTTTGGTGAAATTTGAAACAAATCCGCAAATGTACACAGAAGATGGCAAATATTTATTGCAAACACGCGCGTTAGAAAAATCACCGAATTATTTATTTAAACGGTTAATTATCTGTTGCATCGACAAACTTCAATATTTAGTCAGGTGACTCTTGATACGTATGTACATTTCGAACAAATACTACATTTGCATATACATTCCCAAATTTTGCCGTGACAATTGCGTGAGTGAAATTTCAAAAGCTTGGCGGTACGTTTTACGAAAATTTTATACACGATTCTTTACGTATGTAATTGTTTCGTCGCTCTCTCCTTGATAACACAAAAACGAGCGTATCGCAAAGGCAGAAAGTGAAATTCCTCTCTAAAAAAAAAAAAGAAAATTCGATCAACAAGGAAAATCCATCGCGATTCTCCGCACAATTCTCGAGCGTTTCATTGAGATTTCCCTGCCCCACCGGTCGTGTGATCCAACAGTCCGGCAACCGATAGCCGAGCATGACCGGCGTTTCAACGAATCGTAACGTATAACGTCGATTTAAGGGCACTTTCATCGGGCTTGGCAACGAGCACCCTTTCGGCGACATATCGCCCAGAGAAAGAGGTCGGAGACGGCGAGGTGAAACGAACGATCGCAGCCAGAGAGAGAGAGAATAAGGCGGATACGCGTGGTTTATGGTCACGAATATTATTCCATTTTCGTCTTCGGCCACTTTATACGTCTCGCGGAACGCCGTGCTAAGTACGTTTGATTGTAAGCTGCCCGGGCCGGTTTAAGGCTGATTTACAGTAAAATGGCGGTGGCGGTGGCTCGCGCGCACGTGAGCGGACTTTCACGATTCCATCGGCGAGCAGCGTTAAGCTGCTGTTGGTTCGACGACTTGGCTCTCCTTCTCCTTCCTCTTCTTCTTCTTCTTCTTCTTCTTCTTGCCTCTCTCGTTCTCGAGCAATCACGCTCGCGGTTTCGCCCGTCTGTTTTCGAGATGGAAACGCGGTGGTAGGCGGACACGAGGTAGCCAGACACGTCTTCCCAGCTACTCTAAATATCCCGCGAGAGCTTTATCTCTTCCACTCTCCGGTCCCGGTGATTCCTCCCTTTCGTCCATTCAGGCCACGCTCGCTTTGCTCGTTTTCCTCGCTTCTTTCCTTGTGCCTTTGCCTCGCCCACGAAAATTTCCCTCCTCCTCCTCCTTCACCACCGTTCTTTCCTCACCGAGAGTACAATCTCTCCGCCGACTTCTCCTTATTTACCTTTCCACCTTGATTCCTCCTCCGTCCGTTCCGTTTTCTCTCCTCTCCCGCCGCCTTCTTAAACACTCCCTTTGTGCATTGTTCCTCGCCGTCCGAGGAGGCTCCTCCTTCGATCCCCCGATAAAAGAGTTCCTATCGGGTATGTAAGCGCCAGGAAACCAGCTTCTTTCCCCTCCCCCAACCCGCAATTTCACCCTTTCTTGTTTTCACCTGCATTCTCTCTCTCTCTCTCTCTCTCTCTCTCTCTCTCTCTCTCTCTCTCTGTCCGTTTTTACACCGCGCCGCTAAATCGATCCGGCGCGGCGGTCGCGAGAGAAATGACAAGCCGCGAGATGGAAAGAGGTGAGAGCAGAAAGAGAGAGGACCACGTGCAAGAGAGGGTGAGAAGAGGAAAGGGCGCGTTTCCAACGGGGGAGAAAGAATGGCCGTGGCAATTAGGCGGCCGATTCACGGGATCCTTGAGGGGATCATCCCGGGACAATGTAGTCGGAGGACCGCTCGATCGGCACCTCGACGCGAAATTAAATGACCGCCGCTATTTAGAGCCCGGACAGAACAAATTGCTTCGGCGAAGACCTGTAGACAGCGTGTCCGTCCGTCTGGAAGATTGGCTCGCGCTGTTTGGGAATCCACTGTTTGACGAGGGTGGTCGCCTTCGTCTTCGTAGGTTGCCGAGTGCTGCATTCTACTTACTGACTCACTGTTTCACTGACTGCTGCTTTTATAGGTCCTAGCAGGACCAAGGTCAGAGGAACGCATCCCCATAAACGCAAACACTGTCAGTAATTAACATACACATGGTAATACACAGTACACAACATGTAATACCGTCAATGTTTGTACAAATCGGCTTACAGATGCGACTATTTATCACACTTTGAATACTTTGCATTCGAGAATATTTTTGAATATTTCACGAGCATTTCGCAACAGTTTTGCACAGTACGAGTCACTGAATATTGCAACTCGTAACAGTCAAACTTCTTCAAACATATGAACATCCTTTCCTCGAGTTGTCGCCTACTTTTCCCAAAAAGTGGTCTATTTTTAACAAGCGGTGTCAAAACGTCGAGTTTCACAGCGCGAGACGAACGAAACCGAAGCCTCCTTCACCCCCTGTCACGCGCGTGTCACGCATTTCCGCCCCGTTTAATTTTTCACGAGACGCGCGCGTTCCACCGATTTCCTCGCTTTCGCAACGCCGGTTTACACGCGAGCCAACTCTCTCGCTCGATGCAACGCGGGAGGAACGACAGGCGATCGGGAGGGGGAACAGCGAGGAGACGCGTCGAGATTCGATTTAACGGGAATGCAAACGAATGGGATTCTTTCGGCGAGACACGCGCGGATCCTTTATAGGGGTCGTTTCGTATCCGAGTAACTACACGTAGCAGTTTCGGTGCGTCGTGGCTGGCGCGCGCAATGGCAAAGCGCGAGGAGACATCTTATCTACTGCCGTACGTTCGAGTTAAGCTCTTCTCGTCGTTTCGCCGCGTAGATCGTCGTTCCCGAGTTAATACACCGATATTAACGCCGCTGAACGTTATGAATCTCCGCGATTCGCGCGCTGGGGACGAAGGCCGTTGGAATACCTAAAGAGAAAGGGCAAGCCCTCCTTCGTTTTTCTTACTTTGCTTTTATCGCCGCCTATACCTCGTTTCATTTCGTTTCGTTTCGTTATCTTACCTGTGTAATACTCCATCGCAGAATTCGCACAAACGCAACGTTTCACCTGTGGCGAGGAGGTTTAAGCAGCGTGTCGCCGCGACGCTGTGCGCTTCTGCTTCGACGTAATTGCGTCAAAGAGACACGAGCAACTCGGTGGCCTCTTGTGTTCGGGCGAGGTGTACAAAGACGGCCGCGGTGATCCCGCTCAAAGCGTTACGTAGACGTGCACGCGAATGTAACTTTGTTCTTCGCGAATTTTGGGGGAGATGTGTGAGTTGTTACGCGTACACGAGCATTCGGATAATTTGAAGTGTTTGCAGGTATAACGCGCGAAGCAACTCGTACTGGAATCATTTTATGGAATTATTTATTCTAAAGTATTTATTTTCGTTTAGATGTAATAAAGGAGAGCCTGTGTTTTTCTGTTGAAAAAAGCTGTTCCAATGGGAAAATTGTTCGATCTCGAGGGAGAAGTAATTTGTCGTAGCTAGTACGAAGTTGTTTCTTCAAATAGAATTACATAATTTTTCCACAGATTCTCGACGAAATATTTTTATAGAAAAACTACTAATTTTGTGAATATTTTAACTTTGATTTTGTAATAGTTATTTTCTCCTTCGATTACTACGTAATTATTAAACTAAAGCGTCCGACGAAGCAATTTACTCCCGACTATATAACGAAGAGCACAGTGATGAAACATTGTCGATATTTTAAACTGTGTTATCAACATCGCAAATAAAAATCATGTAACAATTTATTTGGTCTTGTCTCGAAGCGAAAAGCTTCTACTTTGACTGTTCTAAGTTCGTTTTTTCTTTTTCCATCATGTTTTTACAGCAGTTAGTCAGAGTACTTTTATTCACGAAAATTGTAAAAAAAATTGTCAAACATTTCTGAAAGCATTGAAAAACTTTTTTCGTGACTTTGTCCACCACGGTTTTGAAAATTGAAATTATTGGCATTAAATGGGACGATTTTTTGAACTCCAACATTCAAAGTTCAACAAAATGATGGGGAAAAATCGTACGGCAGGGAAAATTTAAATCTTCAAGAACGCATAAACGAAATTATCGAGTGTTTTTATTATTTGAATCGATAGAAAACAAATTACAGGCGCAATTACTCAGCACCAGACAACGCCACTCCTACTCGAGGTCTACCCCACGCCCCCTCGCGAATCACGTGACCCAAATCAACCAATCGCTAATTTTCGTTGCATCAGCGTTGCACCTGAAGAGGCCCGATTTTCTGGGTTACCCGCTAAAATCACTTTTAGTGATAAAAACAAAACCGAAACCCTCGAGACGCCCTTCGACTTGGACGAGTCAATTTCATCTTTCGTAAATCCAGCACCTGTTAAGTCCCAGGATCCCACGTGTCACCGAACAACATCGGCGGCGGAAGAACGAAAAGAAACTTGGAGGAAGCAGGTTGTCGCGAGGCTTCCTGGTGTTCCGCTCGAGCCAAGGGCAAAGTACGAGAGGGAAGAAGAAAGAGGGGGGAGGGGAAAAAAGGGGGCATCCCGATCGTCTCAATTCAGTCGTGTCGACGGCTATAAAGTTGTTCTTAAAGTATTCCCATATCACCGGCCGTTGGTATGCCAATATACCGGTCCCGGGGCTTTGTCGCCCCTTCTCATTCTCCCGCTCCTTCGTAGGAGCCTATTCCCTCTGACATCGACCGACCCTCTCTCTCTCTCTCTCGTCATAGACCTCGTCTCCTAGGAAGCCATCGCATACCCGGTTTCGCACGTGGTGGTATGTCTGCATACCATCGAGATAATGATTGGCAGCAGGACTGCCTGCATTATCCGACCAGGACGGCGACAATCCTCGGCAATTCGTGCCGGCCTAGCCCGACCCTCTAGCCTCTCCCAGACAATATTAAACCGAATTACTCAGGAGTCTTCGGATCCCCGTGATTCCCCATGATCAGCCGCTGACGCTCCATACAGGCAAACGTGGATCCATGCGTGGATCTTTCAATTGCGTTTGATCATCGATTCCTCGACGATCCGTGTTCTTAACGCACATTTACGCATCTTTGCTCGGAATTTCTTTCTGCGTGGTCTAAGAGCGAATTAACTCTCATTGCACGCAGTGAGAAATAGTTGTTGGCATTCATTGATACAATGTAAAATTTTACATCCATCAATATAGAATTTTTTATCGATATAAAATTGGAGACATTTTTCAGTATAAAGGGATATAAGTAAGGAAATATACGCGTGAATTTCAATCATTCATAAATCATTTAACTATACTCTACCTGTCTCCTACGCCATGCGTGTAAATAAGTTTAACAAAAGTTGGATCATTGTTGCTCCGAACCTCGTATATCTCATCTCATAAAGGACATAAAGCGAAGAGTCGGGGGAAAAGAATTTTCTCCGAAAATAAACTCGGTGAAACAATTAACTGGAACCATTGCAAAGAACGAGAAACACCAGAGTCGAATCGCGCATTCTCGCGAGGCTGAGAAAAAAATTCAGCAATAGAATGGGAAATAGAATTTCCAGGCATGAAGGATAATCGCAGCTTTACTTAACGTTTCGCAGTGTTCGCCATTAAAACTGTTTGCGTTGGTACGGTGCACGTGGCTGGGTGCACAACTGTTATCCCTTCCGAATCTCGCTCCACTCTATGTGGAAGCAATCTCTCGCGCAATGTTCTCGGGGCATTTGGTATTTATCTTAAGCGATAGCGATAGCGGGGCGCGTTCGCCGTAGCTATACCTAAGGTTCGCTATAATAATTGCAAGCCCGGCTGAAACCAAGATACCCGAATAAAACTATCTTGCCGAGAAGGCAAGGTGTTCCCGCGAAACGTATTAGACGATCCAGAGCTGGAGGTTCGATCGACGAGGAGAGACGGGTGTTGATAACGAGTCTGAGTGTTTGCACGGTCACGCGGATCTTAACGGTCGAGGCAACGCTATTTAGAGATAATTGCGCGGGTAATGGGTGGCTCCTCCGCTCGGAGCAGAATGATCAGAGGCTGATTGAAATCTCGAAACAACCGCTCGCCGTCGTCCTTCGGGACTTTCCACCGTGGACAAGGCTGACAAATATTTACCACGAAATTCGTCTGTAATTCCGCCGTCCGGCCATCTTGCGTTGATTAGGTCCGAGTGTGTTTGCAGTTGTGGGACGAGTTCATCACCGTCTCCTGGCCCGCTTAGTATGCCGAAACACGGATCGTCACACGGTGTGTTCCATCAACACGTCTATCGTTATTAACGTCCGCAATTACCGAAACGGCTTAATATCCCGAAACGGTCGCGTGAAATTATCTCGTTAATAACCGTGACGGAACGAGCGCCAACCGCGATCGAGATACACCGCGAAAATCGCAGATACTCGCACGGTTATCGGGGCGGCCAGTGACGGCAATTGTCCGGCCGAATTGACCGAAAGGCTGATCTTTTCCGATTTTCCAACGAGAGGTGACCGAGAGGTGAACGGAGGGGGCAGATGGACGCGGATAACTCGACGGACAAATTCAAAGTCAAATCGGCTCGGTTTCGAGGATCCTTTGACAGCGCAGACCAATCAGCCGAGCAAAATTGATCGTTTGAACGACGGGACACGCGCGCGCGATTCGTGTAGTTTCAACTCGCCAAACCCAAATGGAAATCGATATGTTTCGAGCGTGGTACTTGCGAACTCTGCTAACGAACAGCCGGCAGATCTTGCGTTGCTCCTTGTCGCGCCAACCGAGTCCCTCCAGGCGAGAAAACTCTACGATTTTAGACATCTAATGATCGTTTTGTCATTTTTTTTTTTTATCACTGAAAGTGATTTTAGCGGATCTCTTCAGGTGCAACGGTAATGCAACGAAAATTAGCGATTGGTTGATTTGGGTCACGTGATTCGTGAGGGGGCGTGGGATAGACCTCGAGTAGGAGTGGCCTGTAATTTGTATCGATTCAAATGTTTGCGTATCAATAAAATTTTATGGTAAAATGTCGTCTTCGTTTCCTAATCGGAACAGTTGCTTCTGGGCCTTTCAATGAGACGAATCGTACTGGGATACAAGTCGTGCAGTTTTTTCTTTTACTGCTTTTAGTGCGATATTTGCATTATTTTGCTTTTGTCACTTTTGTTACTAAATTTCAGAGATCTAAAGATCGTTTTGTCATTTTTATTTTCGCATACTCGCACGTTTCGCGCCATGTTACCCGACGAAAACGCGCCTTTGCGAAACGGGATACGTCAATCTCAGTGTCGCTGTGGTCAGCCAGAACAAGGTCCAAAGATGACACAGATATCGTTGATTATCGCCTCTCTGCGAAATTTCGATATCCAAATACCGTTCTCGATGCCTCGAGAAACAAGTGGATTTGTCCGAATTTGGCAGCAAACATTTCGCACGCGTGCACGTCCATCTTTATCGAGTCACAAGGGGAAATTAGATCCTGCGATCGCTATTATTCGAAAAAAGCTGCGCTCTATATAATCGATTCAACGAGTCCGTCGGCCATTAATATTCATGACGGGCGTGTATTTTTTTTTAATCACTTTCGATATTCATTGCTGGCCCGCAGCTATCGCATTTTTCAACGAAATTACCTTTTTCTTCCTTCCTAGCGATCGATAAATTTATTTTTGTTCTACCCCCGTTTCTTTCTTCTTTCTCTCTCTCTTTCTCTCAACCCCTCTATTTCGCTATCCAGTCCATTTTCCCGAGATTCGACACACATACACGCACACACGGCACGAGAGAGAGAGTAGAGCAGATTTTTCAAATATTCGATTCAGTTGGAAGCGGCGGAGGATCGACCAGAGGCCATAGTGCAATTACGCGGTCGGTCAATCGAAAAATTCGTCGCGTTAAACGCACCTGGGCAAGAGGATCTCTCCAGAGAGAGAGAGAGAGAGAGGGAGAGGGAGAGAGGGCGTATCGATTTCGCGTCCACCTTTAACCAGAGAAAGAATTTAACGTCGTTTTATTCATTAAATCACCGCCGCACAGTGCACTCGTTGCTAAAACACCTACCCCGGCTGTTCTTTTTTCCGTGCCAGCGAGCAACGGATCTGAAAAGATTCGCCTCGCTTGTGCCGTGTCGAATTTACGAGGCAAAGCCGTGTCTCCGCCACACCTTTGGTCATATATATCGTGGCAATGAAATGTGCAAAGTGGTAGCGATGGGATCAAGCCAAATATACAGTGGCTCGCGAAAGTGTTCATACGTACATAATAATATAAAGTATATCGAGTTGGTCAAAAAGTAACTGCGTTTTTTTTTCGTAGGAATGAAAGGCACCGAATTTTTCGTGAGAAACAAAAGCTTTATTAGTGTATTGACCATTTCATAATTTGATTACCTTTTGCCATCTTTCGGACTACTTTGTGATTTCGCGTTTAAAAAGAGTTCCAAAAACGATTTGATATTCAACTCTGACGGTAGTTGGAAGGTTTCTTCACCATAATACAGATATAACACACGATACAAAACAAATTACAGGCGCGATCGCTCAGTACCAGACAACGCCACTCCTACTCGAGGTCTAGCCCACGCCCCCTCGCGAATCACGTGACCCAAATCAACCAATCGCTAATTTTCGTTGCATTAACCCGTTGCATTACCTGCTAAAATAACTTTCAATGATAAAAAAGAAAGAAAGGAAAAGAAACGTTGAAAGCCAACAACCTGTGAGATACGCAGTATCTCTGCACGGAAGGAGGTCGCGAAAGTTGACCGACAAGTCGAACGGACAGCGGCGGAGGATTTAGGCGAATCAGTATCCCGACGGTGCCGGGCCACGGTGTTAGGTTACTTGTTTACCCCCGAGTGCCGGAACGGCCGATGCATTATTCAACAAGCGCTTGTATTTATCAAGCCGATAACCAACTCGAGACCCCGTGCACACACGATGCGGAACACGCGCGAGCACGTCAGCACCAGGCGGTCGCGTAAACAGGTGAGAGATCGTCTTGAATTCACTCTCTCTCTCTCTCTCTCTCTTGCTCTTTCGCTTCATTCTCGTCGCTCCGTGTAAGTGGATTGTATGAGTGTGTGTGTGTGTTTCGATGTTTATGGATTCGGTTGGCTTCGTGGTTCACCATGGTCTTTCGAATCGCTCGGCTTACGTGCCATAAGTCAGTAACGCTTCGCTGCTTTATCGCGAATAAAGAGCCAGAGATTTTCTTTTCGTTGAGTGGCCAGGTCCGTTCAATGGAAGCAGTCTGTCCCTCCACTAGGGTCCAGGGTTTCTCTCGAGAGTTGCCGGCCGTTTAGGGGGTGGTTTTATCGTGTGTCGCTCGCGATTTATTTAGCGAGATACTGGACGAAGGGGAGACTGAATGTGAAGCGACTTGTTTCATCCTCCTCAGTAGTTCAACCTGACATTTCTCTCACGTTCGCGCGTGTCCTGTATGTTTTTGAATATTCAAATGCGTGTCCGCGGGTTGTTTGTGAAAGTTTGCGTTTCAATCGAACACACTGGCAACGTTTACAGATCGAAGAAAACGAAAACTTCATTCCACGATCGATCTTGCAAACGCTTTCTCAAAAAAAAAAAGGAAAAATTTTGATACACTGCTCGAGAGTAACGGCGTCGGTCAATTTCCAGTTACACGAATGCTGGAAAGGTCGAGAGAAGTTCTCGAAAACCGCGAGCGTGCCTGCCTCTTCCTACGTAAAATGGAGAGAAGACAGACGAAGAGGAAAGTGCGGAGGAGGGACGCGCGAGTGGTAGAAGCAGCGATGTAGGCGGACAATGAACGAGAAGCCAGACAATGAGCGAGCGAATCGAGGCTCGCAGAGACATCTCGGGGAATCGGTTGGCAAAGGGCAAGTTCGACTTTGGGGAGAGATCGCGAGACTGCGATAAAGCCAGGAGGAAACAGGAGGAGAAGCAGAGAGCTTCTCGAACGTCCATTCGGTCTGGTTGGAGCTGGTGTCTTACCTTTCTCCAGCTACTCTTACCGTTAATGGGACGAAGGTCGCAGGTCCTATTAACTACAAACCGCAACTAGACCGGGTTCTAAGTAGCGCCGATAAATTATATCGCTCATTAAGCGAGTCTCGCATGCGAGGAATATTCCCTTAATGGGTTCCCTGGCCGGATGGCGCGGAATGCGTGCGTTCTCCAAGACGCTCTCTCTCTCTCCCTCTCCCTGCGTTTAATAATTGCAATTTCACTTGAGTGCGAGAATCGCCTGGTCCTTCGTCGTTTTCGTTTCCCTCCGCCCGATTTCCTTTCTTCTTGCTTTCGCGCGAGCGCAGCGCTCCTCGACAAATTTCACCCGAGACTTACGTTTCTATTTCACTTGCATGAGAGGGGGAACAATAGCTGGAATTGAACTCGATGGAACTCGCTCTCTCCTCGAGCGAATTGTTATCACTGACCGGTCGAGCTCTTCTTATTGCCCCGGCTTTTTCAAACATTGCACCTGGCTAGATTGGATGGACTTTCTATGTCAAAAAAAAAAAAAAAAGAACTTTTGAAACTATCCGTTGATAGTATTAATAAAAGACTATCAACGGACCAGCGAAAGTTCGAAACTGACACGCTCGACACACGCTCGAGTGAGTCTTGAATCGTAGGAAACAAAGGACAAGGGAGAACGATCGCCCCGGGGACGAATTTACGATTCGGTATTAGCCGAAATTACAATGCCGTTCTTTTCTGACCCAGTGTCGCCGATTTATCTCGAGGGCGAGCTACTACCACCACGCAGTGCCCTCCTATCCCCCGTAAACTCGTCGATTGGTGGCTCGCGCGCTCGCCGAGATCCCTCTTCTCGCCATCCCCCGGTGATCGCACAGCGATGCGTGGATGGCGTTTCTTTCTGCTGCGGAAGGAGAACCGAGAAGGAGAGAGAGCGTGCTCCGCGTCGGCTCCAGAAAGTCTCGCAGAAATATTAGGCGCGGGTGTGTTACAGGCTAGGTTCTCCTCGGTTGTTGTCGGTGGAAGGGAGCGGAAGATGCCCGAGAAAAGGGGTTAGCAGAAGAGCGTTCCAGAGGGAGAGACCAACATTTTTCTACCCCTCTCTCTCTCTCTTTCTCTCTCTCTCTCTCTCTCTGTCCACCCTTGTGCGCCCCTTCCGACCGTCGTGCAAGCACGCCCACCGGTGAACGCTGGTGGGGGGCCCTCGGTTCTTGATAGGGGACGCGGACGACGCGCGGTCGGTGGCGGTGGTAGCAGCGGCAGTGGTGGTGGTCGCCGTCGGTGCTGGCAAGCCAAGTCCGAGCGAAACGGCGCCAGTACTACTGTCGCCAGCATCACGAGCGCAGCCACGAGGCCGAGTCATGGACATACTGGGTATGTCCGCCTAGAAAGCCAAGCATGCACTACTTAGCATCTCTTCACCACTCGCTCTTGTCGATCCCTTGTCCGCGCGGCCGCTTGTCAACGCAACCGAAACTCGCCGGGAGTTACGAACGAAACGCGTGAAAAACGAGTTTTCTCCCACCTTTTCCGCTTCCCGAGCAATCGATCCATCGATCGTAGAGTAACGCGAAACCAGAGCTGGAGCCTGTCCCTCCGCGCGTTCGTTCAACGCCACGCTATATCTGATAACGGTTATTCCAACTTATGGTTTTTCACGAATCCACCCCACCCCACCCCCTGCCTCTCGCTGCCGCGCAAGTTACGTGCGAATCGCGGCCCGCAACCAGGGGACTGGCTCCAGAGTGGCGCGCCACCAGCTACCACGTTACACCTGCCCGTAGCAGCGAACGGATTCAGGTATTGTTCACACCATAAACATAATCTCTCTGTCTGTCTCTCTCTCTCTCTCTGTCTCTATTTCTCTATCTATCTCTCACTCTCTCTCTGTTCTTTTATTTTTCTCGCATTCTTTGTTCGATGAAACGAAGAAATCCCGCGGATCTTGTGTACGTTTTTCGCAACACGTCTGCGGGCTTTTGTTTCTTACGTCGCGCGGAGGATCTCGCGGATTTGCCGAACGTGTGCTTGCATCGCTTCAGTGTTCTCGCTAAACTCCAAGCTTCGTTTTTGAGCGTCTCGTAATTTGTCTCGTTCAGTGTGTGAGTGTCTCTGTGTGTGTGTGTGTGTGTGTATCTGTCGAGCCATAGAGGCACGTTCCGTGTGTCGATACACGTCGCCCCAGTTAAACGAGAAAACTTGGCCCAACTTACGCAATGCAGCTTTGTGCGTGACGACCCCCCCGCGCTCGAACCCCGCGATCCGCTTAAACGGACGCTCGAACCTTCGCGACGAACGATACCGCGGCCGAATATCGCGCGAACGAGTCAGATTTCTTTAATTGGACGAAATTTAATTAGCCGCGAAATCGAGTTCAACCTCTCGCCCGCTATCGGAACCTTCTGAAATTTCACGATCCATTTCCACTCTCGAGAATTCCCGTTCGCTTCCTCTTGTCTGTGTTGAAGCGAAATTTTAAACGAGAGTTTCCTCCGCGAGGGCGAAACGAGAGTTTAAGACGAGAGAGGGTGGGAAACGGAACGGAAAAAAGAGAAAGAAGCAGAAGAAGAAAAAAGTGCGTTTCGATGGAGAACAAGCGCCTGCTGCAACACCCCAGTTGCAAGCGAAACTTTGCTCGTTACCGCTTTTAGAACCGTCTCGAAATGCATTCAAATTCTATCGAATATATTCAGAGGGCTTGCGAGCCACGCGGGAGGAAAACGGGGAAAAAAAATTCAACCGAGTTTCTTTCTCCCTGCTGTAAATTCCACTTACGTCCGCTGTTTATCTCCGCGAAATTAAAAAAAGGAAAAGGAAAAAGATCGGCGTGCCTCGATCCGCGGTTTCTAATTGTAAGTTAAATAATAGGAGGAAAAGAAGAAGAAAAGGGGAGTCTGTGAGGGATGTTCGACAGGACTGACGGTCGAAAAATTTTCCCCTCGGCGACCGCTTTCGATCGTTTCAACGACTCTCGATTACGGCGAGACGAACATTTTCTGTGTTTACGCGCGTGCAATTGCTCGTGGCGAGTCGATATCGAGGGCGAGGCCTACGTTCTCGTGCTCGACATCTCCTTCCCTTGAAAACTCGCTTCGGGCCACTCCCATTTTCGTGTGCTCTCCTTGTATATTTCGCAAACACACAAGCGCCCTCCGTGTCTGCATGCAACGTTCCGATTCCACTTCGGTGGAAGCCCCCCCTCGTGTTTTTCTTTCGCCAATCGAAACTTCCGTCCCGATGCCTCTAACCTCGATCAGGTAGACCTCTCTCGTATTTTCGCGTTAGTGCGTAGCCACGTACATCGCGATATTAGTAATTCCAACTGCGCTCGTTCGAGTTTGTTCCATCATTTACGTGACATTACAGTCGTCGCAGCGTGCTCGGCGGGGGCTCTCCTCCCCTCCACCTTGCTAATATACGTCTTAGTTAAAATTTCAAATTTAAATCCTCCGTTTAACATTTTCTTCATTTTCCTGAAAATTTCTGGAACATTCTTCTTCGCGTTTTGAATAAAGTCGCGCTACGCGCAGAGTTTTAAGAAGGGGAGAAGCTCGATGATGTTTTTCTTTTCTCGTCCCAAAGTTGCGAGTTACGTTTAAACGAACAATAAATTTGTCACTTCTTAGTAATTTCTACCATTATTTTAAAGTGGAAAGCGACAGTGAATGAGTTTAAAAAAAAAGGCGACGAATCGCTGTACAAGGGTTAATTTCGAATTAACAGAAACGCGCAATCATTATTATTTATTCCATCCCCCTCTGATTGCATCTCCTTGCGGAAATAAATCACCGGTCACCCGGAGAACCGCGGATGTACATCATCCATCTGGATGACTGACGCGAGAACGGAGAATTAATTAGCTCGATTCTCTCCGACCAAACATTGCCTCTGAACGTGGAGAACAAGAAACAGAAACACGGGGTAGGGAAAAAGTAATAAAACTTGTCCGAAAGCGGCAGATTTTAAGGAAGGAAGGACGGCAGAGGGTTGCCTTGTTGTCAGGGGAGATCCGTCATTCGTCTACGTCGGCTCAGTCGCGCGTTATTTCACTTGGCAGCCGGCGAAACGCTCACTCGTCGTTGCGGAATCCTGACCGAACCGGATGTAAATCGATACATTACACAACGACTCGTAAATAACGCGTTGACAAGCACGGCCCAATATCTATCCGTTTGTTCCAGTTGAATCTGGTTGGAACAACGGCAATCCGTTGACGCTTCGACTCCTCGTGAATTATTACGCGAATTCGCGCGAGGGAAACAAGGGTGTGGCTACGGAAAGGAAAAAAAACTGCACGACGTATCCCAGTATGATTCGTCTCACTGAAAGGCTCAGAAGCAACTGTTCCGACTAGAAAATGAAGACCTTTTTTGCCATAAAATTTTATCGATACGCAAACATTTGAATCGATACAAAACAAATTACCAGACAACGCCACTCCTACTCGAGATCTACACCACGCCCCCTCGCGAATCACGTGACCCAAATCGACCAATCGCTAATTTTCGTTGCATCGGCGTTGCACGATTTTCTGAGTTATCCGCGCTAAAGTCACATTCAGTGATAAAAAAAGGAAAAAAGAAAGAGAGAGGAGAAGAATCGTCGAACATCCTCTTAGGATTAAAAATCAAACGACTCGCGAGTCGTGAAAGAAGGGGGGCGAAGGTTATATCGCGTGGCTGAAATTTTCGCTTATTCGACGAAGCTGGTCACGTAACGAGCGCGCGAATATATGCAGGGCGGGACGCGCGAAATCGATTGTCTGCGTGGGAAAGAGTCTGCGAAAAACGTGACCGTCGTAAACAAAGCTCCGTTTGCCGGGGCAACCGGGGGAGGGGGTGGGAATTAATTTTCGAGGCAACGTAGCGCGTAGTCCGAAGGGTTCGAAAGCGGCCTTCGGAGAATCAGCTTCTAATTATCCACGGTGGAACAATTTAGGCTTAGATAACGATTTTCCAGGGTGGACACGCGTGTTCAATTAGGGGAGAACTTTTCTTTCTCGTCGCGCGACGCTTCGAAAAATTCACGCCCGTTTTCGGCAATGTTAATAGTGTGCTCGCCCAGCGGAGACTAACTGGACTGTGAATTTTTACATTTACGGGGAATATTTAAGTGTTAATGGTTTCGATGAAGCTTGATAGTTGGAAGAATTAACACGTCAGATTTGCTCGATGCTCTCAGGAGGCCACGAGATATTCCAACGTACCGTGCTTAATTTTTGTAATACAATACATTGTATAATATGATTTAATTAAAACGTCCAGTTAGCTGTGACGTTCGAAATTTTTTAGTCGACGATACTCGTTTTATTTCACTTACTCTCGAACAACATTCGAAGCTGATAATCACCACAATCCTCAGTAGCAGTCGTCGCGTTAAAGATCGAGGCAATCTGTAGGAAAAAATGTTGAAAAGGATCTCGAATGATGTCGACCATTGACAAAGTTTCGTAATGAATCAGTGTCGCGACGATGTATACGCTGGAATGTGTTTCGATAAATTCGAAACGAAAAAAAGAAACGGTGGAAGATTGAAAAATCGAGGGGCCCGAGCATTCGAATGAAAGCGAATCAATATCAGATATACGTTTAATTGCCGGTGAACGAGAGAGATTCCACGGAAACTATAACCACGGATTCGGAGATCGAAATTCAAATTCAGCTGCCGGGACAGATTGCCCGGTGGCCGTGGTAGTTCGTAGCTGGCGGACAGAGAGTTGGACACTCTTGCCCGTTTCTGTCCCATTCGTCGAACAATGTTATAACCGTTGTGGATTTAATTGGGATAACGTCGAAGACGAACAAAATATACAGGCCCGGCTTGTTGTAGTTGTTGCTACTTCGAACCTCCCCTCCCGTCTATTTCACGCGCGCACGTTTGCTCTCGAGATCGTTCCTACGGGACAATGGCGTGCTTCTTTTTACGACTCTAATGAAACTTTCCTCGAGCACAACGAGCAGCGAATTTACGCGTACTTTTCTCTTATTAACTCGCTAATTCATCGCCAAGCGATCCCACCGTTCATGATAATGACATGTAAATAATTAACCTCATTCATCGTTTCGACCACGAAAGAGAGAGAGAGAGAGAGAGAGAGGGAGAGGGAGACGAGATTTACCATAACATCTCAACGTTAATAAACGGAAATATTCACACGCAGGCTGTAATAAAGAGTACTCAGACGCGTTGTTCGATGTTTCATTGTTGAATTTATCGAGGATTTCGCAGCTGGAATTTCGCAGCGGGCGTATCGGTGAACGCGAGATGCAAAAATGTTTCGTCCCCCCCCATCGCGTCGTTTCCAAGCGCCAATAATTTAATTGATACAACGTATACCGATGCAATGGGACATGGAATGTAGAATTCAGTTTGCACGTTACGCGATTCAATTAGAGGGGGATCCCGCAGAATTCCGTCCGCTTTTCTTCGACATCCACGCAGCGATCGTCGCCAAAGTTCTTTGACTTTGGTTAAGTCAACAATTTCCTCTCGAAATTGTATAAATAAACGCGGTTAAGTGATATACATAGAATAAAATTACGTTATGTTCTGACTGAGAAAATAGAATTCACCTCGATTTTGTGCTATTATTACGAGAAGCCATATCGATTAACTCCGTCAATTTTAAAACATGGAGAATTGGAGATACTTTGGAATATTTCTTAAAGACTCAGAAAAATTATACGTTGACATATTTTCTAATTTATACAGCTAGTTTCTACATTAAATAATTTCAAAAATACAGTATAATCTCGATTTTTAAGTTTCGAGGAATTAAGCGAACAATTATAAAGAATAATGAAAAATAAAATATAGTACTGACTTACACGTGCAGTATCGTTTCGTTGCATGGACTCTAGCTACTCCACGGAATTAGAAGCTCCATCTGTAATTAGAAACAATTATTATTTTTTTTTATCACTGAAAGGTGCAACGCTGATGCAACGAAAATTAGCGATTGGTTGATTTGGGTCACGTGATTCGTGGGGTAAACCTCGAGTAGGAGTGGCGTTGTCTGGCTTTGTTTGTTTTCCATCGATTCAAATGTTTGTATATCAATAAAATTTTATGGCAAAAAAATCGTCTTCATTTCCTAGTCGGAACAGTTGCTGGGCCTTTCAATGAGACGAATCGTACTAAGGTACAAGTCGTGCAGTTTTTTTATTAATTTTTGTCGCGTTTCTAATACGGTGCAACAAATTATTAAAATAAAGAATTATCGATGCAGTGGCTATAGAAAAAAATAAAAAAAACAGACTAAAGTGCGTTGATTTCCTAGCTTTAAATATTTCGAGGTAAGAAAACCGTGAATTCTGTCGTCTGAACAGTGTTGTCGGGAAGAATAATACAGGCACGATAGGTGTATGCTAATTAGCAGGTTTCAGGGAACGTTGTCACGTAGCGGACAGCGCCGGCGGTCGTTGAATTTCGAGATAATTAATGACCGGGCTGGCATGACGCGCAAAAAGACGACCGTTATCGACGACCGCCGGTGCCTCGCCGACTCTGAATTGGAATTAATTTGATTTCACCCGACAATAAGAGCTAATTACAAGGGAAGAAGTCGACGTCCACCGTAACAGACCGCGACGGATCGTTCCAACAGCTTCGATATTCCGCTGGATATTCCATTAATGAACCAAAGATTGACGGGTGTAGTTTCAAGTCTCGAGGCTAAAGATCCACGCTAACAGACCGAAATATCTAGCTAATTTCTAGATCTTTGCTGTTTTGAATGTGACTCGACATCAGTTTTTATCACGACTCTTACGTTGAGTCACACTTGATATTTTTAAATTGCCAAAAAATAATAATAATAATAATTGAAAACTAATTTAGAGCGCAAAAGGTTAAAGAATTAAGAATCTGTGTTTTTAATTTTTAACACATTCTTCAGATTAACTCTTTAACACAGATAATTTAAGGTACTTAAAATAAGTAGCATTATGGCATTATACAGAATGTCCCTATTTTTGAAATATAAACTTGTTTCGGTCTAGAATTATTTGCCACGTATTTCTGCAACTTGAGAAATGTTGAGCTTTGTATACACAGGATGTTCTGCAGCATGTACGAAGTAGAGCATGATTCGTCTTGAAAAAGTGAGAATAAAATTTTTTCGTGAATTTGACTGATTCTTTGACGTGTCAGACAAGATTAACAGGAAGCTATTCTATGTGCAAAAATACATTTGAAGCTTCGTTTTCAAGAAAATGGAGTTTGAACGTTTCGTTCGAAAAAAACGAAACTCTCGATGAGAAAATTTTATTCCACACTTTCGACTTATCTTCTTACGAGGGATCATCCCCAGTTCTACTTCCCACATGTTGGAGTATATAAGTACTTTTCAAGTCGTTTCAGTTTAAGTGTCTCGTGTTCGAAAGATTTGATGAACTTACATATACAGAGTGTCCCTATTTTCCCCAGTATAACTTTGCCAGTTGATACTACAAGTGGAAATAAGAAAAAAATGTCGTATAAATATACGCTCAAAAATCTTTCGTTGAGAAACTATAACGAAAATTCGAAATAACGGCACGGTGAGTTTTCACTTGGATACAACGTGAGAACAGGTCGGCGATATTTATCTAATCCGTCTACGCAAGCTGTGCTCGATAGTTGAATTTTCTGCAAAATGAATCGGAGCCAGAAATTTTAGAGAGTACGCAATTGTCCATTCGACGAAATCTGTGGATGCAGTTGGATGCTTGTTCCGCGCACTAAGCAGTACAAGTGCGGCAATGGCTAAATCGGTGTCATTCGCGAAGATGGATAGGTCGAGCAGGACCAGTTCCTCGGCCTCCAAGGTCCCCAGACCTCACGCCATTGGTTTTAACTTGTAGAGAGTATGAAAGCAAAAGTTAGTACGCGTGAAGAATCAGTGCAGAGGATTTATAACGCGTTTAATGAAATGGAAGCAAACCTAGAAAAGCTAGAAATTCGAAAGTGTAACAAATTCAATCTTTGATTTGATGAGATGTCAAGCTTGTATTCGTCAAAATGGACAACGCTTTGAAATAGTTCCTAAAGGAAAAATTTGTTTATGTGGCATTTTTTCTTTATTTTCACTCATGGAATTAACTGGCAAAATTACGTAGAGAATGAACATGTATAGAGTGACAAGTGTTTAAAAATGTTCCTACAGATATTTATATATTTAGAAATATATTCTCGACTTGTAGACTTTTGGTAATTTTATTAAGAAGATGACATTGAAAAACAATAAAACTGACAATAATTGACAAAAAAGACAGTATTGAAAACCACAAGTAAACAATTCAAGTCACACGTGTCACAATACAAATTAACACTTCACTTTAGATTCAATATTTAATATTTAATAAATATTATTTTTTTAATTACATAATTTTCAACCAAAAACAGCATTTGTTCCAAGGTTTTCCAGCACGTAAACACGTGCGGTAGAAAATACAGAAAAATAGATGGACGTTCGACATTCTCTCTCGCGTAAATGAAAACGATCGAGACACGACTCGGCCAATCTAATTGGCAATTTGCACGACTGCGTGTCAGAAGAAACGAGAGTTGCAGTAGCAAACGAGACGATGAAATTTCGACGAGAGCGATTTCGGCATTTGCGAAATATCGTTGCGGTTCGTCGAACTTGCCCAATTCGCAGAGGAATTCCGGCCGGTCACGTGCGTGCTGGAACGTGCAATTAGAATCGGTTAATCGTTAGATCGAAGCGACCCGATAGCGTTCACGCGAGAGAACTCGGAACTATACAATTAATCCTCGAACGTGAGGATTATCCTTATCCCGACGTAGCAATAATTCTTGCTGTATTTTGCTCGCAGCTACCCCGAAGCTTATCGCGCTCGTTCGACCGTCCGACCGTTCGCGAATAATTTAAAAAGCATTATCAGCCGGAGAACTGTTTCACTTCTTGCCAGTGATTTCGTTTGTCCTCGGTGAATGAAAAACCCCGTCCGCCAGAATTCGCGAATCTCTCTGTTCGAATTTTATTGTTATCCGATTACCTCTCTCTGTCCCCTTCGTAATTCAAATTTGTCTCGCGGGTGTACAGAAGGGTTGAAACCAGATTGAAAACGTCAATCTCTAAATACACAGAGTGGAGGATAAATCGATAAATTTCGTAAATTTCATTCTGACGCGTGAATAGATAAAATAATAGATAGTTTTGGTTGTTGCAAGGGAGAGGCTAAAAAATGAAATTGACCGACTTTAGTATTTGATTTGAAGGTTACAGGGCGTTGGAGGGAGTTAATTAAAAATATTGTCAGCTGGTGAATTTCTTCAAGCGCGAGAAATACTGAGAAATTCTAGAACCGGGTAAAAATGTCTCTGCATAAAAAAAAAAGATGCGTTGGAAAGAAAGAATAAAATTTTTTCACGAAAGCCATCATTTTCAAAATTCAAGTCGAATTTGAAACTTCATCGGGGCAATTCTGCACTGGATTATCGACAGACTATTCTACGCTCAAAAATAAATGAAAAGCGTAGAATAGAATTTCTCTCGTTTTCAAGAAAATGAACTTTCGTCAAAGGTTTGATATAAATTTTCAAACTCGATTTTTTATTTTCAAACTTTGTTCTTTCTCTTCGACGTAGAATCGCACAGAATTCATGATTTCGCGGGACACTCTATATAGCTGAGGTTAATCAGAAACATCGTCAACTCGAGAACCATCGCTGCCAATGACTTTGTTCGTTCCCCAAATAAAAAATGTGCTATCTCTTGAACATTTGAATGTCCCCCGAACTTCCTCGATTTTCAGTTGTCCGATAGCCTTGAGAAAAGCCCCGAGGGACCCGGTTAATTAAAAATACGATCAGCCGGAGAAGTTCGTTAAAAAATTTCGTTCGTTTCGAGAGAGAGAGAGAGAGGTTCGAATCGACTTTCCGCGCGGTTTTGTCGGCCGGCGGAAAAGGGGCGGAGGAGGGGTCTGAGAGTTAATTCGTATTCAAGGATCGACGGGCCGTCGATCGGTCGGCATGCGATCCCGCCGTCACGTGTCAGATCTCGCTGAATTGCTGAGGTTTCCCTTTGACCGACCTCCACGGTTATGCGTCACAAAAAATAGAGTCTTTACGTGCACAAGCTGGCCTACTTCTCCCTCGAAACGGTCGGAGGCTTCAAGCATTCGCCGTTGCTCGCAAAAGAGAGGCCCTCCACGTCAGCGGTTCCCAAGTCGCGGTCTGGGCCACCGACGAAGGAGAAAAGAAAAAAAAAGAAAAAAAGAACGCGCGAATTACTTTTTCCGCATCGGAATTCAAGCTGCGAGAGGGTCGCGTGAGGGGAAAAAAAAAAGAGTTTCCTTTTCAGAGTGTTCAAACCCCCTACCCCCCTCCCCCCTGGTCTTCGAGTCTGGGCGAACGATTACGTGGAATAAAAGAAAAAAAAAGAAAGAGAAAAAGGGAAAGAACACGGGAAACTTTGCGAGCAATTTAACGAAACATATTTCATAACGCGTCGACGAGTGAATACCGAGTGCGGTCGCGGAAACGACTTGGAGCGAATTTTCTTTTTTACAAGACGGCGTGTTTTTATAAGTTTTGCACGATCCACGAGTGAAACATATTTTTATCCGCTGACGGATGAATACTGAATACGGCCGTGGCAACGGCTCGGTGCAAATTTCCCTTTTTCTTACGCGAGATGTTTTTTTTTCTTTTTTTTTTTTTTACAAAGTTTGCACGATCCGCGAGCAAAAATACGTGGAAGGTAGGCGTTGTACGAAGTTTCGCTATAAACGCTTTATTACAATGTCGTGAAAGTGGATGCTTTCGAGAAATTTGAGGACGCGAAAGTGCGCAGAATGCGTAAAATATACAGAGGGATTGCAAGTGAATAAATTGTTTCGCGAAAATTGTCCCGCTGCTATTTACGCGTATTACCATTAATTAATCTTATTACGCGTGTTTGGGACTTTTAAGTGCTGCAAAACTAAAAAGAGAGAGAGAAGAAAGTTGAAGATGCAAAACATCAATTCAAAATCCTCGCCTCGAGTTTCGTTTCTTTCAATTACATTCAGAAAAAAAGAAACGAAACAGTTGCATGCAGGCTAAAACTAACGTGGAATAAAGCAGACCGAGGTATAGATCAAAGTTTGGCCAAAAGGCCAGCTGGAAACCACTGGCCTGCCGTGTGACCCGTATTTTTTTAACGACGCTTGTGAACAAGCCCTCGGCGTCGCGATAAGCGGCAGCTGCTTGAATACAGCTTGATCTCGAGTCAGAAAAGCTCGGTGAAAATGAATCAATCCCTTTTCGCTATCACGCGGCACGTATATCGCGAGAAGTTGAAAGCGACTTTGGCCAATCTGCCGTAAATACAGGACGTTATGTCTTTTTCTCCGGGACTGTGTATATATATATATATATATATATATAGAACAGGCTAGGCGTGCATCGAAGCCAAGAAACTTGGAAAGAAAATTTAGTAGCTTCGTGATCTGAGAAAATTAATACTCTGTTGGTACCAATATTTTGAGAATTACTTTCCAATTAATTAAAAAGTTAAAAGATTCTTGTAGATTTAGAATTGTTTCTTTAACGTTTAAGGTTTAGGAGATTCTCTTTATCCAGTAAATAATGATAAAATCAAAATTTTCAAATTTCAACGTGTAAACGTGCGTACGAGCGTAATAAAAACTGCACTTGTACTCCAGTACGATTCGTCTCACTGAAAGACTCTGAAGCAACTGTTTTGACTAGGAAATGAAAACGATAACGCCACTCCTACTCGAGGTCTACCCCACGCCCCCTCGCGAGTCACGTGACCCAAATCAACCAATCGCTAATTTTCGTTGCATCAGCGTTGCATCTGAAGAGGCCCGATTTTCTGGGTTATCCCCGCCAAAATCACTTTCATTGATAAAATGGCACGTAATATAGGTACGAAACTGTGTAAAATATCCAAAGTAACAAACACCACCACATAAAAATTCTTCTTAATTGCTCCAGTTACGTTAAACGTCTCGGCTGCTAAATTTCGGCCCCAATCCGAAGCGTCTGAATGATTCAAAACAGTAATAGGCGTGCTCCCCATTCAAGGCTCCCCGTTTGAAGCTTCAGCTCGCTTTAAATTAACTTCGAGCCGAGCTCCTTAAACGTTAACTTTGTTAGCCAGCCGGTAATAAAACATTCAACTCCCGCTTCGTGTCCATTTATCCTGCTGAATAAAAGAGTACACAGGCCGGTATCGTAATTACTGTTTGAACAGCTCATTGGTTGCTCGTTAATCGGAAACCCGATAAATAAATTGAAGGAACAGCTGCAATACCGGGGCACGGGACAAACGTGGCTATTAAATCGGACCGTGTTCGAGTTTCGCCAGCTTGGAGAGATCAAGATCCATCTCCAAATCGGCCTTGGAACTCACGTCCCCCCCCCCCCCCTCGTTGTATTTGTAATTTAAATTTGTAGAACACGGACAAATTTGCAAAGGTTTCTTCTGCAAATCGCTTGGAAAATTTCGTCTTTCCCCCGCTCTTGACAGACAGAGAGAGAAATATTTCTCTCGCTGGTTCTTCTTTAATGTATTCGCTACGAAAACACACGGGGCTGTTCCAATTCCGCAGTTACACGAGTTCAGGTAATAACGTTTGTTCGAACCAACTGGCTGTTGCTTGTTTCCTCCTCTCGACAGATTTTGCGAAAAACCACAGAAATTCAACCAGGTGTTAAAATTTTCAAATTTTTACGAAATATACGGTTTCTTCTACTTTTCTTAATTATCCTATTATGCGTTTGTCGCTATTCGCAAATTTGTTCAAACGTGTTTCGGCTGAGTACTATCATCCTGTATATTAGACAGTCACCGTCTCTCTCTAACATCTCTCCAAACTTCATTTCTTCTTCGACTCAAGCACTTGCTCGAATTCCTCGTCTTCGATCGATCGAGAGAACCGAACGTAAACGTATCGGTTTCGTTTAATCAGAGTCGGATTGAAAAGACAACGACAAACGATCGATAAGAACAGGTTCGAGCGGTGAGTTGGTCAAGTGCGGGCTTCTTTGCACGGGTGTATCTGGTCAGCCAGATGTGCTTGACCTACTCGTGGCACAATCGAGGTTTTATTGCTGACAAGGTCGTGTCACGCGTCGACGCCTCTTCCACGACGACAGGTTAGACTCGCTTCACGAGCGTTCTAACGTAGGCTCTCGTGTTTTCACTTCCCTTTGACCGGCCTTGCCGCACGCGTCGCGTGCAAGTTCGTAGCCTTATCTGTCAGGTCCTCGGCAGGAAAATCGCGTGTATTGTTACGCGAAAGTTGCAACAAACCGAGGCAAGCTCGGCCGAACCGAGCCGCCAAGTTGCCGAAGCGTGCATTTAAAATGCACGAGGAGGCGAGCTTCCTTTTTTCTTATGCATCTGGGTTATTGCTCAACCCAGTTTCGCCACCGCGTTTCGCGAAAGTAATCTCTCAAAGCGGGGAGAACAGAAAGTCCTGCTCTCAGGAAGCACGAAACTCCATCGACGACTCTCAACTCTTTGGATGACGTTTGACGTTAAAAGGAGTCTATTAGGTTGTCCAACAAGTCCCGTAACCAAGATCGAGCCGATTCTTCTTCCGTCACAGTGTCGCGTTTCTGCCAGATTTTTCTCTTTATTCGCCAAAGTATTCCAAATATATAGTAGACAAATGTCTCGTTACATGTTACAATTTTATTTATCCATATCACACCGTACGATATTTTTACGAATAATCTCATTACACTGTAGTTATTCGAATTTTTCTGAGTCACGCTCAGCCCGTCGACCCTCTCGTCAAGGTGAAAATCTCGAAAAGGTAACGCCGCCCTCCGAACGCAACGGGACAGATACGCAACTTAACGCGAGAAGAGTAGGAAACACAAGCTCGGTGGTCTGGTCGATATTTACAGAACTCTCGTTGTGGCCCGGGCGGTCCAATCGAGGAGAGTGGCGTTGATTGGGAGCAGCCGGTTGTTAATTAGCTCAAAACGATCTCCGCGTGAAACGGAGATCGGCGGTGAAAAGGCCCGCCTGCGACCACCGACCCGGGGCTGCGACTTGGCAATTTCGCGAAAGTAGCTGGAAACCCGGAGCAACTCTCGGGACAAGTTAGTCGACTAGACCAAAGTCGTGGACCAAAGTCGCGAGACACGACGCGGCTTCCTTTCTCTCCTCGCCGGGGGCAGACGAGGAGCGAGGGCAGAAACGGAGGAAGAGAAATTACCAGTCCATTGTGGCGCGGCTGCGAGGCAAGGCTGCGAAACCTCCCCCGGATCCTGTCGAGAGACGAACGAGGATCATCGCGTCTCGTGTTCCGTGAACGAAGTTATCGCCGCGAAGGAGAACGCGTCGGTCAGAGAGACGAACTAGCGCCCGATAGGAGCGCGAAAGAGAAGGCTTTCGGCAATCAATGGGGCTAATTCTACGACGTGTTCTGAATACGAGCCGGGAGCCAACTTCCGGGGACGCGCTTCTATTTTCTACTCCGTTTCTACGGCTAATTACCAGGCGCCCGCCGGATTTTCGCCACATCGTGCCACCCGGCAGACTTGTAATTGGACGCGTCGCGCAACCGAAGCGGCGAAACTTTCAAGACGCTCGTCGCCGATAGATAGAGTCGGAGCTACCTCTGTGATCGACTCCCGCGCGACGCGGCAACGTCACGCCTTGGTTGGCGTCTTGTTCTTAGCGGGGATAATGGAAATCGCTCGAATTTTCACGCGAAAATCGATTGGAGCTGGCTTCACGGAGCGACACGCATTCACGTGCCTGCGTACTCGCTTTGACGATTTGGAAACCCCGGAAACTACCGGCAAAGTCAACCTTGCCTGCGGAAAGACGAGTTTGCGTTTCGGGACGCGCTTTGACGGAGAATCGGCGATGAACTTCGCGACTTTCGCGGGGGCTGACGAGGCAAAGTGTGGCACGGATTTTGAGATCAGCGGCGATAAGGGATGAAAATTTGTAGTGATCATTGACACGAGTATTTGATTATGCGATCGAGAGTTCAAAAATCGATCTTCAATTTACAGAAACGACGTGTACTCTCGTTTCTCGTTTCTTCGAAAATACCACCCTCCCGGTCCGTTCTTATCTGACTTCAGAGGATCAAAGTACAAGAGGTCGGAATCTTCAATCTTCAACGAATAAATTTTAATCCTTTTTAAATTACAGACTACTTGCTCCTGAAAGTATAATAAATTGAATTTGCATTTTCATCAGAGGTAATCGTTATTATTACATCTAGTGGAGAATTCTA
Source organism: Melipona bicolor (assembly GCA_030673865.1). Lineage (NCBI taxonomy): Eukaryota > Metazoa > Arthropoda > Insecta > Hymenoptera > Apidae > Melipona > Melipona bicolor. The sequence goes on from JAHYIQ010000017.1 coordinate 3,747,341, forward strand.
GATGCTTCTTGAATTTCTTACTCTTCTTGATGTTCTATCACATGTTCGTTATATATATATATATATTGCAGATTAATAATAAAATATTTTAACCATTTAACTTCAAGAATTCAAGTATAGTATAATATACTATAATATACTATAATATGATATGATATGATAATTATATATAATGATATATATATTAGATAATATGATATATACAATATATTATATAATGTATTATATATGATATAATATATGTTTATATTATTTAACTATCATTGTCATATTATATTATTCAACTATTTATATCATATTATGCAATACGCATCATAATTTTGCATCTTGAAAAAATTCAGTCGAAACTGGTACTCTTAATATCGCTTATCGCGAGGCTAAAATATTATAATTTCAACAATTTCAGAGAATCGTACGAAGCACTTTTATTCGTAACTCGAACAGTTTTAGTCAAATGGTACATTTCAGAGCGGAATCGTGACTCTGCCCCGAACGCGATCGAATTCGTATTCAAATCGTCGAATTTATTGAAACTCCATATCAGCTTTCCCCGCAAGTGGAAGCGATATTCGACGAGACCACTTCGACGCGGTCGTGAGTCAAAATTATGTCTGCCGTCGGTTTGGGAAAACTCGCCGTAACTCGGCCATAAATAACGACCCCATCCGTGGAAATATTTCAATCCGTGAACTCGCGAAATCTCGGAATCGCGCGAACGAGAACGATCGTTCGCGTCGCGGTATCCGTGCCAGAGGCGAAAGACGAAGAGGAAGAGGTTGGACGCGGTACTCGTGTAGTTTGTTGCAGTTTGTCCCTGAGTCGACGATAAAAGCAGCTCCAGTTCGCTTCGGTTTCTTTGAAATTCGCGAATCGATCGTTTCCGCGATGTGTCTTTCGTGTACGATCTCGATCGATCGCATATTCTTCTTCTTCTTTCTCATTTGTTCATGTGAAATTTATAATTGATCGATCGTGTTTTTCTTAAAATTTTAACTTGTTGCTCGTAATTGCAATTGATGAATTTGTATAAACAATTTTTCGTGTACAATCTCGACTGATCATGCTTTTTCCTATATTTTTACTTGTTAAAACGAATTAGAATTTATTGCTCTTGAAACTCGTTCAGCGTTGATCAATCATACTCTTCTAAAATTTGTTGCTCGCTAGTGGATCGCTTGATCTCTTGTAACTTTCTCTTATCCTCCGTTCGAATCTCCGACCAATTACCTAGCAATCGTTCACCCGGTTATCTCATTGTTTTCTTTATCGTCATCCGTTCGTTTGCATCCGAAATTCGTGACTGACAGCCGAATCCACGGATGCGTTTATCAACCGGAAGATGATGTCCAAATGATCAGGGTAGCCAAAGGCAAATGTTGGTACAGCTGTGTTTGACGTTACCGCGATGCCAAGAGATCGATAAGTATACATATTCCATTATCGCGCAATTAATTGTAAGAATAACTGTGAAATAAATTCCAAATTTAATCGTCCATCAAATTTAATATCGGGAAATTCTTCGTTGTAATACTACGAAATTCTTGTGACATCGATCGATTAGTTCTGCTTTGACAGAAGACGATTAGTGTTGGAATCTAATAGTAGAGAATTCTCCTAGTAGTTATAATACTACGAAGATGATTGATGATTAGGATCGTCATTAGGATCTAATACTACAAAGTTCTTGTAAATAGTATCAGTCAGTTCTACTTTGGTAAAAGGTGGTTGATGATCATCGTTAGAATCTGAAATACTACAAAATTCTTCGTTGTGACATTGCAATAATCTCGATCAATCAGCTCTACGCTGACAGTAGGAAATAGTCGATGACTATCATTAGTATCTAATCCAATTAGTAGGAAATACTTGCGGTATCGATCGATCGGCTCCACTTTGACACAGCGACACTACAAAACTCTTCGTTGAAATACCGCGAGATTCTTTCAATATCAAATTTTGCTTCGACAGGAGAAAATGGTCGAGGATCGGCATTAGGAGTCGGTCGAAGAGGATTATCATTAACCCATTGTCTTGAGTGACTAGATCGTAATCAATAATCGATAACTGACCGAGGCGAGTAATCTGACGTTCACGTGACACGTTTGCGTAGTTACATGCCGGCAGTAAAGGTATAGCCCGCCATAAACTCGAGTCAAGTAGTCTTAATTAAGCCACTTTGACATAATTAACCGCATCTCTCAGAATTTGCTCTCGAACCGATCGATGTCGACCGCGTTCGATTCTACTCTCGGTTCTCCACGGACGGAGAACAGACGGTTCGTTAATGCTCGCTTAATGGAATTCACCGTTTCTGTTTGCCCCCCGTTACGTGATCAGGATATTCGCGTTAATTGACGACCGCGTAAACATATAAATATGGCGGACGCTCGCCATCTCGGTGGTGGCCGGCTTCCTTTCAATTGTTCACCGAGTCGTTTCTTAATCGGACTAGACTCTACAATCGAGAAATTGAAATTCAGTTCGGTCAATTTTTAACGAAAAGAAAGAATTTATAGAAAATAAATACGGGCTCTCAGAATGGAAAAAATTATAAAATTCGAGAGATTTAACTCTAAAATTCGATTTAACTCTAAAATTCGACTTAACTCTAAAATGGAAAAAATTATAAAATTCGAGAGATTTAACTCTAAAATTCGATTCAACTCTAAAATGGAAAAAATTATAAAATTCGATTTAACTCTAAAATAGAAAAAATTATAAAATTCGATTTAACTCTAAAACTCGATTTAACTCTAAAATTCGATTTAACTCTAAAATTCGACTTAACTCTAAAATGGAAAAAATTATAAAATTCGAGAGATTTAACTCTAAAATTCGATTCAACTCTAAAATGGAAAAAATTATAAAATTCGAGAGATTTAACTCTAAAACTCGATTTAACTCTAAAATTCGATTTAACTCTAAAATTCGATTCAACTCCAAAATGGAAAAAATTATAAAATTCGAGAGATTCAACTCTAAAATTCGATTCAACTCTAAAATGGAAAAAATTACAAAATTCGATTCAACTCTAAAATTAACAAGTCAACTTTGTTAGCTCTTTCGAGCTACATTTTAAATTTCGGAAGATATTCAAAGGACGAAGATTCGAAGCGTTTTGAGAGAATAAGAGGATCGACAGTGAAAAGATCTAGAGAGAGAAGATATTTCCAATGATCCGGTTCCTGCGTCGAGGACGACAGAAGTTGGAAAAGAAACGACGAAAATTGTTTTCGCGCTAAATTTTAATCCTCCGTCTATCAAAGGGGAAAGGTTGAAATAACGATCTGGCTCGGGGCGGTTCCCGGTTATTCATTTCCTGCAGAAAAGTCGAGAGGATCTTGCCAGATCTTCCACTCGCGGAAGTGTTAGGAAGGTTATCGAAGGCTCTCCTCCTGCCGGTACCTCGATTGTTCCGGTCGTGCGATATGTAAATTTCGCCGACGTCCGACGAGAGAAAGTTGCCAAATCATAAAACTTTCCAACTCCATTGCTAATATTAGAGTTCCATCGCGGCCGATCTTAAAGCCACGAGGCTTTGGCTACGTTAAAGAGGTTCAATCTTCGAAATTATATTAATCCAGTGTGATATTCGGAGCTTTGGTTTGCTTGTTTGGATTGGCCAAAAAGTGATTGCTCTTTTTCCGACATACATTTTAAAACTTCAATGCCTGACTATTCGAGCTCGTTTTAGAAAAAGAAAATACACGATCTCGCCAATTGTTTGTTCGGCGTCAATTTCAAAATGGAAACTCAAAAAGGTATATTTTTGCTGTAGAAAATTCTACATCTCGGCAATGTTTCATTCATGAGCGCGAAAGTGTCCGACCAATTTGTTCGCAGTGCGTCGCAGCAGCACAGAAGAAGATCGATTCCTCTCGTTTCGATTCGCCCGTTTAATCCTTCCATCGTTCAAGGCTTTTCAAGGCCGCTGCTTGTCGAAAATCGAGGGAGAGGCGTGCGATGTCGCGCGACTCGCCAAGATGGAGAACGAGAGCGCCTAATTCGGCACGAAACGAAATTTCGCGGAGGGGGGGAGAGAGCGAGGGGCAAGTCCGATTTCGTTCGCCGCGAAATCCGATTTCGATGCAAATCTGCCACTTGCAGGCGCAGTTTTCGACGATCCTTTCCCTGGATTACGCGAGAGCTCGCCGCAAAGGATAAAAACCTGGCTGCGCTCGCCGCTGATCGAAAATCGATCCTCGCCGAGAAAAACATAATATCCGCATTTTGATCGCGTTAACGCACGCGGAAAAAGAGGGGGAAAAACCTAACGATCTCGCGTGGGTAAAAACCAAATGGAAATTCGACTCTCGTCGTATCGCCGTTTCGATAACAAAGCGAGCAACGAGTCACCCGATATTTATCAGTCTCTCTAATGAGATCCGCGACGATGAAGAAGCTTCTTGCCGATATTCCGTGCAGACATTCGACACGCTGTAAAATTTCGCAGATTTTTCAATAAAATCTGACACTTTGTAAAATTGTTTTATCGCGCTAGTACGACAACACCGATAACAAAATACACTGTCAAAGTTATGACAGCGAATGATATTCCTCAGGCGACACGTTCCTTTACAATCGTCAGTTTCACAAACACAAACGCGAGAATTTCAAAAAGACATCGAAGAGATCGCGATGTTGGATTCACTCACAGACGAGAGCAGGATTTGCACGAAACAAATTTGAAAAAACACGCAATCGAGCATAAAAATTTTGTCTATTCGACGGACGAACGATTTACGAATTGAACTGTTTATTTCTCCGACGCAGGCATCAATCTCTCGGCGTTGCGTCAATTTGACACGAACGGTACACGGACGAGGAACGAGCGAGGGGTCAAAGTTGAGAGCGACTGCTGCAACAAAACGGTAGAAATTTATCGGCGAATAAAAGGGCCATTTGGGGGTGGGGATCGCGAACACGAGAGCGGCTCGTTAGGAACATCTGCACAGCTTCGTGACGAACATCGGCTTTCGCCGGAACGAGCCGCGTCGTCATCGCGGGCTAATTGAATTTGCGTTGAACGAAAGTTTACAGGTAGCTGCCCGGCCGAATTAAAACCGGTCGATCCGGGCTGAACAAGGGTCCATCGGAAAATGTGGACACCGATACATTTCGACACCGTACTCGTTCGCTTCGATCGCTTTCGATTTTTGCGCCCCTTCTTGTCGAGACTCGCAAGACTAGACCGGAAGCTAGAGTGTCGGTGGAAACAACCTAGCCTCGCGAAAACGAGGCGTGCATAAATCCGATTCGACGCAGAGAGACAGAGAGAGAAAGAGAGAGAGAGAGCTCGTTTTCGATTTCGAGCGAGTGGACATCGTTACCGAATCCATTGATCGGATCTGCATTTTAACTGGATTTTACAAGACTTAACCGCGTCGTTCCGATACAGGTTGGCACGAAACGAGTATGAAAAGGGACGGGGGGATTCACACACGCGCGCGCGCGAAAGAGAGACAGAGAGACAGAGAGCAGAGCAGAGCAGAGCAGAGAGAGAGAGAACACGAAACGACGACGTGGAATCCTCGTTTTCAACCGGCGAACAATATGCCATCCAATCATCGGGCCCGGAGATATTGCACCTGATGGCGAAACAAGTTTACGCTGATTTCAAAGGAGTCGCAGTCCACCGACTGCAAGATAGCAATCGGTTCTTTCTCGCCTCCCCCCGCCTCGCTCGCGTTCCCGTTTCGGCTGGATTAAGGGTTAGTCCGGGTGAACCGGTCGCCCGGCCCGAGAAAACGAGAGGATTATTCGCCCGGCAAGTGAATTTTCCAGCGAATTCGAGCGAAGCGACGAAACACAGAGAGAGAGAGAGAGAGAGAGAGAAAGAGAGAGAGAGACGTGACTGAAGAGAGAAGGCGACTTAGCGACTGGGAATTGATGCGAAACTACGATCGCAAATTTGATTCCCCGGGTTGCATAGATCTGTCTTCTTTGCAATTCCAAGCGAGCCCCCGGCAAATTGTCATCGAAGACGGAAACAAGTTTCTGTCCCATCGAGCAGACACTGCTTCGCCGTTTCTCGGGCGGCGATGAGGACTCGATCAATTTCGTTGCGTTAATTGAGTTAGAACGCGTCGTCGACAGGCGATCGCGCAATGCCAACGCGGCTCTCGTTTATTCGCGGGCAAGGGGCGGGAAAAAAGGAGTTGCGTTCTCGTTCAATTTCCGATAAAGACGTGTCGCCGCCGACGTAAATTGGCAGGAGAGGGAGTTGGAGATCAATTTGCGACCCTTGCGGATACCTCCTTGTATTAATTCATTCCCGGCGGGAGTGATGTATCCCCGGCGAGATTCGGACGAAATTAATCAAACGTCAGAACGGATGAAGGAACGTTCGACGTCGGACGAGTTCTTATAAATGTCGAAACGGGATCGCGTCCAACTTTCATGGCGCTCTTCTTAGCTAGAATTTGTCTAAAATAGGATTTTAGGATTCAGACGTCTCTCTCGAGTTTCGTTGATTCTGACACCAGTAGCAAATTTTTATTTGCTGGAAAAAGTAGTCTCCTTGCAAATATATTAACTGTAAATTCAAGAGTCTCGTAAATTTCGTCTCAGCAATAAAAAGCAACAAAAATTTATTCTTATATTTTTTTTATTGTACATAAACAAGTGGAGAAGATGACAAAAAAATGGAGACAGACAGAAACTCGCTGTCCAATTTCGTTGGCGGAATCGCGGGAACAATAGGGATTACGCGCTTCTTATCATATTTGCGAGATTAGAAATGGGACGGCGCGCGAATTATTCTAACGTGGAAACAAAGATGAGATGTGGGTTAATGCTGGAGAGAATGCCCGCATACATTCATTAAAGCGGTGATACCTGCTCGCAACTTACGTAATGTAATTTAGCAGGTGCCGCTGCGAAACTAGCCCGACACTCCTATCCTCATTAGCATCCTAGTTCTCATGTATTTACTAAAATGATTGGTAGCCGGCGAAATTGGCTGGCTCTTCGAAATCCAAACCCCTCGAACCCCATTCTACTTCCTCGCCCACCCCCTTTCTCACGCTCGCCAGTTTCGTGACTGGTAACCATGAATTGTTCCGCGAGCCAGCGTGTAATTTGCTCTCGCCATTTTCGACCAGTTCTCTTCTTTCGGCCCTGTCCCTCCGATCGATAATTTTCCGCTGACCTATTTGAAAATATTCAGCTGCGAAAGCTACGAATTTCCTACCAATGCACAAACATCCTCGATGTTAGAAAGAAAAGATGTATAATGTCGATTGACGATGATTGATAGTCCTCCTTTATATAGTGTATTTATCCAGGAAAGCTTAGTCATTCGTGACCTAATTTTTTTACCATTCTTTCGGAATTTCAAAAATTTCGGATTGATCGATAAAGTTTTTATTATATCGCGTGATCATTCTTTTGATCAAAATTTGCTTCGAATCCAGGTTAGTTGCCTATAGAGGGTTGAAAGAAAGAATCGATCGAGCAGGTAAAAATAAAAGAGAAAAATTGGAAATTTCTTTCGTTCGGCAATTTTGACAAGCAAGCACGTTATACTGTGCCCTGAGCGTCTAGCGATAATGTTGTTCAACGTTGATTAGTCGGACCTCGAAATTGACTACACTTCAATCAGGCAAATTATATCAAATACAACATTTAAAAGACAAACACGCGAAATCGAATGAACGAGATTTATTAATTATACGAGTAGATTAATTGGATGAACGGAATTCCGATACAGCGAGTTTTCCCCGTTCGCGGAATATCTGCTTTTTCTTTCACCCTGTGCCCTGTATCCACACGCGGAATTAAAACCTCTCTTGACGAGTAATTGACCATTTATCTGGCCGTGTTTGTACTTTTGGATGCAGGAAGCGACCTCGAAAAACAAATAGCATTTTTCTTCCGTGTAGCGAAATCATTGCAAGACTGCAAGCATCAACAAAATTATTTTAATTTAATAAATTACAAAATTAAAAATTAACACGTTCCGGACGAGTATATTTTCATTTTATAAAATAAAGATTAAAAAATTTTCTCAATTTGGCAATTTTCAAATCCTGCTTGATGTAATAACTTACAACTAAAAAAACATCAAATTTCTTCTTGATGATTTCATCAACGCAGTCTGAGTTGCGCATTAATACAGAAAATTAATATGCTAAGTTTTTATGAATTTAAGCGTTAAATGGCTTACGGAATACACATAATATAAAACTGCATGATTCTGAAATGCCTAGAAGCAACTTTTTTGCCATAAAATTTTATTAATATGCAAACATTTGAATCGATACAAAACAAATTACAGGCGCGATCGCTCAGTGCCAGACAACGCCACTCCTACTCCACGCCCCCTCACGGATCACGTGACCCAAATCAACCAATCGCTAATTTTCGTTGCACTAGCGTTGCACTTGAAGAGGCCCGATTTTCTAGGTTACCGCCGCTAAAATCACTTTCAGTGATAAAAAGAAATATATAAAATATCCAAAGTGTAGAGTCTCTTTTAAAATTTGGCACATAAAGCACTCTATTATTTCTTTTCTTTTCTTACTGATTATACCTGATCCCAATTTTTTACACTAATTCCAATGATACGAATTTACATGAAAATCTGCTAACGTGCAGTTTGCTCGAAAAGGATCCAAACATCCTGCGATCCTTCTTGCATCCAACAGTACATTTTCTTTCCGAGGCATTCTTCGCGTTTTCCCAACGATTTTGCTTCTCCTCTTGGAATACCAAGACGACCCTTCTTTCTCACTCGTGCGTGTTACATGATCGTAGTGTAACGGCGCACATGCATCAAATATCTTACACCCGACATTTTTCGCCAATGCCACTGCGATGTCCTTCCCCGAGAGAGAGAGCGAGCGAGAGAGAGAGAGAGAGGGAGAACGATGAAATTCTCAGACGATTGCCGGAGAATTTCATTTTATCAAAAGTGTTCAAACCCGCATACCTGACCCGTCTACCATTTCTACCGTCTCGTTGGACAAAAAGAATTCGCCTTTATCCACGAGAGAAAGAGAGAGAGAGAGAGAGAAAAGAAATCCAAAACTCACGCTCACTTTTTCTCACGTCAGAATTCCCGTGAAAGTATTTAATCGCGTCGGCACGTCTCACTCGTACAACGAACACTGCGAAGAATGCTCGTTAATTTCTCTATTCTATTAAGATGGAATCACGCTCGTGGTCGTTCGCTTCAACTTGATAACGGGAGTTGGACGAGTTAACTCGTTTGGAGTTTCAATTTCTTAATATCTGACTGTAATTCTATCCGATTAGTTTGCCTATATTTATAGACATGGATTCTTCGGAACATCTCAAATAATAAGATACAAATTGATCGTATTTATCAGACAACTAAATTGTGGATTTGAAAAAGTACGCGAAATGTCGAAATATCGGGGTTTAATAGGCAAACCAAATTTTGTATCGAAAGTATAAATTTGCAGTAACATTTTTGAATACTTGAAAAATATAATATTACAATATAATTATTATCTTATTTCAATTATGATATATCGAATTACTTTGTTTTCAATAGTGCACCATCAAACAGCATCAAACTTGAAAATTGAACAAAAGCAAACTCTCTCAAACCTGATTATTATGTGTTTCAGACATTTCCAAGATACAGATTGATCGTGGATTTTAAGAAATGTATAAAATATCGAGAAATTGTGATATTTAATAAACTCAAATTTTCCATCAGTCCATACTTTTTTGCTTCTGTTTGTACAAACGCAAATTTGCGTAAAAGTCTAATAATAACATTGGTGGGATACTCGAGTGTTTAAAAAACACTCTATCGTTTTGTAAATTATTTTCAAAATTATTTTCGTATTTTCAGATCTAGCAAATTGTGCTTGTTAATCTTAGGCCTCGCAATTATAAATAATGATGTTCTTATCAATCTCAAATCTCACGATAATTGTAACTTATCTTCGACCATCGTTTTCGCATTAGCGTGAAAAATGTGCAACAGTCAGGGAAAGGGAGAGATTAATCTCCGAGGCTCGCATTAATTTCCACGGAACGAGTTTTTTGGTTTTGATAGCCGGGGCCGCGCAAACGACGCCCAGCTCGGAATAACTTTTTCAACCCGGCGAAAGTTTTCACGGTGCAACTGAATTTTTCGCGCTCGGTCAGCTTCGCGTTTCACCGTGCCGAATCCCAAAAAAAGCAACGTTTGAAAACGAAATGTTTTTCGGCCAACTGCAGCGTTTTTTTTTTCCCCCCGTCGCCGACAAATATGCAAATAAGGGAGCCGGTCTTTTTTTTATCAACAAGATAATTTTCACTCTAAACGATCTCTCGAGATCGAAGATGAAACAAAAAGGTAGTCACTTGGTCGTTTGCTTTTAATTTTCTCTTTTCGGTTTAAGAAACACAACGAGTCTGATAATGATAAAAATTTGAGCATTAATTAGTTGGTTGGTTTATCAGTTGTTTCTCGTTTCGCCAAACGCAACGTTTCCTCGAATGCTGTTAATTAAAAACAACGAGCTAGTTAGTGATATCGTGTAGCAAGCTGGTATCTATAGAGATAATCGTTTCATACACACGATGTTGCGTTAATTATCAAACGATCCGTCGGCTAAAAGTTTGAAAGTACGTCCTGTAAATAAAATCGTAGATCTTCCAATATCAATAGTGACTTCCTTGCCTGCAGCATCCAAAAGTTTCTTCCCAACTATTTCTCTTTAATGATACATCGCAACAATTTTTATTTCATTGTTTTAAAAATTTTTTTGCAAAATTTGTAAATTTTACGAATTTATTTTAGCCTACAGGAAACAACACGTGTCTGTTGTCAAACAGTACGCAAGAATTAACGTTTGACAACGCGATATCGAAACCAAGACGCAGCAAAAATAAAAACTTTCGACCAATATTGCGTAACAATTTCCCGTCGCGTCGTTCGCACATTCATATTCATAGCGTCGGTGTTTGGCGGGAAAAAAATCGGCAGAAATTGCAACTGGCTGGCAAAACGAGTCAACCGACTGATCAGCAAACCTCGGACGGACTCGCGTGGATCGATGATAAACGGAATTTCTATCGAGCGGAGAACAGACAGATGAAAGAAAGAAATAGGAGAAAGGATCGGGCGTACGTCGAAGATTGCTTTTCGTTGGTTTTCTGCGCATCGCGGCACGTGGGTGATTACCGATGACTGCCGAGAGGCCGCGGTTGTTTCCTTTGCGTTGCACCCTTTATGCTCCGCCCTTGTGTCCCCGCGTTTCCACCGGTTACCAACCGGGAACATCGGTGAATTTGTCCCGGAGTTTCCGCATTGTCGTTGTCGTTTGGACGGCAGATAAGAAACAATGACGGGGGGGAATCGCGAGCCTTTTCGCGTTTTCTATTTGCCGCGTCGTCGGCCTTTTGTTCAGATTCCAAGGGGGTCGAAACACCTTGTCGCTCGTCCGCGACTTCTCGTTCGGCGAAACTGGGTCATTTTTTCCGAAAGACAGCCGGGCGTCATTCGGAACGCAGCTTGGCGGTAGCCTCGTTCGGAGCATCCGTACCGTGAACATTTCTAATTTAGAAAGGGGTCGCCATCGTGTCGTTTCCACGACGGATTTATCGAGGTTCTTCTTTTTTTTTCTTTTTCTTTTTTTTTTTTTGGGGGGGGGGGGCAAAGCTTGAAACGTGCTCTCGTCTGGAGTGTTGTCCTTTGAATTATCCCTCTGGAAGGGAAATTCTGAGACCTCTCTTTTGTGTATTTCGTACATTATGTTTGAAAAAAAAGAATTTGAGAAAAAAAGAAAACCTTTCAGATTTCGACGAAAAGGGGAATACTCACAGTTCAAAGTACGTCATCCGGTATAAAATGCTTCTTTTTAACCCGTTTTAATCTATTTTACGCGGCCCGAACTGGATCATATTATATTTCAATAGATGTTGTTCAAAAACATGCACGGTTCTGAAACGCTCGCTTTTAATACCCAATATAAATCTACGGCCTTTTAAAAAAATAATGAACATTCTCCACATGCATTAGTAAATGCAAGTGAAAACGTGTCACGGGTAATTGTTTCTTTGCAAAAAGAAAAACCCTTGAAATATCTAAACAATAGTTATGCACTGTGTACGCAGAAAGTAAAGGAAAAGGCGTGAACTATTTATTCTCTGGATGAAACACGTTCGATTGTCTCAATCCGGAAACACTACTGGGTAATTCGGCAATAAATAAACGGGTGTTAATTGGAGGAAATGCGAGAGCAGGGCGGAATTTTTTTTAATTACCGCGAGGGGCGCGTGCAGGGGAGCGCGGCGCCGATTTTAAAAAGGCGCGTAATCATTAAAGAGAGAAAGGGGGATGGAGAAATTTCTCGAAAGCCGGATTTAGCGACTGCATTTTCGCGTAATGATCCGCGCAGTGGATTCGCGGCAACAAAAAAAAGGGGGAAAAAAAGGAAAAGAGAGCTAGGCTGCTGGCTGCAGCAGACTCTTGGCCTACATGCGAAGATACGGGGTGGAAAAAGGACAGTCGCCGCGGGTTGACTCGTTCCCTCTCTCGTTGAAATATCGACCGGGAACCCGTGGATGACTCCATCGGGCCGCTTTTAAATCATCGCTTCGGTATTGAAACGTCGACGAGGAAATCAGCGAGGAGAAAAGAGAGAGAGAGAGAAAAAAGGAAAGGGAAAAAGAAAGAAATATTTCGTCTCGGCGACAGCGCGAGACTTTGGTCGGTCTCGCTGTGCATTCGACCTTCTAATTCGTGTCGCGAAAAATTAATGAATTTTTTTCTCGGCGAATGCACACGGCGAAAAATTGCGGAGATTAATAGTGGTATCTCGCCGGGGTTTCCACGGTTGCTGAAACTTTCAGTTTTCTAGCTTTTTCGACGCGATCTTTGGAAGTTTTGCTACGCTTGTTTTAAAACGGAACTGAGAGTAATTGGGGGCAAAAGAGTAATTTATTGAAAGTACGTCTACATTAAATAATCAAAGTTTAATTATAAATGAAACGCGTGTCAAATAGTAGTCAAATTAAATTCAAACGAATCCCATTAATTCAATCTTACGTGGATACTGACACTGATAAAATTACAGCCAATTTCATTATTAAATAGCTGTGAACTTAAGTGTATCTTAGTTGAAATTAAACGACTGCGAAATATGTATATATGAAATGATTTATACAGACTTCACGAAGCCATCAACTAACTGATATTTATCGAAAATCAAATTAAAATTTAAAAATGTCGAAAAAAAATTAACACGAAAAAAAAACGTTCGTTGGAAAATAATAGAATTGCATCGAGGGTCCAATTATTTTTTGCATCATATTTGAATATACGAATTTCAGAAATTATTTATCTGTCGACGATGTTCTCAAGCTTTTCTCAGAGAAGATCCAAGAGACTCTTCCGCGGAAGTTGCATGACCGATGAAACGAGAGGAAGCGCGTTCAGCTTGCGGTGATCTCTGTGCGGTGGCGCGAAACGAGAAACGACACGGACCCGTGAAAACGGTCGGTTGAAATGACAACGTTCCACCTTCGTCGCTCCATTTGCACCGGGGACAATCGTCCTCGTTCGTTACGGTGGTCGTTCTTGTTGCACGATTGCACCCAGGAGATGAGCAGCCAAACCGAGCCAAACACGGCGGAACGATCGTGCCAAAGAGCGTTCATTCTCGTCTTACGCGCGCACGGGACGATCCATCCAAGATTATTACTTACCGCGAGGAAAACTAAGTGTTACAGAGTGTTTGAGAGAGTACGACGCAAATCAAAAAAAAAAAAAAAGAAGAAAGAAAGAAAGAGAATTGATTGATAACCTCGATCGAATTTAGACTTGCACGCTCGAAGCGCGCCAGCATGGAAGCTCAATTACGAAGCTCGTCGAATTTTTATCATCTTCGTTTGATCTCCGAACCGTCGAACCTCGACGAAATAGGCCAGGTCGAATTCGAGATGGAGGGATCCGCAGGAGGCGGACAGGATAGGATAGACAGAGATCAGTGTCGAGTGAAATAAGTAAATTTAATTAAAGCCCGGTATGATGGATGAACGAGCGGACGTACGGTCGAGTGGACAAAGAGATAAGTGGATTTCATTTTCAACCTCTGGAAAACGAATTTTTCGGAAGGCCACGTGTGTATGTGTATACGTGTGTGTGTGTGTGTGTATGTGTATGTGCCAACCGGCCACCGTGAACGAGTCACAAACGAGAGATAAGACGAGGCACGCGTAGGCGGGATCCTCTTTGCAGATTGTAAACGTACGCTGTACAAACGATGAGACAAAGAATCTTCACGCTGCGGCGACTAATTGTAAGCGAAGAGGAACGATTAAGTGGCCTATCATCCAGTGTGATTAATTAATTGAAAGAGATAAAAAGAAAGAGAGAGAGGAAAAGAAAAGAAAAAGCTAGGAAAAAACGAAACGACTTGTACCCCAGTACGATCCGTCTCACTGAAAGGCCCAGAAGCAACTGTTCTGACTAGACGAAACAAAGACGACTTTTTTGCCAAAAAATTGCATTGATATGCAAAACAAGTTACAGGCGCGATCGCTCAGTACCAGACAACGCCACGCCTACTCCAGGTCTATTCCACGCCCCCTCGCGAGTCACGTGACCCAAATCAACCAATCGCTAATTTTCGTTGCATTACCCCGATTTTCTGAGTTACCCCCGCTAAAATCACTTTCAGTGATAAAACGAAACGAGTTTTATTACCGGCCGGGTTCCGGCCAATTATGCAGCCACTCTCTGCTAATAAAATTTCGCTCTCTCGACGCGGTCAAATTTCCTCCGACGAATAAATCCGCGGAAAGGAGCTAATTTTTCGAGCAAACGAAGTTGAGGTAACAACGAACAAATTTTCGAATTTCGGTCTGGCTTGTGTCCGAAAGCGTGGCGAGAGAGTGGAAAAGGGGGGAAAGCGGCGCTTCGGTCAGGTGTCAGCCGAGGGAACAGGTCGGGGAATAAAAACAGAAGTGGGGTAGGCTGGATGGAGGAAAAGGGAACAGCGGGGGGAGAATGAACGTCGTCTCTGGCTCGGACTTCAAAGTACCTTTCTACCTCGCGGAAACCAGTGCCGAGGGAAACAGTGCAAATAGAAGGGATGAGATAGCACGTAAAGAAAAGGGAAAATGGTAGACGGCGCCGGGACAGAAGTAGTATTAATTTCCTCGAGCCCGGAGGTCCTGGCACATCATTCTCCTGGCAGACAGCAGGAAAGACGAATCCCTTTCGCTTCCCTTCAACCGACTCTTCGTCTGCCTTCTCGATATTGCCGACATTATATATGCCAGAGTTACGCCCACTGGCTCGTGCGATCCTGATCCAAAACGCGTGCATACACAGTTCCCAACGTAACGACGCGGATTTCCTGAAAATCACCTTCCAATTGAACGATTCCAGCTAGTTTTCCCCCCTTTTTTTCTCTATTTTTTTGTGCCATCATCGCGTCCCAAGAAAGAAAGAGAATGAAATCGATTCGACTGTCGTTCGTGAAAATCCTGTCATGTAAATCTCACTCTCGATGGAGGCCTGTCACGTCTCGTCTGCAACGGGCTAGATGTTAAGCACTGACGGACGTACGAACGAATAATAACGAGGCAGCGCGGCGCAGAGAGGATTTTTCTTCAAATCTGATTGAATTTCACGAAACGCAATGCCAATTTCGATTATTGGAAACGTGAAGTGATATCGCGCGTGTTTGTGTAATGCGTACGATGGAAAATATTTATATTGATATTAGGTAGAATTGACCGCTCCAGCAATAGTTGCCATGCAGTTTTTCTGTTTGTTATTTAGACTTGGTTAGTTTTGATTTGCTCCTGCCTTTTTAAATATCAATGATGACGAGTACAAAGTTTTTGTCGAATCGAATCGAAAGCCTCCTGCACGAGCCATCCGCGCAAGTTACAAGTGGTAAGATCATAAAGAATCCTCTCTCTTATAATTTCGCAATTCTGCGGGATAAATGTAATTTATTGCCACCAGATTGGCTACCGTTCCGCAATCTGCAACAACTTGTTACTTGTAATTTGCAAAGTTTGCGAGAACACTCTGCTCTGTTCAAGCAACACCTGCACAGCCGCGCGATGAAACAAAGACACGGATTTATTAAGAAATCGCGTGCAAATCGCGGGGAGCTCGTTCCCTCCTTAAACGATTCGCGGCAAGTGGGGCAATTTTTTCACAGTTCGTAAACACTCGGCCCGTGTTTATTCGCATTGTGCGGGAGACAAATCTCCCCCCTGTGTTTGGCCATTAATTCCTCCGGAAATCGAGACGAACGAGGGAGAAGCTAAGAGCAGGCGACTAACAGATTCGCAAACAGCTTTCATATTTTTACGCGCGTCGCCGTCGAGGACGAGGGTGTCGCGTTTCTCGTTGAAAAAAAAAAAAGGAATAAAACGAACGGTCGGGATGTGTTTCCGTTGTAAACACGATTTCTCACCCTGTCTCGTTCGACGGAGCAATCGCTTAATCTTTCGGTAAACTAATAAAACTTCATTATTTTCGTGGTATTTCCATTCAAGGGCTTCGATTCGTTCGTTCCTCTTTTTTTTCTTTCTTTTTCTTCCCCAGTTTGATTGTCAAGTCGAAGGTGAATTCGATCATAAGTATCAAATCGAGTTGATTCGACGAGAATTTTGGAACTTGAGAACGCTTCCTTCCGAGAGGAGGATCTTCGACTTGATGTTTCACTTATTGTTAGCTCAAAGAATTCGCAGCTATGTGAATTCGACCTCCTTATCGGAGGATATTGATCACCGTAACCAACGATTCACGGGGGGTAATCGATCATGGGAGAGCGTCCATTAGTGGAAAATTCGGGCGACGGTTCAAAGGTTTGGAAAGTAAGAACGGAAGCTGAAAGAAATTGTTACATTTTCATTCGAAAGTTTCGGTTCCTCTTTAATATTAATGCCCGAGTGGCAAAGAAGCCACGGCAAAGAACCATTGTCGGAATAACGATTGATGGAACGATCGATTATCGGAAGATCGATTAATGGAAATTTTGAGGGCGGCCTGTTTTTAATTGTAAAGACGAAGATTGGAAAACAGAGAAGGAAAGAAATTTCTTTGCCGATCGACTTCGGTAAAGGAAGAAAACTGCACAACTTGTACTGGAGTACAATTCGTCTTATTGAAAGCTCCAGAAGCAACTGTTCCGACTAGAAAATGAAGACGACTTTTTTGCCATAAAATTTTATTAATACGCAAACATTTGAATCGATACAAAAAAACAAATTACAGACGCTCAGTAGCAGACAACGCCACTCGAGGTCTAGTCCACGCCCCCTCGCGAATCACGTGACCCAAATCAACCAATCGCTAATTTTCGTTGCATCAGCGTTGCACCTGAAGAGGCATTTTCTGAGTTATCCCCGCTAAAATCACTTTCAGTGATAAAAAAAAAAAGCAAAGAGAATTCCTCGAATTTGTGACAGTCCTTCCTCGGACTAACTCACCATCAGTTGCAAAGAATTCGTCACAGCGATCGATTCTCGAGACTTTCCTACAGCGAGATACTAATATTCGTTGGAAGCTTGACGTACTACCGCAATGGTTTATAAACTCGAAGGGAATAGCGTTGCAGCTATCAGGCTGATTTACAATGTTTGCTCCCAAGGGTAAACCGTTAGTTTCTCGTCGTCTATTATCCCGATGGTTTGTACACCGAGCATAATCTAAATGGAAGGAAGGGAACTAAACGCGGACAAAGCACCGACTACTTTTTAACGCGCGGCTACGTATAATCATCCCGGAAATATCAACTATCGTCTGTGAGCTAATCAAGCAAGAAAGAAGAAACGATACAAAGTGACTATGCTATTATCTGTGCTATTACTATCTTATGCTGTTACTATTATTCTACACTTTAATTTCTACACCCTAATTTCTACGTACAAAATAGACACACAAATAGACAACAAAATATCTTTTTATACACAAGTTTGAGCAGAATCTTTACAACCTGATTTAAATACCTTCGCGAGTAAACCGAACAAAATAAGGAAAGAAAAGAAAAGGCAAAAAGAGGGACTATTAGATGGACGTTACACATTTTCTTTTCTGCTTTCGTTTTGCAGGAGCCGTTGGTGGCGAAGGCGGAGACGAAGATGACAAGGAGAAAGAAGAGGAGGCCGAGAGAGAAAGGCAAGAAGCCATCAGGGAGGCTGAGGAACGAAGGAAGGAGAAGCATCGCAAAATGGAAGAAGAGCGGGAGAAGATACGGCAGGAAATCAGGGACAAGGTATGAGAGATAACGCCGTTTTCGTTCTGTCTTTCTTGCCTCTGTTCTCGCCTCGCGCGAAAAGGTGCCGCGTAAAAGGAAAATCAACTTTCGAAGAATTATACATCGAGTCAGCGTTAATTCCATTTCGCTCGGCGAAATTCAAAGGCTTTCGTTAAATGGCCCGGTCTCTTGGAACAGAAACTAGCAGAGCCGGGCCGGGCTGGCTCTCTCTCGCTTTCCCGCGCGATATAATAAACAAGAGTTTCGCAAACGTTGGTCCGTTCCTCTGTGAAACTGCCGATTGTTCGGCAACTTCGTCCCGAAACGACTTTTGAAAACGCGCTCTCGTTCCAACTTGCCTTTCGTTTCGATCAGCTTCGGTTCTAATCTGATTTCTCCGAGAGGAAATTCACCGTTCGTAGCACGAGAACTTGAAATATCGGCGAATAATAAAACAAAAAGTACTCACCTATATTCCGTTTTTTTTATTAATAATTTACCGATCAATCTAGCCAAAAGCTACGATTTCTTCTTTATTTATAATTTGCTGATAATTATAACGAACGTGTACATTTGGTGTTGTATAAAATAGTATAATATCTGAACAGATGCTTGCAATAGAGCGAAAGCTATGATAATGACGTAAGAAGAAATTTCTGAAGACGATCTTAAATAATTCACAAACTAGACATTTTATTGCTTCTTACGAAAATTTAAAAGATGATGGAAGATATTATTTTTCTAGAGATTGAAACTACGTATCATCAACTCTCGTATATTATACTTGTTCCAGCAATGCGCGTTAATGATTGTTTTAAATTTAAACGATATCACATATTTAGAAAGATACGATCAACAAAATTTCCCTTCGAATGATTATTTCCAATGCCACATCATTTTATTTGAAGTGATGCATCGTAAATGAATAAAAAAATAAAAGCTTGTCGAGGACAATGGTATTGATACGTACCAACAAATTCATACTTTCTTGTCGAACGGGATAACAGGAAAGGACAGATGATTTTTTTAAATTTTCTCGTAGAGTTTCATTCGCCTCTTGTAATATTTTCGAAATACATCTCTGAACAGTACGCGCAATTTGACTAGATACACGACGCGAATTCCAGCCGAAACGCGGCAAAAAGAAGCTCGCGCTCGTATCAAAGCCAATCCGCGCCTCTGTTCTCAACAGCCTCAAAGAAAGCGAGCTCGTTCGGGATACGCGCGCTGAATGGCAGAGCAACTGGAAAGCCGTATGAAAGATAAAATACTCCGGATCGAAAGTCTCGCGCTTATTTACAAACGTAGACTGTGGGCTGTGTGTGTTTCGAGCGCCGGAAACCCCGGGGGAATGTAAGACACGCGCGTGTATCGAGTGCATTCTGAAGGGAGCCAGTGAAACGGCCGAAAATTTCAAAGGTTCTTTTTCGGGGCTGGCTCCAAAAAACACCGCTGGCTCGAGCGAAATATTTTTCCAGATCGTACCCTGCCGACGCGCATCGTGGTCGAGATAATCTCGGAGAAAACTCCGGTTGTTCCGACGAGTGACGAAGGATCGCCAAGTAAATTTCGAAGCCACGTCGCTTCTCTTCTTTTCGAAACGCGAAGCATTCTTCGAGGGACAAAGGATTCTTCGCTCCTCGCGGCGAGCTAACGACGGGAGGGATATCACGGAAGAACGTCTTTCTTTTCTTTTCTTTTCGCGCCCGCCGGAATAGGAACACCTGGGCGTTCGTTTGCCGATGGATTCGTTCGGTTGTCTGCGAGCTGGCGTCGTTGTTCGAACCTACCGCAACTTTCATTTCACGTCACGTGATCGTCTCTCCCCGCTCTTGCTGCCCGCGAGTGCTCGTCTTTTCTATCCATCCCCCCTCCTCCTCCTCCTCCTCCTCCCCCTCTTCCAACCAAGGGGAGTAGTCGACATTAAGAATATCGTTCGTTCGTGGTCGAAGAACTCCTCTTCGGTCGTGTTACCCGGTTTCGTAATATCACAGTGAAGCAGACGTCGACAGAATTAATTCCAGCCGGGCTCTTTGCGCTCGTTCGCCGGGAAATCTAATATTTTATCATCAGCCCGACGTTTATTATCCTCCCTTGAAAGTTCTCGCGTTACGTCGCGAACGTCACGAATCGAACCACGCGAAGATTATCGCGTAACCGTAATGTCCTCCGTCAGCTGCGGCAAATCTCACTCCCCCCCGCCCGCTCTTCTCCCCTCCCCCCCGGCCCTTCTAACACATTTCTCTCCAGCGGCGTGAAAAATGAGCTCTCACTCGCGAGCGAGTTTATTACCGCTGACGAACTTCTTCCCCTCTCCGTTTGTTTCAACCGTCTAACAACGTTCGACGATTATACTCGCCGCGTGAGGTGGTGATCGCTTGTCGTTTGCGAGTTTTCGTTGCTTTGTCTTCGTCTTTCGTTGTACTTGCTTTAAACGCTGTTCAAAGTTGTTCTGACAAGCGACGAAAGAAAGCTGTGTCGAATGTCATTAGGATAAAGTGTGTTACGATGTAATAATGCCTCCGTTATAATGCCGCCGACAGTTTAAATTCCACTTTCGTCACCAACGATCAGAGATATTCCCTTTCGTTTCAGTTCGTTCGTTCTCCGAGCGTGCCTTAACTGCGTCAATTCTGGACATGAGATGCATCGAATCTGCTACATTTAAAATTCGACCCACAATTTTCTATTATAAGAGAAGTCGCAACACTTTTTCTGAGTGAGATCGTACAATTCACCATATAACTTTGTCAATTCCATGGAATATTCGTCGTCCTTAATTAACAATCAAGTCAAATCCTGCAGAATCCTGTAAATTTTGATTGCTAGCAAATCAATCTCACGATCGACGAATTTTCAAATGAATTGAACCACACGCTATAAAAAACTGCACGACTTGTAGCAGACAACGCCACTCCTATTCGAGGTCTATCCCACGCCCCCTCGCGAATCACGTGACCCAAATCGACCAATCGCTAATTTTCGTTGCATTAGCGTTGCACCTGAAGAGGCCCGATTCTGGGTTACCTCCGCTAAAATCACTTTGTCATAATGCTCTCGTTAGATTATCTCGTGCGAGCGGTATTAATAGGTAATTGGCTTAATCTGACCACATATCTTTGACCATTAATATGAATCAGGCTTAAGAGTACGTGTGTTCAACGAGGTCTTTACCATCGTTACGCGTAATTATCACGTTGCACGTGAACCATGCAAAAGCCTGTCCCGTTGACTCAGATTTAACGACCACGCGCGTTACGCGTTACGCGCAAATAGCAAACGAGATTGAAACTGTTTCGACGAGGATTCAAAAGGTTTCCAAGAATCGCGCGACAATTCATACCGCGGTCGCTGGCCCGCTCGATTAGACATAATGCGCGTGCTAAAGCTTCCAAATTGCATCGTTTCACCGACAAAGGCATTTGCTACATACTTGATAATTCACCGTGTCAATACAAAATGGAGCAATTATCTAACGAAGCTGACTTCATAATTCGAGGGGATCGGGAGGGTCGCGCTCGCGCGTTTTGGTCGGCGTGGTGCAATCACCGCTAATTAGTCGTGACTGGTCGATGATACGTAACCGTTTGATCAACGAGAACCCATTGTTCACGGCTTGCCCGCGGTCTCGTAATCGTCCGCCGATAATGACACTAACGAATAATCCTCGAAGCGCGATTATTTTCACGCAGAGAGAGGGAAGGGTGGGGGCGCGCGCAAACGGTTCTGCAAACTTTTCCAAGTGGCCGGGGCCAATTTCGATTCGCGAACAATGCGCGATAATGGCGGCCCGTTGCACGCCACGGCGCGAAAAACCACCGTTCATTTAACTGGTTTCGAGGCAAAGCGCGAACGAGCGCCGGCGCCCTTCCCAAAAATCAACCGCTGTTATCTCCAAAGCCGTTTCGCGATTAATGCGTTTATTTTACCAAACTAAAGTTCAGCCGCGCCAAGCGGTTTTCCTTTTCCCCCGTACAAAAAAAAAAAAAAAAAGAAAGAAATACACTCGCGGATATTTGCAATCAACTGGAAATACCTAGCCCGAGCCGGGACGTTGCAACAGCGTTTGGGCCAGTGTTTAGCGAATAAACGGATAGCTCGTGCCGCTGCTCATCAGCTCGATGCAATTTGCTCCATCTGCAGCCGTGCAATAGTGTGCACGCGAATTTCATCAAAGTGAATTGGCAATTTGAAACGACGCTCACTGTCTCTGTGTGAGAAATTCTTACAACGTAAGCGCGAATTATCTATTTGTTGGAAGACACGGTATATTTGATCTTTCATTGTTTTTTCTTCTTTTCATCGCAAATTGGCAATTTGGAACGACGCGTACTGTGGCTCTTTGTGTGAAATTATTAGGATACAAGTGTGAATTATTATTCATTGAAAAAAAAATAATGGCAACAGTATGTTTTACCTTTCATTGTTTTTTATTACAAATTGGAACGATGCTTGCCATCTCTTTGTGTGAAATTATTAGAACGTACGAATTATTTATTTATTGGAAGACATAGCGACGGTGTACTTCATCTTTTATTGTTTTTATTGCAAATTGGTAATTCTTGGAATATAAGTATGAATTATTCATTGAAAAACAACGAAAGACAATTTTGTTATTTTCATTACCGGGATAACCGTTGGTATTAATATTATTTGCGTGGCTGTGACATCAAAATAAATGGTATATTTTGTTATTTATTGTTTTTATTGCGAGTATTAACGCGGTTGTTTGCGTGGCTGCGATATGAAAATAAATAATACAAAAGAATTTGTGGAAAACGAAAAGAGGAAGTGCGTTTTAAAGGAAATTCGATAGTTTAATTTAATTAAATTGAGATAATCAACAAAATTTAATATTTACAAAAAAAAAAAAATACTTCCTCCTTTTTATCCTTTCGTGCAATTCACTTTAATTTAATATTAGAGCGCGATAAACAGGACAGTTATCCCACGTTATCCTTTTTTTAATCCGGCTTGAAGCGAAAGAATCCGACAATAAATATCGCCACCGTAAACCAAACACTTTGAACAAACAAACGCGTAAGCTAGAAATTCGATTCGTCAAAGAGCAGCGAACTAAACTGAAATATCCCGTTCCTACGCGGGCCAACGTAATCGCGTTTCTCAATTTCCCGACCTCGAGCAACTCGAGCAAATAACGGCGGCAGAAAACGACGGATAATTTATTAATTTCCGCGGGCGAACATTCGCGCAAGGATCTCGCGATTACCGTGCAAATACCGGTGAAAAGAGAGGTATAATTATTCGCCGGACAAGAAGACGTTAATCCGGCAAACGTCACCGAAAAGATAAATTGTCGGGGATGGGCGGAGGTTTCGCGGCGGGCGCTCTCACTCGTTCTCACGTACGCGAGCCTCTCGTGCCAAGAACGGTCCCGACTTAAAATGCAAATTCGATTACGAAGCGAGTGCTACGAGCCCGTCACGTTCGCCTCCTCTTCTTCCGCGCCTAAATACGTAGCATGCCCACGCGTGCACGTGCACGTACGCGTGCGCTTCCCAGCACGTCGAGCTTCTCCAGCACGTGAGCCACGCGCTGGCTTGTTTATCACGAACCCGTGCAAACTGAACCGAGTGCGAGATAATTTCCGTTCGTGCTGCACGAATCGCCGGAACCGAACCGCAAACGCGGCTTCTCTCAAATAAAATCGTCGGAGATGAATCTTCGAAACGTGATTTTTAAGTAATTGGGTTCCTGGATGGACGATGTTGCTCGTATTCGTGTACAGAGTGATCCGAATTTCATCTCAAAAGTTTTAGAAATATATTATGAACGCCAGACTGTGGCTAACTGGCGGCCTTACCCCCACTTTCCTGCTCGCTAGCGCTACCCCCTCCACGGCCGCAATACTCGCGTTAGATATATATGTATACATGTGAAGTGTTTTCTTTACTATAGTTGCGAAAGTTCAAAAAAATAGGGGAATTAGTTTATCAACTAATATTAGTATAAAAATTTTATATCATCACTATCATTTTATATTCTCATAATTTAATCCTCCGTGTATTAAATGAAATCTTGGCATATTCTGTCCGATCCCATAAAATTAGAGGAAAAATCTAAAAAAAATCCTTCTTGAAGGATCAAATTTGAGGTTCGCGAAAACAACGGGATTTCAAATTCCGGAATCTCGAGATTCTTAAGAATTACTCGTCGAGCTGAAAATGTCTGCTACTGAAAAACAAAAATGTTTCTTTAACCGGGGGAAGTCGCGGTTCGCGTTACCGCGGGGAGGAAAAAAAAAGAAGAAGAAGCCTCTTTGAAGTGTTGGTAACTCTTGGCGGATTCAGCGACGAATGTTCTGGCAACTTTCGCGGCCGCGGCGGAGGACTTTGCGAAACATTCGCGAGCGCACCTGGCGAAACGGAATCGTGTTTATCGTGGAACGTGCAACAAAGCTGGCCATTGTTTGCGAGTTTCCATCAAAGCAAACTCGATTCTTCCCTGTTTTTTTCGCGAGACTAAAAGTGAGCAGAGCTCTGCGAGAAGGAAGGGAATAAATATCGGAATTCTCATAAAACTTCGTCGCAACTTGTTTTTATATGGAGCGTGCAAAACAGAGGAACAAAATTTCAGACACTGCTGAAAGATCGCCAGACGAACGAGCACACACAGAGAAAGAAAAAGAGAGAGAGAGAGAAAGAGGGAACGAGGATGGAGAGTATCGAAGAAAAAGATAATTTCTCAGCGTTTCTCTGTCATTCGCCAGAAACCATCAGCACAATGCACCCAGTGTTCGAAAAGTTTTCCAACACGGTCGATTTACCGCGAAACAAACGACGCGGAATGAAAAAAAAAAAGGAGGAAAAAGAGAGAGAAGAGAGTGGAACAAAGAGCGGGAAGAGATGGAAAAGGACAAACAGATGTCACGCGAAATCGTACTATTGTCAATCCTGATGTATTGTCCTGTCAGGATGTAGTCAGCGGGGCTGACATGACCCAGATGGAATCGAGAGCTCTTACAGAATAATCGAGAGAGAAAGAGAGAGAAAAACAAAACAAAACAAAAAAAAATACGTCCCGGTATTGCATTGTACGCATTAAAATGAATAACTCTCGAATCATCGGCGTGACGTCGCGCAATTAAAATCTTTCGGCGTCGCGTTTCTGTCGCGACGAGTGCCTGTAAAATTATCGCCGGTAAATCGCGTTGCGCGACGATCGCCACCATCACTTTGGAAACGACCGCCCCGATATCAACGCCCGATTGTCCCTAAACAATTGAAAAGTTAATAGGACGTTGCATTTGACGTAAAAAAATTTCCGATCGAGGATCGTCGATGAAGGGCGCCAAGTTCGAAATGTCACCGGATATGTGCTTGGACCTCGACGACGTTAAATTTGAATTAAAACGAAACTCTCGGATCCTTTCGTACCGACACCGCGGACAATGCAGGATTAAAATCGCATTTGTCAATTGCTCTCCAAGTTTTGCCACGTTCAAACTCTTCGTAAATGTGTAAAATCCGACCTAGTTTTATTTGGTTGTGATATATTATATATATTAGTGTATATTGTACATTATACAGTTGATACTACGACACACATATTACATATGTATTATGTATTACGATGTGTAAAAACTTCCGGTCTGGTTTTATTTAGTACGTACTGTTATGGTACACTGCTCACAAAAGTTGGGAGATGTTTCAAAGTGAATATTCTTTGACTGCTTTTCTGATGTTCTTGTTTAATAAAAAAAAATCAAATGTTTCTCTTTTTTGTGAGCAGTATATTGTATATAGTATATCATGTATTGTGCAATTGATATTATAATATACACATTAATAAATATTATTATTAATATTATAATTTGTTAAAGCTTCTGGTCTAGTTTTATTTAGTACATAATGTTCTAGTATATTATATAGTTAATACTATAATATGCATGTTACATATCAATATAAATTATAATCTCACAATATATATCGAACAGTATATTACAGCATTCACACTATAATATAAAATCGTTAAGGTTTACAACCCGCTTGTGGACCGCTCACTTCGACACCCGTGGAAATTTACCGCGAAAAAGTACGCGGATTACGAAAATTGAAACTGTTTTGCACGATGCCACGTAGGAAGCGCCCGTGGTCTCCGTGCCTGAAATATCGCTGGCTCGTTAAATGGAACCGAACTTCATCCGGCTCTATCTCGTTACCGCGGGATCGAGCTCCGCTGGCTGATTTCGAACGCACGTTCCGGCTGTTTAACCCCGGTACAAATTTACATTTTCACTGGCACGGAGACTTTTCAATCTCCACGGCAAATAATCCGGGGAGATCGCATTTTATCAAAGCCGCTGCCGCGACGAGAAATAAAACGCCGGGGCCAAATGGTTATCCCCGGGTCTTAGCTCCGCTGCAGCGCCGTACCGCGACGGCGGCGAGGATCGTTCGCTCAGAATTAATAAAGATTGATACCTCATTAGCCGAGGCTATCGAGATAGCCAAAGTTCTTCCGCGATACTTTCTTCTCCGGCTACCTCTTGTCCGGCTCTCTTCCAGCAACGCGGGAGCGGAGAACTCACGGTATAATAACGCTGCTGATGCCCCTGAGAATAAAGATGTATTCTTTAAGCGGACGACGCTATTCCGCAAGAAGCTTTCCCTCGGTAATCGCGCCGGCACCACAGCGGTCAAAGAAAATCCGATTACCAAGCCTCGGCTAATGATCATCAGGAAGAGATTTCGTTATGTACGACCCTTGAGAAATTCCTACTCTCGGCATATCATCCTACGTAGGATAATTAAAAACGTCGCCGTCCTGTTTCGTAGCGAAAGAACGTTGCGAACTTGATAAATCCGAAGCAATCCGGGATCGCTTGCTCCTCGAATCGAGAGGGCGGGAGAGCAGAGAGGAGCGAACGAAATAACAAGTCAAACTCGAGTTTGATGCGAGGCAATGTATTTTCTATTCGGTCACGTCCACTCCACTCCGCGATGGAATAAAGTCGCGCGGTAGAGTCGTAAATTTAACGAATCGCACGAGATAAGTTGCCAACTCGGTTCGCAGAGGAAATTGAATCGGATCTATGACGACGATTTGAAAGTGAAAAAAAAATGTATCAGGGTCAAGTTTGGGAGTGTGCGATCTGGGTCACGATTTTTATCGAGCTCCGCACAGTCGACACGTCGGAGGGAATTTTAAAAAATGACGAAAAGATTTTGAAGATGTCGTTTACATATTATTAATTACGCGTATGTCCTTTCAAAATTAACAGAGCAAAATAGATGTTTAATTCGCAAAAATTCACGTCTGAAATAACAAATTTATGTATACGTAACAATAATAAAAAGAATATTTTACAATCACGTAGCTACAGAAAAGAATTCAAAAATGGAATTGAAAAGTTTATTTTGAACAAAAAGATATGATAAAAATATCAAAGCGTTCTTCCTCGCATAATTAGGAACAAACTTCTTAACGTTAATTTCATTTACGCGAGTATGCAAAACGAGCTATATTTTTCCGTGCCTCAATTAACCCGGACAATTAATTAAAAATCCAGTAGACAGCGGCGACGGACCAACTGTCCGTTCGTCTCGATGGCTCGATGAAACAATGAGAGCAACCCACGCGACTGAAGCAACGCTGATGGACTTGCTTCAATTAGAAAAATTTCCCCAATGTCTTGACGTTAAATTAACCGTTTGTGTGTGTAATTTACATTTTTTCTTTCTTCGCAATTATGTTTTCTTACGAGGCAAGCAAAGTTAAGGAAAACAGTTTCGATGTTTGAAAGTGGCTGCTGACGCTGCCGACAAAATTGCAACGCTATTATATATAAACGAGTCCAATTCGATTCGCTGCACTGGCGTGTCCGTGATGAAATAATACTTCACAACATGCGCATGCCTATGCAGATTTTTATTCGTGTCGAATATTTCCGTTCCAGACACGTTTAGGTCAATGCTGATTTTCAACCGATCACGTTGTTATCGTTATTTCAGTTATTAGGTTGATCAAAAAGTAACCTAAACCTAACCTAAACTAACCTAAACCTAACCTAAACTAACCTAGACCTAACCTAAACCGTGTTTTGAAAGGCGAATTTTTCGTAAGAAACGAAACTTTATTAAACTTTATTACTTTCGTCATCTTTCAGACAACTTTGATGATTTCGCTATCTTTTTTGATAAAAAAGAGGTTCCAAAAACGATTTGATATCTTCATCGACAGTGAAATTTACCAAAAAACCAATTCTGACACCATCTTGAATTTGAAAGCCAATTCAACCTTCTTCATATCATTAATCATAATTTTTATGAGTTTGCACAACATTTTTTTTCCTCTTCGAAAGTAGTACAGCAAAATATATGACGAAAATGTTCCCTTTTCTTCTTCCAAAACAAGCTTGAACAGTCAGATATCAGGTTACGCAATGAATTTGAGGTTACGAAAATGCAGTTAGTTACGTTTCAAGATTTACTGCTTTAAATAAACGTATTACGAGATTTAATAAGAAACTATAACAATAACTATTTATTTCAACGTACGTATAACAAAATCTTTGCGACAATCGTTTGCTTTGGTTGATTCTTGACAACTGAGAATATTTTCCATTATTTTATTTTCTTCTTTCTTCACTTGCAATCAACGTCGCCGCTGTTAAACTCGTTTTTTAAAAATACGCGTAGAGTTAATTATGTTTTAAGATATACATGTACGTTTGTTGGAAAAAAAACGCAATTAGTTGTGTTGATAACATGACATTGAATAATATAATAAACTGTTGCGAATAATTTTATTAGAAATTCTACGATTGTTGTATAATTTGGCTGAGGAATATGTCAGTTTCACGTTAGAATATATGTTTGTAATATTTATGGGGATCATAGGAACCCAGGTTAAGAATAAAAGTTCAACTATGTAATAAACTGATGTAACGTTGTGAATAATTTTATTCGAAATTCTAAAATTATCATGTGGAACCTTTGGAATTTCAAAACTCAGATTCAAATTCCCAAGAATTATCTTCTTTGACAGCGATCGTCGATATACAATTCATTGTTCTCTCGCGACTCTTGCAAATTTCCTCCGTGCGTTTCCTCAAGTCGTTTTTCTTAACAATCCGACAGTGAGCTGAATTGTCTTGACACTTTCTGCGAGTATCCCGACGGAAATCGACGAGAAACGAAGGAGAAATCGTTTCCAAAGGCCGGTGGAAATATCGTCTGGCGAAGATCGTCTCGGAAGGGATGTTTCGGAAATGGAGAATCTCTGGACGAGGGTCTGAACGAACGAGCATAAATTCGAGCAAAAAACGGACAGCGGGAATATCCGTATGGAATGAGCATTCTAATATGATACGTTGAGATTTATCGTCGTGGCAACCTGCCGGTATATCACCATTACCGACAGCATTATCGTGGAAAAAATGGGAAAAAAGAAACGGAAAAAATGCCGGTGTCGTTCTCTCCCACACGATCGATAGGTGTTGACAGAGGAATGGAAATCGTGGTTTCACCGGCACCCATCCATCTTTGATTCCCGTTAATGCGGTTCTCCAATCGCGAACCGTGCGAAGACAAAAGTTCGCATTTTTCCACCGTTTCCCTCGACGTAACGCTCGAGCGTCGTTCGTTTTTAGAACTCTGGCTCTGGAAAACGTTGCCGCGCCATCTCCGGCACTTTGTTCCATCG
Organism: Melipona bicolor; assembly: GCA_030673865.1. NCBI lineage: Eukaryota > Metazoa > Arthropoda > Insecta > Hymenoptera > Apidae > Melipona > Melipona bicolor. The sequence continues at coordinate 3,777,196 of JAHYIQ010000017.1, forward strand.
GCGGCGGGTTTCCTGCTCTTTCCGAGAGCTCGTCGAAGGAACGACATTATTGCACGTTGTCGTGACCAATCCCCATCGACGTCGTCGTTCCACCGTACGCTCGATTTTATTATGTACTTTATCGAATCTCTCTCGTAACAGATGTACCTTCGAGGGGCCAACGTTCCATCGAACGGTTCACTTCGTTCGTGTACAGGTCCCCCTGTTGAATTGTCTCCCCCCTCCCTTCAAGTGTGTTCTTCATGTACCAATAACGATTGACGAGGTAACGATAATAAAGTATAATAATATATAATAAATAAAGAAAATTATTTTTAACTGCTTCGTTCAACTATTTCTCGTAATAGTAAATTTTTTGCAGAAAGTACTCGTTTTTGTGAAATTCGTATGCGACTGTGATACCTTTTGCGAGCACTGTGTATTTAAATCCTTCATCCTTCTTAACAGAATTCTGTCAACTCTTCTCTGATCTTTAAACAAATCGCTATTTTCTTCATGTACCAATAACGATTGACGAGGTAACGATAATAAAGTATAATAATATATAATAAATAAAGAAAATTATTTTTAACTGCTTCGTTCAACTGTTTCTCGTAATAGTAAATTTTTTGCAGTTACTCGCAGAAAGTACTTGTTTTTGAATTTTCGAAATTCTTATGTGACTGTGATACCTTTTGCGAGCACCTTTTGTGTATTTAAATCCTTCATCCTTTTTAACAGAATTCTGTCAACTGTTCTCTGAACCTCTTTAAACAAATCGCTATTTATATTTATTTTAAATGGCAATCAGATACGCCAATGTACAAAATGACTTTACCTTATAAAAGGTAAAATCCAACGTTCTACTCTGCGCATGTATCTTGCATTAGCATCGTACGAGTTTATCAGGGGCTGAGTTTGAGAGTGAAATTAGGCTACGGGCAAGACCGGCCGAAAATAGCAACGGATTTCGTAATTCGTGTCACGAACGACGTTGTTACGTTGGTTAAAGTCCTGCCCAAGAATAGAACGATCCGGAATCGCGAGCCGGCCAGATACGAGCCTTTTTTACATTTCGATAGGATCCGTAATCGTTGGAACTACTTTAACGTTCGTAACACGCGAGCACGCGATTCCCGCGCAGTCACGAGCAGAGGGGCACCCCCCGTTACAACCGCGAAAATCGCGAGCCTCGCCAACCCCTTACGATTCGTTCGTTGTTTTATCGTACAACAGGTTACTCCAACTAATTTACATCGCACTAACTCTCTTATTCTCAGACACATAAAATTGGAGGGACGTGAGTGATATTTTCATTTTCATTTTCCTTTCTTTTTTTTTTCGATCGGTTAAATGGAAAAATTCCAAAGAAGAGAAGTTTAAAAATTCCGTTTAAACTGAAATTTTAAAAAAACAGCATAAAAAGTAATCGACATTTTTTCTACATTTCGATTTATACCCGATAAATATTCAGAGACGCAACTAGTCGGCGCTAAATGCAGTTCGCTTCAGAAGCGCGAATTTTTTTCGATCTCGCGTAAATCGTGTTTAAAAGGAAAAAGAAAAAAATAATCGACGTTTCGCTGTTCGCCTGGCGCTCGCGTTCTTGATTGATATTCAAAAATTCAACTAGTGGACGGATCGATGAGTAATCGCAAGATCCGCGGCAAAAAAGGAGAAAAAAGGAAACGCGGCCGATAATGCAGATCGCGTGCGCGGCAAATATAAAAAATGGGCTAGAAGCCCACCCGAGAAGCGGAATCGAGGCCCCGGCGAAATAAACGAGTTGAGTTATGGATGCATAAATATATCCGGCAGGTGCAGAGGAACAATATTATCCATGTAAATAGATACGCGGCGGTGGCACGCCTTCTGAACTTTGCTGAATTTCATAACACGCGGCCCTTGTCTGATAAGTATTGCCAATAAATTTACGATATCGTAAATCGCGCTTAATGGCTGGCGCGACAATACGATACGGTGGATAAAACGCGGACACAGCCTTGGATCTTGAGCAAAGAATAGCTGGCTAATCTCACGGTCGCGGGTAAACAAATGTAGACACGTTAACAAACACAGATCAAATACAGAGATAGCCGCTGGAGGAAGATGCTAATGAACTTAATGAATACCAATGAGGATCTTAGTTAACGCGTTACCTCTGCTACCATTCTCCGCTCCTTCTTCCTCGTCCCCCGGCTATTTACGTTGGATTTATGCAAAAGACTTTGCTGCTCTTTCTCCTCTGATTTATTTCTTTATTTTTTTTTCTCTCTCTCTCTCTCTCTCGCTCTCGCTTTTCACAGCGAAGATCCATCTTTCCGGTCGTGAGTCGATGTTATCGTTTGTCCCGTGATCACCTCGCAATTTTTCCATCGAAATTTTTCCCCTCCGTGTCGAACGACTCGTCCAAATATTGTTATTCGAAATTCGAAAAGTTCGCGTACGACTGTCGTGCATGTTTATACGATAGAATTGCGTATCATTTCATGCGCAGAGTCAGCTGCAGTGCTGGCCAAAAAAAAAGGAAAAAAATGGCAACTGTGAAAGCTTGAACGAGAAATTGAAACGTTGCAGCGTTATTCGATGCTTTCTATCTTTAGACAGTGATACGCAATTGTTGACACTAACCTAACCTAAACCTAACCTAAACCTAAGCTAAACCTAACCTAAACCTAACTTAAACCTAACCTAAACTTGATCTTCCACGAAGATTTCGATGACAAATTCTTGCATTCATTATACATCGTATCGAATCCACCTCGATAGCTTCAAAAAGTTTCAAAGTCATTGAAATCGCTGTGAATTGCATTTTGGAAATAATCCAGTCCCATTAAAAATCACAATCCGTACGCGCTTACATACGTTACGTATTGCTTTGTCTCGTCGATTATCCGTTATTATTAATATCCGACGAATCGGAATCGCAAGACGATGCTCATTATTCCGAAACTTTTTCCGCCGGTACGAAGTTCAAACGGACTGCGAAAAAGAAATAATACCGTCGCTGGAAATATCGTCACGTGGCCCGTCAATGTTCTCGATATCCAAAAGCCGGTTGTCTTCCTCTGTGGACCTCCACAGAGGAAGAACCGAGGGAGGGGAATATGAGTACACGCGGCTGAAACGGACAGAGGATGGAAAGAACAGACGAGGAAAGTGTAAAATGGAGAGAAGAGAAACAGACAGCTTTCCAATTTCACAAATTCATGACCCACGGAAACTCCTCCGGTGTCTCCTCGCCAGAGTGACTGGTGTCAATAAAATCGCATGGAAATACTGAGAAACGAGACCTCCGGAGGGGGAGGTTGGTGGCTGCGTATCAAACTGACGGGAAGTCAGGGGTAACTCGGTTTTAAATCAGCCGCCAGACTGAGGCTCTCTCTCTCCCTTTCCCACTTTCTCGTTACGTCGCGTCCTTCTCCACTCTCCTCCACTGCCAGTTTCAGCCCATCTGAGCACTTCGACTTGGATTGATTAAAAAATTAGGAGAGCAACGCGTTGCAGTTTGATAAGTTCGATAGCCACGCGAGTCGACGTTATTATTATTTGAGGAATAAATAATAATTGTCTTTCTTCAATTATCCTCAAATGGTGTCGTGAGATGTAAAATTTAACACGTTCGCTGTCAATCGTACGCGTACACTCGTCGAGTTAAGTTATTTAACACGTGGCCCAAAAAAAATATCATTAACAATGAATTTTAAATAGCATAAATAGATAATATTGCGAAACGAGAATAAAACTTTCGTTGTAATATATAATATCTTATGAAAATTAAATATTTTGACAGTCAACGTGTTAACTTTATTTTGTATTTTATATTTTTTCATATAGACAGATATGACTGAGTCAAGTTAAAAATTTCAAAATTGTAGAACCCAAATTTTTAAATAGCAAATAAAACCAAATCAATTTTCAACGATACCAGTTAAGAGTTTCGCTAAATGCGACTGTTATTAAAAATTTAGAAAATATAAAGTCACACGACGTTACGATCCGGAAATCATATAACGCTATAGTTATTAATAAATTGACCACAAATATATGTCTATACAACAAATACAAATACAAATATGAAATTAGCACGAATTCGTCAAACGATATCCAATAGAAGCTAACCGGCTTCGATCTCTAGATCGCGTAAGACGTCCGAAACGAGATTTGTCCGTGTAGCTGCGCCTTCTTTGCGTAATTGATGACACACGATGCACCGTTAGATCCCGAGCTAAGTCACGGTTAAATATCGTTCTGAACAGAGGGGCTCGATCAAGCGAGGCACGAACTACGTGTCGAGCTAATTAGGTTTCGACGCGATAATTAAAATCCGGCGTCTGATCGATATCGTGTTTAACACGAATGCCCCAGTGGGCGTCAAAGGTGACGCTGACGAAGAAGGACGACGAGAGGAACGAGAAGAAGAAGAAGAAAAAACAGAGAGGAGAAAGAGAGACAGAGAGGGAGGGAGGGGGAGGGAACTAACCCCCCCGCGAAAGTAAAGAGCGAAGAACAAGGCGGCTGACAACGTAAGAACAACGAACTGGCAACCCGGACGAGGTCGAGGAGGAAGGAAGCAAGGGAAAGGAAAAAGCAGGCAACGACGACGACGATGACGACAGGAGACGCGAAGAGAGAAGATTGAACTTAACTGGGGTCAAATTGACTCTAGTAGGGAGTCCCTGCATTCAATATGGCGACTTCCTAATAGAGTCAGGCTGACTCCTTTTAAGACGTTCAACGGACCGTCGTGAAAGTACTTAAGGATGTGCACGTCGAACCAAATTAAGGCTACTTATATTGCAAAGTGTCGGTTAATGCGATAAAAGCATCGACGAATGAATTGGTATCGGTGCCATTATTCCTAGAGCGGCGTGAGTCAGCGTTAAGTGAACGGAAGCTGCCTGAGGTTACGTAGCTTAAACATAACGCGCGCTGTAGCTTCGATTGATATTTGTAATTGTCGATATAATGTTAAACTACGATTTTAAAAAATTATACGTATATATCTATATGTATCTGTACATTTACTATTTAAATGTCACTGGTTTAATATCACTGTAAGATTTTCTGTCAGCGCAGATCAGACTCGTAATTTGGAGATTAGAGAATCTGAAGGTAGAAAGTTTGTCAAGCAACAAAATAGTTTTACGAAATTCTGTCTTTTGTTACTATATATAATTAGTTTATTATTATATTATTATTATTTATTAGTATATTATTATATTATATATATATAGGTACTAGTGAATGTCTGAAGTCTGACTTTCAACTTTCCTTCCGACTCTCCTCCTAATTTAATTTTCAAGAAATCAGCTGTGAAAATTCGTACGAACATATGCGTCACATGTACAAGGGACTCGGCGAATTTAATGGCGATACTTGGTGTCATGAGGTTACGTGACGATCATTTCGCGAACAAAGCGAGCATTTGCAACTTTTTGCGATTCTGCATGCAATAAACGTAGCAATAAATTCGTGCTTCGTAGAAAGCGCACCGTGAAATTGCAGATTTTAATGCAGGTACTCACAGGCACGTAATGCCCAATTAGAAAATTAATTTGCGTAATTGGAAGGCTAAATTTAATTAAATTTCATTAATTACAACGTACTGATTAATCAAATATCGTATATAGCGAGACAGGCTGCGTGTCGACGACACTTTAGAAATTGTTTATCGGTCACGTACAAGTAAAAATTAAATAGCAAACTGCCTCTCTCTCTTTCTCTCTGTCTTCAAATGAAATAAGAAAACCTAACATCACGCATTGATAGAACGCACTCGTGAAAGATACGAAAGTGCATACGATGCTCCAAAATACAGTCTTCGTCTGTACGTTGTATGGACCGTTCAAACATCTTCGTAAAACAAAAAATAAAAAGAAACATTTTAACTGACAAGGAGATTCATCGATACTCGGTTCTGGTTACGTGTTTCAATAAACGTCTGCTGTGACTCCGTTTCTTCAATTTCGCTCGCGAAAAAAACGTCAATTTGCATAAACAGCCGTGGCCCACTTACCAGCCAATCCCATTTTCCTCCCCTTTTCTTTTTTTCAATTTTCACGGGACGCAAACAACACGACAGAAATATTCGCTGAGCGTACGAAACGTACAGCCATGATTCGGCGGAAATTGAAATTGAACACGCACCGGCGATTTGCCAGTTGCAAAAGTTGATGGGAATATCGCCATGTCATTGCGCGCCAAATTCCTTTAGAAATGAAATCGCCGAGCGAGTGATACGCTTGTATAAAGAAATCGTAATTTCGCGATTTAATTAATGGAAACAGTTCTCGTTCAGCGAAAAATCGATCTTTCACCTCTCTCTCTCTCTCTCTCTCTCTCGCTCTTTCATGCTGAAAATACGCATGGAAACGCGGGTCGGCTGTTACGCCCCCCGGGATTCAGCAACGAACAATTTACAAATAGCTGCGTTTGCTTCGTAACCAACGGCGCTTGTACCGTGCTTGCGCCGTCACGTGACAATTAGGCTGATTGTGAGAGACAGAAACTGCGCGAATACTAATGCTGTAACAAGATAGCTAGGCTGCATTGACGAACCAGGGATTCCGGTAACACTTGCAAAGTTTCCGTCGTTACGAGCACGTGTTGCCATCGAACAGCGTTCAAACGCCACGAACACAGTCCGTTTCCCGAATAGCGAAGCTATCGCGCTCACGCCTTGCGCCTTGCGTAAGATCGAGCTGTTTAGTTTTAAAACATAATAATCCAAGGTTAAACGAGAAGAGGAGAATAGATAGTCGGGTAATTTTAATTTTTTTTACAATATTTAAGCGATAGTCGAATTATAGTTAAATTACACTTCCTTCATTTTCGATTCTCTTCGATTCTGTCTTCCATCTAATTTACTAGAGATACAAGAAACTTTCCTAGGGTAGTTGTGAATTTAGGTAATTGGGACGGTAAGTTCTATTAATTAAGACGTCAAATTTGACGCGGCTACGGAACATCCGCGGCAAAAAGCTCGTTTAATCAGTCTGCCATTAATCATTATTCCAACGACTATCTGTTCGCAGTTGAAATTTATGTGTTCCATCAGTTAGCTACTGACTAATCTCGCCTTCCTCCCGTGAAAAACTTGGATACGATCCCCTTCGTTCATAGTTAAGTTAGTCTTGTAACTCTGCATCTGTATCTTCTGAATGAATTAGCACTAATTAGAATCACATGTGAGTTGACTTTAGCAGCGCGCGTCTAATTTCTGTCTAAATCCATGTCGTATGCCATGTCATCGTGTATCACTTCTTGAACAACATTCTAACAAGGAAAAACGCAAAGAAAGAAAAAAAATACCGGGCAAAAATGTCGCAATGCGACGTGGCTTGCAGATGCGACGCACAGACGGACGCAGCCATCCTACACGAGCATACAAATCAGAGAACACAGCGCGCCGTAACGAAAGAACGTTTGAAGACTTCCGGGCGCGACACGCGACATTGCGTCGCTATTACGCGAAACATCTGGAATTGCTCAACTTTTAGAATTTAGAATTTAGAATGACAACCTAAATATTCCTCCAACAATTGCAAACGTAACGTCGTAAACTTTTTTTCTGTTTTACCATAGTTTGAACCGAAGTATTAGTCGATCAGGATTTTTTGACGATTCGTTGACACTATTGCGAAAAGATAGCTTTGGTTTTGAAACGACGAATGTTATTATTTCGTCGAATATTTCTCCTGCACATTGCGACAATCGAGAGAGACGGGTTTCAAATATGTGCATAATGTAGAACACTCTATCACTCTATCATTCTAACATAACGAAAGTAAAGTTCATGATCGGATAAATAAAATAATATACTATGAAAGGAATCTTCCACGATATATGTAATTAACTCTCCAACGTTGTATTTTGGATCCCTAGAATCTATGAAGTATGTTACTATTCGAGTCAGCTGTTCCTCGTTCGAACATTCGAGGATTAACAATTACGTCGTGTCGCGCAAACAATTTCATCGGTCAAAGAACTCGGAGCAAAGAGCATCCGCCAGACGCAACGTCACGACTTTACGCTAGACATGGTCGGAAACATTCTATCATAGAGCGATACGCGTAGTGCGTGTCGAGAATCATTAATTAACGTCAGGATCAGTGCATCACATTTGACATTGTTGGGTGGCACGAGCGTCGTTTATTCTCGCGCTATCTGTCTCCTTCACATGGCGGCCTCACGGTGTCGCGACGCGCCATCGTACACCCCATTACGAACGACCCGCGTTGCTAATGGAACGGAACAGCGGAAAAACAAAGAGAGACAGATTTATCGTCAATAACCGTTGGTTCAGAGCAAATCGAATTCCCAATTAAATCTCAGCTAATTAAATAAACCCGATCGATTTTCCCTATCTTCAAATAAGAAAATCCTCTTCAGCCCCTTTCACCCTCGTGACGTAGTCGGACTTTTGTAAGATTGCAATTTCCTTCGTTACAAATTTCATTCGAGAGTCAATTGCGGAAACGCATTCTGTAAATTGAGATGTAAATTTATTTCGGCGTGGAATTATTATTATATTATCGTATTTCTGCAATTTGAGAAATGCTGAACATTGTATATACAGGGTGTTCTGCAGCATGTATGAAGTAGAGCATGATTCGTCTTGAAAAAGTGAGAATAAAATTTTTTCGTGAATTTGACTGATTCTTTGACGTGTCAGACAAGAATGATTAACAGGAAGCTATTCTATGTGCAAAAATACATTTGAAGCTTCGTTTTCAAGAAAATGGAGTTTGAACGTTTCGTTCGAAAAAAACGAAACTCTCGATGAGAAAATTTTATTCCACACTTTCGACTTATCTTCTTACGAGGGATCATCCCCAGTTCTACTTCCCACATGTTGGAGTATATAAGTACTTTTCAAGTCGTTTCAGTTTAAGTGTCTCGTGTTCGAAAGATTTGATGAACTTACATATACAGGGTGTCCCTATTTTCTCCAGTATAACTTTGCCAGTTGATACTACAAGTGGAAATAGAAAAAAATGTCGTATAAATATACGCTCAAAAATCTTTCGTTGAGAAACTGTAACGAAAATTCGAAATAACGGCACGGTGAGTTTTCACTTGGATACAACGTGAGAACAGGTCGGCACTATTTATCTAATCCGTCTACGCAAGCTGTGCTCGATAGTTGAATTTTCTGCAAAATGAATCGGAGCCAGAAATTTTAGAGAGTACGCAATTGTCCATTCGACGAAATCTGTGGATGCAGTTGGATGCTTGTTCCGCGCACTAAGCAGTACAAGTGCGGCAATGGCTAAATCGGCGTTATTCGCGAAGATGGATAGGTCGAGCAGGACCAATTCCTCGGCCTCCAAGTCACCAGACCTCACGCCATTGGTTTTATCTTGTAGAGAGTATGAAAGCAAAAGTTAGTACGCGTGAAGAATCAGTGCAGAAGATTTATAACGCGTTTAATGAAATGAAAGCAAACCTAGAAAAGCTAGAAATTCGAAAGTATAATAAATTCAATTTCTTTGATTTGATGAGATGTCGCTTTGAAATGGAACTAACTAGCTATTTCGAGTTTTCGTTACAGTTTCTTAACCAGGAATTTCTTATTTTCACTCGGGGAAACTACTGGCAAAGTTATGTCATGTAACAAAAATATATGAAACATCCAAAACAGAGTACTCTGTTTAGCAGATTAGACTTTGTTTCCTTACGAAAATCAGAATTCACAGACTACGCAGATAACGAGGATCGCAACTTGTATAAAACGTCTACACATTAACGAGAAGTACGATGAAAACTCGAACCCTCCAACCCTCGCGATTTTCACCGGCTGTCGTCAAATTTAAATTATCAGCGTCCGGCCGTATTTCAATTTTCGTTGTTCCGCGACAACAGGAACAGCCGGATCGAAGACGCGGCTGAATTTTTTTGATTGGCCAAGTCTTTCTCCCGCGGACAATCCCTCGTGACAACGTGATATCGAGTCGGACAGCGCGGCGTGTCGCGTCGAATGAAAGACACGCCGCGTCTGGTTGTATGGCGCGGTAACAAAAGAGCGATACCGAGGGCCCGGGACACAAAACGCGAAAAGGCCTTTGGAAAAAGGAGAAAAGAGAGGGGACGGGGGACGGGGGTGGGGGAGGGGTGGGGCGTTGGAAAAACGAGAGTGGAACAACGAAGAGCAACAACGAAACGAAACGAAACAGACGGAGGATTTATAGTGTTTGCAGATATAACCGCAATACGCGGTATATGTTTGGTAGTCGGTTACAATGCCACACGATGGAGGCAGCCCCGGCACTCGTACAGTCGATCACGTGTCTGGCTTGTACCGCAATCGGGCTCATTGTCTGCCGACAAGAGTGGCGTGGATACAAAGCGTCCGGGGGCTCGAGCTAGTCGCTCCATGTAGGCTGGCTAGTAAGCGTGTGCAACCGACGGACGTCATTGCGGTTCGATGCAACTAGACAATCTAGTGTAAATAGGGGTACAGCGGCGCGTGTACGAAACCCCCCCTCTCCCTCCTGCCCCGTTGCCCGATCTATGTTACGTGCCGATCTCGCGTTTCAGATCCTCGAAATCATTAGGCGGATTCGATGATACCGAGCCCGAGATTGAAATTGTCCAGCTAATACGATTACGAGGCACTGCGCGAGGGCCGGGCCGGGCCAGCCCGATGCCGGCTAATAGCCCGCGCGCGCGCACGTGAGCGTCGATGCTCCGTGTGATAGACGCGATTGACTGTTTCGGTTTTAAGCCGATTGCCCGAATACCATTCTTCCGTGATCTACCCCGTGCCGATTCCACGCTGCTCCAGCCTCGTTGAGGATCAAAGTCGCGAGTTTTTTCACTGTTGAAGCAAAGATTTGTTTTGATGGGAGTACATAGTACAGTATAGTACCCCGTGCTTATTGCACACTGCTCTAACCCCGTTGGGGATGAAGGTTGCGAGTGTTCTTCATTGCTGGAGCAGAGATTTGTTTTGATATGAGTGTAACATGGTATTCCGGTACTAGTAGAATAATATAGAAGCATAATATAGTACTATAGTACAATAGTGTAATATAGTACTCTGTGCAGATTGCACACTGCTCTAGATCCGTTAAGGATGGAAGTTGCGAATTTTCTTCATTGCTAGAGCAGAGATTTGTTTTGATATGAGTGTAACATAGTATTCCGGTACTAGTAGAATAATATAGAAGCATAATATAGTACTATAGTACAATAGTGTAATATAGTACTCTGTGCAGATTGCACACTGCTCTAGATCTATTGAGGATGGAAGTTGCGAATTTTCTTCATTGCTAGAGCAGAGATTTGTTTTGATATGAGTGTAACATAGTATTCCGGTACTAGTAGGATAATAGTGGTATAATATAGAAGCATAATATAGTACTATAGTACAATAGTGTAATATAGTACTCTGTGCCAATTGCACACTGCTCTAGATCCATTGAGGATTAAGATTGCGAGTTTTTTTCGTTGCTGGAGCAAAGATTGGTTTTGATACTGATAATATAGTACTATAGAACAATATAGTATTTGTTGGAACAGAGATCTGTTTTGATAGTATATAGTACAACATACTTGTTTCTAAGTCTCTAAATAGTGGATACGAGATAAAGATTGTTGTTTTTTAGTTGGAGAAGTAGGTCGAAGATAATCGAAAGCTTTCCGCCAAGAAATGACAGACTCACAGCCGCAGAATAAAATAAGTTTCCAAACTAATTTGAAAATGATTCTTGAATCTCTTACACCTGGTAAGAATAAAAATGTATACAACCAATAAGAAGTGAATAAATTCGTAGAGTGAATACCAAAATTATCGCGTGAGAGTATCTCAATATAAGCTTCGACACAGTATTGAAATTTTCGAGTGAATCAAAAATTAAGAATGTTGCTTTGTCTTTGCAAATTCTACGTTCAACGTGCAAGAAAAAACCCAACACGAGCAAACTACCCTCGTAACCATGAATTCGCAACTACGAAACTGGGTCAAAGACGATCGATACCTCTTCGATGGGACTACGTATAGATCACTGCCCGGTGACGAGATAACTTTTCTGCGGCTCTTGCTGTTCATTAAATTCGAGACGCGGGAGGATAACGCCCCCCTCTAAAACGCTTTCGACGTTCAAGTCTGAGAAAAAGGTTGACGCTCTCGGTTGCAGCGAGCAACTTGTTAGCGAAGTTTGGAAATACTGTCGTCGAGCGTCTTCAACGTCAGCCGCGCGGCGGTGTACCAACTTCGATCGAGGAAAGAAAAACCTCGCGAGAAAACCGAGCTTTCGCGTATCGGTGTCGAGAGGAATCTGGTGTTTTTTCGACAAGCCTCGAAGAAAAAACACACGAGGCCTCGAACGTTTCATTTCGCTCGAGGATCATCCGCCGTGAGTCTACGACTTCCGTTCAACTGGTCAGACGAGCTAGTGAGATGAGATTAATGTAGAATAGGATTTGGCCGACGGATATCAAGCGAGGAACATTTGTTACGTCGCTCGTAACAACTCGTTCAATTCGTGCTCAGACTCACTCGTCTCGCCGTGTTCTCGACGTTGCTCGATTAAGAAGATGTACCATCTCGAGCCGAGACGTTGAACGCGCACCAAGAAATTAATACGCGTTTTGCAACTAAATCTGACGATTAATTAAGGAGACACTGGTGAAAAACGATTGACAATGTTAGCTTGTTAGCTCGAGAAATCTCTGGAGATTAGGATTGGGAAGGGATCCCGAAACTATCTCAGAATTGGAAAACTTCGGGAAACTCGAGAATTCTCGAGAATCCCGAAATTCTCAGGAAGTTTCTTTTGTCGAAAAAGACGAAATTCTCGAGATTTTTGGGACTCTTGAGAATTATACAATTATAAAGGATTAAGTACGGAGAAAAGAAATATTAGACCAAAAAGTATCTGTGTTATTTTGTGCGTACAAGGGCGAATTTTTCACGAGAAACAAAGATTTTGTTAATATACCGACCATTTTATTCGATCTTCCAGGCAACTTTAGGAAAAAAATTCTCATCTTCTTCGACAAAAAACAGGTTTCGGTTCAAGAACGATTTGATGTCTTCATCAAAAGTGAAATTTAGCCGTCGTAGTTTGAAGGCTTCCTCGCTGCGCACGTCAGATAACTTTTTATGAGCTTGCACAACGAAAGTAGTACAGCAAAATATGACGAAAACATCCCTTCTTTTTATCTTTCACATTATCAACAATTGCCAACGAGATCGTGATTTTTCTTTTTTTAAGACAAGCTTGGACAATCAGCTATCAGATTGCACGATGAATTTGCGGTTTAAAATGAAGTTGCATATAAATATTTCATTTATTTTATTTTACTTTAAATTTTCGTGTAGAAAAACCAGTTTTTCAACATTCTCTTTAGCAATCCCAAAATTCTTGAGAATCTTGAAAATCCCGACAATTGTGAATCCTCTTATTGTGAAATATTTTCAAGAATTCTACACATTTAAAAATCTCTAGAAATCTCCGAATGTTACATATAAATAATATTTAATACGACGGGAGATTTCATCCATTTGAAGTATGGATCAAGTATGTGACATTATACTCGGTCAAAATTATATGTACCTACACGCATTTTCGAAAAGGTGGTACACTAAACGATCGTAGTATAATAAGATCTGTACGTTAGAAAAATAGATGAAAGCTTCAGTTCTGCGCACGCGTTTCCAAGAGCTGCGAAATAACATCATAATATTTCGCGAGACAAGTAAAAACGAATAACAAGTTAAAAAGAAAAAGACATCCCACATCTGCACAGTATCGAGACAATTTTCCCTAGTTTCGCGAAATTTGTCAAAATGGGGCTAGCTACTTTAATCGAAAAAGTCCCCGGCGAGAGGAGAGCTTACGCGGTAGAATTTAGAAGGTAGATATTCCGAGAGGATTCTTACGCGAGGTAGAAAACGCGAATTCTTTTGTGCCAAGTAACTCCCCTTTTGTTCACTCCGGCTCTCGTTTTCTCGTTACAGTACAACATAAAGAAGCGGGAAGAGGTGCAAGAAGCGACCCAAGAGGAGCCGAATCCTTTGATGCGCAAGAAAAAGACGCCGGAGGAATTGGCCGCGGAAGCCGAGGCGGAAGAAGAGGACGAGATTACAAGTATGTACACGGAGTCAATTGCATTCGCTCATCACACTCGGTACACACGACCCTCCGCCAAGAGGTTGAGGCCGGTGAAATCCACGGCGTTCTGGGTTAAGAACGAACGGGAGATGTAAATTCAAGCCGTGGTCCCGTCGTACGTGCAGCTACCTGACGAATTAATGCAACGGTGCCCGGACGCTCCGAGGAATGATCAATGAAGGATTAACGAGCCTTGGCTAGAAATCAAACAGCTCCGACCATCCACTCGGTTTCTGAGTAAATTCAACAGCGGCAGGGAAGGGGGCTGAAGGGGGGGACAGACCGCGTTGCACGCCGCGATCCTCCTCGTCCAGTTTCACGAGGGACGAGATCGATGCTCCGTAATTGAGAGAGTTTGAAAAACTGCCAGGCAACTTTCAACCCAACGACCGTTCATTTACGTTTTTCCCATTGTTTCCCCTAACTAAACTGGGACACTATCGTCCACTCGCGCCCGGTTCGCGCGCGGGGCACGGCGCGCGATTGAAAATCATTTGCAGAGCAAACTGAAGAGAGCTGGATCCCCGTGGAAACTCGCGGGACAACAATTTTTCGCCGCGAGAATTTCGATACGGATTATCCGCGAAATTAGTCGATCGACTGATCGAGCAAACTCTTTGTTTTCGATTGGGAGATAGCCCTCTTTCTCTTTCGATCCTATCTTCTAAGATATCGACCGATTGAAATCAATGACGCGGATCATCGATAGAACTTTGAATTTCATTATAAAGAATACGAGGTGTGAACAAAAATTACGACGGATTTGCTTTCCTCGACGTTCAAAATCGCGATCTAATAAATCAAATAAAATCCTACAGATCGAACAAGACGCGCCAAAATCGAGATCAATGACGATAGAATTCAGAGCAATTTCATTATAAAGAATACGAGGTGCGATTGACGCAGAGACAAAGATCGTCGATATACTTAGTAGCATAAAACGAAACTATCGAATTTTCTTTCCCGCGATTCTCGTGTGCACGATCGTAACGGAGGAACGTCTGTCTGTTTCAGAAATCAAGAACGCGTTAGACACGCAACTACAAGAGATCAAGGCGCAACTGGAAGGTAAATGCGATCTCCAATAAGCCTAGCTACACCCTTGAAGCGGTCGGTAAGGAGGGTGGCGCATCATGCGCTACCAGGGCCGCATCCGCCTCTTAGCCCCTACGACACCACGAGGAAGGGAACGAGCGAGATCTGACGTGTTATTGGAGAAGCGGAAGGAAAGAGCGATACGGGAAACTCACTACCAGCGCCGTCGTCGTCGTCGTCGTCGTCGTCGTCATCGTCGTCGTGTTGTTCGAGTTTAGATCGATCCGAGATTCGAATTGGCCAGTCGACCAACACCCGTCCTCGATGTTCTCCGCGAAGAAACCTCGTCGAGGCTTTTCCACGACGGTGCCACGCAGAACCATCTTCGGCAACTGAATTTGGATCGATGATCGAGGGAAATTTCCCAACGAGAGAGAGAGAGTGAACAGCAGTTGTTAATTGACCAAAGTGATCTTGGATGTCAGGCGGTAAAGGAAAAAGCGGAGTGGAGAGTTCAAACTGAAGATGACGACGAGCCAACGTGATTTCGGAGTCGACGCAGCCGGAGAAGACGTACATTACGCGTGTGAAAATTCACAGAGGGGCAGGAAGAAAAGGAACGTAGAGGAAAGCGGGGACGATGTTGAACGATGTTGAAGACGATGACGGGACAAAAGCGAGAGAGAATTGCGGCAGACTCGAGAAGAAGGAGTAGAAAGTATGAGAGATTGGCGAGAGTTCGTTTACGCCTTACGATTCGGAAAGAAGGAAGAAGGACGGAGACGATCGTAGAGAAGAAATCGTTTATGCCCCTGCCATTCGAAGAGAAACGAGACGAAAAATACAGGAGGGATATATCAAAAAAAGAAAAAAAAAAAAAGAGAGAGAGAGAGAGAAAATGAAAACAATGATTGGATCGATCAAAGTCTTTTCGGATATCGCGCGAACATCGTGGCGTAAATGAGACGTGAGCAGTCGAAGGGCGCGTGCGTATAAATATACATACCTATATATATATAAATATAAATAAAGAAATATATTATATATATATATATATATAAATAAGAAAAATGAAAGAAGCAAAAAAGAAAAAAAGACGTAAGAACCTTTAGTACCTAAGTTTCTAGTGAATTTTTCGAATAGTGGTAAAAAAGAAAAGAAAAGAAAAAAAGAGAGAAAACTACCAGTTAGCAGAGTTACGTAGTCACTAGTTCGTTCGACGGCTGTTCAATAACAAGGAGATCAGATAGGAGGGAGTCATTATTATTATTCGAGTTACTGATTATTCTCATAGTTTATTACCGCGGTCATTGTTCTTATTATTGTTACCATTAAATGTTTATATTTAGAAACAAGTTAAGACAAGGATCGAGGGCCACGAGAAACTATAGTCAAGAGACCAAGAGCTAAAGAAAAACGCAAGAGACGAAGAAGGACTGCTGAGAGGGAAATGTGGAGAAGGAGGAAAAAAAATGAAAAGAGAGAAAGAAATAGCATAGGAAACGAGAGAAACAGAAAAGAGTAACCGGCGGCCCTTGCTCTCCCTTCCGTCCAAATTCGAATTTTTTCCGATTACCTCTCGGCGATATAGCTCGATCGCGATCGATCGGTATAGTGAAACGCGTAACACCTGAGCGATTCTTAGGGAGACGCCAAAAAAAAAAAAAAAAGGAAAGAAACATTGCCGAGGAAAAAAAACGTGCAAAGCGAAACGAGGGAAAGGAAAAAAATCGGCTGAAAATCGAGGAAAAAAATGTGCGCTTCGTTAAGAATAGCTCGACGAATCGAGCAGCACTGACTCTCGCGTCTAAATGCAAACGAGTAAAAGAGAAAAAGAAAAAAAATACAAAAAAACAAAAAAAAACAAAACAAAGAAATGCCTTTCTTTCACGTTTATACGGTGCGTTTCTATCGAGTGTAATTATATAGTAAGTTAATTGTTAGCGAAAGGAAGAGTAAAAAGAACCGATTTATATGTTCGCTCGTGAACGAACGAGACATCTTATCGTTAGAACGTGATGTAGAGATTAGAGGAGTGTCGCGATTCGACGATCGAGACTGTTCTTAGCAAGAAGTTTTCAGGTGTTACCGCCGGTAACGTTCGAGCAAAAGTAGCCAATTGTTTCATCCTTTCTCGAAGCGGTTCACCGGTCTTTCATCGTGCTCGTTCTAGCCGACGCGCGAACGATGGCGGACGGGATGGACAGAGCATCGACTGCCGGCAAGTAACGCGAGCCTTATACATATACAGAATTAAAACGAGGAACTACCAAAGAAAGAAAGAAAGAAAAAAAAAATGCTCACGCCAATGATAAAATCGCGTTGCGATTAACACTTGGAGACTAATCGGAATGAGGGAAAGACAAAAATGGAAAAAAGAAAAAGAAGTATTTCGTTGAGAACGTTTCTTGTTCCTTCGATCGGAAGATCTACGTTTAATGAAGAGACTGAGAGGATAACTCTGTTTAAATTAAAAAAAAAAAAAAAAAAAAAAAAAAAAAACAAACGTATCTTGTAACATGTAGATTCTTGCGTAACGCGTAAAACGCGTTCTGTTCTGAGTTGGTATATGTATAGGGCGGATGTGCCAGACGAAGCGAAGCTGCGGCGGGAAAACGGGATCACGAGGATGGAAGAACCGTGACGTTTTAACGCGTGAGATGATGCGAAAGTGATACTTTTTTTATGTTCGATATATCGTTCCTCGTTCTCTGATACCGATCTAACGTATATTCTTATATACATATATATATATACACACACACGCATATATATATATATCTTCTTCTCGTCTATCGGGTCTTCTCGAATCTCTCGATTGATTCTGACTCTGAAGCAACAATCGGCTATCCTCTGATTTCTTTGCGAACTCGCGAGACATTCTCCTTTAACACGCGCTCTGTCACACTTACGACCATTTTCGGAAACTAGGGAAAAACATTTCTCGACGACTGTGCCGCCAGCACGCGAGGAAGGATCGCATCGAGTGCCGGCCGTGTATAAAAGCGAAAATTCCAATCAGCTCCGAGATTACAAACAGAGATTACAGAGAGGAAACAAAAAAAAGAGGAAGGTGAGAAAAAAAGAAATAATAAAACGTAAGAAAGAACGATGTGAAGAAGAGGGGAGAAGAGAGGAGATTGGAAAAAGCTTTCCTCGTCTCATCGAGTTAAGTGTGTGTGTTACATTTAGGACCGCGTCGACCCAGTTGAGAATGAAAAGGCAACGTCAACGTCGGTCGAAAGTCGGAAAAATAGTCGGAAAGGCCTTCTGTCTTGAACGTTTTTGCTACACACGACGGACGCATGTCAGCTTTCTATGTGCACTCTGTTGTTTCTCGATGTACGTAAGCGTTACGCACCTCCTAGTCGACAGCGTCGACGAGTTTCAGTCGTCACCGAGCACGTCCGCGGACGCTCTCCCGCGCCGCCGCGCACGCGAGTTCAAAGTTCCCTCGAAAAACTTCGAATCTCGGGTAATTGGAAATTACCGAGGAAACGCCTGCCGATTATTAAAAATTCGGAAACTTTTAACGAGCCGCTGCTTCATCCGCGGCGGCCGTGTAATTACGCAATTATTTACGAACAACGATAAAAATCTCGGCCCGAACGATCTCTCGATCGCTAAATTCTCCGAAAGAACCAACTTCTCGTCCGTGCGGGAAATTCGACGAACAGCTTCCTTACTTTCTCCGCCAACTTTCTCGAGGAGGAGGGGAGGGAAAAAAAAAGGAAAGAAACCCGCGCTCGGACCCTCGCTCGATGCCGTGAAATATCTCTTGGCTGTTTGTCCGCGAAAAACAAACCGAGAACTTTCTTTCTCGAGCAGCCGGATTGCCGAAGAAGTTTCAGCGGCAACTCCAAGGCGCCTACGTTCGATTTTACGTCCTCTGTATTTTTTTCTTTCTCTCCTTTTAGTTTAATGGTCAATAAAAAGAATGATCGAGGAGACGTTACGCGTCCCTCCATCGAGTCCCATTTTGTTTTATTTTGTTTTTCTTCTTCGCGGAATCACGGCGAATTTCGATCGTCCACGCGCGGCGGCACGTGGTACGTGGGTAATTGATAAAAGCGCGGAGCAGACGGGACGTGCCTCGCATCTGAATCTACTTGACGTAGTCTCTCTCGTGCATGCTATCTGCCTCTCTCTTGTCTGTCGATGTCGACGTCGATGGTTGGATCTTCTCTTGTCGCGCGTGAGATCTTCGAGGATCACTCGACCAAGACAAATAATACAAAACGTATAGAGTCCAAACTAGAACGTGTATTTTGCTACTTGAGCCGGAACGGTATAACGAAAGAAAGTAACTAAAGAGATTATAAGGGCGACATATCGCGACGATGATTTTCGAAGATCCGCAGACTCGCGTTCTTTCTCTCTGTAATAACCGATTATCGAATTCCGATTAGATGCGGAACTGCTTTGAAAAAAAAGAAAAAAAAAAAAGAAAAGGAAAAAAAAAAAAAAGTATCTAGAACGATTCTATTCTAACCCTTGTCCTTCGAGAAATGCGCCCCCTCTTCCATCCCCCCAGCCCCCCGTCCAGGCGTCCCGAACCGACCGAGCCCGAAACGAAAGAAACAAACTAAACAAACTTATCTCGCATATTCTAATTCCCCTGTGTGCGATCTACTTGATATACACTTGAAGTCAATTACTCAATTATTAATCCAAAGATGTATACATTATATTATCTATATACATACATACATATATATATATTGATTCTAGAAGAAAATATTTTCTTTTTCTTGGGAATTTTTTCGATACAAACGAACATACGAACACACGCCAACACCGAGTTGTTGATTAACGCTCTGCCGAGTTTCAATGGAAGGCACGAGACCGCGTACGCGGTTTGAAAAGAAAGACGAGTTTCAGCGTAGCTCGAAGGGAAAGGCTTTCAGAGACACGGGGGCCCGTTCTTTTCGATTGCGATTAAACACAGAGAGAAGGGAAATAATTAATTGGACGTCTAGTTATCCGGACAACTTTGAACAGGACAGCAGTTTTCCCATTCCCCTTCAACTATTTCACCCCCTGAAAGTATCTGTCCCCTACCCCCTCCCCCTCTCTTTCCCTCTCGCTCGACACACTTTTCCCTCTCATCTCTTTCGAAAAAAACACGTAACAAGTTTTCTCTCTCTGCCTGTCGTCTTCTTCTAGCCCTCTTTGTGCTCGATGTGTCTCCATACGCCACGCTCGATTGTTCTCTTTTAATGTCACGACTACTTAAGAAAAAAAAAAAGAAAAAAAAATGCATGTGTCGCGTGAGCAAACGAACGAGTTAAAATACGAATAAAAAGAAGAAAAAAAGAAAAAAAAAAAAAAGAAACCATGTCTTACTATCGTTGCAACTGTTACCGCTGATTAATGTCGTGTGTCGTTGTTGTTTCTTGGTGTGATCAGCATAAAACGTTGTTCGTCGTACCGTGTAGTCGATGTTAGTCAAAGTCTCTAGCCTGGCAGTGAGTAGTTGGTCGTTTTTGCCCCTTTCTCTGCCCAGTCGCGTTATATACACACATATATACGTATATACATATATTGTTAGAGCTCTGTACTGTAAGTTTCGACGATTCATTAAAAGAAGCTTCACGTAGCTTTCGATTCGATGTTGTTTCATTTGTAACGACGCTGTACCGAACATTTCTTTCTTGTCACACGTTTGTTACGAAATGGCTGACTTCGTAAATGCAACAGCGGCTGAAGGAAGTACCGTTTGTACGACGCGTTGGAATTTATATTGCGTGCGATATTTGTCGTTCGATTGAAAATTTGAATTTCTTTCGATTGGTTAGTCGTAACATCAACGCAAATTCTAAAAGATCACATTTAGAGGAAGGCACAGACGTCTTAAGAATAGACCAAGAAATCATCGACGATGGTCGAGATCTCTCGCTGAAGAACTCAGCCATTTCTTCCGCAAGTTCTGTAAAACTCTGTTTCGTTCGCGAGAAATTTCCCGCGCGTTCTTGCGGTCACAGTAGAGTGTTTGGTTGGGCAGGCCGTTTGCCGACGATCTTTCATCGATCCTTCATCATCGGCGCAAACAGAAGCCGCGCGTGGAACCAAAATATCGTCGAAACGACGACTCCGCCCGAAGAGGTGGAAATTCGACGGCGTTCGAAACCAACGAGATAAAAGATGGAGAATAAAAAAAAAAAAAGTGGAGGGTACAACAGAATGAAATCTTCGATCCGCGAAGAAGAAAAAGAAGTAACAACGCGGTCCGAAATTGTCCAGCAGAACAAAAGCAGGGAAGTGAACTTCGACGAAGGAAAATGGAAAAAACGAGTCACCAGTCGCGTGAAAAAAAAAAAAAAAAAAAAAGAAAACTCTCCAGACTTTCTCTTGCTCTTTGATTCTTTCGATCTTTTCCATCGATGCCAACTGATCCATCTTCGGTCTCCCTTTTAACGAGTGTCTCTTCCAACGCTCCACTCCTGCACGGCACCGCCTAGCGTCGACTCGTTCGACTCTAGACGACTTTTACCCCTTGCGCACTGTCCTACTCGCATCCTTTACCTGAAGCCACCCTAAGCCTGTACGCGGCACGTGGCAAGTGATATAAATATATTTAAATATAATTAAATCTACTTGATTCGTGTTTCATAGACGACTGTAATCGCGAAGAAAGAAAAGCGAGAAAAAGCAAAATGAATTGAATTAAAAAGAAAAAAAAGAAAAAAAAAACAACCTAGCGGCTCGCGTCTGTCTGCTTTCGACGTGACCACACCATTGCGGAATCGCGCGCTGTTCCACAGCGAGAGGCGGCAGATGATTTCGGTAGACCGGACTGTAATATTAGAAAGTAACGTCGTAGTGCTCGCTGGCAAAGTACAACTGATCCGTCGAAACGAGACACGCGCGGAGTTAAACACGTAAAAGGATAGATAGCGAACCTTTCTTAGGTACCTTAGTTATATATCGGGCAAGCGTTTAGCGGAGAAAAAAGAGAGAGAGAGAGAGAGAGAGAGAGGAAACAGAGGAGAAGTCACGAATGAATGTAAACGCGTTAAGGTACGATATGCGCCGAAACGTTAAGATTATACGACAGGTGTAAAACAGGTTCTTTTCTCCATGTACATAGTATGACCTAGACCTGCGTTTAGTATAACCAAAAAAAAAGAAAAAAAGAAAAAAAAGGAAAAAAAAAACAAAGTTTTCGTGGTGGTTTCGTTCTACGTAACCGTGTCAAGCGGAAAAAGGATGAACGGAAGACGAGAAGGTAGAACCGCGTTTCCTGGGACATCGGGACACCCTCGCGTCCTTCGTTCTCGTTCTTTATTCGAGCGAGAGGAATCCGTGATCCGTAGGAGGCCAAGAAAAATATACAACGCACGATCGCGTCCCGAGGTTCCAAGGAAAAACCTTGAGACGAATGCCGGCGTAACTCGCGAAGAAGGACCGACTTGACTTATTCGGAGACAACGACACAACGCATTATAAAGTAATAATGATAACTTAACGTTAAATCAACGTACTATTGTTATGATCTCTTACGCTAACGAGGGTGATCTCGACGACGATCGTGTCGCGTTAATGTACGCGCGTTTTTTTCAATGCGTTCGCGAAACGAAAAAAAAAAGAGGAAAAAGAGGTAGAAGCAACAAAGTATGAGCTAACGTTGCGAAAAGGCGGCAAATGTTGGGCGATGATCGAGAGAATACAGCGCAGTTCAAACACGTACAAACACACACATACATACACATACATACATACATAGACGTACACGTACACAACGTGTACGAGACAAGAAAATTTCGAGAAGGAAAGTGGTGTGATAAAAGGTAAAACGGGAGAAAAAACCACGATGTTAAGTAGTCGTTAGCTTTGTATACAAGGGGAGGGATGCCGACAAAAGCGAGGACGACGTTGAAAAGGGAAAGAGAAAGGGAGAGGTTCGATGAAACCGGCGTGTTCCGAGGCGAGAAACAACACCACTCGAGTACAGCAGCCTTTTTCAACGAGGGCTGTCGAATATTCGACGAGAGATCTTTCGAGCGGACTTGTGCGATTTTTTGGATAGGGAACATCCGCGAACACGGTACTCGGCTGTCGCTCGATCCTGGAAAGGATCCAATGATCCAATGCGCACCCGTTAATCACTGCGAACACGCTGCGAAAAACCAGGCGTATTCTTGTAACCGGTGTAAATCCAATTTTTACTTTCGCCTCGAATTCTTCTTAGCAAACTGCTTTCGCGTTAACGGTGAAAAGCGTCTGAATAATTTAGCGAGTCGAAGCGACTGCCGGCTCTAAAATTGGATCTCGGGGTCGCTGGAGACCCGGGCAGTCGCATCAAATTTCCTTCGGAAATGGAATTAAAAATGTGAATCAACCGGCCACCGCGCTCCGTGGAACGAGCGCGCGGCACGAGAAAAAAAAGAGAGAAGAAAAGAAGAAAAGCGCGCGTTCTTTTCTTTCATTCTTTCCCGGCGATTCGAGCAGCAGCCTGTTTCACCGTGTCGCAACGTAGATCACACCTGCACCGTGCCCGGTAAATCTTCGTAAATTCGTTGAATCGAGAAGCAATACTATAGATGCCTATAATTACTAATGTTATACGTTTCTTATGCAACAAAGTTGAAGAAGAAAACAATTAGTGACAAAAAGAAGTCTCGCGTGCGCAAGCGCGTCCAGACGCTGTATATGTACTTAAGAACTCAGAGTATCTACGTGTATACACACACACAAACACACGCAAACACGCGCGCACGCACGCACCGCGCGATGGCGAAACGAAACGTCGACGGCTGAAGCTAACGCGCTTCGTCGACGTTTCTCGCTCGCGATTGCGCGATTAAGGGAAAAGAAAAAAAAAAAAGATGCGAAAAAGAAAGAAAATGGAAACACGTCACTCTCAACTTCGAACTCCGAAGCCGAACACGTAACTGCGACGCGTGCACATACGTTCACATCGATATCTCTGTGTAATTTTATATCTCGACGTTCGAAGACGCGAAGCGATTTTTAGCTGCATGCAACGACCAATAATTGTTGTAATCGTTAAATCGTGTAGGGCTGCACAGAAAATGTAGAGAGAGAAAAAAAAAAAGGAACAGGCGGCTGGATGTTGAGGAGAAAAAAATAGAAAGACGATCGAGAGGAGGAAAACACAAAAGGGCATACCGGGGTCTTTCGAATGCCCAAAAATCGCACGAAGCTTGCTCGGCAGATGAGAAAAGAAAAGCAGACGAACGAGCGTTAACAAAGAGGAGGGAGTAACAACAGATCTCTTGTATGAGTCGTAGAGTGCTTAGCGAATAGTGGAAAACACGAACGGGTTGATCGTTGAGCATGAAATATTGTGTAATATTCGAGGAAGAGGAGAACAAGTAACGCCGGATAGGTCGATGATGATAATATTATATATTGTTGTTAGATTATGTATAATATATATATATATACACATAAACATTGATATAAAAATAAAGTAACCTAGATATTAAGCCATCACTTATTCACACGTTACACGAACACGTAAGTACACACACATACCTGTGCACGTGGAAGTTAACCCTTTATTTAGCGAATCAAACGAATCACGGCGCGAAGAGATTCTTTTCAAAATCACTTTTTCGCTATTCGTAGAAACCCTCCCCGGGCGTTTTATTCCTTCTTTTTTTCGACAGTGAAAATTGTATAAAGTGCAACTTGTAATTGTTCGATATATCTTTTGTTAAAGTAGCTAATCGAGCGTTTCCTGGTGTTTTTACCATAAATTACAATTGTACCTTAAACTGAAATTGTTCGAGAATTAAATAAATTTAAAAAAAAAACCTCGATTCTTAAAAACTCGAAAGTTGAATTGAAAATGTCAAGCTTACATTCTAGAATAATTATTTTGCTAATCAAACATTTCCTGCTGTTTTTACCATAAATTACAATTGTACCTTGAATTGAAATTGTTCGAGAATTAAATAAATTTAAAAAAAAACCTCGATTCTTGAAAACTCGAAAGTTGAATTGAAAATGTCAAGCTTACATTCTGAAATAATTAAATTCTGAATTATTTTGCCGACTCGAACAATCGCGAACGGCAGGTGCGTGCACCTGAACCGAAACCCGGTGATTGAAACTGAAACAGGCAAAACGTTTACACGTGCCAAATAAAAGGTTAATAAAAGGCGAGGGTCTACAGATCACAGGCACCGTTACCGGTTACACACACGCAGGAACACGACACGATAACGACACGACAGGACACACGATTTCGTAGCTGTACCCGTGAGCATCCCCCGTCAAACTCACCCCTGGGCATGGTCTCGGCTCTTGGTTACGCGTAAAAAATGCATAGAGTCCTACATTCTCTATTCGTCCCTTCTCTTGACCCTTGAAACGACGGCAAAAGAGGAGAGAGAGAGAGAGAGAGAGAGAAAGGCAAAGGAAAAGAAGACGAAAGGAGAAGACGGGAAATGCGATTCAAGGCCTTGCGCGGGTCGCGTCCCTCGTCGATCTCTTTGCACGATAGAATAGAAAGAAAGGTGGGAAACTTCAAGTGTCAAGCTGGAGGCGATGTATAGTCACGAATCAGAGTCTAAAGCTTGAACGAAACGTATAACGAAGCGGGGATAAAATCAAAAAAAAAAAAAAAAAAAAAAAAAAAAGCGAGAAAAGAGAAGGATAATCGAGCTTTCCTCTTCCTACGTTGTACGAGAGATTCGCGGCGTTTCTTTTGGCTTTCACGGCGGGAGAGATGAAACACAAAATGCGAGAGAAAACAAACAGAAGAAGAGAGAAAAAGGCGAGGGTTAACAAAAAGTAACAAGAAAAAAAGGAACAAAAAGAAAAAAGACATGATAAAGCATGAAGACGATTTTTAGGGGCGCGCCTCATCGTTATAGCTCTTAATACGATAGTAATATTACGAGTAATAAACAAAAAGTGAATTAACCAGAATATGCGTTTATGTTATTTAGTTCTAAAAAAAAAAAAAAAAATGAAAAAAATGTAATAAAAGTCAATCGTGTTACCAACTCGATCGTTTTGTTTATTCATCCCATCTCCTTTCCTCGATGTCCTCCTTCGTGTCGTACAAGACTTTTTATAATTGCATTATATTATTATGTTACGTGTGTTATAATTAACATTTTCATTGGAACTAGTTACAATAATCAAATCTGAAAATATGCATAGAAACTCACACAGTTAAGTTAATCTTCTGTATATAAAATTATCATTATTATGCTACTATACACTATGTAGCTATTAAATTTGATCAAGTATCGTCTCAATGAAATTTGAAAACCTTTCGTACGACAAGTGTTCAATTACACATTAAACTCGAGCATTTTAAACGACGTTCATCGCGATGACGTGGGAATTTCAAGAATTTCGACCGGCGCATTCCGCTGTGCGTGCAGTTCGCGCTACTCCCGATTTTTCTTTCGTTTTCCTTTTCTGCACAACTGGTCGCGATTTCGAAAGCGGGCAAACGGCTCGTGCCACTTGTCAATCGGTGTCGTATATCATTTTTCCCAAACAATCGTTCTTCAGTACGAATAAAAACCTCCCGGCGAAACGGTGGTGCAAACGAGCCGGAGACACTGCCGACTGTTTCTTCCACCGCGAGATGGAAAGTTCCCCGAGTCGATCCGAAGGCAACTGAATCGATCGACAAAATGAAGTATCGCCGGCAGAGCTTTGTCTTTTTATTCGTCCTGTTTGGTCTCGCGACTCCTCGTTGCTCCAGCGAGGAGATAACGCTGAGCATCGACCTGGAAGAGCCCATCGCTGTGACTGACGAGAAGTTTCTCAGTCTTACCATCGACCCAGTAACGCTGCTAGCCGGAAATGCGCTGAGGTACGTACCCTTGAATTTATAACGCGCTAGCTTACTATTCTCCTCCGTGACTGAATTTAAAAGATTTTAAAACCGGCGTGAAACACTTCTTTTTTTTCTTTTTTTTTTTTTTTATTTTGCCCCGCAGTAGTATTTCGCGCGCAATAACGACAGAATCGGGCCAAGACCGTGGAGCAATTTGAGATCAATTTGAAAGCAATCGATAGAACGCAAGATAACTTCGACAACTCGTACGGGATAAAAAGAAACGAGCTCCGCGCGTGTGTCCTTTGAGCGAAACGATGTCCAATCTAGCTAACGAAACGTGCGCGCGTTTCAATTTGAATTCCAAACTATCGCTCGTTCACCCCTCGGAGAAATCCAACTGAACAGCGCGATTAACCGGCATAATCGCGTCCTTCGACGTGATTGTTGCGATTTCAGCACGGATTTCGAGAGAAGCATAAATCTGGCGAGAGCGTTGAGCCCTGCATATTTACGGTTCGGAGGGCCACGTAATTCCCTCTACTACTTTGCCGATTCTAATTCTCAGGACACAGATGACGAGAGAAAGATAGTGCTATCTGGTGAGCTTAATCGTTATCTCCCTTTGATCCTTTCTCGTCTCATTCGAACAAGTCACGTATGCACTGACTAACCTATGAATATATTTGTAACCTTTGGTAACACTAATCTCCAAAGTTTTCGTGCGCTTATTTGACAAAAAAGAAAGGAAAAGGAAAAAGATTGAAATTAGTATCATCGTCGGGCTGTTCGAAAGGTTCATAGCGAATTTAAGAATTTGAAGGTAATTATATTCTCAGAAAAGTTCACCTTCGAGTATTTCTTAAGCTTCATCGCGATCCTCTTACTTTTCTAGCTGATTCTTTGCTAAAATTACGTAGCTTTGCCTTTTTCAACAGTCCGCCGCTTAAAAAGTATAAAACCGACTTTGAAACTTAACCCCTTGCGCTGGGAATTAATTTACGTAGTATATACAGTAATTTGCTTTCTTTCGTTGCTTTCCATTTTAAAACAAGGATAGATATCACTAAGAAGCGGTAAATTTATTATTTATTTTGCCTATCTGGCAAGTAGTAAATTTACCATTTATTTTGCCTATCTAAATACTAAAACTTTAAACTGAAGATGACTGAAAATATTGCAAACGTTGGTGACACGGTCATTCCAGCGCAAGAAATTAAGAAACCGACTTGACGGTCATTTAAAAGGTTGGACGCGATCCAATTGAAATGCGCAGTCCACTCGAGTGGCTGGCTAATAAATTCTGCTCCGATGTATCCAGCTAACTCGACCGCGATACAGTCGATACGTTATCACGGTTAATTTAGGCGGTAATGTAACGGACGGCGGCCTACAAAGGATCCTACATGCGTCCGTTCACTCTAAAGTTGCATTAACGACGAAACGCCTACCGCACACATCTTCCTCGGCCAATTTCGCGGCCGACGCAACACCGTGGTCAGCCAGTTGCAGAAACTGCCCGAATTAACCTAAACAATGGTTCATGCGCCGGTGCGCGTCCATACGCGAGGCGAGAGCTGTTTCGAGAAGAGAAACGAGAATGTTTATGTACCTGCTACGTGCATGGCGCGTAGATCACGTATCACGCATCATCGTTACCCTAGCTCGAGCAGCGAGCAGTCCAAAGACACCTATCTCGTTCGCGTTACTTCAACCACTCCCCCGTTGATTACGTGCAAACGCAAGGTGCGAACCCTAGCCCCACTAAACGAGCTTAGTAATTTAACATCCGGTACGTTTTCTGTACGACGCAATCGGACACCGAAGCGGCAGCAAATTCTCCTTCTCTGCTGAATCTGACCCTTTGCAACGGGCCAAACTGGGGTTGTAATTGGGAAACAGGAGGATTCTGAGAAATTTCGAACCTCCTTGT
Source organism: Melipona bicolor (assembly GCA_030673865.1). NCBI lineage: Eukaryota > Metazoa > Arthropoda > Insecta > Hymenoptera > Apidae > Melipona > Melipona bicolor. The sequence continues at coordinate 3,806,036 of JAHYIQ010000017.1, forward strand.
CTGATGACACAGTACTAATAGAACTAATTGGTTCTAGAACTTGCAGTAATGTTGGAATAATTTAATTTCAATCGTTTGAAAAACTAATTCATTCTAGAATGTGAAAATTTAGATTGTCACACGTTGTATGTATGTGTAAAGTCATTAGTTTTTTTATTACTGTGTTTTATATATATTTTACTGATACTGATCATATTATCACACACAGTATATTTTATGTGTACGTTATATGTACAGTATGTTACTTTACATATACTAGCCATATATTTTACTAACCCATGGCAGTAAATAGAGTAAATCTACCAACTCAACGTACAGTAAAATAATTAAAAGGAATTATACGAATTAAACTCGTGATCAATAAGTAATCAAACAATCTAAGAGAAATATCCACAGGTAATGTCGCTTTTTTTCAAATTTAATAAACATTATACATCTAGTGACAATAATTTAGAAAAAGAATAATTTAAATGAAATAAAATTTTGTACAGCAAGAAAAAACATTACCTATGGGTACCTCTAATATGTCAAGTCGATAATTTTTTAAATAATTCTAGATTCTACAAGCAGTAAACAATCGTTTACAAAATAATTTAGTCCCTTTAAATATCGATTTGTGATTTTCCAATATCGCAAAATGATCTAATTTTGCCCGCAAAGATTGTTTGTTAGAGTATTCTTTTTAAAATCGTTACGATCGTAGAGTCGGACTGGGTTCTGACCCATCAATGGGCGGAAAAGGCAGGATTGGATGTGATCGCCTGCATCTCTCCAGAGAATCAACAAAAGAAGTTCGAAGAGTCCGAAAATGCGAGGGAGATCGTTTCTTTCAGCGATCACATGGATTTTAATACCAACTGGCAGCTGGGATATGGTAAATTAATTCACAAGTATTCTAAACTTATCAGAAGTTACGTTGATCAATTCCATAAATTAAAAAACAGAGAAAAATTATCTCTAGCCCTGAAGAGAAAATTTCAAGCGAATCTATGGAATGTTAAATAAGATAATAAAAGATAGAATTCGATGATACAGATCCGATTTAGAGAGAGTCCAAGTAAAACGTCGCGTCAACTGTTGAAATCAAGTAATTTGCAGAAAATCAAGTGTGTGTCAAAAAATTTTATATTAAAAAATAGTAAATTAAAAAATGTTATACAGTAAATTAAAAAATAGTAAATTAAAAAATAGTAAATTAAAAAATAGTATATTAAAAAATAGTAAATTAAAAAATGTTATATAGTAAATTAAAAAATGTTATGTAGTAAATTAAAAAATCGCGTTAACGCGGCGTCTTTAGGCCTCGAAATTGAAATATTCGCTTGTAAGAAATGGAGTCGATCAGTCGGTGACTTTTGAAAAGGTCGTTCAATCATGGAAAGGAGAAGATCCACTTTAACCTCGATTTTCCAGAGTGCCAAATTAGATGCAATCTATCGGCTGGTGATTTAGGGAAACAGACGGTCGGCCTGCGAAAAGTATTGGACGAATACCCGAGGTACTCGAGAAGCATCGTTACCGGGCCGGATGTCGTGGCTTATAACAGCGTCAAGTACCAGGAGTATCTTCGAGATTACCTCGGCGTTGCCGCGCCTGCACTCTCGGCCATCACGTGGCATCCGTAAATTTCTCCTCTTGCTCGAAACTCGCTAAGAGATCGCTAAAAAGCATCCGCTCTAACGTGGGAATTTTAAATCGACGGTGTTTCAAATTAATTGCAGCGACTTCGACAGCGTTACTCTGGGAAACGGCGGAGCCTTCGTACATCGGGATAATTTAGAGGAGGAGAAGGAAGAGATGCTCAAAGTCATTGGTCGTTTTGTAGAGAATAAACCATTATGGATCGGTGAGAACTTTTACTTTCCTCAATTTTAGTAGAAATGGACTCTCTTTTTTTTTTAAAAGGAGAGCAAAGGAATTTAACTTCTGTTCAAACGTCGTAGGAAAATTTTCAGTAATTTTCAGTTAGTTATCTTTTGCAATATCCATTAAATTAAAAACCCAAAAAGTGATAGCTTGCTCCCGAAAATGGAATGCTAAATTAGTAATTAACTTTAACGTACAATGATTAATTTTGACGAAAGCCGAGTCAAGTCCGGAAGAATGCAAAAGCTCGTTCATTGGAGCGCTCGTTTTGACCAGAAGACTAGGAAACGCGGCAAAATTAAACGTGAAGGTGTTCATGAGGCAACCAACAGACCTGGCTCGACCAACTCCAGTGAGTTTCTCGAAATATCGAGAACCAAAGTCTCCCGCGTTAAAAAGAAATCCAATCTAATCGACGTTTCAATCGCACACAGGATTACTGGGTGTCTCTCCTTCACAAAACCCTCGTCGAACGAGAAGTATTCGACGCGAGGATTCAAACTAGCAACGAGAACCACATATATCTTTACTGCCAATGCGCGAAAGCTTCCAACAGACACGAAAGAGGATCGATCGTGATCTTTGGCGTGAATCTGAGTCCAGAGGACGTCGCGATTAAGTTCGAAGGCGCCGAGATCACCGCTGTTCACGAGTACGTTCTCTCGCCAGGTCTCGATGCTCCCAACAGAATGTTTGCCAAGTAAGTGTAAAAATAACAACTGTTTCGTTACGCGCAGTTGTACTGATTTCTCGTCATTTCACTGTTTAGAACCATTTTCTTAAACAATAAACTGCTGACTTTAACCAACAACACTATCCCCGAGATACGTCCGAAGGTTCTGAACGACGCGGAAGGCGTGGATCTTCAATTACAATCGGGCGACATCAGTTTCTGGGTTGTTCCCGATCTAAAGGTAACGAAACATGCTCCTGTCCTTTTATTTTTTTCTCTTTTTTCCTATATTGACTCGTGAAAGTTTTTTATAAAATATAATATATAAAAAATAAATATATAAAAAAGATTTATAATAAAAATAGAAATTACTATAGAAATATGATAAATATTTTAAATATATATTTATATAATTAATGTATATATTATAGAAATAATGTAAAAAATATATAAATATATAAATATATAAAAAAAATTTATAATAAAAATGGAAATTACCATGGAAATATGATAAATATTTTTATACAGCGATTTGTCGATAAACTTCAAACGTTTGTCAGTAGAAACAGTGCAGGATTTCCAAAAAGTTTTCGTTTCGAACAAACTTTCGCGTGTATCAGCGAATCGTCTGATTCTTCCAGATAAAGTCTTGCATGAGAAGCGAGGAAACGTCGAGAGCAAAACCCTCGCGTGATTACAAAAGCGTGGACAACGTGAAGATACACGTTAAGAGATCCGTGCGTCGGGCAGCCGCGACGAACGAAAAGACGAACCGAATAAGCGATTACGGCTCGACGTTTAAGTCGAACGTTAAGAGAGAGCTCAAGAGACTGAAGAGATTCGTGAGAAGGAAGCTGGACGATTACGAGAGTAGATCGCTGTTAAACGTCAGAGGATTATCCGGCGAGAGGAGCGGCGACGTCTCGGCGCGGCCCGAGGAAAACATGCAGAGCAAATTGCAGGAGTTCAAGAAGCGTCTCGGCCGACTCAGAGGTCTGCTGACCTCGAGCGACACGAGGATCGAGCTGAGAAAACCGATTGCGGACCTCGTCACCGACGCGATCGCTTTGACGACCAAGATACAGAACACTCTGAAGGCCGTCAAGAAGCAAACCGGCCAGGAAAATAGGAAAAGATCGTCCGACAGTGTCAGAGAGTCTCTGAATACCCTGTACGAGCGTTTAGCTCGCGGTAACTTGGACGAGCCGATCGATTCCGAAGGGAGAGAGACGGATCGAGAGTCTAAAAGGACCAGGAGAGATCTACTCGCGGAGATTGGATCGACGGACCTGAGAAGGGACGGTCATTTGCGGAGAGCAGCCGGAAACGGCAGAGATCGTAAAAGCGACCCGAGGATTGTGTGGCCGAGAGACCTTGAAAAACCGAGCGTCGTGGAGTTCGAAGGCAACGACAGCGGAGGAAACACGTTTCGCGAACTTTTCGAGGCAAGTCTTCCGGGGGAAGATTTTCCGGAGGACGACGCGTTCCACGAACACTCCCCTCCGAGTAGAGGCTACGATTACGTGTTCGTTGAAAATTCTCCTTCGCGCAGCGATTACTCGAGGAACGACGAATTAAAAATTCGGAGGAAACTCTCGAGGATGGATTATGAGGTCGAGAACGATCGTCCGTGGACTGGGCGCGAAAGCACTCACGACTATCCCTTCCACGAGCCTGCGGATCTCGCTGAAAGTTTAACGCCGTGGAAAGATCCGACGGAACTAAATTCGGAAGAGTCCAGCGAAGCGTGGGAGGAGGAAACTTACGATCCTTGGGAAATCAATGGATTTGGCGTTGCGAAAACCGAGTCAAATGAAAATCACGAGGTCGATAAAGACAGATGGAGGGAATTAAACGATCATTACGAGCCCGGTGACGTTCCACGGAATCACAGACCAGTGCACGGACCTTTCATCGGACCCGATGCCCCATTTGATGTCGCGGGAACCTATAGATCTCGAAAAAATGACAGACTCGGCAATGAGAAGGAACCGAAATTCGCAGGGACTCGGTCGAACGAAGATCACAAGGTCCAAGACGACAACGGTGGATCAAGAGGAGCGAGCGATTACCACGAATCCAGTGATCTTCCCAGAAATCATAGACCCATATACGGCCCTTTGATCGAACCCGACGCGTCCGTTCTTCGATACGTATTGACCGGACGGCCATCGAACGAGAGGAAGAATTATTATGCAAGGAAAAAATCTCCCCCTGATTACCATCCAAGTTCCATCAAAAAGGAGCCGGGTGGTTTCTCGATCGGATCTGATTACCGTGGAAATAAAAGATCCAAGAGGAGGGACGAAGACCTGCAGGCGACGTTCGACGAAGAGATGATCAACGAGGACGACGCGAACTCGAGGGACTGCAAGTGCAGAGTGGTTAGAAATTCGAAAAGCTGCGGCCGCCGGTCGAAGAGAGACGCCGTTGAATCTTTGGAATCTTTGGAGCACGAGGTCGATCAGATTCCAGTCGCCGGGCAACTGAGCAAGGACATAGCTAAGTCCAACGTGCGCGAGGACACGGACGTCGAGGTATTTTCAGAATTCAGCAGGCACCCCTTCGAGAAAGAGTTGCGCGCTGAATCTCCGAGTACGGGAATTAACCGAGAATCTTCGGTTCGAGAGCCTTTAATCACCGACGAAGCGTATGAAGAAACGTTAACACTGGATCCTCACGAGAAAATGGAACCACAAACTGAATCTTCAAGCTCGAGGATTAGCGATGCGAGGACGTCGTTGGGAACTCGCGACGACGCAGAATCTTCGGAGATCAAAGGCAGCACGCGCGTGAGTTCGAATCCTTTGATCGGCGACGAACACGAAGAGGCGTTCGCGACGTTGAGAAAACGGAACCCCGAATTGGACGCGACGTCCAAGTCCGAAGCGTTGAAATCGGCTGAAGCGAGCTTGGAGGATTCGAGCGAGGACGTACTGGATCGTTCGGACGTGGAGGAATTCTCGGTGCCCCCGCGGAGTACACCCGCGGAGAAGTGGGAACTGCAGGACGAGTCCTCGAACGTGGAAATTGTACGAAACGAAAAGACCACACCGTGGTCGTCGCAGATGGAAACGAGCGTGGAGAACAATCGCGAGATCCCCACTCTGCAAAGCAGATCAGACTTTGAAACGTCGTCGACGTCCGTGGACTTAAAAGCGCCGGACGAGAGTGCGTTTTTTCTCGGGGGGCCTGACGAGAAGAGGGGGCAGGAGGAGGCGATTGATACTGCGAAGCATACTGCGTTTAATCGCGAAAGTTCTACGCCCGCCGTTGTCGTTGGCGAGGAGAAGGGAAATGCAGAGGAGAAGGGAGATGCCGAGGAGGTTGGGACTCCGAGAGCGGAAAGTTCGAGCACGACAGTCGAGGCGGTTTCCTCTTTATCAGAGGCAACTATCGGACAAGAATCTGAAAACAATTACGATAACGGTAACGTTGTCGGGGCGAACTCGAAACGGGAGGCGAAACTCCGAGTGGCGCAACTTGCCCGCGAAAAAGCCGAGGTCGCGGGCCCCCCGGCTCCGAGTAAGAGGAGATTAAACGTTTTCAGGCCTCGGGCGTCGAAGGCGGTGGAAACGCTCAGGGCGCTGAAAGATCTGTTCCTCAAATTAAAAGAAGAAACGCGCGGCTCGACGTCCACCGTAAAGTGGAGGTCGCGGCTCAACGAGCGGAGAAACGAAGCGAGGCAGATTGGACAATTGCGGAAGAAATTGCGCGACAAGCGGCAGATGATACTGCAGAATTTCGAGAGGGGCATTCGCGGCGTGATAGATGGCACGGAGCACGAAGACCCGGAGGGGAGGAAGTTGAAAAGAAGGGAAGCGTGGGAGAGGATCCGAGAGAGCGAAGATTTTCGAGATATGATCGATCGCGAGAAACTGGCTTACGCGTTGATGTATCAACCGGCGAGGTACTGTTCGAAGAGGGAGGTCGACTCGAGCGAAGTGAAAGCACCGGAAGTGACCGAGATCGTCCGAGCGAGGAACGTCAGACGGAGAGTTTTTAATCCGAGCGACCGGAGAAACTTCCGCGACGGGAAACAACATCTCGATGCTGGTAAGTTGAGAAAGATTATACGACTGGCCAATTTGCATCGGGGTGAAAAGTCGAGTAGAGGGAAATCCGAGGAAAGCAAGGGGAACAGCGACAAGGTTTATCTCGCCGTGGTGGAGGACATCGAGAGACCGCGAATATTTTATTACGAGGAGGATCCGGAAAGCGAAGAGGAGAAGGGAGACGCGCAGGTAATTAATTTCATCGTCATTCTCTTTCGTTTAAGATTCGTCGAAACTGCTCTCGTTCAATTAATCGTTCGCTTTTTCGTTTAATTAACTCGCTCAACAGGCACTGCCGCCGCGCTCTCTCCACGCCAGCAGATCGCGAAAGTACAATCGGCCGCTGCAGGAGCCTTATCGCGAAAGTCTTAAAGCCGCTCAATATTCCGAGGAAGAGGATCAGGAAGAATCAGATGAACTCCCCGAGGGCAGAGAAATATACATAATCGATCCGTCCGAGTACAAAGGAGGGGATCCACCGATGCAATTGTACGGAACTCCGTCGAAATCGGGGATTAATTTAAAGAAAATAATCAGCCGGAAGCCTAGTCCCAGCTACGAGTCCTACGAAACTTCTCAGCCGGGCGAGAGCTCTCCGGACGCAATCGCCGAGGAAATTGTCAAAACTATATTCGGCGACGTGGACTCTCGGGTCGAGGAGCTTTTTAAAATATCGACGAGACTCGACCAAGAGGAAGACGAAAGTTTCCAGGAGGAACATACGGACGAACGTGAAGAGAACGGAGAAAATTGCGAGACGGACAAGACCGGCGCGCAGGGGGTCAGATATCTGAGGGAGAGCGATCGAGATGTTTCGCAAACTGGGGAGGACCATGTTTCCGAGGCGTTAATTTCTCGAGAAAACGCCACGGACGCTAGTCCAGAAGATTCCGCAGAAGATTCGAAAGGGGAAGACGCTGCGCGTGTTCGAGAACGAAGAGACGCGGACATTGGATCGAAAGAATATCTTACGCGCAAAGTGTCGGACGTAAAAAGCGAATCAGGTTCAGAGAAGATTTCCCGCGAAAATCCATCTGGACCGAAAATTGAAAAGGCGAGAGAACATCTCGAAAACGGTGAAACATTGGCGAGTACGAAGAAACAAATTCACTTGACGAAAAGAAGCGACGAAAATCTGCCGAAAGACTTGAGAATTCAAAGTTCCTCGACGTCGAAGTCAGACGATCCCTTTGGTAAGAGAGGTTCCGTTGAATACTCGTCGATCGAGGTGAATCCGATTGTTGGAGCGAGAGATTTGTATGGAAAAATTTCCGAAGACTACCAAGGTGCGTCAGACATTTTCTCCGTGGGAGAAGATCCAGAATTGGATAAAAGTAAGAAACGCTCGGGCGATGCCTCGTGCGGAGATGAGAATGTTTCCAACATGCAAGAGCTTCGTAACGAAAAGCAAGATAAAGATAACAAAGAAGTGAATTTGAAGGAGGCATCGTTTTCTGATACGTTTAAAACACTGAGGGTGTTGCCGTGGATAAGAAAATTGAACAGACTCCGAAGAGAAGCAATGAATCGGGAGACCAACGAGAATAAAGCGGAAAAGGTAAGCTTCGATTCTGCGACAAAGTAATTGTATCTTTATTCTGAAAATTTCTTATTATTATTATTTTTCTTATATTTTGTCAAAAATGGGATTATAACGTGAGAATTTATTCAAATTGTCACTGTATGCGATTAAAATGTTCAATTCGTAGATATTCCAAGATCGAGTATGTTTCAATATCTTTGTATCACGTATAGCTCTGTGTTGAGATTTATGTATAAAATTCGAATGAAATTCTGTTTCAAGGTACAGCCGTCCGAATTGCAACACCTAGATTTGGATGGATCTTCCAGCCCAAGGAGCCTGATGTCTAGTCAGATCGATGACGTCGAGAAGTCGCTGATTCAGAAGATACCGCTTGAAAAATTCTCGACTTCGGGAAGGAATGCCAACAAGAGAAAGAACATCAAGAGAAACAACGAGAGAAACAACGACGACGGATTGTCGTCTCTTTTGCAGAGAAGCATACCAAAGTTGGGGAACGTGGTGGTGAACGGACTGAACAAAGCGGAGAATTTTACCGGATCGGTGGAACGGTTAATTATGAATCTGGATGAGAAGTATAACAAAACTTTGAAAGAGGAGCAACGGAGAGATTCCGCGAGTACTGGGTCAATTGGTTCTACTCAGAACGTTCTACACAACGCGGTAGCGAATATAAAGAAGATTTTCATACTGCTCGGCGGGATCACTAATCTTCTCCAGGGTAATCAACAATAACGCGATTTGTAAAATGAACTCTGCTCTTTTCTTTTTTTTTATTCTATTTTTGTAATGCTGTTTTTAATTTTGTAATATTTTAATATCCCTCGAGGAAATAAAGAATATTAAATCGTAAAGTGTGTTCGATTTTGATGAATTTTAATAAACTTAATCCTCCCCTACCAGACATAAATGGAATAAATACATAAATACTGATGCAACGTGCGATTGATTTCTTTTAAAAATGTTATTAAACATAACGTACATATGTAACATTGTTTCCATCAACGTCATTTATTGACGTCCCACATGTAGTAAGATACACAATGTGCATTGCAAAATGCAATTACCTGACACCACAAATTTCACGATACAGAAATATCAAAACATGTACGTAACTTTGAGAAATATATCTATCCATCGGCCGACAATCGCACAGTCGTCCATCGATACCGATACGGATCACTTCGATCGAGCTAAGAAGATATTTAATGTCAAACGCGCAATCGCAATTCGCCGGTGATCACGAGTGACTCTCCGGTAACCACCATGTATCGTCTATCTATCTTTACGTGGTTCCTACTTCTTGCGCTGGTCGCAACGACCTACTCGAAAAGTATCAACGTTAATGACGAAGACGTTGAAAATCATTCCACCGACAGGTAAAGAACTTTGCTCTTTATATTCGAAAAATACACAAATGTTTAACATACACAACTTGATATTTTTATATTTTCTATATATTTCTATTTTTAATATATTATCTATTTTTAATATATTACTATTTTAATACATTATCTATTTTTAATATATTACTATTTTAATACATTATCTATTTTTAATATATTACTATTTTAATATTACTATTTTAATACATTATCAATTTTTAATACATTACTATTTTAATATATATTATATATTTTCTATATATTTCTATTTTTATATTTTCTATACATTTCTATATTTTCCAAATTGCGACGAAACCTTCTTTAAACCTTCATTAAAAAATTTTATCATACAATTCTTGACTATTATAAAATTTAACTATTAGAAATTTCTTGCTGTGAAATTTTCTTTCCATTTCAAAAGTTCCATTTGGAGCGCATTTGCGATAATGCGAAAGCGTTCGACACACAACGCGAATTATGTTAGTTTTACTCTTTGAGTAAACACAGTAATAAGCCGCTGACGAATGTGGCTGTCATATTTACGAAAAATAATTCAACAAATTCTCTCCAGAATATATTTCAGCAGCCCATATTGCAGGATTTGCCATTCCCTCGTAAATTCTCCTTATCCCGCTACCATTTATCTGGCTTTCCGCCGGAGTACATCGGAACATTCTTTCGATTTTTCAAACGACCTTTTTCTTCCGACGAATTTCGGATTAGGAGCCGCTCTATCGGATTGCACGCGCGCAAAAGTATGTTAGTCGCCCAAGAGCAACGCTGGCGCAACTGTTAGGCGTCAGCGTCGCTTAAATTACATTCCGTCGGCTTGCTCGCCAGGATTGAATTTCGAGTTCGAAAGAAAACCCTGAATCAACATAATTTATGTTACGTACGCGAGTCGCGGCATAAATCGGGGAATTTCGTAACGCTTTCGGTGAATTTCGGCGGTGCGCTTTGCGCACAGTCTTTGACTAAACTTGTGTTAACTACGACGGAAATAAATTTCACCTCGATGAACTGATTCCTTTGATTGAATTTTAGGGTAAAATTATTTTAAGATAAAATTGCGACGATGTCGGCAACATTCGAGGACTCTACGATCGAGTAATTAAAGTTCAAAGTATTGGAACTGTTTGGGACTTAGAAAATTTCAATAAAATATGCCAATTATCTTGATTTTTGAAGCAAATGAACATTGTCATCAAAGTTTCAACATTTCTTTTACTCTGAAATTCTCGAACAAACCAATATTTTCGCAAAGTATATTCGTGGTTGTTCACTTACCAAGACTCGAACGATCACCGATACCAGCTTGACTCCTACAACTCCATCAGAAGCACCGGGTCGCGTTTTCTTAAACAACACTCACTACTTCACTTTATAAAATGATACTCCGCCACGAAATTTACACGTGTTATCGCGAGCGCGAGCGAAACTAGAATAATCAAAGGACGCTCGAGTATCGTCGTTCTATTCCAAACACGAGTTTTTGCTTTCGCTCTTCGAACGGAAGTCTTGCCTTTTCCGAGAAATGTCAAAGTTCCAAACAAAAGTTCCTGAAATCATAACACAACACGTTCAGCTCGTCGAAATTTAAGCGAAATATAATAGTGAAATTTTAAAGCAAATAAAATTCAGAATCGTCGACATTATTTCATATTTTTTTTATTCAATATTTATATGCTGTCAATATTTATATGATATCATTATTTATATGCTGTTTGTAAATTTACATCATCTATAGATCACTAGATCTTTATTAGGTATTTTTAGTATTGTACTGTATAATTATTAAATTATTTAATTTTTTTCTTTTTAATGTGACATCTTTAATATTTACATGAATTTATCAAAATTTTTGTACACAAAACTCGTACCTAATGACATTATAAAATAAATTCTACCAAGATAACTGATTAATCGACAAGATTACGTTACGAAACAATTAAATTTTTTTTTCAGAATCAGCACTACATTCTCAGTCTCTTCATCGAGTCAAGCCGAATCTGACTCTAAAGCCAATAATAAGAGGAGCTTGCTGGTTCTGTTGCCAAAAGGCAAGGAAGAAGAAAACACGGAATGCCAAAATCAAAAAACGAAACGCTGCAAAACACCGTTCCGCAGAGATACGACAATACCCGAGGAAAAGCCGAGGAACACGGAAGACCCTCCGAATAATGAAAGAGACGGTGAATATTTCGTTGGTCAAAAGCGAAACCTGCGGCTTCTTTCTTCGAAGAAACCCTTGGCAAAACCAGGTCCGCATCCCGCGACCATAGAACAAGCGATGAATGCGACATTTCGCGACGCGAGTGTGCTAGATTCGCTTCGAAAACAATTGACGCCCAACGTTCCTATCGTGGCTGCTTCTCGACCACATTTCGCGCCAAAGGCAGGTGTATACGACGACGGTAAATTCATTTGTTACTGCAGAAAAAAGATCAATCCCACTTTTAGAAAAGACCCGGCTCCAAAGCCGCAAGGATTATCGAGGAAACTCAAAACGGCGAAGAAACTTCCCAATAGAAATCCGCTCGTAGGTAGCAAACAGCCGGCTTATGCAAATGTTCCACGCGAATCAGCTTTGTCTAAAAAATTACCTCCTGCCGTTTCTAAATATCTTGGCTACATACCCAATATAAACCCAATTTATCCGCACGAGGGACAACACGGAACAATACCGTACATTCCGTACATTTATCATCCGGATCCTCGAGTTTCGATGCCCAGGATCCCAGATGAAGGAGAAACTCCAAACGTTAATACTCCGTTGGAATCAACTGGAACTAAATCCGACTCGATTGTCGGGCAAGAAGCGCCAATCGGCGAGCATGATCCAAACGAAAACCAACAAACTTTCGACCGAGCTCCGTATCCTCCAAACATAGTTGGCAAGAGTCTGTCTCAATCTTCCGAACAGTCAATTCCTGCAACGTCCGCCTCGAGTAACAACAACGAGAACTCTAACACCCCTGACTACAATTTACAATCTGCGCAAGCAGATCCTTCCGACAAAAATCATTCGACACAGTTAGAGACGGCTGACTCTTCCAAAGAAGAGTCTAACCTACAGGCTGCCAATCCAGGCACGAGTGTTGCTTCATCCACGGGGTTGGAAAACGGATTTGCGAATGGATACGAAACGACAAGCAGCGGGAATGCAGATTACTCTGACATCAAGGAAGTTACGACCGCATATTTCACATCGAAAGCTTACGACAACCAAGCTGAACGCGGTTATGGTAATTTCCTCATAAGCAGCGCGGGCACCATGGATCCAAATTCGGCGGAATTGCAGAATCGACACAATGGTTTTCCTGCTGGGAACTCGGGGGAATCCGAGAACGTCGGAATGAATTTGGACAGGAAAGACTCGCACGATGCGAAGGAGCTTGACCAAGGAAACAACGAGGAAAGTGTCATGCCGGGAACGAATAACCCGTTTTGGAGTCAAAAATCCTCGCGAGAGGATCCTAATTGTAACGTCAATTTGCAGAGTAAGCACAGTGACGATTTTGCGGGGAGTTCGAGAGAAGATGATGATGAAAGTAACGAGGAGAGCGTTGCGTTAGGGAAAAATAATCCCCAGTGGGATCAAGAGGAACCCGCAAACGACGATTCAAACCCGAATTTCGGGTCCGACGCGGAGAACGCGAAGGAGAAAGACGAGGGAAATTTCGAGCTTCCTTTCGCACGAGACTCGGACGAAATTGGCACGTCGGCAACGATCGGTGACAAAGACGGAGAGAAATCTTCCGCGGAAGATTATGCGAGTGAATTGCCGGAAACGGAGGATAATGCCGGTCCGTTGAAGACCGATTACGAAAAGGAAAATTCCGCGCCTAATAAATTCGAGGGAAAAATCGAGAGCGAAGAGAAAGGTCCAATTAGCGACTCTTTGGCGGACGAGACAATATATCCCGCCGACCCGGAAGACGATTATGCGACAGTTGCCGAAGGTTTCATAAATACGGACAATGAGAGAGTCGGGGCGGAGCAAGCGACGATTCAGAGCAAAAATGAGGACGATCCTTCCATCGACCCGACGTTGGGACTGTCGAGAATCGACGACGACGATAATAGAGCAACGAACGATCCGTCGAACCAGTTGCCTTTCTGCGACAACACGTTGCTCCAAAAATCGATAAATGCGGCAATCAATAACTTTGCCACGGGTGATTCGTCCGAAACGACTGACAACGCGAACGAGGAAACAGTGGGTGCCGCGAGAGAGGAAGATTTACTGCCGGAAGTTGTACAAGTCCCGAACCTGAAGGGTATTTTGTCTATGCCGGCAATGGAGCGAACACTTTTGGATAAGATAAAAAATCTCCTGTCGAAAGCGACTGGAATGGGCAGGGAGAATTTCGACGGCGACTGGGTGACCAAGGTGATCAAAGATAATCTACGGCACACGCTGGCTGCCGCGCCCGGTTCCAAGACGGAACTCCCACCGATGACCGTCGAGGAGCATCAATTCAAAAATGGCAAGTGGGTGACAAATGTGGTCACGCTGGAGCCTTCGAGCGATGAAGACCGTTCTCGAACGGACGTAGAAAGAATCCAGTCTCACGTCAAGAACCTTTTGCGCGATCCAACCGTTGGTTCACAGGCAGCTAAGAATCCTGCTGTTCAGAACATGATCGTCCAAAGCGTCCGACACATCTTCAAGCCCAAAGATGCGGCCAGCGATGAAAATATCGACTCGATTATTCGAAGCGCTTTGAACGACGAATTGAACGTCATGGAGACGGAAAACGATGAAACTGCCACGACAGAAAATATATCTGAGTCTACCAGCTTCGATGTGTCGGATATCGACGTGAACAAGCTTCTGGACATCGCCAAAAGTGAAGCGGGTCTGGATGACAATGAGGACAGCGAGTTACCTCCTTTGGAATCATCCGCGTATGAAAAAGACGAGGAGGATGTGAAAAACCAACAAACGCCTTCGCCTGCCACGGACGAAGGTTCTTTGGACGAAGGTATTGTTGGGGAAGCTGTAAACTTTGGAACAAAGGCAAATCAGGATACAGAAGAATTAAGTTCGGATCAAAATCAAACACCGGACAATACGAAAGAAACTGAATCAACTGAAACTGGTGGGATGTGGAACGTTGCTGCTACCTTGAGAGTCAAAGACGAATCCTCGACTGCAAAAATAGAAGATTACGCGTCCGTGGAATACGGTTCTCCGACAATAAATTCAGCAGAGAACGCTGATGCTACGAACGTGGAAAAAGCTGAAAACGTAGGAGGATCGATGGAAGAGGAAGATAAAGGTTCGACAACGTATACGGACGATGCTACTTCCGCGGAAGATTTTACATATTTGGGAAAGATCGCTGTGAAAAATAGGAACAACGCGGACGATGTGCAAAGTCTGCGAAATTCCGAGCTGTTTTACGTCGGCGACGGTGTGAAGCTGCCTTTGGAGATAAGAAGGCTGAACGACGGTTCTTACGCGTTATCGATTTCTAGAAAGGTTTGTGAACAATTGTTAAACAAGGAGTGCCCCTGTTGCGTGCCCAGAGAAGGTAACGTCGTCCGGACCGTGCGGCGAAATTTAGAAACGGAAACTGCTGATGGAAGAATCTCCAAACGCGAATCAGTGAAATCAGTTTTACCGAACGAGGGAGAAAGATGTGATTCAGCTGACGACAGCTTACAGATTTTCTCAATGCCTGTGGAAACTTTCGCGAGAAGATACAATCTGTCTCTGAAGTTGGAGAAAGTGCAAACTCCGTGGGATTTCGACGCGAGGGAAAAGATTGATGGCCGATCGAGAGATCGGTCGAGAAATTATAAAAATAAAAACGGCGACTTTGAGAAAGGAAGGGCGTATAATAATCTGCACAATGATGCGGCAAGTTTCGATCTTGAGAGATATCGATATCAACGTAACATCAATGAAAGCGCAGATAAACGAGTAGAAATAATAACACAAGTATTAAACTGGTTAAGAGATATGGTGTTGAGTGGAAGCAGTAAAAGATGAATATATTTTTATTCCTTTAAAATTTGTAACACCATGCTTTTTTATATATATTTTAATACTTTTTTTTATACTCCAATATGTTGTATTTGTTTTTTTTTTATAATTTTCCTATGTAACATAAAGAGAAAATAAACAAAAAACATGTGTGAAAATTTAAGAAAAATTAAATCTCTCCCAATTATTTTTAAATGACTCCAAATAGCTCTAAAAATTTTATTAAGTAGATAGTAATGTTGACTATTTTTGCTAAATATTTATTTTCTTTATTTTTTAGTTTTTGTTTTTTATCGCCAAGTAAAAATCGGTGATTCATACAGCAGTGACGTAATCCCAATGGTTACCTAGAATAACTTGTGATTGCAATCAATGAAAGGTAGTTTGGTTATGTTTGGCAGGCACGTACTTCTGTCAACATAGCAAGGAAATGGGCTTGTTTGGCAAATCACAGGAAAAAAATCCCAAAGAAATGGTTAGAAGTAAAATGAAAATCTAATATCTGTTCTGTGTTTATACGAAATCGTATTTCAGGTTCAAGAATGGACACATAAATTAAGGAAAGAAGGCTATCAATTGGATAGACAGGTTAGAGGTAAGATACTACTGGTGGTATTTTACAAAATACATTGTAACGAAAATGATATTTACGTACAGCAATTCAGCGGGAAGAAGAAAAAATAAAGCGTTCGCTAAAAGAAGCAGCAAAAAAAGGTGACAAAGATGTTTGTAAAATTCTAGCAAAAGAAATAATACGTGCACGTAAAACTTGCAATAAACTTTATACGTCAAAAGCACATATGAACTCTGTTTCGTTACAAATGAAAAATCAGTTAGCAACGATTAGAGTTGCTGGTTCTGTCCAAAAATCTACAGAAGTGATGCAAGCGATGCAGTCATTGGTAAGAGTACCAGAGGTAGCAGCAACAATGAGAGAATTGTCAAAGGAAATGATGAAAGCTGGTATCATTGAAGAAATGTTGGACGAAACTATGGAATCTGTGGAAGATTCTGAGGAAGTGGAAGACGAAGCAGATGAAGAAATTGACAAAGTAAGTCATCCGGATATGTTTAAAAAAAAAACTATATACTAATAAAATGTACAATATATATTACAGATCTTATGGGAAGTGACTGCAGGTCAGTTAGGTACAGCACCTGCAGTTGTTACAGAAACACCAGGATCTGTTGTAGCGTCTACTTCCGCAGAAGAAGAAAGTGAAGATGTAAATGATAAGGAACTTGAAGAAATGAAACTGAGACTACAAAGTCTTCGTAGCTAGGTGTAATATATAAATAATTCATCTGCATTGACTTCAAAATCAACTTACACTTATTGAACATATACATACATAAGGTACAAAACAGTGGAATGAATGCCTATCATATTTCAATGCATACTTCAATAATATTTCTTAACAATATCTAATTAATGCTTTTATATTATATTAAATAACCAAAAGCAAATAAGTATTATAAAAACGACAACAATTTTTATTTTGACTATAATCTCGTTTTTATAATCTATCTCTCTCGTCTAATTTTTATGATCCAGCTTTTATAATCTGTGCGTGATTTGTAGGATGTCACTATATTTCAACTACATAAGTCATAAATATAGAGAAGCTGGCTTCTTGATTATGTTGAAAGATACAGATTCTTAATTTAACTACAATCACCAAAATCTTGTATTAATATGTATTATATATAAATAATGGTTTTAATTGTTATTAATTTGTGCACTTTCTGATTACACCTGTCATATATATTAAAATATAATAAAAATAATGCAAAAGCACTAGAATAGGTCACTAGTAGATACATGTACATAAAAAGATTACTATATTTATACACGTTTAATTTTAAAGTTGCTGAATTCAGACATTTTCAACCTCAATATTTTGATACCAACTTACACTAAATCACAGAATTATAACATTTTATAGAAAATTATGTACCCCAAATTTGATACTTGCGTAGAACATCCTCTTAGCATATTGTGCAAGTGTACAGAATATCAAGAAATAGCAAATAAATTTAGATTTTATACCATTGGTACAGAACACTATTTACAACCTAAAATAAATATAGGTATGTAAAAATACAATTTAATTTACTCAATTAAACAGCATCCTGATTTCAACCACTTATGCTAGAACCAATTGCTTCGGCAAAAGTTCTGTGGATAAAAAACCGTATTAAATTAAATGAAGATGTTTCAAAACCAATACTTCTTTACCCTCCAGAACAACCAAATATCAATGCGTCCAATGTAAATAAGATATGGTTACCTATTACGTATCAAACTTAATATCCCTAAAATTTATACTCCATAAACTGTAAGCTTTTGTATGATATTTATGATACGTATATTTACATATTTGAAATATATTAAATGAATATTAGACATTGTATATTTGAAAAAATATTCAAACTGATCAAAAAAATACATATTGAAATTGTTTTCCTTATACTTCAATATTTTTGAAAAAATTTTATTGCACCATAAATCTTTTTACATATCCTTTTGCAGCATAATATCAATCTATACATATATAATGTACATATACATATGAACATATGAATATATATGTACATACATACAGATACATTCACATAAGTTACATATTGAAATTATACTCTGTTCCTATTAAGAGTTTGAAATATGACATTAATTTTTAATTAATTCTTAAAAAATTTTCAATTTTCATTTTTTTTTTAAATCTTTGTAACATTACTATATCTCTGTCATTTTTAAATGTACATCTCAACAATAATAAAATTAAATAACATAAAAATGATTAAAGAATTTGCTCGATATCATTTGTACTCTACAAAATATTTCGTTACTTTAAACCTATTATTATCATGCCTATCACCGTCGTGTTATAAATATATAATAAAAATAATATATTTTAATTATCACTGTTTCACGGGTCTCGTCTCTCTTAGTACATATATAAGTAACTGTGCATATAAGTATAACTTATTCTTAATTACATACTCTTAAAAATACTATCATTTATTTATATTTTAGCAAATTTACAAGTGATCAATTACCATATTGACAATTGCAAGTTTCATCTGTGCTCTAGCTCTTCTAGGAAGTCTATGCATATGAGGTGCCAATTTGCGTAAAAAGTATTTGACTTCACTTCTAATAGGAAAAATTGTTCTTCTCATTGTTTTTGAACTTCTTTTACGTCTCACGGGTTTCTGTTGTGATAAACATTCTACTTCTTCAAAATCCTCATAAAACTGCTCTTCTTTTACATTAGCTGCTTCTTCGTTTAATCCTTCCAATGTATGTGGCAACACAACTTCTTCGTGTACTTCTAATTCTTCAGCAATTACTTTACCCTCTGTTTCTTCTAAAGAAGTTGACAGAAATTCAGTCAAATTTTTATCTGTCTCTTGTTTGTTCTGTTTTATAACTGGCAATGTAACTGAAGCTTCACCATTTTGTACCCACACTTGCTGTCTTGTACTAATTTCATTAGAGATAGTAGAAATGTGTGTTATTTTTGGTCTAGTTTGCTGTTTCATCGCCTTCATTTTTTGTTGTTCTTGCTCAGGAAGATCTATTTTAATTAATAAACCTGGAGGGATACTGGATAAACTATGCACTGGGATAGGAGCACCTAAGTTTGATATATCACCAGTAAATGGTAGAATTACCTTCTTTATATTGCCTTGAACGTTATTTGGAATATTTGACGTAACATGATTTGCTATTGTTATAGGCTGAAATTGATCTGTGAATTGAATTTTCCAGTTAGAAGTAGGAGGAAGTGGTAATTTTCTTATCACACGATTTTCGATATTATTAGGATCAGGCCTTGGAATGTTAATGAGGGTTGGCCTTTTAGATTTCCCACGTTTCTTTGCAAGAGGCGTCGGCTTATTATCTACCTTTGGCTTTTTACTAGATACTAAAGGTCTTGAAAAACCTTGCTTCTTAATTTCTTTAGTATTATTACAATTAGCTTCTTCTAACATATCTTGGTCATCTTCTATTTTTTCTGTTGAATTGACACAGTCTAATTGCGATACATCCTTTATAGTTGGAACTGCATCGCATGGTCCTACTTTATGAAAACTTTGTCCTGTTTGAAAATGTTTTGAACAAAGTACTAACTTTCTTATTTGATTTGGAGACATTTTCAATAAATCCTCTCTACCCAAAAACTGACACCATCTCAAGCACCTGCCAATTTCATAAGCTGGAAAAGGATGGAACTTGTATCTTTCTATTTTATTCTTTGGATCTGATCTTGATCTACCACAGGCAGCGCATGCTTGACTTTCCAAGACTGCAGGCGGTAATGGCTCTAATTTCTTAGGTTTCTCCGAGGAACTATATTTTGAATCAAATACAAATTCCATAATATATTGCTCAGATCCATCTAACTGATCAGGATTTCTAATATTGGGAACAGCATTGTCTATCAATCTGCTTTTATAACCAGGCATAAATTGAGAACGATCAAAATGTTTTGAACAAATGTAACAAAACAAAATTTCCTTTCTTGTCAATCTGTAATACGAATCTACGCCAACGAAGTCGAGCCATTTTAAACATCGAAACTCCTCGCCGGGAAAATGATGAAACGTTACACCATCATAATCTAAATCCGATGGATCTCGGCGAAATCGGCCGCATAATACACAGGTTATATTATACAAACTTTGTTTAGGATCATAAATTGAGGGTACTGCGGTACAGTTTAATCTGTCGAGATATTCATTTAAAAAGTCCTTCGGCTCAAAGTGCTTGGAACATACCATACGTTGAAGTAATTGTTTCTTTGTAAGTTTATATAAATCCTCACGGCAACAAAATTCCAACCACTTTCTACAACGGGCTTCATCGTTAACGGGAAATCCAAAAAACATATATTCCTCTTCTTTGTTGTTTGGATTCATACGCGAACGACCGCATACGACACACGGATGTGGCATTTTTTTTAAAATTACTCTTTGTTTCTATACATTCGTCAAATAGACAATTCCATTTTGCCTTCGTGAAAAAATATCAGGTCTGAGTCAATGTGTTTTAAACATCATAACTGATATACTCTTTAAAAGATTTAAAATTAAATTATCTTTTTATAGCCTTTTTGTATATGATGCAAGACTCTGATGTTTAAACAATAAAATTCAATGATAAAATGCAATAACCTCTTCATCATTTTTCAATCGTATATGTAGCTCAAATTTTGAATATTTCTATGAAACGCAGCAATATTAAGAAAGTTCAGAGAGTTAAAATGTTTCTTTAGAAGAACACGTCTTTAGAAATGAATATTAAAAATCACTTTCTTTTCATGTTATTACACTTGTTGCGCCTTTCTTGAACGATGAAAGGTTAAGCTGCTGCTACAGCGTCCATAAAGTAATACAGCTGTAATTTGGCAATATACTATCTAACCTGTCAAAGTCCTGCTGTCAAAGTATCACTTTATTAATAAAAAAAATAGTCAAAATGGCAGAAAATTCTAATAATCCATACGATATTAACGGGCAGCACTTTAATCCTGATATGTATTTTCAAAAATTATTGAAAGTAAGTGTACATCTGAATTTCCATTATATTTGGTATTTATTTAATAACATAAAATAATTTTTTATGCAGGAGTGTACATTAAAACAAATTATGGACCATGAAGCAGAAATTATAAAAAATACTCAAATTTTACACTCTGATATGCAAACTCTGGTATATGAAAATTACAATAAATTTATATCTGCTACAGACACTATAAGAAAGGTAAGTTTATGTTAATTTTATATAAACACAATTACTCATTTGTCTAATATTCATACAACATACTTTTTCATTACTTAGATGAAAACGGATTTTAAAGAAATGGAAGATAATATGGATTTATTGGCCAAAAATATGGATAGTATCACTTCTTTTTCAGAGCAGATTTCATCAACATTGCAGGGTACTAGACAACAAATTGCCAAATTATCTTCTGTTCATACGTTGTTAAAAAAGTTGCAATTCCTCTTCAAATTGCCTGGCAATTTGAAAGATAAAATTAACGAAGAGAATTACGCACAGGTCTGTGTCATATTACATTGTTACACAAACACACATACACACACACATATTTAAATAAAAATATTTGTTACTTTGTTCAGGCAGTGCAAGATTACATTCATGCACAACGTGTATTGAATCAATATGGTAATATGCCTTCATTTCAAGGAATACAGAAAGATTGTGAAGATATTGTAGAGGAACTCAAGTCAAGACTGAGAATGCAATTTCATAAAAGAGATGCATCAACTAAATCTTTAGCTGAAAATGTAGATCTTTTGTTGCAACTAAAAGAACCAGCTGATTCCTTGTGTGCTGAATTTCTAACACATGCAGATGAAAGATTAACAGAACAGTTGGATGTTCTAAAAGATATGTGTGAAAATGATATTATAGAATTTGTAGATATGGCTAGTTCAGGATTTTTAAGTGATTTGTGTTTGATCGTTGCTTCCTACAACGATATGTTTATAAATCGACCACCATCGGAAGATAACGAATTTACCGATGACTTTGATACAAAAGCCACTGCACGTTTGAATAGCTACATCATGAAAAATATGAAAAAATATTTCGATTTAATTGGGAAAAGAGTAGAAAATGTAGCTGATACGTCTATTTTAGTAAAGGCATTAGACAAATTCCATAGACGATTGCAAGCAATGAATACGTTATGTAAAGATACAGACTTTGCAAGGTAATAAAAAATAACACTGTCATTGTGTAAAAAGAACGCAAAGTAAAATTCATATTATTAAAACATATTTTTATTTATAGAACAGGCACCAATATCGTTATTAATGCAGGTAGAAAACAATGTCGCAATCATTTAGACAATTTAAAGTCTCATTTAAGTGAAACACTTGTTAAAGTGAGACAAATATTGACAACTAAAACTTCTCAAGAAGGAGATAGTAGTTTAGCAGAACTTCAGGCATTGCTTATAATGCCCGTCATAGAAAAGATTAAAGGAGTTTTACAGGATTTATTGGTGTGCCTTTTATTCTTAAGATTTTTTTATAGCTATAACTTTTTTTTACAACTTGATACCAATCAATTTAAAATTATATAATTTTAGGTATTTTTACAACCAGATTTGTCATTTAGTTTAAAAACACAATTTCTACAAAATTTCTGTGTGGATGAAGTTAGAGAAGGCCTAATAGTTGGATTTTTGCATCATTTAGTGATCACTGCAAGTGGATTTTGTGCTGGATCCGATATTCCAAAATTTCCACCCACTCTTTTACTCTTATTGAGCAAAATGTGCATTGAATTCAAAGAGAATAATGTTAAATATTTGGTAGGGTAAATAATTCTAAAGTAAATTTAGAAAACACGTTTGCAAGGAATTGTTCTTTCATTTCTGAACAATTGCAGCTTACTACTACCGATGATTTATTCAATATGAAACAATACACATCATCTGGAAATGTCATTACAACTGAATCAGAGATCTGCGACAAGTTCCAAGAAGCAGCGCAAAATTTATTAAATCATTACGTTCGTATTCAAGGTTTAGCAGTGTCGCAAATGTTAAGGAAATCTGTCGAAACGAGAGACTGGTTACATACGATCGAACCAAGAACAGTCAGAGCTGTAATGAAGAGAGTCGTAGAAGACGTAACGTTAATCGATACTCAAGTCGCTGCGTTATACGACGATTCTGATGGTCAAGTCGACAGAAGTAGCGACAGCAGTAGAAAAACCCATAGGTACGTTGTGATCATTTCCAACTGATTAATAATATTTCGTTAAATAACTTGCTTTGTTTCTAGCGTGAGTGTGTCCAGACATCACTACAGATCAAGCTGGTCATCGTACACGCCCAATCACATGGATTCGTCATTGGTGACGAATATTCATAAACTATTTTCGGAACGTATAGAAATTTTTTCGTCGGTTCAATTTAACAAAGCCTCAATTCTTACGGGAATCATCAAAATAAGTTTAAAGGTAAAATACTTTTAGCAGACACAGTACCGCAATAGAAACAGGTGCTGTCAGCCAGTTACAATGATAAAATAGCACAGCCATTATCCACTTTGCATCACGAATATACCTTATTCTCTCGCGTTGCGTACACCGCATACTACGCAACATACTTTGTGCATTTGATATTATCAATATTATCCTAAACTAACAATAAGAATTATTCATTATTTACAGACCTTTTTGGAATGCGTCAGATTAAGAACGTTCAGTAAATATGGACTACAACAAATCCAAGTCGACACCCATTATTTACAACTGTATTTATGGAGATTCGTTTCGGATGAAAAGTAAGTTTAAGTAACTATCGTTTTACAGGAAAATGGTTTTGCACGAAACATCTTTTCCAGCGTCGTCCATTTCCTACTAGACGAAATACTTGGAAGTGCTGTACATAGATGTCTAGAACCAGTTTTGATGGAACCGAGTGTTGTAGATATTATTTGTGAAAGAGGCTGAAGAAACAGATAGAAGAGGAACAAATATAAAATAATATTGTTCAGTATATTGTACAGTTTTCTCTAACGTTATATTTTCTTGTATTGCTATTTATGAGAATGAGTAAATGTTATAAAGATTTACAATATGTGATACCGTGTATATTCTTGTATATCTCATCATTAACACTGTACATTCCACGAATAAAGTTTGGCAACGAACCGTAAGAAACGATCTATCTCTTTCAAGTTAATTATCTCTCTATCCTTTTATTCATTTCGTATCACCGCCTACGCAGATCCAATACTACAGGGCCTGGTCGTGTCAAAGTACTACAATTCAAGTAACACGATGCACGACATACTTTTCTTTCTTTCTTTCTCTATTGATTCGGTGATACGATCTTTTGTCTCCTCTCCTTTGCTCTCCCCACCCATTCGGGATAAAATAAACTTATCAGAGCCTTAGTATTGTATAAGAAGCAGGGTCAAATGATTCTAATAAGTCTTAATTCTCTATTATATTCTGCACTTTTGAACTTTATTATCGCTAAGCTACGGATGTTTATGCATTTATGGGGAAAAAAGAGATGTAAAAATTTATAGAATGCGAAAATGTATAAAATATTCAAAGTATCACACAAAATTCTCACAAATCTTTATCAGATTCTAGTTAGTTAGGTTACTATTATATCGATAAAAATATGACTCTGCATATTTACAGTTTCTTCTTTTCATTGAAGAATAATGCGTACGATGCAAAAGTGCTTATAGTATATTTTCATCACGTCAATTTCTTCCATAGCATTATTTTCTTTTAATGTAAATTTTGTATCGATCGAATTTAAAATGCTTTTATCGTTCACATATAATATTCTGTATCCATCACTGTTATATATCCTTTTTACATGAATTTCATTTGAATTTGAATTTAGTTTTTTCAAGACAGTTTGAAATCGTTATTGGAACAGCGTTCTTTCATCGACGACTGTCGCATATGACGCATAAATGTGCAAAGAATAAATAGGACAAGAGCTTGTAGTATATGGGGTTCTGCCGTACCCCCTTGGCAGTGGCTCGAGTTAATTCGAACTTCCTCTCGTTGGATGAGATTCATTCTCCGAGTATCCGGCGTAGGCCTACGCACAGCATTCTACCCAATTTAATAAACTCTTCTAAATTACTCGGACGGGGCTATTCCCTCGTTCAATCATGAATTTCCATGAAAATCCAGAGAAAATTCACTAAATTTCACTCAGACGTTTCCCAAATTCAATCTCCAGTCGGGAAGAGTCCGACGTGATATTTTAAGCTAAACTTTACTCCGTGTGTTCGTTTCTCCTGGATTTTATGCTTCAAATTTAACATTTAAAAAAAAGTAAAATGGGAAATTTTGTTTCGTTCTGAATTGAATAAAATGTATTATTTCTTTGCGAGCGGCAAAGTAATACCATTGTAGAGTCATATGCGGCACACGTGATCTCAGAAAACACCTGTACACGTGTGTCTTCTGTACGCTGCGAAGTATATTTTCGATAGCATGTTCATTCCATTCTAAGCCGCTATACAGGCACTGATGAACAACAAATGTTCCGTGTATCGAAGAAACACTTTTTGGAAGATTGAAACGAGGTGCCATAAATTCTAAAGTGTAAGTGTGGATAACATTTTGCAGAGAATATTTATACATTTTTCAAAGAAGAGCATTCAAACACGTACCAGTGACGAACATATGTGACGACTCGAAATTGAACAAGGTGCAGTTTTACAATTGTAATAAAATATATGATTTCACTGTAATATCTTCACGTTAGATTACAGTAGATACGTTAGATTACCGAATTGGGTGAAAAATAGCTAAACTAAACCGATCCTTCTTTTATTCGAAGTTTTATTTGAATTACGAGACGCAAGCTGGCCTAATCGATGCACAATGGATTGCCATCGACGGAAGAAAAAGCTACGTAACAGGGATTGTGTACTAATAAAAGGTGCGTATCACTAAAATAGACCCGCATGAGAAAATCGCGTGTAGATCCATCCAAGCAGAGGCTACGATTATCACGAAATGACCAAACTATTTCCAAGTGCAAGCTGACGGTTGTACAGGAGCACATTCTACGGCATAGGGGCACACCGCGTGCACGTATTAATCAACGAGCTGTCCTTTTCCTCCATTTAAACTTTGTACGACCATCGTCATTCTTCGTCAATTTGCACGGCTGGATCTACTCACGGTCCTTCGATCAATTAGTAATTGCTCGACTAACGATACGATTTTCAAGCCTAGATGTTTGTACAGTTGCAGATAGCATCGACGTCGAGGACAATCGAAAAATTTTGTTACCAATGATTCACCAACTCTGACCAACTATTTGGAGTGATAAATCTATTTGCAGCAGTTCTACTTTGCATAAGCGATAATACTTTAAATAATATCGTGGAAATGCGATATATACGCATAGTATGTTGTCTCACGCGTGCTGACAACTTTCTTGAAACAATTACAAAGTGAAATTATTAAAATATTTATTACCTCTGTTAAACTAAAAATAAGTGGAGTTGAGAAATTGAAAAAAAAAGATGCGTGGCAAGATCATTTGTTTATCGAAAAAGAAACGCTGAAGGCAAAGTTGGAAAAATGGCCGAATGCGAAGATATTTCGATTTGTGACCGTAACAACGGGCGGGAAAAGAACACACTCGTTGCTATGTTCGCAAATTAAGCTATCTTCCCGACAGGTGTCTCGAGACTCGCGAGAATTGCATCTATGAATCGAATAAATGACGATATTATACGCATATCTTTCACAGAGAACAAACACGTCAGTTTGAATTTTGAGAGCAAATTCGAAAAAAAAGAAGGTTACGTTTACATGTAACGAGATAAGAAAGATCGTTTGAGTAATGAACATGGGAAATTCGAACTTTAGTCCCATTTAGACGTATATATTTGGGTCTGCGTATGTTTGGTCTAACGCAGTCAACAGTCAATTGTCGAGGATAGAAGAGCCTGGCAGAAAAGCTGCCGCGTTACTTTAATTTGCTGATCTGTCTGTTAAGTAGTGGTGCCGTAGATGATGATTTAGAAATTCACCTCGGCACAATTACTTTTCACACAGAAAATGCTACAATTGTTAACGGATACGTCATTCGATATTTCGAAAGCAACAGCAGGTAATTCATTTTATAAATCAATGTTAAATCTACTTACTTTGCCCTCTCAAACGATTCGTTGCGATGATCCCCGGGATTTTAAGTACGTTCTTCTTTATTTCCGATTCGCGGTAAGTTTCTAAACACGTTACGCGTTAAACGAATTACTATTATTGCTCTAAACGCCTCGTTCGTGGATAAAACCACTTACTTCACTTGTAAAAGTAAAATATATCCGGAAAACGGTTGATAACAACGCGGGAAATCTCACCTCCAAAAATATACTCAACCGGAAGGGAGCCTCTCGACCAATCAACATCGCGAACGCTTCATCATGCGTGCCCGCGACTCTCAACTGACACTACGAAAGTCATGTCAGAGTTCATTGTGAAATGTACATTTGTTTAATTCTACAAATAGACAAAAAATAAATTATTTATCGCATTCTGCAATTTCTTGGACTTCTGTGTTGTTTAAATGAAGTTGAAACTAAATTGAACATTATTGAGCGAGTCTTACTTTATATCGTGTCTTACGACTAACGTAGTTATTCAAACGCAACGGTGCAAAATAATTTCAATTCGCAAAAAAATGGAAGTTTGACACTGTCTAGTAACTTAAATGCGTTCCTCTTTGTCAAAATCGATGTTAAAGTCGCATTTTCATTCCAAATCGGGATTCTCGTTTTACGCACATTTCCGCGGTAGATTTGAATTTCCGTTTGCTGATAATTCCATATCAAATAGTATCCCGGGCATGTGGTAATTTGATCTATAAGTGAAGGTTGAAAAGCACTGTCATAGAGAGGTTGTGTCATCAGCCGCGCGATTCAAATCGTGCGCCAAGGCAAGGCAATAAGGATTTGGTGAGCCGGTGAATGGTTTGATAACAAGCGGTGGAAGGCAGGCACAGGGGAGAACGCACATTGCCCGTCGGTTGGCGGACCATTCAGTGACGCGATTCTTCACTGTCCGGCACTGATTTCAATTGGTAAATTGATTTGGAACGACGGTGAGAGAGAGAGAGAGAGAGAGAGAGAGAGAGAAAGAGAGAAAGAGAGAAAGACAGGGTCAGGACGGGGAGAGGAAAGATGATAAAGAAAGAGCCATACACCACCACCGTGACTAGGTGTACCGTCACACAGCGCAGAAAACCATGGCGGTAGCAGTGGCAGTACCTCTCTTGCGAACGGTTAATAGGTACTGAACGCTGGTTGAATGCTTAATGCACCGTGCTTCTAGGATTAAATTGACCAATCATTTCCCGCGCGGTAAGGAGCGGCCAATTACAGCGCTCGTCCGACTATATTAAGCCAATCAAGAACAGTTTATCGCTCAGTCGTCAGTCTGCAGTTGTGATGCGTGTGTCGTGCGCGTGTTTTTCCTTCTTTCTCTCTTCTCAAATGATTCTTAAACCTGTGAAACAAACGAATCGCGTGAGAGAAAAAAAAAGAAAGAGGATGAACGTTTGTCACGAATTGCTCGTGATTGTCTATTTTTTTTTAATCGTTCAGTGATTCAGATCGCCTTTCATTTACTTCTTTTAGCGCGGTGGTTTTTTTCGCGAACATTTAAAATTGCTTGGCTAATCCAAATAGTATCGAAGTCGCAGTTTGTTCAATTGAATTTTGAATTTTTCGTTATTTGCAGTTATTCGTCGAACGTGCGGGGAAGAACTGTGTAAAAAAAACGCAAGAGAAGCACGTGAAAGAGCTTGGAATGATATGCATTTTATTATATATGTCGCACAGCCTGTACGATAAGCTTATTCATTTCATAGTGACGGTTTGTATTTCGATTTTTTAAGATCGCTTCTTGTGATTAACGTGTATTTTCTCTCCTCATTGTTAACTTTTCATTGAGTCGATTGAACTTGAAATAGTTCGATAGTCTTTTCGAAACTCCTGTTCAGAACAGCAGTGTGGTGTTACTGAAAGATTTCGACAATATTTCAACGTTAGAAGAACTTAACGAATGAACGTCTTCATTCCGAAGAATTAGCTACACCAGGTTGTTACATTAATAAGTGCGAAAGAATGGATACTAGTGTCAAATAGAAGTTAGAAGTCATGAGATTTCCTCCAATTGTTCAATCAAGTCAGACAATTTTATTTCTTTGAACACCATGTGCAGCCAAGTAATGCATACATATATCTATATTTTTTCTAGTTAAAATTCAAAGTACGTCAACATTTTTAGTCTTATCATTACATGTAATTAAAATCATTGACTCGTAATTTATTATATTATATTTTACAGCTTCACATCAATATACAGACGTCGATACAGTAAAAACTTTCGTAAAAACTTTCGAGAATTACTGATTACGTGCTTCACACCGTAGGAAATTCATTGTTTAGCAGTCCACCGCAATGAGGTTCCGATTGCACGCGTTAGATATACATATATAACAGAAGCATATTCTTCTTTCTCTCATAAATCAACAGTCACCGTCACGCAAACGAAATTAACTCTTAACCACTGAAGCTATCTCCGATAAATATTCTACTATTGATACAAGATTTCCAAGAAACGTTGATCTAATAAAATTAGTCGAATCTAATAAAATTTCGTCTACATAGCTGACCGATCAGCTTTTTTTCTTTCGATTGTTCAATTCACGAATCTCGTGCCTTTTTCTGCCTCTTTTTTTTTGGTAAATTAGATAGAAGTTTTCGAAGTATATTTTCCTCGCTCGGCTTACAACATCTGAGAAATAGGATCATATGTGACCACACGCATAACAACCTCGCAAAAGTATCGTTTCAATCTGACACTCGATGAAACGCATAGAAGTCTCGAGAAGAAACAAGGAGAAAAAGAAAACGAATGCGATATTCTCGCGTAACAATCGCGGAAACGATAAAAGAGACGAAAAATTCCATGAAAACAAGCGACTTCTCTTGCATTGCCAAGAATGTGTTAGAGACGACTTGTGCTAGAGACGTTGTTTAACAGATTGCCATGAAAGGAAACGTAATTGGAGACATTTTGTTATTCTGAAAATGTAACGGCACGCAGTGTACGTTGGTTAAGCTTTATCGTCGCGACTTCTTGACCCCTCTCGAACGATAGTAAACACGAGAAATGGGAGTCTCGAAGAAAATCGAGTTCCTAGAATTCAAATATAAGACTGAACTTTCAAACAAAGATCCTTCGATGAGAGAGGATGTAATAAAATTTTTCTTCGCTTTCTTTCTTCTATATTTCGGTCGCGTTCTGCGTTTCATTTGAGAATGACATAACCTCTATGCATTAAAAATTATAGTCTCTGCAGAAAAATCGTAAAATACGTTGATCTTGTTTCGAAACGCGTCATTCTTAAAATAGAACATTTTTGGTCGCGGAGCTGAAACAGAGGTCATGCTTTTCAAGGCCCCGCCTATATTTCTCGAGTAATAGTCAACTTTTTCAAGTATTATCCCAAAGGCGAAGAAGGGATCGAGTTTTTGCCACTTGAAGAGTATTTCCTTCGTTCGTTTCTTAGAATTCCTCCTCTGCTCGTTCTGTCATCCACCCACAATTTGCGCATCGTAGCCTAATAAGTTGACGAGTTATTTCACGAATACCCAGAGGGAGCCGACATTAACAGAAATTAGCGTTAATTGGTGGTATTCTCCTTCCCTCTTCGCCCTCCTCGTTTTTCTCTCTTACTCTCTCTACTTTCCAGATGATCTCGCGATCTCCTTTCCTTTGTGATGAATCTCATACCATTTTTGCGTAGTACTCGTCCATTTGTACTTTATCATATTTGCTCGTCCCCTTTCTCTTTTATTCCAACCATCTTTTTTTTTCTAGCATATACTCTCTCATTTGGCGCATCTGAGTCGACGAATATCGAAAAAACAATTCACTGAAAGTACGCACGAACGTTGTATGTACAACATGCGGCAGCAGAAGACGGCCACGCGTCCAGCTGAATCTGCAACATCACAGCCGCAACATCGAAATAATCCTCTTTGGCTTATAACGACTTTGCATTCTTAACGCAAACAGTTTAAAACAAACCTCGTGCTATGTTTTTTTTATCTTACTGTTTCAAGTATGAGACAAGTCAAAGAAAAACACGGATTGTTTGAATTGTTTTTCCAAGTTTCGATAGTATATGAATGTCTGTCTGAAGTTCCGAAGCAGTTCCATGGAAAAAATTGTTCACCAACCTCGAGTTATGCCATGGAGGCGAACGATGAATACGGTGTTTGATGAAACGAGAAGCGTTAAGTAGGGTCGCGGGGCAAAGAAATCAAAGATTCGATTGTAGACTCTCCCTCTCTATCGTGCGTGTATACATTTCCGTACGCGATATTACTTCCAATCCTTCGTTTCTTTGCTCCGATTTCATTCTCGATTTTTTTCACATCGAAATAGAAATTTATTATGTAGTTTATTTTAAGAACCAAAATGACGTATCTCTCTTCCTACTTTGCAGTACAATTTATCTGAAAAGAAAAATCTAATTTACTCTGCGGTGTTCCAATCGCAACAAGAACACGCTAATTGAAATTGTCACTATAATGCTTATGCAGTTCTAGGATATCTTTGGAAGCATTTTTGATACACATGGATACAGTTTTAGGATATTCTTCGGAAGCAGACTAAATTATGTGTGGAAAGCATACAAATTTTCAAAACAAAAGCAACAGGTTTCAGTCCGAGACGAAAGCCCAACGTGAAGCTCGAGATTTTTTCGGAGACGAACAGAGGAAGAAAGAACAGAGGCTGAGATAGTGGGCGACTTTAATGACTACTCGAGGTCGCTTCAATGAGTACTACTGTGTGTCATTGCATCATTATGGTGTGTACGATATATAGTATACAGTGTACGGTACCACGTCCGGACTAATAATTATAACGTATATCTTTTATTGTCCGTACCGTTTTGTAATGATTTTATCAGTATCAGTATCAGTTTTTATACGATGAGATTTTTCTTTGTTTCTTCTTCTTCCTTTTTTTTAATTAAAATTTTTGACTAATGTAATGTCAAAATCAAATAGATATAACCATTCAGATATTTATAATTAAAGGGGAAAAAAAATTTAAAAATTAGATTCAATAATTATGTAGAAAAATGTTGCAAGCAAGGATGTTTGCAAGATATATTTCATAAACAGACTTAACTCAATTGACTTAAGACTTCTATCCCTTTCATAAAATGATTGCACAGTGTGCATGCAGTGAATGTGTCATGCAATATCTATGAGCTACCGTATTCTTCTGCCGATTATCTAATCTCGCGCTAAATTATAACGAAACGTGGGCACTTTATATTAAGATCTCTCTTTTGGCCTGTTTAATTGTCTATTAATCGATGAATTCAATTTTACTCATCTAATTAAAAACTTAAATTAAGGTTTCCCTTAAAACAATTCGGAATTTAAGAAGTAATTAATTTCATATAATAATTTATAGGGGTATGTCATCATTGCGTCATCAAGAAGATTGTATGGCTATCGATAATGGAAGGACCACAATACATCGGAAATTAATCCTGTCTTGTTCATAAGTACTAGTGCCGCAGGAGTGACTAGGTTGGGTTAAAAATTACCATATCTCCTGCTGCTCAAGTGCTTATCAATGGGTCCGGACTCACATCTATCTTTCAAATCGTGCATTGAAATAAAAACCTGTTTAAAGTGAAATTTTACAGATGTCACCTACATGTACAATGTATATACTTAAAAAACTACATATTGGCATATACTAATGTAATAATAATGAATATTCTATTCCATATTTATAATTGTTTTATGTAAAAATATTAAAATAATTTTAAAAAAACCACAAGAATGTATTTTAATAAACCACAAAGAATGTGTTCATAAATGATGTAACATAAATAATGAAACTTCAGTATTGAAAAAGAAAAAATAAATTTAACTTGGAGGAGCTGGGATTTGAACCCAGGACTTTCAGCATGCGAAGCAGACACTCTACCACTGAGTTACACCCCCTATTGTAAACTCTATCTTTTACACAGTTTAAATAGTAGAATTTTATTATTTAAATAATAAATTTTATTAATTCTAATATTTATTATCAAAAAGTCATACATGTTATTTCTAATTCTTGTAATTCTTAATGTTTTATTCTATTACTATAAAAATTTGAGTTATAAAATACCATTTTATAACAAAGTAACACATTTTTATACTTATCCTGTGTTGATCCGGATATAATAAATAAAACTTATACGTTCATTCTGTATATTGTTCCTTCTACATATAATCAAAGGTATATTGCTCCATGTATATGTATATAAAAATAAATGTCAATAAATAAATATTCTATTAATATTTGTATCAATTATTGAAACATTTGTAATGTACCTAGTTTAGAATTCCACTAAATTAATCATAATAGGTCAAAACAGAAAGAGAAGACATACAAATAATTCGATCTTATTCATTCCTTTATGAGGGCCACCTATTTGCAACCTGTATGCAAGATATAGTCATACTTGCAACTATTTTATTCTATACATATACCTGTTTGAGATAGTAGGTAAAAACCAAACTTAGATCGAACTCGAACAATAGTATATATATATATATATATATATATATAGGAATATTTAGTACATCTTGCAAGGAAAAGAGGGATAGATGAGACTGGATGCAAACGTTGAAAACTTGCGCGTATAGTCTGGCGCTTTAGTCGCTTTGCTAATTGTGAATTTAGATACTAGAGATAAGTGCGGTTCTGCCAGGTTCTACTGATGTCGCAACAATTTAATCTAACCTCCGAAAAAAACTAACAGCGTCCTACCGAAGTAACTGTCAGTTCACGGTACGTCATCGTAAAGCGATTCTTCTAAGGTTATTTCGTGTACTCCTGATTTCTGTTAGTTCGTTAGCCGACAAAGGTTTGTTTTCCGCCTCTTAATATTTTATAACCGATTACGTTCTGCTTGTTTAACTCTTTTGTACTTTCAGCAAATCTACATCTATGACACATGGCTAGTAAATCGTTACTTAGATGGTAAATTATAAAAATTTGAACACGTCGAAACTAAGGATAAGAGTAGTGTTTCAATTCGAAGAATTTGAACGGTATTCGCCACGGCTTTCACAGACATGGTTGGATTGGCGGGCGGGGGAGGTCATCTGTATCCCTCGCCCCCAATGCAACCTAATCCAGAATGTAAGTTATAACAATATATATTATGTATATATATATATATTATATATATATATATAATTATTTATAAATATCTTAAGTTTTCATATTTTTTCAATATAGCTAATACTCATTTTTATTATTGTATTGATATAAATATTTTTATACAGTGAGAGAAATGACTGGGATCGCTCCTAGTGCACCGACTAGCGCTGATGCCTGTTTAAGTATAGTACATTCTCTCATGTGTCATCGCCAAGGTGGCGAAAGCGAAGGATTTAGTAAAAGAGCCATCGAGTCTTTGGTTAAAAAACTTAAAGTATGTATTTTTCTTTAATTATATGTTAAGAATTTGATCAGTATTTATAATATAATTTATATTTCTTAGGAGAAAAGAGATGAATTGGATAGCTTAATAACCGCTATTACTACAAATGGAGCTCATCCCAGTAAATGTGTTACAATACAGAGAACTCTGGATGGTAGGCTACAAGTTGCTGGTCGTAAAGGATTTCCACATGTTATTTATGCACGAATTTGGAGATGGCCAGATTTACACAAGAATGAATTGAAACATGTCAAGTACTGCCAATTTGCTTTTGACTTAAAATGTGATTCTGTATGCGTAAATCCATATCACTATGAGAGAGTTGTATCTCCTGGCATAGGTATGTCATGAAACATATCTTTTATCTTGTTTTCACAAAGAGATCATGTGCTTCGATCAATGTTTTTTTTCATTACATTGTTTCTTTGCAAAGCTTCTGTGAATTCATTTGTAGCACCATAAGTGTAAATGATTTATTGTTGTGGCCTTGGTGTATGATGGAATGGGTTGGTTTCCCCGCACAGACCCGTTCTTTACAGACCTATCTGGACTGACTCTGCAATCGGGAGTAGGCGTAGGACCAGGTGGTAGATTAGTCAAAGATGAGTATTCGGTTGGTGGCGGAGGAAGTGCAGCAGCTGGAACAGTAGGATCTGCAATGGATGTTGATGGAGAAATGAACCAAACTATTCAGCATCATCCACCTGCTCAACCCACTTCGTCTAGTAACGCTCAATCATCTCAACAGACTTTTATACCAGGTCTAGCACCGCCTAATCCGAGTGAGTAAAATATTTTCTTTATTTTTTGAAAAATATACATATCTAATATAAAAATGTTGTTTCTTAATGATTGTCATATATTAAAAATGTACATGTTTATAATATTCATTGGTGAAATAATCATATTTTTGACTATATCAAAATACATTTACAATTTGATATGGAGTATGTTGATTTATTTAAAGAAAAGCATGTTTATGTTATTAAAATCTTATGATATAAGGCAGTGCACTAAAATACATAAATAAAAAAAGCTTATTACAGTATTGTACCGTTAGGAGATTTCATTTTGTTTGTCTGCAAACCTTTTATTAATATTGCTTTATTCTTATTATTTTGCATTGCTAGTTTGATTTCATTTTAGCTTTATTCTTTCTTTTTCCTTTTATTGTTTGGCACAGCTAGTGGTGAGGGTGTGTTTGGCAGTAATGGGGGAGGGAATAATGGTGGTAATCCGCACAGTAAATTGGATGACAATAATTGCCCCAGACAAACCTGGATTCCTACACCTCATCATCCTACAACACGTAACATTCATCATCGTACGTATATAATAGAATGCTTCCTTACATTCTATTTTCTGTCTATTTGCCAGTTAATTTTTGTTGCTTTGTGCTGATTTCATAGTGATGTATGTCAAAATTCGTAGTGATCTTATATGATAATTAATTTCAGAAATTCTGGCCGTTTGAGTTAATTGTTATTTTATATTATGTTGCCTGCATTGTGTACGAATTACATTTAATTTTGCAGCAGTAGTACATCCAATGAGTCACACCGTAGGTAGCCAACAGCAGTCATTGAGTACATCTAGTGGAGGCAATGGGGCACAGATGCTGAGTCCTTCACAAGGACAGTCTAGTGAAACATTTTATGGAACTAATACACCTCCTCAAGATCTCAATCAACCACCTACTGTTGATGCATTAGCAGCATCTTTAGGTATGCTACTAATCTCAGTTTATTATCCTATTATCCTATTGAATCTCCTTTTCCAATTCCTTTTTTTAACAGGCGAAGGTCAAAATTCTCCTGTATCGCCTGTACATCTTCATCATCCAAATGGATTTCCAGTAGGTACAGCTGCTTATAATTCAGGAGCACCACAATGGACTGGACCCAATACTCTTACATATACTCAAAGCATGCAGCCTCCAGATCATAGACATCTTCATCCTACTTCCTATTGTGAGTTATTGATAAACAGTATATTATATTATTCTAACAATAACCATAATTGATATCTTTATTAGGGGGCAGCCATGCAGGTGAAGTAGGTGGAAACATTGGTGGTTTATTATCTACACAGCCAGCACCAGAATACTGGTGTTCGGTTGGTTACTTTGAATTAGATATTCAAGTGGGCGAAACGTTTAAAGTAAGCAGCGGTTGTCCTACCGTAACAGTAGATGGTTATGTGGATCCAAGCGGTGGTAATAGATTTTGTTTAGGAGCTCTGAGTAATGTACACAGAACAGAACAAAGTGAAAAAGCTCGTCTTCATATAGGTTAATAAATTACTTCTTTTTGATTTTTAGGTAATTAATGAAGAATAATTATAATGTCATGAATTTTTTAGGAAAAGGAGTTGTGTTAGATTTAAGAGGCGAAGGAGATGTTTGGTTAAGATGTCAAAGTGAACATAGCGTCTTTGTACAGTCTTATTATCTAGACAGGGAAGCAGGTCGTGCACCCGGTGATGCTGTCCATAAAATTTATCCTTCTGCATATATTAAAGTCTTTGATTTGCGACAATGCCATAAACAAGTGAGAGGACAAGCTGCTACTGCACAAGCTGCCGCTGCGGCGCAAGCTGCCGCTGTAGCGGGACACCTAACGCATGGAGCGCCAATTACTAAAAGTTAGTATAATAATATAATATCAATTGGTATATAAATTATATGTTTTATAAATACAATTTTTAATTAACAATAAACTTTACAATGTAATATAGGTCTTAGTGCAGCAGCAGGAATAGGTGTAGATGATCTTCGACGACTTTGCATTTTGCGTTTAAGTTTTGTGAAGGGTTGGGGCCCTGATTATCCTCGACAAAGTATAAAAGATACTCCATGCTGGATAGAGGTATACATAAATTCTAGATTTTCACATCAATCGTAAATTATTAAAATTAAAAAAGTTAAAAAGATATAAAATTGTATATCTAATATAGGTGCACTTACATCGAGCTCTTCAGTTACTGGATGAAGTTTTACATACTATGCCAATAGATGGTCCACGGGGAATTGAATAATTTTATTTAATTTTGGATAATATATATGTTACGAAAAAGACATCACATTACTACAGACTCTGCATCAGGTGTGCAAAATGTATAAAATATATACATACTTGTACAATACTGTGTAGTATTGTTAAAGATTTTGAAACGAAATCAGCAAAATATTGATTCAAATAAAATAGCATGCGCTTTAAATCCAGAAAAAAATGTTTGAGATTTTTATTGAAATTTTTTATATATTTTACACACATAATTTTTCGTGTAGAATAAAACATATGCCACGGCCTTGCATTACCGTTAACGTACAAACGTTTTGCAAAAGAAATCTTATTTTTCATTATGAAAAATTATTTTTTAAGAAAATATAAATGCATCTACATGAAATGAGGGTAAAATGAGAGATTTCTATTTTAATAGGCAGTCATTATCTTATTTAAGGGGATAAATACATTTTCTATGGCATGGCCTGGTAAGCTCAGTAAAATGCATGGATAAAAAATGCGTGATACTTTCGGAAACATTAATAGTCATAATCTCGTTTTCTGAGATTAGCTTTGTAAAATAGCATAACCGACATATATCTTACTTAAAAAATGATGATAAATTTTAAATTCACTGTTTATGTCAAATATAACATATAATGGGTTATATGCACAGTAGGAAGGTTTTCTAAGAATGCAATATATTTCAAAGTACTGTCGGATAACAGCTTTAGTATATAGAAATACTGCGATAAATATTATATAAGCCATTCTATAAATCTATAGTGTCAAAGAAGACGTAGTATGTAACCAGAAAGAAATATAATGAAAGCTGTTTGCATAATGAAATATTAATGGGAGCAATTAAATATTGAGAACATTGCATTAGAAAAGCATATTTTTATTATATCTGTACTGACAGTAGTTTGATACTATGTTGATAGAATAACCTTCTATATTGTCATTTATTTTATACTTTATAGCCAAAAAGTATCACTACATAAATAGCTGCAGTGTTTGATTTGTAATGACGTTTTGTGTCTCCTCTTTTTTATTATTATTTTTCCTGTAAGAATATAAATTAATGAGATAGTTAGTATTATTATAATTATTAGTATAGTTGTTGGTGGTGAGACAAGATGAAAATATTTAAAACGTGGTACGAGCTAATTCTTCTAATCAGCCACCAATGTTACTACTATTACCATGTAGTACTTGTTGAATAATTATACTTACTGTTTACCAACCATTTTATTATTCTATATTCGTACAAAATATTCTTATATATATATATATATATATATATATATATGCTATATATAAGATGCTATATTTGATAATATTACCATACAGAGAAAACGTTGACCAAATTTTATACCTATCCATATATGTGTGTGTGTGTGTGTCTGCGTGCGTGTGTGTATAAGTGTGTGTGTATATATATATATTTATATATATATATATATAAGCGCATATGTACACATATCGACATTTTATCTTTTCTTCCTTTATTTTGGATAAAGAGAAAAATTTATTGCTTGTTTTTATTAATTGGTGCACATTATAATATTCTGAATTTTTGCTTCTTGTTGTAATTGAGTAGAGATTATTTAGCTGTTTGTGTTCACGTTATCGTCCATAAATGTATTTTTTATGTTATACTTAATCAAGATCATTCTCATTACAGAAACGAATAGAATTTTGTATATATAGGCACATGTATGCGCATTGCGTTGCAAGTAAAGAATGGGTCATTGATTAAGCAAGTATTGAGTTATTGCGAGATGTGTTATTCATATTATGTGAAGTTACATGTTACCTTTTATAATGAAAACAAGGTTGAAAGGAGAGTCTTTAACATCATTAAGAAGCATAAAGAAAGAAAAAAAAAGAGAGATAAAGGAGAAAATGTTGTATAGTAGAAATAACAAAATGTTTGTTAATGATGATCGAAGGGAAGAGTAATATTAGTGACTAAATTTTTACAAAGTCTGTATTTTAGCGATAAAATACACGAAACATAAATTGTATCGTTCTTTTTTTTTCTAAATCAAAGGTGGAGCTCAAATAAAATGGAAAACTCATGTTTAAACATATTTAACGCCAAGTTCGCTTTAGAAAAACATGTGCCATCATTTTCATATACACCATAAAATAACAAACAGGATTAAAAATTTTTATAATCCTATATTTTTACCATATTCATAAAATGAGAATGCAACACATCTTTAAATTGTGGTGCTTCAGTACGTCCTATACTAATAGATTTTACAAGATCCAGAATAAAAATTTATACATCTAAATTAAGCTAAATTAAATCTATATAAGAATGTGAGGATTGTAAAAATTGATGCGTTTGAAACTATAGTATTCCGAAATAGAATATGAGAATAAGAAAAGAATTGATGTATGGGATACAATCTAAAACTTAGAAACTTTATAACAAGAAATATTCTATAATCGTGTTCATATGATGTTTTAATAATGCCTCCAAACAATAATTTCTTACATATATTAAAAGTGGTATCAAAGTGCAATAGCCCTGTCTCATGTCAAAGATACCATAGCCGATAGTTGTAAAAATAAATAAAATGCCTATGTAATTTATGTTCGTAATTGAAAAATGATAATGATAATGTAATAACTATAATTACTACCGCTTTTTCTTTCAATTTTATCAGGGTAATATATTTAGTATACCTTGCTATTTAAAAATTTTAATCTACTTCAATGACGAAGCCTATATTTATATTACATCATCTATTTTATATTTAATTTTACTATTTAACGTTTTATAAATAATAATTTAATGAATGAAAAGATTTGTTACATTTGTTCGATTGTTATTAATAATTTCTTCTGGCTTTTATACAAGGCTTCGTTATTAATTATAGATTTCGAAACTTAAAGACTTGTTCTTAAATTTTAGGAGCATAAACATAAGCACGTACAATAAATTACATTTGTAATAGATATTCATTATTTAAAAAAATTGTAAAATAATAGTTTCATACACTTTTTTTAGTAAGTTTTACAGTTAAATTTAAACGCGAGTCATTTTCATAACATGCATGTTATTCATATATTTTGAAATAGTTGGAATTTGATTGTAAAGCGGCGATCTAATCATCATTGTTTGTGTTTTAAACAAATTGTGTATATTTAAACCAAAGATATTTCGACGACACGATTACATCTTGATATGTTACAAATATATATATGAAATGTAAAAGTAATTATTCTTAACAAATACGTCGCAATACATAATGCAAGTAGAAACGCATATAAACATTTCAAACCATATGTTGAAACACAATATCATTCAGGTATAGAATTTTCTGAAGTTGGAGTTACAATATTTCAGTAAATGTTATAAAATCATATGAATTACAAATTAATATCTGTGATTATCATCGATACAGAAAAAGTATGTAATCATTTTTAGCCATAAAACATTTTTGTGTAAAACTGTATGACGATAATACATTACTAGATTGTTAACAAAAATTTGTGC
Source organism: Melipona bicolor (assembly GCA_030673865.1). Lineage (NCBI taxonomy): Eukaryota > Metazoa > Arthropoda > Insecta > Hymenoptera > Apidae > Melipona > Melipona bicolor. The sequence goes on from JAHYIQ010000017.1 coordinate 3,847,151, forward strand.
AGTTGCGATAAACAATATGGATAAACAGACTATGAGATAATTAATACAATGTCTGTATATCATATTGTAAAGCTCATATGCTTACAAAACTTGAATGAATGTGTTTACAAGATTTTTGTTATTGTATATTATAAATACATTACATTATACATGATCATTTTCAATAAACATATTCTGTGAATTAGACAAAAATGTATTGAATTGAATATAAAGAGGAAAGTAAATATACAAATATAGCTATCAAAGGTCACTATTGATTTATTTGTTATAGTACAAGAAATTTATTATATAATATCTACTTTACAATTTATTAGATGATTGAACTTTAGATTCAGTTTTATAAAAATTACCTTTGAGATCAATTGCAACATTATGTTCTGTAATATTTTCCAATGCATTTACAATAGCTTTATCTATATTTTCAGGTGTAATAAATGTTTTAGCTTCTTCTTTTGCTTTTCTGATTTCTTCATCTATTTTTTCTAATATTTTCGAATCTCTTTCCTTTTTCGCTTGTACTTTCTCAAGAATTTCTTTTTGACGATCTTCTCTTTCTTGAATTAATCTTTCTTCTCGCATCATAGCTACTTCTTTATTCCATTTATCATTTATTTGGCTACATATTTCAAAATCTTTTTGTGCATTTTTTTCTACAACAAGTTTATCGAAACAAAGGTCTTTTTCTTTTTCTGTTTCAATGAAGTAAGTCCTAAGACAAAAGAATATTTTATATATATCTAGTTGATACATTATCATAAATAATATTAAAAATCTTACATACATTAAAGACTTCATGTATGTTCTGTAATTATTATGTAAACGTTTAAGTTCAATACTTTCTTCTGCAGGTATAACTTTTCTTTCTGGTACTCTAAATAGTTTGGATTTTGCTGGTGGTAACCAAATTGGTTTTCTTTTCCATCTTACGCATTGAATATGAGGTCCATTGGATATTATATGATCGTAAGCATTTAAGTTTCGTACTGTTAATACATTAACATTAAATTGCACTGACAGTCGTATCATTATTTTAAATTAATTAATTTTCTATTATAATGTAACTTTTTCTAACAGAAACTTAAGATTATACTACACTGTAAAACATGTATTTAAGTTTTTGTTATGATACATATAATGTTGTATTATTGAAAAATCAATGTAGTTTTACATTTTTATCTACCTAATACAGTAGTCGAATTAGGTTAGGAGTGTGCGAAGAAATTTATTTTCAACTCATTATTATCTAGATGTCGTTTCTGTATCAAGCGATACCCATGAAATATCATGTAGGATATTAATTTCGATTTAATTTAAAAATTATTATATTTATATTATACACGTGTATTATTTTATAATTTATTGAAAAGAGCTAGAACATTTATTACATAATGTCAAATAATTTATTGAGCAAGATACCGTAAAAATGATATTTGAATTTTTACTGTCAGAATTTAAAATAATTATTTTAATCGCGCGCGTGAAAGAAAACCAAGTTTTACTACTATATTTTTATTATATAAGTATTTTCATTGAATTCTTTTCGGATTACCTTATAAAATTGACATTTGAAAGTATTATTAAAATTGTTTATGTATACGTATTATTAAAATTGTATTGTTTATGTATATGTATATATATATAAAATGAAAGATGCGGTGAAATAATTAGTCTCGTTTTTGGAGAACCTCATTAGATACAGGGCGAATGCGCCACAGCACTTACCTACATAGCGGTATTGCTTTTTTTTTAAAAGCAGTAGTGTCAGAGATCTTGGTCTAGCAAGTACCGTCTTCATTTCGTATTTCGAATTCATCCGTTTACACTTCTCAATAGATTTCAAATAAAATATTGATTATTTAAGTCAGAAGAACAATAAAGAAAACGTAACAACCTTTTACCGAGGTAGTGCGAAATAAACATTTTTCACAGTTATTTAAGGACGGAAATAAAGTTTTAATAGAATTAAATTAATAATCCGAAATTTAAAAGAAATGTATAGTGTTCATATGACACCGGGTAGATCTTCCGATAAACAGGGAACTTCAAAAAATGTGGATACTGAAATGGGAGTATATAAAAATCGAAGAAAGGAATCAATACCCGTTAAGGTCTTCAATTATTTGAAAACACAAATGCAAACAGAAGGGATTTCAAGTAAGTGAATCAATTGATCACAATTTTGTTGAAGAAAATAAACCGTAGTAATAATCACGTATCAAAAACGATTTATTATTATTTAATAAACATTACATTATAAAAAATTAGAAGCTTCATAATGAATTATTTTCCCTTTTTTATTATATTTTAGTGCGAGTAAGGTTTTAAGTAAATGTTTTATTAGACGTTTAAATTTGTGATGCTTATTATTTATTTTTTAATAAAATATATAATGATATACATATTTATCGAGGATAAAGAAAATTAACGAAAGAAAAAAATTTTTAATTTTATTCTCTCTTCGTTTCATTTCTAATGAATTTCTTGAAGTACTCTTTTTATGATTATTAATGTCTTTCTTTATCCTCGTTTTATAAAAAAAAATTGCATGTTTTTCTGTGTATGCTAGATATACTCTTTTTTGCCAGAATTGTATTCTTATAAATACGAACTTAAGAAAATCAGAATCCTACTTTTTTCGGGCTTTTAATAACAATATATTTTTTTAATAATTAACATTAATATTAACATTATATTAACACTTTCATTTAAGTGAAGAAATAGTTTTACATGATCGTTCAACATAATGAATCTTTTTTTTTTCAACAAGATTAAACAAGATAATCTTCTATTGATCATGTTAGACTTTGGATTATATTCTTAAATATATAAATAATGTGTAATTACCTTTTTTCATAATGTGTAATTACTTTTTTTTATAAATTACATAATATCAATATTTTTCTTATCTCTTTTCTTTTTTGATAATGATACATACAATTTTATGCGCTACTAAGAGTACAAATTTTCTTTTATCGACTTTAATTTTTAGAAGAATCATCTGTTTGACTATCCAATTGTTCAGTATTTATCACTGAAAATAAACAATCTGAAACTTCAATCTTTAAATCTTCACATATATTTACATCCTTTTCGGCTGTCATTTCGTAATTTGAATAATTATTCGGCCAAACTTCGGAGATCGAATCTTCGCTTTCCGCAATTTCACTTTTCGCATCATCCGCAACTGATTCTCTTATATCAGAATTACTATTTGACATCGGCGTGTATAGTATCCGGGACTCATCCATAGTTTCCTTAATTTTAGTTTGTAAATTAGCCATTCGCATCCCGGACGAAGTATCATTGTAGAGTAACCAACACGGAGAAAAGGAATGTTGCCTATATTCTGCAACAAATTTCTTTTTTTGGGAGCAAGTTACACTTGACGAGACCGGTGTATGTGTAACAATAGGGGCTATGTAACAATATACACAAGATGTCTGATCTAATTTTGACAAATCTATACGTTTAGTGTTAATGAAATTCAAAATATTTTCTAAAAAAGAATCTGAAGGCATCTTAGAGATTTTTTTTGGCCAAAATGGATCTAGTATTTCTAAAAATATGAAAAATATTAAAATGTATTTTTTTTTTTTTTTTCATTTAATATATAATTTAGAGATAATAGTACATACCATTCGTTTGTAATTTTTCTGAAATATTAGACATATCCCTATGAACATTGGATTCTGTTTGCACTATGGAGTTTGCACAATTTTGTTCAGATTGTCCCACATTTTCAGATAATGGTATGGTTCCTTGATTATTGTGCGAGCAAGAGTATTCATGTGGTAGAGTAGAACTATAGTTATTGTTAGAAAATGTTTGGGCAGTAGATCCATATGTTTCTTGATCAGTATTTGCATTTGAGAAGGAATGCATATACTGCAAATATTCGCCAGTAGTTTCTGTACTGCATTTAATTAAATTTTGTAAATAATATGTATTATTGCAGTCAGATTGCACCTGAGGAATAATGTTTGTGTCGCAATATTGATTATCTTCTAATGGCTCCAAATTCAATAAATTTTGATTGGAATTGTACGGATGTACAGTTTCTGCCATTCGATATTGACATGTTAAACTTTCATCATTTATGGGTTTGTTTAAAGCATCAGATCCTATATTATCATAATACATAGTCTGAAATATTTTCGATGACTGGACATCTGATGTTGGACAGTTGTTATCTGAGGCATTCATAACATTAGTAATGGTCCAATTTTCATAGTCTTGATGCATGACAACATTTGTGTTAGAATATTTATATTGACTGACATTTTCATTTGTTAAAACATTTGAAATTTGTTGACCAATTTCTTCAACATTTTTAACAAAAGTTGGTTCATTTAAAAAATATTCCCCCTTTATGCCACTCAGAAGACCATAACACTCTGTATTGTTTTCCAAAATTTCCTCATTATCTTGATTATCTGATTCAGCAGTTAAAGTATCAGAATTATCTAACAAATTGTTGGACTGATATTGTTCCACTGACAAAAATCTGCCAAATACAGGACTAGCTATTTCTCCCAAATTTGCACCAACTGGTGCTTGTAACATTTTTTTAAGAAGTATAGGTCCTTGCACATTACTATCTTCTAATGTTTGATATTCTACATTGTCATTTGGTTGATATACAGATGAATCTACATTGTTAACAGGAACTATATTAGACTTACTATAGTCACTAATATCCAAAGGAACTTTTTGCACATCAGACGAAACTGTTGCTGTTCTTAGATCCACTATGGTTGAATCCTGTATCTGATTATTATTTGCATCATATGTTTGAAATTCTCTCTGTATTCTCTTTATTAAGAATTGTTTAAACTCTTCATAATGAGGGATTCTGTTGTCATCATCTCTATTTGTGATCTCTTCTTCTGCCCCCACCTAAGAACACAATATTTTACATATTACATTTTGTTTAAAAATTTCGAACTATTCTATACATCTTTTTTATTGGCAGTTTCTTTAAAAATGAAATTATTAACAGTACAAAAATACCGTAGATACAAAATTTTCAATAAAATTGATTGATGATCGATCTATAAGAATTATTCACGCTCGATATATAATGTTGTGTCTCAAGCGTCATCGATCAATTTTCGAGACGAATGTGAGATTTCACGATGCAATATTTGAAGTTTTTTCTTTTCAAGTTTGGATGTGCATTAAAGCAAAGAAACTATGAATGAAAATCAACTCACCCACTGATAAGGTGGTTGCTGCTGCGGACAGTAATAATCATCGGCCATAGCGTAATCAGGACTATGTAATGGTGTGGAGGTTAACGCGAGTTTTCCGACTTTGACTTTTCTCACTTTCCTCTTACGATTCTGCTTAAGATCTTGCAATAGCCTGCCAACTTCATTTTCATTTCCGCCTTTCGCGGCTTGCAACACTTTAACCAGTAATTTCTTCTACGGTCAGAAATCGTAATCGATCGTTCAAAAATCAATTTACTTGTCGTTTCAGGAAAAAGAATTAAGGTAGTAGGAACAAGTATGTAAAGTTTCTCGTTGAAACTTCTAACGATAAATCAGTTACCTTTATGTTACCTGGTACTCGATATCGGAGGGCTAACGCTTGTAGTTCCTTGTACGACAAACTTGAAATATCGTTGCCGTTCATTTTTAAATGTAAAGCAACCCGGCAAGGAATCCTTTCTTCAGTACTCATACATTTCTGATATGGCCGATAGAAAAATTCGTCTGCTAACCGAATTACGCGGTTCTGTTGTAATTCAAAAATTAATTTAACCGAAAGTCAGATTTATATGAAAGTTATCTGTCGTTACCAAACCAGCTTCCTTTCAAAGATCATTCTCGTCTTGATCGCGAAAGGTTTCAAAGTGAACTTTTTCACTTTAATGTATTTCTATTTGTTGTTAAATTATTTTTCCAAAATCTATCTGAAACTTTGCGTATTTTATTTTAGTGTAGAAGAAAATTACAAAGGGGGAAAAAAGTAAAACGAGTGGCTATGTATTATCTTACGTTTTCCTTTATTTATCTACATGTTAACAATTACATGCTCCTTTGTCACTAGAGAACGAAGTTCCTTTAATGAAGTGCTATTATCCTGCCATCTATAAATCATAATTTTACGATCTTATCCTACCGACCGATAACACTGCTGATTTCGCTATTCACGTGAATAATTCAGTTAGTTGCCCAAATTTTCATGGATCTATAGTATCTTCAATTTGCATGCTCACTGACAAGATTTGACACAGTTTCGCCGCTGTGTTTATCGGCGATCGGCATAGACCGAGTAATTGGTCTGCATTTACAATGATGTTTTTGGCTTGGTTTCAACCGTAATAGGACCTTCCTCTATTCCGTAGCGTATTTATAGCACCAAAGCTCGTGATGCATTAAATATTTTCTCTTTTTCGAATATTTCCCGAATAACGTATGATCTCATATAACCGTAGACATTTATTACAAATTTATATTTCTACAAACACGATTAAAAAAACAGGATCTATGCAAGAAATTTCCTCTGTTTACCAGATACTACGAGGAGTACTTGGATCTTTTATTATGTACATCTTACGCGCATTTTTACGGTTTTAAGTTTTCTATAAATGTGTAAAAATTCATAGCTCGGTTCATAAGGAAAGAGTACGTACTCGCGACAGGGTGGACAAGTAAGTAGTACATTCGACGCATACATCCTCGCTCAGTAGAAAAGTGATTCATAGTCAGACGCGCCCAATGCATTTCGTAATGCTATACGAAAGTACATAAAAACTGTATTCAGACTAAATTTGACTTTTAATTTTGTACATGCATAAAATATGTAAGAAGATGTCTCTATTTTTTTATAACTTAAACATTTCTTTTAAAATCTTTATCGTAGAAGAATGAAGAGATGGATTCTTTCATCTCACAACAAAGTTGAGTATTTGACCATTCTACAAAAGACCTCTCGTACGATAATTAAATTATCTTGCTATTTTAACATTAAGACAAACATAACATTGAGACAAGTTGTCCGTTTGGCAAATTAATGGGTCAAATTCAGTACATTTTTAGATTATTTTATTGCTCTCTCGAAGAAAGAAAGAGAAGAATGGTGGCAAGGGTGGATTTTTAAAACGAAATTTCCTCCGATCGGAAATTTTTGCATGTACGCGAACGAATGCCGTGTTTCACGTAATGAAAGCTAAAGTCTCTCGAGTGAAAGAGATTTAAATCAGTGTGGCATTCAAGCACGGATTTTATATAAAATATGGTAAAAAGAGTGTGGACTTGCGCGAAGGCAGGTACACCCCGTGCTTTTGCGTGGCAGCGTCAGTGTATCAGCGCGAGGGCCGCGCACGTCGTTACCGAGTCCCCGCGGCTGAGTTACGTTAGTCAGTCGTGGAGCATCGATCGGCGAATTACAAGTGCACGCGTCGATCGGATTCGAACGGCCGGCCACGAACCGGAGAACGGACGAGACCACGTCGCGGAGAGCCGTGAGAAGCGTGGAAACGACGAAAAAGGAAGAGAAAGAGAGAAGAGAGAAGGGAGAAAGGAAGAAAGCAAATCTCTGTCGCTCAGTGGTTCAGGTTGGGTAATCAAGTTAGAAAGGAAATATCGGAAGGGATCGTTAGATCTCGAAGCGACGACGAGATCGCAGTCGCGAGGCCGGATCGCTGACCGCGGATCGTACGCTTGTGATCGTCGGCAACGGACCGGTGTTTGCGGTCAATGAAGGCACGTAAGAGCCGCGAGAAAAGTAAGTTCACCAATCATACAGGCCGACTGTAGTGCCGCTCGAGTTTCCTCTCCGATAATCGGTGCAGGCCAGTCGATACGCCGTGGAAAGAGATCCTCCTTGAGACGAAGGGATTGACACACAGCCCAGGCCCGAACGAAACCTCCCCCTTTATCGCGCGACTTAACCGTACACGTTGCGGTGTGTCAGTGCTAACAGCTGCCAAAGATGCAACGGCAAGGTGCGAGACTCGCTCAGACTCAGAGAAAGAACGAATAATAAAAATTCTCCTCCTTGTTTTGCCCCGTTGACGACTCCTCTTTTTGAGAGATAGCACCTTGGAATACATATAAATATACATTTATATATACGTACTCTACTTATCGTAGTTGGTCCACTTAGGGAACCGACCGATGCGACCACGCTCTCCTATTGTCTCTCTAGACAATCGCGTCTCTTTCTCACTTTTTCCCGTCTCTTTCTCGCCTTCTCTCTCTCTCTCTCTCTCTCTCTTTCTCTCTTTTCACTTGCGTGTACACAAACGCAGATCTCCAGATCTCGCGCTGTCGTTTTTAATCGACAAATGCTCTGAAAGCGGAATCGCAAAGTGGGGTGGATACAGGGTAGGAGCTCTCCCGTTGCTATGGTGACCCCGGATGCCCGGGACCAGAGCTGCTAGTGGAATTACACACAGTGCAGAGGCATACACACGTCTATAACGTGTACAATATAAAAGCCAAGTTCGAAGGCGCACAGCCCTGTTTTAGACGATTCTCGACCGACAACGGTGCGCCCGAGATGATTTTTTTTTTTTTTTCTCCCCTCCGAAAGCCTTCCTTTTCTTTTCTTTTCTTTTTTTCTTTTTCTTTTTTTGACTCTCGTTATTTATCAACTATCCTTTTTTTAGCAGACGTAGTCGCAAGACGTAGAATGCAAACATCCCTTTCTGTATTGATCCCCCAGCTTTACAGCTTCTCCGGTCTTTCGATCATCTCTCTTTGACGGAATTAATATTCATTCGTACCTTACATAGTTCGGTGATCGTAATTTTAGCAGCGATCAATGGGAAGCTTCTACCTTAGTCGCAAACAAGCCAGATGACATTTTTCGTTAACTTGAACATTTTCTTTGAAAGAATCGAACGTTCTTTTCCTTTTAGTTTGCATCAAGTACACGTAGAAACGACACGGGAAACAGCATGATAACGTATGACGAAATTGCGATTCATTACGGTTTATTTGAAGCTTTCCCCCCCACGGAGCTTTTATGCTCCCGCGATCGCGTGTAATTTCGAAAGAAAACGTTTAAATTGGAACGGTTCGCTTGGTCGTTTTCAACTAATGATCGGAAGCATGTGTAAAGGGGAATAATTGCATGATAGGTGGACACGCGTGAATTCATGTATCGTTCGAAAGTACCTAGATACTTTTTGACAATATTCTCACTACGAAATGACGAATCAACAGTGACTTTATTAAATTATTGTCGCTTGCGGATAAACGAAATTGTAACACCTTTTACAATTTTTGTTCGACACGTTTCATTTTTTGTGTCAAATTCTAAATTAATAAACGTTGGTGCAACGTTAGTAAAATAGACGCCGTTGCGCTTTGATTAAAAAATACAATTATCAGTATTAAAATACAAAAAATATTAAAAATTAATGTAAATTCAATGACAAAATTGCTCAATGTGTTCCGACATACGGTAACATGTACATACTTTGAAAGAACGGAGCGGCGTGTTTGTAAATTCACCGATCGATACAGAGATTAAAAGGCAACTTGTGGAATTCGCAAGTGTCCAACAATAGGTGAACGCGTGCCAATATCGCGATCGTCTCTCACCCTAGTTGTAACATTTCCGTAAATAAAGTAGTAGTAGGTACGTTACTAGTAGCAGTGTACAGTCTCTTAGAGAGTAGAGTATGTTGGTAGAGTATGTCGATTGTTAGGTACTTCCATTTGATTAGGTGCATTTGAGATGATAGAGATTGCAACTAGTTTTTAGAGCTCGATCTCTCCCTCTGTACGCTGTAGCGTTGGGTTACGCTTTCGTTTGATCTTGAATTTTATTTCCGACGGCGGCGATTATATTTATAGCGCTTCGCGTTAATGAATATCGATTTTACGTAGCGCCACTTCGATACGAAACGTGTCTAGACGGCCCTGTGTATGAAAATTTTCGCCCACGAGTCGGCACACGTGAATCAGGGTTTAGTTTCCTTACCTCTGCAACGAAAGCGACTACTCGATGCTGCGTCAGGCGATTGATCTGACTCGATCTAATCTTCGAGCGTGAAGCGTTTGTAGTGTTTTACCGATCTGTCGATTCACCTGATTCAACCTGTTGACTCTTAGCGATCTTTTTTTCCATCTCTCTTGTTCGTTCCGCGCATCTTTCCCATCGTCGATCAAGCGACGAAAAGGATGGAATTGCGCGAATAATTCTACACGTCCCCAAGTAAAACACCATCTTCGATGAGATCTTTGTTCTTTGTTCTGGATAAACTTTGGCCAATTTGCAAAATTCATCATTTTTTTGCTGAAATTTTTATCTGGCTAAACGTGGAACAAGGAATGTGCCAATTTGCAAACGCTGTTCCGATGAATGAAATCTTTGCTCGTGCAAGAAACACTTTGCCGACACTCTGATTGCAAATCCGATGCGAGAATGTTTTACCTGGGCAATTATACTCAACTTCCTGTTGTCTCTCGCTCACGAGTTTTGTCTCCGCCTGCAAGTCTATGCACCTGTACATCTCCAGGTACTTTCATCCGTCTTGGCAATGCGCGCACTGTCTCCCGTAGAATCATCCCCGTGTTTGCCGAGTTGGGAGTGTAAGCAGGTTGCCTGGGGATACCAGCCGTGTTATCTTCTCGGGCACCCGGCGTATCCTCTCCCGTGTAATTAACGTTCATTGAGCTCGTTGCACCCTATCTCGTAAGTAGACACGCGCCGTCTCCTCTCCTGCCTGCTAGTGAGAGAGGAGAAAAATGGCGTTTCTCCCTTAGCCTGGTGTAGAGGAAGAAGCACTTTAATCAAAGGTGAGAGGGGAGTATCTCGAACGCGTGGTACAGTCTTAGGAGTGAAGCGCCTATTGGCAAACTTACAGAGGGCGAACTTGAAGAACTCGGGGGCGTTTTAGGGGGTTCCACCGCCGGCGCGCTTGCCCTCGGCGGCAGGCACAAGCCGGAAGAACTCTCCACGTTGGCGGCCAACACCAGGTTCTCCAGGAAAGAGATACAGCTTATCTATCGCGGATTTAAACAGGAATGTCCCACAGGTCTCGTCGACGAGGAGGCTTTCAAGCAGATCTTTTCACAGTTTTTCCCTCAGGGAGGTAAGTGACAAAAATCTCAATTCTCTCGCGATTCGAATCTCTCGATTTATACGAGGAAAAAGTTTCTTTTTTTTTATTAATTATTAGAAATAGAAATGTGACATCATTCCGTGATCATCTGTGTAATTTTAAACATAAAAATTTCCTTGATGATAAGTTTTGAATCTTTCTTTTGGAAGATCATTTCATATTTTCTATTATTTAATAATATCTTAAAGCACGAAAGAATCGCAAGAACGATGAAATCTTTCGAATCTTCTAGATGCCAGCCAGTACGCTCATTATGTCTTCAACACCATGAAGAGGAAACCGTCTGGAAAAATAAGCTTCGAAGTAAGAAGTATTTTAGAGGCAAGACGCGCGCATTTCGTTCGAGTGTCGTCTCGGTTTATAGCATGATAGTTGCGTTTCATCGTGTTCAGGAATTCCTCACCATCTTGTCGAAAGTTTCGAGAGGATCGGTGGAGGAGAAACTCCAGTGGATATTCGGGCTTTACGACCTCGATGGAGACGGACTGATCAGTAAAGAGGAAATGCTGGACGTGGTCGGTTCAATCTATGAGATGTTGGGTCGTTACACTCAGCCACAAATAGTTGAACCGCATTTGGCTGCTCGGGAACACGTCGATCGTATTTTCCACGTGAGTAAATGAGCGATCGATCTTGCATACATCACGTGTATACACGTATGTAAAGATGTTCGATGATTTGTCGAAATTCTGTTTTAATTGACAGCATTAACAGCGTAACTGAATAACTTTTTATTCTCAGTTGATGGACGCAAATAAAGACGGCGTGGTGACAATCGAGGAATTAGTACAGTGGTGTTCCAAGGATGAGCAACTCTTGCGGAGTCTCGACACTCTCGACACTGTCTTATGAGATCTTTACGATTATTTTGTAACCCTCACGCAACCCCCAAATCTCCGAAATTCCCTGAAAATTATGACGCAACGTTCGTGCGAGTTCCGTGGGTAATTTCTAGAAATTCGATTCCGAAATACTTGACGATCCACAGAGGAAATTGAGTCTCGATCGACGATCGTTGTCTGTAAATATGTATTTACCCTTCCTACCCAGTCTTTCAAGCGTGTTATCGAATGCACGATGAAATTAACAGTATTATCAGACCTCGTATATACAATTCCTTCTCGCATCGCGCACGTAATCCTTAGGCACTTAACAGGTTGTTCGATTGTTGTCGCGCGATCGTGTTGAAAATTGAAGAAAAATATTTCAGCTACTTCAGGGAGAAAAAAAAAGAAATGAAGAAGACGAAGCTTGTTCTATTTCATTGGCGCGGATTCGATATAATTCAGAGGGAACTATTCAGGTCGTAGGTAACGCAGAATTGTTACTTGAAATCGACGCGTCGGGAACAAGTATCGATCTCCAGATTCGTTAAAACGGAGACTGAATTCTACTATACTTTGGTAAAGAATGAATCTTAAATTGTGCTAATAACATTTCTCCGCAAAATTCACAGAGCGAAATGATCTATGACATATTTCCTAAACTTCCATATTTCTTCTAAACTCCACTGTTGCAAACTGTTCCTCCAGTTCACGAGTTGAGAAAAATTTGACGCTCGTCCTTTTTAGATGGGGTTTTCGTACGATGCAAGTGCGAAGGTAGTTTTACTTTTCCCGACCGTTAAATTATCTCTAATTACGAGAATACTGTAACGTGTAAGTACGTACTTCGATACTGACCACCGTTGCGGCGGTCAAGTGCGATTTAAAGATATTTTCAAGGAGCTTCGACTATTGTCCATCGTTCGGGTCGTTTTCGTGTCTTGTTATCTTTGCAGCGAATGATTTAGCCGCAAAGATTCACCCGAAACTTTTACATTCTACAGATAAAAAGAAATTACGTCTATGGCTATTACAGATAATAATAATAATAAGCGTTCAAGACAAGGAATTGGAGTAGGGAAGAGACAGAGTTTATTCAGAGTTTATTCCGAGTTTCGAGATCGTTAGATTCAGGCATATGCGAACGACGTTTGACAATCGTTTTAATCTTACCTCTCGACGTTTTTCTTCGATCTCGCCTTATGCTCTTGAATTTATTTCCTTAAATATCTATCTCCACACGTAGGAAACATGGCAAGAATTGTGAGGTCCACAAGTCGAAACCTAAATTACATAAACTTATAGATAAAACATTCGCATATGTCTACCCCGATTTATAGATTGTAGATTTAACGATACCTCCAAAGACCCACGTACGATGGAAAACGTAGTTAATTAGTAACCCGTTAATAGCGTAGTATCCTCGACCAATTTAAGAGAAACGTGGTCCTCTAAGATCAACGCCTCGTGTGATTCTCTCGTACCTTATTATATTTATTATCACTATCGCATAAAAGAATATTGTTATTAATACAATTACTATCAATCTTACTACTTGCCTTCTATCAAATCGAAGCAAGACAATTGCGCGTACACACGTGGAAAAACTGTCGAGCGCACATTCGAGATATTCTAAATCTTACGCGTACAAATGTCATCGAATTTGTTGAATTTCTCAAGTTTATTAAAAAAAAAGTACATATTATATTATATTTGAGAAGATGTGATCTGAGAATGTTATCATGCGAATATAAAAAAATCGATTCGACGTTTATACATTCGATCGTTCTGATGGCGCGCGATCTAGATCAGCGCATCCTATAACGAAATGTTTGTTACGTCAGTTCCAATTCAGGAATCGATTTTTTTTTCTTTTTTTACTGATTAGTAGACCGTGTATCTGTAAATTATACACTTGCATTTATAGGTGTATGTATTACGGCTGTTTGACTTGAATACCTTCGTTATTTCTTTAATGACGGATACGTTATCGAAGCAATAATGACATGACTTCAAGATCCGACGTTCTCTGCGAGATTTATATATTTCTGCTCAATCGTTTTATTTTGAAGGTATTGAAGAAAACAGTATTTGTATTTAATGAAATTATATTTCAGTTCGTTTCTATTATATGTACATATTAAAGGTATCACAATTGTCTGTTAAAATAAGATCGGTACTAATCATTTTTCTTTTGATTAACGTTATGAATTGTATATGAAATAAATATAATTATAATTACGAAATACAATGTGCGATTAAATTTTTTTTTTTTGTAGCAAACATCAACTTTCATTGTTCGAATACTCTTTCTCACATCCTCGCACAGTTTTAATTATTTAATATGATTCTATTATCCTAGAATAACAATGTGCAATGTATATATGTTACAAAATGTTAATAATTTTGCATATGATATCTGGTTTTTAACTTTTTACTCTCTTATTTTTAATAATGCATATTAAATTTTTTTGTATTACGTGCCACTAGGTTAGTGGCGCTGCAGTGTTATGACTTGTGTATAGGATATGCAATATCGTCATTCGATATAGTTTGTTTCTTGTATTTAAAGTTAGCTTAGAATAATCGTTATCGATGTTTCAGTTTGATAAATGAGAAAGAACGCTTTGAATTACATGTTCTGCGAGATAAATTTTTTTAGCACTGTAGAACGCATTATAAAAAGACTTTTAATATAACATCCATCATGCCATATAGTATACTATGCAATAATTATGTATTTTTCATTTGCAATGCTAGTATTTGCAGTTATCTTTAAAGGCATATTTCCGAAGTTTTGAGTAATTCGATGCCAAAGTTAACACAGGAAGAAAAATGGTGCGAATAAAGTGGTCCTTAACCAAAGCGCCTAATATTCTTAAGTAAGTAATGGAAAACAATGAAGAAAAGATATTTTATTTGTTTGAGAATACGCTGTGATATATTTTAGGCTTAATCTAAAACAAAAATGGTGGCGCCTTCAAATTATTATAAAATCTTTATTTTATAATGAATTTTTAAATTGGAGTTACATTTGCGACATACTCCTAGAACCAATGTTTTGGTTTGTAGAAAATTTTACTGCTTGTTTAGGTCCAGTGAGTATTTTTATAATCTTTACTAGTTTCGTTCACGTTGTGATTTGTTGATTCACACTTTTATGTGACTCTTATAAGAGAAATTATTATTGTTCACAATATATTTACTAAGTTTGACAGTTTACAGGTATTTGTAATAATGGTAAGCCTTTTAACTGCAATTATCGTATACATTGCATATTACATTGGTCTACCATATTGGTGGGAAAAAAGTCCATCGATGACAATAATCCTCTTAGTAATTGGAAACTGGTTATTAGTAAATGTATGTTTTCATTATTATAAGGGTGTAAATGTTCCAGCTGGTTATCCACCAGAAGGTGGTCTTATACCAGAGGCTGTGAGTATCTGTAAAAAATGTATTAAACCAAAACCACCCAGGACACACCATTGTTCTGTATGCAATAGATGTATTCTTAAGATGGACCATCACTGCCGTATCCTTTCAAATATATCGTCCAATATTTTAATATTTTATCTTAAAATCCTATATATTTTCTAAATAGAGAAATAGCATGGTTAAACAATTGCGTTGGTCATTATAATCACAGACATTTTTTTCAATACATGGTTTTCACTGTACTTGGTATTTTATTCATAATGTTGTTTGGCGTGGAAATAGCATATCAAGAATTTTTTCCAGCACAAGAACCAGAATTAGATGGTCATCCAGTACGCATTAATAATTCTGAGATAATACCTGTGGTAATTATTTCATTTGCAGAAAATAAGTTTATAATAATCAAATAGAGGATATTTTATCATTTATTTGTATTACAGTCTGAATCGCTGGATCACCTAAGTGAAGAAGAATTAGCTGAAATAGCTAAACAAGCTGCAGATACAAATATTAAAGAATGGAAACGTCGACTTATAGTCTTTGCAGCGCTAATTTGTGTAGCTACATTTGCAGCATTAGGAGCTCTGACATGGTGGCATGCAGGTCTCATTACTAGAGGAGAGACAAGTATAGAAGCACGTATAAATAGTACAGAGACACAAAAGTATAAAGCACTTGGTAAAATATATCAAAATCCATACAATTTTGGACCAAGACAAAATTGGAAGTTATTTCTAGGTATAATTGGCAGGTAATTTGGAAGACCAAATATTTATTAATAAATATTTTACAATTATTACATTATGATTTGGTATAGCAGAAGTTGGTGGCATATACTTTTTCCATCCAATCACGGACCATATGGAGATGGTCTTACATGGAAGACTATTCATGATACAAAAATATCTTGAGTATAATTTCTGTGCCTAATAATGGCAATAGTTAAGTTACTGATGATGAAGTCATTTTTACAGATTTAAAAATCTAGTCATACTATACTACTACAGTTATATACTGCTATGTGCACATATTTCAAACGACATAATATTGTCTGAAAACTTTAACATCACTCTATAAAAAAGAACATTCACTTTGTACATTAATAAGATTATTGTACATACATCAATCGATAATACTTTTATCAAACATCATTACATTTACTGTACATTTCTAAGCATTGTCAGTGTCAAATGCATTTTAAACTTTTAATGTTCAAATCAGTCAAAATAATGCAAAAATAAACAATTCTTTATCTTTGTAAAGTAAGATGTTCATTTATAACACGAAACGAAATTTATGGCCAAACATTATCTTCAATCCAATTGAGATAGTGCGAAACTCTAGTATATATCCCAGGTGTATTGGGAATCGCACAACCTACTCCGAAACTAGTAATACCTAATAGTTGAAATAGACATTCATTTTCTGGATGCGATATTTGGAGAGGACCTCCTGAATCTCCTTGACAAGTATCTTTTTTCCAACCTCGAGAATCTCCCGCACAAATCATACTTGGCATAATTCCATATGGCACTATTATTGATTTATTGTATTTTATCGCACAAGCTATATTATCAATAATATCAAGAGAAGCCTTTTGCAGTTGGTCACTTTGTTCCAGTATATCTGCACGCATTAATAATTCATAGATATATTCTCTTAAAAAGGTTTGTTTTGTTATTTTGGTAATGTCAATCTCACCAGAATCGGTAACACCCCAACCAGTGACCCATCCTTGCGCAGGTACAGTGTCATATTGATGGTATAAACAAGCAGGTCTGATTTCATTGTTAAAAACAACAACTGTATTTAACTTTACGAGAGCTATGTCAGCATACATAGCAGGAGGTTTGTAACTTGGATGCCGTATTGTCTTATTAATTGTAGCTGTAATACCTTGTGCATTATCTCTCAAATTATGCATACCAATACGGACGTTTGTAGGACTCCTGTTTTATAAAAAAAAATAGTAGTAATTAGTTGTAAGATAGTAATAATTTCTACAGTAGTAATAAATAAAATGAAACAATACTTTCGTCCATAAGTACAGTGTGCAGCAGTAAGTACCCATTCTGGAGCAATAAGAGTGCCACCACATGAAAAAGTAAATGACCCATCTGTAGTTTTTGCACCCAGAGCAACCATGTGAGGAAAGTCTCCAGGAGAAGCAGTAATACCTCCAACAACAAGACGATTTACTGTCTCACATTTTTTACTATTTACTGTAATTATTTTTGGATTTCCACCCACCAAAGGCAATACCTCTGTTGTATCCAAAATTTGTCTTCCATACTCTTCACATTCTAATAAAGTAAAATTAATAAAATATAAGAATAAATATAACAATAAAAGAAATTGTCATTTATAAATACATTATAAGTACTTACTAAGTTCTGACTTTGTTTTATCTGTGTCTACATATGAATTTATCTCACTTGAAACTGCTGGTATCTTGTCATTTTTTGCACTTCTGTTAATATGTGGACTATTTGTCTGAACTTCCTTGGGAATATCATGCGTAATAAAACCTTGTAAGAAAGGATTGCGAATAAAAACAGCTACATCAGCAGTATGACTCTCTGATGCTTTGTGTAGTTTGTCATTTACAGCTACATTAGCAGTATCATTTTTTGATGCTTTATGTGGTTTGTTATTTACGGGTGGTTTGTTATTTACAGGTGGTTTACGTGGTTTGTTATTTACAAGTGGTTTGTTATTTGCTTCATTTGATGCAGTTGCAGAATTTGACAAGAAAGGATTATTTTCATATTTTGTATCTTCTTTTCCGTTCTGAAGAAATGGGTTATTGACACCTAAGTTCGGCGTATTGGGCTTTTTCTCTTTTGATCTTTCTAGAAACACATTCAACTATATTTATTTGCTATTTAAACAGATAAAAAAAAAACTTACACTATACCATCTTAACGTATGATCGGAAATGAAAAAACAATAAATAACCCTTCTTGGGTTATTTGCAAGGGTTACATGCAAGTGACTTGAAACAGAATACACGTGCAATATGTAAAAGAACAGAATTAACCTGGATCCTTCGTGGACACAATTAATATTATGCTGAATATTAAAAATATAGTAAGAATGTTTAATCGAAGTATCATTTTTGTAAACAGCACAAAGGATATTTCCTTGTTTTTGAATTAAAATGATCTTGAAGAAAAAAGACCATTTGTCTCGCTGATAGAATATTCCATAGACAAATGATTTTCCTATCGCCGACGTCAAGCTCTCATTTATTATTTAGTTTTAACGATTATTCAGTACGATTGCAGAAAGATGCAATTAAGAATAACACGAGTTCAACAGTTCAATCTAAATATATAGACGCGCACCGTCAATGTGTGCAAGTCAAAACACCATGTGATTGGTTAATTTGTTACTCTGTGCATTCTGGATGTCACGTGACTTTGCGGTTAGCATAGCAAACATCTTAATCAACGCTTCTTTATCGTGGGGAAATTTTCCGGATAGTTACGTTATTAATTTTTACATTGTCAATAGACATTTATTTCAATTTATATAACACAGAAACCCGTTGATTGGATAGAGATGAAGTCATAACTTACTTTAAACATTTCCTTAAAAATGTTTTTTCTTTTGAACTCTTCATAAACATTTCGTTTTCAAATCACATCTTATAATCCTATTTTATTGCCAGTTTAAATAAAACATTAAAATTCATAGCCTTAGAGAGTCAAATAATGTAAATGTAATTTTCAGGCAAAAAAACTTTTATTATTTTATTTCTAATATAACAACAGATAGTAATTACTTTTTCTTTTTAAATAAGTTTTTAGGTGATAAAAATGCGTTAAAAAAATAGCATTAAGGTTATATTGTACAGTAATTTATAGAAAAATGATTTGATTATTTTCCTCTATTAATCGCTATCTAACTGATGTTATTATTACTACCAATTGCATGCTCCAGATAGCTACCACTATTTCCTTACAAAGGCAAACTATGAGCAAGAGCGCAAAGTATATATAAGAGTCATTGCGTAAAACTAGATGTCCAATCTACCAATTGATAAAAGTTTCTGCGTACAGAGTTCATTTTACTGTCGAGGATGCTCTATTACATGATCTTTCTATTTTGCCTGATCTCAGGCACAATTTCTGAAGATACCAAATCGCCGCGTATAGTGATCGTTGGTGCTGGCGCATCTGGCATTGCGGCTGCAGCGAAATTGCTCGAGAATGATTTTCAAAATCTCATTATTTTGGAAGCCGAGAATCGAATCGGTGGACGAGTGAACACAGTAAAGTTTGGTGAGTTCAGCTTCGACTTCGAGATAATGATACAGCATTCAAAATTCAAGAAACAAGATTGACCGACTCGTTCACGTTCGTAGATGAGTACGCAGTCGATTTAGGCGCGCAATGGATTCATGGAGAAAAAGGAAACGTTGCATACGAATTGGTAGCGCCATTGAACATTACGGATCATTCAAAACCAATGAACGATGAAGTATATACATCCACCGGCGAGCTGATCGATACTAGAATTACGAAAAACATTACGGATACTTATCTAACTTATTTCGAGACGACAGCGAAATTTACGGGTGACAAGTGCCAACGATCCGTTGGCGAATGTATCGAACACAAGTACGAATTTCGTGCTGTTATACCACCGCTTCACAAGGGTATTCAGGATAACAAATTCAGACGAACGTATCTCGTATTTTTTTGATTTATCAGAAATTTGAATGCAATTGACCATTATATAAATTAGAATTTTTTAAATAATTCTTGTTAATATATTTTTGAGTGATTCTTGTTTCTTTTTTTAGCGATGTGCTCTCTAATGTTATTACTTTCGCATAATTCAATTGATTCATTCTTACAAATTATGATTTCGTATAACGAATCTTCTTTGGAATAAATTTAAATGAACGTTATTACCCGTTGTCCTGAATTCATATCTGAAGTGATACGTACATGTTGAGATATATTTTACATATTGATGTATAATAATTTACATTAGGTTGAAAGACTGTTTTAAAAAATTTCCGGAATTAAACGAAACGCTACAGGAACAATTACTGTGGCTTTTCAATATGATGCAGATCGGTTTCGATCCTGCTGACAGTTGGTACGATATTGCGGCAAAAGCGTATTCCGAGTATAGTATATGCGAGGGTGATCAGGCAATGAATTGGAGGGACCGAGGATATGGTACCATTCTCGATGTATTAATGGTTTGTGCCTCTTATCTTACTATGTTATTTCTTACTCGCTAAATATCTTTATTTATCTTACATTTTTTTTTAAACAGAAAAAATTTCCAAATCCAGAGGAGGAGTTACCTGTATTAAACAAAACGATACTTAATGCCGAAGTTACGAAAGTCGATTACTCCAGTGAAGATAATAGCGTGAAAGTAACGACGCTCGATGGAAAAGAATATATAGCCGATCACGTTATCATGACGCCTTCTTTAGGTGTGCTTAAAGCACAGTACGAAACTCTGTTTAATCCTCCATTACCGGAATTGAAAATTAAAGCTATTAAAGTACGTTTTCTGTGTTGTCCAATTTAATAAAAGTTAACATTTAATTAGCAATATTTAACTGCTTATTTTAGGGATTAGGATTTGGAAATGCTTGTAAAATATTTTTAGCGTTCAACGATACTTGGTTTAATGCTAAAAAAACGAATAACGCAGGATTTAGAATTTTGTGGACTAAAGAAGAGAGGGAGAAGCTTGATAGCAATGTAAGAATTTAAAGTTGTGCTATAACTAAATACATATATATTAATTTAATTTTATATAAATATAAAAATAAAACACATTTTTACTTTTTACAGCCAAAAACAAGGTGGATGTCTTATGCTCTAGGTTTCTTTTTTGTCGAGCATAAACCTCGTTTATTATACGTATGGGTATCTGGAAAAGGTGCGCGATTAATAGATGATGTCACTGATGAGGAAATTTTTGATCAAACAGTACAGATGTTAAATAATATGCTGTCGAAAGATTATAATGTCACTAGGCCAACAGCAATGATAAGGTACCATTTTTACAGTTGGTATATTCTTCTTATCTGTTTCTGACGAAATTCATTTTATTTGCAGAAGTAAGTGGTATCAAAATAAGCATTTCCGTGGTACATATAGTTTTCAGAGCATAGAAACTATAAAAACGAATTCTAGCGCGTTGCAATTATCCGAGCCAATTATAAAAATGGGAAAACCTGTAAGTTTGATTTGAACAATTTATAAATACAGTGTTGCTTATGTTACTACATTTGTTTCTTTCTAGGTAATTTTATTTGGAGGTGAAGCTACTAACAAACATTACTATTCTACAGTACATGGAGCGATTGGCTCTGGATGGAGAGAAGCTGAAAGATTGATAAGTCTTTACGATAAAATTAATAGTACAAACAAAAGTCCAATGACAAAATAATAAATTTTATTTAGATTAGAACTACAGATATATAACTTCGTGTAATTTTAAAAATTACCCAGTCAAAATTATACATGCAACTATATAATATAAAATATAAGAAGGTTTAATTTACTTCGAGTTCGAAATGTATGCACATGTATTTTCATATACATATGTACAAGAAATGTGCACAAGTATGTTTTATTTCAAATTACTTTCATTTATATTTCTCTAGAGATTCAAAGTTACGTATAGTTAACTCTCAGCAACGTGATGCTGTAAAAAAGTTTGTGCTTGTTTTATTCCTGTGTCATAAGCACCATGTGTCGTAGAATAAAAATTTTCGTGTGTTGCTTCGCCAGCAAACATGATGATAGGCACGTCCTAAGATAAAATAAATTTTTTCATTGCACCGAGTATTTTATAATCAAGTGTTTCAACAATCTTACCTTATTATCATGTTCTGTTAGTTTACCCCATATCGGTTCTGACAGACTGCGTGGCGTAATGCCATTTACGTCACATCTCGTTGTAATGTGACTGTAACTACCTCGAATATACTTATTCGCGTTCCACTGTGTTCTCAAGCATCTCTTTATTGGAGATATTTTGTAACATTTTAAATAATGTCTAAGTAAATTTTCACAGTCTATTACAATTTGTTCTTCACTCAAAGTTTCAACAATATAAGCTCCACGACCACCAACCCAACCGAGGAGTACACCTTCGTGATTAGGCAAAACATCAAAACCTGTCAGATCTCTGGTCCATACAGCCAGATTTTTATTGCAAAATACTCCTTCTTTCCAAAGTAGTTGAAATCCTTTTGTATTAGGTTCCCACCATGAACTCCCAAAATCGAGGAAAACTTTATTTATTAATCCGAAACCTAGACATTCGATTGCCTGACTGAAGAGATTCGGTAAGGATGGAATAAACATAGTTTTATAATTCTCTTTTAAATAACCAAGGGAACATGTAATTATTACACAATCCGCAAGAATACGAGTATTGTTGGAGACATTTAAAATAAGCGGAGAATTGAAATCATTTTGTTGCCACTCGATTGATTCTACAGAGGTATTTAGACGTAAATTTTCTTTACCCAAACTATCGGCGATAAGTTTGGGTAAAGCCTTATATCAAGATTTAAATGAAAGATGTTCTGGACCGCCAACAAACTATAAAAAAAGAATGTTATATTTGTTACATTTTTTTTTCGAACAATAATTTCAACATCGCAACATTTCAATATTTACCTTAAATTTTCCCCAGTATTTCGTAGATAATTCATCAAGACTGAAACAAGCATTATCTATTGCGAGAAATCTAATATTCCAATCGAAAATTTCCTTCTTTATGGTTCTTATTACTAACGGATCATTCTTTTTATGTAAATGTTTATTGAGAGAATTTCTTAAAACCGCATCGATATTTTCACAACCTATTTCAATATTTTTGTTCTCATAATCCTCACAATCTTCTAACGTATTACAAATAAGATCATCTATCTCTTCTACTAAAGCTTCATCTACTTTACAACCATTGTTGCGAATGAAAATTCCTTGACCATCTCGACATTGTACGTCTGAGAGTAAATCATGTTTATAACATAATTGGGCTAACTGACTTTGATCACCGTGCACAAACTGTGCCCCATATTCTATCCAAGCTTTATTCCATGGGGCAGATTGAATTCGACCACCGATTTCGCTTTGCGCTGTGAGAAAGTAAATAGTAAGTCATTCTCTTCTTTTTGTGGATACAAATCCTTCTTCAATTTCCCTTCAAAATTTAATTACCTTCGATTAATAAATAATCTTTGAAATTTGCATCCTCCAGCGTTTTCGCAGCTGCTAATCCTGCAATGCCTGCACCTATTATTACAAGTTTCGTTTTTGATATTTTTTGGTTTGACGCACTCAACAGCCTTTCCACCTTATCGAATCCGTTTCTCCAACCACGTGTTCTACGTGATCAGAATTGTATTTTTCAAAATTAAATTTTTATTGTTTGTTTAACAATTGTAACCAATTTTTAGTGTGTATATATAAATCATTACCATTATAAATTTAAAGAATAAACAAATACAACAATATAGTAATATTCTGTTAAGAATGAATACAATTTAATTAAAAAAGAATTTTTGTTCATTACTTGTAGATAAATATTAGAAAAATTAACATTGTAAGGATATGTATATATGTGTATATATGCATTTTATTTACTTATTTATTGTCAAATATAAAACTAAAATATAAATCTCATTTTTTTAAGAACAAAAACAATAAAAATAAGTAATTATTTATTAAATTAATAGCGTAAAATATGTTTCTGTAATGTGAAACATCAAATAAATCTATAATTTACCGTGATCCCTTATGAAGAAATCTGGCTCTGGTTAAAGCGGAGACTTTAACCGCCTAAGAAGCATGCTAATCAATAGAAATAGAATATATAATTCAATATAAACGCTTTTAATATAAATTAGTTGTTTCATTCAAAATATTTTTTCAAATTGAAAAACAAACAAAAGAAATGAATAGAAGAAAATGTGAAATGAAAAATGTCAAAAATTATACAAATTATTTTCGTGCTTAATTAGTAATTTTAAAATTAAAAAATTAAATTGGTACGATTGCACAAAATTGTGAGTGTAAATTACAATTTTAAAGATGTAAATTATAATACATAATAAAAATCAAACCACATATAGGATTTTTTAAGCCATGCAATGATCATAAAAATGAATTTACCTTAGAATCAATTATAGTATAATTGTCCATAGAATCATTATGCACAAATAAAACCTTTTATTTCAGCTAGAATAAGTAATCAAAAAGACTACTATTTTACACCACACTACCATATTCCAAATAAAACTCAAATAACAATTATAGATTGAAAATTATTACAATTTACCTATAAAAATCTATTATTCTATCAGCTTCTCTGAAACCCGTTTCAACTGCGCCATGCACAGTAGAATAATAGTGTTCGTGCGTGGCCTCTCCGGCAAAAAGAATTATCTATTAAATAAATAAATTTTTTTAAAATCTTTCTTTTTCATAATTCAATTAAGAGAAATACATACAGGTTTTCCATTAGCTGTTACAATAGGTTCAGCTAAATCTTTAGTTTCTGCATTTAATTTTTCAGTTGTTATGCTCTTAAAAGAATACGATCCACGAAAATATTCATCAGTATACCACGATGATCTACAAATAATGTAATACGTATCATGATTATGAGAATAATAAGAAAGGAATATTAGAATAATAAAAATAATAAGAAATCATTAAATGATTACCTAACCATTTGGTCAAATTTCGGAATATTATATATTTTACTCAAAAACATTTCTAGTAATAAATATAGCCCATCAGATATGTCATTATCAGTAAGTAGTTCTATGTGTCTTGCAAATTTACCAAAGATCCATGTACATAATACTCTTGGTTGGTAATCCACAGAAATAAATGCAAACACATCACACAGCCATTCATATTCCTAAATTATGTATGGTTAGTACATTTAAAAAGATTTATTATTGATGTTGTGTATCAATATTAAAAGATGCAACTGTATACTTGTCCATGAGATTTAATAAATTCTTCTTTATCTTCCTTGGACCATATTAAACTAAAACCTGGACATTCTTCTGGCCACCATCTATGTGGGAATTCCAAGAATATTTTATTTACAGTTCCAATATTTAAACCCTAAATAACACATTGCAATTATATTTTGAATTAAGTGTACACCACGTAGAGAATTAAGTAGAAAAGTAGAGAAATTTGAATTAAATAGAAAAACTCCCATATTATTTATTACTATTAAACCTTGCCTTTATTGCGTGTTGTTTCTTTTCAGGCAAAAGTGGAGTAAACATTGTGGCATGTTTCTCTTTCAGAACACCAAGAGATGGAGTAAATATGACATGAGATGCTATATATTTTGAGCCATCTTTGGTTTTTACAATTATATTATTATTCGAAGTATAATCAATATTATCAATATTTTTATTAAATTCTATTTTTTCCATTATTGGCAGATTACTTTCTGTATTTGATATCTTTTGCTGAAGCAAAAAAAAAGAGAATAAATGTTTTACATATGTATATATAGATATAATGTAGCTATTATCGATAAAGATGTACATACAAATAGTAAGTCAAATAACGTTTTGTAGCCACGATCCTTCCAATTAAGTACAGCATCTCCATCACAAGTCCAATAATTATTAATTTCTTTTGCAGAAACATCAAACCATGAATCACTACACTGAATGGAATTATCAAATTTATGCATCCAATCTAGTAACTGTTCAGCTTTTTCGCGACTAGTAAACGGATTTTCATCAAACATTTTATAAAATCTGAAATATTTAATTTATAACATAATTCAGTTTCGCGTAGAATGATCGAAATTTTAAATATAAGTATTTGAATTTTAGCGGTAAAATCAAGCCGGATGTTGATCATCAACCTTGAAACAACAAAAGAAACTATAGTGTATTTATTAAAACTTGTATACTATTGAATACAATTTCTTATATTGTGTCTTTATAATATTATGTGTTATAAATTATGAACGATTCATATTTGTTCATAAAAAATGTGATATAAAAATATAAATTATATATACTTTATAAATATGTTTGCAAAAGGGTAAGAATTATTTCCAAATTGACTATATTTTTTTAAGAAAAAAATTGTTTATATATAAAATATATAAAATTTTGTATTTTAGTAATGTTGATCCTGAATTGGAGAAGTTGAGGAGAGAAGTTGATGGTCCTCCAAATTTAGATATTTTAACACTAAATATTCAAAGAGTTACAGCACACATTCATGCTTCCTATTTATTTGAACAGATTGGAAAAACTACTTTGCAAAAATTATGTTTACTATTAAGTTCTACTGCCACAGGCAAAACTTACAGTGGATGGCAAGAATTTGCTGCATATATGGGTTTAACAATGGAACAAATACGTGTATGTATATCTAAGTCTCTGTTCTTTTAAACTTTTTTTAACTCTTTTTGTTACAGTGCATAGATTATGACTTTAAAGGCTTGCAAGATCCAACTTATTATGTATTATTAGCTTATGTGCAACATACTGATGCAACTATAGATAAGATTTTACGTACGTTACAAAGAATACATCGTCTTGATATAATTAATCAAATAAAAGATAATATTACAGATTTAATTGATAAAATATCACAAAGAACTACTACAGATGGTATTATAACATTTATGTATCATAAAAGTAATAACAACTATGTTTTCAATTTAGTTTACAAGAATATTTCTATCTGTGTAGAATCAACTTTGTTAAGGCCAAGAAGTATACCAAAAGCTCCATTAGTATTAACTCCAATCAATTTTGTACACAATATACAAAAACATGAAGCATTATCTGACCGTGTTATACAAAACAATTTAAAGAAGGTATTATAATATTGTAAAATATTTGAGCAGAATTATGTGCTTTTAAATCAATATAAGTTAACATCTTTTGTTTATTTTTTTTGACAGAGTAAAAAATCTTATGGCTGTATAGTTATGTTAACATTTGCTGATGATGGTTCAGAAACTGCACAACATGTAGCAAAAATATTCAGATCTAAAGAGCCCAAAATTGGAGTTCTTATACTTCAGGAACAGGAAAATTATGTGTATGATAGAGCTGAAGAATTTATAGATGATTGTTTTAAACAGGTAAAAAATTCGATTGACTTTAGATTAAACGATTTAATTTAACTTAACTTAACCATTAACTTTTAGGTGAATTTTATTATACCTATATTAACACAAGGATATATGGAAAGAATAAGTAATATTAAGAAAGTTTATATTGAAGATCAAAATAAGTTAGATGCAAAATACATAAGATATATATACTCTCTTTTAAGATACGAATATGTGAGAAATCAATGCATTAATTCTCGTGTAAGGTACGTTTATCAAAGTTACTATTTTTACTGATCTATGTAGAAAAATATTTCTTTTTTTTTTAGGTGTATAGTTTCTGATAAAGAAGTTTTTGCAGTTGCAACAGCAAATTTGCATCCAACTTTGCAAGCATGGTTCAGAGAAAGTGACATTGATGCATTTATTGACAATATTCTTTTAAAGAAATGTTCAAGATAAACTTGTATAATATTTCAATTTTATACATAACAGATATATTTCAAATCTATTTGTATACTTACTTATTTATAAAATATTCCCCATATGATTCTGAATTATATATATCATCTGATATGTTTTCAGAAATATCATAATATATTTTGAAGGTTTCTGCAGATTCTTCCTTTGAGAAGATTTCCCCTTTTGCAGTAATAAATACATGTTTATCGTACTCGTTAAAACATTTTGAAGAATCTAATAACTTATGAGGAGAAGCAAGCTTATAAACAATATTCCCCTCTTCACCATGAACCCACTGTGCTCCTAATTCCACAACATTATCCGCTGAAAAATATAAGAATTTAATGATACGTGTATTTTTTTCTATCTTATGCAATAGAAATTGCATTTGTATAGAAATGCTTAATAAAAAAATGTTTAAATAAGAATAATTTACTTACAAAATTCAACTGTATTTATTCTACCACCGATTCGATCTTTTCCTTCAAGGATTATGATGTTTTCCAATCCTCTTTTCATTAATCTAGCCGCTGCGGCAATACCTGCAGCTCCAGCTCCAATAATTATTATTTTTATTTCTTTAAACATTATTTTCTTTTAATAACGTTCTAAAGTATGAACTGAAATTAACATACTATAACGTCGTTATATAAATATAATATGATATCATATATCAATATCTCATTATATGTTATCTTATCGTTCAGAAAAATTTTTGAACAAATAAATTGTCAAAAACATGTTCAATGCAGCTATCGGTTCGTATTGTGTACTGATCAGCTGATTCCACAGCCCGGAAATCTATGGCGCTACGAAAAAAAAATAATACGAAAATTTTATTCATTGACATAATAGGATCTATTGAATTTGAGGTTCATTATATATAAATGTTTTAAACGGAGCTTAGAGTTTCATTAAGAAAGCGCAATCAAGTTCATAAATTAATTCGTTTTATGTAATTTTTCTCAAGAATGAAAATTTAATCCATTAAAACACTAGCACCACGTGGCGATAAAACGATGAAATTTTCCTGTCTTTATCGCCGAATGTATCTTCCTTGTCTTTCATACTTAGATATATCTATTTTTGTCGCACAACATCCTTGTCTATCAAGAACTAATAGGATAAATATTTATTGAATTCGGTTAAAACATTGGCTAATGTCAAAATAAGTCGGTCGATAAATAAAGAAGCATCTTGCTTGGTGTTTCTAGATGGAGTTGATAGGTGGCAGCATCTTCGTAGACAAAGAAAACGATGTGCGACAAAGACAGTAATAGGGGTGCCATTGTTTCCATTACATGGTTATGTCGCAGTGTTTTCTTTAATAATATTGAAAAAATACGTGTAATAAACAAATATGTGAATATACTAATTATTCATTTGAATTTTCCTTGAATCTTAGACCAAGATTAAATTAAATTCAATTAATTAATCTGTTTAATAATTGTGCAAAAATGGCGCAAGACAGAGAAGATTTGCCACGAAAGGTTAGTTTCCTTTTTTTCATTAATAATCACTTAAATAATGATTTTCAATTTTAGTAACTGGTAAATTAATAAGTGTTGTTTATTACAGAGGTACAGAAAAGAGGACAGCAGTGCTTTAGAAACAGATGATGATTATGTTCCTTATGTGCCAGTTAAAGAGCGTAAAAAGCAGCAACTAATTAAGCTTGGTAAGCTTGGACAGCTTAAGGATGAGGCGGCTGCTGGTATTATTGGAAAAAGCAGTAGTGAAAATGAAAAAGATGACGCAGATGATGATGATGAAGTGTGGGGAAGAAAGTCGAACATTTCCTTGTTAGATCAGCATACTGAATTGAAAAAATTGGCAGAAGGTAAGTGTACATATGTCTTTCAAAAAAAAAAACAACAAAATATTTTATCATAAGAAAGAAATTAATTGATGAAATATTTCAGCTAAGAAGGAAAGCGCTATGGAGAAACAGTTGAAGGAGGAAGAAAAAATTCTTGAGAGTGTAACAGAAAATAAAGCTTTAATGGGTGTAGCGGAATTGGCAAAGGGTATTCAATATGATGAGCCAATAAAGACTAGTTGGAGACCTCCAAGAGCAGTGCTTGCTGCAGGGGAAGCACGGCACGAAAGAATTAGGAGAAAACTTAGGATTTTAGTTGAGGGAGATGATGTCCCGCCACCGCTAAAAAGCTTCAAAGAGATGAAGTTTCATAGAGGTATATTGAACGGTTTAGAACAGAAAGGTATTGTTAAGCCAACACCAATTCAAGTCCAAGGAATACCAACAGTGTTAGTTTACATTTATTGTATAATTTCATTCATTTTTTTTTTGTACGATACAAAATATTTAGTTTTTTTCTTTTACTTGTAGATTATCTGGTCGCGATATGATTGGCATTGCTTTCACTGGTAGTGGTAAAACATTGGTATTTGTTTTGCCTATTATAATGTTTTGTCTAGAACAAGAAGTAGCTATGCCATTCATAAGAAATGAAGGACCATATGGTATGAAGATTACATTCTGATGTTGTAGACAATAAAATAATATAATTTATGGAGTAATATCATAATTTACGTCTATTATTTTCAGGCTTAATCATTTGTCCGTCTCGAGAATTAGCGAAACAAACTTACGATATTATTCGACATTATACGAATAGTTTACGACAGGCAGGTTGTCCCGAAATACGTAGCTGTTTAGCAATTGGAGGTGTACCTGTATCAGAATCTTTAGAAGTTATTAACAAGCAAGTATTCTACTAGTAGTTCGAATTTTCATTCTAATATTTCTATTGCAATGTGTAATATCTTTTAATATTTCACTACAGAGGTGTACACATTATGGTGGCAACTCCTGGAAGACTGATGGACATGTTAGATAAAAAGATGGTAAAACTTAGTGTGTGTCGTTATCTTTGCATGGATGAAGCCGATCGTATGATTGACATGGGTTTTGAAGAAGATGTGCGAACCATTTTTTCGTTCTTTAGGGTAAACATACTTTACTACGATATTTTTTAATATATTAAAATGTTCGTACTATATTTGAGCACATTTCATACAGGGCCAGAGACAAATGTTGTTATTCTCTGCAACTATGCCAAAGAAGATTCAAAATTTTGCACGTTCTGCTTTAGTAAAACCTGTAACGATTAATGTTGGTCGTGCAGGCGCGGCGTCTATGAACGTAATACAAGAAGTTGAATACGTGAAGCAAGAAGCTAAAATCGTGTATCTCCTAGAGTGCTTACAAAAAACTCCACCACCTGTACTGATATTTGCAGAGAAGAAGCAAGACGTTGATGCTATTCACGAATATCTATTATTAAAGGGCGTTGAAGCGGTAGCGATACACGGTGGAAAAGGTACATTCAACTTTCATTGAAATATCATTTTATCAAGTATGTTACCCAGTATGTTTGAGTTGTGTAATTTTTCATAGATCAAGAAGAAAGATCGCGTTCTGTAGAAGCTTTCCGTGAAGGTCGGAAAGATGTGTTGGTTGCAACGGACGTTGCATCTAAAGGTCTGGATTTTGCTGATGTGCAACACGTTATAAATTACGATATGCCAGACGATGTTGAAAACTATGGTAACGTAGTATATTTCTATTACGAACTATTCATCAACCAATGACGAATTACTTAAGTAATAAATTTTTGTGTGCAGTGCACAGAATTGGAAGGACTGGACGTTCTGGACGGACTGGAATAGCGACAACGTTTATTAACAAAGCGAATGACGAATCCGTGTTGTTGGATCTTAAACATTTGCTCATGGAAGCGAAGCAAAAGGTTCCACCATTCTTGCTGGAGCTTTGTTCAGAGAACGAGAAATATCTCAATTTAGGAGGTAAAGTAATTCATTGTTGTATTTATATCTTTCTTTTTTTTTCCTTTTTTATTAAAATGAAGAAACCATGTTATGTGTATGTTATTATGTTTTTTCATTACATTTTAGACGAGCGTGGATGCAGTTACTGCGGTGGTCTTGGTCACAGAATCACAGAGTGTCCCAAACTGGAAGCCATCCAAAACAAACAAGCATCGAACATTGGACGTCGTGATTACCTGGCTAGCAATGCAGCTGATTATTAAATACGTAATTTCAAACTACGTTGTACATATTTTTGCAATGTTTTCTTTGTACAGTATTTTATTTTCTATTAGACGTCGATTTTGTAAATAGTTCTATGAAATTTGTATTTGTGATTAAAAAAAAAAAAGAAAGAATTATGAAAAATAAATATATTCTTCGTCTCTTTAACTGTGATGCTTTTATGTTTTCTCCATCCGTTAATTTGGCAGGTGATGCGTGAAACGATAATTTTTCAACAGACTTTTTGTTTAAATTGATCGAGTGATGATTCGAGAGCAAAATGGAAAGGGGGACAACGATTTTGCAAGGATCAAAGATAAGAAAGCTGAAGAGATGGAGGAGCGACGAAGGTTGATGGAGAAAAGTGCCGAAAAGAAACGACAATTACGTCAACAGCACATCGAACGCAAAGAAACATTGGAAGCGGAGAAACTGCAACGCGCCGAGACAGCTACTGATCTGAAAATCCGGCAGCTTAAACGCAGGGAACGACTAGCTGAGGAACTTGCACGACGTAAACGTAAAGGCACAATTTCTCTTAAAAATAAATGGATCGCTATAAAGTTATTAATTATGCGTTTATTCACGATACAGACATCGAGTTGCAAGAATCATTTAAGAGTAGAAAAATAAAATCTGCCACTTCGCGTATTTCCGACGAGGTCTTGGAGAAGATGCAAGCTGAACTGACGGAAAAGAAACCGCAGGACGTACAGATACAAACTTCTAGCCCGTGGGATCTCAGCGAAGACTTGGAATTAAAGCAGCAGCAGAAGAAATTAAGTTACAAAAGGGATCT
Source organism: Melipona bicolor (assembly GCA_030673865.1). Taxonomy (NCBI): domain Eukaryota; kingdom Metazoa; phylum Arthropoda; class Insecta; order Hymenoptera; family Apidae; genus Melipona; species Melipona bicolor. Next base: position 3,879,945 of record JAHYIQ010000017.1, read on the forward strand.
GCAAAATCAGTTGATAGATAATCGACGTAGACTACGCGAGAAAGAAGAGGAGAAGCACCGTGAGCGAAAAATAATGGAAGAAGTTGGCGAGACGTTGCACGAGGAAAATTCAGAAGCGGAAAAGAGAAAAAGAGAAACTGCTACTTTGTTGCAAGCTGAGAGGGATGCATTTTTAAAGGCTCGACAGTTTTGGAAAGAAAAGAGGAGGGAAGTTCTGAAGCAGGAGCACGACGAGATTGCGCGAATCATCGCCAAAAGGGAAGCTCTACAAAAGAGGGAAGCTGAAGGAAAGGTTCTACAAAGACGTTGATTTATTTTGACACTTTTAATTTTATCTCAACGACGCGTTTGCCTGCCTCCTTTCAGATTGACACCCAAGCAGCCAAGGACAGTATGTTGGAGAGAATGATGAGCAAATTGATGGAGGAGGAACATAAACGCGTAAAACGGGAAGAAATTTGCAGGGAATTATATTTGGCAGAGAAAGAACACGAGCGTGCAGACGAAGAGATTAAAGAGGCATTGGAAAAGAAACGTACTGCGAGAGAACTTTTACAAGAAATGGTAAAATTGTGGTTGCATTGCAGTTTCGTTACATTCTCTCCGCATGTCGAACAATAAATGATAATTGAATTAAACGTGGAATTAATTAGGCAAGAACTCAGAAAGCTGTGGCTGAAAGGAAAGCGAAAGAACATGCAATCGATGCTGCTTTCACCAAGTACTTGGCCGACGAACAAAAGAAACAGGAGGAGAAGGAGAGACTGAAGAAGCAAACGCGACGCGAAAAAGGTATGTATTAGGTGGCTTATTGTTAGCACAAAACAGAGTGTTCTATAAGCAGAATTTACTACACATTTCATTTTCAGTTGCTCAGTATGGAAATGAATTGCGAGAGATTATAGAGCAAAATAAAATGCGACGCTCGAAGGATACGGCGCAGACGAAGCGTGATGAGAAATGTAAGATGAAGTGTCATTCGGAGTCAAGTTTTGAAAAATTGAAGTCCCAAGTGGCAAAGAACGATTTATGTCACGAGCAGCAAACGCTGAAGACGAAATAAAATTTTTAATTCTACGGCTATTTATTGGTATACAGGTATATACAGTGATGCGCGAAAAACGTTGCTCTCGCGGCTCTTGCGGCTCTCGTCATTTATACAAAGTCCGTGTAAAAATACAGCAGCCCCATCTTATATCGGATATTAAGAGTACGTGATAAATTAACAGTCTCGCCTCGGGCGTGTCCAGTGTCGAAAAATCGGACGGGAACAGCTAACTAACGAGTTTCGTTCTGCCGATCGGATTTTTCTTGGCAATCGAGGCAATTCTCGAGCGATCTTTCTTCTACCTTTTACCCCTTCCATTTACAAACGACTATCGTTGGGTTAATACCAAAGAGATTGCGTTTCAACTTTTTTCTCGCTTCTCTCTTTATCAAAAGTTTTCATGGAAAAAGAAGGGGTCGGAAGTAGCAAAAACAAGCAACACTCGAGCGTTAGGAATGACTATAAATGTGTAAGTACGAACGTTAGTTTTTCTCGGTGACTGGCTAGTCGCCATAGTCGCTTACAGACTAATTTGATCGGTCGATCGTTTTTCCTCTCTTTTCAGTGACAACAGCTAAATTAACAATTAACCTAATCGTTAAAACTCATTGTATACTTGGAAACGGATGACGTTCGAAAAAATGAACTCGTGAAACGCATTCCTGAGATCGTAGAGAGATATCCTCATCTCGGAAGATCGTCGTTCAATGGATGATCGTGATGATCGTGAAACATTCGAACTGGAATATTACTATAGGTTCTCTGTTACGCGCTATGTAAAATCTATGTCTCCACGTGTCGAATTGCACTTCGACGAATGGCTCTGACCTACGGCTCTTCCTTTCGGCGAACTGAAACCTCCGTCGGGAGAGTTTCAAGTAAAAGTGTCCAAGCGATAACGAGGGAATTAGGCGACATGGCCACTGGCTCAGAACCGGTCAAGTTCACGAATTTAACACAGATTGGTCTTAAAAGTAAAATCACAATTCCTTAAATAACCCATTCGCCTACATTTCACTCGCTATTGTTTCCCGTTTTTTCACCGGCGCAACTTTCTAACGCGTCTTCTTCTGCGGAGGAAAGACAGACTCACTTGGCAAACTTTTCAACCGATCGAGAACGGTGTAGTTAACATTAATTTCTGTTTCGTTCGCTAAATAGTACCAACTATTCGAGCAATCGTTTCACACTAACTAACGTGACCGCTTATACGTAATATTAGGCCAATGGGTTAATTAAATATTAATCGCGCAACGCGAGATCGAAACGATCGATCCTCTCTCAGTTTGGCGAGACTCGATCGTGACTCGCGCACGCGAATGTATATAACGTGTATATAAATTCACGTAAAAGTAAAATCACATATCCTTACGATTTAAGTACATGTACGCACGTATGTATACACACAAGCGGATTTTTGTTCATTTATTCGCAGCAACCGGAAAAATATTCTACTGGTTTTAAAGTAAGAGGTGGGCAAACGAAGCGTGTCTCGATGGTTCTTTCGCGTTGCGTGTAATAAGATACATGTACGTATCCTTTGACGCGTGATTCCCTCTTGTACGATACGTTATGGCAGTATTTTTTTTTTTTTTTTTTTTAACAAACGAACAATGAAAGGATAAATTTTTGCCCACCTCCGTTCCTTGACGTTAACAAATGACGTTAATCTCATCAACAAATTTGGTCAGAAATTTCCTGTTGCTCTTCGTCAACGAGACCAATCGTGATGCTTTTCTTCCAGCGTCTCAACGACGATACAAGCGTTTTGTAACGTATAATTCTCGCAAGTTTCGCAGAAGCTGTTTCCCTCCTTTCGAGGGCGAAACCTGGTAGGTATTACCAGATAACACTTGCGAGCAATAAGATCTTCAGACGGTGGATCAAAGTAACTGAATGCACCGGAGCTGGAGCTATCCGGAGCAAACAGCATTTCTATGGTGGCGGAATGATTCGAAGCAAATAACAAGTAACATTAACAAACGTTAGAGTAAGAATTAAGAATTAAGTAGATTACGGACGAGCGAAATGAGAGGAACTTCAGATTGATCGATTGCTTACGGAGAAAAAAAGAGATTTGAAGCGACTGGGAATGTTCGACGGGCACAGAATCGTCTCGACGTCGTTAAGCAATATTGACTAATAGCACCGCAGAATAGTAGTAATGAATAAGTAAATCATCTCAGTACGATTAAGCTACGATCGTTTTTTCTTTTTTGTTTGTTTTTCCTCTAGTAGCGTGGACAATCTCTGATAGACACTCTGAGAGAAATGCAAACTCATAGAAACACGGCGGAGAACGCGTGTCGTTGATTCTCGCATCTTTTTACTACAGTCTCAAAAATATAAATAGCTCGACGAGAGTCTCGCCATCACTTATCCACTGGAAATGCAAATAATCCGGCTGGTTTTACACCGCGGTTAGGAATTGCCGGTGAGTAGGAACCATCAGAATAGTACGTTGGATTAACAATAGCAAGTGCAGACAGAAAATAGTCAAGTTGACGACAGTTGTTGATCTTCAAAGAAACTTCATGAGGACAGACTAGCTTCAGCTATCAACCGCGATTTATACAATTTATATTTCTCAAAAGATTCTTTCTCCCTTTTGTTTTTCTTCTTCAGAGAAGCTTCCAAGATCACGAATTCGTTAGCAAGTCGTGTGTCTGCTGACTGTCCTGCTTGTTTCACGAAAAATCATCGCCAAAAGGAAAATGAAAAGAAAGTTCTCTTTCTGGATTGTAAGATCCTTTCTCCAAGTTTCGAACAGCGGTGTACGATAGGCACGATATAGTAACAGTTTTAAGTATTTCTCTCTTTCACACCCTCTTTCACACCCACTCTTTCTCTCTCTCTCTCTCTCTCTCTCTCTCTCTCTCTCTCTCTCTCTCTCTCTTTCTTTCTTTCTCTCCCTTATTCGTCTTCCGCATCGAACGCTGATCCCTGAACTCGCTAAAAACTGCGATTGCAAACGAATCGGTAAATCTCGGTCGACTTTCGGCGAAAGAACGAACGTTTCTGCGCGCCTTTTCCCGAGAGGCGAAAATAGGTCTGCGATTTGATTTCTTTGTGCCGCGTAACGTGTCGATGCACAGTGCGTGGTTAGTTTCTTTCTTTCCTTCCCTTTAAGTGAAATTTGGCCCCTTTTCTTTGGAAGAAGAAAACTTGGCTTGGATCGTTCAGCTAGCACTTCCATAGAACGCGGATCGTTTCGCGATCGTTTCGATTGCTAACATCGTAATAAACACGAGCACGACGATTCACGACGGTGAATTTTTCTGTTTTTCTTTTTTTTTTTTTTTCATTTATTCTGAATGTACACGACGGTCCGTCGTCTTATCTCTAGGAAGACGTGAAAAAGAGCGAAAGCGTACGCCGTATATGGTATGCGTGTGCTCCTCGTTATACGTACCGATAAAAAAATAAATTCCAGCACAGTAGAGAAACGGAAGAAGCTCATTTGGGGTTGCGTCAACGTTTTATGAAAACACGCCCAGCAGCCATTAAACTAATACGATAAAACGATTTGGTTTTCACCAATGTTCGATTTCACTGACGATAAATATCATCTTTCCCTTCTTTCTTTTGATTCTTTTTTATTCCGCCGAACGTCCCTCGACGATCGACTCGAACTCGACGGTTTTAATATTCATCATTAGCGAAACCAAGGCTGAACCACGGGATGGCATGTAAAGGTATTTTCACCCGTGTGTACCTATCCTTCGCGACTTTGGCGGACGGGATTCTTCGACGCGTCGATTCCTTCGACACGGAGAGATTCTCTTCTCCTAAAAGAGATTCTTCTAAATAAACGGATTCTTCTAAACGGTCTCTGACTTTATCGTGGTCACGTGTCCGAGAAGAGGAACTCGCTCTCGGACAGCAGCACTTCGAGATCGGAAGGAACGGTATGGAGATCAGAATTGGCCGGTTCAGGTAAATCACCCGCACTGTTTCCGATTCCTGTAGGCGCTATTTGTCTGGCCCTGCCGATTCTGACTCTGTCCTTCTTTTTCGCCGTCCTCAATAGAACACCGGTTCGCGGAAGCTTCGGCCTGCCGGTGGCGTGCGTCGCGTTCGCCGCCACAGCGGGGACCTGCGCCACTTTGTCCGATTTTCGGAGTTTCACGCTGAACCTGAACGGCGGTTTGTAGACCACTTGCAGCTTCGCCCTTTCCTTTCTCGCCCCCGAGTTCGCCGTTATTTTCGCCTCTTTGGACTCCGTGGGTCTTCTCAGAGCCACTTGCTGCTGCCTGGTTGCAGGTAGCCTGGCACCTGCACCGGTCAAACCCACAGGCGTAGACTTGCTTTTCGGTAAACCGGTCGCGTTGCCTCGACCAGTTTCCGGTCGGCACTGAGAGGACGCCAACAACCAGGAACGAACCTTGCTCTTGGGATCGGCGTTTGGCTCGGTTTCCTTCTCCGCCTGTATGGCCGAGTAATCGATCACCTCCTTCTTGTGCTGCTTCTTGCGCTTTCTCTTCTCGTTGTCCGCGTTGCTCGAATTGCCATTGGTATTCTGCTTGTCCCGGCTCGGGAACGACTTCTTCCTCTTGCTCTCTTGAACCGTCGCGGTGCTCGCGTCCGCCGATCTCTTTCTAGAAAGATCCTCGGCCGCGTTCGTCGCGGACGTCCTCTTCGTCTGCGACTGCGACTGTTTCTTTTTCTTCGACAGATCCTTGCCGGACTTGTCCCCGTTCCCGTGCGAGTCTTTATGCTTCCGGTGTCTTCTCTTCTCTCTGACCTTTCTGCTGAGCGGAAGCTTTGCGCGTACAGCCGGAGGGTGCACCGTCACCCCCTCCGTCCCCTCTGGCGGCAGACGCACCGTTTCCGTCGTCGAGCTGTGTATTATCGTGACTGACTTGAGTTTCAGGTCCGGTCGTTTGCCCAGCAATCGCATGCTCGCCACCTAAAATTCAGGGAACAAGTCGTTAGTCGTAAGAGAGACGTGTTTTGCGACGTTCTACCGTTGCGGGTGTTGATTTAGTGATCAAACGTTCGATGAAAATCAACTACGATACTGATGACTGGATACTCTTAGTATACTGGCTTATATAGCCGCGATCGCGATGGATTTACAATGAATCAAATACGAAGATTTACGACGACGTTCAACTAGCAAATGTTGCGGGTACTGTTGATGCCAAGACTGTCTACTTTTTCGTCTGATCCTAGACTTACTCTCAACGTGTTTTTTATCAGCGCGGTTCCTCGATCGTCTCTGATGTATAAAAAATGATTTGCTGTAGTATTATTTGATATTAAACTCTGCACTTCTTTGAAGAACGATTCAAATTGTGTTGTGTATAAAGAACAAGGAGAGAATTAAACGAAAGAAAGAAAAGAAAGAGAGGGCCTTACCAATAGCGACACCGCAGCCAGAATGATCAAAGCGGCTGCGTACCAGTGATCAATTATCCAACGACGGAATGTCGCCAGACTTTCGTCGGATAAGAGAAGTTTCCTCAAGGTTGCCAAAGGACCACTTGGATCGACCTGTTCGAGCAGTTCACGGATGAAACATGATCGTATCATTGGCAGACAATGTTCTCCAATAAGCACGTAAATAAGGAATAAAATGTCACATGATCGCACCTCTCGACATTTCTGGAAGACATCGCAGTATCCGTTGTAATCGTTGCACGGCGTTCCGGGCTTGGAGAACATATCTGGTATGTCATACGGCGGCGAGTTCCAATCGAAAGACGACCTACGCGCGTAACATCGATCATCGATACATTTTATTTTTAACGTTGTAAAATGTAACACGCGCAGGGAAAATTATAACGTTTATAACGTACAGGCAAGGTTGATTCTCCCCGGGAAGACGGCAACACAGCTCGCAGGCTTTCGTCGACGGATCATTTGGCCCTGGAATGCACTGGCAAGATTCCAATCCGTATGCAAGGCATATACTGCCGGTGCACTCCTGCGAAACAAGGAAAAAAGGGGTAAACGACGTGCACACGCTCAAAAAAACATCCTCTTCTATTACTGGTATCTGGATTCCTAAGCCGGTCTGCTTACCCCCATGAAACACACGAATTCGCGATTGCAGATGGTCTTGTTCGGTTTGTTGATGGAAGGGGGACAGTACGGTGATCGACCGTCGCAGAAGCTCGCGTCGCGACATCCGTTGTCGTCTCTGCATTTGTCTCCGAACCGTAAATTGCACTCCGCGGTGCAACACGGACCCTGAAATTTGAAAGCGAAACGAAAAGAAAAAGATGTTTGTTATCGACGAGGGAAATGCTACTAGAGAATCGAGGAAAATAACGAAAACACGTGTTTACCTGGCTAGGACTACAGATGGAACCTGGCGTGAGTGTACAGGGTGTTTCACCCGGTGGTGGATAACGACGTTGCGGGAAGCAACACGAATCTCTGCAATCCTCTTCCCATCCGCAATCGCATTCTTCACCCTCTTCGATAACGCCGTTTCCGCACAGCGACACTTGCGGTTCTGCAAATGCACAATTGCCCCTTAATTTCTCACAAAGTAATTTAGCGTAGGTATTCTAAATATAATCTCAAGTATCGTAATAATCACGGTCGATAATTTTTGCTCTGAATTTTTAAGGTCTCTTTACGAGAGACAGAGTCCGAAGGTGACGATTAATAACAGAAATAACAACTTTCGATTGGGGAAAGCGCGGAACTGTAACGCACAAGCACGTTCCGTGAATATTCGATACTCGATGGGACGAGAAGGAAGGCACGCAAAAAGTAGAGCCAGAGACTGACCAGTAAAGCAACCCTTCGGGGAACGAGCCTTGCTATTCAAAACTGGGTTTATGGCACTCAAGCTACACGGGCTGAAACGATTATTGTTTCGCTTGTCGCCGCTGGTAGCACGAGCGAACATAATGAAGTTTCCATCCTCTCCGCCGGGCGTGCATTGTTCCGGATCGTGCTGAAACAAAGTAAAGTGGTGCCTCGTGTTACGCGGGTATCGACAGTCGTAGAAAAACGAGCAGAACCGTCAAGCTCGCCACTTCCCTCTGCACGTATGTACCCCTGGCACGAGAAACGTATTAACGTATTGCTATAATTGTACAGATCGTGATACCTCGCCAGAGCTAGAGAAGCGAGAGAACAAGACCTCGAGATCGTGCGTGATACACGTACGGAGAGGGAAGAAGTAAATTCGAAGCAACGTACCGGTGAACCGAAGTTGTGACCGATCTCGTGGGCCAAAGTGACGTGAGAAACGGCAGGTGGTACGTGCTTGCCGTAATTCAGTAAAGTCACTATCCCGGTATTCAGCGACTTCATGCTGCCACGATAGTGCTGCAAAATTCACAGATCGTACATATCAAGCCGTTCGGTTGTCATTTCGAGTGGAGATTTCGGATTAGGTTTTGGATTGTGAAAGACAAACGAAAGACAGTCGATTTCTTTTCAGATTCGAGCTGTTCGAGACTGTTTTGTGACATTATTCGAACGTATCGTTGCTCGTGGAGGTCAAATCTATCCGGGCAATTTGGCAGCGAGAATATCCGACTGTGCAAATTGCCGATGAATTAACAATTAGGAGCAGCATTTGCTATCCGTTTGTGGAATCAGCGGACCATAAATTTTAATTACTTGATTAAAAGACACAGTGCGCTGTTGCACGTGTATATGTAATTAGGCTGCGCAGATTTAAATCTCTTTTTATCGGTTCAAAATTGAAGAATCTAAAGGGGAAGACAAAATTTGACAACGTCAAGAACGCGTATCAGAGGCAAACGCAGGTTGTTCAGAAGTAAAGATTCTTCTATTCAGCGTCGATATTTTATACCGTAGTGCATGACTGGAGGGACAAACTTACTCCGTTCTTTTCGCAAACTCCGCCAGCGTTTTTCAGATCGCCGGTCCACGCCAGCCCGAGCGTTCCCATCTCGAAGTCCCGATACGTGAACATATAAGCCAAGCAGAACGCGTCGTAATCCTCTTCTGCAACGAACAAGAACAGTCGGATAGAGGATTCGTAATCGTTCGGAAGATCGATCGACCGTTTCTTTTTACCGCGGGGCAACAATCGTGGCCGCCGTTACGTGAGGTATCGTCAGAGAGGGGGAAAGATTTATTTACCGGAGAACAGCTCGAGATACTTTTCCACGCCGTAGTTGCCCGGGAATCGATAATTGGGATCTCTCAACGCGTCCTCGCTGTGAACTTTCACACGTTTTATCATGAAGCTGATGTTGTCAGGCCTGCCATCCTGGTTGAAATCTAGCAACAGCAACAGAATCTCTTTGATGCCTTCGAGCTCGGGGTCAAAGTCGGAGTATATTAACATCGTTCGCGAACAATGCCGGCAAATATCTCTCGTGGTCACTCTCGACAAGAGTTTCTCACGAACACTGCTCGTAATAAACTTATGACCGGGATATCCCCTTGCAAGGGATTCAATTAACATTATTAACGAAGTTTTACAAGTTGCGCGTTACAAGTTCTCCTGTGCTACAGACAACGAGTCTGACCAAAATTGTGCTTGAAACGTGCTCTGAAATACTATTATTGTTGTTATCATTAATAACAGGAATTAGCAGATAGCGTTATGTGCAAAAAATTGTCTGATAAAGTCCAAGGTTCCAAAAATCTCAACATAACATACTATACTGTGTACTGACTATGCTATGCTAATTATACTGTACTATATGCCGACTAAAATAGTGTTTAAAACGTGCTCTGAAATACTATTATTGTTGCTATCATTAATAATAATAGTAACAGGAATTAGCAGATGGTGTTACGTATATGTGCAAAACATAGTCTGATAAAGTCCAAGGTTCCAAAAATCTCAACATAATATACTATACTGCATACTGACTATGCTATGCTAATTATACTAAAATAGCGTTTAAAATACGTGCTTTGAAATACTGTTATTGTTGCTATCATTAATAACAGGAATTAGCAGATTTCAACACAATATCCTATACTACATGCTAATTGCAATATACTACATAATATACTACACTGTGATATACACATACAGATAGATTCAAATAACACTCCAAAGTTTTGACAGTTTCTCTAAACGCGACTTGACTCTTTTTTCCTGCAAGTGACGCAACAAGCGTATTTTTCACATTAAACAAGGTTGACTGACTACGTAAAGGTTAAAGATGCATTCGAGAATATCGGTTTAATGGTTGTTGAGAGAGTCGTCCAAGTGTTTCTCACATCTGTGGCCGCGCAAAAGGGTGCGAGGGGAACTTTACCAGTGTGCTTATAAATGGAGTTGACCCTTTGCACGTGTCTCGTCATCACCTCGATGCACGCCTCCTCCGTGCCGTATCTCGCGAAAAACTGATGGTCCGCCTGCAGGTAGAGCATGCAGGTAGTTTTCCGCGGGTCCACGGTGGCACGTTTGTGCAAATGCCTGGCGATACGATCGGCGTCGCTGACTCTGAAATGGAAAAAAAAGAAAAAAACGTGACAAAGCGGCCAGTCGCGAATTTCTTACGGTTGTTGGATAAAGCGGGCTTATCCTTTCGTAGTCGGCGGCGCTCGAGACCGGGAACTTCCGTTCCCGTGATTTTTACGATTCCGCGCGAAACGAAACGCAAACGAAACGGGAAGTGGGGGAGGTGGATGGAAACGTTCCACGGGGGGGAAGTAGCAGCGAGACCGTCGTTCAAACAATTCTCCGACGATTCTCCTCCTCGGATCCGACACTCACGTTTCCATACGTGCCGCGCTCTTATCTCTCTCCGTGGTTAAAACCCGCGCGCCGTTTTCCTTCGAGTAGAGAGCTCGCCTCTCGCCGAGCAGAGGTTCGTAAAGCGTCCGAGAGTCGTTCGCATAACCGTGTTTGCCCCTGAAAAAGAAAAAAAAAGAGAAAGAATCAAGAGACGATGTTTGCACGGCGTGCGGATGCGATTATTGCGCTCATTGCGCACCGGAGGCCGGTCGCACATTAACCACGTAGAGCGTAACGAAATTATCTTAATTACTCGCGAGAAGATGAGCTTGAAATTGAGTCGTCGAGCTCGACATTCTTCCTGCGTTATCTGCGTTTCTAGACTTGTAACTTTCGAAAGTAACTCCGCGAAACAAATTGCCAAAATTAATCGAAAATTAAATTCGTTGGAGGAGGAATTGAAACCTCAAGGTTTCACATTCAATATATATCAATTTATTATTCAAACATTCAACGCGAAGCGTCAAATCGAAACAAACGTGTGTGCGTCTTATATTTTCGCGTAGGATCGTCCATCTGCGAATTCCGCAGCACGATCGCTGGAACATTCTGTACACCTGGATACCTGGCGAGACTCGCGGTCTGGCTCCGCGCTTAATTACCAACGATTCGTCCGGGAATGTTTGAAGGTCCGCGGTTTAAAGCTCGTTACATCTCTCGTGGCGCGGTCTGTCTACGTATGCCTGCGAATAATGCGTCGTGGAAACTGGTAACGAAATTAACGCGAGGAAGGAGCAGCCGGTGTTCCGAATTGATAAACCTCAGACGGCGCAGACGTTCGAGCAACGGAGCTGTCTCTCGTTAGATCCATTTTCATCCTCGGTTAACGTAACGCGATTTGCCCGGGCTGTTTTAGAGACGTTATCCTGTTACATTAACGAGCGAACGTTTACGACGAGCTCTGAAAATCTGCACCTAGCGTCGCGTCGCCACGCGTTCGTTCCTGCGATTCGTCTATAAGGTCACATCGGATGAAACTGGCATTTTCCAGCGAGGTAACATTCTCCGACGAACAAGAACGAACAAATACGAATCTTCGTTCCGTAAGTGTGTTGCGTGTATGTGATAATTTGATCTTTATTAATGTTAACTCTCATCCTTTTTTTTTTTTTTTGAACTTAATTTGTCCTTCACCTTCCTCCCTGTAAAAAATTATTATAATGAAAAGATAAATAGTTGAATTTGCAAATTCTTGTTATTCTCTGTACTATTAACTCTCATCCTTTTTTCATCTCTTCTTTTTTATTTTAAACTTAATTTGTCCTTCACCTTCCTCTCTGTAAAAAATTAATACAATGAAAAGATAAATAGTTGAATTTGTAGATTCTTGTTATTCTCTGTACTATTAGCTCTCATCCGTTTTTCATCTTTTCTTTTTTTTAAACTTAAATTTGTCCTTCATCTCCCTTCCTGTAAAAAATTAATGTAACGAAAAGATAAATAGTTGAATTTGCAGATTCTTGTTATTCTCTATGCTATTAACTCTCATCCGTTTTTCACCTTTTTCTTTTTTTTTTTTTGAATTTAATTTGTCCTCCTGTAAAAAGATAAATAGTCAAACTCGCAGATCCTTGTTATTTTCTATTAACAGTAGATGGTAAACTAAATTTGTATTTAATTGCACGTAAGAGTCCTACTTTCACGCAGATGTATACAAGTGTCCAGTTTCATATCGTGATCTTACTTTCTCTAGTTTTGTCCAACAATGATCATTTATTTCGAATTTTTGCTCGTTACGTTATATCGAAAATAACATATAAAAGCTTGCTTTACCTTTGAAAAAACGGTGCATTGAATGGACAATAATATAATAATATAATATAGTAATACAAGCAATAATAATAATAATTAGAAGGCAATGCACTGCTTGTTCCAGCACGAATATTACTTGCAGCTATTTTGTTATCAAAAATATACGCCATGTGTTAGAAAAATAGTTACAGAGCTTCGCCACTGTGCTGCAGAATGATATAACATTTCATAAGAAAAACGACGCTGCTGTAATGTCATTTTCAATAGTCAATGATTGATGATGTTAGGGCACAAACGTGCAGCGATTAATGTTAAAATCCGGTGACACGACTGTTGCATCGTGCAGTTATAAATATTTAATAAAATTTGATGAAAATTACTCGCAAACATAGTTGGTTATTACAAGTTGTAAGTTGTAAGACACGCAAACACACGTATACCTTTATGTCTGACAATTTTACAACTTCACATCAAACGGGATAATCAGATGGTGTACTTGTTATCTGAGATAATCCACGAATCATTCGCCTCCGATCCCAACGTATCAGAAAATAAATAGAAAACCCACCTTTCCGTGGAATCGTGAGAGGCGGACTGATGCAAGTGGTGACTGGCGCAAGGCAACGATCTACGTGGCGTTAGTACGTCCGAGGCCCGATAAGCTATGCTGTGATACGGCGGAGACGTGTCCTCCTCCTTGTTCAAGTATCTGTTGGTCGGCTCGATGTAGTATTCCTCGAATCCGGTAACGACAGTGCCGTCGAAAAGCCCGTCCTCTGTCACGATCCCTTGCACCATGGCATTTTCGTCCTCTGTAAATTGCGATTTTCAAATGAGAATCCACGTTACGGCACAAACGCGTACCCCCGGCGAGCACGGCTAACTAATTGGTCGTAATATCAGTTCATTCTAGCATATATGCAACGAGTAAAATATAGTATTCATGAGATGTACTATGCACAGTGGAGAGCATAATGGATGAAACGATGAAAAATTGTCGACAATTCGAAATGTTGTAACTTCGCAACAATTCGTATCGCGTAATGTAACTTTGTAGCGACTAAATATCACGTAACAATTCGGTTTCATTTTAAAGCGTGACCTTCACTTTAATTAATCGAGAGTACGATGACAGATGATTTTGCGATAGTCTGAATTTTTTCATGATTAGATCTACCCACGTACGCGATGTGAAATGGTTTAGGTTAGGTTTAGGTTAGGTTTAGGTTAGGTTAGGAAAAAGAAAAACTCAAAACAGTGAAAATAAGACAAAATAGATTGTTGTACAATTTTTTTTCTTTTCTAGGAAGTTGTTACAGTTTAAATTGAATCGACAATTGGTTCAATTACGTCCTGCATTGTACGTAGTACAAAATATATTGGTAAAAATCGAATTTTGATGTAAAGTAACTTGTAAACTTGTGAAATGTACGATTCAATGTCCCTGGGACTATTTTTGAACAGATACAAAATTAATTAACCTTTCGAAGTCGGATATATAAAAATACAGGAATTTGCATAAATACTCGCATTGCGGTTACGGGGCATTTGGTCATATTGCAGTGTCCAAAAGTTGTAATTCATTCGCTTTCGGAGCCACCTGTACCAGGTGGCCGATCCGCCTCTAGAGGCGGCGATCGAGAGAATTTATCGAGAGATAGATCGACGTTTTTACCGTTCCGGCGCAACGAATTGGCTGCGGTGGCTCGCGTTATTGACGTAATATCGTTTCTTTCCCGGCAAAATATCGCGACGTTTCGGCGAAAATAAGCAGCACGCTGGGGAATTTGTTTCCCCGGCCGAGCGCCGAGAGACGAAAATATTTTTTACCGCTTTACTTTCTGGCTTCCCGCCTGCAAAAACAAAACACTTCTCGTTTCCACCCTCGAAAAGCAGATCGTACAAGAATGAACGAAAAAAAAAAAAAAAGAAAAAAGAAAAGAACAACGAAAAATTGTATACGATGTTCTACAGTTACAAAAACTCGTAACGAATTAATTGAACGCCGCTACTCTCGGAGTTGAAGCACGAAAGTCGAGATCGGCTTGTTCCTTTGATTCGATTCGAGACTGCAATAATATTTATAATGTGACTCTTGATAGAATCGGGCAGAGACGAAGCAATTGCGTGGAAACGAGGTAAAGTCGTGAAAAGGTTTTCTTTGGTACAAAGCTTCCCCACCCACCCACTCTCCTTTCCTCCCCGTTTCTTGAAAACCGACTTTGAAAGTCCGCGCGATATGCGCGCACTCGGCGCGGCTTGCTTTGTCAATGAAGCGTTGCACTCGACGATTTTCAGAGTAATCTCCCACGGAACACGTTGTACTTCTCCCCGAATATTTCCCTGTGTTTCTTTCGCAATTTCCATTCAAAGTAGCAGACTGACATCGTTCCCTTTCTTCCTTCGTCAAACCCTTTTCACCGAATTCTTTTTATCAGTCCTCGAACGAGGGCAAAGGCTGGGTCAAGTCTGGATATTTCGCATTTATTGCCTCCCACGTCTTTCCCCTATCAAATTATTATTATTAAAGGAGCGTCTAAGTGATATTTCACGTAAAGCCCGTTTAATCTCTCGGGGAGCAATTTATTTATTCAATTTCCCGGCAAATATGTATTTCTTTCGCAAAGGAATTTAGAGCGAACGCGTGTCAGTCAACGTGATACTTTTTGAATAAATTTAAGCATTGAAAAAGCTTCCCCGATCGACTCTTTTCGCCGTTGTGAAATATAATCTCGTGACAAGAATGATCCAGCCTCCACCGGGTGAGGATTAATCACTTAATACTTCAGCCCCTGAGTTAGGGTACGCTTGACCCAGTGCGCGTACATTCTTTAACCGGCGATTATTATTACTATAATACATTGCGGATTTTTATTCATTTCATGGGAAATTTCAAAGACACACGTAATGTATACAACGTGCCAAAATATATAAAATAATCAAACTATTCGTTGTAACATACATATGTGTATAAAACAATTTTCTATTTATTAAAAATTTTAAAATGTATGAAACTTTGCATAGTATACCGCACTATATACTTTTTATACTATATACTATATACTATATTTTTTAAATATATAGCGAGCAATTAAGTTTTTATACGAGTTTCCCAAAAGTCCCCAATTCTTACAAAAATGTTTATTCCCCGCGCAACCTATCTCTTCTTCATTATTTTTGTTCCTTTTTTTGTTTTTAATCTGAGAACAGATACATTCAATCAAAATTCATGGAAAGAAAAAAACAAGTGGGTATTTTTCGAGCGGATTTCGATTTTGCCGGAGCCGCCGGGAGTTTTAACACGGAAAAACAACGTAACTCGATCAACTGTACACACAATAATACACGCCGTGCACACGTACGTGCAGCTTCGCACGCGTAATCGCCAGCTCGCGCGGAAATCGAGCGAATCGTCTTCTATTTAGATTCGGGGGGAGGGAACTCGGGATAACTTCGTTTCGTGTCTCGGGGTTCGTCGACGGCTCTGCTTCCGGGTAGAGCGATAGATTTCCGTGGCAAACTCTCGAATCGAAAATTGTCTCGGTTCGAGTCGAGAGAGAGATAGATAGATAGAGAGAGAGAGAGAGAGAGAGACAAAGCGAGGGAGAGCCAGCGACGAGGAAGGAAGAAAGTAGGGTAGAGCTATCTATTTCCGTCATAGCCGTCGTCTTCGTCGAGAATTACACCGTTTCGACGATTTCATAATTTCCGGACGCGCGCGTTTCCAACCCCACCCTCCCCCCTTCCCCGCCCCGCCGCCCTACGGTTTCTATAAGGAAGGAAAAACTGGGTCGTCGAACTTCCACCGCGGGGGAAGCCCCGTTTCTCGCTGGCCGGGATTTCGAGTCGCCTGGCGATTTTTAATCGCGTAAAGCTGGATGAAAAACGAAAGTCTGGAAAAAGAAAGAGACGGAAGTCTTGGAGCAAAAAAAAAAAAGAAAAAGAAAAAACAGAAATCGAAATGGAGGCAGCACGCGGCACGCCGGTACGCTTGACATAATTCACCGTAATTGGTTGCCACGCGCGCTTCCTCTTTTCTTCCTCTTCGAGCGTTTTCTCGCTCGCGAGGCAATTACACGGACGTTCTTCGTAATTAATCGAATGATACACGGCCGCGGCGCCGTTTAATTTAGCATTTTTCGCCAAAGGGCGAAAGGAGCCGCTACGAAAATGCGCGAGAGAGAGAGAGTTCCATCGATTCCGCAAGTTCAGTCGGTTAATTGTCGATTAGATACAAAAGCCTCGAATTCCATTCCCGTTCGTTCGTTCGCTCTTTTTTTCCCCCCATCCTCCTCCTCCTCCTCCTCCTCCGACCCCCCGCGACGCGATCGAAAGACGATCGGGGAACGAACGAATTACCCGAAAGGTTTTTCCCTGCAATTAAGTGTTTTAAATCCCTCGACGGCAGTCCGGAATAGGTAAATTCACCCCCTCACGCTAATCGATACCCCTCGAACAAAGGAAACGATTGAACAAAGGGTTCTCCGGCACAAACGATCTGGCTTCTGATGCGGAACTACGACCGGATGAAATTACCATTTAAGCGAGAATCGAAAATTCCCCCTTTGAATGTCGGCAATTGAGCGAGAAAAGAAGTAGTGAGAGAGGGGGGGGGGGAGGGGGATGCTCATTAGCTCGCGATACATCCGGAAAAATTTCCCCTCCGAGTCCCGGGTGCAATCACGCGGTCTCTAACGCAGCTCCGCTTCGCTTTTTTCTCTTTTTTTTTTTCTTTCAACCGAGAACGGGGAAAAAAGCAGCGAGGGCAGAGGGTTGAGTTTTTTCGTTTTTAAGGCACGTCGGATTTCTCATCCCTCGTCCTTCAATCGCAACGACGATTGGCGATGAATAAATTTTTGACGAACGGAATTAGAGCGACAAGAGTCTCGACAGGCGGTGATCGTTACTTCGGAAGTGACTGACTTGGTTAATATCCGATAAAATATATCCGAGACGAAAGAAACTTAAATTTGGTTCGCGGAATTAATTATTTATTTGGATAGATTGGCGAAATTTAATAATCTGATTAGAAATGACGAGATTCTTGTGACAGTATACCTCGAACGTATAAATGAGATTTCAAACGAGGTAATAATGTTCTTACAGTGTTTCAATAACTACTCGGATCAATCACGCCGTCTATAGTAAGATTACATACACCCCCATGTAGCCCCCCTATCTCGAGGATGTCGTTGAATTTCAATTTTAGGTCGAACCTATTGCGCGCAACGAAGAAGAGTCGCAGCTCCAATGTGCCTGAAAATGAAGTTCGATCTACAAAAAAAAAAAAAAAAAGGGGGGGGAGATTGCGACAGAACCCCGTGTGTCTGATTCGTTTTTCCCATGCCACACCACGGTATTGAACTTCGGCCAATGCGCGCAGCTCCGCTAATGAAATCCATTTAAAAACGAAACGTGCCGCACGCGAAATGGTTTATGAAACGATATCGTTAAGAGTCTTGCAAGTTTCCCCTGGTCCCCTCGACTCGACTGATCGTTGGTTTACACACAGCCGATACCAGCGTGCGTCCACGAGAAATAACAGGTCGCGCACCGTGGACACGCGAGCTACAATAAAAGCGTGCGTCAGGGGGGAGAAATAACGGGAGACAGAGATAGAGCGAAAAGGGCGTGTAAAAGCGCGGCTGATATCGAGCCTACAAAGAATGGGGCTCGTCGTTTAATTCGGTTTGTATCGTGGAACATGATCGACACGCGCGTTCACTCTGGGAACGATGTTGCTGACGGGGCAACTGTGTTTCGTTACGTACAACGAATTACGAAACTGTTTGAACGCTTGTTGGAAAAGATACAGTCAGAAAATTTTTATAAACGTGACACGCGTGTCGTGGGAAAATTTTGAAAATTCGAGAAATGAGAGAGAGACGGGTGTCACGATTATGTTTGCGGAAGTTACTAGATATTTATTGTAAACACACATCACTGTTTAAAAATGCTAGCTGCTAAAAAACATTACTGCTTAAAAATTACTGTATATTATAATTAATAATATATATATATTATAATATTATTATTAATATTATTATAATTATTATAATATATATTAATAAATATTTAATACTTAAATATTACTGTTTAAAAATGCTTGGACAGTTGTTTATTGCTTAGCATAACGTACGTCAATTACAAAATTGTGATAGTGAAATTGACTCGCAAAAAGTAATGAAATAGGAATTCTCAGTTTTTTGGAAAATTATGGAATTTATTGTCCGGAAAAGAGCAGGATGTTTCGTCCTTTGACAGATACGAACCACGAACCATTTAAATACTTACCGTGGAGAACTTTCGAGGACATAATGTGCACGTGTTATGGGAAAGTTTTTGAAATGTTACGAATATTGTAACGAGACACAAATGTCGTGATTACGTTGGCAGTGTTTGAAACAGATTTCCAGGGTGTTTGCAAAAGTTGCGAGCGTATGTCACCGTTTAAGAATATTTAGACATTCGTGTACATTATTTTTAGTAGATTATCAACTGTTTATCAAAAGTTACGGTTACAATTGTGACAACGAAATTGATTCGTAAAAAAGAAAAGAAAAGAAAATAAAACGTACGTAGGTTTTTGAAGATTATGGATCTAGTCTGTCGCTTGAGAAAACCTTCATTTTCAGATTGCTCGAATTTCAAGATCGTGATTTTCACGATCGTAAAACGTTTCTACCATTGTCTCAAGTTTTGCCACTAAAAACCAGAGTGCTCCTTGCAGTTTCCTGCTAAAGCCTGCGAACGTATTTATAAAGCTTTTTAGTAGTAAACGTTCGAGAATTATTCCACAAGGTGGAAAACGTCCCGAGTAAGAAACAACCAAGTACGCCAAGTACCAAAGTCGAGTAAATTCACCTTCGACTTGGCGCGGTCTTACACCGCCAAGTCTAGGAAGTCTTAAAACCCCGAAGACGTAAGTCTTCGCAATTCAATTACATCGGCTTGCGTCATGCAAAAACTCGTTGAAGATTCGCGAGTGACGATTATCGAGTGGAGGAAACGGTCGGATCAACATCGACCTTACGCGGTGACGTTGTTCTTGATCTTTCGGAGGACACGTTTGCGCGTTCACTCTGTCTCTCTCTTTTTTGATAGAACGTCTCATCAGCGTCTTGGAGAGAATCGAGCGGATCCTATCTAGGACTCTTCTTTTTGCCAGCTGGCGGAAGAAGGTCGGCGGAACGGTCTTCGGAGAGAAGAAGGAAATCAAAGAGTCGCCAGCACTCCTCGCAATTCTCTTCCTTCGTTCGATTTCTGTTCCCAATGAATGGTCGAACGGAGGCTGGCTAATTCGATCCAATTTCACGCGGCGGCTTAAACGTCAACGTCGACTCCCCCCGGACCAGTTTCAGCGTAATCGACGCGCGATTCGATGACACTGCCGATGCAAGACGTACCCTCGACGCTCGTCCGCCGATGAAATGGAAATACGGTTTAGACCAGAGAAGCGTTCGAGGGAAAGCGAATGGTTCGAAACAAATGAACTCTTTGGGGCACGATTATACATGATGGTTTTGGCGGAAAAAGTTTGAAAATGTGAGAGAGAGGTTTGTTCTTCTTTCGCTTTATGGTGCGATGGAACGTATACATTTGTTTGAAGGAAATTTTTTAGTCAGTGCTCGATTAAACGAACTTTTGTTGGTTGAATCTACGCACATGTTTGAAAGTGAACTCTTATTATACTCTTGTTACATTTTAATTGTACAATATAAAGTATTTACCTTGCGAGTATAAAACTGTAAACTTACAAAGTGATAAAAGATAACAATGTCTGCACTGATTAATTGAAGCTTAATTAAAAAACGATAGAAAACAAATTACAGGCGCGATCGCTCAGTACCAGACAACGCCACTCCTACTCGGGGTCTACCCCACGCCCACTCGCGAATCACGTGACCCAAATCAGCCAATCGCTAATTTTCGTTGCATCAGCGTTGCACCTGAAGATGTCCGATTTTCTGGGTTACCCCCCGCTAAAATCTCTTTCGGTGATAAAATGTAAAATTGATTGAAAAGCATGCTCTTCGAAATATACTTTTCATCCGTCTGATACTTTCATTTGAATTTTCGAATTCGCGAGCTGCTGCTGCAATTCGAGGAAAGAAAACCAGGAGAAGAGAGGAGAGACATCAACGTTGAAAACGGAGAATATTGGATTAAAATCGCGCGTTCCCTCTTTCGAACACCCTGAAAAGAATCCTGTTTCTCTCGAGGGGCGCGTTAAGAGTTCTGTCTGCCGTAAAATTATTCTCAAGCCCCGGCGAAGCGCGAGGGAAATGATCCATGGAAGGAAGATGCGTAACTGAATATCAGGTTGGTATCGGGCTGAAAAAGGAGGATCGGGCACGAGTGACGAGTACAAAGGAGCGTTCCTCTCCGCAAGAACTTAGAAGAAAACCAGCGGAATTTGCTCGCTAATCTAATACATAATACAAACAATACTCTATCTGCCTTGTCTCCGGGCGTGAGAAGCAAATTCGAGAGCGCTCGGCTGGCGTTGTTTCACTGCTGAAAGTGCAAGATAAACGATAATATTGTGCAACGGCGCATAATCAGCGAGAGAATAGGAACGAGAGAAGGAGAGAGAGAGAGGGAGAGTCTGCAGGATGCAGCGGGTGAACAGCGAGGGAACTGTTTCAAGGATAACTAGTCGAATCGGACATCCTTAGAAAAGTTTTGTCATAGTCTTCGTTAACGGCGATACTACCGGTGATATGAATTGCTTTCGTGCAACGTGTCCTTTCTATCCTCTTTTCACGCTGTACAGGGTGTATCTTTCGTCCTGCGTACATTTACATCTAATAAAACGAATTTTTTTAAAAAAAATGTATTTATTTGGAAAATCGTTCGAATCGGAAGAAATCCATCGAGTCGAACTTGCGTTTGCTGTACGTAGGAGTACGGTGAGCGGCAAAAGCCAGCACGTATCTAATAAAACTGAAGTTTTTGTAGCACTTGTGGAGACTGAATATTACGATTCAGTGTAGTATCACAGATTTTTGAAGCCGAGAGGTTGTTGAAAAGTTCACACTTTGGATATTTAGATATCGAATTTAGCCGAAAATCTGGCAAAAGTTCAACCGTAAGATTCACGAGTTTTCAACAAGATCAAAAATTCAAAGCACAGAAGACTGTGCGCCAAGTCTTTGGACCGTTGCGTGGTAGAAAATTTCACTATATTCACTTTTCATCACCGTGCATCAGCTAGACTCACGAAACCACTCGGTCTAAAAACCGAAGCTCGCAGTAGCTTTGTGCAGTAGCTTTTACATGAGAGAAATCATCCCTTGTCTAGTCGCACGATTGAAGAGACACCCTGTACGAGTTTCCCCCTTTCTCCCTTTCTCCTCTCCCTATCGAGTGTCTGCAATTCCAGACCGTATCGCCTGGCTACGCTCGCTCGCGTTAAAATCAGCTGCAAACTCTTCCCTCTTCTCATAATTGACCTATTTCTCGCAGGCCAGGCCTCGGCGCAATATTCCACTTCGTGGCGGCCAAGTAACTCCGACGTCGGACGCGAAAGGAGTCCGGTTAATTCAACTTCGATTTCAAAGGTAAAGAAGGTGGCGGAAAGAATCAGCGAGGATTCAATTTCTTTCTCGTTGGTCGATAGCCCGCGGTGTCGTGGATCGGCTAAATCCCGAGGGGAATCCATCTAGTTTAGGTTAATTCGAATCAAGCGGAGGGAACTCGGAGGGGACGAAAAATCGAAGGACTAAGCCGTGCAAGTGTTCGAATACAAGAATTTCTTTTCGAAATAACGCGAGTCCAATCGAACTAAATTGCATAGAATGCAGAGAAATCTAAAATATTTGCAGAGTAGAGCGAATCTCTAATTAAAATGGTCAAACGGGAGTTAGTAAGTTTACAAATGTTTGTTTTTCTTTTTCGTTACATATCGTGTATGCTTGAACACGTAACGTTTCCAAAACAATGTAAATTTGTAATGTTACGAACCTTCCTATAAAAGAGACGGTTATTTAAAAGCCAATAAAAACAAAAAAACAATTTTTCGAAATATCGATCGCGTAACGCGATAAATATTTTGTTACGAAAAACTGGGAAATTTCGTTACTGAGATTTTCACGCAGCAGAAATGATATTTTTTTTTCGTTATTGTTATTATTATATTATTATTTTTATTCAATTTTCTATCTCCTATTTGTCACGATTCAACTACCTCAAAAAGTAGTATCAGTCAACGGAGGACGGACGTGATGCCTCGCGTGAACTTAATTTCCGTGCCTTCTTGACATTTGCCAAAGTCAAATTTTGAATCTTCTCGCTCGCAATATATAAGATTTAATCGCTAATTGCTCGTCGAACCGGAGAGTCTGAAAAGGTACAGATTTATCTCATCGAGATGTCGTAAGGTGTTCGTGTTCATTTAGAAATCTTGGCCCCGGAACAGCTGTAAGGAATTCAAGCGGCGAAGGAATAATCGATCCCCTCCCCCGTTTGATTAAATTCGACAGAAATTCGTTATTACGGTTCCGGTTCGAGCGTCGAGCCCTCGCCGAAGAAGAACACGCCTTTAATTAAATCGTTCTGAGACGAGCCGGCGTTCGCTGGCAGCAGGTCGTCTGTAAACTCCGCGGAAAAAGAATAATCATCTCTCTTTCTCTCTCTCTCTCTTTCTTTTACAATTAAGAGGGCCTAGAGGAAATATTCTACTCTGCCGGACTAAATACGAATTATTGGAATCCGGTTTAATTTAATTTCATTCGGCTTCGAAGTGGCCGCGAGAAACGACGATCGAAGGCGCGAGAGAAAAAAAGAGAGATGAAAAGATAAAGCTGAAGAAGAGAGAGAGAGAGGGAAAGTTAGGATAGGCAAAGAGCGGAGGAAGAAGGGTGCAGAGATTCCGCTCGCTCGTAGGAGAGCAGAAGCGAGCAACGCGCGACGAAAAGGAAACGGAAGAGCGAAGGAGGGCGAACGCGCGAGGCCCGGAGCTCCGTGCGAGCGGAGGAGCTTTCACGGAGAAAAGCTCCGGCGCTCGTTAGTGGGAAAATCCAATTTAGCCGGGGAAACGGTTAGCGAGGACTGGTCCGCACGCGGATCGCGAAAACTCGAACAATGCGCGTCGCGCGGCCTGCCGTGATGCACGCGCAAGCGACAAACACTACGTGTCTCTGTTGCCAGACGCACAGAGAGAATATGCTCAACGAACTTGTTTTATTGATTAATAATCGAATTACGCCCAATCGTCGGTGCACTGATTTGAATCATCGCTCCACACCGTTTTCACGCGCTTCTCCAACTGCCTTTTAAAATCGTCCGTTTATCTCTCCCTCTCTCTCTCTCTCTTCTTTGTTTCGCTTTTTTCATCTCAAGTACGCTTTCTTTTTTATCACTGAAAGTGAAGATTTTAGCGGGGGTAACCCAGAAAATCGGGCCTCTTCAGGTGCAACGCTGATGCAACGAAAATTAGCGATTGGTTGATTTGGGTCACGTGATTCGCGAGGGGGCGTGGCGTAGACCTCGAGTAGGAGTGGCGTTGTCTGGTACTGAGCGATCGCGCCTGTAATTTGTTTTCTATCGATTTAAATCGTCTTCATTTCCTAGTCGGAACAGTTGCTTCTGGGCCTTTCAGTGAAACGAATCGTGCTGGGGTACAAGTCGTGCAGTTTTTTCACTCTGCTCGCGACTCTTTTTTAATTAGTCATAACCCCGGCATGGATTTTAATTAATTCGATCACGCCGCGTATCGGCGAAACGGTCCACACTACCGCTTCCCTCCTCCCCCCTCTTTGTTCCGTGCAATTAGCGAGCCTGGTAAAAAGCAATCGTCGCGAGGTTCCGCTTCCGTGCGTCTTAGCGATCGGACGGATAATTTCATTTCCCCCCTCGCAACTCGAGACCAGAGGAAAAACGCACTGACACACGCACACGCGCTCATTCCCGCAAAAATCCCGCTTTACACAAAATATTCTTTTAAAGGCAACGACGAATCACGCCCGCGCGTAAAATCCACACATACACACGGTGGATTATTCAATTACGCGGATCGCGTTAACGACGTAACGCCAATTATTTATCACCGCCGCGATAATTAATGCAGAGCCCGTTAATGAAAGCTCGTGGCCGCTCGTGCAAGGCGCAGGGACCGCTGACAACATTTCCAATCTTGATAGGCTCGCAGGCCGAATCGAAAATTCGCGAGCCGAATTCGTCAGTCTCGTTTGTTGATCAACATTGTGGATTGTTGCGTTGATCGTGATCGTTGTTCTCGTCACAAGTCGCGATTGAACGCCGATCGATTCTAATGCTCTGGTATTTGGGTTGTTGGTCGATTTGCCGACAACGAGGTCGAATGAAAAAAAATCTCACCGCGCGTAAGATGCATCTGGATGACGACGTTTTCATTAAACTTGTAATTTACTTTGCTTGTAATTTTTTTTTTTTTTCACGAAATGCAGGTAGCGTATTCTATGAATAATAAAAAAGAGAAACACGCTTTATTAAAAAGTTGCGACGAGTAGCGGCGAGAAATAACCGACGGACTATTTTTTTCACTCGAGGGTAATATCCCTTTGTGGAGAAAGCGCGGAACGTCGTGCATCAGTCGGAAACTCCTGCTTTCCGATATGGGATCAGAATTTCGGAGATTGCATTTTCAATTTTTTTTTCTCTTTTTTTTTCTTTGCAATGCGTGTTAGAATGATGAAAATTTCTGACGATAAAGAGAGACGTTTCAATGTATTTCAGTATGGTACGACGTAACGACAAAACAGAGTTATCCGAGTCATCTAAACTTCAACATCCTGAAAATAGATGTTAAACTTTGTGTGGAACAGTCAGAACACCTTTATTGCTAGGTATGGAAAATGAAGGAAAACTTAAAATTGCAAAGTTTCGTGTATAGGGTCTAATTTGATTGGAAACTGGAGGATAAATCACAAATTTAACAAAGAGAAAGGATTAGCTAGATACGATTGGGTAAATATGTTTTTAAAACTGTGTAAAGGTTTCTTTGTCTCGATGCCAGAGTAGAAGTTGATTCACTTAAACATTACGAGAAAATTTTCTTTAAAAAACCGTGAAATATATTCAATATAAATGTATTTCAACAGTTTTACAGAAGTCCTGAATAATAAATTAAAAATTGAGCTTTTTTACCTCCAATCCGAATAATCTGGATTGTGTGGCTCTAAGATGCCATTTCTTTTGTTCTGTAAATCTGTGATTATTTTTTAATTTTTTAATTTTAACAACTATAATTATTATATTTTTTAATTTTCTGTTTGTAATATTACGTACTTTGACAAATGTATATGTACATAGTTTTAAATATCGATTGTACTTAATACGTAATAATTCTTTTAAAAAAAGTAGTCCATCATTCCCCGACTTACCCTACGTACATATATACAAACTAACTAAGAAAGATGTGCAATAAAATCATCTTCGAATCGATGATCGTTTTTCCTGAACATCGGTTAGAAATCGAAGGAGCTCGAACGATTAGCGAGAATGGAAGCAAAGAACGAGGAAGAAGGAGTTGAAACACCGAGGTTAAGAACGACGCTATCTTTAAATCCTTTGGCTTAATTAGCCAAAGTACCGGCGCGTTAAGTACACATTTTATCTCTGTCATTTCGCCCCTGTAATTTGTAACCCTCGAGTGTGAAAAGCTCCGAAGCGAGAAGCATCGCGTCGGTTATGAATACGTTGGCAGTATATTGGCGGCCAGCCAAAAGACTCCGCGCGCCGACTTTGGGCTCGTTCTTCGCCGATGATGGCTGAGTTAGGGCTAATTCTTTTCGGACTAATCGACCATAATCGAAAATGAAAAAAGGAAAAAATGAATCTGCTGTCATCATTCAGAAGAACGTCGATGAGACACGCTGGATAAATTTGTCCTATTTTAGGAAAATAGGGTTTGAAATATTAATAAATAAAAATTAAAAATGAGCGAATAATTTAGCGATTTTTCCCTTTTAGGGTTTTTACAGAGCTTAACGAATTTTTTCGTGCGTAAAAACTTTAGACACGTAAAAAGGGCACGGTGAATGTTTTACGTGCGCGCTTGCAAAAGAGTCAGAAGTCCGCACGAACGTAGTTTACATTCAAATCTTGTTTTTACCCCAGCGTTTTAGCATCCTGCGGTCTTCGTATTTACCGGATAATTGCACCCTTTTTTCCCCCTCGAGATCGTTCGAAATGATAATCTCGTTGATCGAGAAAGTGGCTGGTTTGCAGGGTGGTGGCCAGTCGGAGTAAGACGAGTCGTTGATTAAAACGTCGTCGTCGCTCGCGAGACGAACGTTTCCAATACCGGAGAGGAGAGCTCGACTGGAATTTTCTAAGTGACTTGCCACGCATCATCCGGGATTCTCTATTATCGTAGCGCGCCAATCGGCCGTTTCCGGCCGGTGCAATTACACGCGGGTGCACCGTCAATTAGGCAAGTTTAATCGGTAATTGGATTATCAGTGGTACGGGTTATCCTGCACCGTTGCACCAGCCGGTGTGTATTTCGTCCTCCGCTCTCCAGACCTATAACCACTCAAACACGCTCAAACGCACGCAAACGTAGGCACACTCAGAATCGAAAAGTCAAGTTAATTTAATCATTGTATCATTCGTGCAATTACTGGCGCGTCCTGCTCGTTTTCGCAGCGTGACAAACGGCCATTGTAACGGTTATTATGCGCACAATTATTTCATCTCTTCCGTAGCTTCCAATTGCGAGGCTATCGACACGATTATCCGCATCATTCTACGGTGCGCGTCGATTGCAATTTCGCACGTGCGATCTCTAAGCCCTTACGGTCGTTGTTTATTTGTCGTTGCACGCCTCTTTGTTGCACCGATCGTTCGATGAGTCGTGAATGAAGTCGCGTATATGTGTGCGATATGGCGTGGTTCGTATTCACAATCGACTCACGAATACACTCGACACCTAAAGTGGGAAATTTTTGTAAATTTACATTAGATCGGCGTATACGAAACGCTGCTTCATGCAATCGCACTTCATTCGCTCGTAGTTTCTTGAAA
Source organism: Melipona bicolor (assembly GCA_030673865.1). NCBI lineage: Eukaryota > Metazoa > Arthropoda > Insecta > Hymenoptera > Apidae > Melipona > Melipona bicolor. Next base: position 3,907,448 of record JAHYIQ010000017.1, read on the forward strand.
ATTTAATTTAATCAAAGTAATCCCCCCACGCAATATATGTTTTTTTCAACGATTAGTTTGGTTTGTGAGGATCATCGACTTTAGAATTCAGAAAGAACATAATTTCTTCGTTTATATATTTCGATTATTTTCAAATTCAATCATATTCAAATAATATATGAATCAAGAAATGAAAAGTGCCTTTGAACTTTTCAAATTTAAATTCATATAGAAAAGATCACAATAATGAACTTTCATTCAAACTTTATATTATATTATTTTCAGGATCTTTTTCAGCACAAGATATACATACATGATTTATAATAAATTTTCTCTTTTTTAATATAGTCATAATCAACGAAGGGAGAAAATTTAATGGGTGACATTGACGTGCCGAAATCAAACTTTGGAGAAGCGACATTTCATATCGCATCAATCTAATATTTTGTGCGCCATGTACGAAATTTTCTGAAATTTGATCACCGTTGTAATTAGACACGACTAACGTAATTGTGATGGTAAAATTTGAATCGAATCTGATGATGTATCCTCTTCATAAATGGACACATTATTTTGAAAGCGCGATAAGTCGATATTTTGACGACACAGTTTGTGCAAACCTCTGCAAACATTTTACTACACATACTTATCAACTTTACAAATTAAACCTTAAAACGTTCGATCGATCGAAATCTCGTCGTTTGAAACGAGAAATTGCACAATCGATGCAAACGCCGACACTTTTTCGAAATTTGAAAAGAAGAGAGGACAGTTCCTTTCAAAATAAGTGGTCCAAACATCAACACGGTGTTGATGAAATTTCAAAATGTCCCCCATTCAAATTTAACGCGCGTAATATGTTCGCAAAAAGGTTGTTGAAATACTTTCTTTCGCCAGTCGATCAATTTCTGGCCGACATCGCGTCAATTTCCAACCAGTCACTTGCCCCGCGTCTCGGCAGGTTTCTTTCCTTTCTCATCCGCGGCACGTTCCCGCGATTTATCTCCGACGCCTCGATTGCGATCGGCGCAACGCGCGCCGTTTCCTCCGCGTTTCATTCGTTAACTCGACGCGGATCTGGCCGCCGTGTAATTGCAGTTGTTGCGTACGCGGCTCAACGGTGGATAAGGCCGCGCGAGGAATCGCCGTAATTGAGTTGCCTTATTCCTGGAAACGGAAAACGCCGGGCCTCTACGCTACGCGTGTATCGAGAGGCGTAACGTAGAGGTCTGCTGGCCTCTTAGATACGGCAGACCTTTGTTTCGAATTGCGCGCCCAACTGTAGGCTCGCGGAAACCCGATACAGAGACGTGGACTCCGTAACACGAGACTGTATTTTTTTCTTTCTATTTTTTTTGTGGTTGCAAAGGAACTTAAAAAAACTTGAATTTGTGCATAATATAATATAAAATTGGGCAAGTGGTAACTGCGTTTCCTTTTGTATTTTCGGAAATAAAAGGCGAATTTTTTAGAGACGAAAATTTTATTAACACGTTGAACGTTTCGTTCGATTACTTTTTGCCATCTTTCGGAAATTGTATTTTTCTTCTTTTTTTTTACATGCGTGGCTGCAAAAGAATCTTGCCGCGCGTCACAATTTTAAAAAACTTGAATTTGCGTATTGTAAGATAGTAGTAACTGCGTTTGTTTTTTTGTGTGTTTTCGCTTTATTAACATGTTGAACGTTTTATTTATCCCTTCGCCATTTTTTAGGCAACTTTATGACTTCGTGTTCTTGTCTTTTTCTTGTCTTGTCAATTTGATGTTTTCATTCAGTAGCGAAATTCAACAAACTGATTCTGACACTGTCATAATTTGAAGGTGTCTTACTATACACATTACAGATAATTTTTTATAAGTTTGCACAGCTTTTTTTCCTGTTTAACGATAGTACAGCAAAATATAACGAAAATGTTCCTTTTTTGATTTTCCATTTTGAAATCAACGAAATCGTGCATTTTTTGTTTTCCTAAAACAAGTTTGAACGATCAGATATTAGATTACACAAATTGCGATTTAAAATGAGGTTGGTTAGATTTTAAAATATACGTATATTTTCCATCTATTAAAATACAAAGAAAGGCTATTTATTAAAACAGAAAAAAAACGCAATTTTAAAATAGAGAAAAGCGCGTCTATTAAAATAGAAAAAAAACGCAATTACTTTTTGGCCAACCCAATATTTGAATAATAAAATATATAGAATTTACGTATTTATCACAGAAAAATGTCCGAAGACAAATCTTATAATAGGTCCGAGAAAATAATGCGATCGAACTGGTCCAATATCCCATCCATACCGCAAGCCCGCAAAATTTCCAGACTACGACGATTTCTCATGTGATCTCTCCTTTGTGATCCCTTCCTATTTTCCATTTTTATTAACCTGCTTATATTACAACTTATTTCTGGACGAAAATTATATTCCAATTTTTTGTTTCCACCAGAGAAACAGCACACTGTTGCATGTAAGAAAAAGAAAATGAAACAACATCATGCAATGCGAAGGAAATATACAAGTTCGTATTGTAAAAAGAAAACAGAAAACCCATTGATAATAAGAAAGATTGATACTGAGAATTTTGAAAAATGAAAATGAAAATGAAAGCGATTTTTTCTTACAGCCACAGACATAATAAAAATGCACGAGCACTGAATATGTAAAGTAGATTAAATTATGTTGAAAAATGTTGTCTCTTTGAGGGAAAGAAAATTTGTGAAATTTATTTCCTGCTAATGAGGTATTTAGAATTGTTCATTCCAGAACTTATAACGAGACGCTCTTTTATAATTCTGCAATTTTGTGTCACAGAATAATCAAACAACTGGTAATTTGTTAAATTCCATTCCAATTTTGTTAGTTCTGGCAATCTGTAACTTGTAAAATTTCGAGAGCAACGCTGCAATTCTCCAAACTTGAACTTGCCGTGCGATTTTCCTTTTATCGAGCTTTAAATGTCAAGATCAAATCTTAAAGATCTATAAAATGTCGCGGGGAAGAAAAAAGAAATCATACAGCGAGTTTTAAGAGGAGATGTCAATTTTTCGAGACTCAGTGGTGCTAAAAGAATTTTTTAACGCTTTTAAAAGTATCCATGGTTAAATAGAGAATTTAATGACATGATTTAATCAAATGTCTTTTTACGAAGTTACAACATTTTAAATTATCAATTTTAAATTTCTGTTATCGTTATCGGTTCACTCGCGCTCTTTTCATCCTGTAGCGCACGCTATCTGCGCGTTGTTGATTAAAAGCTCGGAACGCGAAAGATTCCCCGGTATGTTTCCGGTTTCTCGTTCTCGCTCCGCTCTCGAGCCACGAGCAGATTCAACAAGTTACGCGTGGAATATTTCGCGCAGCGCGCTCGCCTTTGCCAGGATCCGCCCGGCAGAGGCATTATTAAAGGAATAACGACGATTCCAGGTTGAAGTTCGAGTGGGTTGGAAGAGAAACGTGGATCGCGGCGGCATCGACGTCGTCGGTGCTGTACGCGATCAAGTTTCGAGCGGTGGCGAGGTTGCGGTTAGACCAGTTCGAACTCATTCGGTGCACGAAATTATATTGCGGGCTTCGTACGTTGCCTCGTCGGTACACGTATCTGCTTACTCGAGTTCCTCTCGCTGCTGGAACGCTCGCTGGAATCAGATAGCTTCCCACCGATATTCCCATATTCTTGCGTGTATATCTATCTGCGAGACTCTATCGCGCCACCGTGGCTCTCGCCCACTGGCCGAGTTAACCAAATTTCCAGTTTCTATGTCGTTACTCTCCTTTATTCGTGCAAGACCGTCAATTTCGTTCATTATATCGATGAGGCGAGTGCCGCGTGTTGAGAAACTGTCGTTTTTAAGACGAGCTGTGTTATTGTAATTTATAACTGTATTTTTAGAAAATTTCAGAGTTACCCTCTGTATCAACGCAAATAACGAGACTATTCGTCGAAAGTGTCCACGAGTGTTTGAATAATAATAATTTCATGACACGTGCAAAGGCAGACGGAAGACACGTAGTCATCTGTAATTTTGTAAAATGAAATTGTACCTAACAGGTAAGCAACGAATAAAATAATATATAATTGTTAGCAACTGTTCTGACTAGGAAATGAAGACGATCGCTCAGTACCAGACAACGCCACTTCTACTCGAGTCTACCCCACGAATCACGTGACCCAAATCAACCAATCGCTAATTTTCGTTGCATCAGCGTTGCACCTGAAGAGGCCCGATTTTCTGGGTTGTCCCCGCTAAAATTACTTTCAGTGATAAAATGTCCAGTACAAAAGTTTGTCACGCACATACATTGTCACTAATAGCCTTAACCCAAGCTATTCTTTGTTTCAAGAAAATCTTTCAAGTAAAACTCGCTTTACTTCGAGAAGAATTCGTCTACATACTTTATCTACATGTTTCTGTTTCTTCATCAACGATTATCATTTCAAGTCAACGTGCAGTCGTATTATTTTTTAACAAGATCCATCAAGCTCCAGCATGCACGTCAGTCTCTTAGACGGAAAGTCAAATTTATCGGCGAGCAGTATTTGCAAAATCAACATCCGCTTTATCCCGGTTTGTTCGGAAAACCCGACGGATTCCAATTACCTTCGTTCCTTATCAGTCGCCCGGTACAAAACTCGCGCACGCGAACTCGAAAAAGAGTTCCTTCCTGAAGCTTCGTGCAGCTTCCTGCCTAGCTTCTCTCCCGCAGCGTTATACGACAATGGAATAAATTTCCGTGACTGGAGTCGCGGGGGTCCCGAGCTTAAGGCGGCACCCACCCACCCCTCGATGCGCCGGCATACTTCAGCTAACAATTGCGCGCGGGGAACGCTCGCGACGTGATTACGACGAAAACTTTGCGTATCCGTGTAGCAAGCGGAATTATGACGACGCGTACTCTTTCGACTACGGAACTTGCGAGTTCCTCCGGCGAAATAATTCAGCCATTTGCATTGTTCCTCTCGTCGGTTCCGATGGTAATGGCTGTTCGTTAAACAGCTCGACCACATCGATTTTATCGTATCAATTACGCGAAAGAATTGCTCGGCGATTACCTCACAAATCGTTTCCCCCGCTCTTGTTAAATTATGTATTGAGATTTATAATTGGCAGTGTACACGGTGTTTCTCTGATCGTGGTACGATTGGGTGAGAAACAATGTTTTGTAGAGTAAAGTTATTAGTACGTATTAGCAAGTATTAGCTTCGTCTTCAAAGGAAGAGGAACAAGTATTTTAGCTATACATCTGCGAATTTTAGCTATGTTTCTGCTTCTTTTGCTCGCGTTTGCACTCGTAGACATTATTTGCTTCTTGTCATTGCTATTACGCGACTATCTTTTGTCGCGAGTAATTTGATAATAAATGAGAAATAAATTGCTTTGAAAGATAGTAATCTCGAAGCTAATTATGTCGGATGACTACCCGTTCTTCCTCGTGGATCAATTATCCAAACAGACAAACAGTTGATTAGATTGCTTAGCCAGAGGACAAATATACGAATAGACGAAATGAACTTGTCTTCCGTGGAAAATGCTACGATTTTATCAATTGTTAAAATTGTTAAAATAAAACAGGCGCGATCGCTCAGTACCAGACAACGCCACTCCTACTCGAGGTCTACCCCACGCCCCCTCACGAATCACGTGACTCGAATCAACCAACCGCTAATTTTCGTTGCATCAGCGTTGCACTTGAAGAGGTTTCCTGGGTTACTCCCGCTAAAATCACTTTTAGTGATAAAAAGAAAAAAGTTATACCACAATTTTTACGCAAAGGCACTCTGTAAAGGTGGAAAGGCAAGGACTTGGAAAAGTAGCCGCATTTGAAATTCAGACGTCGAAACGAGACGGCGGGGGACGTCGCGATATCGAATTCGTGATTTTGTTTCGAAAAGTCGAAAGTGAAGGGAGGAGCCGGCGGACCGGAATTCGACAAACTCCCGATACGCGTGTATATCGATGGTGAACATCGTTCATGGGAGACTTCTTGACCTCGTACACCCTCAATATGGTGGCTGGCTTGCTTCCAAACGGCCGCGACTACGAGAACGACGATGAAAATGAGATTCTCGGTTCAATGCCGGGAATCGAGCAAGAATTATGTATCTTCTGTCGAAGGACCGTCAAGCGGCCAAAAAAAATCCTTTTATTTTTTCAACTTTATGATGTTAACGAGTGACAATGTCTCTCTTCATTACCGATTACGTAATTGCCATATATTGATTGATAGATCGTTTATCGTTATTCAGTATCATTTCCGATCTAACTTTACATCTTGTATCATTGTATTCATAAATACTCTTTCACGCTGGCACATCTAGCACATACTTGACATGAGATATTTCCTGAGATAAAAAAAAAGAGAATCAATGTCGTCAACTGTCGTGAATAATTTTTCTTGGTCGACGTCAAAAATATCATTGAAACGAATTTAACGAAATGAATTCGTAATTGTAACAAGCTAGTTATACAAATTCATTTTTTTTTTTTTCCTAAATCTGTCAATCCCCGAAGAGAAAAATTATTCCAGAAAAATAACAGTTAGAGCGTCAGAGGAATTGACTCGGAAAATTCGTGAAAAATTATCGTTGTTAAATATGCTAACGAAGATTCAGTCGCTTTCTCGTTACTTTCTCGGTTCTCTCTGTATTCGCAACGAACGAGTCAGAAATTAAATCCAAATTATCTCGCGCAGCCAACGCAATTTATAGCCTTTCTGACCCGCGTGCGCATATACGCATGCATTTATGTTTTATTTATTTTTTTTCTTTCTCTTTTTTTTTTTTCATCCAGAAAATGCTTTGTTCGCGCGAGTTTCGACGGGAGGGGAGAGGGGAGGGGAGGGGCAAAATCCCAGAGAGCAAAAAGTAGCGAAACGAGAGAGGAATATTCGCGCTGATCCGATCCGGGTTTGTCGAAAAACGCGGGATCGTTTGAAGCTGAATTCTCTGAAAGGAATATCACCCTGTGTGCACTCGTGTACGCTGGGGTTTGCCGCGGACAGCTTTCGCGCCCTTGCGCCGTTATTGCATATTAAAATTAAAAAGTCGGTCGATTTAAATTTAATCCCCGATTTTTCTGCGGTGTTTCAGCAACGTAACTCGCGCGCGCGCGCGCGCGCGTACGTGTATTTTTTAGCTGTTTCGAAACATGCGCGCGACTCTTCTCCCTTTTTTTTCTTCTCGTCCGCTCTTTACCGTACGTATCGATGTGCAGGCTTTTACACTTGCCGCGAGCAGCAGAAAGCGCGAATGTCGCCGAAAAAACTTCAAAGGTCGGGTTGAGACCCAGCTTGCACGGTGGCGTGCAATTTCGCCAGGATCCAAATCGCTCCTAGCGTATCGTTTGGGAGATCGAAGGAGAGAGTATTCTGACAAAACTCACCCAACACGGTGCCCACGTACGAGTGCGACGAGTCGAAGTCGATGGGGCCATTCGTGCTCTCGAACGTCGCGTCTTTGCTGAATAGACCCTTGTCTCGAATCAAGCGTAACGTCCACTGTCTGCAAAAGCAACCAAGATTTATTCTTATATTATAATATTTATGGTATTTATATTATAATATTTGTAATATTTATATTATATTATTTATAATATTTGTAATATTTATATTATATTATTTGTAATATTTATACTATAATATTTGTAATATTTATAATATTTATATTATAATATTTGTAATATTTATATTATATTATTTGTAATATTTATAATATTATATTATAATATTTGTAATATTTATATTATATTATTTGTAATATTTATAATATTTATATTATAATATTTGTAATATTTTATATATATTATTTATAATATTTATATTGTTATAATTTAGATTTTAAAGCGTACGTACACACGGCAATTCGCAGGCCGCGGATGTTTATTAAAATTTATTAAAATTCATATTTTTAATATGCAAAATATTTCAACACACCAAGTACATTTATAAACTTAATAATGCGTTGTGTAATCAAGACCTTCTTTACGGGAATCTTAAACATCTTCGTACTTGAACGTTACGTGATCAAAATAGAATATTCCGGATGGAGTAGAATCTTCCAACAGCAGAAAATTATTCCATTCTGATCATGTAATAACATTCGAATATTTGAAAAATATAGATTTTCTTCGTTTTTTTTTTCAAATTTTTGGAGAAAATGTATACTTCTTACAAAGAACTAAATAAAGAACTCTTATAAAAAGAAAATCAAAATGAGCTGGGCGAAGCATCGCTCGTTTGCAAGAGGAAAACGACATCGTCCGTAAAAATCCATATCATATTAATCCTTTCTCCGACCGATGCAATCAGGTTTTTACGCTCGAATGGCCGCCGCCGTCGTCCGCGCCAGACCAATCGCAGATAGGAAACCATCTTGCAAGACTGAATCGGACAATCAACGAAATGTTTAAAATACCCCGACCAGACTCTGTTTGACTGGGTTTGGCTGTTCGTCGCGTTTGACTAGCCAGGTTGATCGAAGCTTTTGTCGACGACCCAGGGTCAATGGTAACTGGTAACTGGTAACTGGTAGTCTCACGGCCGACGTCCAAGTCATCGGGAAATATCCAAGAAGTCGCGGTGTCGTTGCACGAGTCGAGAAACGTTAGATTCGAAAACCCGTTGTGCTCTCGTGATTCAGCGATTCCTGGACGATGACGCGATCGGGCCTTCCCCGGTGCTTTCAACTCTTCCGAGCGGAGAGAGAACGCGCGTAGTCGAAGGACGAAGCAGAACGAGCCACGGGAACGATAAACAGCTAGCAACAAGGCTGTGGTAACCGAGGATTTGATTGACAGCATTGTGAATTTTAGAACTTTTCACGTTTGAACGAATATCGCGAGGAGCGACGATGCGATTTCGATTGCGACTGATTGTTTTCTTCTTTATTGATATTTATCGACAGCAGAATTTGCTCGAATAGCTTTCCTCTTGCGACAGAAAAAAAGAAAAGATGAGATTTTGTTAGCTCCCTATATACTACTATATATTAATTATTATCACTACATCTTTAACGCTTTATTTTCCATTAAATATCGCCTGCATGCAGGTTCAAGCTAGTTTCTTTTATCGATATAATCGTAGCAGTCATCTCTCATCACGATGACTGACATTTCGTGAGTCGGTTCACACGGTGATGGGCCGCAGATTCGATCTTATAAGTAGTCGGTTGAGCAAGCGTTTATTGTATTTGATATTTCTCTGACGTGCTCTCGTCGGAACACGCATCCACTGGTAACCAGAGTCTAAGAACAATAGGATTTACGTAGCTTTCAGAGTAAGTGGAATATTAAATTTAGAAATGCGAGAGCATCGATGACCAACGCGTGACATTGAAACACGGATTGACCAGGGATTGCGTACGGAATGCAGCGAGTGCACGTTGATATAATCCCGGATTCCGAGGGTAAATGGATTAGGCTTAATTAAATTCGCAGCGAGCCAGGATTATTCGGAACGCGCGTACACCGATAAAATATTCGATTATTTCGTAACTGTCAGTTGGAGAGAAATAGAAAAAAAAAAAAAGAAAAAAAGGAAAAGAAGAAAGAATAAAAAGTGCCGAGGACAAAGGAGAATGAAGATTTTGTAAAGCTGAAATATGTTCGGCGCAAGTTGCTGGGATTTTTTAAAGATATTCGTTAACGAGAAAAAGGCGAGTTCGCTTGTCATTCTGTGAAAATTCAACGTGAAAAAGAACAAATACCGTATTTTTATTTTACGGTGTTCGCAAGAAAATCTCGTAACTTTGGAATTGAAGGAATTCAGGTAAAATCAACCTGGATTCGCCAAGAACTCGGGAGAGAATGTAAAGTTTCAGAAGAAAAAGAACCAGAAGAAGATATTTTATTTAATAGAATATTCAGATTTTATCGAAACGTCTCGTTTCTTACGTTTCTCTATGTGGAAGGTAGTCTCTGAGACTATTAATTAATTATTAATTAGGTTCATTCGAAAAACGCGAGCGCTAATAATTAATTCAGACGCAAATGTTTTACTATTTTAAATCTAGTGATAGAATCTTGAAGCCGCGAATAAAGGGCAGAAAAACGCAAGAGCTGCGAAATATCCGCCAACGACCGCGCAATTTCCATCGTCGTCGCCAAACAGATTTCGTTTGAAATTCACATTTCGCGATGTTGTACACGGCGGGGAAAAGGAGACGCGAGGATCCTCTCTGCTCCTTTGTTTCGCGGAAAGAATTTAATACGGCGCATTAGCATAAAGAAACGAGGTACAGAACGAGCCGGCATTACGCGAGGTATCAACAGAAGAGTAACAATTAGTCGCGGATCCTTGTACCTCTCTCGCCGCATCTGCTGCAATTATTTTCCTAACTCGATAGGCAAGCTGGTCGCGAATAACGGTGAAGCTTGTTCCCTCCATCGAGATCGTCCTTTGTTTCCATGAAATTGGTCCCGTTAAGAAATTCATAAGGCAATCCGAGTGTGTGACTCGTGAAAGGAAAAAGAAACTCCACGTGGTTGCTACCAACGATTTATCGTTGACAATCCTTTAGATTTTCTGGATTCCCTTTATCTAATAGCATTCGTACTATTCTACTACCTCACGAAAATATTCAAACGTTCGTTGTAGGAATTTTTTTATCACTCAAAGTGATTTTAGCGGGGGTAATCTCTTCAGATGCAACGCTGATGCAACGAAAATTAGCGATTGGTTGATTCGTGAGGGGGCGTGGTAGACCTCGAGTAGGAGTGACGTTGTCTGGTACTGAGCGATCGCGCCTGTAATTTGTTTTCTACCTCATCGTACTTGTCATATGAAATATTCTGAAATTTTAGTGTTGCAACATATGAGACGACGACTGTCATGATTATATCGGTCTGGAATTTAATCTGGAAACACATGAGTGAAATACATTCACTGAAATATTTTAACAGAAAGTTTAACGCAAACTTTCAATTTCATTTTCAATATTTAGAGTTTGCGTTTAACGTACGTCGAATCGATAAGTACTGCGGAAGTAAATTTTCCTTTGCAATCAGAATTCATTAACATCGTGAGAATTAAATAAATCATACAACACGATTATTAAAATTATTATTCAACTAAAAATCAAGTTCCAGTGATCAACTGAGGAGTCAAACAAACATGATGACAAGTGTTGAAGACGCCGCGATACTGATTGAATTTCTCAATAAAAACGTACAAGTTCCGTTGGGTAAAAATGATTCAACCGTTGCAAAGAGTAATACACGTAACGTACGTACATTATCGATTAAGTAGGTGTTACATGAAAGTATTATGTAATGTACACACGACGTGCCTTTAAGACGGTGCGAACGAACTTGTTACACAACCTGCTATATTCACGAAAGACATTTAGAAATGGTCATGTTGTATATGAGAAAGCGCGAAAAAACCGATATCGTCGATTTATAACGCCAACTTATCTACATTCTCTGACGTGCTCGCGCTTATCTACGCTCAGACACTGTCTGAAAAGTGACTTTCCGCACGAGAAAAAGAGAGAGAGAGAGAGTATAGCCACTGATAATCTCTCCCTCAAAGCAACACGCTGGATTTTCCATAAACTTTTTAGACCGTCGGACGATGTTCTCGTCTGAATCCCTTGTAACGAATCCAATAACACGGCCGTCCGCGAATCCGATTTTCTCCCGACGAAACGTGGAATCTAATAACACCGCCTTTATTTATTCGTTCGTTCCGCTAATAAGCATCAAACGTTAAAGGATGAATTTTCCTTTTGACCCCCGGTACGCGCTCGGTAGCGAGCATTCTCATCTTCGATGAATCATGGCGGAAGAATCGGCGATTCGAAATGGAGTGAAATCGAGTTACTCGAATCTGGTTGTTCAGTGGAGATATCTTTTTGGGTCAAGAGTTGGGCAATTTTTCTGGTAATCGATCAGGTTCGATGGTGTTGCAATTTTTGTATTTATCGTGAGAACAATCTGTCTTGCTGGTGACGTGCGTGCCTGCGATTGATACGAATAGTTTCGACAAATGGTGAAATATATCGTGTATATGTTGACAGTTTTATAGGCTAAGGGTATGAGGTATTAAGTTTGTCAAAAAAAAAAAAAAAAGGATTTCTATTATAACCTATATTCTCCTTATTATTTCTATTCTCCTTATTATAACCTATGTTATAATCTATATTTGTCAAAAAAATTTCTATTATAACCTATATTTTCCTTATTATTCCTATTCTCCTTATTATAACTTATATTATAACCTATATTTGTCAAAAAAATTTCTATTATAACCTATATTCTCCTTATTATAACCTATATTATAACCTATATTTGTCAAAAAAATTTCTATTATAACCTATATTCTCTTTATTATTCCTATTCTCCTTATTATAACCTATATTTGTCAAAAAAATTTCTATTATAACCTATATTCTCAATTTCTAAACTATTTTAACTCTCTTGTTCTCTCTTTTTCTTTTCCTCGCGTTTCTCTTTTGGAATGCTTTATTCACGAGTAGCGTGGAATACGCGAAAAGTAGCGTGGAATAATACAAAAAGATACAACTGAATATGTGCCGAATGTTAAAACCAAATGTATATTTCAATAACAGAGACCTCTGTACTTGGGCCAGTTTTGCTTTTTCTTTGCTGCATCTCGCCTAATCTCTGTAAAAGCAAGGGGCCGTGTCAGAAACGGAAGGGGGAGGAGGACACGTCGGAGATAATCCATCTTGTAAGCTTGAAAGTACGGCAAATAATAATTTCCTGTTGCAGAGTTTCGCGAGAAGAGGAAGACAATAATCGTGGAGAACGAGAGAAATATATTCAATCACGTTCATTACCAATGAACGCGGTTTGGTAGATGTGTCAAAGACTGACGAAGACTCTGTTAATTAAGACGTACTCGGCACAAAGGAAAACTTAAATCGAGAAGAACCTAGTTAAATCACGAATTTTGTTACCACGAATTACAAAATTACCCCAGTTTGGAACAGAAAAGATTAAAACGACTGCTCTCATCGTTAAAAATAAATATTCATTCCTCCCGTTTAAACGTCTAATTCTTACTTGATCCAAAATAACCCCGTTAATTCAACTAATACTATTACATAGTAATTTGCGTAATTTCCTCCACCTTTAATATATATATATATATATATATATTCTCGCATCGAGTTTTCCTCGAATATTTCTTCATTCTCTCGCCATTATTAAACTGCAGATTTTTATGCAAATAGCCCTTATAAACACAGCCGAAGAAGCAGAACTTATGGAAATTTGTTTCATCCCTCGAATATGGCAACGGATAACCTATTTTGTATAATTTTGCATATCACGCGCATTTAAATTGCACGAACGTCCACATTTTCAGTCTAATTACCACGTTATATTGTTATTGGATCGTGGAAACGTTTATTCGCACTTTCGTTCTTTTGGAGAAAATTCAACGTTTTATCGCTATTTCTCACTGTACGCGTCCCTGTTTTCTGTCAGACCAAGAGCATTCGAGAAACGGCTTTCTTCATCGCAAATGGGAACAGCGACGAAGCTGCAACGTCTACGCGGCAACATTTTTTTCCAAAAGGTTGCGCACCTTCCTTTCTTTCGGTCATTAGACGCCTCCGTGTACGCGACACGCGTTGGTTGAATTCAACCTGTGCCCACGTGCTAAGAAACTGGATCTCACCCGTCCGGACTGTTGTCCGCGGCGGCTATATTCGGAAGACCAGCGCGCGAGGAATGCGACTATTCCGCGGTCCTGCGAGAATTTCGCTCGGGTACTTTGCAAATCAATTTTTCTTGGGATTTATCGATCTTTAAAAGATCGAAACTCTTTGGAAACTCTTGAGATTCTTCGAACTGTGCGTGGCACGCGCGTTGTTACTTTTTATGAAAGAATCGCCGATCCTGTAAAAATCAAGGAACAATCTACATTCCAGTGTAGCCCGATGAAAATGTAGGACAAGTAAAAATTTCGTGAATTCCCAACACATCCCGAGGAATGCAGGCAATTATGCGCGATCGAATATTTTACTGGCCCGGGTAATCAATGCATTAGCATAGTATCGAAGATACACGTATGGTCTGTTGAATGAAAAATTGCTCGAATTTTTCGAACGCCCGGACTCTCGAGGAAATTTGTACATCGCCGTTCGTAAATATTAGGACACAGATTATCTCAAATAATCGATCACTTTTATTTCAAATATCTCACAAAGTAGTAAAAATCGTACTAATTTTCATTAATTTTCCGACCGAAATCCGATTGAAAGAGTTTGAAATGAATTAAAAAAAACTGGCTTGTGTAATTGTTTGAAACGTGCGATTAAATAGCGGAGCATTAATAGTAAAATACCTAATCTAAATGTAATTGAAGATCCAATAAAATTGATTGAAATATATATATGCGAGGGGAGCGTTTAATTTCAACGTATCAACGAAATTTTGATTGGGGTCTTGAACGTATGCGATCTTTACAGTGTAACGTTTCAAACGAGGCAATAATCCTAAAAGGTTCTGGCAATTGCTTGGTAATTTATCAAATTTACCACGTTTCAAAATTATCTGTAAATATTTTAATAACCGGGTATCTCGGAAATTAAACTAATCAACTTATTATTGTTATACAAAATAATTGGTCGACATCAGTGATTTATGACTCGTAATGACTGATAATGTTACAAGTGGGGCGTAACTTTATCTTTCTTGAATAAAAAGGTAACACAAAGAATCCATTTTAAATTTAAAGAAAAAACAATGCTTGCAATCGATATCAGAGAATATCGATTTAGTTTCTGAGAAGGGAAAACACAGCCCGATTGTACCTTTTTAAATTTTAAAATTCAGAACCTTGTCAATTGATCCCACGATTCCAAAAATCAAAATTGTCTTTTCACCGCAAGTGTTTTTCCATTCTCTTGTATTATATTGATATTTAAGATGTTCAAAATTCAATTGAAGACACTAAAACATCGCTTGATTTAACAATTACACCTCTGGTAATCTACAAAACTTGGTCAACTTGTCAGCTGTAAGTTTCTTACAATATACGTCGCACTGAAATTCTTCTTCTGTTTGATCAACAGACATGCATCTTTCCCGTACAAAGACTCGATGAACTCAACAGCCAAACCAATTATGAACAGTTACATACCCGAAGAGACACGCTGACACGACGCCTATATAACGAGACCTATGTACGTACGTACGGTGCAATTCTCGAAAAAAGGGGGAACTCGACTGGCGACAAAGGAAGAAGAAAACGCGGCAATAAACTGGCAAGGCAGATCGTTCTGGCTCGCGGTAAGTTTTAAACCGTCCTCGTCGATACTATGTACGTATGTACGTACATAGTGTACGTATAAAAGACGCGTGGCGTCTGAGGAATACGACGCCTACGCTCTTGTGCACAGCCGGCTCCTTCGCCACCCTCCGCCGCGGCACATTATCTTGCCAGTTTGTACCAGGTGCAGTAGGGCGGAAACACGGCGGGTCGCGAAGGGGTTGGAAAGAAAAAGAGGAGGTACGCTTGGTACGACAAGCGGAGGTGAGGGGGAGGTCCACCTACCGCTCTGCTTTACATTTTATTGCTTGCCGTGAATTCGACCGATTTACATAAAGAGACGAACGCCCGCCTGCCCCCCCTGTCGCTCGGTTATTCACTCGGTGCCAGGAAAATCGCGAGATCAGACACACACACACATATAAACACAGAGTGGAGAAGAGAGTGAGAGAGAGAGAGGAAGCTTCTGATCGCGCCCTTTCAACAACGAGCGATTTGCCCGATCGTCTCTCCCGTCGTCGTCGGGGTTCGCGCAACGAAATTTTCGCTAGTCGAGAGGGGGCGAGCGAAGTTAGGAGAGAGAGAGTTTGTCGTTGGTATCGTGGACAAAGCTCGACGAATCTCTCCGGCACGCGGACTATGCGAAACTTGAACGTGACGTGACGTGGCCGATAGAGAGAAGGCGGGAGAGAGGCGCGTGGATGGGTGGGGCCCCTGAAAACGGGGATCGAATTCATGACGAAAGGCAATTTCGTTTCTGGCCGTCGTTCGGCGACTGAAATTTAATTAACCGACGGACACAACCTGGCCGATTTTCGCTGGGAATCGAGCGAACATCAAAGCTCCAGGGTCGTCTCTCTCTCTCTCTCTCTCTCTCTCTCTCTCTCTCTGTCTGTCTCTCTTTTTTACCCCCTCCCCCTTTCGACCGTTCTCCACCGACGTAAATAGATCCCAGTAATTGCTATTAAGCGATCGACGAGCCGGTAATTGCTCTTTTCGGCCGCGGGATAAGAAATTATTCAACGGAAACTGGTTAAGCTGGTTTGTCGGGGAAAACGCGGGACGGACGATCGCGGGATTTAGAAATAAACTCGGCGAACGTTCCGATGCAAACTTGGAACGAGGAAAGGGAAAAGAGTATCTCGGAATTGGTGAAAAACATAAATTTCTATTTGGTTGGCTAGTTCTTTTCGAATTCTCCCTAGTGACGTTGTTACGACTGTTCCCGGTGCGACTGCGAGCCTTTAAGAGGAGGCTTTGTCTGATCGATGAGGTCTTAATCTACTGTCTCATTAGTCCGGCTCGCGGAAGTGTGTTTGAACGCTCGCAGAAACGTTTCACAAATATATTTTAATTGTCTTGTATGAAACGTACTGAAATTTATATATATATATATATTATCATGGTTACATCGATAAAGTTAAAAACAAACAGAATATTACGTAGATAATATACAAGAGAAAAACGTCCATCTTTGTTGACTCGGTAATTTTTACGCAAAGTCACGAATGTACGGGAAGGCAATGAAAATTAGGAGACCAAAGAAAGATGTAGCGTTCCCCATGAAATTAATTAAAGTTAATCAACGACGTGCTGGGTTTTCAATTTGCCTCGTAATATGAAGCACAACTGAAATTACAGGATATTTAGCGCGAGTGTATATATTTCAATCACAAACGCGTTTAAACAGTCAATTATCCATTATATTAGCCCTTATCGCTCCAGCCGGCCGTAATACTGTCAAATGCAAGCGTTCTACTTCAACCGGCACTATTGCCGGAGTGATAAGGGCTAATAAACCTCAATATTCAGCGAAATCATCTTTAACGTTCTGCTGCACATACGCATATATATAAAAGGAACGTTCGCACATGTGGCTTGTAACGTTTATCTATATGCGTTTTCAAATTTGTTTCAACTTTTTATATCTTTGCAAACTTTGTAAATAGAAATTTGTTTCATCCACTGATATATTACGAGAGACAGTCCATTGATATTAATAAATATAACATCAACACTACAAATAAATATTGCAAATAAATATTCTGCCTTTAAACATCGAACTCGAACTCGATTCACGACTATGTCCGTATTCCATCATTCCGACCAATGAATCGAAAAGCACGCGGACGCAGCAACGTAACGCGATTTCAATGTAATCAGAAGCATTGATAACGTGATTACGTGTTAACGACTTTTTAATTGTCGGCTGGAAAATTCGCGGACTATTCTCCGACGTAGCATAAAAGAAGCGATTATAAATTGTTCCGAAGCACCTGTCCTCGGGACGCTTACGCGGTGGAAATTTATATTGTCCGGCCCGTGTAATTAATTTCATTTAAGGGAAATTCAGGAAAGCAAATATAACGTAATTTCGCGGCAACAAAGGGAATTCTATTATCTTGGCGGTGTGTATCGCTTCCAAATGTCAGGAAAGCTTTGTTTCCCGGCTTGATATAGTGCCAAGTATCCCAAGTAACTCTGTTAATCTACCCTTTTACGTTCGCGGGCACACACGCGCGCAACGCGTACGCGATTCTACACGAACTTGACCTTAATCGATTCCAAGTCTATCGACCTGGCCAGACGATACTCTAACAACGTCGATGACATTACTTACTTGGCACTTTGTACTTTGATGCACGACTAGGATCTCAATTTGTCAAAGACACGCCATCGTCAAGTACAGGTGGACGCACCTGGATCTTTTGTATGCACAAGGTGAAAAGAATATAAATAAATTCTTAAAAAAAAAGAACCTGCTGCAAAGTTGATCTTGATCTTGATCTTGAATTTCAAGGTCAAATTTCTTTTTTTCTTGCATTCTATTTGTCACGAAGGTAAAACTTTTTCAAGGAACCAAATAACACTGCGGATGCGCGCGTTCTAACAGCGACTTTATGGTTCTCGACGCGTGGATGTAATGTTTATATTTCGAATAATGTTAATAGTTGGTTTTGTCGTTTGCTTATTTAAACTTAATTATTGAACTGACGTTGCAACTATGATAAATCAAAAGTTTGTGACAAAACCTAAATGAAAATTATGTAAAACAGACATCCACGCATTCAGAACCATAAAGTCGTTGTTAGTACGTTTGACGCACGCGTCCCAAATGATTAAGAAACTTTTTTGCCATTTTTCAAGAGAACTGTCAGGTACCTTCGCGATGAATAGAATATACAATGAAAAAGAAAAAAAATTAACTTGATTATTTAAGAAATATTTCCATCAAATCGAAGGTGTAGAAGTCAAACTTTTCTTTCCACCCTGTACAATTAAATTAATAGTGACTATATTGGTGAAACTTTACGAGTCACGAGTCATAAATTATCAGCGCTAATAAATCTTATACACAAGCGAATAATTTAAGCGAAAATTGCGTGGATAGCTTCATATGGGACACTCTATACAACGACGTGTGTTTGGTAATAAATCATAAATAAGATTTTACACAAACAACAGTTTCATTTCAGATTGAATCATTGATGGTACTCGTACAGTTTGAACAATGTAAACATTCGTATTTCGTAAAAAGACAAGATTTTCGAGTCGTGGATTCAATTACTCAATTCCTGCTCGACTGAATAAATCTTGCACGACTGCAACAAGCTCGGACGTTTCTTTAAAGACAGTTTAGTTATAAAGCGAAAGTACTGCTACCGGTAGATAGTTATAAGGCGGAAATTTCGAGGAATTCTTGACACCGTTACATTGTCCGATCCAGAGAGGAAATTCAGAACATTTAGTAAAATATACCGGGGCATAAAGTATGTATACGACGTCCAACTACGGAGCATATGAAAAGAACATGAGCCGTAATGAAGATCGACGGAAACACAAATTATTAACACGTGCGCGTACATCTTAGTAATTAATCAAACTCTGCTATTAACATTTTCGTACGTTCCACCAATTTTACCAAAAACCAAAAAAAAAAAGAGAGAGAAACACTGGAACATCGAAGTACTCTGCACTTCTGCTCGTAAAACAGATATATGTACGTACATCTAAGTTTCCAAGCGAGAAAGCAAGGTACATCCCCTCCCCTCCCACCTTCCGTGTACGGCGTAGTTGTAACGAAGTAATCTCGCTCGAAGTGCTAAAAAATTCGTAACGAGATGAAAACTCACCAGTTGGCAAACCGGAATGTTTAAGCGTAAGGCAGCGATAAGCAAAACTCGGCTACGGTTTTTGATACATAGAGGCGGTGAAAGAAAGGAGGAGAGTGGCCGCGGCTGGCACGGTAATTCGTTAAAGAATCCTTTAATGTCGTGTTCGTTTCGCGTTTGCAATTTCCCTGGGAAAAATGTGCCGTGACCTGGCGCGCTAGTTACTTTTACTTCGAGGCATAGAGAAAGAGAGAGAGAGAACTCACTTGTCGAGCGCTTTCAGCTGCAGCAGCAAAGGTTGATTGTCGACCACGTCGGAGACATCGCGACGCATCCGGTTACGATGCTGTCTCAAGGCCGCGGTATCGTAGGAGGCCACCTCGTAATAGCCGATGTAAGAGCCGTGCGTGATACCTGAAACAAATCGGGGCATCGAACATCCTCCTTCCATCAGCTGCTTCATGACTGCCGGAAAAAGGGGAAGGAAAAGTGGAGACGAGAAACGAAAGGTTGCACAGGTCGTTTCATTGCTTCGTAACTGGACTGTAGATTTTTGTTCGTTTATGGGAAATTATTTGAATTTTGGAAAAATGTAGAAAATTTAACGTGTCGGTGCGTAATCTACCGACGAAGAAATATCTCGCGGTGTAATATTTGTGTCTGTCAAAGAAGCGAAGAAAAGAGGAAAGGAAAGAGAAAGAATTACTACGTAGAATGGAGTATTACTCTAGCCACTTTGTAATTAAATTTTGAATTTTTATTCATTCGAGGAAAATTTGAAGTTGAAAAAATATGCAGGACGTAACATGTCAAAGTATAGTACTCGTTGGAACGTAACAATTAGCGACTTTGTAATTTAGTAAGTGGAACAATAAAATTATCTACCAACGAAGAGATATCTCGCGGTGTAATATTTGTAACTGTCAAAGAAGCGAAGGAAACAGGAAAGGATAAAGAAACGAGCGGCGAGGTTTTGCAACGCGAAAAAATTTACTACGTAGAATGGACAATGTACAATGTAGCGATTATTCCAGCTGCTTTGCAATTAAACTCTGAATTTTTATTCGTTTATGGGAAATTTGGAGTTGGAAAAATATATGGAACGGAGCATGTAATACTCGGTAAAATGCAGTGATCAGTAATTTTGTAATTTTGTAAGTAAGTTTTCATTTCTTTAATTGTGTTCAAAAAATCATGCATAAATATTGGTTTGACCAAAAAGCAATTGGGTTTTTTTCTAATAAATAGACACACGTGTGATATGCAGATTTACTCCTTTAAATAAATATATTGCGAGATTTGACAAGAAACTATAACAATAACTATTTATTTTAATTTTTATGACGATCGTTAACTTTGGTTGATTCTTAACAACTGAGAATGCAATATTTTCCGCCATTTTATTTTCTCTTCTCTTGTAATCAACATGGACGCTGTTAAACTAGTTTTAAAAATACGCGCGCCGTCACATTGAAGTGTAACTAACTTCATTTCAAACTTCAAATTAATTTGACACCTGATTGTTCAAGCTTGTCTTAGAAAATCTCGTTTGTGATCGATTTCAAAATCAAAAAGGAACATTTTCGTCATATTTGGCGTACTAAAAGGAAAGAAACGCTGTGCAAGTTCATAAAAGAATTATCTAATTTTATATGGCATAGAAGCCTTAAAACTGCGTCCTTAAAATTGGCTTGTTAAATTCCAACTGGAACTGTTTTGTGACGCAAAAAAAGAAAAAAAGAAAAATAAGAACGCGAAATCATGAAATTGTCAAAAGAAAGATTGAACGAAATGGTCGATTTCAATAAAGTTTTTATTTCTCACGAAATAGTCTTTCGCCTTTCATTTTCACAGAACAAAACGCAGTTACTTTTTGGCCAATCTAGTATTAGATATTAAATTATATTGTAATTTAAAAAAAAGGGGGGAAAGATGAAAGGTGGTTTTGCGATACAGAAGAATTACTGAAATCACAGCGCAGCGATTCGTTGCGTTCTCAAACTCAAGTATCATGGTTTACGATTGCGTCGTAAAGTACTGGATTGCGTAGAATGTTTCATTAACCGATCTCACGGCTGACGGAGAGAAATCACTTGGGGATCTTGCAAAATCTTTCGAAAACTTTCGAACCTGGATTTTCGCTATCGCGGAAGGGTATAGGAGCACGGTGGGAATTTCGTCAAAGTTGTTTTCACGAACAGAGAGAGGAACGGAGATCGCGCTTCTTTCTCGGCTGATTGTGAGCCAATCTCGAAAATTAGCGCACGGTGTAACGAAAGGTAAATCAGCTTTCATCATTCTCTTTGTCGATTCCAGGAGATGAGATCTCGTGATCGAGCGAGGACAACAAGTGACATTTCCCATTTTTCGGAAGAATCGTAACAATTCTAACAATTGACAGTGAAAACAATTTTTAAAAATAGCCGTTAAATTACGTAAGTTGTTGGCGGTATTTTTGAATATTATTACATCACAGTTTGCAATTTATCTCGCATCAAAACGTTCCTCTCTCGTCATAAAGCAGACACTGAAACAAAAAAAAAACTCCGCACGATGGAAGACGCGCAAAGTCATTTCTGGCGCAACGAGGGAGGAAAAAAAGAATGTTTCTCTCCCGCACACGGGGTAACCCATGTCGGAAACCTATATCAGGGTCGCGTCATCGGGAGATGAGACAGAATCGAGAAAGGAATAGGGAGTGTACTCGCAATCAGAGTGGCACGTGGTCGTGGTGTTTTCCATTGTTCGTTCGGCAAGTACCGATCAAGAACAAAGGCGACGCTCGGAGGGGACGCGATGGCAGAGCGGTTGTCTGTTAAAGCGTTGCTCGCGCGGAGCCGAGCGCAACGAGCATATATAGTTTAACGACACCTCGTGGCGTTCTCCACTGCCACGTCGTACGGCTTACAGCTTACGCAACACCCTCCAATAATCTAATTACCGTGGTTCGTTATCGATGCGTTGGCTCACGGCGAGTTACAACGTCGCGACCACCCAATACCGGACACTTTCTATCGGGTTTTCCATCGAGAATCGGTAGAGCCCGCGGCCGAACCTGGACGTTCCCGCGCGCTTCCACTGTTGTCGTTATACGTTACGTTATCGGGGGGGCAAGATAGCGATTCGCGATAGAAGAAACCGAACGTGATCCTCCCCCTCTTTGGCATTACCTTCGTCGATGGCGATTCCATGTTACGCGAGTTGCTATGTGGGACACACTATGATACTAGTTGCGCAAAGTGCTCCGTGATCCTTCCTAATAGCACAGCCATATACAATATATACGTGGCTACATGGCCTGCGGGCTGATAGCTTTAATTACGACCCGGTTGTTCGAAAGGCCCCGCGCGCTAATTTGTACCCGGATAAATAGCCGCGAAAACACGGGAAAGAGACGCGTCTCGCGCGCGCGGTACCGCCGATTCTTCGTCAAAGAGTCGTTAATGAACTGGGAAATGAACGGATACCGGCGGCGGATCGAAACGGGGAAATTCGATGAAAGCCATTGGGCCGGAATAGAACATGACTCACCTCGGTGCGGTGGCACGGGACGAAGAGGCGAGGCAACGGCGACGATTAGAAGGCAACCGAACACCAGGAAGAAAATCAAGGGTGCTCCGATTCGAGAATGATGATGATGACGATGACGACTACGATGACGACGTCCTTCCTCCGAGCCGAAGGGAGACATCGCGGCCCTCTGGGCCCCGTTCTGTCCTCCTCTGTCCTTGCCGCCCTCGTCCTCTTCTCCTCCTTTCTCTTCCTTCGCTTCTTCCTCCTCCTCTTCTTCTTCTTCTTCTTCTTCTTCTTCCTCCTCCTCCTCCTCTTCCTCCTCCTCCTCCTCCTCCTCTTCCCCTCCTTCGTCGACGGCCAGGGCCGTAGCGCGCATCGGCTCGACGTTCTCCGGCCCAGCAATAACTAATGGCGCTATCTGCCTTTCGTCGAACAACCGACCACCGCGCTTTGCGAGTCACCCGCCAGACTCATCTCTCTTCCTCTCTCGTCCGCTATCTCCTTCCCACCTTCGATCTTCCTTCTCCTCCTCCTCCTCGTCGTCGTCCTCCTCTTCTTCTTCTTCCTCTTCCTCCTCTTCCACCGAACGTGCTTCCGCCACGTCCTCTTTCTCTTCTTTCTCCTCCGTCGGTCGCTCAACCTTCCGACCCTCCTCCCACACTTTCAGCCTTTTTCTCCCCTGCCCCTCGCCCCGACTCCTGGCCGCTACCTTCGTCGATCGGCAGCTCCTCTTCGTCCTCACCGACCGATCGATCCTACTCCTGAAAAAGGAAGAGAAAAACGGGGGGGAAAAAAAAAGAAAGTAAAACCCGTCCAGGGAACGGGATTAATTTTTCGAATAGGCTCCGCCAGACAACGTTTGATCCTTTTGCGGATCTCGCGTTGTTCGGATTTTCTCGTCGCGGTTGCGTCACCGGTTCAAAGGACCGCCGATAGGATCGTCCTCTCTACACCTTTGTTCGAAACCTCTGTGTGTGTATATGTGTGCGTGTGCGCGATGGGACATGCACGCGGAACGAATGAAAAGGCTGACACGTCTTCGCGTGAGTGTTCGTTGGTTCTGATCGATGAAGAATCTGACAGGATCGCGGATTCTACGCCCGGAAGTTGAAGCTAATTTCGAAAGTTCGTGCCGATTTTGAAGGAAAATTGAAACGCGGAGGATTTAAATTTTAGTATACATTTGTTAAATGTTAAATTTAATTTATATTTAATCGGCACGAACTTTCCGGACAACCCAATATACATTGGGATGGGATTAAACGATCGGATGTCGTGGACGAGCGACTTTACAAGCAGCGACCGGTCGGAGGCTGCAACCGTAGAAATCGACAGCGTGTCACGCGAGAACATCGCGGTGCAAAACAGATAAGGAAAGCGATTCTTTAAACGTCTCCTTAAGAAGTTGTTGCTGAAAAATCTCTTCGCGGGGAGCGCGTGTGTGTGCAGACCGGTAACCGGGAGACGCGATGGCCAACTTGCGCGATAAATCATCGTCAATGTTCGCCAGGCTCGTTCGCTACAACGTTCTTAGACCTTGTATCTCCATTAGTTTCGCGAACAACCTAGTCGATGAATACGAATTTCACCCGCGATCATCGAATCTTTTTCACCGATACCTTTCGAGGGCAACCCATTTGTAAAAATGTACAGAGTATTCCGAGAAATCAAACTGACTCTATCCTATTTACAACACCGACTTCTTCACTTTTCCTTTCCACAATTTTCCATTTTCTGTCGATTCTTCAGTCTTCGTTAATGAAAAAGGTACTGTTTGTCACTTTTTTTGAAAATTTGAAAAAGGTTTACTGTCACTAGAATCATAAAATAAAGAATTTAAAAAGAATGCCGAAGAATCGAACGAGCAGCTAAACTTATGTTCCTTATTATTTCCGACTTGTTAAAGTTAAAGTCGTACCTACATTTACATTCGGTGTCGTATTTTTTCCATCTCATAACCGACTGGAGTCCATTCCGCGTGGCGGATACAAATAACGATACGGAGCAGTTATTCGGAGAACCTCCTGCGATGGAGGATCCAAGATTTTGGTCAAAGCGGTACGATTTCGAAGCATAGAGTCTCGGAAAGGTGTACGATATTTGCGAGAGTTTTCCATGCGTGGTAATGGCGTTAGGCGAAACGTTTGGCAGCCGGTTCGACGACGACACAACCGCACTGCAAAATCGTCTCTGTCCACCCGGTTGTCGCGGTAAACTTCCGCGCGAGCTATGGGAAAACGATATCACGGCCAGAGTATAGTCATGGTTCACCCGTTCATGTCCGACGTGTTGATTTTTGCTTTCTCTCTCTCTCTCTCTCTCTCGTTTTTATGTTCCTAGTATCGCGATAACTATTGAAAACGAACGGTTTGCAACCGTTTCTCTCACGCTGAACCTTGCTTTCTTTCGTTCTATTAACGTTGGATTAACTAGTCTGTACGTATATCGTACAATATTATAAATAATTATGGTGTCACAAAGATAAAACAGGAATTTTAAGACTTGTTAAAGGTTTCTATAAATCTGACTAACATTAGAACTATTGACGATTAAAGTGTAAAATTTATACGAAAAAAAGAAAAGAAAGTAAAATTATTCAAATACTAAAAATACAATATGTAAACAATATGTAATATTATCACTGAAAGTGATTTTAGCAGTAATCCAGAAAATCGGGTCTCTTCAGGTGCAACGCTGATGCAACGAAAATTAGCGATTGGTTGATTTGGGTCACGTGATTCGCGAGGGGGCGTGGGGTAGACCTCGAACTTCACACATTGTTCGAAATTAAAATTATCACAAGACGATTCTCTTCTATTATACGCTTGAATTAGTAATTTTTAGTCCTTCAGAAAAGAAAGAAACTAGAAACTTTCGTTTTTTGACATTGCTACGGTTAACGTCTCGAAATGAGTATTTCCCTCGCTTTAACCCCTCATCTTCCTCACAGACGAACGCCGTTCGTCTACGTGAATCTTTAAGGCGCAACTAGGCTGAAACGCGCGTTGAAAAATAGAACGGAGAAACTGGATAACCGTATAACCATCGGCTCGAATCGGCTTTCCGTTTCTACCGAACGTGCGAATCGACGCGCGATCGTAGGTAGCCAAGCCGGCCCACTCTACCGTGCGATCTATCACCTTTCTCTCTCTTCCTCTCTCTCTCGTGATATTTACAAACATCCGCATTTTTTTTTCGCGCTATGTTGCACACGCCGAAAGAACGCGCGCTTTATCGGCGTTCTCCAGCGCGCACACGCTGGCCCGAAACAAATTCCCTCGCGTGGGAGGGAAAAACGGGAAAAACGAGAGGAGATTCGTGTTGCAAGAGAGAAAGAGGGGGAGAACACGGTCGCGAGAGGGAATTCGAACCGCGTTTCCCTGGCGACAATTTACGAAATTGTCTCTCGCGCGTTCCGCTCCGTGCTCCGCGTCTCGTTCTCCATCGACGATCCGCGAATGATAATCGCCCCACGTACGCGGATAGCTCCGTCCCCTTCCTACCGCGCGAAACCGCCTGGGCGCCAAACTTCCAGGGAGGAAACAACGAGACGACGATCGAATTTACCCATTCCGCGCCAAATACTTTTAATACCGAGTTGCAATTCGTACGCAACTGGTCGCGATAGCGTACCCATTATTAGCGGGAATACGCGACCAACGCGCTCCAATTGGACGGAACGAGTATGTGTGTCGGGCGTAGCGGTAAACCGGCTACGGTTTCGCCGTACCGAATCTCGACTTTGGAGCGAATTCGAAGGTTTTCGGAGGAGACGCGAATCGATTCGAGGTGGAAATGTTTGGACCTCTTAAAGCTCGATTCAGTTTCTGACGAGTCCCTCGAATCGCCGGTTTTCAGCCTTCGATCGTTCGATTCGAACTCGGCTCGTCTCGTTTTTTTTTATTTCCTTCCAGATATTCGAGGTATATATCCTTCGTTCAACGTCGAAGTCTGATTGGAAGTGTGCATCTCGTTGCATAGGTAAGTACCGGTTGGTATGTCTCAGTTGCAGCGTAAATAGCAACTGGGCTCAGACCAACCAACGTTGGTCTAGGGTTGAGACCCTCGCGAACGTGGATCGAGAGTTTCGAGACTCTCGAGGGTGTCAAGCTCTGAATCATGCACGAGATGATTCTAATCTACGAGGCACTTGTACAAATTCGAAGGCGATTCGGACGGTTTCAGATGCAGTTGATTGCACGCTGACGCTGACGCTTCACTTCGCGTCCCTCTTTTTTATTTTCCCCTTTCTTTCTTTCTTTCTTTTCCTCGTTCGTTTTCCCCTCCGCGTTTCCGGCGAGTACAGTTAATTTTCTTGGAGCAGAATTAAACCGACCGAGGGAACGAATTCCTCATTATTCGAAACACTCGTCCGGGGGGCGTCCAGATGAAATTTCTACCGGGGCGAACTTTTAAATTAACGTGTCGGATTTATCCGCGGGAAAACCGGGTCGAAACGCAAGCCTGTCCCTGCATTTCGACCGGGATTCGTCCAAACGACGCCGGTGAATTTAGAATAATTAACTCGATGACTCTTTTCATTCTCGAGCTGAAACAACCGAACAATTCCTAAACACAATCAATCGAGCAACTTATCAAATTTTAAACACCTGAAAATTTCAACAAATATACGCGCGACAGCAGTTGCATGTCGCACAAATATCTATTCTTTGCTCGAGACATTCCGCGTAGGGGACAAGTATCAAGCGAAAAATCCAGTTACCCTCGAAAGACTCGGCTGAAATGAAACGCACGGGCCGAGAAACGCGGCTGGGATCAACGACGGAATGCTCGTCCGTTTCCGGTATTCCAGGCTCGACGAAAATTTCAAACATACGCACGCCGCGTACCGCGACCGTGATTCAACATGGCAAAACAGGCCGAAAAACGCGTAAAAGACTGGACGTGGGTGTAGAAATCCGCGAATACCGATGTAGCAGAGACGGCTGGCGTCGGCGAGCATCGGACAATTTTCCATCGAGCGCGGTCCGCTGAACCGTTACCTCGTAACGCACGCCGAACGACGAAACGCGTTTCGCGCAATGTCCCAAGCGTTCGTCGACACGAAAACTGACGATCCCCGACTCCTCTGAAACAGTTACCGAAGAATGGCTGGCGACCGCGTCGAGGACGAACTTTCGGACGAAGCCCGGATTGTCCGAAAATTCCGGGTGCGACGGAGACTGGATGCGAAACCGAGAGGGGAGGCGAGTCACGGACGTGCGAGGATTATTAATACCCGGCTTAAGGCGATTAGCGGTGGTCCACGGGTTACGTTCATCTGGGGGGTAAATTGCGTCGATGAGAGGCAAGCCAGTTTCGGGATTATTAATTTCATAGTTTCTGTTGTGATTAGTATCGAGCGTCGCTGGGAACCGGCGAGTTTGAGAAAACGAGATCAAGCGAGGAACGATTTTGGGGTAATTGGCCGATTGGGAGGATCGCGCGGAGTGACGAGGATCAGCAAACGAGTACGAATATCGTTGGAAATGACGGATAAAATGAATTTCATCGAGAAACGAGAAACTTGTCAACTTGCTGAGAAATATTTTATTGGAATTAACTGCAACGATCGCGACGTTCGAAATAATTTCTACAGTTTGACGGAGATTGAATGTTAATGTTACATTGCTGGTACTAGTCTAGAAATATCAAATATTAAAATACTAAATTGCTACCGTGATGTTAAAAGGGGGATGGAAAAAAGACATCAAAGAGATCCCTCGAATTTCCAGGCTAAAATATTAAAAAAAAAATGAAATTCAATAACGGAGATTGACCGAAAAAAGGAATTGCAAGCGGAACATACGCGTTAACCAACGCTGGCCTTTGGATGACTTTTCGACGATCGACGCGCGAATGTTGATGGATTAACCGTTACGTTTAATACACGGTGTTGTTTAAACGGCGTGTCGAATTAACTGAATCGGAACGAGGCGTGTTGTTGCGCGATATCGACGGAACGATATTGGCTAAATATCATTTGTAATTACACGGAGTTGGGGCGATTCCGCGGGAAACTTGGCCGACTGATAACGTTAATTAGTCTCAACGCGTCCTTTTGTATTCGCCGAGCAAGTTTCTTAAGAGCGCCGTGAACAATGATACCGGCCTCCTAACGGACTCTCCGAGTTATTTTTTAATATAACTTTCACGTAGATAAGCGTCGCTTATGCAACGCTCGTTGCATACACCAACTCGATACTCGATGCTCGCGTTTAACGCTCGCTTCTTTTATTAAACGACGATTAAAGTCTCGCTGCAACTTTCGTAATTTCTCGCAAAGACAACCACGACTCCTATTGTTGTCCTTTTTCCTCTCGTACTTGGCTATGGTTCGTTGAGCCGTCTCACGGTCGCGTGGGGAAAAAACGGGGTACGGAAAAGAATATATACGTGTTCTATATATCGTGTCAATTGGCGTTCGTTCCCTCGAAAAGTCAGCATCCGCCGAAATCACTTCCGTTAGGTGTCTTGATGGCGCTGGGGACGCGTTTTACGTGACATTTAAATCTCCCATAGTGCGCGTGCAATCGGAGGTAAACACACTCGTGTACGTACAAAACAACGAGGGATGAAAACGTGCGTGCGATGTATTCTGAACGGTTGATAGGGACGCGTGTTTCCTTGGTTTTCAAGGTGACAAAACGAGGCGTCGCGTTGACTCCGGCGATCGCGAGGGAAATCTGGCATCGTTTACCGAACGAACGACTCGCGTTCTCTTCGACAGGTTGCGAATTGTGCTGGGAAAAGGTACGTACAATGTACGTACAGCGATGTGTATATGTGTGTGTGAGTGTGAGTGAGAGAGAGAGACGCACGAGTAGCATGCACGACGAAAAAAAGCTACGGTGCTTAACCGCGCGAACTGAGAAACAGAGAGACCGAGGGATAAATCGAAGGATGGAGCGAGAGAGGGAAAAGGAGAAACCCGCACGTAGAATATTGCGCGTGCTCGCTGCTCTCGCATACTATCTGACACCTACCTATGCACAGCGGTTCGAGTCCTGCCACGGGCGTCCTTTCCGCCGTGATCCTCGTCCTTCCGACCGGTTTTCGCTGGGTCGTCGATTATTCATTTACGGTCATTGTACCGCATCCCTGCCGCACCACACTAACTACCCACAGTATCACACGTGTGTCACACGGTAGCGTGCCGTCGTTCTCTCTCTCTTTTTTCTTTCTCTCTCTCTCTCTCTCTTCCGGTCGACAATACAAACGGAGAAATGCGTAATCCGACAGAGAAAAAGGGAGAGAAGTTGATGGAATAGAACGCGCAACACCAATCCCACACAACGATGCAAACAGGGACGCGTTCCGCGTCGCACTGACGGGAACGCTCGTGACTCGTGCGAACGAAGACTCCGAGGACAACGACTTCTCCCACCGCGCTCGCGTTCGACCCAGCTGTGCTGCGCCCTCTCTCCTTCTGCCTTACGAGCTCTCCTCTTATTCCCCTAATAGCGCGTTCTCTTTCTTTTTCAGAGATTCCATGCCTGGACGCGGACCAACGCTTTCCAATGGTGGCACGTTGTACCATCAACCCCTCCATCAGAGCCCCACTCCTGACCGCCGTGTTCCAACTCCCACCGTCTCCGCGTAACTTGACCTTAGCCGTCGGTCAAAGGAAAGGAGTGTTCCTGAAACAGAAGGGCGATTAAAGGGTTACGATCGTCGTTTTATATTGTCGGTGTCAATACGAAATAACGTAATTGTCATTTCTCACCAAGTTTCGTCAAAATTTCTTCTTGTCGCCAATACTCTTAGTTTCGTTTCAAACCATTTCATCAAATGGTTTTTAAACATGGCTGCAATCGTCTGTTAAATCTGCATTGAGAGACACTCATTTATTGACAATAAAACGTTTGTCATCTTTTGATACGAAGACATGAATGAAATTTCTTTACTGAAATATCATTGAATTCTTGTTCACGTAGCCACGATGTTTAGCGCAAACCATACGTGTCGGTGAACGAAAGAAGGCGAGCGCGTGATATCGTCGAAGAGGGGCGATTCAGCACGCGAGGGGCCCCTCCGCGGAAAACCCCCGCAGCAGGCTTATTTAACCCCGCTTTTCCCAACCAAACCACCCCCGCTATAACCGAGCGACGCGACGCTTGCTTCGCAGACCACTATATCTTGTTCATTTTCCCTTCCTCCTGATAGCCACACCGCGCATGGTGACCCCTATTGATAGCTCAAACTACTTTCGTCCCTTCCAAATTTCCTCCCTTCAATACTACTTCAATATAACTCAAGATCATGACAGAAGTGAGCGTACATTTGTTCAAATCGAAATTGAATTTCTCATTCGAATTTGAAATTGTTTTACAAATATTTTGGGAAGTTTATTAACTAAACAGCAAGAGATTCGCACAAGTAAAATTTTATACCTTCGGTATTATTAACGTTAAATAGTTAGTAACACAAAATTTCTATGCAAAATTCAAACGAAGATCGATCGATCGCTAGTGATAATTGATTGTTGCGATTAATACACGTTGCACTCGAGGATGTCGCCTCTGTACGATGAATGTGTCAAGTAAGGTTATGTCGAGTAATAACATAACCTAACTTTACCTCGGAATACGCTATTTGACACGTAAACGAATAAAGCAAAGTTAGAATATTTGTATAATCAACTGTGTTTTGTATAAAATTTTATACTATGGTATAATTTTATATTATTGAAATATTAATTTTGTAATTAAATGTTAATTCAATATTTTGGATTTTAGGCTCGCTATTTTCGAGAAGAAGATATAGATGGTACAGTATGAAATTCCTTATTTTGTTACTTGAGATTGTTATTTGTAAATGGAATGTATTTTTTTTTTTTTTTTTTTGTATAGAATTTAGAGAATGTTTTTATCTCTTTGCACGGAATGGCCAAATACGCACTCTGGATGAACTTACAATCATTATGAGATCGTTAGGATTAAGCCCGACTATTGCTGAATTAAATAAATATTTAAAGGATAAAGGTATGTACAAGTAAATGATTTATAACGTAAATGTTACACTCACAAATTCTCAATAGCAGGGAAAATGTCTTTTGCTGATTTCTTGGAAGTTATGCATTTACAAACCAGAGCTGAAGATCTGCCAAAGGAAGTGATAGATGCTTTCCAAGCTGCAGATAAATTTAGAACTGGTACTATACCTGCTAGACAATTAGCACACATGTTGCTCCATTGGGGTGAGCAATTAAGTAACAAAGAAGGTTGGTTTTCTTAATTAATCAAAATACATTCCAACAACTATTTTTAATTAATTCATTTGTCTCTGATTTTCAGTGGAGCAGATTTTTAGAGAAGCAAACGTATCTCCAAATGGACATGTGAAATATGAAGACTTTGTAAAAATAGCCTGTGCACCTGTACCTGATTATTATTGAGAGGCATGCCTTTTTATATCTTTGGAAGTTCTTTCTTGATATTTAAACATATTCAAACATTTGTTATTTATAGAATTTTTATACAGAGTATATCTGAAATTAATAAAAAAGCACATTGTCACAAAACAGAAAAAATTTATTTTCACAGCAGTTTATCTCCAGTAGACGAACGATATACATCTTATCTCTAAAGATAACTTATAATTACCAATGCTCGGTACCTAATCCATTCGATCTTATTCGAAACGAAGTTAGTCGAATCTCTCGTGCCCGGTTAACTCAATCTTTCAATCAGCGTCCCTCTCGAATCTAACCCTCTTTGGCGATGTTCGTGGTTGGTGGAGAGCCACAGAGGATAACGGTGGTGCTGACGATCGTTGTCAAGAAAAAAACGCAAAGTAGCGCTCGATCGCTGACCAATGCGACTTGTTTCCAATCTAATTCCATTCGTTCCCGACGATCCTGCTCCGCTAGTCGCTTTTCATTCCTCTCAATCGTCGCGTGCACTCTTCCTAGTACGCGCAACCACTGAGCTTCCAGGCTGCTCTCTTTCCCAAGATCTACGCCAAATTTCTTTCTAAGTTATAGAAATCAAGTTGCTCGAACTCCGTGTTGCTCACCTAAACTAGGGCTGCTGCTGTTACTTTCCTCTCTTCTGGTCACAAACTTCGGTGACGACTGCGACTGGCCTAACTCCGGTTTGCAGTGCAGTGGACAATTGTTTTTTCTTCTGGGCGGCTCGACTGGTTCCTAACGCAAATTATGTACAGTAGAGATTTCCATTTATCTGAACCTCTCGAACAATAAATAATTTATGTGAATACACGAGGATGACTGATTCTTTTTATTTGCTGAGATTTTTCTCTTATGCGATAAAAGTTTACATTTAAATCTGCTACATTTTTTATATTCGAGTTGTATTTTTTTATACTTTTCAAATTCATTAATAAAAGGATTCTCATTAATATGTGCAATTCAAGTATGACAATGAATTTTTAAAAATATTCCAAGAACGTGTGTTTTCAATAATAAAAATGAATCTCACCGATCTTTTCTCTTCCTGGAAATTAAGAAACACTATCCTGGCGAGCTTGTCCAAAACCAACGATCGAACGATGCCGGGCACTCTCGTACCTTGAACCCCACGATGATGAAGATTCAAGGTGACCACTGCTAATCCTGAAGCGAACGATACCAGGCATATGCTGACACCGTAATAAAGACCTGAAATAATGACAATAATGATAATCTGTGTCGATGTTGACTCAAATTAATTGACACTCCGAGTATTTCTGTGTAAATTAATTGTCAACTGAATTTAGCATTGCATACAGAGTTTTCGTTGCTTTTGCAACTGACTAAACGTAATTTCATATATTGGTATCGAAGGACTTTCAAAGAAGACGTCTGGAAATTCTCAATCAACGCAATTACGCCACTGTCGATATTGATATTATCAGTGATCAGCGGCTCAAATAATAGAAATTTTTGCGCAAATCCTATAGAGATAAATATAAAATAGTATGGAAATATGAAGCACTTTGATTTTAATTTCTATACTGTACTGGCATCTCTAATCTACTAAGTTTCAGTATTATTAAATTGAAGTGTTTACAACATTGTGATTAAACTATGGCTTGATTCTTACTGAGTTGACGATAATTAGAAATTAAACCAGTTTGCTCGTTTATCTATTTAACTTTGTTGCAGCTCGTTTTACCGTAGTTCACTTTTTTAATTTATTAATTGGGTCATTTCTTAAGCACTAACTTCTATAATCACGAAACTAAAAGTTAAGTTGGTAAATGTATATCATCATACTTTCTCTAACATTTTGTGGTTTCTTAATTTACAACTACGTTGAGAACTCTGTGAGAACTCTGTGAGAAGCAAAAAATATAAATATCTCTCTCGTCTGTTCATTTGTTACGTTTATTTCAAACAAAATGTGGCACTCATTCTTCTCCAGATGTAAAGAAAGTTTTCATTCTTTTAACACAACACTGCTGTTAGGGAAATTTCACATTTCAATGGAGATAAATAATGATCGTAAATCTCTTTTTATTGTCTCTTTCCCTTGTTTCGCTTTCCACGTAATTTGGTTGGAGAGCGTAAAGTGTCTTAAAACATTTTCTTGTAATTTAAAGTAAATTCAAGTATTATTTGCCACGTAAAATATTTAAAAAATAATTGTTCAAACGGCAGATCATCCTATTTGAGTGGAACAAATGAATGAAAATCTGTGAACAGTAAAACTCCAATTATTTCAAACTACGGATTTTTGTCATTATCTCGAGCAAAATTAAATTAGTATGCTCGACGACAGTGTCTCCATTTATCCGTTCAAGACGATTACCCTTAATGAAAAATACTCACTTATCAACGGTGTTTTCTCCGTGGGCGGCAGTGTCTCGCGAATAGTCATTAGGAAGACCGTCATAGAGAGAAGCGCCGAAATCCCGAGGGTGACTTTTTCCCCCGATTCAGACGGCACGTAGAATACCAACAGGGCTGAGCAAACGGAATACGCAGGTAAAAAGAAGGTTCAAGCCCCGCCAAATGGCATTTCTCGTCATAGAATATCGAACAGAAGGCATTTTTAAATGTCGTACGTGCGTCGAGCTTTTTCCACCGTGTCAAAGAAGAAACTAAAAAAGTGCCGAGGGAGATTTCTGTGTAAATTTTTTCCATCGAAAAACTCGGATCCTTTTGTCAATCGGTCATAATCGTGCTCGTTTCCTCTTGAAGATTCAAATACCTCTGTTGTATTGGAGTATAGATAAAAAAAAAAAGGAAAAAGGAATCGTGACTTGAAGTGCCAGGTCCTTCGTATGGTGACTTTACAACTGGAGAGTTTTAATGAAATTTCCAGAGTCGATAAGAACGCTTGACCTACTATCTTGTAAATAAGGACTAGGGTTTGCCCGAATAATATGTATCATCGCGATCATGCAAATTTTCTCATCTTCCTAAGGAAATTATCGGTATTATCAACTTGTTTAAATATATTGTTATTCTAAATATATTAAATAGCTACATTGACTGATAATATCCGTTTAAATGAATTTTTTCAAGGACAATTGGAATGATCTCTCGCGTAATAAAAAATCATGTAATTAATAACAACGCTAATAACTTTAATTTTGACAATCCCTTGCTAACAGTAGACGTGTTTCGATGCTTACCGACACTGTTGATCAGTATACACGGAAGGATCAAGTTGAAGACGTAAAATGTCGGTCGACGTCGCAGCCGTATCTCGTAGGTAATGTCTGGATACGGTTCCGGACAACAGGAGTAGTACTCGACGTTTCTTCTCGCTGAGAAATCGACCAGGTCGAATTCACCGTTCGCTTGGTAATTGCTCACGTCCCCCTGCTCGCTTTGCCTCTCCAGCTCCAGCTGCATGAGCACGTATTTGCGTTTTAGCGCTCTTCAACAACAATAGCATCGCAAGGGAAGATGCGTATTTCGCGCGAGCTCAAGAAACTGTATTTTACCGTTGGTGTATCTTGGCGGCGAGCAATTATCCCCCCGCCCCTCCTCCGAAGAGAGTGGGGGAGCATATAGATTCTGGAAGCTAGATTAAAGCGTTAAAGCGTCGGCTCGAATTAAATCCAACGGGATGGAACAGGGCTTTCGCGATTACATGTCAGTATATCTCGCGCAGACAATCGGTAGACAGGTACCGGATAAGGCAAAAACGAGCCCGATGTGAAAAGCATATTCGACGTGACGGCGAACGTTCTATCGCGAGGTGCAACTGCACATTCGCAAAAAAGGAATTTCCCTCTGGCGAAGGAAGGAGTCGAATTTTTTCGCGGTTTCCCCTTTGACGTTGTTCATCAGGCTTTTGAGGGGGGAAAGAATGGATTGTACGGAGAGTCAAGGGGTTTTAATAATTGAACTTCGTCGTTTCAACAGGTAAATTTGAACAAGTTTGGATAAGAAAAATTATCTGCGTCGGTTGCAGATAATGAGATTGAGATAGTGTTGTTGGACAATTCTTATTTGAGGGATGATTCAACTAAAACAGACTAATGAGCAATTTAAATGATTTTTTTTTTCGAATAGTAGGAGCGAGGTCTGGGGTAAGATCGTATCTGCGGCGTTTTAGGTAGCGACACGCAAAATGTATTCAATGTCGGTGGATAGGAAATGGGAAAACTCTGTGAAAGGACGGGATCGAGCGTCGAGCTGAGAAGCGGCTCGCATTGAATTCTTCTCGCATTTGGGATTAAGCTGCTTCGATTTGCACGAACCATTTTTGCGACCTGCCGAGCCGGCATTTTCGATTTGTCACTGTTAAGCGTCTCTGGACTTTCGAAAAGACCGAACCTATTTTGATCACGCCGGCAAATCCGTCAAATTTTCCAACGGTGCCTTTGTCCCTTCATTTCGATGCAAATGAGCAAGAAAGATATTTGAGCCTCGAAAAAAAAATTTATATTTTTGCAGTCGGATAAGTTCTTTTCTTCTTTAAATATGCGTATATTAATCCGATCATCCCAACGGGGTGTCCTTGTCCCTTCATTTCGATGCAAACGAGCAAGGAAGATGTTTGAGTCTCGGGGTACAAAATTTGTATTTTTGTAATTAGATAAATTTTGTAAAAAGTATGTGTCCAATCCAATTATCCCGACGGTGCCTTTGTTGCTTCGTTTCGATGCAAATGAGCAAGAAAAATATTCGAATCTCTGAAAAATTTGGATTTTTGTAATTAGATAAATTTTTTAAGATAAAAATATGTATTTTTGTGATCATTAAATATGGAAAAAAATATCTGATTGCTATTTTCTTCTTTTTTTACCTTTTTTATATTCCTTATTTATTTCTCCTATTCTTTTTATTTTTTCTTTTCCATACCTTCTTTTTCCTTTTCCTGCTTCTTTTTCTTTTTTCTTCTATTTTTTTTCGTAGTTCTATCAGCCTTTTTTCTCCTTTTCCTTTTTATTCCCTCTCCTTTCTACCCTACCTCATCTTTTTCTTTCCCTTTTCTTTTCTTCCTTCCACTTTTTAGCATTAGCTCTATATACAAGCTCGATTAACGTTTTTGCATTCACGAATTTTTAATTTATCTAGGTGTTTAGATAAGACGGGACACGCGCAAAGGAAAAGATCAAGCCGAATGGAAAATTAAATCTTTTCCCCCCAAAAAAAAGAAAAAAAAAAATTCCTGCAGATTGTTACAGTCGCGAGAAAAATTTTTAGAACGGAAACTGTTGGACACCAGTGTCAAGTGTCAAGGTTTCGGTCAAACTGATTGCCTGCACCACACAGCACGGATATTTTTATCGTCTAGCCTAGCGGACGGTCCTCCAGACGATATATCGCTTTCTCATCTGCATACCGTTCCGAGAGAGAAACTGCGTGAAATTGAGGGCAATACAGACTCGAGACCCATGCAGATCGCACACGTTGTCCAATTAGATCCTTGACCGGCGATTCCTTAAATATTCTGACTGCGTGCATTTACGCATAAAAGTGTTCCAAGAAAAAAGAAAAGATCCTGAATCACGGAACAAAGCGAGGTGATGATAAATTTACCGCCACGACACGGTGACGCGTGTTTAATCCTCACTGAAAAGAAAAAAGAAAAGAAAGAAAAAAGTGTGTAGAACACAGTCGGGCAATTTCAGAATCGATGAAAGAAGATTTGAATAAAATATACGGGGGCTGAACGTGTTGGTTTCTCGTGGGTGTCGGCACGCGCTCACAGCACCGCCGCCAGTCTCGTTCGGGTTAATTGCGTGGAAAACTGTATTCCACCTTCCATTGCCTGAATTTCACGGCCTCGAAATTGCCCGTTGCCTTTCCTCCGATATCCTCGTCGACGTTTTCGGCAGCCTTCGCCTAAAATTCCCTCGTTTCTTTCACGCTTCCGTGCAACTCAAAAGCCTAATATAGAGACGGCGCGGAGGGATTCGTCCGGGAAACGGACGGAAGAGAGAAATGAAAGGAGCCTAAAACTCGGAGGTTGATCTTACTTGGTATCCATCGTACGTCCAGGATGCCCATTTCAGGACGCAGCGTTGCTCGTCGAAAGGGAAGAACTCCACGTTGATGTCGCAGCTGCTGCGAAATATCCCGTGGCTCAGCCACACCACCTCGCCCGTGTGACTGACTATCACGTTGGTATTGATGACCGCCGAGCTGTACTGTGGATCGGCGCTACGAAACAAAAACCGAAGATATAGGCAGCGGACCAGATGGAAGAAATCCGCGCGCTTCTGCTGCAGCCAATCAATACCAAAACTTCTATTTTATAACACAACGCTCGACTGGTCACGGGGAATTGCACTAGCGGACGGAACTCCATTTGGTTAAATCTGTCGGCGGAGTAAACAATTGACGCGACTCTGCAATTCGTACGATAGGTATTCCTCGATTCTTCTTATTGTTCTGCTGGGTTTTTGTTTATGTAATGGCATTTCACGTTTGAATAAATGGAGCCAACGACAATAGGGCACACGTTGATTTTGATCTTTTAATTCTGTCGTGGGGTCATTGGATGTTTTACGTTTCAATCGCTCTTGACACTCAACGTTTTAAGAATATATCTTCAGGGGGGAGTAACATACGCGTACGATAATAATCTTTTCTTCAGAAATTTTCCAATGACAGAGGAATGATCTTTGTGTTTAAAAATATTCTTCTTTATTTCTTAATACATATACCATTCCTAAGATCGTCTTGCAATCAAATTTTCTGGTATTTTATTTCAAGGAAAATAGCCTTAGCGAGATTCCAATTTTTCAGCTCGGGATTTTCTCAGATTTAATACTATTTCAACAATTGCGGAAATGAACGGTATGACCTCGTACGACAATTTAAAGAAGAGACATCACTTACTTGTTGTACAAGATCGTATCTGGCCTCCAGACGCGATTGTAAGGAACGCGGATCACTCGAATTCCAGCGAATTCCGAGGTGTTCCATTTCAGATGATGGTCGGTCCAGACCTGAGTCACCCAACAGTTGGTTGTCAGTATCTGGTTCTTCTCGTCCTGCAAAAAAATTCCCTCGAAATGATCAGAAAATTATCGGAATCGCGAATCTGATTTATCATCGCATCGTGGGAAGAAAGAAAATAACCAAGAAGATTTGCTAACTAGCCAAGAAGACGTGGCAAATGAAAGATAACTCTCGTTAGATATACATAGCTAAGAGAGACAAATCTTTGAACGTTCCCATCGAACTTTTGCACGCCCTTCCAGCAATTTATCTTAGGTATTTCCGATTACCCAGCCTCGACTATCTCCCACGAGATTCTTCCTCAGGATTCAAAGTGTCTGCGGCATCGTCTCACTAAACGTGGAAAGACATAGATACATCGTAACGAATATAAATTGATACACAAGGGACGATGGAGAAAATTTGAAACATCGCGCAAATGGTGTTTACGTGATGTTAATGATTTGAACAAATTCTTCCTGCTAAAAAATTAAGGATAAAAGAAACTGCACGACTTGCACTAGTCTCCAGAAAATTGAAAGAAATTGAATTGCTTCATATAAATGTTCTTATAGCGATAACAAAAAAGAGTGACGATTTTGATCGTAAAGTCAGCTTCTGTGAAATTTCCGCGAAATATTTCGTGCGATGCAGACGAAAAGATAATAATCGTGTGTCGTTACTGATACGAGTACTGGAAAAAATATTTGATCAATTGTGCGAGCGACTGTGTTCCCCTGGGCTAAATGGCCGTGTATCGCCTGGATGCCGATACTTCTGCCGAAGTGCAAGTTAATACGGGTTTCAGAGCCCGACCTGAATTTCCTATTTTTCAGCATGTCGAAGGAACAAGCACGAATCGGCTGGCAATTCACCGCTTTGTACTCGTTTCCACGATTTCCAGATTACCTCGCGCTTTCACGCGGCTACGTAATATTTATTTTGCCGCCATCAACAGCACCGTACGAACCGTGGTTCCTTCCTCGGTGCTTTAACGCGTTCGAGAAGTGACTGAAAAATCTAGTCTAGGGAACATTGAGTTTCTTGAGAAATTGGAAAAATTGACCGCCCGGGAAAGAAGTCTTCTAGAACACTGTATCGTTTGAAAAATCACTTTCACACCGAGTTCCGAAAATCCATTTCGTCGAGAAGAGGGGATTTAATCTCTCGCCTTCTTTTTAATCGAAATTTTCTGCAAGTACGCTGGAAATATCGACGACTAAAATGTAAAACGTGTTTCCGTTTATATATTCTACGAAAAAGTCATTTAAATGACGATCGGTACTCACCACGTCGATTATGTGATGAAGAGAAAGGCCAAAGACGACTGCCAACGGTTGGGAGGAATTTTTAGCTGGTCGTACACCGGCGTCGTACCCATCGAGCAGATATTTCGTCAGTCTGTACTCGTGATCATCCCCAAAACCTGCAGAAACCAAGTATGCATGGAATCCGTCCAATATTCACGGGAATTAAATTTTATATGTCGTAACACACACTGCATTGCCCTCTCAATAATGGATTTTTTGTTTATCTCTTACTTGTTTTCGACTCGATGCATGGTATTAAACATCATCACGTTATTGGGAAAGCATAAACTATTATTTCAAGTTTGCCTTGTTTAATCTTATCTTGGAGACTCGTATAATACAAATAATAGACTTTAGAACAAAATTAGATAATAGACGAAAATAAAAAGAATTACAACCATTCTCTCAGTCCTTAACTATTTATTAAAGATAAATAGCTAGAGCGAAACGAGGCATGTTCTTTCTCTCAATTTAAATTCTCAATTAAGTCAGTTATGCGTGACAGGACATAAAAATTGCACATGTTCATATATTCATGGAAAATGGCGTGAATATATTGGTTCCTTCCTTCAATAAAAAATATGCGATCGTAAATATTTCATAGCTTTCATCGATCGAGGAAAGTCGAGTCGGATTGCACGATGACTATCGCATCATTTCACAAATGACGATCCATCTCGTCTTTAATCACAAATTTAATTCCTTTCTCTACATCAAAGATATCCATTATAGTGTTTCCGAACCGTAAGGTAGAAGCGTTCGTTTCATCGAGGTGCCTATTGTGTCTCGAAACGCGGGAAGCCTTCTCGTAGACCAGCTAAGGTAGCTAATCTACCGTTCATTTCATCTTTTCCCCGAAGCTCGCCAGGCGTTGCCTTCAAACTTCAATTAGATAAGAGATCTCTCGCCGAAGACAACGGTACTAGTCGGACAGAATCCGCTACAATAGTTGTCGGATTAATTAAAGTTAGTAGTTGCCAAGTAAAAAGAGCCTTAAAAAAAAAAAGAAACGTTAAAAACATCTTCCGTTCTAAAATCATCTGAAGATTTTCGAAATCTGTCAATCAGGGAACAATTTGTCACTTGGATTCCTAATTTTATGGGTATTAATTTTTCTGATTTGTAAATCTCCTATTTTATATACTTTCCTTTCTATTAGAAATAATTTATATTTGAAGAACAAAAATGACAAATAGATTACGGTTTTTTCTTTTGAACAAATTCATATTTGTCAAAATAAAATTTTAGTATGGAAAATCGTTTTGCATGCTAAATTTTATAGAAAGTACTGTACTTTGGATATTTTATGTAGTTTTTTATATTATATTATGTACACTTTTTGCACTTTTAGATCTTCTACGAATGCATAAAACTCATATCTTTCATTGAGGTCCCTTATCTTGAGGTTTCAAATAAGGTCAGTCAGTCCCATCAAAATAAAATTCCCTTTCCATTGGATCCTAGGATTAAATCCCAAGAGAAATTAATTAAACAACGTCAACCTTTAATTATATAATTATAAAAGTTTTTTGTTAACAAGCGACTCGACCAAGAGCGTAAAACAGTAGCACCCCCTTTCTCGTGCGTAAAAGTTTGCTCTTTAACATTTAGCTCTCCGCGTGAATTCTCGGTTCCAATCTGTGAACTCCTGGACAAGAGCAGCTGTTGGAGTCTTTGAGAGGTATAAGGTCGCGCGATTGACACACGGTTCAGGGAATTTTCTCCCCAACCCTCTTGATTCCGATCGTTAAACGAACGTCATACGTCGCGATATAATTTCTCCTTACATGGGAGCTTTTTTTTCTTCAGAGTAGTCCATGTGTGATCCATCTCACGAGCATTTCCAACGAATTATGATTATTTTTCGAGAAACATGGTCACCAGAGAAATCTAAATTTTTTCTAACTTTCTTCTCGAAGACTTTTCCCGGCTTTGCTTACTTTCAACAACCACCGTAAAAGGTACGAGCTCATTAAAGCCGAGTGAAAAGTAGAGGGGTTTAATTTTAAACCAAGTTTCGCCATAATTGAGGGGCTCGTAATGAAAATGACCTTTGACCATATTTATCCTTTTCTAAAATAGCAAAAAATTATTCCACATATTAATATTTTCTCAAGCAAATGTTCGTTGTATTATATAATTATTATATAATCTATATGGTTATAATTTTATCTAACTGAGGGCAAATCTGATTGAATTATGAATTTGTGGAAATCGTGATAGAGACTTTTAAGAAACCAATTAATTTCTATTGTGTAACGTTCAGTTTTTTTCTTTCTCCTGATCTCTCTTGCACAATAACATTAACTGACAATATTATTATAGATCACAGACACTTTAAAATCTTTCATTACAGTTTTCCATCAAATTCTACAATCAAGTAATTAAATATTCTCCGGCAAAATTTCACCAAATTCATCGCCATCGTAAAAGAGGTATTTGTCAATTCCTCTCGAGAAATTTCATTAATAATATTTGTTAGAACACGCCGGCCTTGGGTCTTCGTACATTTTCGCGAATATCGATAATTTCCGAGAGAAGTTGAGCGTATCGAGGCGTCGCGTCGCGTCGCGTCGGAGTGCTCTCGAACGCGCTTTTGAATGTTTAAAGACGACATTAGGAGTGGGAGGGCAAAAAGAACCGCGAAAATCCGCTTTTTCCTTCGGAACACGGGAAATTCTATTCAACGTCACGGCGGTGAATTCGCGCTTTCGGAACAATCGGCGCGCGAATTTTTCCAAGCCTGCAACATTCGACTCGCGTTTAGCACCCCTTTTTCCCTCGTTGCTCGACACAGCGTGGCTATTTCATTTCCTATGCCGTAACACGTTCGAAAAAATTAAAATTAAAAGATCTCTTCTTACCAGATTTTACCTCTGATTTATTTGCGCGTTTTTTTTAACTTCCCAATAGTCGTGACACGCGCATAACAGAAAACCGTGAGACTGTTACCGGGCTCGTATTTCGTATTTCGTTTTAATTTTATTTGACTACATGCTGGGATGTAATTGAGCGTATGTTTGACAAATGCTTCGAAACGTGCCACAGGAAGGAAAGCGTACCGTGGTGCATCACATTTTGAAACAAAGAACGTCGGAAGAGACGTCGTAAATAATGTCCTCTGCCTTTTGGAAGAGAGAAACGAAAAAATTTAATTAATTTCGAATATTCCAGAAAACGTTAGATCGTCCTTCTAACCGTGTCAATCAGCTGCGAATTAATTTGCGATGTCGCTGTTATGTTTCAAGATACACGTGTTCCAATATCCCAACTAATTAAACTAACGGCGCCACGTACGTACACCCACGCTCGTTAGTTCTTGTCGCTTGTTTCTCTAAAAAAAAAAGAAAAAAATTTTCATTTAACTCGGGAAGAGAGAGAAAAATAAATTTCGTCACGTCCGCTCAACTTTCGCGAAGATAATTGAGTCGCGGCGATACCTATGCCGATAGCAAAAGTTCGCCGGAAAGGTAAAGAAAATCGAACGCGCTCGCATTCGTATTTAAAGCAGTGGCTCGAAACGAGAGTGGCGCGGGGTGGAAGAAGAGCAAAGGGAATACCGAAAGAAGGTTTGCCGATAAAGCTGGACGCTCTAGGATTCAATTTGATAGCGATCGAGTGTCCGCGAATTACCGTGCCCCATCCAGGATGCGCCCTCGCAGGGAACTCGGAATCGGGCATCGATACACGATCGATGCTCGCCCAGGAAACGCGCGATACGGTCTTCCATCTCGCGCAGCGTGCAAGCCGACTCTTTCATACGCGCGACGAGGGCCCTCGAACGACTCTCCGGCTACGAAAATCGGGAAAATCCTTCGCACTTTTAACAACAAATAAAACGTCGATCAATGACGTCGGGGATCCTTCGATCCCGAAACGGCTGTAATTCCTATCGATATTCTCCTTGCGTTGGTTTTATTCTCCGTGCGGATATTTCGAATGTGGAAACGATTTCGATTATGTTACCTTGCACCATAGCGAGGAAACGACATAGGATAGCTGTAAAATTGACGGAATTTGAAACATTTTTCATTTGAAAATTAAAAGTACGATTCCTGTTAGAGTTGTACGACAGAAACTGCTCTTTTTTGTCTTTTTTTTTTTATATTCTAATTTATATTCTTTTTCTTACAACGAAATCGAATATATGTAATTCTCAAAGACTGTGACACTAGTTTATTAA
This sequence comes from Melipona bicolor, assembly GCA_030673865.1. NCBI lineage: Eukaryota > Metazoa > Arthropoda > Insecta > Hymenoptera > Apidae > Melipona > Melipona bicolor. Next base: position 3,952,134 of record JAHYIQ010000017.1, read on the forward strand.
GAAGGAAACGTTTTTTGATTAAAATGGCGAGGAAAATCAAATAAAACGATATTGTAATATCGTGTGTAATATCGTGTGTAATATATCCTATGTTTTTATGAATTTTTATGAAAATTTCAAAATTTATGAATTTTTTTTAAAATGACTTTGATGACAGTAGGTTGATATTTAATAATGTATGCTGTAAAAAAATTCGACGCAGTTTTCAAAAATTATGAAACTATTTTGTCAAAAAGGAGATATTTTCCAATTAAAATGTCAGAGAAGAGCAAAACGATATTTAAAAGATTGTTCGTTCAGAGATGAAACAGCTACTTCAGTGATACATTTACATTCAAGAACATTAAAACTTCAATCGTTCGAAGTGGGATAATTAACCCAAATCATAAAGGAAACGATTAGTTGATTGGAATATCGTATTCATGCGAGATTGCAATCGGGCACACATACAGGAAAGTAGTTGGATTTATTTGCAAAAATTGTAATGATATAATAAATTGCAATTATACTTATTGCTAGTTTTCCACGTCTCTTAAGCTATATAAATTGCATTGAAGTAATTCAAGATGATTTAAATGAAAAATTCCAAGAAGCCTGTTCAATACTCTGAACTGCATTTGAATTGCAAAATTGTTTATATTACACATGGAATAACAACAAACTTATATATAGTGTAGCACACATGTGATGAATGTTAAAATTGATCAAAAAAATTTATCGAAATTGCAACGAATATATGCAAGAAAGAAAATCAATCCTAATTAGGAAACTGTGGATTTCAATTTGAAACTACAAAAATGCACAGAAGTAGAATACTAACTATAATTTTTAATTGGCCAAACTCTAACTATTCATAAGAATCCCCAATCTATCAATGAGATTCCACGATCCCAGGTAAAATAATTCTCAAAAGTTGTCGCATAATTTCCCAAAGATTTCTCATCTTTATTTCATATTCTCGTCAGTATGCTAATATAATCCTGATACGTATATATGCTACATCTTAAAATACGAAGACGCGGAGAATCTTCTCTCGACGAAGGCCCGTTTTATTTCCCCGTTACCAAAAATTCATCGCAACTTCTCCGCAAGAAGGAAACGAGAAACTGAGAAAGTGAAAACTTTCGGCGAAACCGAATTGCCGAGCAATTAAGCTGATCTTGATACTTGTCTTCGTTTCCGATCGCACTTCGGCTGTAACTAGTATAAGTGGCGTGGCGAACAAACAGATCGATCTGCTTGGCGAGCAGGTTACGAGCGAGTCGGTAAATTTCCGGCGACAACTGGGTATGCAAATCTCCGACGATGTTCCGATCACGAATTAGCGACCGATAGAGCCCGAAAACGGCGTCTGCAAACGTTTGTACGGGGACGGGTACCGTAAGCGTTTGGCAACAAAGTTCAGGCTGGCATCGCCGGACGCTTAAAGACTGCCGGACAACTCGACTAAGTTTACACACCGGCGTTCGAACGCAAACACCTCCGCGATTCCCGTAAGTGCACTCCCCTTCCTGATTTTTCTCTGTCCGTTTAATGGCTCGTCATCGTCCCGTGGCCCAACACGTACACACGTATGCAAATCGTAACTTCGTTTGGCCGCTCTCTTCGACTCGCTCCGTGCGGTTTCGCACGGATAAAAATTATGTTAACCCGCCGGCAGATTTGCATCGCACACACAAGGGAGTTTGCATCCTCCTCTTTTGGCGACGTGCCTTAATCCGACGACTTGGTTTCTACCATAATGTCAAGAATAATTGGTCGTACTCTCGCCGAGAACAGCTCGTAACACTCAGATAACGGGGTAGAGCCACTCGTGGCATTAAACGTTACCATCGCCGACGATAATTCTTCGATAGCTGAACGCGAGGCAACCGTAAGGTAGAAAAGAAGCTCTCGAGCTATCTGTGATCTACACGGAGATTCCAGAGCCATTTGTTGTTTGCACCCTGACGAGAAAATGCTTTGCTCGTCACGCGCGATACCGCTGACAAACCAAACATTTCCAACTATCCCGAGTACCAAGGAAACACGTCGTGTTCTCCTCCACCCCCCAAGTTTCCTTATCTCGAAGAAAAATCCGCACAGCAAATGGAATACTTTTCGGTGTCTCAAAGTTTTGCCCAGCTGTGAAACATTCGCCAACTTGGGTCTATTTGATGAAATAAAATATTCGCGACAGAGAAAAAAAACTTTGGAAAACTGTGATCGACACAGACGAGATGACGCGCGATCGAGAATCGATGGAGTGGAACTCGGGCGACGATAAATATATATTTCGGCGTGTTCTTGTTCTGAGACGAAAGGCGAAAACTCGTTTACGGATCAATCGGCGCTTGGAAAATCTCTACCGGGGAAATCTTGCAGGGCAAGGCAATTCAGTTATCGGACAGACGGAAGAAATTGGCCTTAATCACGGGACCGGCGTTCTTAATCGGTATTTTCCTTTCGACGTTAGGCCACGCACCGAGATTGAATTCCATATGCAAACGAGATTGTGGAATTATTCCCTCTCGGATCTATTTGTTCTTAATTGGAGGACTCGATCTTTTCTCATCGTACGCAACGATACTCTAAACTTACTAATAGAAAATTCACACGCTGGATCAACATCTTTTTCAATTCCGTGATAAGTCAATTTTCTTCAGTCTTGTTTAAAACTTGGAAAAAAGATTCAACAAAATACGTACAAAGTAACATTTAATTCAGTTATTTAAAACTGGAAGGAAAACTCGATAAAAATCAGAGATATCTACATAAAGTTTTTGTAATTGATTCCTCTCTTTTAAAAACATTTGAGTAAAATATTTACCTAAATACTGAATATTCGTAAAACTCTGGAAGAGAACAAGCAACGTAGACTGAACATAGACGGGAAGGGAGAAAAGAGAAACGACTCACCGTTCCCGAAAATGATGGCCAGAACTCCGTAATGAAGGAACAGGACCAAAGGCGACATGGAATTGATAGACCACTTAAACGCGAGACCGCCTGTCCTCGACTGATGTCCGATGCTTTTCAACCACCGTGCAATTTCGACCCTGAATCCCGCGCTACCCCTACCACCGCCACGTCCATTCCCGAGGAAATTCGCGCAGGCGTTTCAAACAATGCAGACATGAATGTTAAACAAACTGGCTGCTTGTACAAGGTTGGAACCGTGCTGGTCTCCCGTGCGTTCGCACTCGAACCTCCCAAACTTCCGTCGATTATATATTTCGTTCGATTAGCAGACCGCAATTAACCGCGATGATGAAATTAAACGGGACATTCGTTGGTCCAAATTACACACCATTCTCTACCAGCTCGTTATTCACGACCAATTTGGCCTCGATATCAATCCTGTCGTATTATCGCAAGAATTAGAACAAAATCGGAATTAACCCTGTTGCGTTTTTTGGAATGTCAATTTCCCGACTGTGCGTTTTTAACGAATACTTTCATTCTCGAAAATTAAATTTCCGTTGCGTGTGAAATCTCGTCCCTCGATATGTATTTCCTTAATGAGGAAATGTAGGCGAAATGAAATCAATGTTCTGTCATTCGAATGTGGAACCTTTCAAAAAGTAAAAAAAATGATTGTTAGACTAAACTGCCGTGTTAAAATTTTTGTTAAGATATTCGAAATTATTTTGTCGGAAAAGATTTTGAAATATAAAAATTCGAGAATTACAACATACTTTCCTCTTGCATTTCAATATTCTATCGATGGTAGTTTGAAAGAAAAATATGTCGTTGAAATTTCGCAACATAAAACGGAACGTGTCCATGCTCTTTTGTTATCCATTGATTCTCGCATGTCAGTTCGGCACGCTTTCCAAATTGACAGGTAAACCTTCAGTATCGCTTCAGAATATATCGTGTTTTAATCTGTGAATTTTGTCATTCCATAAAATCCGATCGACGATATCGTGGAAAATTGTTTGTCACATTTTTCAAACTGTCTTTCATAGGCGCGAGTTCGACGCGATGACAATGTGCATCTTCAAAATGTCTGAAAGATGGATATAAAGAAAAGTCAATGCTTAAAGTATGACGGAGATGTAACAGTTGATAGCAAACACTGTCCTAAATGTTCAACCTCGCTCAATTTTCTCAAAATGTCGAGCTCTGTCGGAAGCAAGGCTAAACAAGAATTGACCAAGGTTCCCGGAAAACCGATGGAAACCAATTATGTAACGCAAATTGTGTCCAGTGGAATTCGACCAGACAACGTTTACGAGGTTTAAATGTCATTCGTAAATTAGAATTTTTAAATTAACTAAAATTAAATTAAACCAACGACGCATTTATCAATGTGGTATTATAGACGAAAATATTGTTGGGACCAGAAGTAGACTTGTCTTCAATTAAAATAACAGTAAAAGGAAATAATCTTCGCGTAAACATGTCGAAGCCTTTAGAGGAACAATTCGCGAAACAGTTACCAGACATCAGCGAGAGATCAGTTTTTGGCAATTTGATCAAAAGAATGATGAAACATTGCGAGAATTTATTAATACCGGAAGGTATCGATAACGCGAAGGTTCGAGCCATTGTGGACAATGTAAACAGGATGCTCGTGCTCACAGCTCCTGCAATAAAATCTAGCAAAACAAAAAAATAAATTGGGAAAAGTTGAGGAGCATGTTTAGATAATTTACCTTTTTCTTGATGAAGCTATGAGCAATCGAAGTGACAAATTCGACAAGATAAAAGACGAGCGTTCGATGTTGATATTTCTCTGTTAACTTCGTGTAACTAACCAGTGAAAATGATTTAGGTCAAATTTTCGTAACTTCTTACATACGTTAGATGATTATGGATAAACTACCGCATCATTGTCGAGAAAACTCAGTCACCTTAAAGCAAAATGATTATATGAACTTTGAGATGATGACAATGAATGGGCATAAGATGAGCTTTAATTTCGTAAAGATTCCGAACTTTTACGTTCTTGATGATAAAGAATATTACGCTGTATGCCTGTTTTAAATGGTTCAAACGATGTACTTGTTAATGTGTCATTACCTACTTACAGGCAGAAATGAAGATAGAAGGATTAAAAGTAGGAACAGCTACACTAACGCTTGAAAATATATTGAACATAAAATTGCATAGTTCAGAAGAAATATCGAATGTTAGAAATATAAACTTTTTAATACCGCCTGAAGCAGATGCGAAAGAAGTATCGATTGAAATAGTTAATGACACGATTCTTATGCGCGCTCCTGTTAGAAAGAAACATATATAGTATTACGTGTACTTGTATATCATGTATATATAATATATTGTTTATATATCTTTACCTAAAGAAATAAAAGAGCATCAAAGATAGGAGATATGTGTGAAGTTGCATCAATTACAAAATTCATCTTTTTGTAGTTGTCTTCCCATATTTTATTTGAAACAAAATTCATGGGTCAACAGCAAGCGTTGATAAAAATTTATTACTTCTTAGGTTTTGTCGCAGTTTTTTCAGTTTGCTTTACAGACTTCAGGGTTTTCGATTCAGTAAGAGTTGTTGCTGCCTTCTGATGCTCCGTTTTTTGCAGTTTCGCGTCCTTCGCGTTCTTCGCCTTCGAGATTTGTTCCCTGCGTCTATTCACGAGTAACAAGGTCTTCATACAAGGTGCATTCTTTGGCAGTTTCACCTGCAATATGCAATATTTTCGTCAAAACCTAAATACGTTAAACGAGTATTATTCAGTATTGAAAAGTAAACTTACTCCGCGTTCGTCCGCTAGACTGCGCTCCTTTGCTTGCATACGTGTTCTTAACTTCAAAATTTCTGTACGTTTCAAAACAGCTGCATATGGATTGAGACGTAACAAAGCACGCGTGTTAGTCAGTGGATTCAATTTCTTGACTCGGCGGATCACCTTTTTCCTGGGAATTCAAAATTTATTTTTAACAAATACATCACAAATGGTGTGACAGTGAAAAATTTATAAAGATTATTCATCAGATATGGTTAATAATTGTATCACTTTCGATCAAAAACACGGACCATGGAATTTCATCACGAATAAGATAAACAATAGATCGTTGAAAGTATATAATATAGTATAAATCTACATACTTTGGTGCTCTCAGAACTTTACGAATTTCTTCAGATTTCAAAAGTCTCGATAAATCCGTGTTCGCCATTTTCGGATAAGGTAAGTTGTAGTCGGCCTTAAGCTGCGATTCCTTGCGCCAGGTTCCGTAAAGAGCATCTAATTTTTCGAAAGCCGATTTTGTCCAGATTACGAAACGCCCAACGTGACCACCAGGTGCTAATTTAAGCAGATTCATTTTGTCAATATTCATAAGATCGACACCAGGAATGTTACGGAATGCTTTACGAATGCCCTGAAACATGGTATGTTAAAAATCAACATTAACATCTTAAATTTGAAAAAATAACTGACAATTGTTTACTCATATACCTGATCTTGGCCATATACGATCAGAGGTCCGCGACGTTGAATGCGTCTACGATTACGCATTTTACCTTTGCCAGCACGAAAACGTTGTGACTTGTAAACCTATTAAAAAAATGTGTATTATTTTCTCGTAAATCAATAGATTTCAATTTAATCTGTTTGGTTAAAAGTACCCCATTCTAGCAATTAATTCAGCTAGTCTAGAACGCCGAATAACCATATTTATCTAGCACCTGATAGGAACATCAAAATTAAAATAGTTTTAACGAAGATGTGGACATTTTGCGGTGCACATATATACAATACAATTTCCAAAGGTATACCTACTTTTTGAATATCATTCCATGCCTTGATACGTCTCAAAAAGATTACAGCTTGTTTGGTTTTGTTATATTCTTGAATATTATCTGACACTACCAATGGAAATTCTGGAACTTCCTGAATCATGTGACCTATAATATAAAAAACGAATACTATAAATATTGTCCCATTCAGACAAATACGTACAATAGACCATTTATATAAATCAGAGAAACAACAAATCTGATATAATCAACGTCAATTCAGCAACACGGACCATAATGGTTCATCATTAAATAATTGCAAAGATATTACTTTTTTTTTTACCCTAGAAAATACTATTTACCTTTGGACTGCACAAGGGCTGGAACACCAGATGCAGCAATAGCAGAAACCAGAGCGTATCTTTTCTGGTTGACATTAACTCGACGATGCCAGCGTCTCCAAGGCTTTGTTGGTGCAAACATGCGTCCACCTCTGCACATATTTCCAAATGCACCTTGGCCAGAGCGGTGTGTACCACCTCCACGTACACGAGGTATACGTGCTACAGCACGTCCAGTACCCCATGACTCAGCGGAGGTTTGGTGACCTAACAAAATAAATCTACATTTAATAAGTGGATATTAGTTCTTTAAAAGATAAGAAAAAAATTAACACGAAACAGTATACACTAACCGGCTTCCTTGGATACGCAATATGGTTGTCGGCTGTTTTTACGAATTTGATCATGTACAAAACTGACCAAGTCGGGGCGAATCGGTGCCCTAAAAATAGCGGGCAGAGAAACTGTTTCGCCTGACGATTCATTTTTATCCTTGTATATAGTAATTAATGGTCGCGCCGTTGATAACTGTAAAATACAAAAAAAGAAATTAGAAAATAAAATATAAATCTATTTATAATCTATTTATAATTGTCAATGAGATTAAAAAAAAATCATAAAAGAAAGCAAAGTAAAATTTCAAGTTGTAACGGAACTATAAACGACTTCCATTGATATCACACATGGCGGACTTCAAAATGGAAATCACGATATTTAATGTGGACATATCTGTATGCAATGAAACTACTTGATTGATGCTTAATAGAAAATTGCAAAAGAAAATATATAACTATCGTAAGATAAATTATATTTAGACATATATTAAAATCAAGCTTCGTTTTACTTTGTATACTACAAATCATCACACGTGGTCAACTGTGCCGTGTGTACAATCCCAAGTTTGGGAAGAAATTTTTGGGAATTACTAGAAACTATAGCAATGAAATGATATAAAATAGTAATTCTTCAATAAATTTCAATGAAATACACGTTTCTTACCATCTCGTAGTCTTTTCTTCACGTATCAGACATTAACGAACCAGCCAGTTTGTACACCTTAACTGGCTGCAAAGGAAGAAGAACGAAAGAGGAAATTGCATTCTAAATGTTGCGCATGCTCAGAGCTGAACGATCTTTAGGTCCCATTTACAACTACATATATTGTCATATTTTCATTTTCTATCTATAAATAATAAATTTAATATGCTGAAATAATAAAAAGTTTACTTCATTAATTATGCTTTCATTTAATGACCTGTTTTACTTAATTAAATTAAATTTTATTATTTGTGTTTTCATGGTCATTTGTTAATTCAGTTCGATAGAAAATGTTGAATCCTGATTGGTTAAAGATGCATTTCTAAATGAAACTTCTTTAGTTGGAAATACGTCATACGAAATTTAAATTTCTTTGGATAATTAAAGTTTAATATTGACGTGTAGAAGTATTTACTTCAAGTAAGTTTAATTCAAGTTTTTTAATGGCAGGAGAAGTTATAGTTGATGCGCTACCATATATTGACCAAGGATATGATGAACCTGGAGTTAGAGAAGCAGTAAGTAACAGTTTTTTGTTACGTGTAACAATCCAATATACATATAAATTGATTTTTAGGTTATATTGTTTATACCTTCATATCAAGTAATTCGACAATTAAATATTTCAGGCTTTGGCCATGGTTGAAGAAGAAACCCGACGTTATAGACCTACAAAAAATTATTTGGAGCACTTGCCACCGTTACATATTACTGCTTTTGAAACAGAGGTGATGAAACATGAGTTTGAGCGAATGCAAAATCGTTTACCAATGGAAGTGCTTAGTATGAAACGCTACGAGTTACCTCCACCTCCACCAGGTAAAATGAACGATCTTGCAGCATGGAGTGAAAGCGTAAAAAATAGCAGTGCACAATTGGAACATCAGGCTACTAGGTAAATAATACCATTATTATTTTAATTTTTCGAATATTTTTTCTTATTATTCAGATAATTATGAAAGTGAGAATGCGATATTAATTGACGTGTTATTGCAATATATAATGATGCAGAATCTGTAATCTTGAGTTAATGATGGAATATGGTTGCGAAGCATGGAAGTCTTATTTAGAAATATTGGTGCAACTAGTGAGTCAAGCCCAAAAACAGCTACAAGCATTAAGGAAAAAAATTCAGGAGGTCAATTGGCAAAGAAAATCTATGCAAACTCAAGGAGGGGAGAAATTACGGGCGTTAGAGGCGCAGTGGGTAGGACTCGTGTCGAAGAATTACGAGATTGAACAAGCATGTGTTCATTTGGAAGAGGAAATACAAAAGTCTATGATGAACAAGGGAGAGGGTGTAGAAATTAATGACGTACCAGGAGAGGAGGAACCTGACGTTCCAGAGAAAAGTGCAACAGAGGTTATGGCGACAGAAATGGATCAACAAGAACAAGAAAATCAAGAACCTTAAAAAATGTATAAAATTGTGAATAATCATATTTTGTATTATTATAGTCATTATAATATATTACTTATATTTACAAATCGTCAACGAATTATTGATCCTATCCTTCGGTTCGTTATTTTTGAAATAGGTTATATTACATAAAAGTATACATAACGCGTTGTGGAGTGGAAGTGTTCCCTTTTTAAAAATTATTTTCTACATAAAAACACTAACATACACCAAAAACTGAATTTGAGCAATGTATAAGTACAGTAAAAGATAATTTATTAAAAATTAGTTGTTAGTATTTCGTTGTTAGTGTTGAAATATCACTGAAGTGTAAAAGAGGTTAAAATATCACTAAAGTTGTAAAAGAGGTTAGTATTTTAACATGACGTAAGACACAGTTAAAATATTCCAGATATTAAAGAGATCGATATGAAATTCCAAATTTGAATTATACTTTATTTTATAATTTTACAGATAATTGATAGAATGCCGCATAGTGTGTCATGGTTTCGATATATTTCCTTTCTAACATTGTCATTTCTTTCCGCGGCATGCGGTTCACAAGTTGTGCATGAAATATACAGACCGCTCGACGATTTGGATGACTTGATAGAAGAGGCATTTCAAAATCGACTGTCAGAACTACAAAATCAAAAGTAATTGTATAGTTGAGGACTTAAAATAAATTAATTTTATGAAGCAACTATTCTCAGCTTTTCAGTGATTCATCTTTCAACGTGGGACAAGGAGATAAATCAGTAAGGGGAAAATAATCAAAAACTGGATTGGCAACTTAATGTTGCGTTCAAATTCATAATCGCAATACAAGATTTTAATAAAGCACAATTTATTTCATCATAGTTTACACATATCACGCTTTTCTTTAATGCTTGAAATGTACATATTTACAAGATGAATATCATCGTCTATAAATGACATATAGTATCATGTAACAATTATTTATAATTCACAGTATACTTGGAGGACTTTCTTAAATAGTTTGCTTACATTGACGTATCAGTAGAGCATTTCTGTGTAAGCCTGGCTTGTAATTCGTTAGGATAGCTACTAACTCGTATCTTTTTTTTTTCTTTTTTTTACTTTATATAATTACAAAAGCGAATAATCAAGCATTATTCTTGGTGCAACTATTCGTGTAGAAAAATACGTAAATTTTATTTCCGATTTCGATCGTTTTGTGACAACAGCAGGAGTTGTCAAAAACATTTCGTGGAGCTCGTACCGATCGATCTCGATTAATCGCTAAATTGTCATAACGATGTCTCGCTGGCGCCAGAACTCTGCGATTGTAGTGGTAAGCTTGTTTTATATCCTGTCGACTCCTCCTCTAGCAATGCTATCCGTTGTTTTAGAGATTTTACCTATAAATCAATCATACGTGTAAAAAAAGAAAAAAAAAAAAAACAAAAAATGGAAGATTGTAACTAGTTACAACCACTAAATTTCGATAAAGATGATAAAATGCAACTGCGCAGAATCAGCTTGGTATTGAAAGTACAAGATGGCGACAGTCATATTGCAGAAGCGGCAGCGTGTGGTGTACTGTAAAAATGTCGACCTCACCACAATTTAATGTAAGGAGGAAGATACGGAGATTTTTACATAAAATGCCTGGGAAAGCGCTGGGAGAATTCCGATTTTTACCCATATTGTTTGTTATGGGCGGTCTATTAGAATTCCTTATGATAAACTGGCATGTCGGAGAGGTTAACTTTTACAAAACGTATAAAAAAAGAAGAATAGAAGAAGCAGTCGAAAAAAGACTGATGGAAATGAATAGAGAAAATAATGCACAAATAAATGCGTAAATATATCGTTGCAAATAATTAATAGCAAATTAACGAACAAAGATGGTACTTATAAGTGCTTGCGATAGCAAAGTTTCTAAATACAACGTTGTAACGTCAATGTTTCTTTTTCACAGCTCTTAGTAATGCTTTATACTTTTATGAAGACTGATGTAATTTATGAAGATGCGAAAGGTGTAATTTATGCGAAAGACATGTACAAAGTGTAATAAATTATTTCACAAATGTATGAACACAAATATCTAGCAGTTCTTCTTAATTTCCTTCATATCGCACATCACATTTATGCTTGTTCATACCTGAGCAGCATGTCTTTCCACCATGCCCAACATTTGCTGTTCCAATTTTTTCAATCTGGATTGATACTTTTTCTTAGACTTCTCTAAAGTTTGTACCAGCGCTCTAGAAACAAAGTCGAAACATAAGATTATTCAGTCTTCCATGAATCTAAATCTTTATTCGTAACTTAATTACCCATTGGCTCTCTTCAAATCGTTGACAAGCTCGGCTGACTGTTGATGTCTTAGTTCAGAATTTTTGTTAACTTTGTCTAAAGTGGATACTAATTCTTGTAGACGTTCCTTTAGCCTAGCCTCTCGACCTAAAGCCTCTATTAACTCAGATTCCATGCCCTCGCTTTCGTTATCGCTTAAACCCCGGTCCTACGCATAACGTATGTATATATATATATCATTAACTCTCTCAGGAGAGATTTTCATTTCAATTGGCTATTGTGTTTTTACTTTATTTGTAGCCATAGCCAGCATGGCTTCCGTATCGCCGAGTTGCCCCTGAAGATGCTCAATAGCAGCGTGCTGAGCAGCGATTTGCGTATCACGTGCGTTTAATTTCAACTCTATGGTAGCCCGTTCCTTTTCCAACAGGAAAACCCGTGCCCGCAGCTCTGCCTTGTCCTCTCTCATAGCCATCAATTCCTACGCGATCGTTAAACTGACTACATTTGTTCTTGGAACATGCGAGAATTCAAAGTTAATCATCGCCACGGACGAACCTGCATAAGTACAGCTGTCTCTAAATCTAATTTCCGAGCTTCGGCGAGGGAAATGGTGTTCTTCGAATTTAATGGCTCGACGTGAACGCTTTCTAACTCTACTACAGTCGACCTGACCATGGCTCGTTCTCCTTTCAATCTACTGATGTGTCTCCTGAGTCGTTGTTCGTCTTCCACACACCAAGCCACCTCAGACCTGAAGATGCCAGATCGTTAAAAAAAAAAAAATTACAAGTTTATCGACGTTTGGCAGTGTACTCACTCGTCTGACAAAACTATACTATCTTCCCACGGCGCGTTTAGAGTGTTCATACACTCGTTCTCCAATTTATTCAACACGTGATAGGCTACGTGTTCAGCTGCTCTTCTGTTATCGATCGTGATGCTGTTTCTCTCTGTTGACAGAGCGATCTCGCTTTCCAATAACGCTACCAGGACGTCGTAAGCCTCTATTGCACGATCACTGTAGGAAAGCGCTAACCGTAACGCGGTTGCATTCGACTCGTACTTTCCAACCAGAAGACTTAATCTAAAATGGACAGACACTCATACGTATTTTTTCATACACTTGTACAGAAGATGCAAGCAATACAGCGAATTCAAAAATCTAAAATATGAAAATACCTATCACATTGCGCCTTACTCTCGTGCAAAGTCAACGCAAGAACAGCGTTGTTTGCTCGCGCATGTTCCAGCCTACTGTTCAACCTTTCCGTCTCCACCTCGAATTGTTTCTCGGATCCATTTAGTTCTTGAAGATTCGAGTGCTCCAAAAGATCTGAGACCAGATGCTCAGCTACCATCGTAGAGCATACCTGTTTAAATAACCAATGAATAACCATTAGATGGAAATGGGCATACGTATTACGTAAAAGATATAACTTTTGTCTTTGCAGTTTTCATAAAGTTTCTTCTCGAATACCATAGAGTCAATGCCATAATGATTTTGCCATTTCTAAAAATGGCTTCTGCCAATTTTTATTATTTTAAAATTTCGATCGACCAATCCTTTTCTTGGTGGCTCTTGATCCTTTACCATTTCTCCCACGATACTAGTAGCTCTAATGTTCCAGTATTTAGAAACGGGATTATATTCGATTGTTCTGAACGAACGTATTCACCAGAGAACAGATTTTGCTCGGAGGGAGTAGAAAGCATGAACAACGAGCGACGATAACGTACCCCCAGGTTGGTAATATCGGGTCCTGTGATGTGCCTCTCGTCGGTCCTCCTGAGTCTTACCCTCTCGGCTATTTTAAGAACCGGAGCTTCCTCCCTCGTTACGTTCTTTGTCGGCGGTGTCTGCAGGGGTGGCAAGAGTGGCGAGCAAGGTGCACTCAAAGGTTCCGGCGAACTGGTGTTGCCTCTTGTCTGCGGAAATCAAAGGAGCACGGGGAAAACATTACAGTCAGAAGGGTTGATAAATATTTTTGTGAAAGTGTTGGCTGATCAAAGGCTGGCCAAAGCACCCGGGGTAACGGTGCAAAAAATTCGTTCGACATTCAACGGTTCGTTCCAAATAGGGGGGAGAGGAGAGAGTGCATTTCGGGTGCGTCAGAGATGAAAAGAACGATCTCCTTTTCACGAGCGGACGGCTCGAACTGCTCGATTCTTTTTTTTGTTTTTTGCGAAACTATATCGCCACGTAACGTGGTTTCTTTACACCGTGGAGTGTATCGTGACCGTATCGAGGGTGCGTGTACCGCGAAACACGTCACAACACGAGGTCAAAATGTGCTACCCACTCGTACTTCTCTACGAGGTGACTCGCTGCCAGCCTGTTGCCTCTGATTGCCAGCCTGACTCTTGAAATTCACCAGTTGAGCCTGCAAGCTTGCGATCTCCGCTCGGAGGGCTGTGACCTCTTCCTGCAGCGCTGCCATGGCCACGCTTTGGCACGAGGCCGCCTGCTGCGTCGGCTCCGGTGTCGGTAACGCCGCCGGACTGTCTAACTGCTCTCTCCCATTCTGTCGATGAGAACAATTACTTGCGATCGCCCGTCTACGAACGATTACGAAGGATTCGTCGAAGTAAAGAAACTTCCTCGACTTTGTATCATAAGTTTCTCTGCTACAAAGCGTTTTGTTCGTAATCGTTTCATCAGATGTACCTCGGCAGTGCGTGGCTCGATGTCCTCGCAGCAGCTGGAATCCGCATCGCCCAGTGTACGATCTCCGTCACCCTGAATGTCACCTCCACCTTCGCTCTCTTCGACCGGGTTCGTGATCGATCCTTCCGCGTCTCTGCTTGTCTCTATTTCTAAATACATCGAAGCATGAAGAAGTACGAAGAGAACTACGCGACTTCGACTCGAGTGTCCAAGACATTGCACGACGTGTTCTCTTTAAAATTAAAATTTTCTATTTTACTTTCAGTTTAATATAATGTCGATCAATCCTACATCAAAATCAGTCTCCCAACATTTTTGCAACATTTATTCTTTAGACTGACGTCCATCAACCGAGACAGGATCATAGCACCTCTTTCTCAAGTTTGCTCAAAACTCTCTTTAATACACATAATAAAATAGATGTACATTATGGCATAGATACAAAAACGGAGACTTTAGTTTCCAAAAATAATAAAAGATCTATTCGCGAGAGATCACGGTGGGGGAGACGGAGCTTTGCAAGAGGGTTCGCAGCGGGGGAACGCGTTGAAACATCAAACAACCTCGATCCATAAATCTCTCAGTCGGAAGGGGGCAGAGGTGCCGGGGGGCGCGCATGGTGCCCAGATTTACGGAATCGGTCCTCTCTCTTACCGGACTCATCCTCCTCGGCAATTACAGTAGCCCGATTCCTCTCGATCTGCCTGCTGAGCTCGGCGATCACGGAATGCAACTCGGTCAGCCTCTCCTCGTGTATCGCAGCTTCCTGCTCTGCTCTCTGTTCCGCTCGTGCGGCTTGCACCTCCGCGCGGACCAGAGCCGCCTCGGTCGCCTCCCTGGCTCGTGTCGCCGCCAACAGCCTTGAATTCAGCTCCGCGACCTCGGACCGCAGCGATGATAGCGCGGCCGCGTGCAGCTGTAACAGAGTCCGGCGATCCTTCGATCAATCTATCCATCGTTCACCCGATTTTGTTCGAAGGGAAAGTTTGTTCGAGGGCGTGTTGGAAACGGAGCTCTCGCGTTTGAAAAAGAAGACCTTCAGGTGCAACGCTAATGCAACGAAAATTAGCGATTGGTTGATTTGGGTCACGTGATTCGTGAGGGGGCGTGGAGTAGACCTCGAGTAAGAGTGGCGTTGTCTGGTACTGAGCGATCGCGCCTGTAATTTGTTTTCTATCGATTCAATAAAATCGCACATCAATAAAATTTTATGGCAAAAAAGTCGTCTTCAGTTCCTAGTCAGAACAGTTGTTTCTGAGCCTTTCAGTGAGACAGTGCATGGTATGGAGATTTAGAAATGTATATAAAAGTTACAAATATTTGCAGAAATTGTAAAAGTATTAATTATGTTAAGAAACGTCAATATTCACTGTCTAGTAAGCATACAGTCGCTGCATAGTAAAATGAGTGATGATGTAGTCAGCCAGGATACATTTTCTGAAGCACTTAATGTTTTATGTAATGCTTTATGTAATGCAATAATTTAGATAATTTTAATTATGTCTATTAAAAAAAAAAGATGGATGGTGTGCTTGAAATCTAAGTAAACATACGTGGACAAACTAATATCAAAAAGTTTCAAGATTTATTTGGAGAAAGAAATATTTAAAAAGCAAAGCTTAAATAGTTTCTTCATGTTTTATTTTAAAACTTCTTATCGATTACTTTCTTTTAAATATTTTATTCAAAAATAGTAAATCGACAAAAATTTCAAGGAGACTCGATCAGGATTAATAGCTACAAGATTGACATTTTAATTTGAAAGTTTCCACGTTTCTGATCCATCTCGTGACGCAACCAATCTCGGTCATGGTTCTATTTGCAAGATAAACGCATAAAGTCCTAGATTGCAGACTATATTTTGCTTGAATCTCTTGCATCGACCAACCTTGCTCGTCCTGGTTACTACGAATTGCAACGTATTACGCAATTTTGATGAATCTTAGTCAAGGAAATAATTATTTAATTAACTTTACGTTTCATCGAGGTCAACCATGAAAACATGATGCAATCATTCGCCACGCAATTAACTCAATCAAATACGAGAAATCACTCTTGGCAATCGTTCAAAGTAAGCAGCAGAATTCTATTTCCAATATCCAGAAAACCTGTACCAACGAATCAACACAAGAATTCATTTACATTTACTTGGTACATAGAAAGACATGATGCAATTCAACTTGATGCACGGTAAAAGAAGGTAGCTAATGTACGAGAAATAAAAATAAACTACACAACTTGTAACTTAGTACGATTCGTCTCATTGAAAGGCCCAGAAGCAACTGTTCTGACTAGGAAATAAAGACGACTTTTTTGCCATGAAATTTTATTGATACGCAAGCATTTGAATCGGTACAAAACAAATTACAGACAACGGCACTCCTACTCGAGGTCTACCCCACGCCCCCTTGCGAATCACGTGACCCAAATCAACCAATTGCTAATTTTCGTTGCATTAACGTTGCACCTGAGGCCCGATTTTCTGGGTTACCCCCGCCAAAATCACTTTCAGTGGTAAAAAAAAAAAGGAAATGATCATTTTCAACCACTCCGTTACCATCGGTGTTAATTTCAAACTTAATTCCTGATTTTTAATACCAAGCATCGAATTGTCGCGCCGTTTCCGCAAAATAGGCGTCCCAGACGCGATTCTCCGTATCGCCGGGTGGTCCTCATTAATCCCGTCCCGTATTCGCGGCATTTCGAGCGTGAATATGGCAAAAGAGAGAAATAAAAGAAAGTGGAAAAACGCGTAGGAGTTTGGCGGATATCTGTTTGCGCGGCATCGTTCATCGCGGAGTGCCCTTCGCGGGGGCAACCGTGCATGACGAACGTTACAAGACGACGATTCCTGGCGACGATTCCGCTAATGATTCCTGGCTGCACGACAGCGCACGCGATCGAGAGGGAAAGAGAAAAATACCGGATGCGTATAAGAATCGCGGCTCGTAATTACGAAGTATCATTCGAGAGTCGTCCTCTTGTCGAGGAAGAGGGAAAATATTCTGTGTGCGTATTCTCGACGACGAGAAGGTAAACTAGTTCGTGTTACCCTCGCGTTTTTCGCCTTACCCGGACGTTTTCCGCTTCTCATATCGCTCTTTTCTTTCGAAAAAAATTTTGTCAAAGTATTCGGCTTGTTTTTCGACGAGACATCGTCAAGTTTGGTCCATTTGAGAAAGTGTTGCACAAAGCTGCTCGACAGTTTGAGAATCATCACACAGACGCTTCAATCAGAATTCCGTGATCTGTCAATCAGTCAATTTTGAGCATAAAAAGTGGCAGCAAAATCGTTCAACGAAAGGGATTAACGCGTCATTTTTCAGAACACTTTGGAGACGCGACAAAGGAAGATGAGATTTCCATTAATCTTGGCGTTGATCCTGGCGGCATTTTGCGCAACGACGATGGCGCAAAACGACGATTACATCCATCTGCCGGGGAAGAGCTGCGAGGACGCTCCACCTTGTCCCGATGGTCGGCCCTGCGTGATGTCACCGCCTTTGTGCAACGCGGGTACCTGCGGCACAGATCCAGTGCCCACGTGTGGCAAGCTGTGAATGTCGCGGTCTCGTAAGAAACCCAAGTCATCCTCGACCGGACCACTGTTCATCCTGCTCGTTCATCGACTTGCGCGTATGTTAATGGACGCCGAGGTAGACGTATGACGTAACCAAATAAAGTTACTTGCCAAATAAAGCGATTTCACGACCTGTCGCATCGTTCGTTTTCACTTTACCAATTAGGGGTGACTGGCCGGCTCGATTCGAAATTTCGCAGTCGAAGGTACTCGCGTAGAGTAACGAGCTAGGCTGAAGCCAGAATGAGAGCGTTCGCGAGTGTCTTTTTAAGTTTCTCGCAAACGCAGAAGATCCAGTGCAGGAGTTATCCAGTTACGATTTTATTCTTTTGCCTGTCGCGATCAATTCAAATTATGTCACAGTCTTTTTTTATCTATTAAACTCAGGGACAGTATCTCTGTTGTGATTCAAATGAAGGAAATTCTGACGATTTTGATCATGAGTAACTGAAATTCTTTTAGTCATTGGCGAGCGAGTCAAAGCCATCGTCTTTCATTTCGAAATGAGCTTCTTCTCCATGATTGTTAGAAATGAAAAAGGAGAGAAAGAAAGAAACCATCAGTTTTGACATTAGTAAAAATAATTATAAAAATAATTAAGTTACTTGGTGCGATTAAAATTCGTAAATTGTTCTTCGAAACTTGTCACGGAGAGTTTAATCACAATGTTCGCGACAATCAGCGTAAAGGCAACGTTGTTTGTTCGATCGGAGACGAGAATCGAGTTCGTTGCAACACGACGAAGCCTGGTCAAGTGAATTCTTCGTGAGCAGTGACTCACGAGGCGATTACCAAAGAAGACAGCTTGCACCGGGCTTCTCCCCTTTCTCCCCTTCTCGTGTTCTTCTCGTCGTGCGTGTGTCCCGAGCACGCGCCTCCGTCGCCGATCCTCCATCGAATTTCTCTCCGCCGACGTAAAACGATACCGGAAATTGCGGTAAAGTGGTGCAGCAAAGCCGCTCGTCGGGGGTGACCGAGAGGGGCATCGACTTTCTCGACAGTCGAATACCCGATATCCTGCTCCGGAGAGATAGATAGAACTTCGCCGCTCGTTCTCGTCTTTGATACGCGAAATTACTTGGAAAACGGAAGCCGGGCCCAAATCCGCTCGCGACGAGTTTCGTCGACGTGTTTTGTAAAGGGCTGGTCGAAGGGTAACTTTCGACGCTTCGGAGAGAGTTTTCGACGATTACGGACAATGTTACGAACGATGTACGAGTAATCAAAGTGAGAGATTATATATACAGGGTGTCCCCCTAGATGCAATTATCATCGAAACTATTTAAAAAGATGCAAATGCATTTATTTTACTGTTTTGGGAGGGCAGTAATTTGGTACACTTTCAAGTTTGTTTCTAGATAGGTCGTTACTATTTTTTCAAGAGACTAATTGCAAGTGTGTCATACTCTTGTAACTGTAAACTCGTCGTGTTCTTCTCTCAGCTTGTACAAATAATTTGGCATCGTTTAATTTCTGCCTTT
The DNA here is from genome assembly GCA_030673865.1 of Melipona bicolor. Lineage (NCBI taxonomy): Eukaryota > Metazoa > Arthropoda > Insecta > Hymenoptera > Apidae > Melipona > Melipona bicolor. The sequence goes on from JAHYIQ010000017.1 coordinate 3,971,612, forward strand.
TTTGCCGTGAAATTTTATCGATACGCAAACATTTGAATCGATAGAAAACAAATTACAGGCGCGATCGCTCAGTAGATCTACCAGACAACGCCACTCCTACTCGAGGTCTACGCCACGCCCCCTCGCGAATCACGTGACCCAAATCAACCAATCGCTAATTTTCGTTGCATTAGCGTTGCACCTGAAGAGATTAATAAAAAAAAACGCAGATTAAAAGGAAGTTTGTAACCAATTCGCTGATACTTTTAGTTGATAATTCATCTTTCTCAGCGGGAGAGTGCTAACGCTGGTGTTCGAAACATATGCAAACGAGATATCGCGCGTCGATAGACCTGTTCGATCCGATAAAATCGCGGCTCATCCTACGCGGCCGAGAGATCTTGGCTCGCCTTTTCCTCTGGAAGCCTCCGAGCGTTTCACTCGAAATGCTCGCCTTTCTCTCGGCCGTGTTTGCCTTGAAATTTATCGTCTGTTTGCTTTCAAAACCAAAGTCCTCCGGGACAGAAGGGTGGCACCTGTTGGCCACGCGCTCTCCTCCCGCTTTTCTTCTCACCGGCACCCCCACGAGATCCTCTGTTACGCGACGAAGCATCGCTCGTCTGCAGACTCATTGTCAGATCTAAACAGGAGATGCGAAAAGCCTCTGGGCGATTAATTTCTCGTTTTCCCGATCAAAACGCAGAGCCAGAAGATTGCTGCTCTCCATCGCGAAGATAAAGAACGTCAAAGATCGATGAATTCTTGTGACTGTTTCGCGCGACTTTCGTAAAGAGAAAAAGAAAATAAGTAATGATCAAGTGAAGATCAAGCGATTAAATAATTATTAATTATCATGCAACTATAGTATCAATTATTACGCAAGTAAAACAAGTTCCTTTTTTCCAGATGTAAAAATGATTGATAGGTCAGAGAAGACTCGTTTTCGAACAAATCCGAGACGCAAAATATACTCAGATTCTATGATGCAACAGCAGAAACATAGAAATCTAAAATTTCGACAATCGTCTAATTATCATTGATGCCTCAATTACTGTTTGATGTTTCAAGGCGTTGAGAGTCTAAACTATTACTGGTTTCGTTTCTCGTTATGAATTAAAGTTGCAACTTTAAACCGAAAACCGAAGGATTTCCACGCCACGTAGAAGCTGAAATACGCGTGGCTGAACAATTTCAGTTCGGTATCGCAATCCTTGCGAGCAACGTGTACTTAACATCGTTGACAGAGAACGTTTTCCTCTGGCCGGTCGTGAGAGAAAATATAAGAACCGATAGAAACTGGACGCGCCGTAAAAGTAAAACAGAACCAGACCGAAGGTCTTAAAAACGTCTCCAAGCGCTAAATTGTCGATGTCCCGCCGTCCGGCCATCTCACCTCCGTCGCAGACGTATTATTTTCCGGTAGAAAGAACTCTTTCGCCGGCGAACACGCGTCATGCTCTGCCGCATCATCCCGATGAAATTCCAGGCTCCGTTTCGATCCGCCAACCGAGCGATTCGGTCATCTCTGCGGAGAAAACTCGACTCGAGTCGAGCCAGAATGTTTACGAAACAGTCGTTTAAAGTTGCAAAAGCGACTATTTTCCCGCGTTTTTATCGATCGACGCAGGTTTGGATAAAAAAGAGAGAGAGAGAGAAACCGGACCCAGCCGCTGCGTTATCCTGGCAAAAAACTAGTCTTTTCAGTGAAAAACCTGCGTTTCTTCGTCGACACGAGCGTGACAGTAATTCCACGTTCGTTGTTGCGCGCAACGCCGCAGACAAATAATCGAGTTTCGTCGAATTGCGTGCAGGCCCGTTGTGTAAAATACACCGCGTTCCACTGAACGTGCAATAATTTTGTTAGCGAGCTGAAATTGCAATAATTTCGTTAGCCACGCGCATCGTGCGTTAAAAGCCTGTCCGACCTGTCGGAGAGGAAGCCGTAATTCTGATTATCTTTCAATTCTTTTTCCTACATTCAATGTTATGTACGAGTCGCACAGTCGAATGTTTTAATTTAATTTTTTCGAGTGAGACTAAAGTGGGACGAATATCGGTTGAAATATTTTCGACCGATACCACTATTTTCGTGCCTTCAGTTTGGTTCTTTGGTCTTTCTCTGCGAAAGTTGACAAAGCTATTCTGAGTTTAGTTCTTTGATTTCTGTGAATTCTGCTCGTTCCAAAATTCAATTTCAAAGCTTCGAAGTCAATCACTCGAAAAACTGATCTCCAGGATCTTTCCTCCTCCGGTTACTGTGGCGCGATAGTTTGGAAAACAGGCGATTTCAGTCATCGCAGGCCGCCATTTTAACCGTGAAAACGAGGTTTGTCGAAGCAACGAGATTCTGCCAGTGAAAATAGACTCGTAGCCGGTGATCCGTTAAAGAGGTCAACAAGCAGGTGTTCCCTTTCGAGATCGTAAAATTCCTTGACCAAGCTTCCGTGACCCTTTTTTTCGTCTCTTTGTCCTGTCGTCGAAAGGGACGAGCAACCTTGCCCGTTTTGATCCACCGGGAGAGAAAGGAGGAGGAGGAGGAGGAGGGGGGAAGATGAACCGGCTAAAGGGTGAGCACACCGTTTCAAACGGTCCTTTTGTGACTGCTGGGACAAAAGAGGTAACCCACAGACGCGTCTATTCTCCGGCTCAACGCAAGGACATCGCCTGCAAAACGGCATCTCCGTCTTCTTCCCGTACGCGAAGAGGACCCTTTCAGCGATGATCTCGTTTAACGCGGGTAATCCGCTTTGTGGGAAACGCGATAAAATTTTCGGCAACTGGCTGAGCGAAAGGGTGTTTGGTTCTACCGCTCGATTAAACTATCAATTATTGTGTACTATCATTAATATTGGAAGTTATTGAAGAATAATGTAATAATATTGGAAATTCATTTCATTCATAATATATTCATAATGGGTTTCGTTGCGGATGACGTGACGTTGAATTAAATTGCGACTGTGATAGAAAGTTTCAGAGAACTACTCGACACTATCACGCTGGCCTGAAAATGTATAATGAAACTTCTCTGAAGTGGACAATTACGCAGAGATCACTTAAAATACTTAGACAGCCAATTATAGACAGCTATATCAGTGCTCTATAGTATTTAGAGAAACTGTCTTCAACAGTTAATTAGGTGTTAAACACCACTGTCCATCCTACGTACTAATTTTTTTCATCAAATTTATGTTCACTATAAATAACATGCAACTTTTACGCATATTTTAAAATTAGTTTCAATAATACAATACTACAATAGTAGAACAACTTGTATGAAATAAATAAATTGCGTCGTTGTATAGTAAGGTTTCTTTTAAATGATCAATGTGTAAAAAGAATATATAACCTGCTATATATTGTAATATTATATATATTATATATAGCAATATAATAAATTACAATATAATATTATATACATATATTGTAATATTACATACAGTTGTACCTGCTATATTGTAATATTATATATATTATATATAGCAATATAATATATTACATTATATTATATTATATATAGTTTATAATTATATACTATAAACTCCATTTTCGACACTTTGTTTTATTTCTGTACATCACATCCGCACTGGATGCGCGTTTCTGTAACCTTCAATTTTCCACAGACGCGTGAAATCCTACTCGTAACCACAGCGCCAATGAAATTTCAAGATTCTCCGCGATGTTTGAATAATTTCACGTTTTCAACCGAACATCCCCCCCTTTCCCCCTCTCCTCTCTCCCAAAATCGGCGTTAAGATCTCACGCTAGACGGATCTAATTGCAAGAGAACACAGAGAAGAAGCAATCGATCCAAGCACGTGAACGCTTGGTCCAAACATCGCGGACGAGGAGAAGGGAAATCAGACAGTGACGGGCAGACGGCGTAGTCTGGTCTGGTGATTTGACGGAAAATATGGTATCGGACGGAAGCGTCGAGGAGGGGAGGTGTCGGAGCGGGACAAACGAAATTAAGGGGTTTGAGGGGGGGGGGGGGGGGAGCGCAGGAAAGTTTATTTGAAATTCCTCTGTGAAATCGATCGTCCGGTTGGTTAGCTGCGGCTCGTCCGCCGCTGCTCTATTCCTGCCGGATTAAAGTTTAAAGGGCAGTGCTCGATTCTGCATAAGCTCGCGGAGAGACAGACAAGAGGGACCCGGAGGTCGACAAAGACAACGCCAGACGAAACGAACTGAATTCAGCTGTATAGACCGAGGGGTTGACTGTGTTCCTGATAGAGAGAGAGAGAGAGAGAGAGAGAGAGATAGGATAGCTTTGGGGGGTGAACAGGAAGAACCGAGATAGAGACAGAGAGAGGGGAAGACGAGAGGAAAAGACAATCTAAACGTGACGTGTGGAGAAACGAGAGAAGATGGAGAGGGATAAAAAATGAACGAGCCGTTTTCGGTGTGAATGTGGAGAGGAAAGTGGTGAGAGTGAGGGGAGAGGGAGAAGGAGAACCGGAAGGGCAGGAACACGTCGTCCTGTTCCTGAGAGACGGGACTCGATCCATTCTCTCTCTCTCTCTCTCTCTCTCGCTCTCTGTCCTCAGTCCTTCTCGAGTCGAATACGACACCGGCAAAAATTACGAAACTCCATTATCGAGTGTCGAAATGCTTTTTCCCTGTGGCGGTAGGCTTGTACCTTGTTTCGTTAACGCGTTCGATGACACGCCGTTCGAATCTCGTCGCCTCTTCCTCGCGTCCTTCTTTTCTGCCGTTTCCCCCCCGTTTCGACACCGTGCCGAGTCTTTGATCAATAACGGGGCAAACCGGTGAAACGATGGGTTAATCTCGTGCTTCAATTTGGTTTGAAGCGGCTCGCTCGATCGATCGAAAAGGAACGAGAACAGAGTGCAAAGAAGCGAAGAAGTCTGTACGAAGGACTTTAACGATGGAATAAATCTCGAATTATCTGGCTGGAACAGCTGCGATCGTGAATTGGCACGTAGAGGCAAGCTCTTGGCAAGCTCTTGCTTCGGGCAAGGGTGTTCGCGGAATGCAACGTTTAAACGCGAGTGTTCCACGCCTTTTATTGCTCGTTCATTAAGCCTGGCTGGAGATTGAATCGAACGATCGCGGATGGGCGGGTTGATGAGGTTAATGAGACGGCTGAACTTTCAAACGAAGTTTCAATTCTTTCGCGCTTGACGCCTGCATGTAACACGCTTCTACTTTCATAAATTATCGTCTACATGAACGATGAATATATCGGTTTTTGATTGATTCATGGGATGAAATATTTAATGAGAAATTGTTTCGAACGAACGAACGGTTAAGCTTCTATGTAGATTGAATCTTAACTTTTCTGCGTGATATTATCAATGTCCTGTGCAACGTATGTGATATTTTGATACGTATCACTTTTTTTTTATTTTTTTGAATTTTACTTAAAAATTTTATTTAAAAATGTAACTAATACAATTTAGAAAATTATACTTACATTTTATTGCAAATTACAACGTTCAAGGCTCGGACAATGAACGTGTTAAACCTTCAGAAGGTACTAAACTATGTAATTACCAACTCGTTGCCGATGAAATTGAACTCAACTTCGAATCTGATCTCGACCGATCGATTCAATATTAAGATCAATTTCCAGAAATTACAAACGTTCAGAAGTTACTGACTAATTTATCATCGACGAAATTGAAGCTAGTCTCAATTTGACGTTGGCTGATCAATTTAAAACTAAAGCAGCTGAGATCGATACAATATCGACGCTAAATATATCCGTGTTTCGGATATATTTAAAAAAAACTATGAAAACTACCGCGAAAGAAATTCCCGTCTCGGATAAATAATTGTTCGATGATCGAATCACGCTATCCCCCGAAACTTGAATTCCAAAATGTGCAAAAATGCAAAAATTGGGGGATATTTCATATGAAGCAGTTGTTCTTGTTTAATAATAAAAAGAAAAGCTTCTTTTTTTCATTTTGAAATATCTAATACCAATTTTTGCGAGCAACGTAAATTTCTAATTCATTCGTTGTTTGAACTTACGGACTCCTGCTGCTTCTCCCTGTGACTAGCTTCGATCTGTATCGGGACGGTTCTGTCGGAGCTACGATCAGCAGGGCAGCAGAGCCACGACCTAGACCTGGTTAGTCCCTTCGGTTCCTCTTCCTCCTCCTCGGCGTCCTCGTCCTCGGTGGTGGCGCAGTGAACGTACACCAGGTCCCTCCGCGGGGCCGTCTCCAGGATCTCCTTGCCCGGCGCAGAGACATGACTCGGCTGCACGCTGTATCTCGCCGTTTGTTGGCAGTGTTGCTGCTGTATCTGCAGCCTCTGCTGGTGCAATCGGTCCACGTAGTAACCCGGCTCCGCGGAGCCATTGTTCACGGCCACGGTGAAACCCGCCACGTTGCTTCCGCTCGATCCTCCCTCACTGTAGCAGCATCTTTCGCTCGAGCCACCAAACTGTCTCCACGTTCTTTCAAACGAGCGACACCGACACCGATATCGACCGATATCGCGCGACGATACGCTGGTTGCACTTCAGTTTCCGTTTCGCGATCGACGCTAAAAAAGAACGACGCTGCACAAGCCGGTTACGCGACACGGGCTCTTCGTCACGGTCGGTTACGCGAGGTAACGCGACGATGGTGCGACTGGCCACGCGATATTACGACATCGCAGCGATCGGCAGTGGATTTTTCTCTGGTGTAATTAGGTTGCCATCTCTTCAGGTGCAACGCTAATGCAACGAAAATTAGCGATTGGTTGATTTGGGTCACGTGATTCGTGAGAGGGCGTGGGGTAGACCTCGAGTAGGAATGGCGAGTCTGCTATTGAGCGATCGCGCCTGTAATTTGTTTTCTATCGATTCAAATGTTTGCGTATCAATAAAATTTCATGGCAAAAAAGTCGTCTTCATTTTCTAATCAGAACAGTCGCTTCTGGGCGAATAAATCGTGCAGTTTTTTAATAATTCTTCTTTTCTCGAATGAAAATATGTAAAGAAAGTTACTGAACGCTGCTTCCATTTACTGAAACGAATGCTACGTTCAACACAGACCGCAATTAACTAAACAACCTGATACAGCTGTAAATTTAAAATTATACAAATTAATTGAACACTCTGGTCAAAGTCAAACACGGTTGTTGCCCGTAGATTCTCTGTCACGGTCACGCCTTCCAATTCACCTGACACTTCCATCACCGGTTCTAAAATAAAGAGACCTTTGTTCCAGAGACACAAAAAAAAAAGTCGTCCTTTCTTCTTGTCTTCCCGAGAAGGAAGCTAGTTCTCAAACGCTTCATGGTCCGACACGCTCGACGATAAGCGGTCAGAGGCCGGGGAGGCGGGAGAGGAAATGACTGTCTGAACGCGATTCCAATTTAGAGCGTGAAACGCGAAAATCGTAGCCACTAATTATAATTCGTTGGCTGAGATTTTTCCGCTTTGGCACGTGTCTCGCGTGCAGTCGACACGCACGCTGATTTAGCCATCGAAATCGCGGAAACCAGCTCGAGCACCGGCGCTGAACGCTTAATGGCGTGAGATTTACGGGCTCGAGTCCTTTTTTCTCTTTTTTCTCCTTTTTACATTTTCAACGTGTTTAACGAGCACGGCATTCCGTGGTTTGCTCGTTAACTTGTCATTAGTGGCCCGGTCAACGCTGGCCTTCGATGCTCTCGCAGGTAGTTCGTTACGTTCTCGACGGTTTCACGTTCGCCCGCAGCGAACTCGTCGATTCCGAATGACTCGCTAACAAAGCGGGCATTATCATATCGAATTTCTATTTCTGCCGCCGTTGGTTCCGTGCTCGGCAACGAACCGCGAATTGTTCAACTCGGCTGTTCGCGATAGCCGGCCAATTGAGGTTTCGAGAACAAAAGTGGATTAACCCCAGTGGTCAACGAACTATGTATATAATCGTCGAGTAATGTACTGCGGTAAAGCGTCGCGGTTCTCGCGGTTATACGTTCAGTACCCTTTTTCAGTTCGTGTAAATTAAAATACTTCACGTTTGCAGCACAAGTATACAAAGAGTATAATTTGTATAATCTGTACCAATTGCTATTTCTCGTTCGACCAAATTCCATTTCGGGAGTTAGGTCAAATGCAAGAATCAGAAATGGATAACTATAATATTTTTGTTTTATTATAATATATTATATTGTAATATAATATATATATTATAATATAATATTTTTACCAGAATTATTGCGTACACTTGTCATTTAAAAAGAATTCTGAAATATATATTATATAATATATATTATATATATATTATACTCGTAGAATTGTGTCATTACACGAGAGTTGTCTGTACTTGTTACACTTTATTAAAATCATATTTCCAAGTTGAACGTCTGGAAGATGTTTCAAGAAAAACAACAACCCAAGAAAGACAATTCAAATTGGAGTGAATTAATTGTATTGAATAAAAACGGTTAAGTTTACTTTTGCTGTAAACTTGTCGATAATTAACCAAGCTTTTCATTGCAAAAACGAGCGTCTTCATTTTATTGCATTTGCAATTTGTTGACTGTTTTGATTTCAAGGGACGTCTCGAGGATTTCGTTATTTGAGTAAGACCAAATTGAGAGAGTCATCATGGCGGATGTCGGTTTGTCTAGGGCGGAAGTTGGTCGGCGGAAGCTGAGGGCGCTCGCGTCTTTTTTTCACACCGACCAAGGAATCGCGATTTTCCCTGCTCTATCTCAACGAAAGAATCGGTTTAACGGGACTAAACTTAATGAACAATCGTCGGGGAAAATCTGACGTCTTTTAGCGTTATTTCACAAAAACGCTCCTCGCCGATATAAATCTCCACGAAATACGTATCTGCGTGAGAGAATTTTTTTCAAATTCTTATGAAAAAGGAGAGACGAAGGCTGGCGTACACACTGGCGGACAAGAAAAGATTTGAAAAAAAGAATACACATGGCATTTTCAGAAAACAAAATTACGTTTCACATTTTATAATTTTCAAGCAACTCAATTTCTTCTTCTTTTTTTTTGAATCTTCAAAATAACTTTGTAAAGGGAAATGTTCTTTTTGCAATGATTTTTAAAAAGTTGACGATTTTTGTCTCCTGGCCAAATCTCGTTTCTCTAAAAATATTTATAAATCTGCGTGAACATTCGCAGTTTCTCAATAAAATGCACGCTGTGTAAGGAACAACATAATCAAAGTACATAAAAGACACATTCAGCGGCGATCAACGTGGATTTGAACTCGGGTTCACCTGTTCCAAATGGATCAATAAAAAGTTAAACAGGCTAGATAAGCCGCAATGGCCACGCTAATTGAATATGCATTTCGAGCTGACTTGGTTAATAATCTCGTCATTAACCTACTTAAAAACGTTCTACGTAGAACGTAGTAAGTATAAAAAGAGGAAGAAACGTGCTAATTGGATATGCCCATTGACCTTTAAATTCAACAGCATCGAGCAAAAACGACATAAAACAAAAGCCGTTTATATTCCATCGAATTTCCTGCAACTGGCGTTCAACGAGATTTTTAGCACGTCGATCGCAATCTCGCAATTAATGGGCAATTTGTAGTCATCCGCGTGTATTGTTATTTATTCCAATCTAATTAATTAACCAAGCACCAAAGAACACAGCGTGCAATTTGAAAAATATAAATATGGAATGTAATTCCGTTTTCTAAAAATGTGGCATATTTCCTCACCGCTTAGTCTCTCGAACCTTCTTTTTATTCGCCACTGTATATACCAACCTTCGTAATACACGATAACATGATAACATAAACTGTAACGCAATTAAAAAAATGGAACATGGCTGAAGAATTATTTTTCTCGTTACAGAGTCGTACACAGTGAGTATTTTGCGTATTTTTTAAAAATTCGCATTTCTCACAAATGCAGCAAAACCCACAGTCTGTCAGTCGGATCAAGTCACAATTAAAATTCGATGAAAGTTTAAACGATTTGAAGTTTAAAGCTTCGTATAATCTTAGTATTTGAATATTAAGCATCCTTGTCCTTTTCTTCAATAACCACTCAGCGTTGAATAATGTAAATTAATTAAAAAAAATATATAAATAATAATGTAAATTAATCTCAAAAAAAAAAGAAAGAAAAAAAAATGGAAAATTATAAACGAAATATCGCGTGAATGCCAATGAAGTAACGACAACGGGCGTCCATTGGTTGCCAAGTGTAATTGGAATTTAGAAAGCTGCTTAATTGCTCCGCTAGTGTCTATCGATTCTCGACGAGATTCCGGCGGGACGAGGACGCGTCGCGAAACGGCCGGAGAGCGGCGAAATAAATTAATTGCTCGACCGGCAATTATGAGACGCGAAAGAGGGCGGTGATTTCTGTCTCGGGCCTAACGAGGCCCTTATTGCCCCCGACTGCAATTAGTTTTTACGCGGGGCCAATGCGATCAAAGCGGCTGCGATTACGCAATTCTCTCTCTCCGCGAGCACGCGGTGTATCAGTGCTCGCACTAAACATTATTCGCATAGTCCGCGAGTGAAGTCAGCGAGATTCTATGGAACGATTTCAAGGATGAAAATCGAGAACGACGAAGCTGCCTGGCGAAAGTTTCGCCTTCGAGGAGCAAAGTTGGAGTTGAATTACGTGCCAATAGCTAAGCGGTTGTTTAATTATTCGTGCAACGTTTATCGTTTCGTGTTTATCGAACCCATTTAAGATGACAAGTTCCGAGGAAAATTTGGAAAATTGTCTCTGCAACACATCATCGGTTATCCTTATTATACTCTGACGATGCAATAATTCCTTTCGCTGTTCATGGCTTTCGTTTTATTTTATTTTGAAAACACAAACTTCTGAAATCTGACTTTTATTAAGTGAGCTAAATTGTCATCGTCGCTATGAAAGTCACGATAAAATTGCAACAAATTATTATTATATATTATATATTAAGAACTATTGCTTTCGTCAATATTAAAAGCCATGGCTCTCGTTTCATTTTAAAAACGCAAACTTCCCAAATCTGGCTTTTGTCGCGAACCAAAATGGTCTATGAAATTCCCAACAAAATTGCAACAAATCCCAATACGTTAAAAACTATTACTCAAAGTTGGAGAATCCCCAGAGTCTCGGAGCTAAGTCGACTGACGATCGAGGCAACTCCGTCTTTACCGCGTGTAATTGCTTCCTAATTCCAGCCTCCTGTAACTCCATTCATTGACAAGAAACCGCGACGAGGAAGGTAATCAGAAGCGCGGAATCCACGGGAAAAAACGCCGAAATTCCAGGCTGCTGCCGCTGGTCGGGCAGGGGAGCGCGTTAATTAAACGAGTTAATTAGTCAAGGCGACGCGACCGCGCGGTATGCCGAGAAAACCGCGTTGCGAATTTAGTAGAGATGGTCAGGGCGTAGCGTCGGCATATACCAATTATGGAACGCAACTCGCCTCTGTTCGTCGGGACTTTTTACCAGGGATGGGAAATTGCGTGATTCCGCGCGGTTGCGGGCCAGTTTCCGCGAGCCGGTTGAAAATTAATGACACGCGAAATCGACGGGAAATTGCGTCTATAATTTAAATTCAATGATAGAACACGGCTGTTGCGCGCACTTCCGCACGTGGTACGGGGCATGTAAGAAGAAGAAAAAGGGGAAAACGACTCGGTAGCGCAAACATAATTACCGAGCGTTACGGTGCCTACCGAATATTACTCGTTGCGGTATCTGCATGTACGCTAACTTTGCGCTACGCGGTTCTTCGCATTCAGGAAGCAATTTTGTTAACTTTGGCAATTAAAAATTGAATTTGCGAGAGTGGGTTTTCGCATCTAATTTGCGTTTCGTACGAGTTTTTACGTACGCCCGCGCATTTACATTTTACGACGCGATAATGCTTTTTGAAACGCGATGAAAGTCCGTTTATACGGACTTCGCTCATTTGGACGATTAAATAAATCCAGTTAGCTGGGCTAAGTAGTAGAAACGTATCGGTTGTATTTATTAGCGTTTTGCACGGAGATTGAAGCTTGAGATTGAGATTAAACGTCTCTTTATACAGATAAAAATGTTGCACGATATTATCAACCAAGCGTCTCTTTATACCGATAAAAATGTCGCACGACATTATCAACCGAGTGTTGATCGAGACGTAAAATATCAACATGTGAAACTTGAAAGAGTTGCTCGTAAATAAACTAAACAGTAATAATCTCTTGAAAATGCAAATTTAAAGTCACGACGAATCTAGGAATGCTTTGCAAATTTTTGTCACAAAGGAGACATCTCAAACCGGAGAATTATATTTCTCACGGTAGATGAAGTGTATCAAGGGATAAATTGTAGCTGGTGATCCATTAACGAGTAACGTAGTTCAAACAACGCGAAAAAAGGCAGTTGACGAAAGAGAGAGAGAGAGAGAGAAAGAAAAGGGGAAAGTAGTGAGCGAGAAAGGCAGCGAGTTTTAACAGCTGCGCACTGGCTTGAATGGATTAGCTTTATCGTCTATCGTCGCAGCGTATCCAGGGGACATTTACATTACGCTGACGCCAAACGAAGACCCTTCCCTTTTCAACGTTGCCATTCTCTCTCTCTCTCTCTCACTCTCTGCCAAGTATGCTGTGCATGATTATCGCAAATTTGTCTCGTTGACTCACGCGTTCTCTTATAAAAGTCACGATCAGATGCCTATCTCGATTATTAATTAACGTCGATTTCCTAAAAGGGAAGAATTGTCTTTGTCCAGCTGGCGCAAGACGCTTTCCACAAGGAGATTTGCAAAACCATAAATATCAGTTATATCTTACTTTATTATTATTATTATTATTTTAATTCAGTTATGTTATAATTTGTCAAGTAATTTCGCTCTTTCGGAATAATCAAACTTGTATATATCTGCTAGTTTTTGATAACGAGAATATTGTACATTGTATATGAAGATATCGTACAATTTAGGTTAGGTTTTTTTTCAGAGAAAATGTCAAAAATCTGATTTGACTCAACTATGACTGTGTGAGAAGGCTGATGAAACAACAGCGCGCAATGCCAACGCGAGAAAATTATTGCGCCAATTATTATAAAATACGAAAATAATCCGTGGTATTGTTATTGCTCTAAACCGGGGGTATTACGCGGACAATAACCGATTACAAAGAGATATAAATTTAACTGCAGTCCCAGCTGCGGATAAAAATAACGACAACCGCGGAACGTGTATAATCGTGGCATGATTCACGAGCAGGGGCCCCGTAGGTCAGTGTTATCCTCTGGTGTTGGCGTATCAAGGGTGAAACACGGTCTACGTGGGTGGATACCGTGTGAGTAATTAGCACGTGCAGACTGCCTCTCACGTACATAATCTAAATTCATTGGCAACGGTTTGTTGCACAATGATGCACGAGAATTCTGGCTAATTCGGAACGGTGTGAACGTCACGTATGCGCTACGTGTTTATTGGCACCCCCCTTATGATCGAAGTTGCGCTTTACATCTGCTAAGGATAATGACCTGGTGCACGGATGTCCGAAGGAGATCGGTACTTGTGTCTATTCTGAGGTCGACGCGATCTCGACTGAAGAAACGCGACTTTCCGTACAGTTTATAAATGGTCTTCAACGACCTTCGAAGACCAGTTGGACGTTCCAAGCTTAATATTAGCTTGAACGATATTAGCTCAAACGATCTTGGATAATCTTCAAAGAAGCTTGAACGTGACCTCGACGAATTTCTAACTCCGAACGTGATCTTCGACTTGTCCCTGGGACAAACTGGCAACGATCTCTTGGACGAGTTTGTGCCTTCGAACATCCTTGAACCAACCTAAACCTACAATTTCAAACGACTCGAATGATTTTTGTTGACTTTTAATTTTGACTCTGCGATTGGCGCAAAGATGAACCGAAGCTCGTGCTAAGGTACGAGTTTCGAGGTTTCAAAGTTTGACTTTGCGTCTGACAAAGACGACCTTTTCTCCTCTTTGTCAGGAACAGCGCGTTGCACTGGCGAAAGTGTCAAAGATAGACAACTGTTGTAACTGGCTATACATATACATACGTAGCACGAAATTTTTCGTCGCGGCTGAGCAATTCAGGTTACGATCCCGGGCAATAAAGTTCGGGCAGAGTAGAGAAACGCATTGTCGATACGATCCTCTTATCCACGACGGTTTACCACCGGCTTTTACGGCTACGTTTTTCCACCGACGTGCCGTATAAACGCCCGTTACATGCCGCTTGACGCTTCGTAACACCATTAAACGTCTGTTCGCGATCATTACCGAGGCGTGTGCAGCCCGAGGTGCTCGTGGAACCGACCGAACGCGGCCAATTTCGACTGTTAATTTACGAGTTAATCGCCGCGCAGCGATTTACCAAATGTCGTTAAAACGTTAAATGTCACTCGGCGTTACTTCGCACTCGGACACGTCGTCTCCTCACGGCGACAGAAACACGCGCGGACGCGAAATTACGTTCTGATAATCGACTGTGAAGATCTCGAGTTCTCTTTTTTCGTTTTTCTTTTCGCCCTAATCGGGCGATAACACGAGAAGGATTTTATTGGAATTACAGCAGAGCAATGAGGGCAACTATACCTATATTTTTGCTTTTAATGGTGGTCTGATGGTGGTATTATGCTAGGTTCTGATATCGTATCACCCTTTTATCTGAGTTTACCTAGATTTTACCCAGATTTAAGGAATGTATATTTATCAGGGTAAACTAGTAAGATCGCAACTATATTTTTGCTTTTAATGGTGGTTTGATGATATTATATTAGGTTGTGAGATTGTATCACGCTTTTACTTAGGTTTGCCTAGATTTTACCTAGGTTTAAAGAATAATGTATTTATGGTAAGGTAAGTAACGCGACTGCGCCTATATTTCTGCTTTTAATGGTGGTTTGATGATATTATACTAGCTTTTAGCTAGGTTTACCTAGATTTAGAGAATGTATATTTACTTTTTGTTGTATTATTATAATTAATGACACGAAATTGTTAAAATATGAAAAAAAACGGATGTATTTCACGTAAGCAATATTTGTTTGTTGTCGAATTTTATGTAACAATTTTTTCGCAGATTAAGCCGTTTTTTTCTCTGCACGTTTAACCGTTCCAAATCCAATTTGTATAAATGGAAATTTATATAATTACAATTCCAATAGAATTCCAAATCCAATTCATACAAAACCAAAAATAAAGAAATCTGAAATGTCCTTTGCAGGCACGCAAAAATTTTATCTCGTTAAAATATAATCTAAGCATCTCGCGAGTATACAGCGTCATCCTTGAATTTTTCGTTCCTTGGAAGAACGAGCCAAGACACAAAGCTCGCTCGTCAGCAACGTAAAAAGGTGTCGTTGCGCGGATCGCTCAATTCCCTCGGCAGGACGCGCGTACCAACACAGGACTTGGTCTGCTGTTTTTCTTGACGAACCAAGCGGATAAGGGTGGCGTGTGTACGACGGCAGAGAATCGGTGGTCGGCGGAACAGCAGGAACGCGGAAGGGATGCCTCGCGAGGAAGCCAGTTCGTTAAACTCGTTACCGATGCCTGAAATCGTTGCCCCGGAATGCGCCGCGCGATTATTCTTTTTCTTCTCGCTCTCGAGTCCGTCGTTTCTTCCTCTCCGCGTCAGCACACGGAGGCAAACAAAAGCGCGTAACTCTCGCGACGATCGAGACTTCGCGGGAAAAGAAACGGGAACGAAACGGCGCCGAACGAGGGAGCAAAAAACTGCACGACTTGTAGGTGCGATTCGTCTCACTGAAAGGCCCAGAAGCAACTGTTCTGTCTAGGAAATGAAGACGACTTTTTTGCCACAAAATTTTAATGATATGCAAACATTTGAATCGATACAAAACGAATTACAGGCAACGCCACACTCCTACTCGAGGTCTACGCCACGCCCCCTCGCGAATCACGTGACCCAAATCAACCAATCGCTAATTTTCGTTGCATTAGCGTTGCACCTGAAGAGGCCCGATTTTCTGGGTTACTCCCGCTCAGATAAAATCACTTTCAGTGATAAAATTGAAAGTCGGGGACGATGAATGGAATAGTTGGACTGATTACGCTAATATCGCGAATGAATATGGAAATTGGGGAAACAAAGAATACAGCGGGATAAGATAACATCTCGCCATGTCTGAATATTCAAACTTTGTTGAACAGCTGCGAGGAAAACACGGGACAACGTGTACTGTTATAATGTTACGATATGTATAGTAACTACGTAACTGATTGTGAGAAAATGTTCCGCGTAACTATAATCGGGAGCTGGATGATCTGAATAATTGGAGGTTAGACGATTATCAAAAACGTGAAGGTATGTGACAATGTACAGTAACTATATAACTGCGAAAATATTCCGCGTAACTATAATCGCTGGATGACGTGAACAATTGGAGGTGGAGACGAGATTGTCAAAAATGATTTCACTTGTATATTTGCCGGGAAGTCGTGAGATAAAGCGATAAAGTGTAGAGTTACTAATTGTTACTTTAGCTGTAGGGTACTCTGCACGCACCGTAGGCAACTGTATATCAGTTTTCTGAAATCAACATCTACCATTCTTTAAAGTTCAACGATGAGTTACAAAATTGAGGTTTCCAGAATGTAAGTTAGAAATTAATTACACGTAATTATGTTCCTCGGGGATCTGACTTAACATTGTCGTAACTGTACAGTCCTGGCCTCATAATACTCTTGATATATCTCAAGTTACCTGTTAAATTTTGACTATCGATCGATTTTACAACCTCGCCGTATCGTTTTCACGCGAGCAATGAAAAGCACTAAAAGTGGAGCTAAAAAATAAGAGATCAGAAAGAGAAACCAAATGTTCAAATCTCGCTTTGCGTGAAAGTGACTCAATTCTCGATAGTGCTCACTCGATCTCGAAAACAAATTCACCCGATGGAAAGTTCGTACGAACGTATGAACTCGAGGAGAATCGCGATGATACGAGAAACAGCTTCGATGAAGCTGCTCCGATTTATATCATACATTGGCACGCGAACGATTAGATAAATATGTACGTACGTGCATCGTTCTTTTAGTTTCTCGTGCAAATGTATCGCGAGCCATTGCTCGGCAACACGCGGTAAACATTAAGCGGCGTGCATAATCAGTGTTCCGAGAGAAACTTGTATAATCAGTCGGGATAGCGTCAGTCTTTTTCGTAAGTGTAATTCAGGAAACTGGTTAACGATTATGGCTTCATCTGCCGTCCAAGAGGGGAGAAACGACGAGTTTTTAAACGGGACAATAAAAGGTGGTGAAAAAATTCATCACCATTCGTCTTACTGAAAGATCCAGAAACAACTGTTCTGACTAGGACATGAAGACGACCTTTTTGCCATAAAATTTTATTAATATGCAAACATTTGAATACCAGACAACGCCACGCCTACTAGAGGTCTAGCCCACGCCCCCTTGCGAATCACGTGACCCAAATCAACCAATCACTAATTTTCGTTGCATTAACGTTGCACCTGAAGAGGCCCTATTTCCTTTCAGTGATAAAACATACGGTTACATGTGTAAGGAGTAATCTCAATTACATATTATCACTGTGTACATTAAGTTGTAATGTAACGTTAAAACAATCAAACACTTGCGCTAGTGCTTGAATAGTCCTAAATGGTATTCGAGAGATCGTTGCTTTGTATATTTGTTTGTAACGGTGTTGCTGAATCATCGTTAAAAGAAACACAGTAGAAAGTTTGTAATTGGAAAACTGAGTTGCCGAGACATTTAATGTAATTAACATATTGCAGTATTTCGTACGATAAACGAGCGAGTTGCGTCAAATTTGCAAATGTATTTCTACTCGCGACAAACCGAAATGTACCAATCTTCGTATATAACGAAACGCAAAAGTGTTACTGTTTCTAAAATCTGAAATTCTAAACTGATCCAAATCAACGGATTAGTTTAGATTCGCTTCGGAGACGCAGCGTTAACGAACCGGTACGCAGATCGATATTTTTCGAGAGTTTCGGGTGCCAACGCGGCGCGATAGTGGTATAGGCGGTGCTCTAGCCAGACGCAGAGAGTGGCCGCGGCGCCACGAAGCCGACAAAACGCGGGACGCGACCTTAATAGAAATTAAATGAATCGTATTGTTCCCCAAAGTACGACGAACCGACGGCGGGTCGAATCGAAGTTTCTGGCGCGTTGCCAGCAACAGAGCTCGCGATGACAAAACGCGCGAGATGAGAGACAGGTGTGGAGGAGAAGGGCACAGCGGACACGCACCTGTGTGGGATGCAGCACCGGTCTCGAGTCGTTAGTTTTTGAATGGAACTCGTGTGTACGTGGCATTCTTCGCGACGTCGGGAGCCGTGCTCTCTCTCTCTCTCCCTGGCTAACAAATTGCACTTGATCTAAGAACACGGGCTCAAACTCGTCGATGCCGCACGTACGATACTTTATCCGACGAGTTTTTGACGCCGGTGATCGAGGCGATATCCACCGGATGATCGGGGCAAGGCAAGATTCTTAATAGACAGCTTTAAAACTTCGACGACGTCGTCGAGTTTCAACTTTAACCATTAACAAAAAACGAGCTGTATCTAAAAATTTGGAGCTTTTTTTTGTAAGTTCAAATCTCATTTGGAGTTATTTTCAAAAATTCGAAAAACTTGATTTTTCAGTTCGAATGAAATTTCAATCGGATCAAAGGAATATCAATTTTTAAGTATATATATTAATTAATTTTAAGTGAAAATGTCAATTTCTGGTTACAAAAATGATCAAAATTCTTTTGGTTACCGTCGAGTGAACTTGATTTCGATCATATTTAGTGATAATCATTATCGACGAATTTCGATCGCTGATTTATGATTTTACTAAAATGATTTATATCGTACAATGTCATTATACACATTGTGCGAAATTGCGAAGAGAATGCAGTCGATAAACGTCGCACAAGAATGCCATTATTTTGAATTAGTGGCCGATCTCGTCCCGATCGACGAGACAGGGGGCTGAAGGTCTGAAAAAGTTACTCTCTCCTCGATCGCACGAGCAGAAGAGAGCTTTTTTTTCGGCCGTTCTCTCGTGGATATCTCGTTAGCGCATGATTTACCGTCCCGGCCCACGTTCGTTTCCAGCCAATCGATATCAAACGGCGACACGTCCTCGAAATTCACGCGACTCGCATCGATTTCGCGACGCGGACTGCGCGTGCATCGATACGTCTCCGCGCTCCGGCCGTAAATCGGTCCATTAGCTAATGTAAATTGTCAGCCGTTAAGGTGAGCCGGCGATCGGTGAATAATGACCTGGTTTTCATTAGCCGAGGTACGTCGTTAACGGCTCGCCGTCGTATCCTCTAATTAAATCAATGAACTGGCCACGTGACGGATTTACATGGGACACCGTAAACAGGAGAAAACGCCGACTTGAGTATAGTAGCGTAATCGTCACGATCGTAAACGATCCGTTGGATTAATGAAACGTGCGTGCTTCGTCGACTGTACAAGGTGATCCAGTAATCGTACCGTAATCGACGACGCGATGATTCCATGCCGTAACTTCGTTCGTTCCCGAAGAAAATCAAGTTTGGATGATTCGTGAATCAACCGATTCAATTTTATGAGAAACGTGCAGTTCTCGAAAAATTTGTCGAGCACCTGCACCTGTTTTGGGTTTTTATTTTTCAGAGAACACTTTGGACAAACTTTATCCTTTTTTTTTATTTCTTTCTTCGCAAGAAAGAGCAATTTCTTGCCACTGACTGTACCAGTGCTTAGTTCTTTTTTAAAAATCCGCGAGGGAAAAAGACCCGCTTGTTACGACAAACTCGAGCGCCCGACGTCGCGTTATTATTTCCAATTCCAGTTCCCGTCCTTCTCCGTGTAATTAAAAATCCACCGAGAGGAACTGGAAGAGAGGTCAACCCATATTTCACGCTCGCTGGCGTGACCTATGGCCTAATAGCTCGCAACACGATACGACAAACGAACGACACGAAGCATCGATCACTGGTCCTTCGTACGGATAACATCGAACTGCATCGAGTTGGAAGCAACGATACCAGGTAAATTGCGTCTGACTCGGGGGAAAAAGAAACAAAGAAAAGGATGAAAATGAATCCAATTGGGGGGTGGAATCAGGAAGCAGCCTTGCACCGATATCGACGAAAGACAATTTTCCTTTCCCATTACGCGGACTATCGAGGAAAGAATATAAATATCGGGGGATGCAGAACGGGGACGAAGTCTAGAAAGCAACTACCGAGGCAAAATGCACGGTGCACGGATGATAACGCGAAATATACCGCAATGCAATTCAC
The DNA here is from genome assembly GCA_030673865.1 of Melipona bicolor. Classification (NCBI taxonomy): domain Eukaryota; kingdom Metazoa; phylum Arthropoda; class Insecta; order Hymenoptera; family Apidae; genus Melipona; species Melipona bicolor. The sequence continues at coordinate 3,991,798 of JAHYIQ010000017.1, forward strand.
GTTGCCCGGCGTAATTGCTTTTGCATCGATTGTCCTCACGGGGTCGGCCCCGTCTTTGCTGCGTCCTACATAAACGAAGACCTGGCCTGCGCCAGGCTCGCGAATCGCGTGCACGATCGCTGCCGATCTACGTGAAAAATGAGAACAAAATGTAACAGTGGTTCGTTATATTTTAGCAGCATGTACGTCTAGTAAAGGAGGACAATTTGGGGAACTATAAGACCTGGTAGATCTGTAGCAAAACGGTGGATGTCAATATCTAGATTAGTATCACTACTTCAATATGAAATTATCTTTTAACGTATTTGATATATTGTCACGAAATCGTGTTGCAATATTTAATATATTGTTTTAATATAAAATTAGTTGCTGTTTTAACAAAAACAGCGTTGTAACAATCTAGATGATGATAATCTAATAATTGTCTAAACCACTTGCTTTGATAAAATGTATTACAATGTTACAACAGATTGGTTAAACCACCTGGATTTGATGTAAATCCACTTCTCGATGACATTAGCCAAATTGTTGCAGATTATCCAAACGATCTTTATCAATCTGCTCGATCGGATTTAATTTAATGAAACCTGATATCGACCAAACGTCATACGCTACAGCAAAAGTAGTACAGTTACGTACGAGTGCTTTCTACAAACGACTCCTTTTCCTCAATACGAGTAATCAGTCGCCTAATAACCCTACCGATCGCCACTTTGCACGGTTCTCCAATTCTCGCGAGAGACACGGATACTTCACTGCACCAATGCGGTATATGCCATACACGAGAGAACGAACGAGCACAGCTGACGTAAGACGCACACGCGACGAGGGAAAGGCGTTGCACGCGTGATCGGTTGCTCGGAGCGGCGACCGGACCGCTACGCTGGGCGAAACGCACGGTGACAGACTGAGCCACCGATTCTCTCACACCCCTAGCGCATTTCGCCAAGCGGCCGAGCCGAGGGCGTCCGAGCGTCGCCGAGCGTCGCCGATCTCGCGGCTCGTTGCACCGAAAGCTCCGATCTCGGCCCGTCTCTCTTGCTCCAATTGTCGCCTTACAGCCCGATACTTCACGCCGCGGTTATTGCAGCCGATAAAAAGTAAGTAGCCCTACCTACCCCCTGCCCCCCAACCCACCCCTCGTCCTCCAGGATGTGTCGAGCACAATCGAAGGAGAAAGTGCGTGAAAGAAAAAAACTGCACGACTTGTAAACCCCAGTACGATTCGTCTCACTGAAAGGAGAAGCAGCTGTTCCGACTAGGAAATGAAGACGACTTTTTTTTCCCATAAAATTTTATTGATATGCAAACATTTGAATCGAGTATTCAGTACCACGCCTACTCGAGATCTACGCCACGCCCCCTCACGAATCACGCGACCCAAATCAACCAATCGCTAATTTTCGTTGCATCAGCGTTGCACCTGAGGCCAGAATCACTTTCAGTGATAAAAAGAAAGCGGATATCGCCCGTCACGATCTGTTTCATCCCCTTCCGATCTGTCTGGAAGCGCGACAGGCGGCAGTGCTTACTTTTGTCCGAGGGTGAAGGAATCTTTCTCGATGTATCTTATCTCTCGTTGCGTGGGTCACGGGCTACATCGATCGAGCATAATCGACGAAATGTTTGCGTTTGGCAGATACGGGGGACGGTGGGAAGGAAGTGGAAGGTTAGGACAGTGTTTCCTTGAACCGAGCGGCAGGGAATGTCTGGATCGTGCAATAAATTCGTGATATCTTTGTGCTCTTTTTAATGCGTTTTATGAAAGAACGGGGGGAATAGAACGTGGTTTCTCAGTCGAAGCTAGGTTTGAATCAGAAAAAGATGTATGGCACGCAAGGTTATCTAAAATGTCGAAAGTGATGGGAGAATACAAATTTCTCTGCAATCTACAGTCTAGTCCACATAATGGATATTTGCCTTTCTGACTGATTTATCAATTCTCTTCGTCACGTTCGAAAATTACGCAAACGAATGACATGTACAATATTTACTACGCAATACTCCAAACATAGTTCATTGTTTTATGAAAATTACCTTAACAAACGACAATAGGACTGAAGAATCGTTTGAAATTCATCTCAGCGTACGAATACTTTCCACACCCACACTGTGCGTGCGTATACTTTCACTGTCTGTGAAATTCAAACTTTGCCAGAATTAACGCGATTTCTAATGCAATTCTCAACGTGTTCCGCGCAAGGCACCCAATATTACGTATTCATAAAATGTTTTCGCAACTGTTCGAGTATTCCGGCGAGCAACGTTCCTTAGATAGCACGCGTGGGTTATTACGACCCACGTGAGAGACAAACTACCTTTTCCATTATCCGTCTTATCGGCGTTCCGGGTGGCGAAGTCGATCGTTCGCGCGCGCCCTGTCGTCAACATAACGTGGTCACCGGTATTTTTAATCGCGTACGAATACGTCTCAACGCCATCGACGATGATGAATCGCGTGATTCATACGCGAGGTTTTACGATTCACGGGCTGGGACGATTTACGACTCGGTGGACCTCTTTATCGATATCGGCACCACGATCGTTCATCGTGCGACGGGTTATTTACCCGGGAGGAAGTGTGAAAGTCACCAGGTTCGTCTAATGACTCTGCTCGATTAACAGAAAACACGGGAGATCGGGTCGGAACGATTCCATTAAGAGCGATCGCCGTTTAAAGGCAAACGACGTGGAACTTGTATCCGAACGTGATTACGAAGGAACGCGACGCGACGTCGCAGCGAGAGGACAAGAAAGAACGCAAGAATCTTGCCCGGAGATCTCTAATTGCGAGAGACGACGTCGAGATCCGCGCGATAAACAATCCTCGCAATTTGTTTCGTTTCCTCGATCGGAAATTGTTGAAATTGTTCGAGCAGTGAAAAAGTAATACCGGCTCTCGGCGGAGCTCGACACTTTTCCAGCGCGTAAGAAATATTATTTGTTGAACTATCATACTGTAGTAGCTTTATAAATCGTGCGATTTTATTGCCGCGTTTTTTTAATTTAACTGTAGCATATAATAAACATTATATCAACATACAGTATTCTGAGAAAGTAGTTACTTTTTGGTAAAATGTTACATTGAAGATTTTTGAGACTATTCACAACTATACACATCACGCCTAAGTTATTTCATTCTTCGAAAGAAAACGAACAAGAAGATCGATTAATATAACGTAATATGATACAGTAATGAGATACAATATATCATTTAAAAAAAGCTGATAGCTGACATTTGATCGTCTATACGATGAGATCGAGTCATCGGAATTACCTGGAATTATACTATATATAACTAACATAATTTACATGAAATTATGATGTGACGAGTCACTCGGATCTGGTTTTCTTAACACTTACGATCAAAAACCTAACCTAAACCTAACTTAAACCTAACTTAAACCTAACCTAAACCTAACCTAAACCTAACTTAAACCTAACCTAAACCTAACCTAAACCTAACCTAAACCAACGTTACTTCCACCGATTCTACAGTTTTCGAGTTTCATTTCTCGACTCTCTCCGACTGTCTCGTCGTGAGTATTTGCGCACGAGAACTGTCCTTTAATAGCGCGCGCCACACCTGTTTGCCAGTTCGTAATATTTGTCCACCTACCGCGCCCGCTAAACGATCCGACTAACGATTTGTCGTTCCATCGGGCAAATGAATCGTTCTTGCTCGTTAGGAGGATCGGGGTTTTTGCTCGTGAAATTTCGGCAGACCGGATGAACGCCGATCCAGATTTCTGGGGCAGGAAACTTCGTGAAGATATGCAAATTGGTAGCGAAGGTTCGTGGGATCGAGAGGAACTCTCGGTGGGGAGTGGTTAAAAATTGGGGGGAGAAAAAAGGAGGCTAGGTGTCTGGACAGGTTAGGATGCAGTATTAACGCAATTAACAGAACAGACCGGGCGTGGCTCCTCGATTAACTTCGCTAATTTCTCAATTAACGGGACGCCAGTTCTCTTCGCGTCGAAGAAGGACGGAGGAAGGACGTAAACTTTTCGCGCGGTCCAAACTGCGACAAGTAAATTCAGATTTCCATTTCAGTGGCTCGATATTAATATGATAAATCTTTCGGGATTTCAATTAATGGGGAGGCAAAAATAACGTGGAAAGAATTTAATTAAATGGATGAGTTTAAATGATCAGTTTCCTGACATCAAATCGTGTAAAATCCAAATTGTCAGTCCATTTGGACATTCGAGAACCCCATATTTTTGTTTTTTTCTTTTTGAGCTGGAATTATCGAATATTTTTGATATTAATCTTATTAAAAAATTATTTCCACTTGTGAAATCGTTATAAAAATAAATGTCCAATCTTTGCTAAATTTGCTAACCAGAAAATAAATCCCAATTGTCGTGACGCAAGTAGAAAATAAATTAAATTTCTTTGTTACAATTGAAATTAAAAATTCGTCCTGAAATGGTTAAATAAACAATTCTATCGTATATAGAATTAGAATCCATCACGAACGCTGGATATGTACATTATTGGATATGGCATTTATTGACGTATTGGAGTAATAATGACTTTATCCACCAAGACGAGCTTTATCTATTTTTTCTAGTCGACAGTAAGATATTTACACGATGAGAAATTACTGCAATGAAAAAAGTCTTCTTTTTCTGTCGCAATTCCGGAAAAGACGGCCTAACTCTGAAAAATTTAAGGTAGCTTTTCTTTGAAAAATTAAAGTTTGTTTAAAAAATAAAAATTGAAGTTTGTTTAAAAAATAAAAAACATTCCAGATCCTTGTTAAAACGTCACCACGAAATTCAAATAAAAAGATTCTACTTCAAAACGAAGAATGATTCGAGCAATATGCACGCTTTTAGCGTGGGATTCCGCCATAGCGAAAAAGTTAAATACTTCGTGCGCTAATCGGCAAACCAAATCGGATTTCTTCTTTTCGATTCAATTATTAAAAATACGCCGTCACTTCTAAATTAAAAAAGTCTTTAATTTTTTACGAGGCTCTGCCACGTAAAAAAAAAAAAGAAAAAAGGAAAATCACGCGTTCCACATATCCTCTCGTTCTCGGAGGAACGAACATCCTTGGGAGAAACGAATTTACGAGGCAGAGATACGGCGGGATAGATGCCTGAGAGACGCGCTCGTATGAACGGAGCGCCAGTAAACAGCGGACTATACGACGCGTTAATAAAGAAATAAGATTCTCGTTAATTGCGAGAGCGCGAGGGGAGTGGTTCGCGCGTGCGTCGATATATCGCCGTCTGCGTGGCAAGATGCCTTCCAGGGTTTATTGCGTCGCGATGCTGCCGCCCCGTACCCGAAGAATTCGTCGCCTCGTGCGTCCGCTCGCCGGGATGAAATTCTCGAGACAGAAGGCAGGCCGGAAGTAAATATCCGGAGAAGGGAACTAGGCTCTGGGCCGACGCGCGATGGGAAGTAACGATCTTTCTGTCCTGAAAAACACGCATCGGCCTAATAACACCTAAAGCTCTGCCTCCTCTTCCCATGAATCAGAGAGAGAGAGAGAAGCTCGTAGACGATATTGGGTATCTCTGCTCGATGAAATGAGACGGATTTTTATTGGCGATCGCACGCTGCGTGTCGCGACGGCGAACTACGGGCGTGTAGCGCCGTTGTCCTTCCGCAGCCTGACTCCGCTCGGCCGATCGATACCGTTTAGGTTGTGTAAACGTTGCAAATTGATTTTGCGCGTGATGTGGAAAACTGCCCGGGGCCAGGTATTAGAAAGATCGCTGCGGAGTTTTGCGTATTCCGTGGGCGAGTACTCGCGAACCGTGTGAACGTGTTCGGCGTTCGCAAGATGCGTAAACAATCCATCCTCTTTCGCTTCTTTGCTTGCACGTACCGTGCATTTGTGGGCAATTTGAGAGTTTCGCATTTCGATTTTGTGTTTTCACAAAACTTGAGATGTTTCTCATTTTTCCTACACTATACCGAGCCGGCGATATTTCACACGTGGTCGGCACTTTATTTTTGTGCAAATAGTGTAGAAAACAGCTTTGTTATATTATTACGAATTTGTATACTTAAAAAATTAAAAGAAATTGCAACAAAAGTATATTTAATAATTTTCTTTCATATCAAAACATTTCTCCTAGTGATATATATATATATATATATATTTTTCTTTTGTGAAATAAAAAAATTAAATGTTTATCGTATTTATTTAAATCTAGTTTTCTCTAAAACAAATTTAATTATTCAAATTTAATAATTTTATTAATTTAAATTTACCATATGAAAAATTTACGGGATAAACTATAAATTTAATTATACTAAAATTTCTAGTTAAAATTATGATTTTAGTATTAATTGACAATAGAAATAATTTTATAATTTATCATTACACTATTATACATTGCATCATACAACACCAAATGCATACATTTATAATAATAACGATCAGTAAATTATAAAAAGAGGAAGTCCGAGTTGTTGGCTAGAGATTCAGAAGCAACAATCGAGTGCAAAGAGTTCATTTAACCGTTTTAGCGCCACGCAGCGCGATCGCGCTGTTCGCGTACTGTGGTGAAATGTGCCGCGATGTTTGGTCACGATCGTCAACGAAGCGCTATCGCGCTGCCATGGCACAATCGAACACGGATTTTTCAAAACCCCTGGCACTAAAACGGTTAAAAGAATGCAACAGGATTAAAGGTGCAGTACTTGCCTTGGAACTCATGTCAGAAGACCGAGTTTGACATGAAAGGATGCAAAGGAAATTCGAAGGAGGGGAGGGAAGGTATTTCGCGAACAAGTCGGAGAAAGTTTCGATAGATCGGGTTTGACCGTAAGAACGACACGATTGTTCGCGACAAGGGGCACGAACGACATCGAGATCTCTTCCTGTGGAAAGACAACAGGCTACAGGGGGATACCCACTCCCGGGGAAGAGTTATCGATCAATGACCCCCAATCGCGTTTCGTGAAAGTTATCAGCAGTTGCTGGGACGATACCCGTACGATATAAGATTACACGTCCGATAAGCTATTGTTCCTGCTCAAATCCTTGCCCCATTCCATGTATCGTGGACCAGCGATAACGGGCACAAAGCATACCATAATCGTGCTGCTTAATTCAATCTGTCGTATCTGTAATAAGCCATGTTCGGTTTATCTCGGATCATACGGAGGGGCGCATAGTTCACGTACATACTCCGTAACTGTGCACCGGCCGGCCATGTTGAACAAGAACACGAAAAATGTTGCCAAGTACCTCCCTCGAGATCCAGCTGCGGTATACGCTACAGCGCTATAATATTCATACGGTTCGTCTAATAGGAGCATGTGCGGATGATTTGTTTTCTTATCTAGAAGTATAGTATAGTCGCCGCGATGAAAATTTTCTGGGAAAACCTAAGGTACCTTGGTAAACTTCACGACGGCGGTAAAGGAACGTAATTTATTATTAAATAACGTAATTGAGTGAGTGGAATGCACATTAAAAATAATCGTGTCGATAGAGACACTGGCGGAGAGATGAGAGACAGATTATGTTGACGTTGAGTATGATTTGTATCGTGACTGGGTTCGGATTAAGTTCGGATTAGGGTTGATTGCTAAATGGAGCCATTCGTTGACAGTGAAAATCTGTTACGTGACCCATGAAGATCTCCGCGGAATAGTTACTCCTAAGTGAATATTTGAGGCAGGTTTTGGAAATATAGGGTGGCCACTGAAAAACTGAAGGGTTGGAACAGCCCGTAGAGAAGAGATCTCGCGGAGAAGAAATCGGCGAAACGTGGCGGAAATAGGTCAGTCGAGAGGCAGTTTCCCGATTCCAGATACATCAAAGAAAATCCGTGAAGAATGAAGCGAGGAGGTTTGACGACAAAGCGTCTTCGGGGGATGAGATCTCGCGGAGGAGTTACCCTCCGAGATATCGATCCCGCGATGTCGTGGCTTTTCCACCGGTGGCGAACTTCGGTCGCGCGCCGCGCGTAGAATAACGCCAGAAGGAAAAGAGCAGTCGGAGATTTAGCCGGGAGTTAAAGCTCGGTTGAGGGAACTGCGGGGACTTCCAAGTCGTTTGTTAGCGCCAAGACGGCAAAGTGCATTTCGTAGTTTACCGCAAGTTTCGCTACGGGCGAGGTTTGTCTGCCTGCTCGTCTGTCTGTCTGTCTGTCTGTCTGTCTGTCTGCCTATCTGCTTGCCTGGAGAACCGAGTCTGCAATATTGCCACATGAATGAAGACTGTGACGAACAGTGTCGTGCTCCGCGAATAGAATCCGGAAAAGAACGAAACCTGTGAATACTACACATCTACAGTTCGAGGCACTACATCTGTAAATGGAACATTGACGTGCTGAAATACGTGAGAAGGAAACTGCTCGCTGACGCTGATCGTCAATTTTTATCACTGAAAGTGATTCTAGCGGGGGTAACCCAGGAAATCGGGCCTCTTCAACGCTAGTGCAACGAAAATTAGCGATTGGTTGATTTGGGTCACGTGATTCACGAGAGAGCGTGGGGTAGACCTCGAGTAGGAGTGGCGTTATCTGGTACTATAATTTAATTATATAATATATATAATAAATATATGTATGTATGTATGTATATTACAAATATATACGTATTTTTAGAAATTCGAATAATTTTTTGTCAAATATTTAAATCAAAGTTTGTATTCTTTATTGACAAAGAATAATAAATATCTATATTGGAACAAATTATGAATAATTTAATAAATGATACGATCAGCATGTAATTCAAGTCGTGATGCAAACAGGTTAGACATTAGAGACGAACTTCCATCAACTCGTCAATGTAGTCTACATCTTAATTCAACATTCTTCATCTATATATACACATCTTCATATTATCCACAGCGTGGTTGAAAGTTACACACACTGTTCGTACGAAAAGTATATATATTTAAGAACGACGACTACATCCTTAAACTGCCCGAATCACTTTCGTGTTACATAGAGAAATCACGAAATGGTGTCTCTTTGTTTCAAGTACTTTTAACACGGGAACAACTCCAACGATATTCCATTAACTGGTAGCTATCAACGTAGCGTCACCGATTTACATAAAATCAATACCAGCGTACCAAAATGTGCTATCGGCAGGTTCAGGATGAACGTGGTGAACTCCGGTTGAACGACCTTCCTGGCAAATATATCCTCAACACGCGTGGCAGATTCCCTAGATAGTTTCCGCAACCCTATGTATTTGTGTCTTAAGCGATCTACACGCGCAGCAACATGCACCGACTTCGAGCTTTCATGAGGCAGATTTCGCGGTTTACAACGATGTAGGAATTAGTAGGCAGGTATACCGTTCCCTTTGAGCGAGATGATGACTACCGATGATGAAGATTTTCATGTATGAAACGTGGCGTCAACTCTAATTTTCTTGCGTTTCGCTGTTTATTTCTTATGATCAATACATTTTCTACTGTTGGAGGATAGTGAGGATTTAATATCTCTGGTAGACGTATTTTGATCAAAATAATATAGCCATCATTTTCAAAGAAATTCTAATCTTGCATTATACTTTGATTTGTGTCTGTCTTTAATTATTTATTTTTTATAATCAATACACTTCCCATTGTCGGAAGATAGTGTAGAATGCAGAATTTAATAGATATATTTGACAGATAAAAGAGTACAAGTCAAAGTAATATAGTCATCATTTTTAAAAAAATTATGTATATTTTGTATTGATTAACATGTGTTATCAACTTTTTACGATCTTTTTTTTTATGATCTTGCATTGTAATTTTGATTTTAAATTGACATCTGTCTTTGATTATTTATTCTTTATAATCAACATATTTTCCATTGTCAAAGTGTGATAAGTTTCGCCACGCAATATTTAACCTCTTGCGCTAGTAACTGGTTCGCGGACCATAACGAGTGACCAAGCCGTATACAATAATTCGTCATCTTTTTGAATTCATCGGTATATCGCTGGATAGAAATTACTAAAAAGTAATAAATTTATTATTTGTTTCGCCTGGGTATATCTCAATATACTTAAAACTGAGAAAATATTGCAATTTTGGGCCAAATATTCTCGACGTGCGCGGCAAAACCTAGAAGTCAGTACATATAATATGATATGTATTTCAATCCACGTAAACGTCATTAAACGCAACACAGCGTGTGCTAGCCACTTTAGAAAATAATTGACACGATTCACGTCAACGATGTAACGTCGACGAAGTAACATTTATACAACGATTCACACGAAATTTTCTGTAAAGTAATTTTCAAACTGGTTTCTCATGGCTCCTATTTCTTCATTCGGTTGATTGAAATTAGTATGTTCGCGACGGGATTGCCCGAGAGGGGAGGGGGGCGTGCCCGAATTAATTTCCGCCAGGACTTCGATCGCGTTGTTACGCATTTCCGCGCGCGACCGTACGATCTTCACCAGACAGGGAATAGAATTAACGACAGCATTACGTTTATCCGATAAACGTGGACACACAGGGCCACACAGTTCTATTTCCATGGAAATTCCGGCTCGGTAACAAGCTCCCAACGTTTCGGGAGATCAGTTGCCGATAGACAACCGCTATTCACGTGTGCGCGAACGGTCGTGGAAAATTCGCGATAAAAGGGTACGGACGATTATCCATGACTGAAAGAAGCTCGCCTCACTCTTGCGTAATCGTGCAAATTCCTGGCGAGAGAAGATAACGGAAAGATAATCCAAACTAGCCGCGCGAACGTCTACTCTGCGACTACTTCCGGCTCTCCGGCGAACCCGCAGAAACAACGACTTCACGGCTGTTTCGAAGCGTTCGTGGTCTAGCCTTTCGAGGATTCGCTTATCTTCTAATTAAATTCTTTGTACCGTGGAGGAAGTTTAACTAGGTCCATTTTCTGGCGACGAAATATTGCAGGAGTAACAGCGAGGACGCGTAAAACATAAATGTAGAAAGAAGAGAGCTCACGTACGCGTTGATAAGACAAGTAATTAGACATTGCGAGTTTTTGTATGAAATTTAAGAGCGAAAAAATGTAATATTTTGTCAAACAAAACGACTCTATATTTTATATTTTACACAGATTTTGTTTCATTTGGTACCCTTAAAATGAAAAGGGGTGGCAATAAATTAATCATAAAAAGACACAAATATGTGCGTGTAGAAAACAAAATGGAAGAAAGGAGACACATATTGATCCACATTTGTACCATACCTCACTAGATTATCAGATATATTACGAAACAAAGCTTAAATTTTCAATATGTACACTAACAAATAAGTAGTATTGGTTTAGTGTCTTGATTATCTCAATATACTTTCTGAGAAATGTACGCCGACGAAAAATTCCTCACTGTCAGTGTAGGTCGTGACTCAAAGTCGTTAAGCTAAGAGGTTAACAGTCAAGCAGTAGTACCAAATCTCAAAGCTTCCGCCTCTGACGAAACATCAGAGACAAACATGACTGAACAATGCGTCACGGAGGAATTCCTAAAGGCGACTCGGTTGGATCTGTTTTCGAGGGAATTGAGAAACCCGTGGGGCAATTGTTAGAGGTTCGTAGCCACCTCCGTAGTTGGTTGGCTGCGTTTCAGCCTTATTCCATCGACTCGTCGGCCCGAGAGAAATCCCTTTCTTCGTCTGCTTCAGGCCGCTTTGCCTCGGGTCTCACCTCCGCGCAACGCGGCTCTGGCTAAACGTTTGCTCTTGCCTTCTCGCTTTTTCGGCGCGGTAATGTAATAACGGTTATTTATAGGCAGTAAACGCCGTGTGCCATTCTTCGCCGTTTTCCTTCTCCGCTCGTTCATCGTTTTCCCTTTCCACGCGATCGCGATAATTCCTCACCGAGTCTTGGAATTCGGCCAGCTTTTATGAAAAAGCGAATGAAAAAGAAACTCGTACGTCAATCGCGAAAATTTCAGATATTCCATTCCTTGGAAAAACTCGAATTTCCCCCGCGACGAAAGATTTGGGAACGATGGGGAGTTTTCTGTTCTCTGATAGAATTAACACGTCGATTTGTAAAATTCTGAGCATGCAGCTCCGTCGAGATATCACGAGATCGAAAACTGTATTGAAAATTGAAAACTATTTCACGGATCCTTCTAAAGTAGTTCATGCATCGGGAAATTGTTTAATTACATAAGTGGAGCTAAAGAAGATTCAATCTCTTCGAAAGTCATATTTATAAGTTGCTTTTAGGGCACGTTTCCAAATTGAGACTCGCGCAGAGTTCGGTATTATTTTCATCATTCGTCAGAACCAGCAATTGCCAATTTTGTAATTTAATTTGAGATATTAAATATATATATAAATAATATAATATTAAATATAAATATAATTTAATATATATTGCAATGCAATGTAATTTAATTTTCCCTTCGAGATTTGCCATTCAAACGCGCCAGGCCAATATAAACAATACGAAGTTTGAATGAAAAAAGAAAAAAGAAAAACAACTAGAAGGAACTAGGGATGATCACGTGGTACTGGTAAATGAACGTCTGCGCTATGGCGTCCGGGTTATCGATTCCTTCGAAACTGGAACAATTTTAACAAGTCGAGATACTCGCCAAACTTATCCCAGAGGGATAAGAAGACAAGTAACGAGGATCGAACAATCTGTCGTTATGTATAATGGCGAATCGCGTTCAAGTGGCGCGTCAATTGCACCTCGGCGAGGAAATTCCTGATGGTTTCCTCGAATCGAGGCAAGGAACGTATCAACTGTCGGTCGGTTAGGTTAGAATAGGAGGATACGTAGGAAGAAACTGAAAGCAGCAGCGTTTTTCTGCCGAGAGAACTCATTTGCTCGATTTACGCCGGGGTAACAGTAATTTGCACTTGGCACGACTCTGCACAGTTGCAGCAGCTCTTTTGAAATCCTTTTCCTTTCGGTTTCGCGCGTTTCACTCTCGACGAAGAGTGCTAGAGGAGTCTACCAAATTAGGCTATGGTCAAATACTGGGCATTCATAGAAATTTTTCATAAATAACAGAAATCATGCTTGCTTTGATATAAAAATCATACTTGTCCTTGTAATTAATTGAGAAAAACCAGTATTAAGTTACTATAAGTGTATAATTAATAACAAGTGTATGAAAATCACACATTTATGATAAAACTCGATGCCATTCTTGTCTTTGTAATTAATTGAAAAAATCAACTATTAAATCACTTTTATAATTAATTGAAATCAATTATATAATTGAGTGTAATTGATTGGAGTCAATCGTATAATTAAATGATTTATGATAAAATTTGATACCATTTTGTCTTTGTAAGACTTTACTTTTAATCGTATCAAGATGTGTAATTCCAACAGAAATTTATTAGAAAACACGTAAATCGTAGTGAATTATTGAGTTTCTCATGTGTTTAAGAATTAACCAAATTCAAGTATGATAAATCCTCAATCTCTCGACTTTCTCGAAAACGAAATCATGACGTAGCCTCGCGTAGACTGAGCCCCTAATCGATCGTACTATTACGGATTACAGGAACATTCTGCATACTTTGACGCGAATCACTAGACTCTTGTGAGAGTAACTACATCATACTCCAGCTATCATATTCGTTGGATTCGTCAAAGCAAACCGTGTAGCCTCGGAGCGGAATAATTTTACATCAAAGCTGTCGATGAGTGGGATTTCGAACTCGACGAGACGATCTCGAACGTTTCTATTCGAAACGCCGTCGGACAGATAAGAGCGTGTTTTAATCGCACAGGCTCACCTTGTTTGCCAGATCCAGCATGTTCCCGGTCCCCCCCGCGGCAGCTTCCACTAGTTTCTGCAGAGTATGGGGTTCCGGTGAAAGATCGCGTGCTCCGCTATCGAATTCCCAGCGTTCATGCCGCCCAGACACGGTACCTGAACACACGCAAGTGAAGTGGTTCGTCATCTTTCCGTTTGAAACTTGCTGCGATGAAATCTAAATCAGAGCTCGTTAATAAGAGATTTAGCACGAAGTAGATATCAATCTTTTGGCTATTGTTGGCGCTTTTAAAATTTGCTCTTAGGCGCCCATAAGTGTTCGACTTATTTCGATCCGCTGAATATTTAATATAATTTTTAATTTTTATTACTGTTAAATTTTTAGCACATGCACTAACAATTCAATACAGGATGCGAATAAATAAATAATATTGGTTGAATGTAGTGCGATATTCAGCGTTTTCATTATCTCGATATACATACTGTCTCTTTCTCGTTCTCAGTGTGAGTCGGGACTAAAATTCTATTGTATGCCACGTATACGGTACATATCAAAGTCTGTCGTTTAAACGTACACACCGACTGAACCGAACTGAACTGATTGCGAGCTGGTTATACACAGTCTCTAGAAATGACTAGAAAAACAAAAGAGCTTACCAAGACTGTTATCGCTGCTAGTGGGCAAGTACTCCGGCGTGTGCGTGTGGTGAGGACTAGTTCTGTGCTTGCCGGACCTCAGAGCCTCGATCTCCGGTCGAAGTGCCAAGCGGCACCTGAGGAACTCTTGATAGGAAATGCGACCGTGCTCGTCCGCCCCCAATTCTCTCATTAACTCCTCCACCGAATTCTCTAGATTCAGTTCCCTGCATACCGTCAGCAGATCCTGACTGAAATTTAAAACAGAAGGGTAACCTTTATTCGAGCCGCTCCGTGGCACAATCGTGGGAATTACACAATCGTCGCGTTTGCGGACCCCGCGTCACCCTCCGCGGTTACGTACAAAATATATTCCAATTTGTAAAATGCCGGATTTACGCCGGATATATTTTATTATTATTCTATGTATAATTATATAGAATAATATATATATACATATTTTACTATTATTTATTATATATTTAATATATATTTTATTATTATCCTATATATATATATATAGTAGAATTCCATTTAATATAAACTCCACACACCCGAATGAAATTTTAGACAGCTCCGAATTAAACGAATTCCTCTGTTGGAAGAGGACTCCACTTATCTGAAGTAGCACAGCGGAGGACTACGACCGCGTCGTTCTACCGCATGTACACACAACTCGTCCATTGACGTCCGCCCTAACGTAAGCGTGCCGGGCATTAGTCCCGTGACTAACGAACGACGGTATAAATCAGAGTAAGCGTGGAAGATTCGAACGTCCCGCCGAGAGAGGACGGATGCTCCCTTCGGCTCGAGCACTTTGTCATCCGCGATTCTCATTAACGTCAAACCGTTGACCCGCGCGGGAGCGGCGCGCCTCGAGTCACCTGTTTTTCCAGGCGATCACATATCCGTCGAAACACGGCGATCCTAACGGCCATGAATAATTTATTCCCTGAATAATTCATAGATCGAAGATAGATAGACTCTCTCTCTCTTTCTCTATCTATCGGCAACAGATATTGCGATACTTGCCGGACGTTCGCGTCCGAGATTAAAGAAGCGTCGCGAGCCACCGTCACACAGAAACAGTGGAAACGGGCTGGCGCTCGCGGCGCTCGGAGACTTAATTAAAACCGCCACGTTCATAAACCGTTTCCAACCGTGGCATTCGCCGTGTCCGGATGTCTCCTGAAACGGCGGAGCCTCTCTTAATTTATCCTCGACAGCGGGATGGAGTATCGGCGAGGCTCGATTAAAACGTCACCGCGGTGCTCGGCGAACGCTCGGGAATCACGCGGAAGACGGACACGCGGGGGCTCGATCGATAACCAGAGGGGGGAGGGGGGAGGAGGAATTAAAGATTCACCGGCGGCACGGAGAGCCGGGCACACGGACATTCGGAGAAAATCGTTAAAAGGCGTTCGCCGTCTCTCTTTCCTCTCCGCGGATGCTGGCTGTCTTTTGTTGCGACGCGAGCGAAAAAGGCGTGGCCCCGGACGCGCGAGTGTCACGCACAGCGATTTTCAGAGTCAAAGCGCGGGAGATTTCACTGTTCAAACTGGCAGCAAGGTGAAAATTTTCAACGTTGGAGTTTAAATGTCTAAATCGGCGGTATAAACGACAAGATTTATTCATTTGTTTCAATATCAATTCCATGTTTTCTCATTGATACAACCTTGGAATATTTTCAGTCAAAGAGAATACAAAAAAAAAAAGTTCTTGAATAAAAAGATACGCTGTCATTCGCTCTTTGTTATCTAATCGAATAAATTCGGACATTACAATGTAAGCGTACCGATACTCATTGTCTATTTATAATTATCTTTGACAACGTAGATTTATTTCCTTTCGCATTGTAGCATCTTGCACCTTTTTTCGATCAATGTGCAATAAATTGTTAAAGTAGCAGTGAAAAGTCGAGCAAATTTGGAACCATTTGTACAAATCCTTTTTTAAATACTTTCAAAAGGAACTTTTGGTAATGATGTTATAATTATATATATTACAATATTATAATAATATTATAAAATTCTTGAATAAAAGAATTCTTCTTTACCCTAATTGGTCTCTAAATCAACAAATTCGAACACCAATACGAACATCACACTCATTGCGCATTTTCAACTATCTTTAACAACGTCATTCTCTATTTTCAATCTTCACACTTTCTCACTGTGGATTCATCGTGACATCGGTTCGAAAACATTCTGTATTCTCTCCTCCATTCCGAAGGGCAGCGCGTAATAAATTCACCGTTAAGGCATTTTCAGCGAAATGTGAAATATTCCCACCAGTAACATCTTGTAAATTATTTCTCTCTTTCAAATCTACTTTAAGAATACCATAGATTTCACGAGTTCGCAGAAAAGAAGAGGACTCGAGATGGGAACTCGAAGGGGTGGGCGGCGAGGGAACTTCCCCGTGAAAACTTTTCCTCTCGTCCTGCCGCGAAACTTTCCGCTGTTATTCCGAACGTACGACGGCGACGAGGAGGCTGCGCCGGCGGAGGAAACTGCTGATCGGATAACGCGAGTTCGTCTAATACCGCGTGCCTCTGTGTTTGCTCAAGCACGTGTGAAACGCGAGCACCGTGCATCGCGTTTGAAGAACGCGGAGGTGTTATTACTTCCGTGCGTTCAATACACAAATTCAATCGAACTTTCGTTCGACGAATTCGGAGAGTCTTACGACGGCGAGAGGAGAGAAGGAGGGACGCGAGACGCGATAAAGGAACCTCGCTTTTACGGGTTTAGGTTGGCTCACGCTCTACTTGTATTCATCGGGGAATCGGACGTTGAGCGAAATTGCAATCGAAAGGATGACGAAACAACAAAAAAAAGAAAGGAAGAAAAGAACGGGAGAGACTGTCGACGCGGAGATCCGGTCGTGATTAACGGGACGCTGCGATCAATGGGTAAGCATTACGTAATTCACGGAGAGCATATTCACGGGACGAACGTTCGAGTGCCATTCAGCACGGTTGCCGCCTCTTCAAAACCATTGAACCCGATTTTCCTCGAGATCTCGCGAGACACCTTGGGAAAGAGGCGGGCGCGCGCGTGCGACGCGAGTATCGTACTCGAGATCCTCCGAGCCATCCGCGTTATTCACTGTACACACACGCCGAGTCGAGACGCCTTAAGGCGGCCTCTCTCCCCTCCCGTTCTTTCCAGGCTTCGCAAAAACGGATTTGGGTTAACAGCGAAAACCTGTTACGCCTTTCGAGCTTACCGAACTTCGAGCAATCGTAACGCGTCGTTCTAAGCGAGCGCGGCCAAATCTGGGATTCTACGTTGAGACTATCGCTGATCGTGACCGATCAAACGACGAAATAAACTTGTCTTTCGAAAGAAATATGGGTGATTGTCTGTTTGTGAGAAGTAACGCACGACACAATTTTTAAACGATAACAAAATAATCGTGTTCTTTCATTTTTATGTTCGAGGTAACCAGGAAATGACAGGGGCATAGTTTGAAGAATTTCGCTGACATACTTTTTATAAATCATGCGAGATTTAGTTGTTTTATTATCTTTGCAAAATGTTATTTGCTCGATGTTCCTTTGTATGTTTTCCTCTTTCTTTTTTTTGTTGAAATAATTCTCGATTAAGAGCAAGTTCTTTTGCTAGTTCTCGATAAAAAAAGGAGCAAGAAGAAAAAGAAAAATTGAAAACTGATATGAAAACTTTGTGTAATTTTAAATTAAATTTATTCTAATATCAAATACCATTCTATTCACTCTATTTTTTCCGAAATATTTCCAACATCGTTTCCAACAAGTTCGATTTTCCAATAAGTTTGTTTTTAGAATCGAATGGCCATCTCGCGTCAACTGGACAGCTTCGTCGTCCCGCTCTTATCACTTCTGCCACCCACGGAAGGTGATTTCAGAAAAGGAAATTGATCCGCGGCTAATTTTAAAAAACGGACTCCGGGGTCGTTATTGTTCGCGATTGGAACTCGCATAAATAACAAGTCGATGATCGACGTTGCCAGTCAGTTGTGATTCTTCTCCTTCGGTATTCTTGTTTCGCAAACGTCGGATGATCTTCAACCTTGCGCCGCGAAGCCGAGCCTTTTATCGCGAAGGGGGAGCAACCGGCGATACCGCGAGGCTATCTTCGTTGAGCGTGATTGCAAGTGTTAAAGCAGTTCGACGTAACTGTCAATTGCGGAATTCTTTAAATCTATCAATTCTTCAAAACGTACGTAAAACACATACATGAAAATACATGAAAACGTGTTTCTTTGAAAAATTTTTAATTTCATTGGTCTCATTTTATTTTTCCGTTGTCCTGAAATATTCTAAAATTACAAGTATAATTACAATTTTTTTACCTGAATTTTATAACAACATTATAAATAGCAAAAGCGAATTTTTTTTTCTACACGAAGAGTACACTCGGCATAAATGCTCAAGAGTACTCCTCCTACAACATCAGGATTTTCAGCAAAAAATGTTAATAACGGTTCAAATAATTAAATCAATCAATCATTAAACTCAGATCAATCACGTTACTCGGATCGATCACATTCACAGAAGAGAAAGACGCGAAGGCGAGATTGGAGAGGGAAAGCTTGGCACACGTGTACGTACCACCTCGAGATTTTCCTTTTGAGTTTCCTGACGGACAGCCTCTCCAACGTTCGTGACTCCCAGGTCTTCAACGGCTCCATCGTCCGCGCGGTCGGGCGTGGGTCGCCGATCCCGACCGATGACACGCGCAATCGGCCACGGTTCGAAGGTCCGGCCGAAGCGATGCGACGAGTGCCACTGCACGCGGGCCGTGCTGCACATCGCGGTCCCGATGGAGCCGGCAAAGAGGAGGGAAAAAAACACACACACACACACACAGATACACAGAACGGCGAGAGGAAGAAGAGAGACGCGATTGCCCGCGAACGTGAAACGAACGCGACTTAATCCACCGCGATGCGTGTCACTCGGTGTCCCGTGTGCGGTTTTACGGCTGACACGCGGCTTTATTTTAAACACACTCTCGCGCGCCTCGCTCCACCTGCTCGCCGATCTCCCGCTCGAGAGCGCTTCGTTCAGCTGGTGTCGATTGAGAGATCGTCCGAAGAAAGATCGTGATGTCTCACGGTGCGGTTCATTTGTGAAGAGGGTAACGAAAATTACGAACACTGCGCGGAAGAGCATAGAGTCGATCGGTGATTTTGTTTTTTTTAAGTTTCTCGAGACTGATTCTCGTTTCGAAGTATCATCACAACGAGAATTTGAAAAGGAGATGGGCAAGATAGAAATCCCCGAGAGTCACGATATTGGTGAGTCTTTATAAACGCTGGAAATACAGTTTTATAAGAAAAACTGCACGTACCCCAGTACGATTCGTCTCACTGAAGGACCCAGAAGCAACTGTTTTGACTAGGAAATGAGGACGACCTTTTGCCATAAAATTTTACTGATGCGCAAACATTTGAATCGATAGAAAACAAATTACAGGCGCGATCGCTCAGTACCAGTCAACGCCACTCCTACTCGAGGTCTACTCCACGCCCCCTCACGAATCAACCAATCGCTAATTTTCGTTGCATTAGCGTTGCACTTGAAGAGGCCAGATTTTCTGGGTTACCCTCGCTAAAGTCACTTTCAGTGATAAAATAAACGTTGATACGATAGTTCTTACATACATGATAGTTTCCTTTTGCTTCTTCAACGACCGAAGAGTTTGCGTTGCATCACGAAAAGACCAGCAAAACTACTTGAATCTGATCTGAAGATCAAATGGAGTAACTCTACTGTTAATTGCCATTGACATTTCTTCTTTTCAGTCACACTTCTTCGACACTCCTACCCCCGGTTTGCAAAATGCACAAATATTTCTTGCAATTATTGGACGTCCTATTTGTCTTCGTAGGTCTCAGTGATACTGGAGGAATGATAAGGTCCTAACTGATTTTTCCAAGGATCGCCACGCGTGAAGCACCGTTCCATTAATTGTGAAAGGGCCGAGGAAGCAAATGGAACGGGATAACTGTTCGAGGAAGACAAAAGAGTCGGGTTAGAAAAGCAAACAGCGTTCGATGCATGGCGGAGTGCAACGAACGAGGCTGCACGAGGAGGAGAGTCTTGAGTCATTGACACCGCCTGCGTTTTCTCTCACATCACGGCGTATTGTCTTCAAAAGTGGAAACGAATCTAGCAAACGACCCGCGTAATCTTCGGCTCGCACCGCGTTACACATCCGGCGCCAGTTCTCCTTCGAACTGAAGAAAGTGGTGTCGGCTCGTAACAAGGAAACACGGTTGTTGCGAAACGATCGGATACGCGGAGAAAGAGAAATGTAGATCCACTTTTCAGAATTGTTGTTGTTCTCGTTATATAACACGGTGGATTCAACGTAACGAAGAGTTCCGTGTAACAAGCTAATTTTTAATGCGACAGAATTGTAACAACTTTGGGAAAGACAGTGACTCCTGTCACTTATGATATTTGTAAATAAATTCTCGTAACTTTTGAATTATGCGACGTAGCTCAACCTGGCTGACGAAATGGAGGAACTATTTTTTAAAAAACATCATTTTTTAATGATTTTTTTCAACGTCTTTTATTTATAACATAAGTATATCCTTACCATCCAAATAAACGAAAGAAAAAGGAATAACAAAAATCTTCTCAGAATGTTCGTTCGTTCGTTGGGAACGTGACTTTGAAACAGTGACACGTGAATTGCAAGCGACAGGCAGTCTCAGTGTAGGTACATATATATATCATAAGCGGCGGATTAACTCAAGTCGTATTAATTCGAGTCATTGGTTTTCGTTTCTCGAGGCAGGATCACCGCGGGATTGGCTCGATAGGGAACAAAAAAAGAAATGAAAATGTCCGTGCAAGCGAAAGCGGGGAGGTAGTCGGGTCGGTTATGAAGCTCACGAGATGGCCAAAGGAAAAACGAGTCTCTAGACAGGGTACACGGCGTGATTGGACGAAAATCCAATTTCCAGCTCCGTCCCAGAGCACGTGTGATCTCGTTAAGAGCTGGTCGAACCCTGTTACCATCTTCCCCGTACCTGCCTGTCGAATCACCATTTTTATTTCGAGGGTTTAACACCCATCAAAAAGCTGTTACGGGCCAGAAAAGAAAAGAGAAAAAGGGGAAAAAGAAAAGTCAAAATTAAATCTTTCCATCCTAGAGCAGGAACTACGTGGAACTTCCTTATTTCATCAACCAGAATGGTAAAACGCGGAAGGAAAGGAACGGTAAGCGAAAAAGAAAAAAGAAGAAAAGAGGGAAAAAATGGAAAAAGAAAGAAGAGACGACGAGGGAAACAACCTCGGAGGCTGTGCGTAAAAAGGGGATTGAAGAGCCGCGAACGGGTGAATGTTTTGCCTTTCCAGAGCATTTCCGCGGGTGAAATGATTTCCATAATGCGGCGCACGATGAACAACGAACGAACCTCCCACCCCACCCATTTCACCGAGCGAAAGTGGACGTCTCGGGCTGTCGTCGTGTCGTTCCACCAACGCGTGTCGAGCAACAGCTCGTTACAAACTCGTTGTTTCGTGTGCATTCGCGTAGCCTCCCCTTTGTATCGGAAAACTCTCCTTCTCCCTCTCGGGCAAACGGCGACATCGTGGGCTAGGGCTTACAAAAGCAACGTGGAATGCACCTACCGACCCAATAAGTGTCGCTTCATTGTTGAACCGCGTGAAACCGATGCCGAGCCCTTGCCAGAAAATATGCTCGCTCTACCGTGAACGCGTGACTGCGAATGATCTCTCTTGCAACGGTTGTTTCGTGTAGAGTATTCTGATTTCGTGAACACTGAATTAGACGTTGGTTCAATTTCAATGGAATTTATAGTAGTCTGATAAAGAGTAAGTTTAGGGTCAGATGGGTTACATAGGTTCAGCTTTTTTTTATCATTGAAAGTGATTTTAACGGGGGTAACTCAGAAAATCGGGTCTCTTCAGGTGTTAATGCAACGCTAATGCAACGAAAATTAGCGATTGGTTGATTTGGGTCACGTGATCCGTGAGGGGGCGTGGGATAGACCTCGAGTAGGAGTGGCGTTGTCTGGTACTGAGCGATCGCGCCTACAATTTGTTTTCTATTGTCTTCATTTCCTAGTCAGAACATAATTATAAAAGCAACAATCTTTTTGGAGGAATACCGTGCGTTAATATAGTGTTTAAAAGTTACGGCTACATTTCTAGATCATGGTCATTCACAAATACATCTGCTGCGAATAATTGAAGGCAAATAAAAGCCCGCGATTTAATAATTCCAATAATCAATAAAAATACGGGAGAAACAGAGCAGAGAGGAGAAAACTTCGATTCCTCGAAAAAACTTTTCACTTTATCGTATCTTCTATGCGAAGGAAGGACGACCCAATCAGTCAGGGTCGCGGAGGGACACGCGCTCATCCATATTCCAGATAGCAGTTTCAAGAACGAAGTTTATTTTCGACTATCGGACGTGCTTTCCTTGACCCCGCGGCGAGTCGAAACCGCGCCGCAAGGTCGAGGTTGCACGTGGCCGGAGGAGGTGAAAGGGGGAGAGGGAGGTTTCGCGGGAGCGCCGAAAAACCGGGAGCGAGGAAAGGGTTGGCGGCCACCGGCTGGTGAAAAGCGACACGAGTGTTTCATGTTAAGCGCGTTCCGCTCTATTTCGTTCGTGCACGGCCTTGAAGCGGGCGCGAGTCGCGCGCATGAAAGGGCTGGCGTCTCCTCCAGGCAATCCTCCCTTTTCAGATGCTTCGCGCTGTTCCCGCTGGATACGCCGGAATGGGGTCCGCCATTAAAAACAAAAAGAGAAGGGGGAAAAGGCCCAAGGCAGAAAATAGTGGGCGAGAGGTGGCGCAGCTTCCGACACGTGAAAGGGAGAAACGTGGAGAAACGAAACATTACCTAATGCCGTGTTTTCACTGCGAGAACACCGCGCGCCCCAACGCCAGGGATACCTCGTTCGTTCGTCCGTCTGTTTGTCCTTTGTCGCCCCTTATCCGCCGCGTTATCTCCTTCCCTTTCCAGCCTATCTTTTTGTTCGCCAACTATTCGAGGGGTTTCGATTTCCGTGTAATCAACGAGACAGACAGACAAAGAGAGAAAGAGAGAGAGAGAGAGAGAGAGAGAAAGTGGTTGCGCGTCGTTCGATGAAGAGCTTCAGACAGGGGTGTGGTGTCGGGGTTAATTGTTGGCTCGTCAGTCAATGTTGCGTACGTTCGCGATCGTTAACGGCGTGAAACGCCCCGCGCGATACTCGACGATCGTCGACGCCTGTTCGATGGACTTTTAACTCGACGATGAATACTTTATCGCCCGTTGAAAGGTGTGACGCTTCGACGCCCACACCGTCCTGGCCACTCGAAAAAAAATCTCGCTGCTCGAGGAGTTTTCGACGCAGGTTCTCTCTCGCCTCTCCCCCCGAGTATCTCTTCTGAACTGAAAGTTTGGAACCTTCGAACTTTTTCCACGCGGCGAGGAAAACCCTCGGCCGGTTGGTCCAATTAACGAACGTGCCAATTTCCGCGAGATTCGTTCGCCTCTCCGCTCGACATCAATCATCGTTAACAGTTTCGTTCCGGTGAGAAACAGCGTGCCAATTTTCGATTCATTTTTCTTTTTTTTCCTCTGATCGTTCGTCACAGCACCGGCAAGTGAAAAAAGAAATAAAAAAAAAAAACTGCACGACTTGTACGACAGCGATCGCTCAGTAGCAGACAACGTCACTCCTACTCGAGGTCTATACCACGCCCCCTCACGAATCAACCAATCGCTAATTTTCGTTGCATTAGCGTTGCACTTGAAGAGACCCGATTTCCTGGGTTACCTCCGCTAAAATCACTTTCAGTGATAAATAAAAAAAGAAAAGAAAAGAGAAAAAAGACGCAATGCGCTTGTTTCGGAGTCGCGAGTCTCGTGTTTTACGAGAGATGGCCGGGAAGCTGGGAAGCACGAGGCGGCACATGGTTTGTTTGTTGCGCGAGGGAAGAACGTAAATAACGATAACCGTACAGCGTGGGATTTCGGAATTTATCGCGAGAAAATCGAACCCGACGGTAAAGCTGTAACGAAATTACGAGGATCGGGCACGCGACATAGGGGGAAAAACCGAGTCCGGAGAATGAGTGCGCGAGCGCGACACGTAATTAAGCAAAATGGGGAAAGGCTGGCCGTGCGGGAATTCGATAATTATCGAACGGCGAATTAAAAAGGGAATTTTCCAGCGTTTTTCAGTGACCTGTCCAGCGGACGGTGACCTGTGAAAAATTCCAGACAATATCGCGACCAATTTCAACCCTCTGCAGAACGATAGACAGTACCCAATTACATTTAGTCGATGTTCCTTGATAAATGCATAAAATGGTCCAGATTTTCTGTTATATTTTACGAGCGTAGATAAGGAAAACTGCTACATAAATACAGCATTCTTAATAAATATATAATATGGTCTAGATTTGTCCAACATATTTTCTTGTCGTTATATTTTACAAGCACAGATAAGGAAAACTGTTACATAAATAACAGCAACGTTCTGAAAAACAGCATTCTTAATAAATATATAATATGGTCTAGATTTGTCCAACATATTTTCTTGTTATATTTTATGAGCATAGATAAGAAAAGCTGTTATATAAATACACTATTAAATTATATATGACTATATATATATTCCCGCTCTTAGGAGTGCCTTTATTTTTAATATTCAGTATTTATCGTGCATTATTATAATTAATAATACAATATAATACAATATAATAAAATACAATACAATACAATGTAATACAATATAATAAAATATTGTGTATAATAATATAATAACACAATATATTAATACATTAATAGAGTCTTTATCGTGTATTGTATATCGTAGGTTTTATATTTATTCTACTGTATTTATTGTAAATACATCATATTGCATATTGTATATACAATTTGTACTTTCATACTGTAACTTATCATATTATTTTTATTATACAAATAATACTTGTCCCAACATTTTCAAGCGGGAGGGGCACATTTTAACATAGTTCTTATTTTCACACATAAAATATGTAAACTAATAAAGCTTGGCTACATTACGAATATTTCAATTTGAATAAAAAAATATTTTCGCGATCAATTTCAGCAAAGAATAAGTTTGACACTCGTGCGAGCCTCGATCAATAATTCTAAACCGTTAGCTGGTCTATTTATCGTTTGGAGGATGGCCTTGGAGTTCCACGGAATTCCTACGAAACGAATTTCTCGATGGATTTACATGGCACGTTGCGTGCAGGAGTTCGGGCAGGTCAAGAATATCCCCGCAGGTGAAGAACAGAGTGTGTGCCGACCGCAAGAATCCGTGCGCGAGTACCGCGTGGTTAATCGAGTGTCAAGGGTCGAGGGGATCTTTAAATTATAGTAACGAAAGGGCCAGCGATTTTTATTTCGTCCAACGTCTCTTACGACGTCTTTACGAGCGCTGCGCGAAACGTTAGAGCGGAAAGACTGTCTCCCTCCCCCGTGGAAGAGGAATTTACTATTGATCTTCAACTCCGTAAATCATTCGCGAAGATATCATCTGATGCTTAATTATCGCCTTCAAAGCCGCGTCTAGCGACGTTATTTTTTTTTTTTTTTTTTTTTAGTTGGACTAAAGTTCCAATGGAACAGGTTATGGCATTACTCCCATTATCGATCGATCTGTGCTATTTCAGAGAAAGGCTTCTAATTCCTCGCCGCTCCGACACTTCAATCGAATGAACAAGCTCCTTATTTCAATTAAAATTGCGTGGATTATTTTATTTTCATCAGATTTATTTTGCGTTTATTTTTGACTGCTAGCTTTCGTACAGTTTCGTTCTTTGGCGAAGTTAGTTCTTAGTTTGAAAGTCGATTTTAGCAAAAGTTCGTAATAGCGTAACTGTTTGAAAAAAATAATTTTCGATAATGGAAAAATCATGTTTGAACTTAAATTTGATCTAAAATTAATAAAATCAGTTTTTGATGTTTTATTGAAAAGGAAAAAAGCGGCCCACTCTATATTTCGATATCTTTCTTTCCTGATAAGGTGTGACTCATTGATTTTGACGAAATTTGGCATAAATGTAGTTTTCAAAAAAAGTATTTTTTTATCGATAATCGTCAATGTTGAAGAGATGAAAACTACCCTCAAAGTTAGTGGTGTGGAATGTGGCAATATTTTGTCAAATATCTTGGAAATTATTAAAGATACTGTTTTTATATGAATTATGATGAACTTAGTACTTTTTAACGACAAATTTAATGGCATATACCATTTTGCAAAAAAAAAAAAACCTTTCGTTTAAACAATATATTAGAAAAAATCATATTTTTCATAAGTTCTTCCAAGTAAATGTTATATAATAAATTTTCTTAAATATTTGTTTGTGAAAACTATATGTTCAAAATGGAATCTCGATTTTTGCATTATAAAAAAATTCATTACTGTCGCGAGACAAGTAGTTTTCGTACGTAAACTTTTTAGTTTAGAAGTTTCGATTTTAGCAAAAATACGTAATGGCGTAACTTCAAACTCCGTTTCCAACATTCCAGTAAAAGAATCGGCGATTCCATTTCGGTACCTACCCTTTCCTTTCCCGAGGCGCGACAGACAGACGATGCAAAGCAGATCCAGGTAATGCAATCTTCCTCGGTAGCAATATTTTCGAAAAGCGACGTGCCGAAATGTAGCGGAATCCGCGAGGAGCCAGGCGAGGAATAATCGAGCCGGCGAAACGAACGGAGGGTCTGCGTGAGTCACTTCGCCATAAAACGCGATCACCCCTCGCGCGTTAACCCTGGGGTACCGTAGACGCTTCGACCATATCCTAGGGCAGCGTGTGCCAACCGCGACCCCGTAAACATTTTATCCGACGCCGTTCGAACTCTTTGAAGGGAGTGGCTTCCTTCGTCGTGCTTCGCGAGTGCTCGAGACCCGGCGAAATTATCCAGAGTTTGCATCGAGGCGAACGCGATCGATAGGTTTCCGCGCGCGTTCGCAGAAATTTCTCGCGAACGAAGAAACGCACTGCTCGACTTCCCGGATGGATTACGTATCAGGCGCGCACAAAGCCCCCGCGCGTCTGATACGTATCTTTCGCGTCGATCGTCAGTCTCTGAGCTCTCCACCGCCACTCGGAGAAATTGGAGTGTCTTGAGAAACGAGTGTCTGCAGAATTTGGAAACTTTGATGAAAACGCGGCTCGATAACGGGAGTGACGGGAGGAGGGGGCGAGACGCGGGCGTTTGATGGCGAAGTAATTACCCCTTTGATGAAACCGTCTAAGACCGAAGTCAATAAGATCCAGCCCAAGGTTTGAACCTCTGCGATCGACCGCGCTCGAAACCATGACAGACGCGAATCGGTTGAGAAGAGAAACAAACGGAAAAAGAAGAGTGAGCAATTTTGTTCAACGGTTCTCGTGCGAAGGGGTGTATTCGATTTAAAATCCGTTGCGAAGAACGGAGCGGCGATGAATCGGCCGGTCACGCGAGCGATCGTATCCCTCGATCTGCCGTTTTACGTACCGCCTTTCATTACTTAATCGCGCGTCCGCCTCCTCGCTGACTTCGGGTAGACTTCGTTTTTTCGGTAACGAGCTTCACCCTTCTCGATCCAGACGGTCCTCTTCCTCTCACGGCCGATTTCGCCCCGGATCGTTTGATCTCGGCCTCCGGATACGGTGTACCGAACGGAGGAGCATTTACGCGAAACTGCTTTTCCACCAGACGTCCGAGGGGACTCTGTGCGAGACAGAGGGTCAGGGTAGGGTTAACTCCAGAAAGAAGTCTTGCATCGTTACGTGAACGACGAAGGCGGAGTCCGACTAAATTTGATCAAAAATATCCTTGGGAACAAACGATTTCAACTATCAGGGTTCAACGTTCTCTTAATATGGTAATATTTTTTTTTGCAATTTCCTTTGGACGCTAGAACTACCAAGGACCAGAGCCAATGGAATTTTCAGCGGAGATGTTGAAGTGAAAAAAATAGGAAAACAAGAGAATACACAAGCCTTCGTTATATGTGTTTTATAAAAAATCAGTTAGATCTGTTTTACATCTATAACATACCTAAAATTATAGATAATTAATTAATTTGAGACTTGGTAGCAGAAACAGTTGTCGAAAGAATACTCAAATCGAATTTCTATTGTAGAAGATATTAAGCGATAGAAGAAACTAACAAAAATAAACATTCATCATATTACACAATTGCAAATACAATTCCAGTCTTAGTGTATAAACATTACCTTTGAAAAATTTTTTCAACGATAGAATGACACGTGGATTATATTTTTCAACCCCCTCCCCTTAAACGTACTAATTTTTTATCTAATTTCTATACAATAGAAGAAATTTAAAAAAAACTGCACGATTCGTACCCCAGTACGATTCGTCTCGCTGAAAGGCCCAGAAGCAACTGTTCTGACTAGGAAATAAAGACGACCTTTATGCCATAAAATTTTATTGATACGCAAACATTTGAATCGATACAAAACAAATTACAGACAACGCCACTCCTACTCGAGGTCTACCCCACGCCCTCTCGCGAATCACGTGACTCAAATCAACCAATCGCTAATTTTCGTTGCATCAGCGTTGCACCTGAAGAGGCCCGATAAAAAAATTCATCATATTGCACAACTATCCGAATGCAATTCCAGTTGGAGATTTTAGTTTCAGCGTATAAACGACATTATTTTTTAGGAACGACAAAATGACACGTGGTTTGCATCTTTCGAAGGGACTGCTCCCCTTACTCGTACGAGGTTCAAGGTTCCCAGCGAAGAGGGAGGAGAAAGGGAAACGATCGCGAGGTAACACAAAAACAGAGACGAGGGCGAAAGGGTGGATTTATTGGGCCGAGAGGACGAACTCCAGAGAAGCTCGTAAGGTAATAACAACTGTAAAAGACAATTACGTCCAAGTCGAACGATGGATGTTCCACGGCACGAGGAGGGATGAAAAGAGGCGGAAAACGGAGTGAGGTTAAGGGACAGAGAAAATGAGAGGCGAGTTAGTAGAGAAGACAGGAGGAGCAGGAGTGGGAACAGAGGGGGGGAGAAAAAAAAAGAAACAAAAGGAGAAGAACCGTGGAGAGTGGGTGGAAGAAAGGAAAGGAGAAAATGAGAAGTGAGACTCGAGTAAGGATAAAAGTGCAAGGGAAGGGGGGGGGTGAAAAAGGAAGTCGAAGGTGGAGGGGGCAAGACGTACAGAGAAGTTGCGCAAGTACGCTCTCGAGCGTTCGGTTTCGTTCGCAATCTCGCGAGCTTGCATCCGGCTGGATGCACACCAAGTAGTGCACGAGTTTCGAAAGGGGGAGTCCGGCGCACGGAGAGATACGGAAGCTTACGAAGCCAACGAGACGTAGAGGGCTGCCTGGGACACACGAATCTCGCCAGGCTAGGGTTAACGAGGCCGTGGAGAACGGACAATAATGAATCTCGAGAAGCAAAGGCAAAATATTGCGCTCCTCGACAACCTTCGACTAATGACGGTGGCCGTTGGTCCCCCTCCTCGCGTCAACTTTGCTCCCGTTTTTTTAGCAGAGTTTGCCATTACAGCGACGGCATTAGACGAACATCCATCCTTTGGACCGTGTCGCGGCAAGCCACCGCTGCCGAAGGAAAGAATGTTTAGTGTATTCCGTGCCAAACGAATTTAATCTGAAGCACTCTCCGCTCTGAAGAGTCCGCGGGCTTAATTAAGTCACGTGTGCTTGCGCGAGATGAGTGAGAACCAGAGAAAATTAAGCTGCAAAGAGGACTCGAGGGCCTCGTGAAAATTTAGGGAAAAACCTTTGACGACTCGATAAATCGACTGTAACTCCCTAACTTCTACTGCTCGGCTAGGTAACCTTCTAACTTTCCAATCTTCCTTCGCTTCTTTCGCTTTTCTCCCCCCTCCAGTTGGACAGACTGATCGAATTCCTCGTCACGTTTCAACAGTTATGGCAACAGTTATGTAACATACGATATCGTCAAAATTACAGCAGCTGTTTTTGAAAATGCAAGAAACTTGCAGCCTGTTAAATTTTTCATCAGAATTTTCGTGCAAGCTGTAAGATGTGTATTAACAGCAGATTGCACACCGCGAAGAGGATCCAAAGTTGCGGAGGATATTGATTCGACCTCTCCCGCGTCCGCTCATTTTCACTTGCAATCTCGCGGCGCGGAATTTGTCTGCAGCTCGACGAGCAGAATAATCTTGCAAGTTATCGATCCGTGAAACTGATTCGCCGAAAGAAAGAAGAAAAAAAAAAAAAGAGGAACGATGGAAAAGAAAACCGAGGAGGCGGAGAACACGGAGTCTCAGGGAATTCGTATTCCTATTGCCTATTTCTACGATATATCAAAGCGGAAAGGAGAAGCGGTAATCGCGAAGTAAGACAAGGGGGAAAACGTTTCGGGGGAGCATTTAGAAGTAGTAGTACAAGTCGAAGGGTGAGAAGCTCTTCGAGACCGAGAGAGCGATCTCTCCGAGGGTAGAGCACGAGAATGGCGAGTTTTACACACAGAGAAACGCGAAAACGTTCCACTCTTTCCACCTTCCCTCTCCGTCTCCTCCTCCTTCTTTTTTCTTTTTTCTCCTTTACCCCCGTCCCCCCTCCGCGCCCCTCTTTCTCCACTCTTCTCTATTTCCATCGCTGGTTCCACCATCGTTGGCTCTCAGTCCCGAGCCCCTCGAATTACAGAAAGCCTTTATTATCGACGCATAGAACGCTCGCCTCTGTCTGTGCACACAACGGAAATTGCCTGAGAACGCTCGAATATCATCTTCACGACGGAGAGTTTAATTGGCTAAAGTCACTTCTGCCCCTCGGCAACAGCTGACCCGGCAAAGATATGAAAATCGACCTCGCTCGAAAATAAATGCTTTTTACGTTTCATCCTCCCCCCCCTCTGCTATTTCGCGCGTTGATCCATCTTTTTTTTTTTTATCACTGAAAGTGATTTTAGCGGGGGTAATCTAGAAAATCGGGCCTCAGGTGCAACGCTGATGCAACGAAAATTAGCGATTGGTTGATTTGGGTCACGTGATTCGCGAGGGAGCGTGGTACTGAGCGATCGCGCCTGTAATTTGTTTTGTATCGATTCAAATGTTTGCGTATCGATAAAATTTTATGGCAAAAAAGTCGTCTTTATTTCCTAGTCAGAACAGTTGCTTCTGGACCTTTACTGGGGTACAAGTCGTGCAGTTTTTTTTCTTTTCTAGGACTTTTTACCAACGACGCGCGAGGCACGAATCGCGATAACGATCGGGAATTACGATTTCTTTGAAAAAAAAAAGAAAAGAAATCAATTCCGCTGGTAATAATAAGCGATGGCAAGGAAATATATCGATATAACGCGAAGGAGGAGATTCTTAACTGCGAGAGATAGGTAGGTACACGGTTAAAAACAATCGGGGAACTTGTTGCGAGGCCATATTGAGAGTCATTTCTACGACGGAGATACGATCGGCCGATCGAGCTCCGATAAATCTTTCGCGACGCCAATGCACGCCAATACTACGGAGCAATGATGCTAACGAGAAGCTGCAACGAGTCCTCGTTCAAAGGGCAAAAAGTAATTGCCAAGTTTGTCGATGAGGATTTACGCGCGAGCACGGCCACGAATGGCAAATACTTTTAATAGCGCGGCAAGCAGTGAGTTGAGTTCGTATCTCGATGCTTTTCCGCCAGAATGCATCATCCACTTGCAATTAGTTACGTCGACAATGGCCTTTTGTTTCGTTGCACGAGGCGTGTTACTTTCTTTTCGTACTTACTTCGCGCGATTCTTACGGAGACGTTCCTTTGCTTATTTGCGGCTTTGGAAAAAAATTCTCGTTCTCGTGGAAAGATAGATGGTCGTTCGATTTACGAGGCTGAAGAGTGACGCACTTCCGGTGACGCAAGAAATGAATGTATCAATAGTCTTGGAACGTGGATGTTTTTGTAACCGCCTGTATAAACGCGTTTGCTGCGCCGTGTAAACTAATCGCTCTATTTATTTTATTTTTAAACTCGCGGTAGAATTATTGCCATTCTCGCAATATACGATAATACGTTTCAAGCTTCAAACGTGCGACGCACGTTCAAACCGTCAAAGCAAACTATGTACCTTGTGTTCATGGAACCGTACATTTTCCTAAACACGCATTCTCGCGTGCTACCCACGCTAGTTAGTATGTACACCCCCGTTCATAATATCTTTAAGAGCGATTACCTCGTTTCAAACGCAAGATTTACAAACACTCGTGCATTTAATATTGCAATAATAACAAAAAAATTGAATTCTTTCCTTGTTCTTCTCTTTAACCGTTTTAGTTAAAAAACGCGCGATCGCGCTGTGCAGATTTTGCGTCGATTTGATATGGCATAACTGACAGCGAAAAAAACTGCAGTACGATATGTAAACATTGAATCGATAGAAAACAAATTACAGGCGCGATCGCTCAGTACCGGACAACGCCACTCCTACTCGAGGTCTACCCCACGCCCCCTCGCGAATCACGTGACCCAAATCAACCAATCGCTAATTTTC
Source organism: Melipona bicolor (assembly GCA_030673865.1). Classification (NCBI taxonomy): domain Eukaryota; kingdom Metazoa; phylum Arthropoda; class Insecta; order Hymenoptera; family Apidae; genus Melipona; species Melipona bicolor. The sequence continues at coordinate 4,024,597 of JAHYIQ010000017.1, forward strand.
GTCGCATCAGCGTTGCACCTGAAGAGGCCCGATTTTCTGGGTTAACCCCTGCTAAAATTACTTTGATTTATATCACGCATCACGCTGATTTGTCAATACAGAAATAAAACAGCTTGGCAATTTTTGCGATTATGTCAAAGAAAAGACGATTAAATGTCGCGAACCTAGCGTGAATAAAACATTCTGACAACAATTATAATTATAATAACAATTATAATTGTAATATTAGTCGAATTAATTACAACGTATCGCATATATTGTGAAACTTCTGGTACTAATATTGACGGAAGGGAAAATGCACATCGCGACGAAACCTCTGGAACGGGAAGAGTTTCTAACTCTCGACATATCGGTTTGGCTTTTATCGTGAACACGGGCGGATCCGCGCTCCGACGCGGGAACTCTCCGCTCGCTTCAGCTAAAGAAGAATGCGTAACGTTGGGGGTGGGGAGGGGTGAGGGGCGAGGGGGGTAGGCAGCCGAGATCCGAGCGCGGAATTGACGGCTAATTTTCGCTAAAAAGCGTTGAATAGCGGTGGGTCGCAGCGGGAGCAACGGCAGAGCCGTCGAAGAATGGAGGAATGCCGGAATGGGGAGGAACGGACGGAACAGAGGGAAATAGGGAAACGGTTGAACATCGGGGAAAACGGTTTTGCGTTTAATGAAAAAACCGTGCGGCTGCATCGCGTTGCACATCCTCGCGTGTGCCTGCATTAATGCCTGGCAAGTTTATTCATCCGGCGCCAGTGAGGAGAACAGCGCGCGCGTTCCCGGTTTAATTCGCGGTATCGCGGCCCCGCGCTGCATTCAACCAAGGCTAATTAATCGGGCTAATAATTAAAAACGCGTGCGTGCCGCGCGCGCCCGCCGACTTTTCTCTCTCGACGTTCGTGTTTGTCGACGAATTGTTTCGCTCTGGCCCGGAATCTCTCTCATTGTCGGTGATCATTTCGTTCATGAGTAAAGTTTAACACGTTGGAAAAGAACCACTGCTCGACTTTACAGAACTTTTCGGTTGTTCCGCGTTCCGCGGTCCCTCGATTCGAAGGACAGCGAGGCAGTAATTGGCAGTAATTTATATGGAAATTGGACTCGGGCTCACCTGTCGATAAAACCATCTCCGTCGCCGTCGCATGCCTGGAACAGCTTCCTCACGCGTTCCTCGTCGCAGATGGAGCCTGCTTCACTCTCAGCATCCGCGGTTTGTGACATCTTCACTCTGCCTCTTGTTTATCCATTGTGACGAACTATCGGCGCACTAGTCGTCTGTGTCGTGTCCATTCTTCCGCGACGTTTCTTTCTCCCCCTTGCCACGTTCAAGAGATCACCTCGTCGTCGCTAATCGAGTTTCTCTTATCGCTCCGGTGCATCTTCTCTCTATTTAGTGCTCTTTATGCTCGCGCGTTCAAACAGAGTAACACCGTAGATCAGTCCGTAGACTAGTTTTGGCAACGAGACGTTCTCAGGTCCCTGAACTTCCGAGAGTCGAAGGGCCAAACACGGTGGATCGTTAAGTCACGTGTTGCATCGCGATCTCTCATTAATCGATGACTCGGGAGACTCGGTAATTCGAATCGTCGACCGCCACCGCGGCATCAGGTCCCGAGAACGAGAAGGTCTACGAACCTCGGTAGAGGCGACGGCTATTTTTAGACGTGCTTAAAGCACGTAGATTCCCTTGTTCCACGAGATTTCGCCGACACATCGAGTATAAACAGATCGCGGCTAGACGAGCGCGGCTAGTCAATCTCCCGGGTATGTAGTATGTAGTATATTTTCGGCGCACGAATTTCAGGGTTTTTCGACGCGAGGTCGCGTGTGGGCGTTCGTCTTATCACTGGATCGTCGTCGAAAGGGTGAGACGGTTACGTCTTTCCGGTGTGACCGTGCACGCACACGAAATCCCGCAACCTCTGTTCCCAGTGTCACCGAGTCACTAACCCTAACCTCAAAACCGGACTCGAGACTCACCCACCCTCGCGAGCTGTACAGCGGGCAATAAAAACTATCGATTGAGCGTTCCGCGGTCAAAAAACTTTGACAGCTCGCGCCATCTTGAAATTTTCGTGCACGACGAAAACAAAGATGGCGGCCGCACCGCGAGCCGGCAGGCGGTACATTCGAACCTCGCCGAGAGATGTCGCCACCGGGAGCAACGAGTTTTTTCTCCTGTCGTAAAAAGTTGAAATTGAAAACGTTGCGAGACACACGTGCGTCAAGTGTAGTGAAAATAAATTATCTTTATTACTTCAGTGTCGTTGAACAAAGGTAAAACTAAAATTCGTCTGCGCATGCGACGGTAACTTAAGCGTATATATATATAAGTTGCACGATTCGTATGATAATCTCGGTTAAGACGTCAACTTCTCAGCTAGAACAGGTAAAAGTTTCCTCAGTTTGCCAACGTCGTGGCTGAAGGCCCACATTATGCATCGGGTGTGCTCTTCGCTCGGCAAATCCCGAAGCTCTTCGTCCGTCTCGTACCACTGAATACCTCTCTCCTTGATTCGGTCTGCCAGACTTTGTAGATTCTTATTCCTCTCTATGTCCCACGTGATACTCTTGTCTGGAACTTGAACGTTCCTCAGCTTCTTGTAGTCCCCCTCCACTTCCTTGTACGCTCTACAGAATCATCAGGAAAAGAAAATATTGTATAAATATCTCAAATTACAAATTTATATTCTGTATTGTAATAACGACGTGACATGTACTGATTTTAATAATCTGTAATGAAAGAAATGTACTTGAGAAATCCATTATCCTCGATCTTATATCTGTCGGCCAACGGCTCGAAGGCTTGCACCAAATCGATGGGCAAATAATTGAAGTTCTCCTTTGCCCGACTATTCGCATTATAATCCGTGATCCAATTCTCCAACACTTGGACGGCTTCTTTCATGTTCTTGATCTTTTGCTCGTCCTTTGTGCACGATATCACTCGCTCGGCCCTTTTCACCAGGCCGGCGATCGCGTGGTACTGATAACTTACGTCTCTACCCTCCAACGACTTGATACTCTGCAAAGCTTTCTCCTTATCTTTGAAACCGAGCCCGCTCTCCTCTTTCTCAGTCTTTTCTCCTTCGGGTGACGGTTTCGCGACCTTTTTGTCTACCTCGTCGCTGGACGAGCCGCTGTGTCTCCTTTTCACACCCTTGTTCTTGGCACTTTCGTCCACTTCCATTTCGTCCTCGTTATTCTCGGATCCAAACTTCTCCTCCACCTGAGCTGCGAGTTTCTTCAGTTTGGCCGGGTCTGGACTGTAGCCCAACATGATGCACTGAACGTGCTCCTTAGTTGGAAGTCCCCGGAAGTCACCGACGTCGGTCTCGTACCACTGTATGTGCTTCTGTTTGATCTTATCGACGATCTGCTTCAACCTTCGATTTCTCTCGATATCCCAAGTGGTCTCCTCGCCCGGAGTCTTAACGGCCCGCAGACTTTTGTAGTCGCCCCTCTCTTTCTTGTACGCGCTGAAACACGTACCATGTTTACAGAGATATTTACGGACGTATTTATACTGGATGAATCAGAGAAAGATTAAAGTAAACACAAATAAATGCTCGCACGTGACATTTACATTAAAGAAGCGAGACACACCAACGTTTATACAACGCAGTAATACCGAAAGTCGCAAATACTCGATGTCTGGACTCTGAGAATAAGATCAGCCGGGAGCAACGCATCGAAACAAAAACTGATCAAATCGAATTAATATCAAGAGTATCGAGAACTATAATTTTCTGTGTGTCAAGTCAGATCAGTGATCGCAAACAAATGATCATTCACTTTGAGAAGACGTAAAGAAAGAGGGAAAGAAGAAAGAGGCAATTGACGTTTACCTATAAAATTCATCCTCCAGAATGTCATATTTCTTGGCAAGGGTCCTGAAAGCTTTTATAGTCTCGATTGGCAAGTAAGCGAGGTTCTCCCTGCTGCGATTGTTCTCCTTGTAGTCGGTTAGCCAATCCTCGAACACTTTCAGCGCCTCGCGAAGATTGGCCAGCTTCTCCTCGTCCCTGGTGATTTGCAGCGTTCTTTTCGCGCGGGCCACGAAACTGGCGATCACGTGGTACTGATAACTGATATCTCGACCGTCCAGAGCCTTCAGCGTGTCCAGGGCCTTCTGCTTGTCTTTAAAACCCATCGCCGACTCTTCCGGTTCCGAGGATTTGCTCCGTCCCATCGCTGAAAATCCCACTCGTTCGTCGTGTCCTGCGCGTATAATCAAGCTAGATCGCGTGCAACGCGTCGCAGACACGCGAGACACGGCGCAAATTCGTACGATCGATCAGAAGAGAATAACCAATCGCTAGAAACGGCAAACGGAGAAGCGGAGAGACACTCGACGAACGTGTGACGCCAGCGTATCGCTTTTATCGTTGACGCAGCTATTGACTTATGGAAGGATCAATACAAACTGGAAATCATACTACGATTTGAACGTCACGGCTTTTCGTCGATTTAAACATAGATGTCGAAACAAATCGGACGAGATATCATCGAGTCGCTCAATAAAAAAAAAGAAAAAAACAACATCTCAGATAAGACTCTTTGAAAGAAACTTTGTTGAAACACTTACCGAAATTTTGCAAGCGAGATCAGTCCTTTTTGGTGTATACCCAATTTAGTCAGATCACCGCAGATACTTTTGTTTTCAGCAAGAAGCGCAGCACGTAGCAGTTTCAAGAAACTGAGCAGAGTTTTCGATGGAACTGGCGTGCAGACTGCGCGACTGACAGTGGCAAACAGATTCACCGGGAGCCCGGCTTCGGTCGGCAGTGTTCACCAACGACACATCTGCCCGCAGAGGGAAAAGGATGGACGACTCGCGAGTCAGCAGAAACGAGAGGGTTTGACATAAACATATCTGCTGTGTGTCAGAGCCCGAAATACGCAGCCGACCTCAGTCCGTGGTCTCGGGCTTACGTCACCAACTGCTAATACCGCTGGTGAAATGAAGAATCGGCATGGAAAGGCTGCGCGCACGATCGCGCACGGTTCGCGCGTGTCTAGGTCAAGCTCGTATGTTAAACGGTTATGTTAATCAACGCAGCGCGACGTATCGAACGTTCCGCCGTGTTTTGCTTTCAGTTTCAGAGAAAGACAGCGGCGGTTTCTTCGACTTGCCGCGCATCTTCGATTTATCACGCTCGATGACACCGGAAGAATAAACTTGGTTATGACGTTGTCCAGAAACCTTGAACGTTGAGGCTATGCGCGCGTGTGCGTTTCGATAGATTTATTTGATATTTACAGAAGTTACAGTATCCTGGTGAACTACTCGGACACGAGCATGTAACAACGATCACAAGCGACTGGATCTCCCGGGCTACAAGGTTTTTAGTCGATCATTCGAATTTCACTATTTACAAGATTCGTGGTACGCGCGATTCGACCCTGGATTCTCAAGCATCCATCCATGATTGATACTGATTGCGAGAGTATTTCGAGGAATCGAATTCTATTGTCTCTTCGAGTCCTAGTTAAATTATAGCATAAAATATAACGAAATATCGCTTATACCAATTTTTATTCAATTAAGATACCGAGCGATATTCTGACTAGAAACTTTTTGTCTAAATCAAGACAACGTACGACCATGGACGAATACCGATTAGCGTTCGAATCGCGTGTTCCATTTAACGCCTGTACACGTTACGCTTAGCCGTCTATACAATCGTATAACGTGTACGGAGTACGGGATGAGATCTACGACTAGAGTTTTGCTCGAGAATCGATCCTCTCGGCGAATACGATTTTCCATCCTGCGGTAAAGCTGAGAGAGATTCAGCAGACGCAGCTGCCTACGCCGAGACAGGCGTACGAAGTTTGCTCGATCTTCGAGCTGGTGGTGGTAGCGTCTAGCAAGGTTGGCTGCGAGAGCGTCGGAGCAGCCGGTAATTGCGTTCTCTGTACGCCGTCGTACAAAATCGATGACGCTTCTCGTTCTCTGCCGATACCCTCCGTTTCCTGCGTGTATGGAATTCTCGGCAGTTCCTGGCCTCTGGATTCGGTCGGGCCGTCGTGAGACGATAAGCGGCCGTAGTTCAGGAAGGTTTCTGTGTAGCTCGAAGGTGGATGGTGGTGACTTCCGTTGTACTCGTGCGTGTAATGGGGGTGGTATCTGTTCGACGGTGTCTTGAAACCCTCGTTACCGCCGAGATACTGGTGCAGGTGATGCAAACTGGACGGTCCGTACACTGTTGTTTATAAACCGAATTTTAGAGATGGTTATACAACTCTTTGAAATTTTAACGGGCAACAGAAATTTCTTTCTTTTTTACTAATAGACAGATGACATTTTATAAATATATCAATCGCTAGATTACACAATATACTATTATGTTATAAAATTTTATAACATAATAACGTGTCTATGGCAGATCTTTAGGTAAATGGTTTAAGAATTTTAATAGGATTGTTTTATATAAGATCAAATAGTCTAGCTTTGTTATTTCGAGCCATCTAATAATTCTAATAATACTGAAAAGAAAGAAAATATTTACAATGTCCATTTTTTTTTTTTATCGAGGAATTTTGAAGTATTTCTAGATTGAAATCATTACGTACATTTCAGGAATTTCAACGCTGACATTTATTTAAATAGAGTTCTCGATTTAAGTAAACATTGTTACTAGCCGAGACTATTTGCGAATAATTTGCGAATGACTCGCAGACTATTCGCGAACAGAAGCAACATTATTCATAGTGTGCCAGAGTCGCTCGCAAATAATAGATGTGAAACACTGACCTGCTGCTGTATTCGAATACATGGCGAGAACTGCATCACCGTAGCCACTGCTGGGATGTTTCGCTAATTCGGAAACGTCGTTCGAAGACGATATCTTTCCAGATATCGATTGGCTTCGAACGCCGTTCTGCACTTCGCTAGGAAGGCCGGACGATCCTGCAGAACCGTACGCCATGTTGAAAAGTGCTTCCGGGTCACACACGAACTTGTATACGTATCTTTCTCCCGCCACCTTTTGCATTATCCCTTTCTCGTAATAGTACCTCAACGATCTGCTCAATTTGTCGTAATTCATCGCTGGTCGATTCTTCTGAACTCCCCATCTTCGAGCCACCTAGGTAAATTAAAAAAACAACAATTTATTCTTTAAACATTTCAACCAGTATACAGAGTATCTCGCCTAAATCGAGCATTACATTATATTTTATATAATTTCATATTATATTTTTAACATATATAATTTAATGCAAGATATTAATTTAATCGTAATCAAGATGTATGTTTTTGTGCACTGCAGAGATTTTACTTGTTCAGCGAACTTACCTCTTCCGGCTCGATTAGTTTGAATTCCATTCCACGGCCGGTCCACGCAATGCAAGGCGCGTTCGCAGGATCGTCCAGCAAGGTGACTAGAAACTGCCACAACTGAAGAGACCCTCGACGTTGCTGTTGATAACCGACGGACATTTCACTCCATGGCGACACGCCCGTCGTCGAGGATGGCCTCTTGCTGGTATACTCCGCGTTCCACGAACTAGGAGATCCTTTCTTCTGGTAACAATTACTCTGCCTCTCCCACGACGGATTTCTGGCGTCCAGTTGAACTCCCAGCTCGGTCCACGTGGGAGTCACGCTTCTCTTACCGTATACTTCCGAACTCCAGTTCTCTTGCCGCGGGAAGAAAGCTTCACCCGAGGCTGGAACCGCCGATTGCCATTGAGACGCTGCGGAGGAAGTGCTGGCTGGCCGATTAGGCGACGGAGAGCCTCTAGCGTTTCTCGTCCCGTTCCCGTATTGCTGCTGTTGCTGGTAAACTATGCTATTGCCTGCGTGAATATTGCATCATCGAATTAACATTGCTGCGACTCTTCCGTTTCAAGTTCAATCTCGTCTTGGTGAGTAGAGAAGATTTTGTGAAATCGCACGTTTCGTCGCGAGTTTGTTTCGTGATACGTTATAAAAATTTGAAAGTACGATTTTTTTGAGAATTACAACGCTGATATTTATTTAAATATGAAATATCGATTTCATCCTGCTACAAAAATAATACAAGACAGACTTTTCTCGTACGTGCGAAACCTCGATCGTTAATTTCAATTAAATTTGTTTTCAAAACTCTGTTGAACTAGAGATGCTAATTAAAAGTTGATCGTTCAGGATTGCTTGGTATTTTTACAAAATCTCCAGAGATCCACGGACCGTGATTAAAAAGAGTTGCCAATCCACGGCGTAAGGAAGAAGAGCAAAATGGTTAAGAACGGTGAGGGCGGGAGAAGATGCTCGGAAGCAGCGGTGAGAAAGAACGAAACGCCGAGCGACCGACGTATTAGCGATTGCACTCACGCGCGGTTGCCGGTGAAGTGCTCGTCACACAAATATCGGCAGGAAATTGGTTGATATTCAAAGCCCACGGGGTTGCCGGGATGGCGGAGCTCGCGGATAGCGGCACCGCCTGAAATACCGCGTAGAGCTCGCGCGATATGTATATTAATCGGGTGCTCTCCTCACAGGGAGAGCCCACCACCGCCGGCATCCCACCGATGCCGTGGTCCCTCGAGCCGAAAAAGCTATTCTCGAACCGTAATCCGGTTACGTTCCAAGTCGTGTACGGGGAATATTGAAAAATTGAGAACCCTCCTCCCGATACCGAGCCGGAATGCGACGCCGCCAGTCCCGATGCAACTACAATCTGTCTTTTTTTCTGCTCGTCGATTAAACTCGTCTCTGACTCTGTTCGTAGGATTGGATGCTCGAGGTCGGGGGACTCGCGGTTGAAAATCAAGGTGCAACAGCGTGTATCTCGGCGATATTAACGGGGAATCTCGGTGAACAAGGTGAAATGAAGAGGAGGAAGGGCCGGGGAAAGTTAATCGTGTCGGCAAGTTAGCTTTGGCTCGTTGGCTGGCAAACGTCGGTCGGATCTCGATCCTCGATGTAGACGAGACAGACAGGAATCGCAGGGGAAAGAGGGTTGAAAGCTGCGGGCCAATCTGGCACTCTCTCTCTAGAGAAGAGGGGCGAAAGAGGTCGACCTCAGCGTGCAAGCGGGGCCAGAGGCTTTGCGGGTAGTTTTAGATTAAAATTAATCGCGAGCTGATGAAACCGGTGGCGATGTAGCAAGCAGGAAAAGGGTTGAAGCCGGGACTGGTCAGGGGCGGTGCGCCAGAAGGGTTGCACGGAAAAGAGGACGGCCTCCACTCGTCCACTCTCAGACGAGCAGCTTCGCTTCTTTCCATCTCTTTCTCTCGTTCGCTCTCTCTGATCTATTCTCTCTCTCTCTCTCTCCCTCTCTCTTTATCTATCTATCTATGTATCTATCTATCTGTCTATCTGTCTATCTATCTATCTATCTATATCTCTGTCTATCTCTCTTTGTGTCCCTCTGTCCCGCTTCCACCCTTCCGTTCATCATCCCCTCTTCGTCTCATTTTCTCCTCTACCCTTGTCTTTATCCTACCATCTCTCTGTCTCCCTGATCCCCGAATTCCGGAGTAGAGGCCGGTTAATAATGCAAGGTCCATTTTCCATCCACCTGACGCGCCGAATTGCCCTTCTTCTCTTTCTGTTCATTCAGAGAAGGCACTCGTTTTCCACGAGATCGGATCGATCTGCAACGTGCAGCACCGTACTCGCGATATCGTGCATACGTTTGACTTTGTTCAAGTTGTTGAATAATAGGATCAGGGCTATGGCCGATCGTGGCCTGAAGCTTGGACCGAGACTGTAATCCTCGTGATCCTCCGTGCTGGTATTAATTAGCGAGATGGTGACCAATCTGCCTCACCCATTAACAGGTTATTACTATTCCACCCGCTACGTTGGTCAACGAGACTGGTCGATTTAGTGGACTAGGGGGACAGAAACGTTTAAACGTGCTCCCTTGACCGTCGTCACCGCGTCAAGCGATCATCGGTGTCGTTTTGCGAAAAATTTCCACGTATTTTCGATCGTTTGAATTGAACTTGAACGAAAAGGCAGAAAGCAACGCGTTGAAACTAAATAACTAATATATTCGAAAAAATTTTCTTCGAAAGAATTAAATTCGATGAAAAAAGAACGCTTCGTTGGGACGGCCCGTCGAAGCCGTAGCTACGTGTCAGGGTGTATCAATAGCGATAGGTATGATCCTATTATTAATCTAAACTGCGTGTAAATAATTGAAACGACTTAATGGGAGGGAGAATTACGCGAGGAGAAGTCGAAGCATAATTCCCGGGTGACTTGGAAGTAAATGGGTATACGCGCGCGGTGTCGGGCAGCCGAGTATAGCAACCGAGTTCCTAAAGGATTCGTTTGGTGTACGTGCGTGAATAAAGGAAGACTAATCGGTCTGATTACAAAGCATGAGCTTGCAAACCCTTCGTCGGCGCAGCCTTTTACGTTACACGTGGTTCGCTCCACCTCGAACACTATTACCTAATGGTTTGCGATTCAACGGGTGTAATCTTTCCCTCGGAGCGATTTTATCAAGACGATCTCGCCGAACGCGAGTATTTCTTTCCCGTTCGTTGTGTATCTGGAATTTCAGTCGTAGCCGCGATGCACGGGAGAGAAAGCTTTCGCGACCTGCAGCCTCCCACGGGAGAGAATTCCATGCTCTTTCCTTCGTTTAGCAGCTTTCCCTGGATTCTACGAAGCGCTTCGTCGTAGCTTTCGAGTTGAAAGCATTCTTCAATTATTCACTTACGTGTACTTAGTCACGCGTGAGCGAGTCCACTGTGCCAGCGACGAACCTCGCCCGTGATTATTAAGGAATCTGGCATTAAAACGTCGCTGAAAATTTATTAGCCGTGCCCCCCCCCTTTGCTTGACCGAAAGTCAAGATCGTTCTTTTAATAAAGAGGAATCAGTCTGTCGCTCGTTCGAGAACGAATTTGAAAATTCGTAGCACATAATTAAAAAAGACAGTTTGCCATCCGCGAGTCTACGAGCTTCTTTTTGAAAAACTTTGAACAGCTTCGAATTTCTTTTTTTAAAGGATATAAATTAAAATTCCAGATTTTCGTCATTATCTCGCTGACAAGAAGAACCCTGTTTTATCAAAGAACCCTGTTTTATCAAAGAACTACTTAATACCTAAGTAAGAACAATATCTGACAGAAATTCATAACAAAAACTCTTGTGAACTCATCGAGCGACCCGACAGAATTCGCTGGCGATTGAGATAAAGATAAAGCACAAGACGATGAATTTCGGGACACCAAAGCGATCTAAAAACAGAGACCGGAAGAGTAACTCGAGCTAGAGCTCGATTAATGGATGGAGCACCGAGTACTTCCCCCCGTGCTCCAGTTATTTATGGGATCTATAGGGTAGCAAAGCGCCACGTGGATCTATTGTCAAGAGATTTGTCACGGTGCACGTTCGAGAGGAGGGTATCATCGGGTTTGGAAATCTCCGTCGTCCCAACAGCACTTCAGAGCGAGCCAAGAACTTTATCTGTCGAATTGTGTGTAGCTCTATCGATTCTATTTGTTCAGCAAATCATAGATTTCTTACTGTTTCGAGTGTCCTGAGCGGTTGACGTGGGGATGTTCGTCACGGGAATCGGCTCCCCGTACCCTCTGTCCGCTGGTTCCTCCTTCACCGACACGTTCTTCGTGGTTTCGGTCGTCTGCGAGTTCATTTTATTGTTTCTACGCAAACACAAATACGAACATGTTCCAGATCCAGATCCACCTCTTCTTGAAATGAATGTAAATTTTTTAATTTAGACACAATTGACTAAAGCACTATTTCAAATACAATTAATGCGGTTCTTAAATTGGATACGAATTTTTTCAGTTCTTGCAATTGAACAGCAGACATTTTGTACAAATTTGTACAAGCCGTGAAGAGAATTTAAAAAACGTGATCCAGATAGAAAATTGATGTACGCATTAAATATTGTATTTCGTTTTGTTTCTACTGCTTTTCATATACACTGTCGGCTATTGTTATCAGAATGTTCTCCGTGTTTGAATAAAATGTGCTTCACATTCTTCATATTTTGAATAAAATTTCGAGGATGCGCGTGATTTCAATTTTTGATGGATCTATAGTTTGGCGAACATAAATATGTCCCAATATTTATGCTACAATCGACAGTGTATGTTTGCATATTACATGCATTCTCCGTTCTCTGTTTAGAATTTTCAATGTTCTCCTTACCCGAAGCAATTATTGCGATTCTCCGGATCAAGATCGAGGAACGTGCTACCTTGCGGATGTGGATGGCTCACTGGCGTGTGATACTGCGAGTAATTAGTGTCACTGATTCTTCTGCAATTCGCAGATTCTTGCTTGACACTGGCATCTGTAAAAGCGGACATTTTTACATTCCTCTCTAATGAGTAACAATAAAAAAAAAAGGTACGACTCTACATCTACACTAGTTAAAACTAATCGATAATTAATATCATTGATTCTTTTACAATTCGCGAATTGCTGTTTGACACTCTGACCTTTGAAAACTGATATAAAAAATATTTTACGTTCTTCGCAATAATTCAAAATACAAAAGGTATGGCTGTACCTGCACCACTAATTGAAACTTATTAACTAATAATTACTATCGTCGATTCCTTTGCAATTCACGTATCTTCTGTATTTTGAATGTACAAAAAATGCAACATTTTTACAATCTGACATGTCCGCATCATTAACTAAAGCTTAACCAACATGAAATTGATAATATAATTGATAATTGTTAAATTATCTAACGTAACTGGATTAGCCAACGTTAAGTTTTCTCCTGCCAAATTGCCAAAAATGTCGAACTGACTAGCGAACGCGTTGACTAGGGTGAATAGATATTCGGACAGATAGATGTTTGTGGAGAACGATAGTGCGCGGATGTACGGACGAACGGTCAATGATTTTAACGATCGAACGTGGATGGTTTCTTGGGACGAAGATGAACAGGGCGAGGACGTAAGGGCGCGTGTCGTTGCGGAAGCAAAGGCGCATCGTTGCAGCGGCACGTGGGGGGATCGGTTCGCTTCCTAATGGGGCCGTCGACGATTTTGCGCGGCGGAGGGTGCGCCCTCGATAAATCAAACAGGCTCTGGCCGTGGGAAGCATAAGTCAGAGGCCTCCGGCAATCATTGTATTTGCAAACATCGGAAGTTTACTCGCTACGGGAGAACCGCCGACTCGACCGGTTAGAAAGAATCGTACGGTTTCGCGTGCAGCTTATGAACATCTCTCGTCTCGCGACGGAAAACAATGTTTCCACAGAGAGGGAAATTACGCTGGATAACAGTTCACGAGACAGATACAAATCTGTTAATTTTCGTGTTACTTGGGAAGAAAAAAAAAAAGAATCGCACGATCGAAAAATTTCTTTCGTACTTTTTCAGTGAATTTTTCTCAAATAATTTCCGAGCAACAGCGAGTCAAAATAATTTCCGAGCAACAGCGAGTCAAAAAAATATTCGTATCCTTCTAATCGAAAAAACAATTAATACTCTCGCGAATGTCGAAGCTAGTGTTGTGAAAAAAAAGAGAAAAAAATACGCGAGTCGTTCAAAGTCGAGGGAAGAAAAAAATTGTTCGCTTAATCACATGCGAAACAACAACCCCGTCTTCTGTATCGGTTGAATATTGACCGAAAAAAGGAAAAAGATACAGGGAAAATATACCGGGCGTAACAACATCCGGTAAACAATGCCTCGAATAAAAGTTTATTGGCAAATCTGAGCCGAGCGATCAGCCTGTTTACCTCGAACGGGGCTCTCTCTGATTGTTTGCATACGTATTACGTGCGCAAACGAACTGGCCGGCGATCTCGCCAGTTGCGAGTCGAGCAACGGATGAAATTAACAGGTGAAGGGTAAATTTGGCGGTGTGGCGTCGCGAGACGGCCAGATTACAATCGCGCAACGTTCGATAATGTACGAGTTACGGTGGAAAATTGGACGAGTCGAGCGGGCAAAGTGTAATCGGGCAACGCGCGATTGCCAGTGAGCGACGCAGCAACTGTGCGAAATTTTCTTCGTCGGGTTAATACACGCGCGAGGATACGAGGAACACGTGTACGCGCGCGAGCATATAGACATTATCCGCCATTCCCTCTGGCCGTTTGCTCGTCTATTCGACGCGTATCGAAATATTTGCCAGATTTTCCAACGCGCACACGCGCGGATAGATCCGCGAAATTTTCTTCCGAAACTTTCGCGATCACGTTAACCAATCGATCGCACTCGTTCGTTCGGAGAGTTTGTAGCGAGATTTAAGAAAAATTTCTATATATATATATATACTATAAAATATTTTTATAATATAATATTAATATTAATATAATATATATTTATTAGTAATATATATTTTTATAAAATTGGAGATTTTTGGAGTTACCATTCTGTTGCTGTTACTCAACTGTATAATTGGTTTTTTCAGATTTCTCTCAGATTTCTAAAATATATTTAGTTTTGTGTCATGGAAGAGATTTCGCGAAGAACTGTATCAGAGAAGCAAGAGTACAAACAGCAGGCAAAAGTTTGTAATACGATAAAGAACACAAACTCTTGTTTATATATTTACAAAAATCGTTCGAGTCTCTAAAAATCATAAATTGGTCATAGTTCTAGTGACAAATTCACTTTGATAGCTCTCGTGATAAATTGTGTTCCATTGATGAATTAGACCGACACAATTATGGTACTTTGGACTTTACAATTTGAAACATATAATAAAATACGTCGACAGTAGCGAAGCAGAAATTTTTCCGAACGACCAGCAGGATGAGGAAGAAGCTCGTTTCTTCGTACGATATTAAAGCGGCTTTGATAAACGGCGATTGAGCAGACACTAATCAGGCAGAGATTCGAGAAAGGGGGGAGAAAAAAGAAATCCTTTAAGACTTAATATAAAGTGCTTCCTCGTGTAATACGATATCGATAATCAACGGGAGTCTTCTGTTGATTCTTTCTTGCCGCTTTAAAAACACCAGCCTCCGGCGATTTATCGGCTTTTTTAATATCCCCGTCAATATTGCCCCTTCGAAAAAATTTAATTGTCAACAAACAGAGGGGGGATGGTTTTCGATACGATTTCCAAGACGATTTTCTGCAATAATTAAATCGAGAACTTTTGTGCATTTACGGTGGCTCGCGTAAGTTCTCGAACACCTTGGTTTTGTAAGATAAGTTTCGCTTGTGAATTAGTTTGTGAATTTTACTTGTTTCATTTTTTTACTATAATCTTTTATAATCTCTTCATCATAATATTGTCTCTTTATTATGTTTATTTATATTATCACATAATGAACATTTTATACATTTTTGCACGTAACTAGCGAATAAAGTACTCGAAATTCATTATAACGAAGAGACGAAGCAAGATTATAATAAAAAGTGAAACAAGTTTCTTTATCCGCGATAATGTTTGAACGCAAGACGACAGAAATTTGCAGTAAACGCGAGATCGCGAATTATTCGTGGTTTCCTATTCGCGTAAATTGCGTAAAGATTCTTTCCAAATTGGCACTTAAATTGCATATGCGATAAATTTCCGCGCAACTTCCGCTTCCATCGAGATTGGCTTCCTTCGTGCTACGTGCTTCGCTAGCTGCATTGACGCGATCGGAACGTGGTGTGTAATTAGGTGAGTCTCGGGAAATCGCGAATTGCTCCGAACCGATCGCGCACGTTAGAGAAATAAATTTCAGTCGCACTAACTTGACATCCGATGAAATTCCGGCACGTACTGCTCGTTGTCCTCCGTCTCGCAGCTGCTGCCTGCAATACAGTAATTTGCAAATTTATCTTAAAAAAAAGAAAAGAAAATCGAGAGGAAATCGCAAATGAAACAGCGCTGTTAATATCAAGTTGTATAATTTCTGTTTATCTTGTTCAGTCTTCAAATCGGGCTTTCTTGCACTTTCTCAGTGAATAATTAGTTTCATTGTTCTCTAAGAACATAATTCATAGAAATGTGGCAGTTTTCCTAAAGTTTAGTTTCTTTTTTTTAAATTTATGTATCAAGAAATTGACTAAGAGAGCAATAAAGAAAGTCTTGAAAACTTTCACGTCCTTGTTCCCAAATTTAAAACAAAAAAACGTTCCTTGAAATATTCTGAGGGGGTGCAAACTTACACAACTTAATATTAGAGAAAATTAATTACTATTAATATTAGTTCCATTAATTATTATTAATAGGAAATAAAGGTTATCACAAGGCGTTAAATAATGGTTCGTTGGGATCGTCTTAGCGGGAAAGCTATTCGTTCCACTGGCCTTGACAGAAGGTCCCTTCGTTATCGCGATTATTACATTGCATCCACCACCGTGCATTACGTTACAGTTTGTCAAAGTAATCAAAATTAATGTTCCGGATAGTCAGGCCACTGCGTCTAATCATCTTCGAGGAAGATTTACGAACGATAAATGAATCGTGTTGCTCCGTTCGTTTTTGCAAGGAACAATGTCAATAAGAATTTTACTGTGCTTCTAGTTTTGAGAAACTCGGTGCTGTTCCACTGAAAGGAAAATGGAACGGAAGTCGAGCGCTTTGATGCGTCATACTGGGCATTTTTATAATTCAATCAAGTTAATGGAACATGCGAGAAAAGAAACGATATCATAATAATATAATAATAATTTTGATGTTTTTGTTATGAATCTGGATAATATAGATCCAACGATACGATACGATACAAAAAGAAAAAAAGAAAAAATTAAATCGCCCGAACAGGGACTCGAACCCTGGACCCTCAGATTAAAAGTCTGATGCTCTACCGACTGAGCTATCCAGGCAGCTGATAGGTTTCATCTTAATATTTGTAGAAACGGCCATTTTTCTACCTTGTGATTTTCCATTTTTTTCCAGACTCAATATAAATTATTTAGAACAAAATCCACTTACCATCTTGAAGCCACGGCTCTTGTCTATATTCCGGTGTGGAGTATATTTCACTTTCTGAAAAAAAGTTTTACATCGGCTTTTAAACGATTGTTTTTCAAAATGTTGCGAAAATTTATTAAAGATCCTATATTGCACAAAAGGGAAAGATTTTATAAATTAGCTTCTGAATATCGTGTAAGCAGACCTGCTGTTTACTTACTATGTTGTTTCAAGAGAGGCAATTTAATTGACAAGGAAAGAAAAGCTGTCGAATATTATTTAAACATTAGCTTTCTTATTCCTTTGTGTTTAATTCATGAATGAAGCAAGGAATTAGTTGGTAATATAATGATTAATGGTTACTCGGGAATAATTATCCCACCGTGAAATTAATGCCTCGCACATTCTACCATATTACTTGGTCAAATTCAATGAATATCCATTATCGTCAAAAGTAATAAGAGCATTTCAGGTGATGATTATCCGAACGATTTTACACCTGATTTATGCCTGGAACAATTAAAGAACTCAAAAGGCAGTACAAAATTGCAAAATGCAATAAGACTGTTTGTCATTCTTGATGAGTCGATTCGTGCAATAAAGTTGTTCGTAGCATCCTTATTTCAAGACGATGGAAATCTAACGTGTAAAATACGATTTCTGAGTAATTATGTCATGACAAGACACGACGTCTGAGCTGTAATAAGATTGAACGAAAGACTGGGGCCATAAGATGGAACAAAGACTGAACGTCGGGGGGATGAATCAGTGGCAAAAACAACCCCTTTCAATGCAGGCAATGTACATAAGAATGCGACAGAAATGTATGCTACGTGGGGTCCGTTTAATGGGCCTCTAGGATTCGCCACGGGTAGCCACTTGTCAATAACTTTGTTTTGTTCATAGCCAGGATCTCGTCTGACGAATCGAATTTACTCGGCTTCATAGCTCGTGGATAATAACACGAGTTGTTCGGATTTCTTTCGATCGAAGACTTGAGATTGAATGTTTCCAGATGAAAGACACTATAGTCTTTCTTTCTTAATTTAACAACAGGAAAATTAATTCCAACGATCGATCGTCAGCTTTGACGTATGCGATAATCCTCGTACGCGCAATTAATCTTAATCTGTTTCTAATTAATGTATTAGGCGAACAACTGTGACGTGAATTATAAATGGTTGGACCTGTGCTTTATAAATATACTTGATTTCTCCAATTTTGAAGCTGATAAGTAATTACTTCAGAACTTTCGAACGAGGACAAATACATAATTGAATTTCGTAATTCTTTGTAGCAAGTTTCTCGAGTCACTCTAACATCTACACTGTCGCAATTCCGCTGACGTTTCTCTCGCGAGGAGAGGAAACCTCGATCGAGCGTCGAAGACGAGAGGAAAGAGCTAGAAGGTTCGTTCTTTCGCGTCGACGCGAAACGTTTCAATATTTCTTCGCGACGAATCGTCGCCGAAAAGTGGATGGGGAGGGGTGGTAGGGCGTAACGTGATTACGATAGAGAAATTGCAGCATTATAGGCAGTGATTGAGTTAGGTGGAGGCGGACCATCCTGGCTGGTGGTTCACACCACGGCATGCCAATGTTAGATATAAAGTGTCAATCACTGCGCCCAGACGCCGCTAGGGTGGCTACGAATCCTGTGGGGCTACGACCGGCATCCACTACCCCATGGGGCTCTTTGCGGCGATAACACGTTGCTTATTGAATTCGTCCTGAGGCTTCTCGTCGTGGTGTCGCGTTTCTGGGTCAAGGCTAAGTAAAAGCCGCCAATACCGGAGAGACTAATTGACCGATGGTCCAAATTCTCATGTTCTCCATCATGCTCCTCACAGTCGAACAAATTGATCGGCGTTGCGCGTTTCTGTCAATTTTAAATCTCAATTGACACTTTCACGGCTATCTAGAAAGTAAGGGTTTGCTATAAAGTAAGTTTGTATAGAGAGCTTAAACTTTTCTTTCTTCTGTTCTAACGCGCGTTTCAGACAAGCAACAATTGTAACAAGATTGCGAATTTTTATGGATTCTAGTTGAATTTATAAAAATTCAGATAACACAGATTTATTTAGAGTTTCCTAGTTAATCGATCCGAATTGTTCCAAAGCACGCCGCATAGAGCATAGAAATCGTCAGACTCCTGAGATACGGTTTGCCGTTCGGCGCGGCCTTAAAACGTAATTGCACTGTAGAAAATAATATCATCCTCGATGCGACTATATAAAGATATTGACTTGACTGCCTGTCGGTGACAGGCTCTCTTCAGGGGGTGGGTTCCCCCTTTGCCCCGTTGTACACAGTTCGCGTACATCCTGCACGTGCTTCGGGCCGTGCTACGCCTTCTTGCCTGCGTGGATTTTCTTCGTGTACGTGTACGTGTTTACACGAAGACGCAATCGAGACTCCATGTCACGGCGGAGACTCGGTGTTCCCGAGCAACATCGTATCAAAGAGCTTCAAAATCGTCGGCCGGGGGATGGTGACCCGAATGGACCGCCCTCGAGTTTCTCGTTTCTCGACTCTCGTTCACGAAAAGTCTCATTGAGACGCGGACAACTCGAAACGATCAAAATATTGATCGACCGTGACTCGTACGTTTCAACGCACGTCGTAAATGTCGTGAAATCGCTCGTAAATTTGGAAAATTGCAATAATTAATTTGAAACGTTTTGGGAGATGTACATTGGAATTGTTTGCTCGTTGTAAATATTTGTCAAAGAATTCTAACGAAGTTTATACTATTATGACACGTGTAGCTGCAGTTGGATCAATCAGCGATTCTACTTAATACTTCGCGTCGCTTCTATCTGAAATTCATGTTTCACTTACCAGGATGCAGCTTCTCCTCGGTGCTCGTTTGTGTCACGGGGTAGTTAGTGGAACAATATCCTGTGGCAACTGTTTGAAGTGGCTCGTTTAGCCTGTTGAATTCCTCGTTCGGCTGAAAACGCGAATATCTCCGTTAAAATTGTACCTTGTTTGTGACAGTAAACATTTACTTCAAAGTTTTGAAACACATTGTAAAATTTTGATCCTTTCCTCTAAAGTCTGAGATCTAAGGTTAATTTATCATTTTTTCTTCTTATACTATATAGTCTTCTATTAGATAGGTATTCTAATTTATTCTAATATTTCTAGTGTGTAAAGATATTTATTATGATATTAAGACGTTGATTGCAACAATGATATTTTTCTTTGAAACTAAGTCAATCTTAGTTATTTCGAACCTTTCGATCTAACATCTCGTTCTTTTTATTTCTAAACACGTGGAAATGAGATTTCTCGTACGACTTTCGGATGAAATATGTACTTGGCATCAATCGAATATTTAATATCTCAATACTTGGATCCTCGTCGTGGAAATCCAGCATTTTACGTTTTAATTTCGCCGGTGTGGAAAGACTCCTTCGTTTGTAAGCATTCAAGTCAGCCAAGGAGGGAAAAGAACGAAGACAATTGACGCGGAGTTGATATAAAATCGTAGGGAAAGAGGTGATTTGGAACAAAAAGGAATAGCGAGGAGCAGGATTTTAAGTAAAGTAGTGTAGCAGCAGGTACATTGAGAAAGAAGAAGAAGAGAAAGACAGAGAAAGACAGAAAGAGAGAGAGAGATGTGCGAGAGAGGAGGCAAGGAGGACATCCGGTGAACGATTGGATGGTTTCCTCCTTGCGGAGCAATCTAGTGGTAA
Organism: Melipona bicolor; assembly: GCA_030673865.1. Lineage (NCBI taxonomy): Eukaryota > Metazoa > Arthropoda > Insecta > Hymenoptera > Apidae > Melipona > Melipona bicolor. The sequence continues at coordinate 4,045,091 of JAHYIQ010000017.1, forward strand.
AGCCGGTTACCGGTTTTGGAAATTCCAATAACGCCGTGTCGCCGTCTGCTTTTCCTTTATGAAGTTTCACTGCGGCCTCTCAGCCGATCGCTTACACTTTAAAATCGAAAAAACAATGCATGCATTTCGCTTCAGAGAAAGAAAACTTTACGCTTGCTCGGTGTCCTTTTGAATCTTTTCATTGATTTTGTCACTTCAGTTCTTAACTTTATTTTTATTTAAACAAACAAAAACAATTTTTGACGACTTAAAGAACGTTTTTTGGCGCAAAACTGAAATGAGAAATCACGCATCAATGACGATTCTTTCGTGTTTTATTTAAAATCTAGAATTGAAGAGTGCAACGCGTCTGTCTCTTTAAGTTACAATTTTGTTAATTTTAGAATTACTTTTAACAACTGAATTCGCGTTACTGATGACAAAAACACGTTTTTGACGATAATCGTGTAATAAAATAATCGCTTTATCGCTAAGTTATTCGTCGTCCTTCTTTTATAGTTAATTTAACAGGATATTATCGTTTATAGAGACGTAATCAACTTCCCCTTTCACGGGGTTAGTCTTACATTGCCCACTCGCTTGGATTTTCCTCTGATTGCAATTAACAGTCATTTATAATTAGTCGCCGTGATGGTTCAGCACTCGTAATCCACAAGCTGTGCCCTCTAATATAAATTTTAATTACATTCTCCGATATTACGTTCAATCTTTAATCCCGCCAAACCGATATCAAACCGGTATTTAGCGGCACGACAGCGTTAAATAAGGAATAAAGAATGTATGGCGCGGTTTTACGCGTAACCTCACCTCACCTATCGAATTTGACGAAATTTGTTTGTCTCTACCGTCGAAAATATAGACGGAACTTCTGAAAAAGCAGAAAATAAAACGGGAATCAAAAATAATGAAAATCGTTTTCATTGGAAATGATGTTTTAGATTTTTAGTTCGAGAATCCCATATTTGACACTGAATAGGTGTACGTGGCACAATTATTTGGAAATTAATTGCAATGTTCCACTGTGTACGATAAATTTACATTTTAGAAATTCTCGAATGCCGATCAGAAGTTAATCGAGCGCATTCACGACGCAGTGACTTGTAAGGAAAACGCGCAAACACGGACGCGTGTCGTTTAACTTTTTCCGTGAGCTCGCCTCTCTCCCCCATACCCCTGACCTTTCCCATCGGGAACGCGTTTCCGTGTAAAAGACGCGCTTGTAAGTGGATCGTTTGGGGTACGTGTGTCATGTACGAACAAACGCGCTCGTACGTTTGTATCTAGTGAAAACGAGATACCCATGAATCGTGGGGAACGCCCCATCGTTCCTGATGATGCTGCGAGGGGTCGTCACCCCAATCCCCTTCGTACACCACCCTCGTAATTGCGCACTTCGGTTCGGTTTATAATAAAGTCATCGAGCAGACAACACGTTCCAAACAGAGGCTCCCCTTTCTGTCGGTGGATCTCGTCGATTTCGTTCGTCGATTTGCGCAAAAACCGAGAACGCTCTTGAGAGATTTAATATCCAGGCAAAAATCGAGCTGCGAGCGTTTAAATTTGCTCAAAAGCAAGTGTAATCTTTTTTTGGACGCAACGTGAGGATGAAAAGCGAGATTCTGTCTTCGTTAAAGGTCGTCCAATTTCAACAATGAGCCGTCGTCCAATTTGATCAATTAGGAGAGGCAAAAGGCGTTGCCACTTTGACGAGAAAACCTCGCCCTTTTTTCTTTCCGTCGCTTTCTTCGACAGGGGTGCGAAGACAATGATGGTTTCGAAGGACAGAGCACGAACAATACCGCGGATGACAGCGGGACTCACGATTACAATGTGTCACCGACTGAGTCTATCTGCTAATTGCTTTCTCTTGACGGACTTTCCTCTCTTTTTTAAGGAAAAAACTGTCCATAGAGTCGTCTTTGAACTTCTCAATCTAATTGAAAAATATTGTTAAATTTATACGTAAACAATAACAAATGCGATTTCAATAAATTGTCTTGAATGAATAATGATCCATAAGAGCACATATCCACTGTGCTCTGTACATACCCATAATCATTATTCCTATTTATATTTCTAAAATATCTGCACGTTTTTTTCAGAAAACGAAAGAGGAGACGAAAACGTCCCAGGTAAATTCACATGACGTTGGACGCGCCCGTTTAGAGAAGGGGCTCTTAATCATGGGAAACTCGAGTGGCGGCATATGTTGCTGATACAGAGGAGTCAATTAACCGGCGGATTCGTTGCGATACGACGGGTCCGGTGTGTGGGAATCGAGTGATTTTTAGAATCAACAAACATAAATCAAGTGTTTCCACAAGCGAGTCACGCCGTCTCTCCCTCCGTTTCTGTAGAGGGTGTCCGACGACCACCCACGGCTTACCGGTGTCATAGTCACGGTGGTAGCCCCGTGCACGGTAGTATCCCGCACCGGGGGGACCAGAAGGGTCGAATGGTGGCGACAATTACGTGTTTAGGGGGCACAAAAGGGGTGGCACCCGTGGGACGATCCATCGGAGCGTGGTGGCGCGTGCCAAGGCAATTCGACACTCGAGGATCATCGCGCGAGCACGATGCATTATGCGACTTTGACGACGCTCGCTGTCCACGCTTGCGACTCCATTGTTACGACTGTGTCGTCATGGACAAGAAACCGGAAACGGGAGTCACGTTCGTTCATCTGATCGACTTTTTCTAACTTTTGTGATAAACAAACGATGATAACGATGATATGCTTCAGAGACGATAGATACTTTATGCGCAAAGTCTACCTTGAAAATAGAAGAATACAATTTCAAGTATCAAGGACTATTAATTACCATTATTTGTGCACTTGACGAGTATTGCTCTTAGAGTTATGAATTATCCTGTTCCTCAGTTTCTGACTGTCTTCGTAAAACAGACACGCGTATTTATAGCTATTCGTTTCCAAGTTCTGCGAAATAATAAAATAACAATATTTTCATATTTCTCGTCTTACCAGTCTAGCTAAGTCTGTCGTCGTGGCCGGTACTTCTTGATCCTGATTCATCCTTGTTGGCCTTGTCGCCTTTCCGATTGAAAATCGTTCGTCACCAGGTTCCACGAAAATGACACGGTTGAAAATATCGGGCAGACCGAACGGATCGCGCGAACTGTCGCGTAATTTCAAAGTCACGTTGCTGCACCGTCAGGATCAAAGATAGGACTGAGACGAGTGATTTGATCTCGGTGAACAGTGAAAAGACAGGGTGTATGCATCGGGGGTTGTGTCTACGGTACGTTTACGCCCACAACGTGGTATAGAAATCAGCCCTGCGCGGGCTACCCTGACTAGGGGTTGCTTCCAACCCCTGCTTGGTAGGCGGAGCCTCGAAATCATTGGTAACCTTCTCTTATACTGCGAAGCTTTGTGCTTCGACAACACCTACGAGAACACCTCTTTTCGTTGGAATTCTTTGTTAATCGTTTTCCTAACTTTGTCATATTATGTGTTCTGAATGGCACTCTTAGATGCCGACTTTTAACGAAAGGATTTGGGTTCCTCTTCGATAAGCGACTTCTTGGTTGAAATTTATTTATGTATCTGGATACCAAGATATTTCTGAAATTGACATTAAACGCTTCGATAAGAAGAATGATTGTTAAATTACGTATATATTAAGTTAAGGTACATGTTAGAATAGTGTGTGGAAAAATAGTAGAGGTTAAATATTGATTTAATTTCGTCTGATTTTATAATACTCTATTGCACAGGTAACATGACAACTTAGGAATTGTGGAATTGCAAATAAATGATTTTCCTCTAGTTGATAACTGCACATTGGAAAATTCATTTTTAATTGACAAGTTCCAATCAAATGGGAGACAACGAGTTATTAATAGTAGGAAATATCAAAATAAGGAAATATCAGTGGAAAAGAATATTAATAATTAAAATTTCTCTAGTTACTTACTGTAGTCATATATGTAATTCTCCAATTCATCGCTGTTTAAGCGTAGAGTGCGCTAAAAATCCAGTGACTTTTTTTCCTATTCGGTAGTTCAGACCCAGAGACACGAAGCCTCATTTAATGATCTCTCTGATCTATCCTATTTTTAATCAATTGTAATTAGACAATGATTCTGTATCTCACCTGTGGCAGTTGTAACAGTATTATTCATAATTTCTGTTTTTAATTCTTGTTATTAGTGGCGCTGTAGTGCAAAACTTGACTAAATCGATATGGCAGATCATAACACGAAAATGGTAAGGAGTCAAGTGATCCCCAAAATATGGGGCACAATAAAACTGAAAAAAATTGGATATCCTAACATTGACTAATAGCACGAACGAGGTATACGAATAGATCTAATATACAATGTATTTTTTTGCCACAATTTTGCAGTCCTTCGGTAACTGCAAGGTTACCATTTTCATGTCACATCCTATCGTACCGATTCAGGCAAATTTTGCACCACCACAGACGACGTACGAGATTGGCAACTATATATGTACCTCATTTGTGGTAGAGTGTAAAAGATATTACTAGCGGAATCTTTCGGGGCCTTTCGGCATTTTATTGCGGCGACGTTTCACAAATTCGCTCATGGATTCCGCTACTTACGGAATCTTTTCATACATGCGCAGAATCATGAAAAAAAATTTAGATCAGATTCTCTTGGACTTTTCCCTATCTCGTACGTTTAATTTTTTACTTAAACCAATGGCTTTGAGTCGCTGAATGGAATCAAGGCTATTGTAACTTGCTGTGTAATATAAAAATGAATTTACATACGATACATTCACAATACGGTGAAAGATTATTATTTCTACTGTAATGTGGTTATCCGTGGATATTATGTTCATTGAAAGAGATTCATTATCGTGACAAGTATTGCATCACTGTAAGTTTCACAACGTGTGATTTTCTAAATATTTATCGATTGATAAATCTTATACCTGCCTTCGTTGACAGTGAGTTTTGACCTGTGACTTTTGAAATGTATAAAAATATTCAACAGTACTTTGTATTGTAAATATTCAACGTGCCACTATTGTATCGTGTTTATACTTCAATAACGAACAATATATGTATATATTACAGAATTAACTAGAGATTCTATTTAAATAACTTATCGTTATTCTTCACATGTTATGAAAGATTGGCTATAAGATGAATATACGCATATGGAAATATTTATAAAACAGTTTTGGCCAATTTGAAGTGTATTTGTTCTATTATTGTAACATGCAAAAAATACAAATTTTCTAGGAGGTTACTTCTTTGTATTGTTGAATAATTTTGGGAAACATAAAATGGGAAAAATATACTTATACAATCGTTTTTCTCTTATCAGTTTTGTAAATAATTTGGGTATTAATTCCCAACAAATACCAATGAGATATGCAGTATAAAGTTAAACAGCAACATCCAAGATCCTTACTGCATAAGTATTATAATTATAACAAAGTTAATAGTGCCATAAAATTACAAGATGTCTGCGGTAGAAACACCACATTTCATACGTACCATCGAATGGGATATGATGGATAAGACAAAGTTTTTTCCATTGAGTATGCTCTCGTCATTTTCTGTACGCTGTTGTTTATATCCCTTAACAGTGATTAAAACTCGTTTACAAGTTCAAAGGCACAACCACATGTACAATGGTAAAGTTTCAAACAAAATTCAATTGAAATGTTGACAGATTAAATATTAAACTCTTCCACAGGAATGCTAGATGCTTGTAAAAAAATTTATCAAGTGGAAGGTGTAAGTGGTCTGTACAGAGGATTTTGGATAAGTTCTATACAAACTGTGTCTGGGGTATTTTATGTGTCTACATATGAAGGTGTGCGTCACATACTTGGACAAAATGATGTTATAGGTAATATAGACTCAAGAATAAAATCATTAATTGCTGGTGGAGCTGCTAGTTTGGTAGGGCAGACAATAGTAGTACCGTTTGATGTTCTAAGTCAGCACTTAATGGTTCTTGGGATCAATAACAATAAACATGGGAGATATATAGATAAGGTAAATGTGGGAATGAAAATATTAATATGCATTTATTTTATCTGTTACCCTTCATTTACAGATGGGTATGAATCCATTGGGTTTAATTCTTGAACCAGGAAAATCTAGAGCTCAAATTTCGGCAGACATTATCAGATCAATTTATCAGAGAGATGGTTGTAGAGGTTTTTATAGAGGATATGTTGCATCATTGTGCGCTTATGTTCCCAATAGTGCCCTTTGGTGGGGACTGTATACATCCTATCAGGGTAATTACTTTAAAACGAGAGCATGGAAAATAAGTTAAATTCAGATAATAACTCTTTTTCATTTCTGTTAACAGAAGAGCTTCTAAAAGTATTCCCAGAATGGGTTTCTCACTTGTTTATTCAAGCTCTTGCTGGCACATTAGGAGGATTCACTACAACAATTATTACAAATCCTCTAGACATAGTACGGGCAAGGTTACAAGTACAAAGATTAGACAGTATGTTTAGCACATTCAAAGTTTTATGGGTGGAAGAAAGGTTGCAAATGTTCACAAAAGGACTTTCCGCGCGTCTTGTACAGTCTGCTTGTTTTAGTTTTTCAATAATATTAGGATATGAAACTATTAAAAGATTCAGTATAGTCGAAGAGTACAAAGGTTATATTAGGTGGTGAATTTATTCTGTGACACTCGAAATAATTGTTCCTTTTTTGTCATGCATTTTTCGACGAGTTCTGCTGTATATTTTACACAGACGTAACTAATACGCACCAAAGAGAAAGGAACGAGATCATAGTGATCATTAAATTGTATTGATACTAGTACATTTTAATAAAATGTAATTGTAATCATGGTTAACAAATATGACAAAAACATGGAAATGTTTATTTTAAGTAATAAAAAATAATCGATCATAAATTTTAACCAGAATATAGTTACATGTTAATTACATTTGCAATATTTTTCCTACTGTTTATATGTTATCCAGAGTTTGCCAACATTTGCTAAAAATGTATTTTATATTGTTTCTTTCATATTTCGTAAAATTTTATATAACCTATAGGGTTAGATCATTGTGATAAAAGACGATAAAAGAGAATATGTTTCTATACGTAAACTAAACGTAAAACTAAATATGTAAAATAAATAATTTTGTTAGCTGTGTTGCATTGTATATTCCGTCGATCATTGTTTATTTTATCAGTATAGGGTAAGCAATGGGCAAAAAGTGAATGATATCTTTTTCATTTCCATTTTTTATTATAAAGGACAGCATATTGATAGACACATTTTGTTCCGAAGGTACTTAAGTGGTCTTGTACGTCAATTGATACTTTTTTGAGTATGCACGTTATCTACCTCTTAAAAATTAAACATGACGATTCCGTTCTTTTTCACATTCTCTATATTATATGTACAGGCCAGGAGAGTCTTAGTCTACGTCAGTATAATGCGAAGTGCACACACATTCACATTCGTTCTCACCGCTTATATCTGTATCATGATTTTAATAACATAGGTAGTGAAATACAAGTCTTCGCAATGTACTATTAAACGTAGCATCCAGCTTCTGAATAACAAAAGTTACGTATACGCATAGAGGTACTCTACGAAAACAGTGTTTTCCAATGAAAGTATTACGAGTTGATTGAGAATCTGTTATTATTTTATGCAGCCTAATACATCGGGAATGTATGCTCGAGTAAATGACGTGAATTGTACAAGTTAAAAGTTAACAGTGTTCAAATTTGGCGCTTAAATTTCTCGTATATACCAAGCGCTCTCTGTCCGAGGCTGTGGGAAACACTGTTTTAGAGTAGGACTTGTGATTTCCGTTTCTGACAATTCGCGTTTTTGCCTTATCAGTAAGAAGCAGATCGATAATTTTCCTCTTTTAATTTTGTTCCACGCGACGTATCGATTTTCGTAAATTATTTCTTTTATTAAACTTTCGAGCATTAACGAACTTACGGTACAGTATGTACAATGACTAGAGTTGTTGAGACGCTAAATCAGTTACGCGCCATTTTTTCCGTGTGGATGAGACGAATGCGATTATTTTAGTGCTTTTTATGTCACGAAGCTCTTTGTAAATGAAAACAACTGCCACAGAATGTAAAAAATTATTTTGAAAACAGAACTCGATAGGTATAATCGTTATTGGACAGTACAACTAGACTAGTCTTCGTTGGCTTGAAATCCGAGGTAAATCATTTGTTTATTTTAACATTAACACTTTTTTTTGATCTTTCATTTTTCTATTGCATCGCACAGTATTCAGATTTTTGATCTTACATGCAAAGAGTTAATATGCCACGGCTAAAACAGGCAGATGACACAATTTTTCATGAACAGCGAATATTCAATCTGATCTTTCTCGTAGTGTTTAGGTTTAGCGAGACAGGATTATTGAATTAATATTGAATACATCTTTATTCGAGGAAACGTTTGTTTATATTCGTACTGATACACGCTTTTGTTACAATTTCTCATACACATATACGTTTCACAGTGTTCTAATATTTACATTTGCATGGAAATTGTTTTATATACAACAACGAATGCCTACATTAGGATACTCTCGATAAAATAAATAATCGTTCTGCAAAAATATCCGCCATTGAAAGTAGAGGTATCTGTCTGACTAAAGATCGTCCGGTGTGATAATCGTATTCTGTCGAGAAGATTTTACGGATAGAGGAAACGATTTCGTATTTAAATTAACAACACTACAGAGCTTGGTTCGATCAATTAATTTCAAGCAACGGAATTCAATAGTCGTGTTTAACATTTTATTTCTTTTTTTTCGAAATTGGATCAACGTGTGCGAATACGAAATCATGCTTTTTCTTTCTTTTTTTTAGATATTATCCAGACTACAGCTTTGTTGCTTTATTCATCGATTAAGTTACGTCGGCCTTGGTACGCTGTATTCTTGTAAACAAAGTTGAAGGAACGATTCGAAGAAACGACGAAGGTCGTTTTCCTTGTCAATTCGATGAACCTTTCGATTTTGCCAGTCTTGTGTCGGTCGGGCTCGAGGAGACTCGAAGGTAACTCTCAATCTAGTCGAATCCATTTGAACATACGTATTTAACGATCGACGTGACTGGAAGAACAGTGGGGGAACGCGCATATTCGATTTTCGCAGGAAAATGCGATTTCTTTTTTTTTTCAACGAGGGGACGTTGTTGATTTTCTCGTAAGAAGTGTTGTTTTCTTTTTCTTCGTCGATCGATAGCCGGCTTGGCGCGCTAATACGTTTATCCGTTTCTCGTTATTTTAACTTTGTGCACACCTTTTATTTATACAGTCACTTGCCGATGCACCGACGCGAGAGGTCCCACGGAAACCGATACCACGATTCCACATTACGTTCAATTCCAAACGCTGGGTCTCGTCAGTCTTCTAAACGCGCGATGCACACAGGCACCGGGGAGTGTATTTTCTCTCTCGCGATTCGGCGCACGGTTACCCGAGAGGAACAACAACGTTTAATCGTATCGGAACGAAAGCGGCAGACAATCGGTTGGACGCATCGAAATCGAGGAGCGATAGGAAAACGGGGTAAATTCGCGGCGCCATCGCCGGCTGCTCTGTTCACGATTCCGTGTACGGAAGGTTCGCTAAAAGGCTACGTAGTGTCCGAACGTAAAAATGGTAACAAGCCGTTCGACTCGATTCGTGGTACTTTCCCCGCAGTTCGATTTGTTCTTCTTCTTCTTCTTTTTTTTTCCACTAGATTCTTCGTCGGAGGTACAAAACGCGAAACTACTGTTGTTCTCTATGTACAAGAAATTGTCGCGTTTCTTCGTGGTCCACTGTTTCGTCACTCGGTCGAGGCTCGACGACGAAGAGGAGAAGAACGGAACCAGGTCGCGCATCCTCGAGATCCACGACGAGATCGGCGAACGATCTTCTTCTGATTCTATCTCCGAGAACGAGTCGGAACGATGAGAAGAACAGACTGGAGTAAGCGAGTCTACAATCACGTGTCCCGGAAACGGATCGCGCGTTCTCGCCGAGGCCCAGGCCGGGCCCCCGTGTGACGTCACATCCCGCCGCTGGGTAGCACGGTCCCGGCACCACCGTCGCTGCTTTGGCTGACGCTGCTGTAGCTGACGCGACTCGCCTCGCCGCTGGTGCTCGCTCCGGTAACGTACTGCAATCAGAACAATCGGATTCTCAGGTCAAATATTTTTGCCGTGGCTGGAGGGAACCATTCGTCCACCGTGTGGCTCGGTGCGCGTATGTACAATCGAGAGGTAGAATTGGATCGTGATCGAGTTGGCGTTAATCCGGTGTTAAATTAGAAAAGGTGCCCGGAAAAGCCTGGAAAGTATCGAGTATTTCTTTCCCTCTAAGTCTTTGTGACACCCGGTGAGCCCCTGAAATACGTTGTGAGCAAGTATCTACTACGAAATCGCAAAGAATATTATTTACGCGATACGAAGCTTGTAAATTAGCTGACCTAAGAAAGGGAGGGTCTGGGTCAATCGCTTTCGAGGATGTTTTACTCGGAGGAGGTAGGAAAAGGTGGACTCTGAGGGGTAAAAAGTGGAATCGAACGATAGCGCGACGCCAGTTAATGCTTCTCGTGCATTAGCGCGAATTATCTCGCGTCGCTCGCGAACGATACCGATACACACGCGAGCCCGCATTGCCTGCTTTCTCGTAACCCGTTGTTTGCCTTATCGACGAGTCACACTATCTTTTCATCGGTTTTTGCACACATCGCCGGCGTCGCAGATGGCCTTCCCTTTATTGCGGAATTAGAGAAACCGGTTCGTTTTCAGGACGAATTCAATCGAATCTTCCTGCCGTGATTTTTTCGAAAAAGCTTCGAGAACAGCTTCATTTGGTATTTTCGGCGAAACACCCCGACTTCCACTTTCCTCTACGACGTTTCACGCATCGATCGTTTTATCTCTTTGCTTTCCCTCTTGGAACGCGTCCAATTGTTTTAAGAACGGAACGTTATCGCAAAAGTATATTCATCATTGCTAAACCATTCTTTCATATTCTCGCAGAAGGATTTTGGAAGGTTTCTTTCCAAAAATGGATTAACTCTGTTTGCCGCTCGGGTCTGTCGTCTGGTACACAGCGTGTTTCAATCTCGGAGGGGAGGCTTGCCGATCGTCGTCGAATCGATAGATTTCCACGGGAGAATGTAACAGCCTTCGTCTCTTTTTTAAAGGTCGCAACGGATCAACGGCGAAAGGTTTCCGGTTCACGTTCACGCTCGATGCAGTCGCGCCTTTGCGTCGATCCCGCGGAGAAGGGGGAGAGGGTACGGATGAATCGCGAATAGGCGGCCCGATAGAGCAGCACATGACAATGAAACGATTTTCGATGGCTCTGCTGTCCATAAACCAAATAACTCGATACCTGAGGCGAAGCGGTGGGCCGTGGAAAAATTGTCACCGCAAATACCGTATCGACTGAGGCGAGCCGATTTCGCGGGTGAAACATCGCGCTGAATTTACCGCCGGTTTCCTCTCAACAGACGTGTCTTTCTCAGTGAATTTCTTCGTTCAATTTTTTTTATAATTCAAGTAGTTCAAGTTAAGTACTAAGTTCGATTATGGACTCTCTACGTTTTCATCTTCGCGACACTATTGGAATAATCATTGTATTTGTTACATAATATTTTTCAATATTAATTTCTCGAATCGCCGTTAAATAATATAAAGATCTACACGTGGGAATTTCTTGAAAAGTTTTTGTCGTCGACGCAAGTTTATTCTAGTTAGTTCCGACGTTAAATCCCCAGTTTCTCCGATACTCGCGTCACGAAGTGTACCGTTGCTTTCGAACTCCGCTCCTTAAAGTACAATTCAGTTGATAGTTAACTAGCAAAGGGAGAGTAACTGTAATCTCGACGCGATACGAAATTCACCTTCGCGTTGGTGTTACGTTCGTTTGATCTCGAGGGCCGGCTAGCGTGTCAACGCAAAAGTTTCCTCGTTTATCCTATCAAGCACCGAATTCCCATGGGAGGGTCAGGCCAGATCGGATTTCCTGTTTATTCCTGGCTTTTTCCTTCGGTTTTACCCAAAGTCCCGTCTCTCTGGCGTATTAACGAAAAGCATCTAGGTCAATTTCCACACCTAGATCCGGTTACAGTCTGTCGCGCAATTGTCTCCGCGTTATTTTCTCTCCATACTGGTATAGTTTATCGTTACAACCGAGCACGAGGCTCCCGGGGTTTTCTTCGCGTCGCTGAACCTGAGACGAGCATATCGGATGGCGATTGCTTCGTTAATTCGACGATTTTCAATATCGAAATGAAAATAAAAGGAGATAGAAAAAGATAGAAAACTGCACGACTTAGTACGATTCGTCTCACTGAAAGTCCCACGAAGACGACCTTTTTTGCCATAAAATTTTATTGACACGCAAACGTTTGAATCGATACAAAACGAATTACAGGCAACGCCACTCCTACTCGAGGTCTAGCCCACGCCCCCTCGCGAATCACGTGACTCAAATCGACCAATCGCTAATTTTCGTTGCATCAGCGTTGCACCTGAAGAGGCCCGATTTCCTGGGTTACCCCCGCTAAAATCACTTTCAGTGATAAAAAGATACGGAAAGATTGAAAGGTGTAAAATCCATCGTAACGGTGAATATCAACGGCGTCTCTGCCTGTTCTTTTTCACATTTTTCTTTATCAGCAATCGGGACGTTGAATTTATAACCCGAAAGCGAGGCAGGGACAATTTATTGAAAATCTGGCCGGGTGGGCGTTAAATCGTACGAAAATGCAACGTCACGAATCTCGTCGGCTCTCGACGGTCCATTTTCGTGGTTACAATCGAATTTCGAGCCGAGCCGAGTTGTCGTCTGTGTTGACTTCGTGCTTATTTCCGGACAATGCAATTCGATTAAAAGCGCGTTTCGTGTATACGTGCATGCATGTAACGGTACCGGACGATCGTTCCAGTCCTATTTCATCGGTGCACGTGTCTTGTCTTTATTCGTAGTTTCTGCCTCCGAGAAATTAGTTAATTAACGGTGGACGGGGATCGACGATCGTCAGGTAGGATCGATCGGACGCGCCAAACGTTCGACCAAAAAATTTCCGAGAAAGCAAGCAAGTCGATACGCAGCCCGGTTACAATAAAGGAATTTAATTAAAGTCAAACGTCGTCCTGTCCTCCGATAATTCTGCCGGTGTACCGACGCGTTCGTTACCGGCGTCGCCGGGGAAAATTCATCGCGAATAATGGGGAAACGTAATTAAAAACGCGGAAGGGACGGATCCCTTTTAATTAGCCAATCGAGACGATGTGATTGTTGGCCGAAATGTGATCTTTGTATCAGATGTTCTCCGATCGAGTTCGTGGCTTTCGCTCGTTGAGGTCCAATCGAGGGTAAAACGAAGTAGACAGACGGCGTCGACGTCGGGGAACCGCGCGACACGCTAATTAGACGTTCGAACAGCCAGGAACAGTCTGGTGCTCCACGGCAGAGTCACGAAATTCAAACTTTTCTCGATTTCCTCTTTCCGTGTCGGGTTCCCGTGAAATAATTTCAAGTCGTGGTTTTCTAACCATCGTTCCGTACGATCCCTCGATTTGGCTCTCAAATTAGGGTTGCTTGAGATTCTCAACATTTTCCAATTTTCTATCAAAATTGAAAGGCAATTCTACCACCGACTGTACGCGAGATTACGAACGTTTCGTACAAAATAGGCGTAGGCCAAATAATTCTGAGAAGCACGATGCGTGCGATATACATATATGGATGCGGACGATTTACAAGGTTTTCGAGGTTCCCCGCGTATACATCAATGCCACAGTACGGGCGTAGTGTGGCCAACATTCAAACGCGATAAACCTCTTTTCGGTTATTGGAACGAGTCGAGCGAAACGAGGCGTCGTTTTGTTTTTTTCCATCCCCAAGTTGAATTGCAGTTCCTTCGCTCGAGCGGATTTTGCAGGCCGACGATTCTAATCCTGGCAGAACGCAGCGGAATCGTGTCCTTTTTTTTCCTTTTTTTACAATTTTTTTTTTCTCTCTGGGACGGTAATAAAAATCGCGGAAGGAAAGATATCGACGTAGAAAAACGACAGGCTGTAAACTTGACGTTGAACAAGATGCCCGGGGTAATCGGGTGAGCGATTGATGAGGATCCGCAGATCGCCCTGGCAATTTATATTCTCTTTTTAAATTGTTATTTGGAGAACGGCGACCTCGAGGGGCGAAGTCGAAGGATGGACAGCTCCCCATCTGTCCGTTCCCGACGTTTCTGTCTCCTTCAGCTCGTCGTAATTCATGTCCCTTTGTTTTTTTATCACTGAAAGTGATTTTAGCGGGGCCCCTTCAGATGCAACGCTGATGCAACGAAAATTAGCGATTGGTTGATTTGAGTCACGTGATTCGCGAGGGGATGTGGGGTAGACCTCGAGTAGGAGTGGCGTTGTCTGGTACTGAGCGATCGCGCCTGTAATTTGTTTACAAGTCGTGTAGTTTTTTTTTTCGAGATTTTCACGGCGACAGTTTGCAGACTCGTGCCTCCGTTCGATGAGAAACAGCGCAGCTTGTATCGCGTTGCATTGCTTGCAAAGTTTCCACGAGGAATCGCGTTAATTCATCGTACCGCGATGCGCCAATCTCGCGGTTAAACCGTACTAGATGGCTGTCGGTTTCCCTCTGGTTTCGGGAAACTAGTTAAGCGGCAGCAATCAGATTCGATCCGATTCGATAGTTCGTTTTTCGCCAATCTCTTCAACCCCCTTGCTCAAATGCTTTCTCGCAACAGTTTAAGAAGCTCAACGCGACTTCGATATTCCAAACTTTTGTCTTGGGCGGGCAATGCAGAGTCAGCCGGCAGACTGCGAGTTTTCAAAGTGGAAAGTCCGACGGTGACGCGAGAGCACGCGGTGCCGCGTTTCGTCGACGTTTTACAGAGTTGGTGTGCAAACTCCCGCGTGCAAGCCGGTGCTCTCCGAAATAAGATAAGAGCGAATTTCCCGGGAGCACCGGGCCGTTCGTTCGTTCGTTGATAGTGAGAGAAACGTGATTTTGCTCGGCAACGGAATTAACGATAACAAATAAGCGTTCGAGTTTTGAAATGCTCGCCTCGTCTCGAACTGGCTAATACCACGGTTTTCGCGAAACGTCGATCGTGATGGACAGTAGCTGACACGAAATGAAGTATTAAAAAAAAAAAAAAACTGCACGATTTGTACCCTAGTACACGATTCGTCTCACCGGGCCCAGAAGCAACTGTTCTTACTTTTTTTCCATAAAATTTTATTGATATGCAAGACAAATACCAGACAACTCCTACTCGAGGTCTACCCCACGCCTCCTCGCGAATCACGTGACCCAAATCAACCAATCGCTAATTTTCGTTGCATCAGCGTTGCACCTGAAGAGGCCCGATTTTCTGAATTACCTCCGCTAAAATCACTTTCAGTGATTAAAAAAGAAAAAGACGGTTATTTAATATATTCCGTGCCGACGCTTTTCATATTTAAAGTACGGATACTATCGATCGGTGCAAGCTATCGCCCGCCGTTTTATCGTTTATTTATACATGTTTTCATTTGTTTGCTTACGTCACTAGTTTATTTTGTTTATGCTCTATTACGTTTATTCATGTCCTCGTTGGCCAAGGCTCTGCCAACAAAGAGGTTGCACGAGGTGTAAGAGAACTTTCACCGGCGAGCTTTCAATCGACATCGCAGGGGTTTCATTCGAAAATGGCAATTCTAATTCCTGTTAATGTTATTTACTCCTCGGCGCAGCCGTGATACGAGCGATTCCATTTGATCGGATTACACGGCACAGTTACGCGTTAATCGAGCAAGCGTGTCGCGTCGAGCCGGCTTTTTATAGGTTTTTTTGCAAACATCCCCTATCACCGGGGATGGAAAACAACGCACGATTTTTCGACGACGATTTCACAATTTTCAAGCCGCGGTCCTTACTCTGTCGCTTCGCGTAGAATCGATCGTGCGGGTAATTTAATTTGGTCGTTTGAACGGCCGCCAGTCGTAAGACTCGAAGCGAATTAGGCGATTGATTTTGAATTGTAGCGGTAACACGCTCGCTGCAAATTGGATGATAAATTAAACGAAGGTACGCCGGCGTTAATTGTCAACCATTTGGACCTTCTTTTGTCCAACACCTATAGCCGAAACTATGGTAGAAATTTATGTACACGTATTTTCCGTGGCGGAGAAGTCGCGCCGCAGCATCGATTAGAGGAATGCTACTCCATCATTGTTCACCACGTGTTATTCCCCTGCGAGCAACGTGATATTCTCCTACCTCCGCCCTCTTTCCTTTTTTCATCCTGCATCCAGAATTTTCCACAAGTCTCCAGGTTATGTCACTTTCGATCAATACTCTCGCGCCAGTTCTTTCACAAAATGAAACAACTAAATGTTTGACAACGTTTGACGAGCAGTGAGCTAACGTAGGTCGGGGGATGGTGCGTGCCAAACACGTGCACACTGTCTTTCGCGTTCTTTACGGTGCTAGTGGTGCAGGTGCTGCGTATACGTGTGTGTCAGGTGTGCGTGTAGGTGATCGATAAATCCATTCACTAATCAACATACCGAGACTATGTCATACGGGGTGGTGACAGAATCCTTCGTCGACAATCTCTGTGACTAAAGTGTCTCCGGGCGATTACTGGGATAGGACTTGTCGCAGGCAGGACGATGCTTCTCGGTGGTAACGAACGGGAGGAAGGTGGAAGGAAGGTAGAAAGGTGTCCAACGACTGACGAGGATCCACATCGCGGCGATATCCCATCGTTAAATGTAGGTTTGCTCGCACGAACTCTCTCGGCTGCTTCGTACGTGGTGGAGCGAATAAGCGGAGTAGTACCTTCCCGATGCGAATCTCTGAAAAAACATGAATACACTCGATTCGATGTCTCACTTGTCCTCTCGTGTTGCAGCTTTCTCCTTGCCTCGTGCTCCGGAACTCTGCGTTCTCCGAGTTCAAATTGATCGAGTACCGAGACGAGACGAAGTTCCAAGATCCTACGCTGTAATTCAATCTGCCACAAGTTGCCCGTTCTCGAACAAACCGACGCATGTTTACGCGAACAGGGAGGCTAATAGGTTTCACCTGACGCGAGGTAAAACTAGACGAACTTTTCAGCGAGCGGGATGAACTTTGCGCGTTTCAAAGAAAATGTTGTGCAGGAGACGGGCGATGTAAAGTAGCTAGCAAAGGGACGTTATATCGAGGATGCGGCGTCGTCGCGCTCCCTTGATCGAAGGGGCTTCGTGGCTGTGGAGGCTGCCGGAGCCGATATCGCCAGATATCGAGCCCGCGCGAGCTATTTGTTCAGCCGTGTACGCGCGCGACGGAATTATATGCAAATCGAACGCAAACGGTAAATCTAATTCGCGGATATTACGTTTTCGCGCGGTGCAAGCCTCGCGGAACTTTTCCTTCCTTCCTTCCTCCATCGCGGCTGCTTGGCTACGTGCAACTTTCTCCGCTTAATAAATAAGAAAAGTTCCTCTCGCGCTCGGAGTTTCGCGCGGACCAGCACGCGTCGTGGGAATAGACGAAGTTTCGCGAAGCAACGAGAACCAATATGTTCCGAACGTAGCGGGTATCGGGTAGCTCTTCAACTTCATCTCTTTTCCCTTGTGTTTGTATTCTTTTTCTTTTCTTTTCTTTTCTTTTCTTTTCTCTTCTCTTCTCGCGCGTCAGACTTCTGGCCAGCGAATCTCCCGCCATTTCCCACGACAGTTCGAAGTGCATTTATATTCGACGCGTTGGCACGTTCGCCGAGATCATCCGCGCGAATTCCATTTGGAAACGAGATGAACTCGCACGAGTCACGAAACGAAGTAACGGCCCCATTTTAATTCATTAGCTCCGTACAATAAATTCATCGATCATTGTCGCGTTTGATGCGTTTGACGAGTTCACCCTCGTTTATAACGGGTGATAGGAGAATGACGGAAGTTTTTGGTTGTGTTGCACGATCGCTTATCGAAGGGAAGCTTGTCCCCATCGAAAAAATGGGACGGAGTCGGTTCTCGAAGTTGCGCGGAGCTTAAACTCGGACGTTATCGCGGTAGAGCGGAGGAGAACTCTTTCGAAGACGAAAACTTCAACAATCGAAACGATAAATTTCTTTCGTTTGGCGAGCGTTCAAGGCCGCCTTGCGCGATTACACAATCCGACACGGTTCCTTGTACCGCATTATACTTGGCCTCGAGCCGCTCTCTCTCTCGCCTGGGGGTTACCTCGTTGTCCTAATAAATCCTGCGAATCGCCTCGCAACGCAATCTCGTTTCGGATTCGCCCTCGCCTGTTGCTCCCGCGAGCAACCCCCGAACGTGCTGGGAGAGCGGCACGGGCGCGAGCCTAATTTCTTCTGGGGATCTTCTCGGGATCAGACTTGCAAACGCCGTCTTTCTATCGTCGGAGGAATTGTTTCGTTTCACTGCGTGTATCGCGAGCGTTCGCAGGAAGTTCGTTCGTGTCGATTCGTATCGATATTGCAAAAAGCAAGTTACGAGCTGCTCGACGATTTTTCTATCTTCCAAATTGGTTCACAATGGATCGAGTGGCTGAATGTTTTCCCTTGTTTCGTCACGGTGCCGGAACAGCAGGTGGAATGATAACGAGTTCTCGCTGATGGAAAGGAGAGAGAGATCATTTTAATCGAAAGCGATACGTATCGACTTCCCGAAGAAGCTTCGCTTAAACTTCGTTTTAAATTTTAATTTAAACAGAGCGGACGGCTGTCTAGTGTTCAACCTAGAAAATGTAATAGACATTCAATCTCTGATTGTGGAATTGAGGAATCACTCGAAAGCGCTCCGCCGCTCTTTTGGTAAAATTGAAAGCTTCGGGCGAATTTAAATGGCAAAGCTTAGTAATTTCTAACGCGTTATGCAGATGTGTGTTCCTTCCGTACTTCGTCTTCGTTATTCGAATTGAGTGTTGCGAACTAGCGAAAAATACGAAGACAATTCGACCAGGTTTCCAATCAATTTTCATTCGAAACAAATTTCACGGTGTGTATTGTTTGTCTGTGTCGTGATAATGAGTTAACACGTTGACTGTCACGTGAAAATCACGCCTTTTGTTTTTTAATTCCTGCAAGATGGAAGTATTTAATTAATAATAAGATTGTAATAAAATCCAATGAAAGCATACTTTTCGTTTTGTAACATCATTTAGTTACTTATATTATTTTAAGTTTATTGTTAAATTTATTCACATTTCGATTATCTTGAAACATTTACAGATGTATAAACGACTAGTGACCATCGTAGCAGTCAATGTGTTAAATAAATTAAATAACTCCTATACACATTCTTAATATGGAATACTACTCTTGGCAAAAAGTTTTCAATCAAATTAGCAAGTAGTCGAAATTAAAATCTTTCGTACAAAAAGAGTTCAATTGAAATCGCTGATTATAAATATGTATATAATTATAATTTTAATTTTTCATACATTTCGAACGAGCACAACAACATTTTGTATCCGAAAGATTTCGAGTAATTGAACCTATGTCGATAGTAGTTTGAGAGTTAATTTGACAATTCACCATACCTCGTCACGCCATCGTTGAATTGGAAAAGTGAAATTTCTACACGTAGTCGCGTAATTCGATGGCCAGAGGGTTTCGAACACGTATCGACTTCGAAGAAGAAATCTAACGATCTCGGCGTTCTTCTATTTCGTGCGATAAATCACGAGTGGGAACGGCTAGTGTGAACGTGACGTCTAGGTTGAACGTTCGAGTCGATTGGAACTAGGAACCAGGTGGAATTTTTGGCAACTACTACTACGGCGATACACAAGAGAGTTCTTCTTGACAGAAGAGAGGGTAATCATTGGCCTCGGTGTTGCAGCTGGCTTCGAAATAGCCGAGCTTCCTCTTTCTCTGTCTCGGGGGAGGATGCGCCGAGCTTTCGCCGAGTCAAATACGAATACAAGTGACCGGCCACTGTATTCGCCGAGATAAAACCGAGGGACGTGACTCGGTAGCAATTTATGGGATGCGCCAACGGGGTTGCTTCCCGCGGATGGGTTTTTCTGACTCGCGTAGGACCGGAACAAGGAACTGGTCGGCTGTAACGGGCGCATATTTCCTACGCGCGAACCGTACACGTGGCGCAATTTGTATGGGAAGTATGAATATTTCATACTCACTTGGCTTGGTTTACATCTGAATGCCGGCTGATATCGCCGTCTCATTCGACCCGGGCAGCAAGCGCACAGGATCCTCACGAACGCTCTGCAAAAGAAAAGAAAAGAAGGATGGGGCTGAATTCGATAGTGACAGTTCCTTCGTGCGAAATGGCACCCTAATTTTTCACGCGAGAGACGCGAGCATTGGTTGAAATTAATGGCGACGTTTCCCTCTCACACGTGGAAAATACGTGTAACGAAATGTGACGATTAATTGAAATTATCGGGGGAACGATCAATCGATTATCACCCTGCATTTATGCGAGAGAACGATCCGAGATTTACAAGGGTTTTATTTCTTCGTGTTGCGAGAGGAATATAATGGAATGTGATCATGTCGAGCATTGTACGTGTTGTTTTTTACAAACCTCAGAAAATATCAAATAGATGCAAAACTAATGGAAAATTAATTGTTAATTAAAAAGACAGCCAATTATGAAATTGAACACGATTAAATTTGTTCCGACTGAATTCGGAATTCGAAACAACTTACTCCTAGGAATGTGTCGATTGTCGACAGTGATAATGACAATCATTGATCATTGTCATTATCATTTCTCATGCAATAAGGAGAAAAAAACTGTACGATTCGTCTAACAGAAGCAACTGTTCTGGCTAGGAAATGAAGACGACTTTTTTACCATAAAATTTTATTGATAAAGTTTGAATCGACACAAAACAAATTACAGGCGCGATCGCTCAGTACCAGACAACGCCACTCTTATTCGAGGTCTACGCCACGCCCCCTCACGAATCACGTGACCCAAATCAACCAATCGCTAATTTTCGTTGCATTAGCGTTGCACCTGAAAAGGCCCGATTTTCTGGTTACCCTCGCTAAAATCACTTTCAGTGATAAAAAAAGAATATTGAGTGTGTCACGAAAAAAAGAAACATCGTTCGCGTGTTGCGAATTTCAGACTTGAATCTGAAAGAGAATAGGTTTGGGAAGATTTCGGAACGTAAGAGCGATTTAATTACCCTCCTCGATACGAGGAAATGCGCATCCAGCGGTTCGACCTCGAAAGTTGGTCACGTTATGGCGCGCAATTTTTTTTCTAACTTCACGATCGCATGACTGTTGTTTTGAATATCGTGTCGCAAGTATTTGCATAGGCTCCGTTACATAGCCTGAGCGTGACATGCGACCGCCAACGTAAACAGAAAAATTTCATTTTCGACTCGAAGAAGAGTAATTCTGCCGCTCGGTTCTCCGAGTCTAGACATTTACAAATCGATGTTCCGCGAGCGGAATACGGTTTTCGTCGTGTGAATTGCGCCGAATCAAATTTCGTTATGGTTTCACGCTGCGAAATAACAAGTTCACGGTTGCTTCACGGACGATAGGTATCTAGAACGGAGATCATCGAGTCCTCGATTATCTTGACTATCGAGTGAACCAGTTCGCGAAGAGCAGTTCAGCTTTTGTCCTCGTGGAGAAAGCTCGCAGGGATGTCGCACTTTTCGTCGTGCCTCGCCTCTTTCACCGTGCTCCTTTTTGTCTCCACGTTCTCGCACGTCGCGCGGACCATCGTCTTTCGAGGCTCCTCGGGCAGTCGAAGATTGATCGTGCAGGATGCGACGAACGAAGAGAACCGACGAGAAGAATTCTTACCGGCGATACCTTGCGTCAAAAGTTTCCTGTCCAAGCACATAAGCAACGAGAACAAAACGTCCCTCGTGGTGATAGACGACGAGGAAGACATCAACGGCATAATCAAGCCGCTTTTGGTGAGCCTTCACTCTAATTTCTCCTTCTTCAGACACACCGCAGACTTGGACTTTGGGCTGAAATTCCCTCCAAACAAGTTCGCCTCGAGCACGATCATCGTGGTGCAAAACGCCAGCAGCTTCAAGGAGAGTTACTACGTGGTGGACCCATGCGATCGTGAGTGTCCATTTATCATAATATTGACGAGCTCGTTTCAAGACGAAGAAACGTTTCTCGAGCAGACTGCCGTTCTAACGGAGTCGATGTGGTTGCGAAGGATATCCACTGCCGTTATTCTAGGAAGAGTCGCCGAGACCGTATTCGCCGCTGGTAGCGTCACCTTCGAACCCGACGAAGTCTGCAGCCTGTCGTTTCCAGTTATCCTGGACGAGTGCGGGAAGGAACCGTGGAGCAAATTAGAGAAAATCGAACCTCCAAAGATGGACAATTGCGTGATAAAGGTAGCCTACTTCAATGAAGAGCCATACGTCACAAGTGAGAATGACACCGACCAGCTATGGGGATTCGAGGGAAGCTTGGCAGAGAGCGTGTTGAGAAATCAGAAAATCATCTGGGAAGAAGTCACGTGGGACGATAACAACAGCTTCGCGGAACAGGTGAAAATGATCCTCAACAGCGACTTTGACCTGCTCATTGGTCGTGTTCTGCAGCAGTCCTGCGACGACATAGATTACTCAACCACGTACGACATGTTGAAAATGATGTGGCTGATCCCGAGGGTGCCCAACGTCTCACTGGAAGGCTTGATCCGCCCGTTTCAATTTTACGTCTGGCTAGCGGTCGTAGGATCCATACTCTTAGGCATTGTCATCAAAGTTTTCTTGATCCGCGACCTGTCCTTTCTCGACATATTTTCTTTGATAATTGGAGTGTCCACCTCTCGCCAGCCTACCAGGCCTTCCACGAAGATTCAGTTTGTCGCGTGGAGCATTTTCGGCCTGTTTCTAACGCAACTCTACGTGGACTCGCTGGCGGACGAGCTGATCAATCTGTCGGACCTGAGGTTCGACACGATGAGCCAGCTGGTCTCGTCGTCGTTCGAGATCGGCGGGACAACCGCGTTCTTGAAGGTTTTCGAGATGTTCGAGGAAACGGACGACTTCTTCCGGATCGTGCGGAGCAAGTTCGTGACGTTCAACCAATCTGACTATCTCGCGCAGTATCGCGACATACTCGAGGGCAAGAATTCGACGATGGCTCTGGTCATCGTTTTGAATTCGTCGCGCAGCGACGTGATCGAGACGAATCACGCGTACACCATGACCACGGACGTGATATGCAGCTTCCCCCTTGGTTTCGCTACTTGGACGGGGTTCCCCAACTTGAAGTACGTCGACGACGACATCCACAATCTCATCGACTTTGGGATTTTCGATTACATGATAGACTACGCTTTGGCGAAGAACAAATACTACGTGCTGTCGCAAACTGCGCAGGAGGCGGAATACAAGACGGAGCTCCACATGCGACACTTCGTCCCCGCGTTCCTTGTGATCGCCATTGGCTACTCCGGTGCTCTGCTGCTCTTTATCCTCGAGGTCGCGCTCTATCCTTCTAAGCTTCTCGAGTAGTTTTGAGAAAACCTCGAGCAACTCTCGACATTTTCGATCGTTAACAATTTTCGTGTGTGACATTGCATATTTACTGTTTATGTGACATCTAGTAATAATTTCGTTTCTACACTTTAGTCTTCTTCTTTCGGAAATGTGATTCTACCAATTGGAGCAAATTCTATTAATTATTCTATAATTATATTAATTATTCTGTATATTCTATTATTTTATTAATTAGGGTAAAAAGGATGCTTTCGGTAATTGCAAGGAAAGGCTTTGGTGATTTCGCTATTAAAATTTGTTTCGACAACTTTGCACGCATGTCTGTATTTTCGATACGGATCTTAAACGATAATAAACGTAAAGTTTGCTCCTACGATTCCTGGAAGAGTGTGTAGATGCTCATTCCACGTGCATCCAATTCCGAGAACGAGTCGTTTCATTCCATTCACGATCGGACGAAATTACTCGAATTCTCGGATTCTTCGCCGATCGAACGAGTTTGACGACCCGAAGACGATGTATCGCGTGTCGTAAAAGAAATTTACCCCGATCGATTAACTAGAATCCATATCGGAGAAGCCCCGTCATAAAGGCGTTCGGTCTCGAATGACAATTGAACGTATCAGGTTCCTAGTTGGTGATATCTCGGGCATAAAATCCCCCGAGAGGGAGCAACGTAATTACCGTATTATTCTTAACGATCCCATACAAAAAATCCCGGGCTCTTGGCTTTAATTTTTGGCCTGAGCCTTGATACAGGCTATAAAGTTTGACTAGTTTATTTATATACATTCAACGTACACTGCGTTGCATTTTCTGTGCGACTCAATTCCATTCTAATGTCATTTTTAAATTTCTAGTCTCGGTAGAATGCCAAGTTCTGCTCGTGTATATATTTTCATTGTTGAATTTAAAGTGAGGGAATATTTACGGATGAGCAGACTGCAGACTTAGAGCTGCAAGAATGGCTAAGAATATGTAATGAAATATTCAAAGTATAGATTTCATAGAAGAGACAAAATACGGTCAGTTTCAATTCATTATCGCAACGATTAATTTCATGGGATAGAAATACAATGAATATAATTTTATTTTATAAAATTTTTATATAATTTTGTTTTATAAAATTTTTACACAATTTTATTTTATAAAATTATATTCCAAAATGGATCGTTAATTAATGTTACTAAAAAAGTGTTCAATATAAAAGTTACTAATTTATTATAATATTATATTATTATATAATAATATTTGTCTACTGTTACTGTGTAACGAATGAGTTACACAACTAATAAGTCCGTGAGTTAAAGTTAATGTTAACTTACTTCGTATTATAACTTACTTATTAATACGGAATTTATAGAAATTCCGTGTTTGCATATCATTGTTTCTTTTTCCTCGACGAATTCGTTCTTCGTTCAAGCTCATCCCCGACGTTGACTGGATGTTTGGAATAGGCATTTACGCGACTCGAACGCCTATTCCAAACATCCAGTCAACGAGGCATCAACCCCGGTCGCGTCCTTGATTTTTCCAGCCCTGTTTTCGCATCGTGTTAGGACTTTCACGGCGGCCGTCGTTTGCTCTGGGCAATCGTCCGGTTTCCACCTCTTCGAATCTTCGTCGAAGTTGGAAGGAGCTCCGAGGAGGCGACCGAAAAGTGGGTCGTCGGAATAAAAGTGCTTTTCTTTTAATTGTCCCTCCGCGAACGGATGTTAATATCGGTCCGTATCTTGCCGTGGACTCTGGGTAATTGCTGGCCCTTATTACTTCGAAGCACTCGAATCACGAAACCCCGCAACCCTGTTTTTTTCAGGCTGCCGCAATTTCGTTCAGCTTAATAAACCTCGTCAGTTTCTCGTAACATCGACGACGCTCTTCTGTTCGTCTATTTGCCCACCGTCCAAACGCTTTATTATCGTTTATTTTTTTCACCATCTGATTTCTGATTTCACCCTTTCCCCTTCGATCCCCAGCACCGCGAATTTGTAAAGTATTCTTTTGAACAGAAGCATAATTGTGTACAACGATAGTTAAAAATCGCCTCAGCCATTAACACCGAGAGGCACTAGCGAGAGCCGAGGTGTAAAAATTCAGTCGAAACAAGTTAGAATTCAAATTTCGAATCTCTGAAAAACGCAACGCTGCAAATCCCAATTTAAAACGTTGAAAACACTCCAAGAAGAATATCGTAAATTGGTAATTGGTAATTTCGAGCGCATCGAAATCTTCTTGGAGCCGAGCGAGAAGCAATTCTCGACTCGACTTACAAAAAGCTCGCGTCGTAAGTGAAAGTGGCCCGGTCCTTTCGTTCCCTCTGCATTAAGCCGGTTTTCGTCGCAAACGCCCCGCCGCAAGATTATCCACCGACGGATTTACGATCCGGGCGAACGAATAGAATTTTCGTATCCGATCTGGTTTTCCTTTTTACTCCCCGTTTTATTCTTTCTTATCTGGAGGGCGAAGGGGGCGAGGGGATGGATTATGTATTCGCGTGATCCCATTACCCCGGCCTATAACCGAAAGGAAAACTGTTTTCGTGCTCGAAGGGAAATGCAATGAAACTTCGTTTCGATGCTCGCGTTATCGCGTTATCGTTGTTTCGCGCGGCGGAAGGAGGAACTCGCGCTGCGTGTTGCTACGGCGAAGAGAACGATCTTCCTCCCAACTTTTTTTCCAACGGATTTCTCCTTCCTCCCGCCGGAACAGCGACGAGTTTTAATTGCTCTCGGGTAACGGCGCTTCTTCGATTTTCCGTGCCAGTCGTGGGTTTTCTCGACGCTGCGAGAAGATCGGGCACGATATTTCCCCGTTCCGTGCAGACTCCTCTCCCATTGTTCGTAACTAGGCGACGCACAATGAAACGGCGATGTCGTGAAAGCGACGCGTCGCAATTCATCGGCTGCGTATGCACCCGGCAATTAAGCGCCGAGCACAAACGATACCAGACGATATTTGTTTCGTTCCTCTCTGCCGAACGTCGGAAGCCCGATTGTGAAATACGGTTGCACGATGGAAAACGGAAAGGAGGGAAACGCTCGGAAGCTGCTGTGAATATCTGATGCTTAGCAATAATCGTACGAAAAAGTATAGCGCTCGCCCGTGTATTGTGTACGCCATGTTTACTGTATTTTTGATGAGATTCCACTTCGATCGAGAATTATTTATTTGCGTGCTCGGCGAGCGGCTGCTCTCGCGATCAGTTGAAAATCAATTAAGGATATGAATTAAAGAGGAGGATCTCGACGTCGGTCGATGGAAACAGAGAATGAAGTTTTATTCAATGAAAAATACCCGTCATCCACCTCTGGAGCAAGTATTGCATTCTACTCCAAGCTATGATAAAATATGCTCCACTTCAGTCGCGTATTTTTTTTTTTCTTTTTATTAAAACCGCGGAGATGTTATTGATATTTATGCGGTTCGGTTTCGCGTGCTTGATAAATAAACTCGACGACCTCGCGAGGGAATTCACTTCGTCCTCGAAGGGGCGAGAGGAAGACCGCGAGAGTCAGACCGAATTCCCCGGGGGTTGATTTATTTATTCGTTAATCAAATTGTCGCAAACGAGAGCCTCGTAGGGAAACGTAATTTGGGAAGCGGGTGGCTTCTTTGCGCGATCGCCATTTACGGAATTGCCAGGCATCCATGAAAATTCATCTCGTCCGTGAAAATCTCGTTAAGGACGAGCGGCGAATTTGGATCGCGCCAGCCGATAACTTTATATTCCGGCTGCCAGCGCGTCTCCCTTCGAATTCTTCCGTCATCTCTCTATCGACGTGCGCACGTACACGCACATCTGTCGCGTCTACGAGACTATCTTTCTGTTCTTTTACGACAGCAGCGTATTGAAATGCAAGGCACGGCATGGTGCATCGACTCTCGCGTCGTTGGTTGCATCTAGGCTACGAGGCAACCGACGAATCCACCGGCTGGATGGACCCACGTCTCAAAAGGACCGCTTTAAATCGGTTTTCGCGGCGTTCCGCCGTGGAATCGTTTACCGTCTCGACAGACGTGAAACAGAGAGAGGGTTGGGACGAGGGGATGCCTAGAGTTTCCGCCCGTCTTCTCTTGTTTCCCCACTTGGAAACGATGGTTCGTTCAACGTGATTCCGGGGCTTCGTCTAGAGCAGCGTTGGCAAATACATGGCACGCGAGGGATTTTGCACGGCGCACAAAAAATTTTAATTTTAGCATTGAAAGTGATTTTAGCGGGGATAACCTCTTCAGGTGCAACGCTAATGCAACGAAAATTAGCGATTGGTTGATTTGGGTCACGTGATACGCGAGAGGGCGTGGGGTAGGCCTCGAGTAGGAGTGGCATTGCCTATAATTCGTTTTGTATCGATTCAAATGTTTGCGTATCAAATTTAATGGCAAAAGGTCGTCTTTGTTTCTTAGTCGGAACAGTTGCTTCTGGGCCTTTCAGTGAGACGAATCGTACTGGGGTACAAGTCGTGCAGTTTTCGCACTATTTTTTTACGTTCAATAAATATAATTACATGAACTTATATTATGCAATATGTTTATTTATATATTGGCCATAGATGCAATATGTTTATTTATATATTGGCCACGGGAAGAAAATTGAAAATTGAAATTTTTATCTAAATTTGGCACAGCGATCAAATCTTATTTGCCATCCCTGGTCTAGAACCTCGTCTAGGTTTCAAAACTTCTCTTCTAGTTAGAATAAAATATCCTCCTTTTTAAATAAAAAAATTACTCAGCGGCTGAAAATTAAGCGAACAAACTATCTATCCACATTCTCCAACATGGAAAAAATAAGAAAAAATATTGTTGCAAATTTGCTGAGAAGTCGTTGAGAATAAGTGTTTAAATTTATTTGTAAAATAAGTCTCTCTTGTCCAAAAATACAACAATTTTTCTAGTTTCGTGCGGAATGTAAATTAATTGATTGAAGCAATTGACAGAGGAGCAATTAATCGATTCGTACGAAATTACGAATATGATGAAAAATTGCAAGAATTTTCAAAGAAAATAATCTAAATAATATATATGTATATGGCCGAAATTTCATTTGAAAGGATTTCAGATAAATTGAGCGCAATTTGAGTCTGATTTATGGAAATGTTTATAGCACGCGATTATAGATAATGGCACGAGCGGAATAATATTAGAACTCTTGGTATTTCCCGTGGTACGTGATAATTAATCTAAATTATCAAGAAAATGATTAATGGATCAGAATTTTGTATCCGCGTAACATTACGATTCGGAATTTGCGTGTAAAGTTATTCGCAATAGTCATCCCGGTATGATAAATTATAACAATTGTTCCATTTAAATAATTTGAGGTTGATGAATGTTGTGAAAATTTCTGCGCCAAACGGATGTGATAAATGCAAGCAAGTGTGATTTATCGAAATTGATGAATCAATTAATGATAATCAATTGATCAATTGAAACAAATTAATAAGAATTCCAAACGTTTCTGTTACTTTTTCAAATTACTTATATTCTGTTACTTACGAACAGAAGAGCGAATGTACCTACTTTGGAAAATTACTTTTAGTTTTTCACGATAAATTCTTTAGTAGAATAGAAAAATGGCGATGGTAGACACGGCAGTAACGACGGAATTCTTGCGGCGTATTATAAACGATAAGTAGAGGGCTCGTTAAATTCTACTTGTGTTCTCGACGATGCTCGAACCAGTGGAGAAATTCTTGTGAAAACAAAGCAGGTGCGACGACGCAAAAACTAAGTAAAGAAAGCGTATTGGTTTTATCGAGGGAAACACGGATACGAAATTTCGTGCGACGAAGCGCTCTCTCTCTCTCTTGTTTTGTGCTTCCGCAAGAACGTTATTAGTTCCTCTTACAGTTCGAATTTTAGATTAATAATTCTAGACTCACGATTTCTCGAAAGTCGGAAATGAAACGTTTAGAAGGTAAAAGTCGACATTTTCGAGAATTCTCTCTCTTTCTGTTCGCGACGCGCAAGATCGAAGATGATAATTAATTCTTACACTTTAAATTCACAATTTCCCAAAGTCACAGATGAAGAATATCACGGGATGAAATCTTTAAAAGTCAATATTTTCGAGAGTTTTCTCTCCGTGCATCGACATGTAGTTAACTTCGAGAGACGGCAATTAATTCCTCTTACGCTTCAAACGCGTAGATTCGCTCGACAGTTTTAAATCCACAATTTCTCGAAGTCGCGAATACGCGGAAAGACATTTTCGAGAGTTCTCCCTCCGCGCTCCAACGTACAAAGATCGAAAGATGACATTAATTTCTCTCGCACTTCGAATTCTAGATTCTGGAATAACTTCCCAAAGCAGTAAACGTCACAGACGGAATCCTCAGAATATAAAAGTCAAAGTTTTCGATGGCTTCTGCTCTCCGCTTCGACATGCAGAATCGAAGGACGGTATTAATTCCTCTTACACATCCGATTCTAGATTCTGGGTCGCGAATGTCACAGACGGAAGTACGCCTAACAAAATCTTTAGAATATAAAAGTAAATAATTTTAAATATAACTTTGTTTAACATACAAAATCGAAAAAATGATAATTAATTAATTCCTCTCGCACTTCCAGATTCCCAGTTACATTAAAAATTATTTATTATTTGGAACAGCTTCTCAAAATCGTAAACGTCGTAAAAGGAAGTACAACGAAATCTTTGAAATATAAAAGTCAATGTTGCATTGAAAATTCTAGATTTATTTCGGAAGGATTTTTCAAAATCGTAATCACTTCGTAAAAGGAAGTGCAATGAAATCTTTATAGTACGAAAGTTTTCGATGTTCAAAATCAAACGGCGATATTAATTCCTCTAGATAAAATTCCAGATTCATTTTGGGACAACTTCTGAAAGTTTCACGAAAGGAAGAACGACGGAATCTTTAAACTATAAAAGTCAAAGTTTTCGAGGATTTCCCCTCTCTCTTTCAACGCGCAAAATCGACGATCAACTCCTCTTAGATTTCTAGATCTTTAGCTGCACTTAACATTTCTCGTTTTTAAGTCGTAAACGTCACAGAAACAAAAGTGTAACGAAATCTTCAGTGTATAAAAGTCAAAGTCTTTCGAGAGTTTTTTTCCCTCTGCGCCGACGTTAATTTACCATTTGAATTTTAGATCCCGAAACGATTTCGCCAAGTCGCGAGTGTCGTGGACGAAAAAGTGTGTACAACGAAATATAAAAGTGGAATATAAAAGTCAATGTTCTCTCCCTCTCTGCAAAACCGAGCGGTTCAATAGAATTCGACGCGAAAACTTTGCTAATTAACTCTCCTTTTCACGATTCCGCCGTTTCGAGAGATCCTCCTCCGAATCGCGAAATCTCGTTCGATCGCGAGTATCGCGAAGAAGTTGCGGCTGCGATCCACGCAGGCCGAGCGCCCCGACGAGAGAGAAGTAATTATATAAAATATATAACTTGTACGCTCCCTGTATTATTCATCCCGATTCTGTTTCAATCGATAAACCGTCGGCAGGCAACATATCGGAAACTGATCTCGGCGGGGGCAGTTTGCATTATTCAAGCACGGTTTTAATCGTTATTCGGAAGTCTTGAATTCCAAGGGAGAACCGGCGGAGGAAATATTTGAAATTTACTGGGGGCGAGCGTCGTTGCAAAGCAAATCCGATGAAAATGAACATTATATTACGGTTTAAGTGAATTATTATATCAATGGGACGATCGTTTCTTCCAGCGCAGGCACCGATGTATTAATTTCTCCGTCCAAGTTGCATAGATGAACGCAAACTGTTTCGAGCAAACAGTTTGTTGTACGATTAACGCGTCTTTTCTGTTTCGTGTCCTGTTAATACCAACAAACGATATTCGATTGAAAAGCTCGGCCTTCGGAATGAATATTATATTAAAAATTCCTTGAAATAATAATTGCATCGATGAGTGAAAATAAAATATTTTTCAATTTATTATTTATTTACTTTTTTTTTAATAAAACATCAAGATGCAAGGAAAAATCAATTTCATTAAATATATAATAATAAATCCGTAATGAATATTAAATAAAAATTATTATTATTATTATTAGATTTATTATATTTAGTAGATATATTTTAGTGGGTTTATTTTAGTAGAAAGTTTAATTTGGTAGATTCTTGCTGCATCCAAAATACATTTTAAAATTAATCCAGAATTAGATTCAGCTCAATTTGAAATTAGCTCCGGTTCTCGGTATCGTTAATTTTACGATAATTAATGCTATTTCGATTTGAAAACCGAAAATGGACTGTCCATCTTAAAAATTGCCGTCTTTCCACTGTTTCTCGAGTGATCTGTTTGCTCGATCTCTCCCTTTTAAACGAGGGGAAAACCCAAATAAAGTCGTCTCGAGCTTCGGACAAGATCACGAGTGACGAATTTCCGTTTCCTGCGCTGAAAATCTCCATTTCACGAAGTAGGCGGCTCTCCGGTTGAATTGTCGTTATTGTTCAGCGGAAAACGGCAGTTTGTCCGTTGTTTTTAACGTGGAAAGAAACGGCGGGTTAATAAAACGGAGCGAGGCCGGCGATTATGGTAAAAGGGGATTTATCAGTGTCTGGGTTCACGTGCTCTGTTGGTCAGGAAGCCAATGGTATATAGAGGGCGACGTCTTTAGGGGAAGTTTCTGCGTTTCCTTTCCACTTCCTGTGTTGGAATGTTGATTAATGCTACACCTTGCACTTTCTCTGCTCTGGTCTCTTTTTCTTACCCTGTATATCCACCTCCGTTGCCTGTGTCGCAGTGGCTGCCCTACCGTCTCCCGTTGTTTAAGTGTCCCGTTGACCTTAACCCCCACTAATCACTCAAGAACGCTTTCATCGAATTGCCAATTTAGCGCAGCTCGCTTCCATATCCCAAATTACTTCCCAAATGCAGAATTCGCCTCTTTGATCGTTCTGTTTATCGGAACTTCGAGGCTGCACACGAGCTTCAGATCGCTGATACCGTGTGTCTGCAATAATTTACTTTATCGCTGCGATTATTCACCGATGGCGGGTGTATGTCCGTGGCTCGGGTCGAGGCGAGGTCGTCGATTGAAGAATGGTGAATCAAGGATCGATATCGAAGTGGAAATGAAATGAAATTTCAATATCTCTCGGGAATTATGAAGATGCGTCTTGTGAGATATTGTCAGAATTGGGAATCGATATTGAAAACCAAAAGCAAATGCCTTGATTTTGCAGTCGTGAAATTCGAGTGTCTTTTTATAAAATTCTGTCGTGCTGAGATCTGGATCTTACGAAAATCCAAACCTTATCTGGATCTGCCGAAGATTTAATAGATTCGGATTTCTTTTTGAACCTCTAAATCTCTTGTCGAGAGACTCGCGAATTCGGGAATTCTTGCAACTTTTGCAGTACTTGCAATTAAATTAAACAGATTCTATTTTTTATATGTTCTTCTCTCAATTATTTTACAGAAACCTCATCTAACGTGCGCAATCTGTACATAAAAATTTCGTATGTGGCGCATCCTTAAACTCTTTTCTATTTCTGTCATTTCGCTTTCGACATTCGAAGTACACTTATTTAATCAAAACACGAAGCAATTGCTTTAAAATTGAATCATATTATAAGGAAATAACACTAGTTTTTTTTCTCTTTCTTTGGAAAATCAACAATTTTATTATTCAACTTAATTAATAGCAACATTAAGAAAAGATTTAAAAATGATGTGTCTAGTCCCGAAATACTCGAAAATGTCTAAAATTTACAGATACGTTTTATTTTTTTCACAAAAAATTTAATTTAAGCTAATTGCAATCAGTTCTCTCGAGTATACTCGTCATTATACAAAAAAATTGCCATCTTCTCGCGAAGGAGTATATTCGTATCACTCACAATCAAGAAGTTAAACTTCTAAACTTGCTTCACAACCTTGATTGATTGTTCCTCGACTGGGACTCGGTGTGTACATGGACAAAACTGGCGAGATCCTATTCAAGATTCGAGGAAAGTCCCATCAAGGGTGAAGGGGGCCTCGATCCGGTTAACGAAACCGGAACCGAGCGTGATTTCCGGCCATTGTTGTCGCTGAAGAGGGGGGGGGGGGAGGGAGAAACGAACAAGCGGAAGATTCTCCCCTGATTGGGCTGACGCTCGTAAATGAGCTATCGGAGTTTACGTTCTAATGACAGCGAAACGTGCGCCGAATGCATTTCTGCTCGGCAATCGGGTCAGCGTGCGCGACATACCAAACCGGAAATCGATGGCCGTTCGACAACGGCGTCGGGATGAATTTGCACGCGGGGAATCGCGCGAAACGCGCGCCGCCAATTGCCGCGGCAGAGAGATCCGCGTTAAAAAGTTTATCGCGGCTTGGCTGCCGGAAATGCACTCATGACGCTCGTATTCGTTCAAAACGATCGATTCGTTACCCGCCGTGGTTGCAAGAAGTCGGCCATCACTTTCGAAAACCCAGATTTTCAAGATTCGGCCTTGAAAATTGAAATTGCATTATTAGGTGGGTCAGAAACGTGTGTAGACGGAGGGCAAATATATTCGTTATTTTGTTCGATCGTTCTTTTCGCGATTTCGCGTTTCAAGAACGACGTGATGTCGTCAGTAGTGAAATTTAGCCAATTCTGACACTGTCGTGGTTCAAGGCTTCTTTTTCTATACGCGTTAAATAGCTTTTTACGAGCTCGCACAGCAAGCTTCTTCGTTTTACTTTTCGAAAGTAACACGTTCCATTTTGAAATCGTTGCCAAACAAACAACTGCTTTGGATTGCAAAGAAATCGTACATTTCCTGAGACGAGAATTTTTCTTGAATCAGATTACACGGTGAACTTGAGATTTAAACTGAAAGTGGTTGCTATGTTCAGTTATTACAAAAGAACGCAATTACTTTTTGGTAATTGGCCAATCCAACAAGTCAGGATTTTGTGAACGAGCAGTTAACTTTTGCGAAGCGTTTGATTCGGTAACTAATTGAGGCGAAACTGCAGCAACCCTATAAATATATTTATTATTTATTTATATTTGCCCGTAACATTTAATTTTATCATCGACAATCCTGTAAAGTTATCTTATTCTGTGCAAAAAATAATAAAAATGTATAGTATATATATGTGTGTTGCAGCACCTGATGGTTACAATCTTATTCATCTCGTGAAATATTACCCCTTTAGCCGAGTAATATAATTAATTGATTTATAACTTCATTCTTCGCGTGACACCTTTCCGTGACTTGGGAAAAAGATAATGGATTTTTCACAGTAACAAGCGTAGAACACTATTTTAGGCGGACTTGCACCGCTGTGATCCTCCTGTCAGTCGTTTAATGGGAAATCCGAGAGTCTGGAAATAAATTCTTCCGGCTAATAAGGACAGTGTGCCATTTTCTGAGACACGGTTGATCGATTTGCGGCGCTATGATTCTCAAATCCTCGATCGTGGAATAGAAATAGAGGACGCTGCGAAAGGTGGCGACGGTCGATCGAGTCAACAGAGAAACGAGCGAAAAAGTCGCGCACGGCAACCACGATCGTGTGATGTAGGATGGTCGTGGCATTCGCAGCCACGTCACGTTAGATCGGGTAAAAAGACTCGGAGGAACTAATACCTCCGATAAACTGTCCGGGGCGATCTACAGAAAGGGCAAGAAAATCTCATTATTGCTCGAATCCTAAAACGTCATCGTGAGACAAGAAGAGCTTCATTTGACGTCACCGAACACGTTCCACAGAATGCCCACGATCCTTCGCTCGTGCTCCTCCCATTTTTACAGTCTCTGACGCAAAATGCTACTCTCCCTCCCTCTCTCTCTTCTTTCTGATCGATGACAGTTCATAATTATCCAACAGGTAGAACGACGGTGCGTAAACGAGCCGCGAGGATTAAAACCATGGCGTCCGATCCATCAACATCCCCGCGGCTGCGACTGCGGCTACTGCGTCGCGATCGGCGGCATTGTCACGTGACGTCAGGGATGGGCAACACGTGGCGAGCGTGCACACGCGAATGCGGACCAGTCGACATTTCGAGATCAATGAAACGACGGAGGAACGGGTAGTACGGACAGCTCGCTGCAAAACAGTCGCGTGGGCAGCACGATTTATACATCTGGCCTCGGGGACGCGAGGTGGAGAGATCATCCAGGCAAGTGCTTTCTCCTCCCTGTATTGGTATCTCAGGATTCGCAGACGTCCTGGCGCCGACCGTCTCGACGTCGCGGCAAGGACGATCTTGGCGACCGGTGACCGTGTCCCTCCACCCTGGCCAATTTACGACACGCGCTCCAGTTCTCGCACGGTCAATGACGAATGAAAATACCTCGCAGGGTTGAATGGCTTGGGACGAGACTGCAGTTGACGCGCTCCTCTCGCAGCCACCGTCGTAAAGGATGCCCAAGGGTGGGATCTTTTGCATAAACGTCAGACGCATTTAAGGTTGGGCACCGACTGGTCGCGTTTGAAACAAATCTTCAATTGAAAATCGTCCAGTGGCGATTAAAAGGAATGTCGTTGTCTTTTCTTTTTCAATGCTATTTCTTTTGTTAATTGTCAGATTAAATTCCGGTGTACGCAGTTTTGATAAAAAAGAGAACTCGTAACGTTTCGTTGCAATTCATATTCATTCGGGCCGGGTGTTTTGTTTCGTTGAAAGTCGCGTACGGAAAAACAGGACCGTGTTTTGTCCGATCGAGAAATCCCGTCTTAAGCTCTCCACGCGGGCGCGGTGAATTACACACTAGACTCGCTCGTTAGAGGGACGTAAACGCTTAAAAGCGGATGTTATGGCGTTTAATAGGGGAATTTTCCTTTGCGAAACTCGACAAATTATGGACATTTGCGACACTTTAACGACACGTGTTGCTCCGTGTACACGTGTACGCGCGTGTAATTGTTGGGCAAACGATAAATATCGTCCCTTTTCACGGCGAACAAAGGTCCGAGAAGCATCCACCGCAGACAAATTCCTCTGGAATAACTGCGGATGGAAGGGAGAGATCGGTGCGAGGTGTCAAAAGCGGTCAGGGCGAAATGCAAATTCAACTCATCCCGCGATAACAAAGAGGTCGTTAACAGAAAGCCGATCTGGTTCCGTCCCTTCGCTGTCCGCCCTCCTTTTTTCCCCCTCCCCCTCCCCATTCTTTCTTTGACTTTCTCGGATCATTTGCGACGCGGCGGATCGTAATTTACCGTAATGCACTGCTTTGAGCCGTAATTCATTCGGGCCGAGAGTTGCAAACCCATTCTTCCGCCCAGCTCCGGGGAAAATTCGCGGACCACGGATCGAAATTGTCTGAATTTGACGACCGACCATCTTTGCGCCGAGATAATTTGTTACTCTCAGGAATTATTTCGAGATAATTCACGCCTTCGTGCGGATGAGCAAGCTGTTTGAGAAGTATTGGAGAAAAGTGTTCAAGGTTTTTTTCATTTTCTTTTAGAAAATCAAAGTTTGTTAACCCTTGAAAGACAAGATCAGTTCTGACGCAGATTTTTTTAAGTATTCTTCTTTAATAATTATCTGTCTCGATCAACTTTTTGCTTCGTTACTTGCAAAATAAAATATTCAACGCTTGTAACGATCTAGTCGTCATTGTTAATTACTAAAATATTATATAGATAGTATTCAATAATTAAACTAACTCCATGTTTTTACATATTTCTGAATTTTTGTCTTCAAACGTTTTAATATAGTACGCACATGATTTATGAGTAACAATATTGCAAACGGATGATTTAATCAGACTTCAAATACGCTCGCTATTATTTAAATGAATTGTCTAACCATACGTAAACACGCGAATATTTTTTCATACAGTGTAGCGTAATAAATTAAATAATGGTCATTCCATTCCAAATCGATCATTTTTTCACGTCAACGTCGCGGCTCTTTTTCAAAATAAAATACGACACAGCCCAGGTGAAATTACGCGAGGCTCGATTCGTCATTTTACTAGTTTCGAACTTGTTCAGAAAAAAAAAAAAAAAAAAAAAAAAAATACAGAGCTTCGAATTTCGCAGTTTTTATTCACTTTTCGTGGGCTTACTTAGGAATACAGGGTCTCTGTGAAAAAATTATTCAATGCCGAGATATGCCAACAACTTAAATAGAATTAGCATTTCAAGGATTTGAAAATCGGCTCAAGTTTCTCGAAACTTGGGCAACTTTCGTTGACAAAATTTTTCCATACCTCCGCTGCAAGTACGAAATACAGTTGCACGGTACACCCTGTGTACGCAGTCCATCTATAAAAGCCTCGCGGTGTAACTTGTAAAGGCCATTTTGATTAAAATACAACGTTACAAAATGTCACTATAAAATTAACGACGTCCTACACCGGGAAAGCTAAGAGTTATTTTACCGATGCTTTATTCGTTACGAAATGAATATCGTGTATTATTACACTTCGTTACTACAGGCTTTGCTCGAACAAGAATAGCCCTTTTGTACGACGTATGACGAGTTGCGAGAGCGATAACGCGCACGACGCGTTATAATTAGAAAAATGAAATTTCCGCGTGTGATCCCAATGGCCAGGGATTTCCACGGGGTGTTATTTTACGGAAAAATTATCGATAATACGATGTAAAATCTTGCGTCAAATATATCGCGCGTCGCTTTGTCAATTTAAAGCGACGCGTGCGTGCGTCGCTTCCTGAGAGAATCTCGTCGCGTTAAAGGTGAAAATTCGTGCGAATAGAATTGGACGCGCGGCGGATTTATTTAATTTACAACAACGCACGGGGCCACGAAATACGTTGAATTCCGCTGGAAATTGCTACCCACGACCGCCGCAACGCGTTAAACGCAACCGGCATTCTGCTAAATATCAAGTTTGCCGTGCATAAAAGCGAAAACGTCTGCCCTGAATATCGTCTCCTTCGTTTACCGGAATCCTCTCTCCGACCTCCGCGAAAGAGCACACGTATATTCGACGTATACGTACACACGTGCAGTTTGGAAATTCGCCGACTCGAAGCGAATATTGCTCGTTGTGCGCCGGCTTGCCGAGTTTACTCGCCACGTTTGTAGGACGCAAGTTATCAAACTTTGCCCGAAGGAGGTTCGAAACGCACCGTGCCGTGACCCCCTTGGCAGGAGACGCCAGCGAGAATCCAGCCGGCATAAAACAACTTGCGAAAGATTCCTGGAAGTCTCGGGAGCTTGCTCTCGCCGCTCGGCGAACGATTTGCTCTATCGGAGCAGCTAATCAAAGTTCGTTCGACTGGAGCCGCTCTATTTTCCCTGGACACGCTCTCGCGCGTGTAATTTTTCAGTCAACAGTCTGGAGGGATCGTCGAGAGTTCAGGTTGTTCCTTGGAGTATTTTTAAAAATTCTACTCGAGTCGCAACAGGAGTGATCGAAAGGAACAATTTTACAACCAATTACAGTTAATCAATTGGCACGACCAATTATCCTCTGCCTCGCGCAGAGTGGATGCTCCGTTCGGGCAACAGACGGGATATTTGACTGCTGGAATCGGGTAATTGGGCCTGGTGACCTGTAAAATTTCAGCTAATGTCAGCTCGATCGTCCAAATGTTAAAACTCGCGGGGGAGGGGGGTGCAGCCGCGCGTAGGGGAGCTTCGTCGCTGGTAAATTATTCGTTTCGAGAGCTTTCGGGGGGAGGGAGGGAAGCGGATGAAAAATTTTCGGACTTGCAGGGACGCGGCCTCTCGCCTCTAGATTTTCGCCGAACTCCTGCACAATTAATCTCTCGTCGTCCCGGTAATGCCCCCTTTGTGCGACTAATCTCCAACTCTTACGGCGCTCGTTTCTTACCGTTGGACGTGGTCGTACGCGAAACGCTCGCGGAAGTTCGCGGTAAATTTTCAGCACGCGCTGTAAACTCGCAGGAATTCAAACTGCTCTCGTAACGCAACGTACACGTACAGCGTGTGCTTAACGTTCAGTTTCTCTGAAAATAAAACATTCTTTTTCGTGAAAAATTTTGCGCTGATCGAAACTACTCGATTAACCCTTTGGTTACCCGATTGAAACTTTGATACGCACTGTATGTAGCGACCTACTCTGACAGGAAAATTTTGACGACGAAATTTTTCGTCAGCGTGCATTTTTCAGAAGGCACGTTAAAATAATCGAAACGCTAAATATTGCACTATGACAACCAATATTATTTATTTGTACGTACTCTATCGAATTGTTGATGCACGTACTAAAAATTGAACAGTAACTTTAAGCTTTAATTTCATAATATATCTAATAATCTAGCAAGGTGTGGTGCAACTCGAAACATGGATCAATACACGATTCCACGTTACATTTCTTGCATTCGTAATGTGTCTTTTATAATTCCTATTTAGCTCTATTCTGTGGCGAATGTTTACCTAAAAATGTCAAGGTATTAAAAAAATATGAGATTAATAGAGAAAATAAGAAACACAGACGAAGAGCGTTCATATGTCAATGAATAAATCTACACACATTGTCACATTCGAATTAGGGTCCCCAGAGACGAATATAACAACGAAGAGGGGAATATCTCGAGTAAACGTAGAGGACCAACCCATTGAAACTGTACTTCTGATACCAAATTGACCATCATCTACGCTCGAGTTTAAAAAATATTACTTTTTCCAAAGACCGATCATTTTGACCTCGCGGTAGGAGCTCGTGTAGGTTTAGCGTTGAACACAATCGCGAAGAATTATTTCTCCCGACGGCGGAACTATTTCTGAACTGATTCTGCACGTGGCCGATTCTATCAATTGATTTGAAACTTTTAAACGTTGTAGCGGACCGACAGCATCTCGCTGCTGAATTCATTTCATATGCCGGATCACCCCACGGTCTAATTTTGATTTCCGTGACCTTCTCCGCCGTATCACGGTAGTACGTATATTCCAGCACGCCGGGAACGTCAATTTTCAGATTTATTTCAAGACGTAAATGAAGGATGAACCGAAGGAAGCGTTTGCCTTCAGAATCTTCGCTCGTCTATGTATTTTTCAAGCCGTGGCTGGGGTGTTCTTTCTTAAAATAGGAATTGTTGAAGTTAACCGAGTTGCAAGGCTGAACTCGGTTCATTCGGTTGTTTCAGTTTTTTTTAAAATTCGAACTAAATTGGTTAAGTTGGTCGCAAACGTCGCAGACGTAACGTTAATTCGAGTTAATTTCGGAAAATTCGTTTCTTGGAAAGACGGCTCCAAGAAAACTGTATCGCGTCGAGAGACGCAAATCAACGCGGATCAAGTTTTCGAAGGTCACGGGCTGGAGTATCTCCTTAAGAGGCCGTTTCCTTTAAGCTGTGTAACTTTGTTAATTTTAGAAATTTATCCTCTCCTCGTGAGCGCATAGTTTCGAAAGACTCTACTTTCTCGAAAGAATGCAGAAAACAGAAAACAGAAACACACAAACGAACAAACAACCGGAATATTTCCATGGCAGTCTGTTTTCAACTACTCCAACTTCATTAATTTCCCAAACGTGTCCTTCTCGCAGAAGCACTCGGCTCCGAAAATCTGCGCGAGCTTTCGCCTCGAAACGAAATGTCCCAAAGTTTTCGGACCGAAATACTTCCTCCCAGACTTCGTTTCATTTCGTTTAAACGTCGTCGTCTCGTCTTTTGTGCTCCGTCCGCGCCTCGGACGGCCTCGCCTCGCCTCGCTTCCCAGCTGAATATTTGTCATTCTCCAGCGTGCCGTTAGCATTTCTAATATCAGCAAATATGGAGAGCGGATGCGGGCCGTTTCCCTTAAATAAACGCCTGGGCAGATGATTCGTCCTTAAAAAGGGCGGAATTCCCGGATCGAGGTCTCGGCTGGCGGGAGTTAATTAAATCGGACAGGGAGCTCTCGAAATCCGCAAATCGACGATTGATCGCGATTCGGCTGGAACGGCGTGATTAGCCCGCGTAAGCGCAAGTTGGGGAAGCGGTAGTTCACCATTCTGGTAATAAGCTCGAGAGATCTGCCGGCCCAAACTCTCTCGTCGATGGTCCGCGAAACTTCTCAACGACGTTCCTCGCGATCGTTCCCTGATCGATCCCATTAATCAATCCGCTGTCCCGCGGAGAAGACAGGTTTCTCGCTTTCGTTCCTTGCACGCTGTGCCGAGAAGGAAGTAAAGCAGACTGGGGGGATGTATGCGTAAGCGGAAACCGAGTGCAAAGTTTCCACCGGGAAAGTTGAAACGAGGGCCAAAGAGAGAGAAGAGGGAGGAGGAGGAGGAGGAGGAGGAAGAAAAAGTGGCGGAGAGAATCGCATTCCCGAGAATACCTATTTCTGAAAGCGCCGGCCAAATTGCTGCCGAGGTGTGTGGTAGCGAGAGTTGTATTTTCGCAGCGAGACAGCCCATCCCGTAATGGCGTTCAACTTTTAATTGAAGCCGCCCGAAGGAAACGCGTAATATTCGCGAGAAATGGATCGACCGGTCGATCGGCGAACGACGGTGGAGGGAGGACCTGCGTCAGCGCGCAGGATGGCACGGCTAGCCGAATAAAACGATACCGATGGAATTGATTTAATTGATATCTCTGGCTATACATTGGATTTGATCCTCTCTGCCATTGCGAGAACCTTTCGCGTGGGATCAACGGCGCGCGACATTCGCGTTAAATCCGACGTGTAATTCCTGCGTGCAGCCGCTAATGGATTCGAAGTAACCGTTCGGTCTAATTATCGTTGATCGCGGTCACATCCACAGTTGCCGATCTCCGAGTCCTTGCACTCGGATCTGCCGGCCCAACTATTCCTGTGATTTCCCTATCGATCCGCCCCGTTTAGTCAACCCGCGTGTTTGCCGCGATTATGTAAACCGGTTAACAACGAGTAATCCCTGAGGCGGGGTGGGGGAGGGAAGGGGGCGCGAAACGGCGGCAACCGAACGCCAGAAATATACGAATCCAAGGGGACACGCGGGACTTATTTACGGGGAACGAATCGAGCGAGCGGTGATTCGAGCACCCCCGGAGCTTTTCAGCTCCTCTATCCCGTGATTAAAAGGCTCGAGCAAGTTGCCGCCGTACCTTTTTAAAACGGCTTGGCTTTTCATCCAGCCAGCCCCGCGACTACTTTCGAACACGATCGATTCGTTATTAATAACCATTTGCCACCATTGGTCACATCGAGGCTATTCAGTTTTCGACCTCGAGAAGCCGATCCACCTTGCCCTGCACACCATGGAGAAAGCCCCCGGAGACTATCGATTTTGCATTTACCCACCACGGCAAGCAGCCGTGAAGCGTGATAGTCACACGTGCGATTGCCACACACGTAGGATTGGCCGACGTTGCTCTTGGTCCCTCTAACTGTTACTCTCTTTTCATCTCTCTCTCTCTCTCTCTCTCTCTTTCTCTCTTCCCCTTCGCATCGTAGCGTCACAACGCTT
This sequence comes from Melipona bicolor, assembly GCA_030673865.1. Lineage (NCBI taxonomy): Eukaryota > Metazoa > Arthropoda > Insecta > Hymenoptera > Apidae > Melipona > Melipona bicolor. The sequence continues at coordinate 4,087,844 of JAHYIQ010000017.1, forward strand.
GTTCCGGCACACGCGGATTTACGGTTTAACGTGCCATCGCGTTTAGACGACGTTAGCGATCGCGCGTCAGCCGCTCTTCCTAGTGATTTTCATTGGTTTCAACAATTTCCAAAATTCCCCTCGCGTTTAAGTTCGTTCGCCATTCCGTTCAGCTGTTTGATGTTATTTAGCCGACTGCAAGTTTCTACTTTCAAAGCGCTTCACTATGCGTATATGAAAATTAAAGACCGTTGTTTCTTCTTCTCTTCTTTTTTGAAAAATTTTATTTCCACATATTTATTGAGTTTTCAAGAATTTCGATACTGAACATTTAGCTAACTTAAAATGTTGCAAATTCCTTTGCAAGTTAGTTTTAAAACGCTTCACTATGCATATACGAAAATTGATGGTCGTTGTTTCTTCTTCTCTTCTTTTTTGAAAAATTTTATTTCCACATAATTATTGAGCTTTCAAGAACGATGAATTTCGACACTGAACATTTAACTAACTTAAAATGTTGCAAATTCCTTTGCAAGTTAGTTTCAAAGCACTTCACCATGCGTATATAAAAATTAATGACTGTTGTTTCTTCTTCTCTTCTTTTTTGAAAAATTTTATTTCCACGTGTTTATTGAGCTCTCAAGACCGATGAATTTCGACGCTGAACATCGAAAAATCGCGGAAATCAGAAAATACAACGTCGAGCGTAGGATCGAAATGTTTGAGGGCGCGAGAAATTTAATAACTCGTAAGAAACTTGGAAACTGTGGCGTACGATCGATTTAATTACGCGGTTGCCAGTTTCTTAGTTTTCTTCAAATTAGTCACAGAGTCGAGCACGACGCACAGTCTCGCACTGCGATTTCTCCTAGTTAACCATCGCTTATTTTTTCACTGGAGTAACGGTGTTTCGGTGTGTCGTTATTTTCAAGAGCCAGTCCCAGTGGTTAACAGCTCTGCTCTTTCTGAATGCGCGCGTAGGTGAATGCGCGCGTCCACTTTGTCAGGGAAGGCGTAATAAGTGGACTCGGGTGGACAAGTTACACACCTACGTGTGTATCGCCAGCCCCATTTACATAGCCTCCCTTACGCGAATTACTCGGTATAACGGTATAACGGTACTAATTCTCGCAGCGTACGTACCTGCGCGTGTAATTAAAGTCAACCGGAAGTTTGCTCGTTTCGAATTCACCGCTCGGTCGAAAAATCGGGCGTCTCGAGAAAACGGGGGTTAAATATCCCGGCTTGCTCGATATGGGGCAAGAGCCCTCGTCGAAATCCACCTTCGAGCTCGCAATCGGATGCATTATGTACGAGAACCTCGGCACCGGATTCGCGCTGAGAGTTCGCGCGATCTATCAGCCACGTGTCACCGAGAATTCGATTAACGTGTTCCCGGCAGATGAATTTTTCGATCGTGGCGTGGCCGAGATGCGCCAGATTATTCTTTCAATCGACGGTCCCTCCCGTACGGGGAGGAAATTACAGGCATTAACCTCGCGCTTCTCGAGTCTCCACGATGGAAAGCCAGACGGTCAATCGATGGCTGCGAACGGCGTTCGAAAGATTTAACTTCTCCAGTTAATTTCGGTTTGACGGCATCGAAGCAAGAATTGAGAAACTCGAACAATTCTCTTCTCTTCTCTTCTTCTTTTGAAGTTAATCAAAATTTCAAACGAGCTTCGTACATTTCTGTTCATTTTCTCTTCTTCTTTTCAAATTTTTGAACGCGTTATTACGTTTTCTTTTTTATTGTATACTCTTCATTGATGATTGCAAAGATAGCTTCATACTATCGCAAACTAAATTGATTCGATTTAAATTAATTGCTGTTTGAATCATCAATTAGTTGAAAGGTTGAAAGGTTGGTAATAAGGTCGGGAAGAAATTTTGTTTCATCAAATTTGAGAATTCGCCGAATTCCCTTGCCTTTTGGAACACCTACGGGCTGATGATTTCGGATGCCCTTAAAACTGATGAATTCCACAGTTCTAGCTCCATCAGAGCATGAATTTCGCTTTCACCGAGCCGCGAGGCACGTCCGCAAACACTTCGCAAAACGACCAAGCCATTTTCTCTGTACACGACGCGACGCACGAGTCTCTTCCGTAAATAAATGATATTTGCCGTTATCGTTGTTACGTTTTCTTTTTACGAAGCTCACAACGGCATCAATCTTTCAGCCGCTCATTTTTCCCTCTTGGCTTTCGCGAGTTCACCACGTCCACGGGCTTTGTGCATTCCGGAGTTATCCTCGGATAATCTTGCGAACGTCAGGGTATAAACTGCTCGAGCCCAGATACAAACGCGTATTTCGTTATTCATCGTTGTTAAAGCGCAACGCGGGGATCTAATGAAGCCAGAAGTATTTCCGAGCAAATGATCGTGTGCGATCGGCACGCTTGTAGGCACGACGATGACAATTAATTCAATCAACGTACTACGAATAATCTACTCCGTGTTATTTTTATAAAATAATATATTTCATAACAAATGATAAAATGGCTGATAACCAAAGAACGAAGAATGAAGAAAGAAGAAAGAAGGAATTAACATGTTTGATGCCAGCTATATTTACGTTTATAAAACACCTCTATGGTAATAAATAAATAAAATATCAATTCATAAATTTTCTATTGTTTGTGAAGTTTAAGAAAGTTGGCACCGGTTGAGGAAACGATCGAGGAAACGCAGATGGCGTTGATTTTAATTCTGCTGAGATAACTCTTCACGCTTGGAGGTACGATAATGACAATTAATTCAATCAACGTACTACGAATAATCTACTCCGTATTATTTCTATAAAATAATATATTTCATAACAAATGATAAAATGGCTGATAACCAAAGAACGAAGAATGAAGAAAGAAGGAATTAACATGTTTGATGCCAGCTATATTTACGTTTATAAAACACCTCTATGGTAATAAATAAATAAAATATCAATTCATAAATTTTCTATTGTTTGTGAAGTTTAAGAAAGTTGGCACCGGTTGAGGAAACGATCGAGGAAACGCAGATGGCGTTGATTTTAATTCTGTTGAGATAACACTACACGCTCTGCCGAGTTGCTGCCATCTCTCGTCGATCGGCAGATTAGGAAAATCAGTTGGCGTGAAATTTCAGTTCAATTCTCCGTGTCCGGGACCTGATTCGAGAGGAGAGAGAGAAAAAGAGAGGGCGTAGATCGAATCAGCACCGACCCTCTGCCCCGCGTCGGTAAGAACTTGTCCCCGCCGAGTTGAAATTGCCAGTAGTGGCAATAAATGGATGTCGAACCGGCACCGGAAGTATTATTATTTGTCGAATAACCATGTCCCCGATTCGTCGGTGTTCGACGCGAAAGGAGGAGACGTCCTCCAGATTCACGAGGTCGTCGAATTTTTCTTTGGTTCTCGAGAATTTTCGCGAAGGCCGGAGGAGGATCAGCGCGAGCCGGAGCTTGCCCGAGCTCGTTTCGCGGGAACGAATAAAAGTAATTTGCCAAAAAGCCCCCGATGGTTCTATCCCCATCCGCAACCTTGGAGCCCTCGGTCCTCTCTGCGTCCATCGTGGAAAACACCATTTATGCGGCGTCCTGTACGCTCGACGTCTACAGTCCCCGGCCATCGAATCAAACCACAATTTCATTTTCCTAACTGTGACGCGTACTGCGTCGGATAAAGGACAAAAAGCGTTTGATTATAAATTGTCATCTAAAAAGATGGAATCTATTGTTTCGTTATGTTATATCACGTTACGCATATAACAATAATAAATCGTGATGTAATAAAAATAAATCGTGCCAGCAATATTACAATAATCGCACATATTTTTCCGCGTCGCATGCACATCGCAAATTAAAAGAAAAAGATATCCCAAAAGTGTGGAAATTTAAGTTCCTCGAAATCAAGAAACAACGATTGATTTCAATTCTTCGATATACCCCTCGTTAAAGAGATGTCCGAGTCGAAACTTTTACGTTTGACATACGCAGGATGACATAAGCAGGCTTTCAAAATTTCCCTCGCACGCGAGAGCTCGCACTCCAAATTTTCGATTTATTTTCGACACGATTGCGGGGACACGTACGTGTGCGCGAGTTGGAAAAAAACACGCGCGTAATTTCAAGGGGTGCTTATCCCCGTATCTGTTTCCCGGAGACAAGGGTCCTTGCTGAATTCCCGTTTAAAGTCGATCCACAATCCCGCAGGTATTTTTTTATACCTCCCCTCTCCCCTTTCTCCCTTCTCGAGAAGAAAAATTATACCCTCGCAGTGCTTTCGTCCCCCCTCCCCCCTTCTTTCCTCAGTCGCCCACCGATTTCACATTCGCCAATTGAAATTCTTCCACTGGGACGTTCTCCCCGTGGAAGAATTTCAGACGTCACCGCGGATGCGAGAAGAACCTTTTGTGCTACGCGAGCTGCTGGAGGATCGCAGAAACGGTATCTTTGATGACGATAAATGAGAGAGAGAGAGAGGGAGGGAGGGAGAAATCGATAGCAGCGTGGGGCTAAGCGTTCTTGTCGAGCTTGTTGTTTAATGCGAGCTAAATTAATCGCATCAATGGGGAACTCGAGCCGGGTCTGTAAGGAATCTGTGGCTTTGTTCCGGCGGAGGCGTATTTTTGCCGCGAGAGTTCATCATCGGTAATGCGATTTAGCGATAAAGAAATTAGTTAGCTCCCCGGGGAGCGCTGTATATAACGTGCACTATCGTTTGTTCGAACCTGTCGCGGTAGTTCTTCTGACGTTGGAAGTTGGTCAATTTGCCTGAGTACCTGCTATTTTTTCACTCGTGCAAATTCATTACCACGTCGATGCGAGTGAAACAAATTTGTATCGTCGAGCAATTGAAATTAATCGAAGTCGCTAAATTAATTAAAATTTCGTTTCGACGAACGCGCCAAGGAAGAAATTGCAAACAGACGTAAGACGAAAGTTGACTGTCAACTGACATCACGGACGTTAATCGATGGCGTTGTAGCAGCACTTTTATTATTGTCGCAGAAGAATAATAATCACTTGCTTCGCGCGTTAGTCCCCGTATGATTGATGCAAATTGTCGACACGTACATTTCCAAGCAAATATTTCCATGCAAACACGTTCTCCCTTGATTATTTCCGCCTCGTACGTTCTCATTTGGTCGAACGGAGGGGGGAGCAAAGTTGCACTCCCTTCATTTTTCACTCTCTCGAGCTATTTCCAGCCGCGATCGCCGATGAATCGAATAATTTTCACTTTTATTTATTTTTTCCTTTTTTTTTTTCCATCGAAGGTTCGTCAAGACTGGCTTCCACGATTAATTCCAAAAATTGCCAAAGTAGATCCGGTCCCGATGGTGTCGTTCAATCTCAGCGACTCCATACATCACCGGCCGGATGAACTCACGACGAATAGACGGATTATCGCCGTGACGGTCGACGTGAATCGTTTGAAAGGTGATTTACGACGAGAACGCGTCGTTACGCGTAACGACGAGTTCATTAATTGGGTCCCGGCGTTGTGACGGGACCGGGGGAAGAGCTGCGTCTTCGAGGAGAAGCTAATAGGCAGCTACCCCTTGTTACACGGCGACCTCCGCGCACCGGCATTACGAATGCTGCAATTAAAAAGTCCGGCGTATAGTTAGCGGAGATAAACCGCTTACGATAAAGTTTGCCTTAATTACCGGGGAATCTCGTAAATTTTCGCCGCTCGAGTTATTTCTGCCGGTGAATTTCTGTGATGAATTTCGTTATTTAAGATGGCACGGTCTGCCGTAACTTTGGCGATAGGGTAGCGCTGGAGACTGGAGGGGGGAGATTCTCGAACGTGTACGCCGCCATGTTAATTCGAGCAAGCGTGCCTGATCAGAAGTTTGACAAACGACTTTAGGAAAAAACGAAAAATCTCGCCATTTGTCTGTGGGACGAAATATTTCATTAATTATATTATTTATTATATAATTATGCTACAATTAACATAATATATAATACAATTAATTAATCAGATATTGTAACGCAATAAAGATAGAGTGAAAGCGTATTTTTCGTTTCATAGTATTATCTAGTTATTTATGTTATTTAAAGATTATTGTTAATGACGCTCATCTCGCTTTAGTTGTTCCAAAATAGTTGTGAAAATAAAAACGACAAAATATAAATTGTCGTACTTTCGGTTTTAATGCAACTATGTTTTTTTATTAATATTGTAAATATAGGTAAATTATTTTTGTGTCACTCGGCATTAATGACCTCGTTTATACAAAAATTGCTCTTTCGATTTAATTAAGATATGAAAAATCTGTGTTCTTGTATATATATATATATACACACACGTCTTTAATATTATAAGTTCTTTTTTTTAATTCAAGGAATCTCTGAATGTTTCAGAATTTTTAACGCGACACGGATATCCGCGCACACGAAAATTACACGGATTGAAGTTTGGATTTACACACACACAGGTGGAAGAGGCACCTGTTAGATTCGAAAAACCATAGGGGAGACAATTGTCTCGTTGATCTAAATGTCGAAGGTATGAAATATAGATTCAATATCGGTATTGTCAGCATTTCCCGAAGACAAAGAACAACAAAGGTTGGAACCGCATTTGTTCATTTGCGCTGATAAATTTCGTTGTTCAACCTAAGATAACTGCGACGCACTCCCTTTACGTTCGAACGACCGTGCAGAGCGATAGAGCGTGGCCTATTTACCGAGCAGAGACACGTCGAAATAAACGAAACGATAATTCGAAACCGTTCCGTTCATCTAGATAACGGAGGCAAAGCACAGATTCAATAATACGTATCGGGCAGTGTTTCGGTTGGTTTCGAGTGGTCTATTAAATACGCCGCGGACGTTTATCGGTTTCCAGGCGCGGGACACCTTGCAGGACACGTCCAACTTTGCAAATAATTTACCCCGCCAGCGGTATAATTCACGTACGAGTTGATACAGACGTTTGGGACTAACTTGGCCAGCAACTGTTGGTAATTGGCATTAGTTTCTATCGTTCTATTTTTCTAGCATCGAAATCAATAACGGCCGGGACGTCTTCGAGAAAATTTCGAGGCGGCGCGCTCCTCGTTTTCTTCCCCATTAAAGGGAGGCCTTCGAGGGAACGGCGGAAGTTGCACTCGCTTTAATCTCTGCCGGTGAAGTATCGTTGAAAGGACTCCTTTGTAAGTTTTATTCTTTTACCACCCTCCTCCCTCTCTCTCTCTCTCTCTCTCTTTTTCTCTGTCCGTATGTACCAACCTCGTAGAGCTATGTCCTTATAGTCTAGTTATTCCCAGATCTCCCCGTGAAATATCTTCCCGGCAGCGCTTTTGTCCCCGCGAACGCGTTATTAAAAGTTTAACAAGTTCCTTGCACGCGGGGATCCGTCTTCCGTAAAATCACCGACATCCTCCATTATTCCAAGTTTCTTTGATCTCGTTTCCTCGAGATGGGCATCGAGTTATCGCGCAGTCGCCGCGGTAAATAAAACACGGCTAATTGAAATTATGTGTCGCTGAACTAGCTGTCGTCTGTTACTTATGTCTTCGTTTGTTTGTTGATTCGTTCTCAGTTCATTTGATCGCGCACTTTGGTTCGTTGGATGACGTTCTGTTATCACGGTAAATTCATTTTTTATTTCTTTCTTTCTTTTTTTTTTTTGTCACAGTTTAGTCACGCGCGATATTAGTTGGTTCAACTCACTTTCGGTTTGGTCATTTGCGTTTCATTGTTTGTTCGTCCGCACATTTTTGATCCGTTTGTTTCCTCGGCTCGCTAATTTGCATTCTCTGTCGCTCGGTTATTTCGCACCTATCGTTCAATCGGTGTCCTTTCGATTGATTTGTCAATCCGTTTTCCGTTCGTTGCCGCGCAGGTGGCGGTGCTACGACGCTTAAATTGATTAGCGAGCGATTAATGCGAGCCGCGTCTATCGGTGCCACTGCGATAACCGGCTACACCGGTTCGTTTTTGCTGCAGAGGGATTAAACGGGGATCGGCGATACTCGCGGGGAAACAGTCGAGCTGAAAAATTTATACGTCTGCGGTCACCCTCCATTGAGCAACTTTCCGACCCGTATCCGAGCTCGTAAAGATCCGGCCAGTCCCAAGGAATTTCCCTCTTTGCGGAATTGGTATCTCTGCGTTCGACAGCGACCAACAGGAAAACCGATGAACCATGTTCGTGTTTTTGGCTTGGTGACGCATTGTCACCAACTTGTTCGAACTATTGTCCTCGGCGCCTACCGAGCAATTGGAAACGTGTTACGCGAGGAGAATCATCCTCGTCTTCGTAGCTGAGGGGAAAAAGAAACACGCAGTTATACCGCGGAGGACGTCCCGTGTCTGACGTACTCCGTAAAAACAGAGCTGTGTAGGTGGAGACGTAGACGTAATACGCCGTGGAAGAATGATTCTATTTTTCGAGAGAAGGCAAACGAGAGAGAAAAGGACGGCTATATTCTCAAACCACTGTGCTGGGAAAAGTAATTTAATTTCGCTGTCTCGAACGTGTACTCCGCCATGTTAATTCAAACAGGCGTGTCTGATCAGAAGATTGAGAAACGACTTTAGAAGAAAAAAGCTCCGATATTTAACACTCGAAACCTTCGTTTTGTCCATGGGACAAAATGTTTAATTAATTAAAACATTATAGCGCGATAAGGTGCAATAGGCGTAGTATTTTTCGTTTCGCAATGTTATCTAGTTATTTTGAATTTCATTGTCAATGATGTTCATCTCGTTTTAATTATTCTGAAACATTTATAGAAATAGAAACGACGGTGCAACAACCGTTAATGTTAACAATCACCGATTCCACGTATATGTATATTCAAAATATAAATTGTCACGCCTTCAGTTTAATGCAACAATTAAGACTTTTCTTTTTATAAAACAGAGCTGTGCAGATGGAATCGTAGACGTAACGCGGCGTGGAAAAGTGATTCTATTTTTCGAGAGAAGGGACAAGAGAGAGAGAGAGAGAGCGAAAGAGAAAAAAAAAACTGCACGACTTGTATCCCAGTACGATTCGTCTCACTGAAAGACGCAGAAGCAACTGTCCTAACTAGGAAATGAAGACGACTTTTTTGCCATAAAAAAAAAGTTGTCTTTATTGATATGCAAACATTTGTATCGATAGAAAACAAATTACAGGCGCTCAGTACCAAACAACGCCACGCCCCCTCGCGAATCACGTGACCCAAATCAACCAATCGCTAATTTTCGTTGCATCAGCGTTGCACCTGAGACCCGATTTTCTGAGTTAGCCCCGCTAAAATCACTTTTAGTGATAAAAAGAAGAAAAGACGGTGCTCCGTGGGACGGCCATATTCTTAAACCACGATGTCAGAAAAGTAGTTCAACGTTCGCTGTTCCGGCGTTCCTTGGGCGCAATGTTCATATTCCCTTGTATTTTTGCCTGCACGGTGATTTACACTGTCCAGTCATAATGTACAACGCGCGCAGAAGACATGCAAAATAGATGGAAATGCGGCTGTTTTTGCCCGGCGGAAAGGACTCTGCGCCGCTTCAGCCCTTCGCGAGTTACGCGCCGTGTTTCGTTGAATCTGCTCGTTCATCGTCGAGTAACAACCCGCCGCGTTGTTTCGCCGGGACTATTTTTCGTCGCCTCGGCGATATTCCAGACGCTATCGGTGTACTATCGGCGAAAGATGCAACGACGGGGGAAATTAGCTCGCCTCTATGGCCAGTGGAACGTCGAAACCTTGACTTGCTCGCGTGACTGAATTTATTACGCGCGCCTGCAATTATAGTTGTTCCGCCGTGGCACGAGCGGATGAATTTCGGCCACGAGAAGACGAGAGAAACCTGGTGCCCACTTACTACGAAGGAGAAGATTACGGACGAAAGAACATATGTACATAGTTAGTCAGAGCTACGCGAGATCGATACTCGTGCGAGTGTTCGTATCGTTCTCTGATCTCTCCTAAGCGGTATCAATTGCACGGACGGAAATTCTCACGTACGCGCGTGTGTACGTTTACGGCTGCGGATAATTTAAGGGTTCGGTTGCGTTGTTCTCGTCGTAGATAAGTGGCGTTGGCCCCGATAGCTTCTGGCCACCCGGCAGTATCGGTTCCCCATCGAGAGGATTATCGGAGTATCGTGTTAAACGGATTCGATCGATTCCTAAACTACGACCGAATCTTTTCCAATTCCTAATCTGCGGTGCAGCTGTCGACCAAATCCGTCTTGCCAAATCTCCCCTTCCTCGTGTGGTCCCCGCCTGGCGAAGTTTCTGCCTCGAAGCGTAAATTCGAGGAATTTGAGAGAAAAGAAACGCCAGAAGAGTTTCTGTCTGTTCTCAACTTAAGAAAAAAAAAAAAAAAAAAGAAGAAGAAACGCGGTAGGAGATTTTCAAGCTCGCGAGAAGCAAGTTACATTGTGCACAATTTAGAAAAAAGCGTCGCCCGTGCAAATTCGAGGAATTTAAGAGGAAAGAAACGCCCAAAGAGTTTCTGTCTGTTCTTAACTTAAAAAAAAAGAAGAAGAAGAAGAAGCGCGGTAGGAGATTTTCAAGCTCGCGATTTTACATTGTGCACAATTAAAAAAAATAAATAAATAAATAAAAGCATCGCCTGTTTTCCACGAAAGAACAAACGAAAGGAAACCTCCGTCTCCTCCGTGAAAATCCTCCGTTGTTTCCACGATTGTCTCTCCCCCGTCGCTTGCTCGCCGCTTATTGGGTTTGAGCAGTTTTGGGAGTGGCGCGAGGCCGAAATTTCCCCTCGGGTGAAAATTGCATTAATGCCTGCACGGTGGCCTGTGAAATTTCATTTGGAATTAAACGCAGCGGCATCTTTAACAGCCACACCACCGGCCGGTGGTGTTTCTCTCTTTCTTTCGTTTCTCTTTGCGCGAGGAACGTCCATTTTCGAACGGAATATTTTTAGCGTCGTTTCAACGTCCTTTGTCGTTCGTTTCGCGCGCGAGTAACTAATTCACCCTGACGCGGCGTCCCGAGTGCTCTTAATTGTCCGCCGGCTGCTCTCTCATTAATCAACAATAACAGTAGAACGTGCATCGGCTGCGTGTGATTCATTTTTAAACAATGCGCCGACAAACCTGTTCAGTTCACTCTCGCCTCCTCTCGATTTTTCGACGAGCGCCCGAACCTTTTATTGTAGAATTTGGCGTCACTGGCCGACGAATATTTCCAATTTTCAGCGAAGGTTCGTTTGACCTTGTTTTATCTTGCGTTTTCACGATAGACGTTAATTAGGTTAATTTAGGCTTCTGCAGCGAATAGAATCGTGAGACGTTTAGAGAAAAGTCGCCTGATATGGGGAGGATTTCCTTAGAAGCTCGTAGATAGAAGAATCTTAAAATCTTTTTCGTGTCTACTGCTTCCAAGTACACGTCAGATTGTGTCGCGATACATTCTATTTTTACCACTAGTTTCTCATTTTGTCAAATTAACAAAAACGATCTTCTTAGAGGGTCCCTAATATAGGTTAGGTTTAGGTTAGGTTTAGGTTAGGTTTTCTCAATATAGGTTTAGGTTAGGTTTTCTCAATATGGGGCAATGTTTTATAATGGTGAATGTCAAACGTAATTATATTTTTTTATTTAAATAGTTTTCTAGTTGTTTCTTTTTTTATGTGAAAATTAACAGAATACAATACAATAGCATTATTTTAAACTTGGGCGATGCTTCGCGATGTCGTTTGATAGCACCAGTTACCTCGTTCGAAATTAACATTAATATTAATATTACTATTATTATAATATTATATATACTAATATAATATTAATATTAAATTACCTCTAAGACTTTGCACCGTTCCTTCTAACGGCTGCAACACCTGGGTACATGATTTACAAGAAACGTTGTAAAGTATAAGTAGACGTTAGCTCGTAAATTTTATTAATTACCTGCGTCCACAATGAAGAGGGCATCGTTATTTAATTTTATTTCGTAGAGCTTCACACTGCTACATTTTCCTTGAAATACTGTGAATATAGCAGGTTTTTGCAGCTTTATATCGCGTTTTAAGTTATTCTATCGTGGAAAGTTTGAGTATCATTTACTTTTGAAGCATATTTTCATTTGTAACTGCGTGAAGAGCTGTACATTCAGTTCCTCTAGATAGATTTCACCGACAAAATCTGAAAATTCATTTCTCGCGCTGTGAAGCTCAACGGCAATAACGTCTTATTTAATATAATTTATAATATTTATTCGTCCAGCGGGAAACGCATGAAAAATTTTTCAAACAGCAAGACAACTTTAAAAATACGCGATAACGAAATAAAAGAAACTTGAAAAATTGTGGCCTGCAACTCGGAGGAAATTAAGAGTTATGGTAATATTCCACGTGTTTTTACGGCTATCACTGCCAACTGTTTTAAGAGCCTGTAAAATTTATTTAGACGAATGAAACGGCCAACGTGGACAACATCAAAAGTGTTTTAACTTCCTTTAAAACTTCCTTGCCACAAAACAGAGGGACTCTTGTGAAATCCCGCATTGAAAAATCAGTGGAGAACGGTTCGCTGAGAAGGAGGAGAAGTGCATAAAAGAGTAGTCGCCCTAATTTCATTCTTCAAATATGAAAGGATAGTACAATCGAAATTATAACTTTTGTAAAGTTAACCAATGATTTCGTAACGTGAACATGCGCGAGCAATTATCATAATTCGTTTCCTCGTAATTACTAACCGCAATTTCTTCTTCTTTTTTTTCTTTCCTCTCTGTAGTTTCGTTACTTCACAGTTTTAATTATATAATTCTAAATAATAAGACAGTAAAAAGCTCTATGCTGCGTTATTATTTCGCACATTTTTATCACATTTAGAACCGGGCGAGTAACTTTCTGTTTCGTTTTAGCTTGAATTTGTTAATATTTGATTCTACTTCTTAATTACTCTTGGCCGGATTTAGAATAACGAACATTTAAACTGAACGATATCACTTTTACTAATTATTCATTTCAACGCTTTATTACAACGCATATACTGTGAATAAACCAAAATGTTTGAATTTTTATAAACAGTAACATAATTCATTCGATTCACTGAAATTTTTAAAAAATTGAACATGAATTCAAAAAAATACATAAATAGTGAGAGGAAATCTCATTATTTATTATTATATAGTTCAAAGTTTGTTATTATCATCAATACTTAATTATTATTATACAATAATTTTTATTGATTATTATTATATAGTTCATAATTGAAATATATAATTCCGCGATTCAACAGACTTCCGATTAATTCCATTGGTAACAGAATTTTTCTAGTTCAAAATCAATCGTTGTCATTATCAACGTTATTAATTATTATTATCACATGATTGCAATTATGCAGTTCACAATTGAAATATAAAAAAATTTAGGAAGGTGGATCATTTCGTGATTCAATAGACAAATTCGACATCGGCCCGATTAATTCCGTGGTAATAGAATTTCTCGTGTCGATAGATCCAACGGAGGACGTTGAGAAATTCGAAGACAAACGAAGCGCTCTCCATTCCCTCCCCAACCCCCGTCCTAGCAGAAGTATGCTCGCTGCGCATTTTATCGAAAGACAAACTTTGTTTTCTACCAGATAACTCCTCGATCGTGTCTTCGCGTTTCTGCCTGTTCGCCACTTCCGCCCTCGCGGAAGGTTCCCCCGATATAAATCTTTTTTACTACCTGCTCTCTCTGAATAGATATTCACGGTGGTTTCTGCGGAACAGTCGCCGGCGGAAAAACGCGGTCGATCCCGGGAGATTGTTCAGCGAGACGAGAATTGTGTCTTCGTAGGCGAGAAACCTTCGTCGGGACAACCGCGGACGGATTCTTTCGGACATCAATAAGCACACAGTCGGCCGGCAACGAATACGCGTTATTCAACACACTCGAAAGAACACAGAGAGAGGTGCGCGATAACGATTTGACACGGTTCAGATCATAATGGCGGACCTCGTAAGCCAGACCGCTAGACGCGGAACTGTATTATCACTGAAAATGATTTTAGCGGGGGTAACCCAGAAAATCGGGCCTCTTCAGGTGCAACGCTGATGCAACGAAAATTAGCGATTGGTTGATATGGGTCACGTGATTCGTGAGGGGGCGTGGAGTAAACCTCGAGTAGGCGTGGCAACTATTCGTTTGGTACTGAGCGATCGCGCCTGTAATTTGTTTTGTGGCAAAATTTTATGGCAAAAAAGTCGTCTTCGTTTCCTAGTCGGAACAGTTGCTTTTGGGTCTTTCAGTGAGGCAAATCGTACTGGGGTACAAGTCGTGCAGTTTTTTTCGTTATTATTATGGCGCGAGCCACGGTAAATCGTGGCTGATTTGTCAGCCGGATACAAGCCGGTCTTTCATATCGCGGCAACGTTAAATTCATCGCGAGAGCAACGACTGCGCGCAACGTCGGATAATAGCTGACAAAGTATCCATATCCCTTTGTATTTTACCGCGATCCGTTCGGGAATGCGTTCGAGGTTGTTGACTATCTGACCGGTGGAACGCGCGAACAGGGTGTTCGGACAGGCGTAGGGATATTCGTAACTATTCATTCAGCAGTATAACGTCGGAACAATAAAGGGGTCGGTAATGCACGCGGATCGATGCTGTTTTCTGGACATTCGAATGTTAAAATTGAGGACGAGCGGTGATACGAACGTTTCATACGTTGCACGGGTATGTCAAACTTTCAGTCGCGGGTGAATATTTCAATTTCCTGGATTGAAAAAGTTCGTCCGCGGTTTATACTTTTATTTGCTCTGATTTTGTTTGTCAATCTTCTTTTTTTTTTTTTTTTATCACTGTTAGTATCTCTGCAGCTGCAACGCTAATGCAACGAAAATTAGCGATTGGTTGATTTGGGTCACGTGATTCGTAAGGGAGCGTGGGGTAGACCTCAAGTAGGGGTGTCTGGTACTGAGCGATCGCGCCTGTAATTTGTTTTCTATCGATTCAAATGTTTGAGTATCAATAAAATTTTATGGCAAAAAGTCATCTTCATTTCTTCAGAAGTCAGAACAGTTGCTTCTGGGCCTTTCAGTGAGACAAATCGTACTGAGATACAAGTTGTACAGTTTTTTTTTTTTTTGTCTCACGTCTCCTGAGATTTCGATGTAAAAAGGAAACTTCGCTTGATTCAGGAAGATATTATTGGTTTCGGATATTCGGAAAGCTGTGCGGACGTGACGCAGTTTTAATTGATAGCGGACAGAATTTCCTCACTATTTTTTCGTTATCGCGTTTCTTTTCTGTCGCGTTACTAGTAATAAATCTGGCTGTCAGCGATTGAATAGCGCGCGATCACTGCCGGCTGATTGGTAAGACATTTGTGCCGTTATCAAGACGGTGTGTTCCGTCGAAATACGTGTCAGCGGACACTGTAGCGGACGTAACCAACGAAAGAAAGATGAACTTTTCAGAAACTTTCACTCACTTTCATTTATGTAACAATTTTTATATAAACGAACAATTACAGCAATTTCTATGAATTGTAAAATTCTTTTTAAATAAATATTCTTAGATGAAACAACGACATTTATCCTGGGAGAAGTTTCATCTCAGAGTCGTTGTCTATTAATCCAGAATACACGGGTACTTCAAACAACGAGAACAATGAAACTTCCTCAATTTTTACACTGTCACAACGGATGTTCAAAGTTGAGAATTACCCATCGGCTCAGAAAAAAGAAATATATACATATATATATATCACATATACAGCAGTAGGATAGTCAGCTGAGCTGGAGAACAGTATTTTCTTTTCTCCGTGTTCAAAGGAGCAACTCAAAATTGAGACAAATACAAGCCTGCGGCACGGTCCATCGAGTTGATGTTCCCTTTCGTTCCTGTTCGCCACCTTTCTACCCGCTCGCTCCCCGTTTTAGTCCCTCTGTTTCACTTACACTTTCCCCGCTTCCCCGTCACGGCGCGCGTATCTGCCGTTATTTATCGCCCGAAACGTTGTCGTCGTTTTTCACCGACCATATTACACCCGGTTGCTCGTCCGCATTTCCAACCGGAACGACTTTTTGAAAAATCAGTCGGAGAACGTCTCGTTTCCGCGCTCGGAACCGGAAAAAGATTGATGGGGCCGTGCTGGTGGCCGACGGATCGATCCCATACGCGATACGCCGTGTACCAGTTTCGTTTACCGCGCGGATGGGAGGGAACGGTACGCAGCATCCCGTAAGTAGAATTTAATTAAAGGGACAACGGTAGCCGTGGATTCTTTCGCGCGATTCGTTTCTGTCTCACGGTTTTCACGTTCCATTTTCGACCGGGGGGGGGGGGGGGGGGGGGGGGGGGGGGGGGGGAGGTCTTTACCTCGCGAACGAGTACGGCAACGCGTAATTAAATCGCGTTATTTGCATACCTTCCGCTTTCTCCTGGAACTTTGTCGCCAATTATTCAGTGCATCCATTCGCGAG
Organism: Melipona bicolor; assembly: GCA_030673865.1. NCBI lineage: Eukaryota > Metazoa > Arthropoda > Insecta > Hymenoptera > Apidae > Melipona > Melipona bicolor. The sequence continues at coordinate 4,104,196 of JAHYIQ010000017.1, forward strand.
CGCGGATGGGGACAGCTAACATACCGGAAGTTGCGCCCGGTGATTTGTCACTGTAGCTTAAACCCGTTCAAACAGAACGTGCTCTCCCCGGCACTCCGCCGATCGTTGCCCGAACAATCAGCCCACCGTGTGCCATTTTCCATCCGGTTAGAAAAATAGGAAAATATTTGCCGCGCGGTCGTTCGGAAAGCGCTTTATCCGAAGCCGGTTTACAATGGCAACGATCGATCGGATCGGATCGATCCTAACCTCCTCCTCCTGTTCGCTAACTGCTTCACGTCGTAAATAGAATTTGTATTTTCGACGAGATTGACTATCCGCTATCAACGTGCATTAGTCGTTCGACGATCACTCTGTTCCGAGTCGAGATTGGTTTATTGTGACTAATTTTCCAACTGACCTCTTTCTCGAAGAGCTTTCTTCGGCTTTTTACGATATTTGAAGTATGGGAGTTGTATGAGAAAGTTTGTTCGTTAATTTTGGAAATAACCTGTCGCGTTAATTAGCTACTTTGGAGAGATCGGATACAATTCAACCATCCGATCGTGGATTTCAAGCGAGCCAACAACTCGCGTTTCGCGTTCAACAACGCGACTCGTTGAGCTCGACGAAACGCATTTACCCACGATCCTATTAGCTCGTGTCTCTTTACTCATTAATTCAAAGTCGCGATCCGCAACTGTCTGACGTAGTTACAAGCCTATTACCTTGACGCGTTTGCCCGATGTTTGGCCAACCAGTTGGCAGCGGTATCGGTAAACGTATCGTCGTAGGTACACCGTTTCCGGAACAGGAAAGGAACACGATTCCTCGAGAATGAAATTCCCAGAAGATTTGTTTCACCAGACGGTAATAAAGTCAAAGACTTACCTCCGGAAGTCTCTGCTCCAGCAGGCGTATATCACGGGGTTCATGCCGCTGTTGATCCAGCCGAGCCACGTCACCGCGGCGAACACGATCTTCTCCTGCCATATGCACTGCGAGCAAAAGCCTGACCAGAGGTTGACGACGAAGAACGGCAGCCAGCAGATGATAAAGACGCCCATCACTATGCCGAGCGTCTTGGCGGCTTTTTTCTCCTTGGCGAATTTGGCCAGTTTGCGCGACAGCGAGAAATTGTTGCCCCGGTGCTGTTTATTGATCCTGGTCGAGGGGACCCTGGTTAAACAGTTGTTGTGCATGGCGGTCAGAGGCTCCTCGAGATCCTGGAGATCCTCCGGCGTGCTCGAGGCGGTGCGAAACAGGTGCCTGGCGTCGGTATTCGTCCCGCCTCCTCGATGTATCCTCAGAGTGAGCTCCAATTCACCGGAGGCCATTATAACTTGCTTGGTGCCGAGCTTCAGGCTCTTGGTCTGAAACACCGCGGCCCGATAGATCTTGTAGTAGGTGAACACCATCACGAACAGGGGCAAATAGAAGCTGATGGTCGACGAGAAGATCAGATAACCGAGGTGCTCGGTGAACGGGCACTTGTCTTCCGGCACCTCCTCCGTGCGTACGGCCCTCCACCAGGCGATCGCCGGGAACGAGATCGCGCTCGAACATATCCACACGGTGGCGATGAGAATTGCCGCGCGTTTCCTGCTCATCTTGCTCGGATAGGTGAACGGGTCGGTGATGGCCCAATAACGATCCAGGCTGATGACGCAGAGATTCAGGATCGACGCGGTCGAGAAGAGGACGTCCAACGAACGCCAAACGTCGCACCAGTCCGTGGTGAAGAGCCAACGATTCTCCAGCACCTCGTATATCGCGCTGAACGGCATCACCACCAGACCGACCAAACAGTCGGCGAACGCCAACGACGTGACGAAGTAATTGGTCGCCGTGTGCAGATACCTCTCCCTCACCACCGCCAGGATCACCAGCATGTTGCCGAACACGGTGGCCACCGAGAACAGGAACAGGAGTATCGCTAGACCGACTCTGTCGGTGGCAAGGTTCCACAGATCCTCGCCGCCGGTGCGGTTCTGCGGCGGATAGCTCGCGCTGTAGAAACTACGGTTCAGCTGATTGCTCGGTACGTTTGCCTCTTCTTCCGATCCGAGCAGGTAGACCGCGCTTTCGTTCATTTTTCGTCGCACGGCCGCCGCGCGCCAGTCCAGCTCTTCGCGCGCTCTTTCAATGACCGGAGACCCGGTCCTATCAGGTCGTCGATCCGTCGACGCCGCGTTTCTTCCTCCCGACTCTCGTCTTGCCTCTCATTTTCTTTCCTCTCTCTCCTTTTCAATCCGAAGATCGGAAGATCCGCTCTCGAAACACCTGCACACGGATCTGTTTTTCTTTTTGATTTTGTTTTTTTACGACGTCGGTCCCTGTCGCGACACTCGCTCGGTCGCGCGAGTTGCCTCTCGTTGATTGTTCGTTCTCGAGAAACACGGTCGTGGCTCTTGGGACGAAGGTTTCTCAGCTTCGGCTAGATGGTCTTGACGAGCCGTCGCATCTTTCAGGGGAATCTGAAACAGACGAGAGGGTGGTTCGGTGAGAAAGCTCGTTGGTTGGTTAGCTCGCGGAAGACCGAAGATAAAGCCGTCGGTTTTTATTGCGATCGCACCTTTCCGGTTTATTTCAACCGTGTGATTCTCCAGCGAAAGAAAACTCTGCAGCGGCTACAATGAATCGCAGAAATACTGTCTACAAAATTCTCACAAATAAAACTTTTAAAATACAAGTTCCAATATTTCTATCGATAACTTGCAATTGCCACATAGATGTTCCACCTGTAGAAAAAACTGCACGATTTGTACCCCAGTACGATTCGTCTCACTGAAAGGCCCAGAAGCAACTAGGTTCCGACTAGGAAATGAAGACGACATTTTTGTCATAAAATTTTATTGATACGCAAACATTTGAATGGATAGAAAACAAATTACAGGCGCGATCGCTCAGTACCAGACAACGCCCCCTCGCTAATCACGTGACCCAAATCAACCAATCGCTAATTTTCGTTGCACCAACGTTGCACCTGAAGAGGCCCGATTTTCAGTGATAAAACTATTGAAATCAAAGAGAGAATAGAAACATTTCTGCACTCTGTTTCAAATTACCTCGCCATTTCCTAAATCTACGTCTATTTTTCAAACACCCTATCCTCACCGCGCTCGAACCGCACAGAGAGAGAGAGCTCGGTCGGCCTGCGTAATTATCGATCGTCTAACAGAGGAACGTTTCGGTTGGTGTAAACGATTTAGCGATTTTTCGCCGGCGTGCAGTACCCCGGTTCTATATTTAACCAGGGGAAAAGTGTCATAAAGAGAGACGTGCGAAAGAGAACGGGGCGGACTGTGGAGAAGAGGCGGGAGGTCTGTGATTTCGTGGCCAGACCGAACACTTGGAAACAGGGCCGAGCTTTCATCCGTGACCTGGGAGAATGTTTACCGCTACTTGATCAAAGGAGTTTCGATCGTCGAACGATCGACGTTGCGATGTAGCGTATCAACCCTCCGCCTCCGCCCCGCAGCCTCGGATTTTGTCCCGTTCACACCTCTTCTACGTCATCGTAGCCGTCGAATCTCTGTTGTCGTAACACGTGTCAGGGCCGATAAACCCCAGGCCACGTCGTATCGCGTATCACGCCGGACAAACTCGCTCGTTTACGTCGGGAACGAACCGCTCCCGCGTTTATTCACTTGCAACGTTCCCCTAGGGGGCTAGTCGAGCAACACTTTGTCAAATTAGTCGCTCAATTTTTCGAGGCGCGAGCAGTGGCCAATTTCCACGGTAGAAGAAGAACGTTCCTCGGGAAATTTATTACGAGAGCGTTTTCATTTCAGAGCGTGCGTAACAACCTGAATCTCTGAGCGAAGAGCGTACCGTAGGAAGATATTTTCAACGTTTCTTCGCTTCTTAAATCTTTCACGGGCAAGAAGATTGTCAGGTGGACGTGAGAAATGAAAATTGATGAAAATTGATATCGAGGATCATTAATTTTGAACTGTAGCAATTATATCACGCGTTGATGCAATTAAACGTAAATTCTGACTGTGCGGAATGAGGCAAAATGAAGAGAATGCAACTGTTACCTCGCTAAGGACCAGAGAAGGATTCATAAATTAAACATAAAGTCCAACTGTACAAAGTAAGATGAAATAAGGTGGATGCAATTTTTGTAGTTTCCTTTCAATTTTGTCACGCTTCTAAAATTTTCAAATTACGTTTGATCTTCAAACTATTTCAAACAAAAGAAAATCGTCCAGTAATCACGCGCAAACAAGCAAAAAAGGAAAAGAAGAAGAAGAAAAGAAAGGAAACTGTACGCCACGGGAAACGTAACACAGTCGCACAGTTGAAATATTCGCGTGGCGATAAAGTCAGACGCAGCGAGATAGCTTGACCTAATGGAAGACACCGACGAGCAGCCACTTTCAAGCGTAACGTATTATCTTTGCAAAGTTTCGCTTCGTAAACTTTTTCATCTCGCAGTACCGCCGCCTTCGCTCTCTGTGTATTTCCATAATTCATTCGTTTAACTCGAAATCGCGGAGCTGCATCGCGATTCTGATTAGACGGCACCGATTTTACCTCGCGGATCTGTTGGATACAGTTTGAGCTCGAAGGTTATGATTTCTGACACGCGTACACCCGGAAAATCGGACTACTTGGAGAGCACTTGTCGAAAGTTTGCCTACTACGTTGCCGTCTACGAGATTAGGGTATGAAATCGACCGAGTGTGTGCTTGAATGGATGCCTCGCGGCCTGTTCCGGTGCCGAGCCGCCAGCGAATCGATCGGATCTTCCCGCCAAGTTGCCGTTCCTCCGTCTGTTTTCGACTCTGTCCGTCCAACTCCTCGCCAACTGTTCCATAATCGCGATAAAATTGCGGTATTTAACTTGTCATGTGTTTCGAGTTTTGGTAACCGCGTGCGCGAAGAACTTGGAGTGAAATAACGCGACGGGTAAACAGCCTGTTACAGCTGAAATATGGGTTAATTGAAGCGTATTTCGAAGCTCTGTTTCCCGAGACTTTGTCTTTCAATCTACGTTTGGTTACAATTTCGTAATTTTGACTTTAGTGGAAGTGGCTTGCTGTTCTGTCTCGAGCAATGGCCAATCCATTTAGGGACCATTTACGTTGCGCTCGCGAAAACATTTCACTCGCAATTCTGTCGATAAATGAACAAACGAATAAATTGTTAAATTCTATTTTTTAATGTTAGAACCGCGGAAGGAAATTTCAAGGGTTCGTTTTGAAACCGTGTTTACAACCGACTAGCATGAAAGAAAGGACATTTTCAAAAAATTGAGTTTGAAAATTAACAAGTATACTTGAATTTGGCCAATTCTAGACGTAACGAGACGGGTCATCTTATGTGCAAAAATAAGTAAAAAATAAAATTTTTTTCAAGAAAACAGACTCTGAAGAAATTGATGTCGATTTACGATATTGCGATGAATTGTTGCTTGAGGGACAGCTGAGATTCCATTTACCGCGAAACTTTACTCTTGATAACCATCCAGCTTTTATCTTAAGCACTTTTGCTGCGAGTAAAGTAAAATTAAATTGTCGAAATCAAGTGAGATGATCTATGACGTTGCGTCGTCTTAATTATCCAAAATTTAGTTGCCAAAGTTTCAGTAGAGAATCACCAGAGAGATGTTTTGCTTTTCTGTGTTTTCAACGAGTAGATTTTGCAAGATAAGTAAATCTATAAACAAAAGTTGAAAGAAACATTTATTAACATAAATCGAAGAAATTCATTCACACAGACTTTTTAAACGTTCTCTAAATCATTCGATCATTCATATTTGACGTAAGAATCGTAAAAAATTATAGTGCAAAAGAGTACACTATATTTATCAGTTCGCTAACATTGTTATCTACCACTCGATTATTTTTCTATCAGCAACTATTGCTCTCCGAAGAATGCGCGTGCATTCGTAAAAATTGTCAAGACTGCATACTTATCGAAGGAACGTGTGAACTACTCGGCCCCCCTCTCCCCTTTTTTCATCCCGTTCGCGTCGTCTCGTATCGCGGAAACGCGCGGGGAATTTAAATCGATCGGTGCACGCGAAATTCCTATCGCCGGCGAAGCTAACTAATTAAATAGCGATTAGAATGCCAGAGAAATTTGCTCGCCGTTCCGTAAGTAATTCGAATCTTTCCGGCCGGGGCTTCAACAATTCCGTCAAAACACACGCCGCCGAAGTAAGCAGTTCTCGCGGATGGCGTCACATCGAAATAGTTTCATTCTCGGGCAACTCGCGTCTCGCGTTGCTAACGCGGTTTTTCTCGCCTCGCCTCGAGAACGCGGTTAGAGACGAGATCGAGTGCCTCGCAGGAACTCTGTATGCGGTAATATTCACCTGCACGCGCTCCTTAGTCTTCCATTTAGCTAAAATCGCAATTTAAACACAACACCACAATTTAATTTGGCAATTGATTAAGAAGACATTTTCTTTTTTTTTTTTTTAATAGTTTAGAGGACCCTTGAAAAACGACTGACAATACGTGTTTTTGGTTTAGAAGATACTTGAACGTTATTAATTGGACGAAGCGTGTTTTTCTATACTTGCTAATTTTAATTCAATGTCCAATTAGATGAACCTTTGGTGGTTCACTTATTTAAACTAAACTGCTGGTCTGTTATACAAATTCCAATTACGTGAACTATTTGTTATACAACGGGTTTATACAAATTATAGAATTATTGGAAACTCGCGGAACCATACTCGCATATAAAATTCGATTTATACGAAACGTATCCGTTGAACTCGATACACGATACATTGAACCTGATGAGATGATGCACGAGACATTGACGTTCAATTTAACGATACGTTGAACTTGTATGCTGAACTATAATCAGCGAAACGTACACGTTGTACACATTGAATTTAATAGAATGATACGGGACATGTTGATACGTACAATTTAATGATACGTCAAATATACATTGAACTATAATTAATAAAATGTGTACGTTGAATTTGATGAAACGATACATTAAATTTAATGTGTACGCTGCACACGTACATCCAGCTACACTAAAATGTATATGTACTAAACTTGACTTGCACAAAATGAGCAAGTTTCGAATTTGACTCGAGCTCGCAAGTACCTGTTGGGTTCATTCCACCCACAAACGCGGTGTCGCCATGGAGAGTGATAGATGGATGCTCGAAAGTATTGCGTTATTTTGTTGCAATTCTATGTCAATTGACCGGACAGTGTCCTGTGTCAGAGATATCCTATTATTCTGGATAAGCGTAGAACGTTCGAATCGTCCATGGTGTTTGCCTCGATTGGCTGACTCGACGTTAGGCAATTTTTATCTGTCAGAGAACGAACGATAAGTTTGATGGAAAAAGAAACGTAGATAACGACGATCAGATAAAGGCATTTCGACTGGGACGAATTAGAAGTCGTTATCATCCGGTTTCGTTTTCCTTCGATTGAAAATGAAGCGAACCGCGGCCGATCGAACGGTCGCAATTTATCAACCGAGGAACGATAAACGCGATCGTTTATCGCCGTTTATAGATTTAAGGGATAAGGCGTGATCGATTAGCCTTGTGGCTGGAATAAAAGGCGCTTTCGTTAAGGAAGCTCGTCCATTAGACGTGAAAGCTGACGTTACTTTCGATCCATTACGACGTTCTTCCTTTTTCTTCTTCGTCGCGAGTTTTGTTTGTGACCAATGCGAACGGACTCGCGGTTTCTCCGCGGGCAGCTCGAGCAAAATGAGTAAGTGTCAGTAACTGGAAACGGCGATAGCGGTTGCGAGAGCAAACCAGCAAAACTTTCAATTCCAGCTGCATTAGAAGCTCGAATAGCAGTCTCGGTGACAACTACTTGGCCAGGATCTCTCGTCACTGATAAATCACGATCCTCCGGGATATCATTTGCGGAGATCGTTAACCGGTTATCGAGGCTGCGTGGATCGAATTACAGATACGACGATCAAGTTTCAAATATAATATATGTACGATTATTATTCATCGCATTTTTAACCCATTAAAGGGGATATTGGAAGCTAAAGATCCGTGGATCGACATTTGTCGACATTTGTTTGCTCTAACGCTGCGACTCTGAAAGTGATTTTAGCGGGGATAACCCAGAAAATCGGCCCTCTTCAGGTGCAACGCTGATGCAACGAAAATTAGCGATTGGTTGATTTGGGTCACGTGATTCGTGAGGGGGCGTGGCGTTGTTTGGTACTGAGCGCTTGTAATTTGTTTTCTATCGATTCAAATGTTTGCATATCAATAAAATTTTTTCAGTGAGACGAATCGTACTGGGTTACAAGTCGTGCAGGTTCACATTTCCGATAGATTTTTTTAAGAAACGCTCAAAAGCCTCGAGACAGTTATTGCGGCAGTACAAGATCGGGAAACTTGCAGTAACGTAGAAAAATACGGACGACTATAACTTGATACTTTACGCGACGATATCTCGTAGCGTACATTTGCAAGTTTGTATTTTAAAGAAGGGAAGGAACGTTTTAAAGTTCGTAATTCACGTCAAGTGCCAAAGTTTTATTAGAAATAAAACGTGTCTTAACTTCCCCCGGGGCAGGAGTGCCAAGCACGACGTTACTACTTGCGAAATAACTTAATATATATCGAACTTTACACGGTATCCTTTTACACGGCAGTTTAGAAGATTCCCTTCTAAATTAAGTTGATTTTTCACGTGTACCGTCGGGGAGAAATTCCGGATTCTTTTTTTCTCTTTTTTTTTAAACACGAATCACTATATCGAATATAACCGAGAAATATAAGACCTGGTAGCGAGCCAAATATTATATACAACGGGCAGGTTTTTCACGGGTACACGAAGTCGGATTGCATCGAACGCAAACATTTTTTCGCCGAGCGCAAATACAATACGTATTCGCAGCCGTGTAGCCGTGGATTCGGTAAACAGGCGTGGCCACGCGAAACTTCGGTTCCCCGATTTGCCTCCCGATTTCACCCATCTCGGGACAAGGTTCGCGCGAAGACGCCACCTCGACGCCGTCTGGCTGCTCGGATTCCGATCTGACAATTTGTCTTTAACGTCGTCTTTAACGATTGTTCGAATTCGTTCCCGCGAGGCGGAAAATAAAGTCCGGAGCTCCCCCGCGACAAGTTGGTATTTCGCGCGAGCGTGAAGTCTCTGAGAAATGGGAATTTAATTTCAGGCGTCAGAGTCACTGTCAGGCTGGTGGGGGATTTCTTTTCTCGATATCGAGACGATCGGGCGAGAAAGGGAACGATCGATGCCTGAACGAGATCTCCGCGCGGCCCAGATATCAAACTGACTGCCTGTCTGACTGTCATTCTCTCTCGATATTGTCGGATACGTAGGTGTCAAGAGTGAAATCGAGCAGAAACAAAGTCTGAGTCTGTAGTTCGTACAACTATCATTTTGCGTATCTGACGGAATCGGAGCGGCAGAAGTCTCGCGCAAACGTGAAACAAAGGTTAAACTCGCGAGCGGCGCCGCGGAAATTCAATTACACGGCTCGTCCCGCTTCGAGCCGTATTGACTTTCCTTCGGTAACGACAATGTCGACGACGACGACGACTCGGTTCCGCTCCTACGAGCGATCCAGCATATCGCCGATAATAAATCGACGAGCGTTTTCTCATTCCCGGACGCGATCAAGTGCGTCGTTTCGATTTTCTCCTCGCGATACACCGACATAATTTCCCGCGATTAATAGTTTCGCGGCTTTTCTATATTGCACCAGGCCCACTCGAGATTTTCAATATTCTTTGATGCAATTGAACAGGTATCAAGTGAACTATAGCAGTGAATCAGTGAAATATTTCTATTAATATTGTTTCACAATATCATATTTCAAAATTCAACGATGACGGCTGTTGAAATAATTGGAACAATTAAACCAATTCATTCTCGTCAACACAGATTATAAGTAATAATCTATCTGTGTATAATATGATATATTACAAATTATAAAAAGATGTGAATCAACTCGTTAAAGTGCAAATAATTTTCGTTTTCCTCCTCTAATCTTCTTTGTTCTTGTAATCTTTTGCCTTCAAATCTGATAATATGATAGTCTGGTAATATGATAATATAGCGTAACAATAAATAAAAGAAAAACACATCTAGATATTAAGTGTTTAAATAATATTGTAATATTTTTAAATAATTATTGTAATATTTATAATATTTTCCTTTCTCGAGGCGGTAGTTTCAACTTCAAGTTTGTTCGCCACTTTTAAAATTTTTCATTCCAAACACTCGGATAGCGTTGCCTCTTCAGATGCAACGCTGATGCAACGAAAATTAGCAATTGGTTGATTTGGGTCACGTGATTCGTGAGGGGGCGTGGCGTAGACCTCGAGTAGGAGTGGCGTTGCCTGTAATTCGTTTTGTATCGATTCAAATGTTTGCATATCGATAAAATTTCATAGCAAAAAGGTCGTTTTCATTTCCTAGTCAGAACAGTTGCTTCTGGGCCTTTCAGTGAGACGAATCGTACTGCAGTCTTTTGACAACTATGTATGTACGCACTTATAGTGCTACATAGTTGTCGCGTTGGACATCTGCACATTCTCACTTTAGTCATGTGTTCATTGCGGTCACCACGTGGTTCAAGTACCAGCGATAAATCGCAGGAAAACTGAATAACGCCCCAGGCTAATTGGTCCCAACGGACTCTTAAAAATACGTCGTATCTAACAGATACAGATACGCTGTTACCTACGTATTCAATAATAAATTGGACGACCAACACCCATTTGCCATTTGTCGTACAGTGTTACAACGAGAAAAGTAAGAATTCCGTGTGAAATTCCAGTCCGATTGGTCAGACATTTCCAGTGACGAAAATTTCTACTCTTTTTTCTTGTTTTATTGTACATCAATCATTATTTAATTGATTGATATTTAATGATACTTAATCGCCATTATCAATGAAAAATGATAAATTTCGATGCTGAGCTGCTACGCCTCTTTCAAAAGAAGTTTGTTTCTCGCCAAAAATATATCGATGACTCGTTTTAACGATCATTAGCAGGTTGGCAAAAAGCTGCCACTTCGCGGAAAACGGATTGTACATGCGAGGGTGAACGAACGATTTTTAATTCGCCGTGCAATTAGGAAGCCGGTTCTTGCTCGATTGCCCCCACAAACAATAGCGAAATGTTTTGCGGTGATGTAAATCTGATTTCGCGTCGGAGGTTGTCCCTCCCTCCTTCCCTCCCTTTTCCGGACGTCCATAATTTTCGAGGAAATCGCCGCGGCGGTTCGCCTTTTTCCACTGGAGAAACGATCGTAGCCAGGCTACTGGTTACTTTCGTATCTTCCCCGGTGCTCCTCTGACGCTGACGTTCGGTTTCCCGCGGGAGCAAAGTGGTTCGCGTTCAATTCGATTTTCCACGCGGCAGGGGTGTGGGTGTTCTTCTCCTCGAATCGAGAAATAACTTCATTGTTCGTATATTCGTTCGGTTAAAAAGTAAAAAAAAAAAAAGAAGAGAAACAGGAAAAAACGAAAGAGAGACAGAGAGAGGGAGAGCGTAGATCAAGGGAACAATGTCGTTGTTGCAAGACAAATGCAATTACGAGTTGCAACGAAACGAATTTATCGAGTACGCGGAGTGATTGGCGTCACGGTCTAATAAGCTTCGACATTTCGGACGATTTTCCGAATAGCTCGTGACGTGTTCGTTCTCGCGATTCCTCGTTGCTCATTTTTTACTCGAAAACTGTGTTGCGTTCTCTGCTCTACGAGTGATCGAAGCTTATAATATTCGATGACCGCAACAAGTAGTATATCGCGGTATTAAGGAAACGTGGTATCTACGACGATTTTATGGCAACAAACGTGCAACTTGGATGATCAATTTTTATTATAGACGTTTCAATGCGCTGTCGTAGTGAGTATTATCGAAATCAATTGTCATCGATTGGTCTCTTCGTTCGTCTAATTTACGCTCTCTTGGCTTCTGTCAAATTAACTTGTCGTAACAACGGACATTGATTTAAAAATAATTGATGATTGAAAATCATAGTGGTCACAAGTCGGTTCACTACCGTTTTTCGTAAAAATAACAAATTCGTTATTACGTTTTCTCGAGAATTGAAATGAAATCGCGAAAACGACTTTTTTGCCATAAAATTTTAATGATACGCAAACATTTGAATCGATAGAAAACTACAGGCGCGATCACTCAGTACCAGACAACGCCACGCCTACTCGAGGTCTAGCCCACGCCCCCTCGCGAATCACGTGACCCAAATCAACCAATCGCTAATTTTCGTTGCACCTGTACAGGCCCGATTTTCTGGGTTACCCCTAAACTAAAATCACTCTCAGTGATAAAAAGGTTACAGTTACATCTGCATTGCTTTCTCGGTGACTTTAAAACTCAGTGGCTTTAATTTTGAAATATCGTCACAAAGAAAACGGTGCTTTTACCGTCAATGTAAGAACCGCGAAAGCTGAGACGGTGTTTGAAGAATGGAAAAAAAGAAGGACGACGAGATAAAGGAATAAAGGATTTCTCTCCAGGCAGAAGTTGGCGCGTGTGTTTCTATACTCGCGCGTGTTTGTCCTTCGAATCACACACGTGAGCCAAGGAGCACCGGTCGATGAGCGTGGCGCATGATCATTATTTAATCGCGTTACACGGCTGAACGAGACACTGTCGAGGAACCTTTCCTTGTCGTCTTCTACACCAAGCTTCTTCTCGCGTCATTGATTTAAGGTCACGATACGTCGAACGTTGTTAAACGTGCGTAGAAAAAAAGGGGAGGAGAGTTCAAGTGGCACCTAGAACGCGAGATCCTAATGAAACGATCGATCAAACGACGTGTTTTGGCTGAAAAGTGAGCGATGCAAATATACTTGTAACGAAAAGTCTTTGTAACTCAAATTTTTATCTATTTAAATTTTTACTTTTCAAACTTTGTTCTTACGTCACTGATTTAACACGAACGTTAACCCCCTCAGATGTATATGGCATTCATTTTATAAAGACACAGTGAGGAGAGTAATTGAACTAATAAAATAATGAAAAATTGTCGATAAATTAAAGTGTGAATTTCATCTTAAAAATTATAAAAATTCGAACATCTCTGAAACTATTTTGATGACTCAAGTCATCTCTTTACTACCCCTTAAAACTTGCACGATTTTCTTATCATTTTATTGAACTTTGAATATCAGAGTATTAAACGACAGAAATTCAAGAAATTCCGACACTTCGTCATCCAACCCTAATGTTCAAAGTTTGATAAAATGGCGAGGAGAAGTCGTACAGCAAGTTTTAAGAGATCGTTGTAAAGAGGAAATTTTCAATCTTCGAGACCACCATAGTTTGGTCATGAAAAAAATTTCGTGTTTTTCATGACGTTCGAGGAGGAAGTATCTTTATTTCCCCATTTGCTACAAATACACTAAAAAAGAAAAAAAAACGGATATAGTGAAATTTTACGCTTCAAAATGAAACCAGCTGTATGTACGAATTACAACAGACCAAAATATCGACAATTTTTCATCGAATACGTGAAAAATCCTGCATAATAAAATTTTAGAATTACATAGATTAAAACGCAAGAAAATAAATGAATAAATTTGTGAAAAAAATTGCACTTTTACATTAATTCACGTTGTTCAACTTCATTTTCATGCGAAAATTCTTGTTTTAATTGCGCGGATAAATCTGAAGGGGTTAATAGAGAGGGAAGGAGGAAGTTTGAACAACTGAGGGATCGATAGAATGGCATTTTCCAGAAGACGAGAGGGCAAGATAAAGACACTTCGAAATTCACTTTGTTTTGTATCAAAGATTATACTCGAGCCGGTCTCTCTAGTCTTTAGCTCTTTAGTTTCCCAACTTTCTGCGATATTAATGAACCGAGCTCGGGATAGAGTTCCTTACCTCGCATAAGGGATCACATCGTCATTCGATGCAGCTATTAAAAGTTTAAGAATTTGGAACGTTTTCAAACTGTTGTGCGTTTTTGCTCGTGAAAATACAGTAACCGTGCATGTCATACTCATGATCTTTGAAATAAGACAGACTTGTAATTCTTTTGTAATGACACAATTTGATGATCCACAACATGATTTACAATAATTTGAAAGTATCCAAATATTCGACGATGTTTGTGCACACTTGTGTGCTACAGTGTGTACCAAAAGTCCCTGCAAATTCAAATCTCAATCCGAAGAGTCTTTAATACACAACTATCTGTGTATTTTCATTATTCACGTAAATTTAAATATACCTATATATTAATTTTAAAATATATAAATTTTAATTTATATTAAATTTATACATTTTATATATAATATATAAAATCATATTCAGTTCATATCCAGATCATATTCACTCTTTTGCAAATAAAACTCACTTTGTGGGTGACTAAAAAATGAAGTAACTCATTTCATTATTTATACCATCCTTCAAACCATAAATATTTAATAGACGAATCATTACAGATGAATCTACATATAAATACTTTTAATACTAAACAAATCATATTATGTTATTTTTTGTCCAAGTATCATTACGTACATGTAATAAAATTTTTGTCGGATCTGATTTTCATTAGAACGGCTTAAAGAAACAAATTTGTAGAAAAACTTGATTTGCAAAAGGATTAATATATAGTACAAAGAAAGGTGAATACAATCTGCAAAGGGATTAATTTGGAATGCAAAACTGTAATACATGTCCCCTCTCGACGACTGCCAGAAACAAAGAAACCTCGGTTTCGATTTAAGGCGGGCTTCTGACGCTTATAGGAAATCCCGCCTTAAGAACATAATCGTCGCGATGAGAAAGCGGATTCACGGAGAGAGGGAAGCCGAACGCCGCGGGTCTGCGATAGTCGTTTAATCGTAAGTCGAAGGAGCTGGAATAAATTAAGGAAGGAAGCGCGTTGATCGTTGAAGCGTGACTCGGATAAAGCCGCGGACAAAGACCAGCCCCGCTGTGATACGATTCAGCTCTTTCGCGAAAAGTGTCACGAATCATTTGTAACAATTACTGCGGCGACACTGTGAATCGAAGCGCGTCTTTCAGCGGCCCTTTGGTGCGCATCGAGCTGATTTTGGAAACCGGCCAACGCGTACCTCGAGGTCTTGCTACGAAAGCAAGGAAACTGAAATCTGCAATGAGAATCTTCTCTTTCTCTCTCTCTCTCTCTTTTTGTTTCTTTAGCCTCGGTGACAGTAGTAAGACATGTTTCGGTGCTCGTACGATTACGACATGTCGATCGGGACGATTCTATCGATGTTATGTTATTTTTGGTTCTGCTGCGCCACGCGAGATCGTGGACAAATTGATTTCCGATTGGAGGTTCGAGCCGGCTGGGAAGGACGTTACGAACACGCGTGCGGGAATATTTCTTGTGGAATTGTGGGCGAGCTAGCTGTACGATAGGAATACAAGCATCATCCATTAACTGCATATTAGTGCAAACTTACTTTTAATATTTATATTTACCACTGTATTCATTGTACTTATCAATACTAAATTAATTTTTTGTTGTACATCGACACTACAATTTCAAATCAATATCTTCATCTAAATCACAAACAAAATGGGAATATAAAACAAGCATCATTCATTAATTTCACAAAACTACTTTTACATATTTACATTTACCACTGTATTCATACTGAAATAATTTTTTTTGTTGTACATCGACACTATAATTTCAAATCAATATCTTCATCTACACTTCTAACAACAAAATCACAAACAACATAAGAATGTGAGACAAGATTCATTCATTAATTTCACACTAGTAGAAAACTATTTTTACATATTTACATTTATCATTGTATTCATTGTATTTATCAGTACTAAAATAATTTTCTTTATTGTATATCAAAACTGTAACTTTCAATCAACTAATATTCTCATCTACACTCCTAACAACAAAATCACAAACAACATAAGAATGTAAGACAAGATTCATTCATTAATTTCATACTAATACAAAACTACTTTTACATATTTACATTTATCATTGTACTCATTGTATTTATTAATACTAAAATAATTCTTTCTATCATACATCAACACTATAACTTCAAATCAATTATCTATAATATAGATACACATTAATATCCTCATCTACACTCCTATCAAACAAGTACCACCTATAAACTGGGTACTAATACAAAAACTATTTTGAATATTAGTAGTTTGGTAAAACGCCCTCGTCAATTCTGTTACAATTTCTTTCAATAGAGAGTCGGTCTGTAAAACGGAGTAAACCGTTACTCTGGAGAGTCCGGAAGTAATGAAACAGCATCAAAGAAACAGGAAGAATGAAAGATAGAGAGAACAAACTACAGAACCATAATGTCAGGATCCGAGACTTTTGTTCCATTGTCGGATACAAAAGACGAATCCCATAAAGAGCCCTTTGTCTTTGCCCGACATTTGTAAGAGATTGAAAAATCGATCGACTCGCGAGGTTCCAGGCAAACAATTACACGAACGTGCCGCGCGACGTGTGGCTAACGAGAGTTTCTGAAAATATCACCTGTTGCGTGTTTCGTCTCGGAAGACGAAAAGGCGAAGAGAAAATTCGCATTTGACATCGATTCTCCGGCCGGTGTCGGAGAGATTAGACGGAGGCGCGCGCGGGCGGAAAGCCACGCGAGAATCTCGCGGCCAATAATCGATAGCGGCCGTGGACGGGGGCTGGCAGAAACGGGAAAATCCGTGTCGTCTATTTTTTATTTCCGGGCCTTTAATTGAATTGCTTCGCCGAAATCGTGAGAATTCGCGTGACATTTTACAGAAAAAGGATCGACTTTCTCGTTTCGATACTTTTTTTCATTTATCATGTCCACCTCGAAAATGAAACGAAATTAATGGAAGGTAATAGCAATGATTTTAGTTGAAACAGATGAAGTTAGATTTGAATTCTAAAAATCTCGATTATTCGTCGAATAATTCTGTTCTTCTTCTGAAAATTGTTTGAAATGCCCTGACAACTATGTTGAAATTTTTCACGCTTCATCGCGAAAACGCGGCTGTGAAGTTTTAAAAGGCAACCGATGCCTGGATCGGGTGTAATCGCTCGCGAAATTTGAACCGCATTTCGCTTCCTACAGCGGATAACAGTGAGAGTCGGTTAAATCAGGAAAAAAGTATCCTCATTTTCTCACCCGCTGCACGATGTAAAAATACATTTTTGGATAAAAGCGAACTCAGAGCTGTCAAAGCAGAAGCTTTAAAATGAGACCAAATAGATCGTTGTACGATCTTTCTTAGTTTAAAATATCGATTCGTTGTACGATAAAATACATACAGCAAATGAAATTAATTAAGTGCATTGAGAAATTAATTAAGTCTGTGTTCTTAATGCATGCTATCGCATGCTATTCATAGATAAGGATTTTCAGAACCTATTACAGATTAATTTAGTAATAGAGTTTATTCGTTGGATATTTTCTCTGGCTGCACTGTCTCGATAGTTGGTTACAAGTAGACTATAGATTTCTATGCGTTCTATGAAAAACTTGCAGATGAAAAATGCACAAAATGCACCTAATATGCAAAAGTATATAAAATATTCAAAGAAGAATATTAATTAGTGGCAAAAATAATTTTCCATTTAAGTTCCATTTCTTCAGTCACGTACATTTATGTACAAAAATAGTCTAATTGTACAGTATTATGTGCGAGTGAATAACTGAACTACTTTTTTAAAAAAATGGAACATGTATTCATCATGGATCCTGTATCCCAAATCTTGACCAATAGAGATCCCTTAACAGAGATACGTTTGGGAACGTCAAGCAAGATATGTTGCAACACAACACAAGTATTGTACATTAAAAAATCAAAGATTGAGTGTTCGCCCAATGTAATCGAGACACTTGCTAATTTCTATCGTATTAAAGATTTTTAACTGAACGAAGCACTGTTTACTGTTACAGTACTACTACAATCCAGCGACGCTATCTGAGAGTTAAGAAACACTGACGTTCCATCATCGCGGCTGATGCTGTTTCCCACGGCGAGCACATTTCCATTCGCTGATATTTCGGTACAGGCATCGACGGATGCTTCTCCTACTTCTTCGAACTTCATCCTGCAGCAAAGTGGAAGACAAATAAAAGCCAGTGGGTATACAGTGGAAGCAGCCCATCGTACGGCCGATCCCTCTGGGACGTCGTCGAGCTCTCCTCGACGTACTTTTTAAACAAAACTTGAGGCAAGACTCGAGGCTTGCTGAACTTTGAAACTTAACGGCTCGGTCGATCGTGAATTTCACGGTACTCTCCGTTCGATTTTCGCAGGGACGTGATGGCGCGACGTTGAGAAAAACTCTGCTGTAACTCTCTTTGAAACACTCTCGCGGCAGCTGCTGAGGGCAGCGAGTGGTTTTGAAAGATAAATAAACAGGCCGGTGAAAGGAGGAACGAATGTAAGTGGGAAAGGGAATTCGATGAAGATATAAGTCCGTAGTGTAAACCTTTTCCTCCCTCTGTTTTTCTCTCTTCGTGCGAGACAATGCACCTCGGGCTACAAATTGCTAGAGATCTCATTCCCAGGTTTCAATTTATTTCGCCGAGAAGAAACGTCCTTTTGATCGCGCCACCATCTTTGATCTGTTGAGAAAGAGACGGCGGGAATTCCTCTGCTCCGAGGAATGCGCAATTACGGAAAGTCGACGACCATTGGGCACTCGGGATTTTTCGTACGTACGTTTTTGCACACAGGTTTTAATCAACTTACGTTGTTTGACTTGCATTGATTGACTTCAGTTTCAACGTTTACAATTTACACTTGTTTAAATCACGTTTGACTGTAAGTCTGTTGAACCTGGGGATCGGAATATTGTCAAGGATACATAGCGTTTTCAATCCTTAGAGCATCGATTTGTCACGTTTCTCTTTCGAAAGATTAAGTTATTCTGTAACAAATGGATACATTTACCTGAGATTCTATAAGTGAATCAGTGTATTCTTAGAAATGATCGAATAGAGATTTAGTTTGTTTAGTCTTAATTGAAGGATAATTAAAATCTGAGTATCTTTTCGTTATATTAATTTTTTTATCACTGAAAGTAGACTTTCGTTTCAAGAGAACTGGGCTCTCAAATCTACTCTGTAATTTATAATGTATCACGTGCCATACTGATTTTACGTGACTGGCCCAAGACGCCAACATGAATCTGTAGTTATACGACAGACATTGTGTTGAAATATTATCTGCAACAGATACATTGTTAACCTCTTGCGTGGGCAACTGGTTTGCGGACCATAACGAGTGACCGTATAAAATAATTCGTCGCTTTCCTTTTGAACTCGTCGGTATGACATCATTAGATAGAAAAGTAATAAATTTATAAATATAAAAATATAAATTAATTTTTCGCGAATAAAAACAAGATAAATTTTTTCAGGAATTTAATTTTTAAGAGAACTACTCGATGAATAAATTTCATTTACATGAGAAAAAACGCATCGAATTTATGTAAGAGCGGAGATGAAAATATAAATTCATTTTCACGCATGCTTGCTGCACATGGTCGACATAGCTGTCCAGTTTAAAAAAGAAAATCATTAAATGATGAATTATGTTAGTTACTGCACGTCGAGGAGGGTTTTTCTGTTTAAACAGAAATGACAGAATCACGTTGTTTAATTAAACGCGAAACTAACATGCAGGATAGCTTCTGTTTTAGCGAATAGACACCTGGAAAATGAGAATAAAAAAAAAAAAAATAGAAGAATGGCCCGACGTATCGAGGGACTTGATGAAGTTATCGCGTCGACAAATTTCAAAAACGCGTCTCGAAAAATAAAACGTCCACGTTCGGCGGTGAGCACCAATTTTCAAAAAAATCTTCCGGTGAAATTTTCATAGCGTGTCCTTTGTAATGGGCCGAATTTCTGGAAACTTGCAAAGATATATCCTCTGTTAAGTGCTATTACGTGCAATTAGCCGAACGCTATTCTACTTTTAAGAGATTTATAACAGCTACAGTAGGCGGAAACGTTGCAACACGGTCATAAATTAAACCTCTAAAAAGGAAGATTAATTGATGCAACTGCACGTAGAACTACACGTTTTGAAGAGGTATATGTTCGATCTTGAACCTTGAAAAAATTCTTTTAGAACCGAATTTTGTTCAGAGAAGGAAATTATTTTAGTGATCAAACGGTTTGCAGCGAGAGGGAAGTAATTCCATTTTTTACATATTTTTTTTTTTGTTACATATTTCATGTTATTTAAAAAAACATGATTCTTCACTTACTGTAAAAGAGGAATTAGTTCCAAAAATTTATTAACACGAATACCGCTCGTTCAGAGAATTTTAGTTTCAGTTTGAAACGGTATCTAGATATTAATTTTTATTTCCCGTTTATTTTCTCAAATTACTCGAAAATGAAGTTTCCTCCTTATTGCAACAGCCCCTTCAACTGTTATAATAATGCAAACACACCTTTTCGAATGATTCCGTGAACATTTTCAGATTGGTTTTGAATAAATCGATTCTCATAAGTTCTAACAAGCGTTCCGCGTAACGCGCATAATGTCCGTTCAAACTCGAATTCGCTTCCCGTGAATCTGCGCGTGTAATGAAAAAAACAGGAGGAAAAGAGAAAGACAAAAAGTGCTCACCAAGCAGGAATTGTCTCTCGAATTTCCGTCTATTCACAATGCTCCCCTGAAAATTTCTGTCGGAATATCCTCGCGTAACCGAATGTCCACGGACCGAATGCTCCGCAGGAAATGCTTTTCGAAATGTCAAATCTAATGGACAATGGAAATTTCAGTTTGCAGATTCTGCCGATATTCCGCAAGGAACGTTATTTGTCAGTGTCGTTTTACGATCGGTTTCTTCCGTGATTCGTACGATTATCTTTCTGTATATGTGTACATTTGTACAGGGCACAATAACGATTCTACGCGCAAAAGTAAGTTGAAAAAGAAAAGAATAAAATTTGAGAATTTATCGACCGTCTTAGTTTTTTGAGACTGAAATTTTGAAATTACTCGCTTGATTTTTTGAGATCTCGTCTCGGAGGAAATCGAGTTTGAGAGTTTGTCGAATTACTTAAATTTGAATCTGTCAGGAGTGCAACACAGTGAAAAATGTGGAGCAAAATTTTTTCCGCTTAAGGCTTCGTTTCCAAGAAAATACAGTTTGTACGTGTTTAATTAAAAATTAGTTAAACAAACGTTTGCCCGATAAATGATTCAAATTTCATTTTCGCCGGAACAAAGCGCGTTATGAAAAATTGTTCTACACTTTTTGACTTACTTTCACAGATGGACTAACTCTTTGCGCTCGTTATTTATTCCTGAACTAGCCAAATCTCCACAATTTTCAAACTTGATTGAATTTAAAAATAATACTTTAAAGGAAATAATTGTTTCTCTTATCTCATTCCTCGCTTATTTTATTACTGAACTTCCTGTTCGTTGTTCGTTCGTTCTTGACTAATCCAATTGGCTAATCCAATTAGCAAAATTTAAATATAAACTTGATCAATTTTCAAACTCAATTCCCCCAGAAACGAAGTTTCCGCTACACCTTCACTTCTTTTTGCAAGTAAATAACTTTCTGCTCATTATTTATTCCTGACTAATCCGCTAAGAATTGAATTTAAATTTAAATTTAATTATAATTATACTAGATAAACTGTCAAACTCTATTTTTTCCAAAAAAAAGTACTCTTAAATGAAAAAATATAATTCTTTCTTTTCGACTTATTTTTGAATATAAAATCATTATCTAGCTCGTATATGACGTGCCACGATTTCTGTACAGAAATATTCTAATGCAACGCAGGCACATTTACTTAACTGGAACGATCGACTCGAGGATAGAGTTCGACCTTTGCTAATGAAATATCTGATTATCTTTCTTGTTATCGAAATCTTGCGTCTATATTACGCTGTAGAGATCTCTTACTTCCATTAGGTGGGAAGCCTGTCGCGTAGATAGACGACGATGTTGGCGTCAGATAACTCGTTTCATATCCTATCGATGCAATGCGCCGACGAACGACGTGTCCCACGAATTTCAGAATCGCGCATCAAGATTCGCGAAAGTGGCGCGGGCGCCGTCGCCAGATAGATCTTCGTGTTCCAATTCTGCTCAATGTTCCATACGTTCGTGAACACGAACACATCTCGTAATCAAGGTTCATGGAACTAACGAAGTCAAAGGAAATTTCAGAAATATTAAATTTTAATACAAATGTAGTTTAATATTTTCATATTCGAAATTTTGCTACTCTGTGGAATTTGAGCATAAGAACTCGATTAATGTTAAAAATATAAGATTGACTTGTTAACCCTCCTGAGGTGGACAGAATTTTATCCTAGATAAAATTATCTAATTTTAGCCTCTGATTTTATCACAAGCAATTACACAGACTTGGTGGTAGATATTGATAAAAATGATAGTTAGTTGATATCAATTAAATCGATCAAAACTGAATGTACTTTTTCCACGTAAAAATATAGTACGCATTTAAAATTCTGTGGAAAAAGCGTCAACTACGTAATAAAGATAAATAATGAAGCGTATGTAGACGTATCCCTTGTTTCAGTTTAAATTTAACAGGAGATTAGATCTCAGGTATTACAAGAGATAAAGTGTTAACAGTAAGGAAACATTCTTCTATCGCGACGTTGGAAATATATGTACCCAAGAAGAATATTACATTCAGTATCAAAATATTTATGAACGTGCATGCGAGCGGTTCGATCGATTTGTTTCAACAATACGCGATTATTCAAAAAAATGCGCAATATTATCTTTTTGTGGGATTAACATACGTCATGTGAAATTCAAATTGCCTATTTAAAATCTTATCAATGGCGCATTAAAATTAAACGCACAATTTTGTCGACGTACATACTGTTGTACGTACATATAGCGTTTTAACTTCTGATAATTGTGTAACAATATTCTACGATACCACTAACGAGTGATGTACTATTTCAATTTTCGGCTTCAATTTTTTAACAAACTTACATCCTGTCAGAAATAAATGGTCTAAATGTCTACGTACGTACATTCAAACGATGAAATGGGCTTATTTCGCGTCTCAGTGGGACATAATTGAAAGCCAGCCTTTCAACAATGGAAGAGATGAAAAGACTTAAAAGTCCGTGAGCGTAGATCACGCGAGGCATTCATCCGGGAATTCCGTGGCTTTAACCTTTTTTTAAACGGGGCGAGGACCAATGCGATCGGGGGGAACGGTCACGTACGCCCGAGATCTTTCGCGATTGTAAATCTCAATCGTGGTCGCCGCCGAAAGATAATGCCCCCGGGGCGGCGCGCGGGATTTCGGCCGCCGGTAGGAATTTTCACGCCTGGCCGAATACATAATACGGCCTGCCCGATCAGATTTCGTGATAACTTTAATCAAAACGTAATTGTCCGTGCTGGCTTAAACTCGAACAGGCACGAGCGACAGTTATACACGGGCCAACAACTATTTCCATTTACCAACGTATCGCGAAATTCCAGCGGAATATATGTATATCGATGGTGGAGGGGGGAGGTGAACGTGCAGAATCGTAGTCACGCGTGGCACCGCAATGCTTCTTCGATGCAAATACGATGCGGCCCTCGAACGCTGTTGCAACGGCGGAAAGAATCGATCGATCGAACCGCGCCGTGCCGATACGACATTTCCACCTTTGTCGCGGCACCGCTGTCCGGGATAATCCATATTCATTCGCGCTAACAAGCTGACAGCACGCTGTATTTGAAACATTCTCTTCGATAAAGTCTCCGGCCGCGGTGGCCCGACAGAAATAGACGAGTGCACAGAGACGCGGTCAAATAGCTCGCAAGTACGGTTCGAACTCTCAAAGTTTAGTCGAACTCTGTAAGATTCTTTGGATACGTCCTGATTACAGTGAAATGTCGCGGGCTTTCGTTCTTTCGTTTGATTTTCCATTATTCTTCACTATTAAAGTCGCTTCAAAGATGTACTACAATCTACAACCTAACCTCTTAAGGATCGGTATTACGTAAAAGCAATACTTCATTTGAAATTTTTGTTTAATTATTTTACATTGTTTAATCTATTTGAGTCTAATATTTGCTTTGGTAGTCAGACGTCGGGTTTGACAGAAGTTTGACAGAAATAGATAAGTCTACAGAGATGTGTACAAGTAGTTTTAAACTTTTGGTCGTTGGACTCGAAATCTGTAAGATTCTTACAATTTTTCTTTGGTTTCGTCCAAATTACAGTGAAATGTTACGGGCTTTCGTTTGTTGTTTACTTTTATTCATCTTTTTCACTATTAAAAAGGTCGCTTCAAAGGTGTACTACAACCTAACCTCTTAAGGATCGGTATTACGTAAAGGTAATACTTTATTTCAAATTTTTGTTCAATTATTTTGCATCGTTGAGTCTATTTTTTAACTGTGATTATAAAATGGGATTCAAGATTATTCAGAATCTTTTTTATTTTATTTCTCCCAACTGGATAAAATCTATAACTGCATAAAATTGAAAGAAATTTAGATATTTTATACATTATAACATTGATTCTTAATAGGTTAATTTGATAATTTAAAAAAATTGATAAAGAAAACATTGAGAAACAATTAACAGTATGTTTTTTAGTTCAGAGAATCTCCAAAGTAGATGATGTTTGGTGTGCATCAGAGAAACTCCTGGTTTTCAAGATGCGGTTTTCAAATGTAATGAAATATATACATATGCATCTGCATACATTGAGCTTGATGAAATGTATACAGTGCCATATCATAGAATGAACATGTGCTGATTTACTGTCAAGAATTCAATGTAAAGATGATATTAAGAAATAAAGATCAGAAATGCAGAATGTTAGTAAATTATTATTTACAAGAAGATAAAATTGATCTTATTGTTACCAAAGAAAAAAGTTTGAAAAGAATATTACTTGAAGTTTAATATTATCAAAAATCTAATAGATTCTATAGAATTACATAAAGTAAAGAGATTTAAGCACTATTAAATATATAAAAAGTATTTTTTGTAGTTTTCTTAACTTTTCTTGTAATAAATGATAAATGACAATGATAGATTTTACTTTGATATGGCAGACTGTATACATTGAATTGCAATGTATAAAATTTAAAAAAAAGAAAAAAAAGAATGCAGTGTATAAAATAAATGCATTGCACATTCAAAAAGAAACATTCGTGTATTCAAAAAGAAACTTACGTATGAAATTTGAATCGAAATAGAAATACATATTGGATTTTATCCCGTCATCCCTGCGTAATAGAGCAGTGTAATATAGACAGTGTAGAAAATGGTAGCTATCGTAAAAAGGACATTGCTCATCGATCAACCTTCTAATCTTGATACAGTGACAAGTTAACGAATCGCTGCACGGAAATCTGAACACATTCAGGGAAAAGGATTGTCAATGACAATAAATCGTTTGAATCGTATATACGTATTTTGCACCATGTAATATAATATAATCTACAATTAAATTCTTGTGCAGATATAATTCAAACCTTATTTCTTCTGAATTATTATATTTTTCAGATCGTTACTTATCATCAGATAACTGTCCTAATAATTACGATGTAATTGTTCAGTTATATTCATAAAAATTTGAAGATGCGTTAAAAATATCGCAGTATAAATAATTGATGCCATTTTTCTTCGTACGAAGGTCAACAAGAGAAACCATTTATTAGGATTAATTGATTGGTGGCAGCACAGGTGACATAATTTATTTTCGACCGAAATAAATCAACCTACGAACAAAGTATTGACTCATCAATAAATTTGTCAAATACATAGATTCATCGTCCTCTATTAATGGATTGAGGTACATTGTAATATTATCTAATACTAAAATATTCAGCAAGAGAAAATGGATGGTACGAATTTCGTGTGTTTACATCAACTTGGGGGAGGAAAGAACTTTTCTAGAGTTGGTAAATGTATGTACTCGGAATGTCGACGTCACGTGGGTTATAATGCAGTAACTTAGTAGAGTAAAGTGTCGTGGTACGAAACTACTCAACAGAGACGACAGAACTCAGAAATTGTACTAAGTGGCACGCATCACGACTTCGAGATAGTCTCCTCATAGATGCCAAATATCTCGGATGTGCGCGTCTCTCGTGCTTCATGATATACAGTTAGTTTCGGCGATAATTCTTCATGCTTTTAGTCGTTATTGAATCCCCTGAGTATTGTCAGTCACATTTTCGTAAATCATTTTCCCTGAAACTACGTGCAATATCTTTGTTTTTATCAGTAGAGAGTGTGTGTCAGTAGCTGAATGTGATTTCATGGCAAAGATATGTGTGTGTGTGTGTGTGTGTGTATGTGTACGTAAAATACTTAAGAGTGTAGTGTAATCAAAGTAAATTTATTACGTGTATCTTGACACGTCCACGAAATACCTTTCAAAGGAAACTGAACATTTCTCTCGATAAAAAGTAAAAATAAGAAATCATGCCACAACATATCAATGAACACTACCTACGAGTTTGGATTTGTTGAAAACCAACGTTCTGGATTCGACGAAGAATTGAAGAGGTAAGGATTATTAGAGTTTTTAGAAAGTGTCCCATGACCGAATACCTAAACTTCTCTTTATTTTTAGTGATATGAACACAAAAGTGTTTCACACAGTATATATCTTTTTAATAATTTTTTTCTTTGTCGATGCTTTTTGTCACACAGCATGTTGACACGTAGCTGACAAAAATGTCGAAGATATAAAAAGAAGTTCGTAAAAAATAATTACAAAAAAAATATATATTTTATGTACGCCTTTTCTAAAACACTATAAAACATCTTCCATATCGTTAAAAATGAAGGAGATATTTAGACGTTCGGTTTTAAGTGGGACATCCTAAATATTTTTATTTATTTTATAATATAATATAAATTAGATCCTCTCATTTACAAACTAAATTGTATCCTTTAATTTTTATTCGATTCTCGACGCTCAAGTGATCCAAGCATCGAAAATCCATCGGGTATCATTTGCATATCGACACGTCCGTATCCTTACTACGAACTTACAGTAGTCACCATAAATTTTCTTTATCTCGAAGGGTTTCATCCGTCTTTTAACACACGTGACCTTGCATTTACCACGTACAGTCAGATTTTCTTACAGTATATCAGCAGTTATAAGTGGCGAGACACTTACTCGTTACAGTTTATCTTGTACTTCGTATAGTGTCTAAAAATAAAAGCGGTGATAAGTATTAAATTTGTACTTAATGTCAGTGGAGCTCTCTTGCTCTCTTGGAAAAGCTAATAACACTACAAAGTAACAAATTTCAAGCTGTAGGTTGTAGATCTTTCTTCGCAATTTTACGTCAGATCGAACGATAATTCGTAAAATTTTGTTCCATTAATTGTCAGATTTATTACTATAATATCACATGAGAAAATTTATTATTACTGATAACTTGCAATTTACGACTTTTAAAACTTCGATGATAATATTATTTAATTATATAAAATATAATAATTATAAAAAATAAAATATTATTAGTTGGTTATCTCAAACTGATCTCATTTTAACTGTTCAAGTACGTATATTCATTATCATACTTGCAAAACTGTTATCGCCAGTTATTATAATGCATAGTCGTTACAATAAATTTTCATACACAGTTTCACCAAATAATTGACCAACCACGATTGCATTGAATTAGCGAGTTCGAATTGAATCCTATTTTACAGGAGATATTACAATCTCAACCAATCTTTTGCTCCTTACAATATCTCGCACAGGGGTCAAAACGAATACGAGCAAAAAGGACCCAAAGAGTGACCCGAATCGGCGGTCACATATGTTTCGCGCCCTGTGGGGGCGAATTGAATCTCGGTGGAGGGGGATACATGGCGAGAAAAATCGGGTTAACAACCGGGCAACACAGCATCGAAGTCGCTTTTTCCCTTTGTGGAATGCAAGAGTTGTTGGCGTGTGTGTCTTTATTTACGAGCGGTTCTTTAGCGGCGCTACTAGCCGGCTATTTACAGGCATCCGTCGCTTAATAGTTATTATCGTGAACATCCACGATCCCCCCGACCGCTCGATATCGTCGCGCTTTGCGTGAGACGAAGAAGGCCATCGTTGAACTTGATCCTTACGGACGAACGAGATCGACCGCGTGGTCGATACGGAAGCAAATGGTCGGAAAAACTCGATACGCGACCAGTATTTTTCTATCGGAAGATTCCTCTTCTTCCGTCCACCGTGGGCGGAGAGATGTCTTCTAACGTAGGAGATACGATTTGTTTGCATCGAGCATGCTCTGATAAGAGTCATTAGTCTTCGAGGAACGTCCGGTATTCGCGATATCTTGCTCGCGTGATCTTTGCCGTTTCTTCACTTTTTGTCTCTACCCCCCCCCCCCCCCCCCCCCCCCTTGAGTCTTCGCGAGCGAATTTCACTTGGAGTCGATAAAGTGACATTTTGACAAGAATAGAAAATTCTGGACAATCCTGTTTTTATTTTGGCGAACGATTCGGAATAAAACGTACAAATACTACGGTCGAGTTACTTTACCTCGTGGAATTGTTTTAATTTCAATTATCCTTGAATAATCCGTCGTGCGCGACGCGCCGCGAAGAGTATCGATGCAACGAGATCATTACTCGAGACGTTGTGTAGCGGCGTCGAGGTCCTACTGATCTCCGACGTTAAGCAAAGCAGTGTGTGGAACCCCGCTAGGGATGGGTGTCCGGGCCAGCCTTAGCGGCGGGTAGTTACAACAACCAAGCGTCTGGGGAAAGGAGTCGCTGCCATCAACCCCACTGACGATGAGTCTAGGCAGTGACTCCGAGACGAAACGCATTAAAACGCAACTTTCGCTTTCTCTCTCTCTCCCAACTACCTCAAATCTTTTCCATGCATCCTTCTCATCTTACATTTCCTTCAGTTGTTTCGTAATGGTAACATTTCAGTTTGCCGTTTCAAACGCGGGAATAATAAGGCAATTTTAAGGAAGAATCTTTTTCTTCGCGAGACAAACCCACAAAAATTTCGAATAAACCGATACATCACCCGAGCAACATTTTATTTCAATTTCATTTCGTTTTCACACCCGGCAATTTATTTCGCGGGAATTCTTGCGAGAGTTTATTCTCCTGGTTGCAGAAAGTTTGAGCGTCCGTTCGCTATAAAAATATGTGCGCATCTCTCGAAAACTCTGCTTGTGATTTATTCACTATGGCGAGATGTTGCTTAATTTATCCATTGATCTCCATGAAAATTGCGTCGAGCTTGCGGAATTACTCGCTTCGAAGTCGGAACGTCCGTTTTTGATCTACTTTTTCAGCTGTACTTACGACAATTCTCCTTCGTGTAACTCGCGCGCGTTTCCGCGTGTTTCGGCTGCCTCTGCCAACGCCGTAAATCTCGCCAGAGTCGAGCAAGAAGCTTTGGTCCACGATTTTGTCGCGTTTGCAAAGGATATACGAGTCCCGATAAATCCTTTCGAATGTGCAAGCCCCGACCCATTATCGTGCGTCGAAGAAACTTCTCGTGCTCTGGTTCTCCTCGAGGATTCCCCTCCTCGATCACTCTCGCCGTTCACGCGTCTCGCCGACAGCCAATTGCGCGACAATCACGGCTCTTTACATCCTGTCATTGTCTTCTAAATCGCGTAACTTCAAAGTTACAGCTTATTAGATTAGGCGTAACAAAATTCGTTCTTCTGTTGCTAGATTGCAGAGGACATTTTAATTGGAACGGGTTATCAGTGGGTTAGCTTTTGGTTTCAATTTTATTTTGGCTTATTTTTTTTTTATTACAAATCACGAGTAATAAAATAATCGATCATGGTTCGAATTTGAGATAATCACTACAGGTGCCGCTTTATTCGAGGATTAACTGTGCGAATATTTGAAAAGTTCATAATAGATTTCATTTGAAATATTCGTTTCATGAGCACCAGCTGATAATTTTTCCCGGCGTTCTCTAAAATATAGTTCCTGGCGGAGGTACATTCATCGTTCGACAGATTAACGATATTTCAAAGTACGATATTGCCCGTTACGAAGATATATGCCCGCCATTTATAAGAGGCAGTAGATAAAGACGACACGTTGTTCGTTAAACAGACTTCACGTCCTCGATTTCCGTCGTGTTTTTGACAGACGCTCGAATCGCGTTTGGATATCGGACGCTACTTCGTCTTTAATTAGAGTCTGATCCGCGATACTTGGTTGTCCTCCGTTCGTTTTTACGATCGGGTAATAAACACGGCGAAAGGTGGTAGCTTCTGCCATATGTCGCTGGCTGAAACTCCGGTTTACGAGCCCCCACTCGCCGAGTTACTAAGAGTTTAACTATCCCTTCTCGTTCCCTGCGAAAAGTCGTCACGGGGAATTTCCCCCGGCGATCGATGGTTCGTTTCTCTTGAAAAATCCGCGCTGCACGCGCCGTTGGACTCGCGCGAAAGGCAAATTAAGCCAATACGCCGGTAATAAAGTCAATTAGCTGCGAGGGAACATCGTCTCGATTAAGTCTCGGACTCGGAGCAGGGTTTGTTTCACGGGCGCGAAGTTTCTCTCCTCTTCGTGAAGAAGTCTTTAGTCTGCCTGGCGGCGGATAAATTTCAATATCAACAAAACGAAACAGAGGTGCCGCGTATTAAAAGTTACAGCGTGTTCGCGTGTATTTTCAAATACAGATATACATCCCGCAGTTTGGTATCAATAGTCGAAGTTCAAAAGTTATAGAAGCTTTCAGGAGAAATATATATTTACTCCAAAACTTTCTGGTCTGCTAAACGATACTTTGTGCTCTGTGTAAGTGTTAATGTGTTATCAGTTGTAGCTAGAATGTATATCAAATAAAAAATAAAAATAACAGTTTTAAGACTCTCGAGCGGGAGCGCGTATCGAACGTGAAGTTGCGTGTCTCGACAGTTGCCAGAAACAAAGAAATCTCGATCTTGGTGAAGCGTATTTTTAGACGTATTATTTTAGCAACGTGACGCAATAATAATACACGTTGATAACAAGTGAAGCAAAGTGAACTGAATTGGTACAATAATTGATAAACTGTTTCAATATTTTAATTCCTTTGTAATAGTAATTGGATAAATAAAGTTTGCATTTTATTTAGTCATTAATACATATAATAAATTCATAAGGAATTCATTCATTTTGGAACTTTATAGTTTTGATATATTTATTCAATGTATTGTAACACGTTATCCTGTAATATGTCTGTCATAAGAATACTTTAGTACAGACTAAACGTCCAAAGGATTAAAAAACTAAAGACACGTATAATATAGGTATACATAAATATTTGCATCATAAGGAAGAATAAAATAATACACCCCTATCACCAATTTTTCTTTTATTATATTTAAGTAAAAAATTTTCAAAAAGTGAAAAAACAACCTTTGTCCAATAAACCTAACCTAAACCTAACCTAAACCTAACCTAAACCTTGATGGCAATAACTTTTGTGACTTTTCGCGTTTTCTTTGGTATTTTCAGTTTTCTAATCTTCGATAATTTCTTCACTTAATTTTTGTGACTTTCGAAAATGTAAAATGTTTTGTCTTTTGCAACAGTCTTGAAAATAACACAACTGTTGAGACCGTTCCGGTGATACCGATTACGAAAATTGTGCGTATATATACATGCTAATGATGCGAACGATGCTAATTCTTAGTTCTTTGTTCGTAATTTGAGCACGCGTTGGAAACCTCATTCTGACGAGGAGAAGCGAGGTGTATCGGTCAGATTTATCGATCAGAGATTCAATGCCAGCTTCGCTCCTTCGGTATTATCCGCGAGGGAGAGCCTTCGGTAAAAATTCCCCCGTGATTGTTACCCTGACACCCTCGAGAGATTGATAATCCGCTTATTGTAGCCAATGGGCGGGTCGTGTCAACGCTTTTTACCAGCCTCCCTGCTGCGGGTTAACAACACACAGGAGATTACGCGGCGGAAATCGCGTAATCTCCGCAGTAAAAATAGAGGTGACTCTCGGGTCGCTGTAAAAATATATATATATATATTCGAGCATCGATTATTCCCGCTAATGGAAAGATAACTTGGCTTGACAAATTGACGACGACGTATCTGACGGATTATTTGCCCGTACAGATGTAACTGTCGGAAGATGGCCGTTACTGTCGCGAGATAAACCGAAACGCCGCGTCTGACCAGTGGCGGTCTATTACTACTGGCGTATCGGTGGACCCTGTTCGAGTTGAATAACTTATGGGGCCATTAGTTATTCAGATGAAAAATTACGTCAGAGATATATACTCCCGTGGATTTTATTCCCCGCCGGCGTGGAGGAACATTCAAGCGTGTCGCAATGCAGCGAACGTAATTCTCAGTAATTACAGAGTGTATTATTAACAACGTAGACTTGTTACGCGATTAATTCGTTCTCGATTAACCTCTACCGACCGTCGAGCCGTTTTTAAAAGTAGACGTTTATGTTGCGTCGTTGGAACGATTATACTCTGTTATATTATATCAGCTGCTGTAAAGTTGAATTAAGTTACAACACCAGTTTTTTTTTTTCTGATTATTTAAACATTCATAATTTTTTTTAAAAACAAAGAATCAAGTATTTGGAGGAAATAAAAGGAAATTAAAAATATTCTTCTTGAAGCAAGGTACGACATAACCGTCCAGATTCTTTTCGTATATTACTTTTCGAACACAGCGAGCAGGTTTTTGACAATGCTTGGTATGTAATCTGGAAAATATTTTCCGATAAAACGTGTAGACTGTAGACTTTGTCGTTGATTGCCGACTAACTGTGGTTGTAACGTGTCGAATTTATATCTTCAATCGGATGTAATTCAGTGGTCTTTTTTTCGATACATTCCAACAGGAAGTTTACACGCGTTAATTTTTCTTTCCATTGTTCTTTTTTCAAACAAATAATAATTGACTTTCGCGTAATACAAGTCACGCAAGATAGCGATCGTAACGAAAAAATGTTTAGAAACGACGTAAAAGGAATAAAAATATTCTGAACTGTCTAAAATTTACAAATACATAAAAAAATATTCATTTTCCACGGAAAAGTTTGATTTCAATTACTTTTCTCGAATATACTCGAAAATTGCCGTTCCTTCACGACGACTACTCGTCGTTCGCAGCTAAGAGGTTGGAACTTTCTTTCTTCCTCCGTATTTGTATTTTTAATCGGCTTGCTTTTATCATTTTATCACTCGACGTACATATACGTACGAAATACGCGTACCAGAGAGAGGGAGACATTGGTTTCACGAGATGATCTTCGACCACGTCGAGGCTGCGAGGATAAACAGGCCTCTATTAGAGGTGTAAGATCGCACGCACACCAATCGCCGGCGTTCACCGTGAAACACGTGCATAATTACTTATACGTTAGAAGCGGCGCTTTTTATAAACGACCTTTCTTTCCCTCGCTCGGCGCGCGGAGGTCGTGGAAGCCGTGGCCGTCGCTGGGAGAAAAAAGAAATACTCGCCCGAGGCTTAACGAAGTAGGTCTACGCTCGTCACGCAAGTCGCGCGCGCCTTTGGCCGAAATATCGGTTCGCGCGACGATTCATCGAGTTTGCTTTTCCCGCTGCGCCAACCTTAACGAACCTGCACGATCTCCTCGGGTTTTCTCGAATTTGCCGACGCGTTCCAGCCACACCCGTTGCGCGGGAATTCAAACAATCGAGCCGGATCTTTAACTCTAACCAACCGAATGCCTTTGAATCGGAGCTGGTGTTGTTGTTAATTAAACGCCCGGCGACAGTGATATTAGACTGACCTATGCGACGCGTTCGACGTTTCAACACGTGTCGTCGCGTCATTTATTGGCTTTTGCTCGGGCGAAGAAAGCCCCGGCAAACTGTCAGGAAAATTGACTTCCCCCGGCTAGCTGTTACACGAAAACGGAGAACGCGGTAGAACGCGGCGGGATATTGAATTCCCGAGCCGAAGAAACGAATTAGTTGCAAGAGACGGAGTTGAGTTACGGGGCGACGGATTCTTTATCCTCGGATCCTTTAATTTACGAGTGTCAGTTTGACAAGTTTCTTCGGGAATCTGGCTGGAAAAATGATGGACGTCAATGCAAACTGCGTCCAAGTAGATCTGTCAGGCGTAGAACGGTGGAACAAGTGTAATTCTACAATGGCGAATCGTACTATTGTTGTTTTTAACGGACCCGTATCTTGGCGATTCCGCAAAAAGGATATCACGCGCCGTTAATTCCGCAGTCAAATATTGTCATCACGGATCATCGATTAAAACGATACACTCGCGAGCAACAGTGCGTAGTCTTGAATTATTCCAACCGTGAATTACGCGACACGCGTCAATTGCACTGGTTAATCACCGGTTACAGCCGCTTCATTGTCGCAACGAACGAAACGCATTCGAAATCGGATCGTTCCTACGCAAATTTCCGGAAATTTCTGGGAATACTGGAAAGTGCAGAAACGATAGGTCGTGCGTATCGAGCGCACCTAACGGATAGAAGAGAGGGAAAAGAAGAAAAGGGGGAAGGTGTTAGAGGGAGGGCGGAGGGGGGGTTTGTAGCAACCTAATTCCCATTCTGGGCGCGCGACAGCCAAAGAGATCCTATCGGAACTCGCTCGTACGGATACAGAAAAAAAAAGGAAGAAAAAAAATATAGCTAAAAGCGACGAGAAAGTGAGATATCGGCGGGATCAGAAATTCGAGTGCATTTGCATGCAAAAGTTTCGCCCGCGAGCTGTCGCGCGCTGTCGTCGTGAAATATTTCCCCCCGTGCGTGTGTCTACGAGCAAATTAGAAACGGGTTGCTTCCGTTCGATCGTGTCACACGTTACGTGTTATTAATATGTTAATAGCGCGCGAGCAAAAAAGAAAAAAAGGCGGAAAAAAGAAGAAAAACAGGCAGATAGAGAGTCGAACGACCAGAAAATGAAAAAAAAAAAAGAGAGGAAAAACAAGATGTAGGAAGAATGCGAGTGGGTGGGCGTCTACAGAGAAGGGTTCCGGCGCAAACTGCCTTTTACACAAACTCGTACAACTTCCACGGTGAAAGGAGCGATAAACATAAAGCTGGATACGCGTATTTTTATCGGGATCTGCAACGAAGGGGTTGAACTTAATGCAGTTTATATCTCGGGGCGAGATCGATACGGGGGAACGATATCGGTCGAACGTGGAGCATCGCGCAGCCGGGGGTCAGTGTCGCCAGTGTTTGCCCTCAACCGTACGCACCAGTCTCGGAATTTATCGCGACGTTTATGCCTCCCTTCTCGTACATCAAAATTTTAACTGCGTTTTCTTAGGAGCCTTCTCTCCCTCCCTCCCTCCCTCTCGTCTGCCTCCTCCGCGTGTTTGTCGGCTTATCTCGGCATGTTTGCCCATTTCCCCGCTCAGTTCCACTCTCACAAAACACAGTTTTTTTTTCTCTTTCTTCGTCCCCCTTTTTCTTTAATCTCTCCGGCGAGAACGGTCGCTCGACTCCGCGGTGCTCTCGGTTTCGGACGGACAACGCGCTGATCGATCGCGCTATCCTTCGAGCAAACACGATTAATCGCCGATGCTGTACCTGGCACGTCCGATCGTTAATCTCGGACGAAACGGGCAGGCCAAGTGCGCCGCGGTCTCGCAGCACCGTCCAAAGAACTCCGGCGGCGAGTACGATAATGCCTGAGATCGGCCGATTTATCGCCTTCGTTCCGCCCGTCCCCTGGCCAACGACTTTCGTCCGCCGACTGTTCGTCGTTCGGTCGTCTCTAAGCCTGGATTAACCAAACGTCTCGGAGAGAAATAGCGAGGAGAAGCAGAAAGAGAGAGAGATCGGGACGATAGTCTGCAGGATTTCCAGCGGGAACTGGTAAAGGGTTCCAAGACGTTTCCAAGGGTGGCTTCGTCAGGACCAGCGCCCGTGTTTTTCCTTCGGCGCGCGTTGATCTCTCGATTTACGCTTCCGTGGCGTTTCCATGTGGCTCGAGGACGGATTCAATCAAGTAAACGGCCCGATCCCATCCGTGAGACGTCGTCCCTCTGTCTCCGTATCGCCAACAGACGGAATAAGTTAGTCGACCGAGGCTCTCCCGACTCTCGTGGAATCGATCCACCGAAGGTCCGGAGGCAGCCGGAGTTTCAGAGCCGCCACGTGATTCAGTTTGCCGAAAGATTCGTGAGTACCAAAAGAGATCTCCCGATTGTCCGAATCTCTCGAAAGGGAAATCCTGCGATTAATTTAGCGAAAGGAATTACGAAACACAGAGCGGAAATACCATTTATGAAACCACGTTTCCATTTTGTCAGGGCTTCCACGTTGTTAGCTCGCGCAAGCCCTGTTTCGCCAGCCGAAAGCCGGCTCTTGCTCGCGATTTTGAAAAACAGACCGGACGTTTACTAAACGCGCAACGATCGGCCCCTTCGAACAGTTTCTGCCGCTTTTACCGCGCTGTAGGAGACACCATCCGCGCAGGCAGCGTTGTAAATATAAAGCGAGGGTGGTATCTTTATAGTCAGGC
This sequence comes from Melipona bicolor, assembly GCA_030673865.1. Classification (NCBI taxonomy): domain Eukaryota; kingdom Metazoa; phylum Arthropoda; class Insecta; order Hymenoptera; family Apidae; genus Melipona; species Melipona bicolor. Next base: position 4,140,594 of record JAHYIQ010000017.1, read on the forward strand.
CCGTAAAGTAATTGCAACAATTGCTTTATGGGATTGATCGTTGCCCAAGGGTGCAATTTCACCGGGACAGGATCTACCTTTCGAGTCGCGTGATTGAAAAGGGCACCGGACAGAATTTGCCTCGTAAAAAGATCGACTTCAACGCGATCGACGCGGTAGTTACGGCATTTTACAAGGAAACGTCACCGATTCTGATGGAACTTGGCGTGAGTATTGTTTTCGAAAAAATATCGCTTCTCTTTTATCGATGTCGACGGGATGGAAACTACCCTCAAAGTTGGGGGCGCGGAACGTACTTTGTCAAATGGCTGGGAAATTATCGAACATACAACTTTTGCGTAGATTGTTCAAACAGTACATTTAGAGAACCGTATTTTTTATAAGTTGATGTATTCTCTTGAACACTTGTTTATGAAAACTGTACGTTCAAGCAGAAATTACGGATAAATTGGAATCTTGGTTTTCGCATTACAAAGGAATTCGTTGTTTGCAAATCTTCTTTTGTTAGTTTTGGCCCTCGCTACACGCGCGGCGACCGCTCGCAAACAATACAGGCACATTACAACGTGAAATAACGCGCAACAAAGTGCAGTTTGTGTCTCCAGTAACCCAGTGCCCCTGGATGAATATTACAGAGAAAGCGCGAGTTTATCAAAAAATGATAAAAATGTAACTGCCGGGAGAAGAGAGGGATCTTCAAACTGGCGATTAAAGAGCACTTTGGGACAGTCGAGTGGGAAGAAGGGTAGTTTGGAAAGTTTTCAGCGCGCTAGATGGCTTGGTTCTAAGCGTTTCTTCGAGAGGATATCGCTAGATTAGAAAATTTCGATATACGCGGACGTACACCTGCCTCTCCATTTGCACGGAGTGTCCGTTCCGCGTGCGATTCGTTTTACGCGACTGAAAATCTGTCAGCAGAGAAGATTGGAAAGAAAAGCTGATACAAGTTGTAGAAGTACGTATTTTTTTCACGCAGGTTAAAAAAAAGACAATGACATTTCAATTTTCAACTCGGTGTCACCGTCGTTACTGCAATTCGAAACAATCAATCTTTTCTTTCTTTTTAATTGGCACAAAACTTGTTATCCTCGTCCCTTGAAATATTTGGAAGTTTGACTTCATTTTCACTGTCAGTGTTGATATTTTCGGACGATTTGTCTCTTGTTGAGTTAAGTTAAACAAAATTTCCCGCGACGTTTCTTTAAATCTCGTTGAAAATTCGAAGCACGCTGAACGTTTCGATCAATACCCGCAATTCAGATCGCGTAAATCGATATCGCGTGTAAATTGCGTTATAATTTAACCGCGCGAAAACAGACTCGCGTGAACGGAGGAGGGACTCGTACGCGACGAATCCGTGTTACGGTGACACAACCCGGCCAAGAATCGGCGATTATTAGCTGTTAAGGGGACTGTTGCGGGCGAACGAGGGATCTACGAGGCTCGATTGCTCGCCGGTGGCAAATTGAAAGATTGCCGGCTGATTGGCCGGTCGTTCCATGCAAACCGGAAGTCATCCAGTGTCAATGGCCAGCCATATCGGATCGTCGTCGAGTGCTTTTTTCTTTCCTCTCGGCGCTGGCCGGCTTCCGTTTCCGCTCCGATTCGAGCGAACGATTTAAGGCCGATCCCCGCGATGCTCTCCTGTCGGTTACTTGAAATACGAATGAAAATAAAAGAGTTTCCGATAAAAAAAAAAAAGAAAGAAAGATCGAATCGACGCAACGTTTGACAGCATTATACCGGGTGTACCGTATGTAGTGTGTAATCGAGTGCTGATAAGAAGCGAATTTTCTGGAATTTTAGGATATTATATATATCCTAATGTATATAATATATATATAATAAATATCCTAATATAATATCCTAAAACTTATATATATAATATTATATATATTAGGATATTATATAAATTTTAGGATATTATCCCAAAATTCCAGAAAATTCCAGGAAGAACCTTCGCAGAAACAAAATTTAAGGATACTAATTGATAAATAAAAATAATTGTAAGTTGCAACAATTGCCCTCAGTAGGTTGCCAATTTTTCAGTGAGAAATTTAAAAAATTCTCAAACTCAGAGAAAGCATCGTAAACAATTTTATCGCGTACTTTTACTTCTGCATTTTCGCAGAAGTAAAATCAATTTCCTTGCCAAATGTGCTACGATTGCTGCGACACCCAGTATCCCTCTGTTTACTATGCGTGCATTCTATCGGATTCCCGTGCACTCTGCTTTCTTCGGCAGAGGGAACAACAGTGAAAGGAAGAATGGGAAAAATGAGGGAGTAAGGGCAGAAGTGGCTGCAGTTTCCTTCTTGCCGATTGGAAACAGGAATTTCAAGTCCCGCCTTGGAGGATCGGTTCGTGAATCTGAACACGTTCCTTGCGGCCGGGTTTAAAGGCTGTTTACTCCACGGACGATTATCGAAAGAAGTATTCAACAAAAGTCAGCGGAAAACCTGGATTTTATTCAACTTCGACACAGAGCACGATCTCGTGAGGTTTCGTGAAAACGAGCCTGAATTGAGATCAGAGCGTCGAATTTTGTGCATCCTTTTCGTGGCTTTTTATTGCTCTTATGTAGGAGGAGCAATGATTGGATCGAGTACCTTGCAAATATGTTCGAACTTTTAGTTGGATTCGAATCTTTTACAAGTACTTTCAATGATTCATCCAGATATACAAGCTTAATATTAAATATACTACAAGTATATGACTAGTGCATACTACTACAAGCATTAACATACTATAATTAAATATTAAAACTTAATATAATTTGTAATTAAATAACTATAATTATAATATATAATAATATAATAATATATAAATATTATATATTATTATAAAAATAATAGTATATAATATATAATAATATAATAATATATTATATTATATTATATTATGATAATAATATGTTATAATTATAATATAATATTATAATTACTAATAATTAATACTATAATCAAATATTAAGGTTTAATATTTAGTTACAATTAAGCATTGAGTTTTCGTTCTTATATTTTTCATTTCATTTCATCGCCTGCGTCACCATAATCATCGCTTGAAGAGAACGGTGAGAAACAGTTACGCATTTCAGTTCACGAAATTCCCGAATGTTAGAGATAGACGACTTTTGGTATGCGTCAGAGGTTCTTGATTTCATGCCCGATCTTTGAGACTCTCCTTTAGATCCTCCAGCGAGAGGAGGAATTCCCCGTAGAATTCTGATTTCCAAGATTCCACTTACTTATGTACGTTTTCGAAACCTACAAAGGCTTATTCCCGGGCACTCGTTGAAACATTTTTATTTTCAAGTAGCGTTTCCACTTGTCAAACTAAAATTTTCTAAAATACGCGTTAAATTTGGTAATTATATTATATAGTTGATTTTGTACAATATAGTTGAATTGTGTACAGTACAATCTATAAATTGTACAATTCATACATCAAACTACACGCAAATCATGTACGTATCAGAATTTCCGTGGTAGATTCACCGCACTATAAAATATAAATACAAAGTCACACAAACACGATATTTTTCCTGGAGAATAAAGTGGAATTTCTGTCTTCCAATAATTCTTTTAATAAACTGAGTTACAAATATAGGTCACGAACGTATAATTGACGGTGGCCAGCAAATTTGAACAACGTCGGACAATTTCGATCAAGTTAGAATCTCAATGGCAAAGCGCTTGCTCGGAAACTCACGTTCGAGCCAAGTGCGATCACTTCGAGAAATTTTCTGTAAAAGCGTCCGTAAATAATTGATACGATACAAAAAGGATTGTGTCTCAGAGACAAGATAGTGTCCTATAAATGTTTATTCCTTGTTTTAGCGTGCTGAGTCCATCAATTTAGTGTTAGTTACGCCCGCATACTCTGATACATTTAGTGTATATGTTGAACGATATACAGTGAACTTGTATTTACATTAACTTTGAATTTGAATTAACTCGCGGAAAGCGATCTTATTAATTGATCGTATTATTTCTACTTTTGAGTAGAGCAGGTTCATATCGATCCCAAGGAGGAGCGACGAAACAGCGGCGTAAGGGAAATAGGGCCGTGCAGGGTCAGACGCGCGGCAACTTTGCTCCCGCCCGTAACTTGGAACGCAAGCAACATTCGAAAAATCGTTTCGAGCAGGAAATCACGCAGCTCGGTAGCAATTAGATGAAAAATTTAGCGGCAGAGTTCCGATTTTAGAAAATTTGTAGCTGCAATTGCAGGGGAAATAGAAATGAAAAAAAAAAAAAAAGAGAGAAAAAGAGAAAAAGAAAACACAACAAAACCGGTGTGAACCGTTCCGTTAGTACGCAGTTTCAATTACACGAGCGACGTAGTTTATGGCCGTTGCAACCGACGGTTGCAAAGTTAATTTAAAATCATCCCCGCATTCGGTTGTGCGTTTTCCGAGAGCTGCGCCGCGCGAATTTCAGCCGCGATATCTTATGCTAATGTGGCTCGGGAATAAACTCTCGAAACGAGATTCTTGGGGATATTAAACGAAGGATCAGGGCGATAAATCAGCCGATAAACGTCGTTCGAGAGCGAGCGTGCTCGCGAACGCGCGTCAGAGCGGAATCAAACGTCAGATCGTTAATTGCCTGATTCGTCGGATTCGCGAGATACGATTCCCGTTTAATCCGTTTGACGCAAGATGGATCATCGTTCCGGCGAGAGATGGCGATTTTTCCTACCGCGTCGTCGTATTTCATCGTTTCTTGGCAGCCGGAAGACGCGGGATGGTCGCAGCGAGCCAAGTGATCCAAGTGATCCAAGAACCCGCAACGTTTGTTAACAGCAATTATCCCCAATTACGCGCAGTTGATCGAAAGCGACATGACGATCTGACGCGACGTTGAATATTCAGTTGAAAGAGAAACAAGGACGTATGATCGCGAGAAGGAAAATAACGAAACGCGGATAATGTGGATTATTGAGAATCGTTGATGACATCCGAATGTGACGAATCTGCGACGACCGAAATTTCTATTGTCGGACGAATCGTTTGTACTGCGCTTTATCGAGGCCATCGAACGAGCCGCGGGGAAACCTCGTGAACTGGGAATCTCCGGAGCAACGAGGCATCGAGGCCAGCTAATCTCGCCGTTTGCCAGCCGGAAGACTTCGCCGGGACGCGGATCACTGGAGGAAACTTCCAACGCGAAGTTGCATTTACGCATTTGCGAATTTTGGTTTAAATTGTACGTTCGTTTAGACCAGTTCGTATTGGGACCAGACTTCATTGGGATTAATCAGGGTTTCGCGGTTGGAAATTTATGAACCTTACCGCCGCTCGAAACGATTTTCGTTATGAATGACCTCGTTGTTGCGTCGATATTTGAAACATTTTCGCGCGTTTATGCGCATTCTGCGTGTTTCTGCGCCCTTAAAACTTTCCGTGGATTTATATAAAATTCGCAGTCTGAGCTTTTCCGTGAGATTCCAAACGAGATAAGAATTCTTAAAAAATTTGAATAATTTCTTAATTTCTGGCCTGGCTTCCTATAAATTTCTCGCGTGACAGACTCAGTATCGTAACATGATTATTGGAACAAAGATGTTTATACAACGCAGTTATGGGAAATTTAAACGTATAAAAATATATGACATATCTGAAACACAATATTGCTATCAGAATTTAGAATTTTCTATGGAAAATTTATATTATACACTTGTGACAGTGTATTTTCAAATATACTCGAGAGATATTTAATAAAAATATATTATATATATTAATTATCAAGAATATATATATCGATATATATTAACAGAAGTTTATGTTCTTTGTTGTATTATTAATTTTCTCTTATACCTTGCATTTTAATTTCTTTGCTACAAATATTATACTTTAGTCGTCGGTAGTTCCAGTGTTAATTGTAATATTCGTAATAGTTCCTGATACAAGTGTGAAATTGTATGAATTTCGACGGTCGTATGATGAGCAAAATTTCTAAAAACTTCTTATTTGAAAATTGCGTTACAATATTCCAAAATTTCATTAGAAAGTAAATCCTTTGCCGATTTTAAAATTCCCTAACCTCCAAAGTCTGCAGTGCCTCTCAGACGTTATAATAAATTGAAATTGCGTGAATTTCGACAATCTTATCACAAGTAAAATTTGTTTAAAAACTTCTTATTTACAAATTGCGTTACAATATTCCAAAATTTCATTAGAAAGTAAATTTTTTGCCGATTTTAAAGTTTCCTAACCTCCAAAGTCTGCAGTTCTTCTCAGACGTTATAATAAATTGAAATTGCGTGAATTTCGACAATCTTATCACAAGTAAAATTTGTTTAAAAACTTCTTATTTACAAATTGCGTTACAATATTCCAAAATTTCATTAGAAAGTAAGTCTTTCGTCGATTTTAAAATCCCCTAACCTCCAAAGTCTGCAGTGTCTCTCAGACGTTGTAACATCCATAATAAATTGAAATTGCGTGAATTTCGACAAACTCATCACAAATAAAATTTATCTAAAAACTTCTTGTGTCGCAACATTCCAAAATCTCATTAGAAAAGTAAATTTTCGTCGATTTTCCTTTAAAATCAAGCATTACAATATCCACAATAATCTATTAGAGACATGTCTTTAAAGCTCTTAATTAATTCTTAACAATTCCTAACATCGACTAGGAATATACGATAAATCGTGTGATTTGCGAATCGGTGGCGCGTAACTCAAGCGAGCTTCGCAGAGAAATTATCGCCGTTGTCGGAACGGATCGACGATCGGTGAACGTGACACCCTTTAATCCGATTGGCACTACTCCCAGGATATTAGACTGATTCATTCTAATGGAACCACGAAAACGCTTTTCCCTGTCGCCTGTATTCGTTATCAACGCTATCGTCGCGAAAAATCTGGAGCGCCACTCTCGAGAGCACTCGTCGCTGCGAAGCGTAAAAGACGAGCGCCTCTTCTTCCTGCAACGGCGGCTCCGCTCTCCACTCTCGCGTGATTCACAGCGATACGCGTTTCGTATCGGTTCCCCGATTCCGCCGATAAAAGCCACCGTCCTCTTTGCATAATGCAGCACCGCGTCCGCGACGTACACAGAGGCGAAATCACGCAAAGGAACGGAGTCGTTCGGTGTGATTTGGGGATTGATGCGCGGCGATCGAGGAGCAGAGAGCACGTAACCTCGCGTTAAATCGTGTTTACGCGCGCCGATTTCGCCGATGTCTCCGACAACGCGGGATAGCGTGCGAATTCTCATTAAGGTGCCAAGAGCCTCGGCATTCGATTTTTTCGTTCGACGCGACACGAGCTTGTCGACAAGATAAAAATGTCGCGGCCGAAAGGGTTAATGGCACGCGAACGGTTCGGGGATGATTGACGACGATCACGCGGGACAAGAATGATCTAAAAACACGCTCGAACGGAGATAGCTGGCGGAAGGAACGATCGATCAGATGAGAAACTTTTTACCTGACGTCCAGGATCCAGCGTGAGCGGATTCACGGCGTCGAGCGGCCTCCCTCGGGCGTTCCGTCTCCAGCTTCGCTTCTCCGGCCGAAGGATTTATGGTTCCACAGGGTCCGATTACAGGACTGGCAATTAAACCGGAAAGTAATTCAGTCGGGGCTAATCGACCCGTCCACCTCCTACGTGGATACGTTCGATCCGCTGCGATGTTTGCTCGAAGGGAACAGACACAGTCCGCACCGCGGATAAACGGATGATCCTTGCTCAACACGCAAATCCGGCTGGACACCGGCCGGTTCTTGCCCGCTGTTCCTCCGTGACCGATCGTTCGCGAGAACTGATCGCGCCGCAACTATAAACGCACCGTGTGTAGAACCCCCTTTGGAGGATCTGGAGACGCGCGAGCAGAGGGAGCTCCGCCACGAAGGGAACACCACAAAGCTTCTTCTTTCTCGTCCAAACGAGATCGATCCGCAGTCCCGTGGTCGAGGCCTTCGTAGGCTTTCGAAGGTGTTTCGCTCCTTTCCCTCGTTCGACGTCCTTTGCACGTTCACCCGTCCCGTTTCCACCCGACTTGTTCGACACTGCGCCGCGAACGTTTGTCCCCCTTTGAACAACGTCGAACGTTATGGGAAACGCGTGCGTCGAGTTCGATCAACGAACGAATAAACAGAGATGGAACAGAGAGAAAGAGAGAGAGAGAGAGAGAGAGAGAGAGAAAGAGAGAAGGAAAATCGTGCCGAATATAAAGGAGCACGACGGTTCGAGGGAGGGAAGCGTTCGGATTATTCGTCGACGAGACTCAGCTGGAAAATTTCGAAGACGCGGCTCTCGCGTGTCGGCTCGCGTCAGCCCTCGGTCGGACGCGCGCGCCACTCGCTCGAGCAACGCTTTTACGCGTCGTTCCACGCCGACAATCTTGGAAAGATAATTGACGTAAAGCTCGCGGGGAGAGGCAATTTCAGCCGCGTACCGGGAATTCCTTCCCCGGCAAATAGGATCCCAAAACGATGGCGGCAACGTTTGCCCTTTTCGAGGAAGCTGATTCTACGAGCTGATTCTTTGTTCCGCAAAGCCCAGAGGACCCGGCATGTTGGCGAGGAAACGAAAGGCGTTCCGCTGTTTTCCACGAACAACGATCTCGCCCGATTACGAATCGACCTTTCATCTTCCTTTTCTTGTCCCCTTCGAGCGCATTATCCACGAGGTAATTAGATATAACGCGAGAGGAGATATTCTCGCCGAATTATCCTCCAGCAGATCCGATCGGTTCGTTTCCAGCGGGAGAGTGTTCGATCCTCCTCGTGTAACGAGGATACTCGCGAACCAGTGAAAAAAAGCTTTCAATTAATCGAGCATCCTCTCGTTCACCGATAGATCGAGTCGATAAACAGAGATATCTGTCCTAGCACTCTGGTTCAATTCGCGAGCCGTTGAACACTTCAGTACCCGGTAGGAACTTTAATTCCTTCAAAGACCGAGCGGTCGTGTAATTAGCTAGCGAGCGGCTCGTTAACAATTAATACTCGATAAACAGACGCGACCGAGTCCTCCGAGTCGTCGTCGTCGTCGTCGACTCGACAGGAGGGAAAACCACCGAGGAAAAGCAAACTCGTGTCGCGACTCGAACCGAGACACCCTCGATCTTAAGAGACGCGAACGGACGGCCAGCCGCGATCTTGACAGCGGTCAACGTTTAAACGCAATTAACGAAACCGCACTAACATTCACACCGGGCTGGTAACGAAACGTCTGGTCGAGTTCGCCCGATGGCTAATTAAAACCGAAGGTTGCCCGCTTCGTGTTTGGAATAGTTTGGAAGCTCGACGGCTCGTTTCCGGGAACACAGGGGCGAGGATTCTTGCTTCCTGCCTCCAACCAGAGGCACCAAGGTTTCCCGGTCGTGCTTCGCCAGAAAGAAGACGAGTTTCTTCTTCTCCTTCGCGAGGGACTTCGTCGAAAATCGGAGATATTAGCACTCGGAGGACGCGTTAATCGCTGCAAACTGCGACGCACGCCACTTCCGGCGACTTAAGGTCGTCCTCTTCCTCGCACAACGATCACCGCCGATTCGACCTACGATCTACGTTGACGCTGAATCTCGTCGACGAACCGAACGTCAGGATCCTCGAGATCCTCGTCGTCGCGCTTGCCGGGGGGACCCGTACGAACGACGGAGGATCATGATACCGTGGGAGCCGAACTTCCGGATGGGACACCGGACGGCGAAACTGTTGTTCCTCGCACACGCACACGTCTGTCACGTCCGAACTCGCGGATTGATCGCGTGGTAAAGAAAAAAAAAAAAGAGCAATAACAACAACAATAATAACAACAACAACAACAACAACAACAACAACAACAGAGAGACAGAGAGACAGAGAGGGAGAGGGAGAAAAAGAGAGAGCTGGCCTCTCGCGATTCTCGTCCTCGAGGGCGCCGGGACGTGTTTCGCGGTTTGAGAGGAGCGGACTGCTGCCGCCGCGTGGCCCCCAAACCTCTATTACCGTAAGCGCGTGCGCTCCGCGTTCAACGGAGGCACCCTCACCGCGACGCCCTTCCGATGCTCACGCACTCCTGCCTACGTCCAGCCACTCCGTGCACGATCGCTCGTGCAACCACTCTGCAATCGCACGCACTCGCCTCTCCCCGTTCCTTCGTCGTTCGCCTCTGCGAAACTTCTCCCGTGAACGAGAGCGTGAATCTCTCCTCGACTGGAAACGAGAACGTACGTTTGGGCAGAGGGAGGATGACGCGCGAAGCGCGAAGCTTCGAGAAACAAATTGAGGCAGTCGGTGACGGGTCTGAGACCGAGAGCCCGAAGCGTGTCTCGCGCAGAGAGACACGGCGAGCGTTTCTCTCTGGGAATTTCGAGTCTTGCGGTTGCCGTCGTGCGCGACAGCGCGATCCGACGTGACGCCTGTATCCCTGACGAGCAAATTAGAAAATCAAATGCAACGACGTCGGACTCGACGTCGGCGAGAGCCCGCTAGCGAGAGATGCTGCGCGTCTTCTCTGGAAAGGCATGGAAAAAGATTGAAAGGCGAGCACGCGGCACGTAATAATATAACGTCTTGCGACTCCAGGGACTCGCCCGGTCTGTAGTTCGGCCCAGTTTCCACTTATTTTGAACTCGATAGGATGGTTTTGTGCATTGATGAATGGATCGCAGGATGAATTGGGCCACGGTATTTCGGTAGCTAGCTTTCAGCGAGTCTCGTTGAATGAGAGCCACGACGTCGCCCGATGATTAATTCTAGCCTCGTTAACGGACGTCGAATTGTAGCGGGACGAAAATTTTTCTCTCTCTATTTATTTATTTGTGTCTCTGTTTTCTGTTTTCTCCCTTTTCGTTTGTACTTCGTGGCACAGGGGAGAAGAGAGCTGTGAGACGGCTGGGTTGTTCGCACGACTAGTCGACGTTTGTGTTTATTACATTAGAGTCTAGCTTCCGTTAATGACGAGCACACGCGGAAGAACGGGCAAAGAGTCGTGGCGGGAAATTCTCGTTTTTCTTGCAATTAGTTTAGAGAAAAGGACTCCAGAAAATATCATTTGTTCGATCAACCCATCTTCGCGTTCACTGCACTATATTAAATTCTAACTTCGTCAAGAGTCGTATTTTTGATTTCTCGCTTATTGCACGTACAATACCAACTAGAAGTTAGGGTACGTTTTTGCTGCATTTGTAATATTTGTACAGTAATTTCTGTATGTATTTTTATTGAAATAATAAAACTGTACTGAAATACTCTGAAAGAAATTATTAACTCTAGACTCACTAAACTACTCTATAGAAGGAAATTAAATCAAGAATTTTTTGTATAAACTACTGAAAATGAATTATTAAGATTCTATTAACATTAGAAATGTTTCGTGTACCCAGACTCTTAGCCGACAGCGTAGAAAGAGAAAGGGTGTGAGAAAGACGAATTACTTGCTCCGTTAATCCATGTTCATGGCCACTATACAATTATCAAGCAGCCACTACTTCACGACAGCTAGTACAATCATTTCACCTCACCTTTAACCTTTATGCGGCTGTTTGCTTGGTTGGAACATCACCGACGAAGAAATTTATGAAGCACATCGAAGAATATCGAAACGTTTCCTCGTTAGCGTTCCATTAGATCCTCTATAGCGAGTGTTTCTCAGACACCGATCTACGCTGATAGATACATTTTTAATCCAGCGCATTCGAAACACCAGCTACGCTGGCACGATTCTCTTGGTCCTAAAAGCATCCAAAAACGAACGTTGTACTCGTATGATCGATTCACGTAAATTTCTTGGATTTAAAAAAGAAAAAGTTAAAATACAAAATAATAAAGTGCAAAAAAATTATTATTAATTCTGATGTTTCGTAACAAACGAGTATTCGTAAATTTTCCCTCGTGAGTTCAGCTTCGAGTCGAACTGACGGGAAGAAATGTACTGAACCAAGCATGGAACGATTGAGCAGAGAAAACAAAGTCACCAGAAATCATATTCTTCGCTTCTAATCACGCTTTACCCTTTGCTTCCTGCGAAAATAATCTTCGACCTGCTTTCTGCCGGCGAAACAATGGAGAACAGAGTGAATTTATTTTATTTTATACCCCTGAAGGGTGGGGGGAATTTTATTTCGAAAATATTTGCGAAGTTGCGAGCCAAAAAGGAAGTCTCGCGTGCTTCCAGAAAGAAATAATAATCGTTGCGGGGCCTTAACAATGTCGCTTGTCAACTTCGGAGGTTTCATCCTGTCGAGGCCGTGCATACTCAGTCAGGATCTCTCTATCGCTCCGACTGCCTCGGCGACAGCTCGCCCTCGCCCGGTTTGTCTATACGCTCGATGGAATCTTGGCAATCGCCACCGAAACACATGGGTAGCTTCTTCTCCTTGCGCGTGGTGCACGGCACTCTGTCTGGCATCGTGGCGCCTGATAAGAAAAATTGTTCAGACTGCCGTAAGCATGTCCCGTCACTTCGATTAATAATTTTTTCACTTAATAATTTTTTTGTCCTCGCGACTATATGATCCAAAATGTTATACTTCAATAGATACAATGAAATATACGTATATTTATTGTATTCATTCTTGTGTTCTTATATCTTATGCTTTAACGCTAGAACAACCGGCCTTCGATACGTGTCGAAAATATTCTGCAAATAATTCAAATAAATCGATTTTTACAAATATGCTTATATCTTGTATCTAAACAATTTTGTCTAACCTAACCTCAATAACCTTATTTATTAATTATCTCACATCTAACAATTTTGTCTAACCTAAATCTAACCTAACCTAAACTTGGAAAAGAAAATCTGAGATCGGTTCTAGTGTTAATAAATTAAAACATATTCATTAAACATCAAATATACCTCATTCTTACATTTTATTGTCATACCTCATTATATTTAAACGTATATTTCATTATATTCGTGATACTTTATTTTTATATTCTTATTTTAATTTCAGTATTTAACATAATTTTATTAACTCTGGTATATTCTGTGCTTTCTACGAATAGTATATTTCAAAGAAAAAAGATATCTAAAGATATTTTTTTAAATATATAAATCAACGCTTACGTTCTTTACTACATTGGCATTTTCACTTGAATTTTTCTGACAGTTTTATACTTTAAGTTAAGTAGATAGTTTAATACTTTAATAGTCAATATTTCCACAGTCAATTCACAGAATTAAAAGTAACGAAATAATACATAATGTTTGCAAAATAATTCATAACCTAACCTAAACCTAACCTAAACCTAACCTAGACGAAGAAACTTCTCTTTAATCGACGCGATATTGTGAAGTAGAATTCAATTATGTTAATTGATTTAGAAGCAAGTGCAAACAATATATTGCGTTGACACATTGCAATCTTGACTCTCGACGAATTAATAAACTGCAAATGCACATATCATCTGCATCGTGCGCGTTTTTATAGAGACGGGAAGAAAACAATAATAATTTAAGTCTGGAATGGACACTCGACGTGATTTGTGCGAGCATTACTACCCCATTATTCATAGTCGCAATCCGAAGTTTGCTATACTGTCACGAAAACACCGCGTCACTGCAATAGACAAAACGCGTATAAACTGACCCTTGTGCAAAATTTCAGTTCGCTTCTCGCACATCCTCTGACAATTCTACTTTTGGCTTTTGGCTTTAGCTTTTGCACTTTTGACTTTTGACTATAACGTGTTGCAACATTTCGCTTGTGTAATTGTCTTTCGGCTTGTCCACAGTTTCTCGTTCAAACGGCAAACGACTGCGAGCGTAAAATCTAAAGATTCTAAATCTTCATTTTGATTCTCTGAACTTTGATCTGTCTCTCAACGGCTCGCTCGAAATTTTCTCGCTTCTGACACTGCGCTTTCTCAACCCAATTTACAGCCAATATCTAACGCTCGTCGCTCGGCAGTTCGTTTAATCCTCTTTTATTTTCCAATTTGTGCAATTGGCCAACGTGGCTTTCGTACGGCTCGTACATCACTCATTATCCGTACGAATCACTCTGCAGATTAAAGCCAGACAAACCTACAAACTCGACGTGAGTTCGAATTAAAATTTATTCACTCGAGTATAATCGCTGCGGAAAGATTATACGCGAAAGCTCTAACGTCGCCGCAAACGAGATCGTTCGACTGTAGTTGGAAACAAAACAAACCGAGAACTGAACACACGGTTCTCGAGCCAACTTTCTGATCGATCGTCAACGATACGGGTTAACGCGATGAAACAAGTGGCCAATCGATGAACGACTCGACCGGTTAGCTCGATCGACTCACCTTTGCATAAATTGATTCCGGTTGTTTCAAGTTTTTGCCAAATTAGCTGGCCCGCCGCGATAATTCGCGAGATCCCGCTGTGGTGGTTAACGCGCGAACAGGTTGTTTAAATTAACAAGTTGGCAATCGGCGTGTTGTCGGCACGGTGCCCGAGCCTACCGGCATGCTCCGCGAAATTCGTTCCCCCCTTTCCGGTGATTTGATGTTATGGTTACGACGACAACGCCGAGGAGAAACCTAATACAAGCCTCGAGCTTTTCACGGGAATACAAAAGAATCCGAGGGAACTTTCGACTCGGGCTGGGAAATTCCAGAGTTGATTTTAATTGTAAAGGAGATGGAACGAAAATGTGTGTTCGAAGTGGCGACTACGGATGGGATCGAGTGTCTCACGAGTTCCTGACTTGAACCCAGTATCACGAACTTTCGTCTTTTTTTTTATTCATTGTTTGAATTTTACTGAAGTATGCGTTGCATTTGTTAACTTGACAATGTTGAAGAGCAACTGACCACTTTCATTTTAGGATTCGAGATGAAGCTTGTACAAAATGAATACATTGTAGGTGTACTCGTTGAAATGTGTTTACTTTCGAGTAATATTGTATGTATCAATCCTGATTTGTAGTTCATTTCGTCAAGTTCAATATGTACGTCATATATATATGTTGAACTTGATGAAATGTTTGTGTCATATGTATACATCGAACTTGTACACTGAACCATATAAAATAAACTAAAACAACTGCACGACTTGTACCTCAGTACGATTCGTCTCACTAAAAGGCCCAGAAACAACTGTTCTGACTAGGAAATGAAGACGATAGAAAACAAATTAGAGGCGCGATCGCTCAGTACCAGACAACGCCACTCCTACTCGAGGTCTACCCTACGCCCCCTCGCGAATCACGTGACCCAAATCAACCAATCGCTAATTTTCGTTGCATTAGCGTTGCATCTGAAGAGATCCAATTTTCCGGGTTACCCCCACTAAAATCACTTTCAGTGATAATATATATTGTATGTTATATTTTATATATTGAACTTTCACATCATACATGTACAATAAAACGAATACATTGAACACGACACGAATACGTCACTAAGTACACTCGTTAAAGCGTTAAGTACACTTATTAAAACGTTTCTACTTTCAATTAGTATTCGAAACCCGTGAAACCCCACTTAGACTCAATTGGGATTAAGTACATATCGGTCCCATCCCTAGCAACGACCTAGAAAATCCACTTCTCCCTCGAAGACCCTGGCTTCATGCTTCAGCTCGCACGTCCTTTGAGAATTGCAGACATTTTTTAATCGTAAGTCTTTGATCCCTCCAAAACCAACACGTTTCCAAAAGAGAGAGAAAGCTTCTCTGATTTCCCCCCCGAGTCTAACTGCGAACTAACCAGCCCGGGAGGATCGTCGCCGAAAACGACAAACTGCTCAATTAGGGACACTTTCGTCGAGACGATTCTCCCCCACGAATTCTCTCGCCGGTGTGAGAAAGCGAGCGTTAACGGCGTCCAACTTGCTGAAATTTGTTGCAAACGTTACGGCACTTACCGGTCATTCCGACGGAGTAACTCGACATCGTCGGCTGGTCATAACCGTAGCCATAAGTGGGCAACGGTCTTCCAGACGGTTGGTACAGAGATCCCGATCCGGTGGAACAGCAGTTTCCAATACGGCTGCAACACACTCCGTCGCAGCAGGTCTGCCTCCAGGTACAGCAACCCCCGTCGCTGACGTTGGACCTCCTGCCGCAAATAATAAACGCTTCGTTATCTGTTCCCCGCGTGGAAACGTTATCGCTCGGTATGAAAACTGTCTCTCTGTAAAAGTCTCACCCGCGAGGAAATTTTGGAAGAATCGCGGTGCTCGTAACAAAAACACGACCCTCGTCAAAGTTTTAGACATTTTTTTTTTTGCGGCAGATTATGTATAGGTAGCGCTGGTTGTGTTGGAAAGAGACGTGAGAGACGCAGCGTGGTGGAGAGCCGGCGTTGTGAAAAATGATCTACGAGGCGATTTATCGTCGATTTATCGCGAGAATTAAACGATTTTTCATGGAGACAACGAAGGGAGTAAATAAGTTAAATACATTAAATGTTGTAATAATCGCAGAGTCAAAATGTTTTACTGTTCGTATATCGAAGTTTTGACATTTCCAATTTAGAATATCTAGCAAGTGATTATATACTACAAGTTTATAAAATGAGTTTATAACTTCAAATGTTTTAATCTAGCTTGAAAAATATCAGATTACATTTTAGAAACAGAATTGTAATAAGAGACTACATACCACACTATTACGTATTATAAGTTCATGATATAAGGAACTTGAAATGTTTCACTATGGCTTGAAAAATATTAGGTTATATTTTAGAAACAAAATTGTGTAATGTGATAAGAGATTACACACTGTACTATTATATACTATAAGTTTACAATACTTCGAATGTTTTAACGTTGCTTGAAAAATTATATTGGGTTATAGTTTAGGAATTTTGGAATTGTATAATGTGATGAAATTGATAACTAACGAATTAACGATACTATTCTTTCGTTTTTAAACGTTAGAGCAAGGGTCACTCTTGTCGGAAGCTTTTCAATTATAAGGAAATTTGATCTCACAATTGCGGAGGTGTTACATTGTTCCTTGGTGATATCATGCTGCTGATTATAGGTTTGTCCTTCTCAAAGCATCCCGTAGTATCCGCCGCCTCCAGCAACGGTTTGAAAGTTCTAAAAGCGTGCAAATGATTTACGATGAAATAGTATTACGTCGTCGATCTTCCAAACGTGTGATATATCGTGATTTTCGTAAATATCGTCTAAAAATGATCGTCCTGAATGAAGATTTTTGAAATTCTTAAAACTGCTCCCTCGAATCGGAAAACATTTTCGAGACGCGTCAACTTGAAACTTCTCACGTGAGAAACTGAATATTTTCTTGCAATGATCTATGAAAGAAAGAAGGATACCTGCAGTGATCGCACATGATACTTGGAAATTTAGAGGTTATCTGAAATCTGGATAATTTCAACGTTTGCGAATGTTTGTGCAAACTCACGAACGAAACGCGACTAACTTCAGAAATACGTTTCATCCGTTAAACTAATCTGAATATTTTATATATTGTTCCACGATATTGTATTACGCGCAATTTCTACGCTATCTGCTTACGTGCACAGCTTTCATCGAGCAGAACGGCGACAGATACGTACAACACGCGATACAAACGCACACATGGGCGGTCAAAGAGTCGTTTATTGTCGAGACATCGATATTACATTGGTCGTAGAATTTTTCTATTTATACGTATCTATAGGGAAGTAGTATTATTTCCTATCGGCGCAGCATTTCGAGGGGGCATCCGGAGGATCCTTCTGCTTCCCTTTATCCTTGCAACAGCCGGACATGCAACAGCCACCGGCTGCCTCTCTCGCTCTGAAAACGACATCAATTTGCATCCTATTTCCCTGGGAATCGTAGAATTTCCCCCTTAAAATCAACGATGTCCTAATTCCAATACCAGTAATCCCTCCTCCCTTCTCCTTCTCTGTCACTCTACAGCGAGTTTCGCTTACCGACGCACACGCACGCACATGTTCCTCTATTCTGTCTATCGGAAAGAGGAAATTTATACACGGTGTATCTCTCCGATGCGAAATAATATTTCTGTCGTACTACGTCCGATGGAAAAAGGAAAAAAATTTACGGCCGATCGCCGCGTAAATTCGACGATTCCCCTTGGAACTATTAAATAATCCCTATATGGCCGCCAGTGCTCGGCGCTTAACTCTTGTAATGTTTACCGGGTTGGCCTGGTCCCCAGCGAAGCCAGCGTTCTTAAAGGCTTCCTCGGAGGAGGAAACTCGGTTAGTTTTCTTGGCCGCAGCATAATTTCTCCTTCG
The DNA here is from genome assembly GCA_030673865.1 of Melipona bicolor. Lineage (NCBI taxonomy): Eukaryota > Metazoa > Arthropoda > Insecta > Hymenoptera > Apidae > Melipona > Melipona bicolor. The sequence goes on from JAHYIQ010000017.1 coordinate 4,158,730, forward strand.
GTACATCTCCGGTACAACACCCTCCTTCCTCCTTCGTTCCGGCGCAGCATTTAGCTCCGCAACATCCGCCGATTGTCTTTCTCTCTCTGCACATTCAGTCGGGTAATTCGATTAAAACGCACGACCAAATTGTCCATTTTAGACCACCCTCTCTCTTTCTCTCTCCGCTCTCCTAAATCTCGCTGTATCTTTCTATTCTATTTCGTTCTATTCTGTAACGCGTGCGTCGTGATATCCGCTGCCTCGTCTTTCGTTTCTCTCGCGCTGGCGGCCATACAGGTATCGGAAGCGTCGTGAAATATCGAAGACACTGATAATTATAACATACAGCGACTGATGGAGTCGAGTCCTTCAGAGGCGGAACTGATTAGATCGATTTTAGCGGGCTGGGGTACTAAATTGATACTCGATATCTCGTAAATTAATATCGATGCTCAACGTCTCGGTAATTGATACTCGATATCTTAAAAGTGAAATAATATAAACGACTCGACGTCGATATTAATATTCAACATCTTGAACAACGAGAAAAATGTAAATAATGTAATAAATAATCGCAAAGTTTAAGGTCTGCTTTAAAATTGATGTTATTGTCATTATTATCGCTGGTTATTGTTATTCCCGTTTCTATCGTATAATTATTTCAGTTGTGGAGTTAATCAGCCTAGCTTCTGAATGAATCTCAAACAGCCAACGTTTATGCGAGTTCATATTTTTAAAAAATAATTGGAAAGCATATTTAAAGAAAGGAACGTGTTTTAAGGATTAATAATATTCGAAGGAAATGCAAGGATCATACTTCCTCGAGCAACATCCACCAAAGTCCTTATCCTTGGGTTCGCCATTCCTCTTCTCGCCGCTGCGGACATAACACGCGAAAGTTTATCGCAACTTTCGAGACATTGAAAAATCATAGAAAGTATACTCACTGCTCGCATTTGCACGTCACTTGTCCGGCATATCCTTTCTGGCTCGTAACTTTCCTGCAAAAAACGAGAAACAGCAGCTGTATTTTCTTGTCTCCTCAATCGTCCGCGTTGAATCGTTTCGTAAGTAACGTCGTGTTTGTACGTGTAGCTTCGAAAAGTAAAAATTTAACAGCGTATGGTCTGGTCTCAGCGTCTTCTAAGGTTGTACATCGTTTGATTTGGTAATTGTTGAACTTTTGTCTCGCGAAATGAACAAAACTTTGGCGCGAAATATTCCATTGTTTGAGGTCTCCTGTTGGATTGAATTTTCAGTTGAAATATTTAATCACGCAGGCAGCCAACCCGCGTTAAATATCAATCGACTCATTTCAACGTGCAAATTGGGAAAATGCCTGAATTATTTTAGGGAAAGTGTTGTTGCCAAAATATTTCACTAAAAGGAATCACAAATTTTTTATAAAAACTTGTCGTCAGTTACCTAATTTCGTATTTATAATTCTTCCAATTGATAATTATGTCATCTGCTAATTAACTGCTAATCATTTCTAACTAATTACTACGTGTCAGCAATTACCGTTTGACGAAGAGACGACATTATTTAGGAAATAATCCGATAGCTTCTCAATTATCAGTCAATTACAATATGCGAGACTTACGCGCAATGATCGCACATGATGAACTCCGGCCGGTTTTGAAGAGAGGGCTGAAGAAGAGGGGAAATTTGTGGAATAAACCGTGAATTTTGAAGGTTTGCGGGAGGAAGTTCAACCGGATGGTGACACGAACAAAAGCACTGTCGCGATTCAGCCTATTCGTTTTTTTTTTCTCTTCTCTGTTGGCAGCCTTTACGCCAACCGGCAGCCGCTCGATTTCGCTCGCGAATTCTCTCGAGTGCTACGAATACCAAAGGAAGACCTCCGGCAATCAATTAAAATAGTCGCATAGTGAGGTCGTTATTGCCAGGCAAATACACGGCACGCGTTTTACAGAAATTAGTTACCTTTTGAAAGAGCAAAAGAGGCAATCGCATTCAAGCGGCGTATTTTATTATCAAACACTCAGAGGGAGTTATTAAATTTATTTTGCCCGAATTTTATATAGAAATTGATGACCGATTTTTTTCGGGGTCCTAAAAAATGCAAGCGCTGAAAGAAAAAGAGAAAAAGGAGGTATTGAATGGCGCCTAGCAGGGTTGTTGTTGAACCGTGCAACGCCGTATTTGAATCAATTTTCGCTGGAAGTCAATATTTTCGGTATTATCGGGACGGTTCTATCCATACACCAGCCGGTTGCTGAAGTAGTTCTCGAGAGTCCTGCGGTGCACGAGTGTATTCTGCGCCTTATACACAGTGTGCCAAGCCGCAATTTCTCAATAGAGCGAGTTAGCAGAGCTAAGAACTAATGCAAGCAATTTCTCTCGTTGTTGTGGTCAAATTCGATTGTTCACTGTTTTATCACTGAAAGTGATTTTAGCGGTGGTAACCCAGGAAATCGGACCTCTTCAGGTGCAACGCTGATGCAACGAAAATTAGCGATTGGTTGATTTGGGTCACGTGATTCGTGAGGGGTAGACCTCGAGTAGGAGTGGCGTTGTCTGTAATTTGTTTTGTATCGATTTAAATGTTTGCATATCGATAAAATTTTATGGCAAAAAGGTCGTCTTCATTTCCTAGTCAAAACAGTTGCTTCTGGTGTCATTATTTCACGCAAAATTCAAGATTGAATTTCGAAATATTAGCTGAGTCAGATAACTGTACCGCGCTACATATTCTACGAGTATAATCAAGGGAAGGAGAATGTTACATAAACATAGGTAATTTAGGGAATGTTTGGCTGCTAAACCAAACCAGGGACACCTTATATAGCCCGATATGAACATTTTCGAACAGCTGACTACCGACTTTCGTCCCTGAGAACCAGGTCACAAGGTTGAATCGTTCAGCGTGAACCACTCTGGTCGAATCTACTATTAAATTGCTTTTCACGAACCGATGAGAATCTTCCGTGCCAAGAAATCAAATGTTACGTGAACATCCGCCCGAGAACGTGACTTCGAAAAATCCGTGGGAAAATTAATTTACGAGTTTGTGTCGTTCGAGCGTAATACAAATGAAAATCCGAGCCCCTCGAACTGATAAATGGACAAATCGAAAATTGCAAGAAAACGAGTTTATTATAGAGGCAGTAAGTTTTAGAAATACTTGTTTCATTTATCAATTTAATTTGCGTGTATTTTACGCTAATAGAAGATGGATAAGTTTTACGTTAATAAAGGATAGGAGTCGATCTTTGCATCGTAAGTAAATAATGGCACTTGATTGTTCGTGATCTTACTATTATTTTATTCTATCCAAAGGAATGTAGATTTCTTTTGAGTATTTTTTCACTTTTTTATTTCTTGAAATAAAATTACATTCTGTTCATAATTCGTTGATATTAAAGCGAAAGTCTAATTTTCATAATATTAAAAAAAAGGAAAGACAAAGGGATTTAATTCGTTCGTCGATCACTCGTATATGCACGCGAATATATAAACGTTGTACTCTATGTACGTCGTGTGACCCTTGTATATTTATTATTTTCTAGTTGGAATATAACCGGACGAGAGGTAAAATGTTACGATATCGACAAAGTGAAGCGAAACATTTACAACGGATGAAATGAAACACGCGGAATAGCGGGCGAGAGTGGCACCGGGTGGAATTACGAGCTCGACAAAAATGGCAATTATATTTTCGATGATTTGCAGAGGCTAAACGAACAGGGAGGGCACGGAATTTATGAGCATCGTTCAACGAACCTGAGAATTTCGTTGTTGCGTTTATTACTTTATTTTCACCGGCCTTGAACAATTTGCGAGCGTTCGCCTTTTGTTGATGTCGCGATTGATTTCATTTAGGATTAAGCATTTTATAAAAGTTTTGTCAATGCATCAGTAGATAGTTGCTAGTGTGCCTCATTTTATCACTGAAAGTGATTTTAGCGGGGGTAACCCAGAAAATCGGACCTCTTCAGATGCAACGTTAGTGCAACGAAAATTAGCGATTGGTTGATTTGGGTCACGTGATTCGCGAGGGGGCGTGGGGTAGACCTCGAGTAGGAGTGGCGTTGTTTGGTACTGAGCGATCGCGCCTGTAATTTGTTTTCTATCGATTCAAATGTTTGCAAATCAATAAAATTTTATGGCAAAAGAGTCGTCTTCATTTCCTAGTCAGAACAGTTGATTCTGAGCTTTTCAGTGAGACGAGTCATACTGGGGTACAAGTACAATTTTTTATAATATTTGTAAATGCATTTATCTTTATATAACTGCTCTGTATTCGAAAAATGTTTCAAATTTAATGTAGTTCGTTTGTTTAAAGGTAAACCCGTAAAGGAAATTATTTTTTTAAAGTCACGTAATTTTTATGTCGATCGATACTGCAGGCTATTTCCTGTAAAAATGTATTAATTTATATACGTCGAAAAATAATAATAGTTCAGCAGATATATTAACTTTATTTTATAAAATCTGTGCGTGAAACAAATAAATGCACAAAGATAATTGCATTCATAGATTAAAAATTAGACGCTTTATATTTATCGCTGGAGATTGAAAAAGGGGAAAAAAGAAGAGGAATGTTTTTTTTAACTATTGACATTCAGTAAATTTATTATACAAATTCGTTTATTGTTTTGTTTTTAAAGTCCAGTGCACCGTTATCTATTCTACGTTATCATGCGCTTATTTCATGTTTCAAACACGAGCCACTGTTGCTCTGAGCTGTGTTTTGCTCGCGTATTCTTTAAATTTAAAGACGACAAATGGAAAAAGAGCGGAGAAAGAAAAAGGACGAAGCACGCGGAAAGGAAAGGGAAGTGGACAAAAAGATGAGAAAGGAAGAAAAAGAGATAAAACAGAAAAGGGAGGTAAAAAGAGAAAAAAGCAAATGAATTAAAAGAGGATGAAACGCAGAAAGAAAGAGGAAAGAAAAAAACTAAGAAAGAACTAGAAACTGCAAAATGAAGAGTTCGAGGAATTCTCAAACTCAGAATTGAAAATTACTGTTCGAAGCTGCTGAATGCAAAAATATCACACGCACGATCTTCTTTCCACTTCCTCAGCTCGTAAATCGGGCGAATCAACGTCGGTTTGTCGAACGAGCCGCGAAAGCGAATTTATCTCGGCAATTAGAAAGCAAAGCGGGTACACTTTGCTTTCAACGTTCGATTCGAGTGCTACTCGCTTCGATTGTTCCCTGGCAAATAAATTCACCGGTCCTCCTCGGAGAGTTTGTTTTAACAACACGCTAAGATTTCTCTCCGGAGGGAAAGAATGGCGAACGTTCGGTCCACCGGACCGGTGTAACGGGACGAAATATTCGAGAAATTTCGGGAGCCTCTTGTCGCGCAAATGAGGTAAACACGGTAATCGCGGTAATCTCCGGGATCAGACGGTCGTTCGTCATTAAGGGCGGCTTAATGAGGCGCGGCCCCTTCATTAATAAAGTTTAAATTGAGCGTTGTAGCCGAGAAAAATTGTTAGGCAGTTAATTACCAGCGTGATAAAAGGGCAGTCGCGTCCAGTGAGATTGAGAAACTTCGCCGTACAATGAGGAGAATTTCATTCCCCCCCCCCCCTCTTTTTCCCCGGCGATCTTTGACGTGGCCTTCCGCTGAATTATCTACGAAGACACGTCGAAGCTCCGCCAACTAAAATAATCGGTAATTGAAGACAGAAACTTTACTTTTCTATCCCCATTTCTCTTCTTTTTTTTTTTGTTTTTTTTTTTGTTTCTGCTGAATTATCTGCGAATGTGAGTCAGTTATAGAGGTTATGTTTCTGAAATCGTGGCACAATCAGGCAGGCAGGTGATTCTACGTGAGAAAAAGAGTCGAAAAGAAAGAATTCTCTGATTTTTGAAAAGTCTTCGTTCTCGAGAAAAATGTTTCAAGTTTGAAAATTTAATTTTTAGCTCTAGACGCGATGAAAGTTCTTGAGTATTGAGTATATGTGAAGAGTACTTCTTGAGTACATATGAAGAGTACTTGATAAAATTTTCAAACTCGATTCTCTCGAGAACGAAGCGTCATGTGGGGAAATTTTATTCTTCTTTGCGTTCGACTTTTAAATGTAGAATCGTATGCTATCACGATTTCGGAAACACCCTGTATATGCCTGTATAGTTTGACAAAGTGGACGAAGCAGAAGAAAGTTCTAACGAAATCACGATTTGACGCGTGTTAATTTCTGAGAGTTTGACATTGTAAATTAGCGAATAGAAATTTAAATAAAGGGGGTTACACTGAAATCACCGACGCGAATTCGTTGATTGGGCAAACTGTTGTCGGTCAACACTGGTGTCAGCAAATTCGTGTCGATGGAACTTGTAATTCGATTTCAACATAACCCAAATAGAAGCACGTTTTTTCACGGAATGGCAGAAAGAATATCATGTAATAGTAAAAAGGATATTCAATTTTTCAATATTATTCTGATGCTTTTATCAGCATCATTCTATTAGTGTCAGTAATCTAACTTAAGATTACATGACACACTTTTCATTTTATCATGATTCATTCGCTTTATAATTTATATATTTTACAGTTATTCTTTAATGAAATTTTGTAATGTTTTATTAAGATATTCCAGGAACTTAAACTGCTAGCACGAATCTTGCACCAAATATCGAAGATTGTATTTGGCTTGTATTCAGCATTAAATCAGGAGAACCATCTTATCATTGCCATTCTATCTTCCAATACCATTTTATATAGTCGGATCATATGTCCAATTTAGTCGCAAAGAGAGCAATAAAATTGTTTCTGTTTTCAAAATATGCAACGTTGTTTCGCTAAAACACCATCTTTCTTTCCTATATAAGAAACAAAAACAATATAGTTATCTATCGCCATTTCATCAAATGGTCGGATCAAATAAATTATTTTTAAATTGTCAATAAAATTAGTTTCGAAAATGTGTAGCATTGCTTTGCTAAAAACGCTATCTCTCTTTTATTTTATATAAGCAAAGAAATATAGTTATCCGACTCCGATCTCTCTTATCTCTCGTTTCGCCAAATGTCAATTATTTTTGCACCGTTAAATATTTGAAGTCAGCCGCTGGGAAATGTTTACAATCGTAGGAGTGACGCGTAGGATGGGCGTTTCGTTTCGCGCCGGATGATTCGACGTCGGCTCAAACGTAACCGATAATCGAACAGGTTTCCACCGAGGTTTGATTAAACACGTGTCATCGATGTAGATACATCATGATGTACTTCCACCGCGGGCAATCGAAATTGACAAATGCATAATATGCGCATCATTGGAAAATTGAAATTCATTGCAAGAATCGGTGGTCGGGCAGGCGAGGCCGCGTTTGTCCCGCCGATTAATTAACGAAATGCTCGCGGCCCGGATGAAATTTCGCGGCGAGAAATATGTGAAAAGCCAGATTCCTACTCGGTCAGAATTAAATTCTAAATAAGTCGCGAAGTGATTGAGAAAGAAAGAGAAGGGAAGAGAAAAATTTGCAACGTGCAAATTCGAAACTGTTGTGTGGAAGCTCTTGATGATTGTAACGCATTATGCTCGTCATACGAAATATATTGAAATTTCATCAGCACCGTAACGAGACGCAGGTATCGTAATTACAAAGTTGAAAACAAAGCTGAAAATTTATATAGAAGCTGCGAAATATTTATTGCGAATTTGGCGATGTTCGCAAAAATGTTTGAACAATTAATTATGCAACACTCTCCTTGTGGATGACGGTTAGAAATGACAGCTTCACGTAAAAAACATGTATCATTTGTTAAAACTGTCATGATAGAAGTTTACTTTAACTATTACTTTAACGCTATTACTTGACATAACTTACTTGCTATATTACTTAACGATCAATATGACTGATTTCAGACTTTCTTTTTATCACTGAAAGTAATTTTAGCGGGGTAACCCAGAAAATCGGGCCTCTTCAGGTGCAACGCTGATGCAACGAAAATTAGCGATTGGTTAATTTGGGTCACGTGATTCGCGTGGGGTAGACCTCGAGTAGGAGTGGCGTTAGCTGTAATTTGTTTTCTATCGATTCAAATGTTTGCATATCGATAAAATTTTATGGCAAAAAAGTCATCTTCATTTTCTAGTCAGAACAGTTGCTTCTGGGTTTTTCAGTGAGACGAATCGTACTGGGGTACAAGTCGTGCAGTTTTTTTTAGTGCTTTAAACATACGGATATTCTTGACAAAATTAATATTAATTGATTTCTATTTGGACAAAAATACAACTGCCAGAAATCTATTTATTTCAGTCATCATTTAAATCATAATGATTTATATGAAAATATTTTGATATAGTTGTTCAATAATTAAACAACCAAAATCAAGTGTTAACGCCATAAATGGTGTTAATAAGTTGAATGTTTCGTAGGATAACGTTTAATTCTAATTACACATTCTAAGAGCATTATTTATACTGTTCGTGTATTAAGACCTCTAATTTAAAATGGGAAACCTGATCCGTATTCAGAGTCAGCACAATAGAGTAAGAGTACTTATTCTGGAGAAAATCTCCGATTTATCCTTTCTCAGCAGCTTTGCCCGCCGTCAGCCCCCACATCTCTTACCTTTTCACCATAGTTAATTAGTCAACAGAAACCTTACAGTAATTAACTCTGATCAAACAGAACCAGGTTGGAGCACTCATTTAAAAAAAATTTTTTTTTTATTTTCACCACGCCACAGATCTACGTGCAGAAAAAAATTGGCGTGCAAACGTCATAAATCCTCGAGATATTCAGAAGATTACGCTCATGTAATGGTATATTTATAGCGACTGCTGGTACATGAATATATATCGTAATTTCTACATTACGTTTTCAAATTTACCAAATTTTCCCAATACGATCATGATATTCCAGTCTCATTAGAGCCCCATTGAAATTTGAAAAGGTATCGTGTAACCTACGTAATACGCATGTATATTCATGAAACTTTTCTATGGCAAATATTCAGCACTTTCACAGGTCTCTATCTAGTTACACAACGATACAAATCCTAGTTAGCTTTGAATATATGCACATGCATATGTATACAGGGTGGATCAACCAAGTAGGATCATGTAAATATCTAAGTTATCTTTTGCTGTACAAGAAAAAAACTTCTATTTCATTGTAATTAACGATGCACCATTTTAAAAAATATTTTTTTGTTTTCAATGATCATTAACTTATATTTATTTTTAGACATTCCTACAGAGCTTGACTTTAAGCGGTGCTATGAGTCATCCAGTATACTGATTTTCATAATTGTATTTGTGAATGGAATAAGGGACGGCGTAATATTAAAATATATATTGAATAAACATAATTAGATACAAAACAGCAAAGCTTTAGATTTCTCTCACTTTCAGTCACACCCTCTCGTCATTAGTCCGAACTCGCTATTCTCTTTTCTCAGATCCTCACATTATGATTCATTCTCGATGACTGAATCCTTCTCGGCAGTCCAGAAACAAAACACGCATATCAGATACGACACAAATATACATATCATATATCTACACCACAGGCTACAATCGCATTCATACACATAAAGCCAACACACTCACGGTATTCATCCATAAACATTAACTTACAAGCGATAACGCGGCGGACTACTCGGTCTTTCGGTCTTTTCCTTGTTTCAGTTCCGATTCAGATTTTCGCGAAGCCGGCAGAATGTCTTGCACGATTCAAGAAAAAGTGGACATTGTTCTCGCGTACGGTGAAAGTCGCAGTTTGAAGAAAACTAAGCGTCTATACGCGCAGAGGTTCCCAGATCGTGTTTGTCCGCCACATGACACAATTTCGAGCGTTGTAAAACATTTTCGAGAAACCGGTAATGTAAAGAAAAATAAAAAGAGAAATAAAAGGAAATCCGCGTGTCATGGAAGAAAAACTGCAACGAAACTGAACGAAAAAAATACCTGTAAGTCTCCAGCTGCAGTTTTGCAAGTAAGTTTCCGACAACTAGAACGAAATTTCTTAGACTGAAAAAATTTCATCCGTGTCACATGTGAATTTAGAATTTAGAAAACGCGCAAGGTGTGCATTCGAACGTGCGAATCAGTATGCTCGCACGCGACGAGATATCGCGTGGATCTTAAAAGAAATCCTAGTTACGTTCAGATGTAAATGTACTCAAACATAAATCAATACATTTTTTCGCGCGTTTCTTCACAAAGATATTCAAGTTATAAATAAGTTTATCATAGGGGTCAATCGTCAAAAAATATGACGATGCTCTCGAGATCTCGTAAACAAATGGTCATTGAAAAAAAAATATTTCTAGTTGTACACTTGTCCCTTGAAATGATGCAACCTTGTTTAGAACAAAATTTTGTTTAGAATAGCTCCTTTTTTACGACAAAAAATAGCGGAGATATTTGGATGAATCCGTTTAATTGGCCCACGCAATGCTCAGACTTGAATTCTGGAGCAGATACAGACTCGATCGATCCGCAGAAAACGTCATCGGAAGAAAGGTGAAGGAGGGTCAGCCAAAGTTTTCGAAAATGTGTGACGTCAATGTCTGCGTGAAAGTCACCAGATCGCGATATAGAAAAACAGGAGGAAGTTGAATACAGCGAACATGTTTCGACTTTTGAAGTTTGCCTGGGTCAAACTTATGTATCTCTGCTGTACTCTAAATTTTTTTTTTTTTTTAACTCCGAATTTTTCTTCTGTCGAATATCTTAGATCTTCGGGTCGTTCTTCAGCGTCTTCTATTTTCTTAAAAATAGAATTCTTCATAAATGTCCGTGGTCTGGTTCGCAGAAGCAAATCAAAGTACTTCTGGAGAAGTCCAGATATGAGAAAAAAGGAAAGATAAGACGAATTTAGATAAGATTAACGAAACGGACGTGCCTCGCATTAGATTAACGAGAAAGAACGAATGAGTGAGACACGCGAGTAAGCGAGTAAATGTGTATTGTGTATGGCGGCCGTATCGAGGAAACGTCAGGCAATTGGCGTGGCAGGGCGCGGCACGCGAATTTATCGCGAGGTAAAAAGTGCGAACACATTGTTGGAAGGGCGCCAGGTAACGCCACCATCCCCGACTCTCCGCCGGATCGAATATCGCGCTCAGTTTTGAGCATAAATTCCTTTTTTTTTCCCCTAATTCCGTCCTTTCCACGAAACAGGTTTACAATCGGACACGGCAATATCACCGGAAATTCTGCTCGATTTTTTCGGCTGTAGCAATTTCTTGACCATCTGCGGGACACGTAGTGCTGCGTGTGTCTTTCTTATCGATAACCAGCCAGCTATAAGTCATTATTCTTATCAAGCAAAACAGGGACAAAGCTGGTTTTCCTTTCATTCGCTTTTAATAAGAAACGAGGAGGGGAGAGAGCCACGTACGGCTAATCGATAAGCGATAGATAACACAAGAAACGGCTCGATCGAGACCATTACAGATCGAGCTCCTTTGTTTCCCCTGGTACCATCGATTTTCCACGCGAAATGCCCGCGTGGGCATTTTTTAAAGTTTCCGAGAACGAAACGCAGTTCTCGGTTATGAGCCGCAACAGCCGCACGGAATTTCGACCAGCTGCACAGCCTCGCAGAGTTTGGGGATTCCCCCGAGGTAGCGATGCACGGACTTTCCAAACATTGGATCGCCGATTCCCTTGGAGTCCAGGTTTGTTTCTCCCGATCCCGTAAATATTGGATCAACGTTAATCGGCAGGACGTCCCGCGAAAATCTACGTCGACGTTTGCTACTCGAGGACCCCTCGGCGTTGCGTGAAGAGCTCGTCTGGTCTGAAGAGCTAGGGAATTATTTAGACGATCGGGGTGTTCTCCTTTGATCGACCGCGTTCCAGCGACCAGGGGGACTCCCGGAGTTCTTCGCCTCCTGGTGTGCCGAGGAGGATGTAAAATAGCCCTCGCTGGGGAGTTTCCGCACTCTCACGGCCGACGACAGAGATAAACGAAGCCTTAATGCAACGTCATCGAGTAGAAAACTTGGATAACGTCTGCTCTGGTTTACTTGGGGGCGATGCGACGTCGTTGTGTAACTGCTTATTGAGATTTGCAATTCTCGATGACCGCAGGTAATTAGAAACGCATCTTCAATCAATTATAGGATTATAATCAATTGTAAGATTAAATGTTTATCCAATTTTAATTATTTTAAGATGAGTTTCAATAAATAATTATTATTGCTATGATAGGCACAATACGTTTAATTTCTCAAATAATTTCGTTTGAAGTTTTGAATATTTTTAATTTTATTTATGTTGATAGTAATTACTGAAGATTATAAATTTATAAATTTAATTTTTTATCAGATGGATAAAATAATTTTTTGTAGTTTTATTTTTCCCTTTATATTTTATATTTGTTATTAGATTATTAATTGATTCAAATCGAATTCCTTTTGATTTGATTGAAGGTGAATCTGAATTAGTTTCATTGTAAGGATCTCGAATTTGTTCAGTTCAAGCTCGCTTCTTCTCTTGCAGTGTTTTCAACTTCTATTTTACATCTTGAAAGCTCCGATTTTACGTTTTAAGTTCGTTGATTAAAGTGTCAACGATTACAGACGTTAACACCAAGAATGGAATTACCAAGATGGTTCCAGTCAGAATGATTAATTTGCAATTCTTTTGCATGAGAAACTTTCTGAGTTTGCAACGGTGCGTTTTTACAAGTGTAGATTTGTTTTTCATTGTAGATTTTTTCCCACCTATTTTCTTCTTTCTTATCGTTTCTAACACACTAGAACTTGATTTATATAAACTTGTTATACAGATAGTACGTGTAATTGAAATTCATATAATAGAAGTTCACTGGTTCTTAATAGCTGTTTATGTTCAAATAAATGGATTCAACCAGTAATTTAATCGACATCGATTAAAATTTGTTTCAAATGAATGCATTTAGACTTTAACGGTCGGCAGTTAACTGTCATAAATATCCATGTGCGTGCAAATTGCGTGCAGTCTTAGCAGCAGCTATATTTCAACAGTTAATGACCCTACTTGACTCTTAACCTTGTTGCAGTCTCACTGTGCAACTTCCACCGAGCAACGCGCGCTTTACTCCGATTGCTCGAATTCTCAAACCAGGCCAGCGAGCTCGAATTCTTTTTTTTCCAAGTTTATGCGGGGATTGAGATAAAAGGATAACAGAATATTCTGGTATAGCGAGGAATGGCCAGACGAGAAGGCTCGTTTCCTCTACGAGCGGCGAGCCGGAAAATTCGGTGAGCTCGGATTAATCAGGCCAACGAGGATTAGCGGCTAGATCTCTTAGATCACGGGGTTAGCCTCGCCACGTAACTGTCCTCCTCCGTTTTAATAACGGTGTTTTGTAAAGCAGACAGTGTGTATCTCGCGCGCGGAACCTCTCTGGAGCCTTACCTCGCCGGGCAGAAACACCCGCGGGGTCTGCTACTTCACTCCTCGGCAGTATTTTACACTCCACCCACGCAAAACCTGCAATTTGCCGGATATAGCGCACGAGAGACAATAAACAGGGCATGTTGGGGAATTACTTACTTTTCCAACGATGTATCGTCATAGACGGGGGGAAGTTTATTTCGTAAGTAATTCTCGTCATTGTTGACGGATGAAATTTGATTGTCCCCGCGAGCGGAAAAATGTTGTGTCCACATTTTGTACGAGATGCTTCAAAATTTCACTAATAATACCGTAATGAGACGCAATTTTCGTGACTGTCTTTGGATTTGATTTGAAAAGATATTTGCTAAAAAAAAGTAATGCATGATATAAGTAGTCGTCTTAAACATTAATTACTGCACCGCGTACTTCTACGTCTATATTTTCAAATTCGTTACAAACTTTATCACTGTAATCGTTTTATCAATTGTCGATTAAACATCAAAGTATCTCGCGACGATATATGTACGTACCTACCTATGAAAGAATGTCTACGAGCGTTCGAGTACTTTCGCGAGCCTGTGTAGACACGAAACGTCCTCCCAAAAGGGAACAATCGAATCGTCCCGTTGAAAAGTCGGGACAGAAGAGGAGAAAGAAGAGGACGCCTCGAGTGGTGCATCATTATCGTTCGTCGTTCGCCTCTCCGGCGTTGTTTAGCCTTGTCGCTTTTCGCAGTACTTTTGCCACTTATAATCCCCGCTCTCGCCAGCACCAGCTTCTTCTTCTTCTTTTTTTTTTTGTTTTTTTCTCTCCACGCTATAGTCACCCTTGCTCTTTCTCCTACGCGTGTTATTTGCCTCCCTCGGTGTGTTATTTGCCCCTTCCCGGTGGCTAACGCCCACCATTCCACGCCGCCCCTTGGTCCCCGCGCCAAGAGCTTAGGGATTGTTTTAATACCCCGATGGGCAGAACTGTGACCCAGTTCCACTACCACCGGTGAATACAGACACGACCCAAGTTACGTTTTCAGAAGTCAGTTAGAGAGGCACATGCACGTCACTAGCCTGAAAGAAATTAGCCGCGTTTCTTTCGCTCGTCGCGATAAGTTTTCGTCCAGGTGGAAGCTGAGTTTCGATGGAATTCTCAATATGTTTGCTAGGTGATCGTCGATCGAGTCTCAACTCTGAGTTTGAGTTTTTTTTTTCTGAATTTGAGTAATCTGGTTTTGAGATATATCTAATGTAAAACTAATTCACGGTGTAACAGAATTTTTAGATTTTTTTCTCCTGCAGACTATATGATTTTATCACTGAAAATGATTTTAGCGGGGATAACCTCTTCAGGTGCGACGCTAATGCAACGAAAATTAGCGATTGGTTGATTTGGGTCACGTGATTCGCGAGGGGGCGTGGGGTAGACCTCGAGTAGGAGTGGCATTGCCTATAATTCGTTTTGTATCGATTCAAATGTTTGCGTATCAAATTTAATGGCAAAAGGTCGTCTTTGTTTCTTAGTCGGAACAGTTGCTTCTGGGCCTTTCAGTGAGACGAATCGTACTGGGGTACAAGTCTGCAGTTTTTTGATTGCATACTGTTGCGACTTCGTAGAAATGCAAAGTGTTTCCTTGTATCAGTCGTCTTACGTGAAATACACTATACGCTCATAAAGTGTCGTTTATCACCTTACAAAATCGCCAGATATTAATTTTAAAAGTTCGCTGAAATTATTAAAACTCGTCGATCTGTCTACTGACCTTCGTTAAAATAATACTGCTTGAGATAATGACTATAATCTCTCTCGTGATATTTAAAAACTGTTCCGCTCATGTAAATGCCAATATTTTTCTAAAATTCGCTATCATATCAGAAATAATGAAAGTACAGAATTTTTACTCCTGTTTTCGCGAATTGCATCTCCTATTCCTTTCGAATAGTTTTATTTGCATATACATTGAATTTAATGGCGATTCACCGGAGATATCAACGCGTAAGTGAGCCTCTAGCGTTACAGAGATAAAGAAGAAAAATCGCGTCGTTGACAGAAGTTAATTTCCGGCAGACACCGATGTCTCGATGGAAATGCTACTTCGTCGGAAGTTTCGCCCGATCGCTCGCTGAATGATTTTCCTTCCGGTTTATCCGTGCGTTCCTGAGAACAGAGAATAATAGACTTTGTCCGCGAGGTCGACGAGAATCTCGAGCAACGAAACTCTCTTGAGATGGGAGGAAGTTGGAATTCACGTGCACGTGATTAAGACGATCGTTTTGTATTACACCATCGTTTATCCCATACTAAACCTATAATTACATTCAACGTCAAACATTCCGTATCCCTCTATTTTCTTCTCTTATCTCTTATCACGTAATGATTACACGAAAGCAGGAGTAATATTGTCTTCTCTTCTTGAATACTTGAGCGTCTCTCCCTGCGGCTGAGTGTCTCCAACGAGAGCTCTACAGGAAATGGACGTTGCGCAAAATCTGCAAAGCGAATAGAGAATAGTGTTTGGCTTTTGTTGAACGAAAATGCCGAACGAGTCGAGATACACTTACCTCTGGGTGATGTCCTACGTAACATTTAACCATGTTGTAGGCCTTGTCGCAAGGATCGGTCCCCTCTAGAAATGAGCAGTTTGATGTTACGATGGATTATGACCAGATAGGAGAAATTACAGGTTTGGCTTAATAGAAAAATTAATTTTTCTATTACGGTGAGGAGAAAGAATAACTCAAGGAAGAAAATTCTAAAAATAGAGTAGCTAAATTGTTAAAATGGTAGGCTAAAAAAGAAGTAAATGGATGAATGACTGTGGTGCATGTGAAATGGTTTGAATTTGGCAGATCAATGTCTGCAATCCTTCAGTAGGAAGCTAAAAATTTATCACGTTAAAGAGATTGCAGCCAAAATTTTATTCAGGAAAACGACATCTCACGTGTGCACCATAATCGAATAAATAAGTTGATACACTCACCAACAGATTTACACTTGTCCAACAGTTCCCTGGACGAGTCCTGCATGCGTCGTGGCAGATGCCGGAGCGCCCTTTGCACGTCCACTTCCGCGTTCTTGTCCAAGATACCGTGCCTCATCATGAAGCACTTTAGGTAACATTTCAAGTTTTGATCTTCTTGTTCCAAGTCTCCGGCCTTCAGCTTCCTTAACGCGACTGAAACGCGAAAAACAAAAAACAGTGTTTCATCACTGAGTCTTTATGGTTTGGATTTTTATGAATAATTATAGGATCTATCGTTATATAATATACCCCATGAAACCTTCGATTCTTTGCGACAATCCTTTCTAATATCCGCCTTTCCAGAATGCTAAAAAAAACGACACGAATGTGTAAGACTCTTATCAATGAATTCCCCTTTCCTAAGTATAATTGCTTACCAATAAAATGAAAATTGTTAGTAAAACGAAAGAGAAGTAACAATTTCTTAACATTTTTCTTCCGATCCCCTCGACTCGTAAAGAACAGTTTCGAACCACTTCGAAAGCACGGCCAACACTTGGACTGAAATCTTATCAAACCAATAGCCAGTTGTTACTCGACCGTTCGCATAAACGTCAAGATTTACATAGATCAAAGCAGCGTTTGGCGATCAATCAATAAGTCGAATTCAAAGCAATCCGATAATCCATTGGCAAACGTATCAACCGAATCTGACTGGCGTTGCACATTAAAACGGACGTTGACTTGTCAATGCCAAATTTACTTGCCCGGTCGAGATAATCGATCAAGTGTAAAAAAATTGGATCGCAAGATAATTGAGGCAAGGAATGCGATGCATTAATCACAAGCTGTCAGATGCCAACGTGTTGCGAATGATTCGGGACGCGCTAAGTACCGAATACGACGCGTGTCGCATCAGAAAAATTCCAATATCGAGGGAAATTTCTGTCTCGATAGAAAGAAATTCTTCGAAGGAATTTTTCGGTTTGATAAAAGATCCGTAAAGAAGGATTGAACGGCAGCGGCGCGCAACTTTTTCCAGCGAAATCTCGAAATGAATATTTCGGCATTCTGTCTGTCGCGGCGCCGGTCAATTTGTCTTGCGAACAAAAAGCTCGCGAACTTTTTCTCAGCGTTTGATATACGTCTTCGATCAACCCAGATACTCCGGGATATTCTATTCCCTGGGCGCATTCCGTTTGCGGCTCCTTTTCGTTAAGAATTTCTTGCCTTTTCTCTCACTTTGAAGATCGTCGAATCACCGTCGACGATCGATCGCCCAGATCTCTCGTCCAAGTTTCGATTAGTAGTAACAATACTCTCCGATGATTCATCTTGAGTGAGAATGTCAAGCATTGTCGAACAATGCTGAACGAATGGCTGGAAAGACACTTGGACAGAACAGTTTAAAATTTGGCAACGCGTTGAAACTTACGATTAATCTACTGTCTACTGTAATCTACAATTAGTCTATTATGCATATTTGAATTTATTATTGCTTAAGTAATTATTACAGTTCTCTTCGTCTCTCCGCATCGGTTGTTCTTTGTCTAATATTCGTTTGGTGCCAGAAATGCATCCTAAAATTTGATTCTTTACTCTTTTCATAAAAATATCATCGTCGACTAAATTTGCAAAAAATGGCGAAGAAGATACATCATTGTGCACGTGTTATTACGTTAAAACAATAAGTTTTTATTTGTTGAATGCTTTATCATTGAAAAGGAACTCTTGTATGAATCACACATATCGCCCGACATTTTCTACAAGACTACAACAGTAAATATTATTTTTGCCAAAAAGAAGAAACGCGGCGACAAAATGTACCTAACCTTTCGTTTTCGAATTTTCCAACAAAAATAGCCTCCGTCAATATTTTTAAATTGAGATTTTAAAAATATTAAGAATAATAAAGCATGTTCATATGTATATAAATACGTCTGATAATTTCTGATTAATAATTGCGATTTTATCGATAGAAGGAGATAATAGTTGCTGAGAGACTGGACAAAAGTTACGCACATCTTTCTGAAAAGTTTTATATTTTTAAGAAAAAAAGTGAGTACCTCAAATTTATTCTTTTATCACGTTCATAATTTTTATTGTTACGCTATTAAGGTGATACATGTTCTGAATGACAAAACATTAATTTCTATTATTAAATATAAAATCATACGTACACTGGTATACTGCACTAGTACGTGTCTTCTATCTACTAGGTTTAAAAAAAAGTGGTGAAACTAAAAAAGAAACAGACTTTCCGTGTTTCCATGATAATGATGCAATACTATTTTTGGTCATTCTGAGAGGATTAACAATATAAAAACAGAGACGTCGCGTATATAATACGCGTCTGTCTATCTTCGTTGCACCTTAAACTTTTTGCGCATCGTTACCCTGATTCTAACAGAAGAGTCTTGTCTTGCTTTTAAATCGACTCTCCGCGCGAGTTTCCTTTGTCGTGTGCGCAGTACTCTGCGCAGTAAACAAGCTGCTCGAGTACGTGCGAAAGGTGTGTTGTCAAATCGAACTGATTAAATCTCGTGTCGATCGTCTGTGTTTCTTCTTCTCGTCTCGTGAAAAACTCGTGCACAATTCACGTGCGATCGCGTGCATTCCGCACAGGTATTCATAATGCGTTAAGTAAATGCATCCACATTCGAAATAGGTTATGTCGAGGCTAGGAAAAAAACAGCAGTGGCGCTGCGGACATATCATGACACGAGTATAATTAAAATCAATGTAACAGTGCAGTGTTTCAAGAAAGACTCTCCTCCGGTGCATTTTTCAACGCGTCTGTTGGACAAGAAATGTCGAACGGATTGACAATGTTGAATAATGACAAAGGCACCAACGAAACAAGTATAAAACTCAAACGTCGATATTTTTTTTTTACTCAACTATCGCGTATACCAATTCTCGTAACGCTGTTCTCTTCTTATTCCCGATCTTTAGACTGCAACACATCCACGATCGGTGCTACCACTTCTGCATCTCCCACAGAGGGATTGCAGGAGGGACATTTGACAGGGGTGAGTTCCAGTTAATTAAGATCATTCCTGGGGCACAAGCGTGTTTCGAATGCATAGCAGTAGCTTATTATGCTCTTCACAGATGGAGCAGCCAAATATCTCGAGACCGATCTTGAAGAGACCTGCAGAATCGGAACCTGAAGGTCAGTGACTGGTTGTATGATTTTATATCATGCCGTTGTAATAGTTATGCATGCCTCTTATTAAAAGACAATTTTTTTGTAAACACAAGCAGAACATGGATCACCTTATAAATCTTTCAGGTTCAAGTTCTCTTGGCCAAAGGAAAGCCAGTTAAGAGCATCAAGCTATTAATCTGTTTCTGTTATTTTTGTCAGGTACAACCAACCCAAAAAAGCGTCACAAGAATCCACAGCCGAAAAATGCAGTATGTGCCCTGAACGAATTAAAAACTGGTGCGGTGTACAAGGTTGTTGATCAAACTGGTCCTACACATGCTCCGATATTTACAATAGCTGTACAAATAGATGGACAAACTTACGAGGGCAAGGGACGTACTAAGAAAATGGCGAAACATGCTGCTGCTGAGCTTGCCCTAAGAAACATCATTCAGTTTAGGAATACGCCAGAAGTTCATCAAGCAATTAACACTTGCCAACCTTCTATTCCTCTCGAACCAGATTTTACGAGCGATGTTACAGAACGCGATAATCATCTAGTCAACGCTTTTAAAACTTTGACCCAAGAGCCAAAGAGCACAAATAAATTTTTAGAGAAAGGGCCTGTGGCTCTTATTAATGAATTATATCCCGGTGTAGTGTACAAATGCGTGTCTGACAATGGAGAAAGTTATGCGAAATTTACGATATCGGTAACAATCGATGGAGAAACATTCGAAGGAACTGGACCAAGTAAAAAATTGGCGAAAGCTGCCGCTAGCAAAGCAGCGTTGGCCAAATTAAGGAACGTTCACAGTTCCTCGTTCTGTATACCGCTTCCGGTTCGCGTGTTGCCGAACTTTTCCAGTAGCGGCCATTGGCAAGATCAGATGACGTTACCCCAAATGTTAGCTGATAAAATTGGAAAGATGGTAAACCAAAAATTTAGCGAATTAATTCAGTCGAAACCGCAACATGCTCGTCGTAAAGTTTTAGCGGGCATTGTTCAGACTAAAGGTTCGGATGCAGAGCTGATATGTGTAACAACTGGTAAGCTTTTTATACAATTTTTTGCATATAAATCAAAAACTGTAAATTACATATGTACATATGTATATTCTTTCTAAAAATGAAAGGTACAAAATGTGTTTCGGGAGAGCACCTTAGCGTCAGCGGTGGCGCTTTGAATGATTGCCATGCCGAAGTCGTTGCAAGAAGATGTTTGTGCGAATATTTGTATAAACAATTAGAGCTTCATACAGAGGATCACGGAGCGGAATCTATTTTAGAACCGGCGAAAAAGGGTTTCAGACTAAAGCAAGGGATTCAATTCCATTTATACATAAACACCGCCCCGTGTGGTGATGCCAGAATTTTTTCACCTCACGAGGAGAATGAGTCTGTCGACAAACATCCAAATCGAAGAGCAAGAGGTCAATTGCGAACTAAAATAGAGTCTGGAGAAGGTACCATTCCTGTAAAGAGCAGCGAAGGTATTCAAACATGGGACGGTGTGCTCATGGTATGATGTATTCTATGTCGACAATACAATGGAGAAAAATATTCAACATTCCCGCACAGACGTCAATACACAAATCTGTACTTTAATTTATAGGGCCAAAGACTGCTGACGATGTCGTGTTCGGACAAAATAGCTCGGTGGAACGTACTTGGTGTGCAAGGTGCACTTCTAAGCCACTTCATCGAGCCAATTTACTTCCACAGCATCGTTCTTGGCAGTCTATTGAACCCAAGCCATATGTACAGAGCGGTCTGCGGACGTATTGAAAACACTATTCAAGGATTACCGCCGCCATACAGACTTAATAAACCGCTAATGAGTCTTATCACATCTTCCGAAGTTAGACAACCAGGGAAAGCACCTAATTATAGCGTTAATTGGACAATCGGTACGTCGAAGAGAGAAGGGCAGATTAAAAACTTCATTGCAACTTGATGTCAATTTATAGGTCAATCAGAAGCTGAGGTAATAAACTGTACCACTGGCAAAGACGAATTAGGCAAACCCTCTAGAATATCCAAACAAGGACTGTTCAGAAGATTTTACAATTTACTAGGTAAACTTGATACTATAGACGACGCTGATAAGAATCAGTGTCGCCATTATTTAGACGCAAAATCTTCGGTACAGAATTATTCGGTAAGTAATTCTCGTTAAACGTTGATGCGAGAGTTGCGTTCATCATTATTTCGTTTAATTTTTCTCTACAACAGCTTGCCAAGCATCAATTGAAGGAAGCTTTCGTAAAGGCACATCTTGGCAGTTGGGTTAAAAAACCGATCGAACAGGATATGTTTGAAGTCGATATCTGACTAAATCAGAGTAACGATAAGATATCAACAGGCGGTGCCGTGTTTCGATTGTCAGACTACGTAGTTCCTACTGCAAACTAGACCGCTCGTTCAGCGTGTTATGATATGGCAGAATGTGGCATCAGTAAAGCATAAATCGTAGGTTCTCATCCATGATTTTGTATCGTACGATTTTATCGTATGCATCGTGTTCAGAGTGTAAAGGAACACCAAGCTTGGTGATTTATCTAGTCTTCGAGCCGTCGAAGGTTTTACGATTCGATAGTTGCTCAGTTTAGATATAGGATTATCGTAACTTTCGATACTTCGAATTTTAATCTTAATCGTTAGTGTGATGTCAATTTCGACAATTTTTATAGACTGTTAGACGAGTTTTAAAAAAATGAAAAAGTTTGGTTTCGCAACACAGATCAGATTGAACAACGGTTGTAAATCGTGAGCGAGGACTTACAACTTGATAAGTTTTTACGATTCAACACATATCTAAAAAAATCAGTTTTATAATGAAAGAAGTAAATTTGGTAGTTGCTTCAAAACAATCGTACAGAAGAAGGACAAAATTCAAATTGACAAACATCTCGGGATTTTATTCGTGCCTACAGTATTTCCTAGGCTTTAGAAATAACAGTGATATAACATGCATCAAGTTACATCCCTAAAGGCTGTGACCGAGTATAGAATCGTCAGGCAAATTAAGTACTTTGTTGCGAAGTTTCAACGAAATAAGACAGGAATCGATTCCTTGTCGGCGTAATTAATTGGTCCGTACTCTATTTAAGATTTGTTTCTTTGTTTGTGAAATAAAGTAATATTATATTATTTTTTTATAGTAATCGTCGACAAAGAATCGGCCCTCGACAGTTCGATGTTGTTACTATTGATTTTCATAGGGAACAAATGAAAAAAGGAAACGTGTGAGTAAGAATAATCGGCGTGAAAGTACGGGTGAATTATATGAGTCAATAGATGAGTGTAGAAAGAAAAAATATATATATATATATATATATATTATACTATTAATAGTTTAGAGAATCCTAAGGTCATTGCCTCACTGTGCCAGTATTATACACTTAATGCGATTCTGCCGTAATGACACACTGCCCGGTGTCGGTCCAGTTTTGCGTGAGAAACTTAATATATCTACAAACTAATTTCGTTTCAAGTATTATTTTTATTAGACATAGTCATTACTTCGAAAAACTGCAGTTACGTAGGGCATTTTTGACGATATTATAATAATTTATAATAACATCTTTCGTTATTTCTTCTCTTTTTTATCTATTTATTTCGTCTTTTTTTGTTATGTTTTCGTTGCTTCTTTCTTGTGTCTTTTTTTATTCAGACAATGATTCAAAGAATATGTGTATGTTTGTGCCAAGAGAAACTCATAAACCAAATGCAATAACAACAATGATAAGCTAATTCAACTGATATTTGCAATAATTTTCAAATCATTATTTAACATGGGATTACTTTCCAAGTTTATCTCAACTACTAATTTTCATTGGTGTTTAAAACAAGCGAGTCTCACAATAACCGCCTTTTACCGCTTGCTTCTTGCCATTTGCATAATATATTACACGTGAATTAAACCTTAATGAACACACTATCAAGTTACACGTAACATGTATCGACCTTTTGTGCATAATAACCAAATTAACGACATTTCACTTACAAAGATACTTCCTTAATCTGAGTCAGCTATGTTCTTCGTATTACCGAATCATTTTACGTGGCTCACGCGAGAGAAAGAGAGAAGAAAGCAAGGGAAAAGAGGAAGAGAGAGAGAAAACACAGGTGTACATACGAGTAATAAAACAAAACAGAAGTCATAAAAGAAGTAGATTGTCGGAAATGCGTGACGCAGGCGGCGAACGCAAAATCCACGTATTTGTCCTTCTTTTAGATTACACGAAGATCAGTAGTAAGTTTCATGACAAACTATTTTACACTTTTAGAATAGTATTTTTATTAAGTAGAGAATAAGGGGATGCGCATCAGTTTTTCTTGACTCTTCCGTATCTTTCTCATCTCTTGAGCGAATCGCATCGCGTATATACACTTTATATATATATATATATATGATAATAATATATTATTATATCACATCACACACCGATCGGAGATCGATAGGAGAACACCACTTAGTGGTCAGTGATCAAAACTTTGAGTGAGCATAATAGCTATTAATTAATTTAATAGTTCTAGCAAGTCAATCTCTTTGACACGATTTTTCCGATTCTTCTCCGAACCATATTTGGGGGAAACATAGTCTTTAGAACATCGATCATAATACGAACTCGTAGTCGGCTAGAATTTAAGCTTGACTAGTGCCTCTAGTTGTAACTTTGTCCAGACTAACTAAGTAATATCGATATAGGCAAGGAAAAAAAGTCGAATAAACCTTTATTTACCAAGTGCTGGCTGTTGTTTTGCGATGATCCCCACTAATTCTTACTGTACCTTAAATAAAAAGAAGAGAAAACGAACAGTATGTTTGGTTATTACGTCAATTTCATACACGTTTTGTCTCATGCCTCGAGACCCAAACTGATAATGTGCCATTTTGTAGAATTCAAGTAAATATATTACTACGTGTATTGAACGGAAAAATTTCTTTTTCTTACAGAAAGAAGAAAAAAATGCACGATTTTTCTTTTGCTTTGCGCCTTTGAATGCAGCTTATTGTTTGCAACGAACATCGTAACGTTGACAGGAATAAAACGTTACTTTTAAGTAGCTACATGCACGTCATAAATTTAGTTTATTTTTGCGAACAGACAGGTTGGTTTAGTCTAACAGTATAAGGAGGAAAGAAAAACTCGGTTCTCTTTTGTTGAAACTGTATATTAATTACATCGTTACTATATATTATATTTTTCCTCTGTTAATTGTCTATTGATGGAGCTGTACCTATCGTACAGCTATCATTTATCGCGCTTCGCACATGAATCCCTCGACAGGCCCTTCTCCCTACGAATTCAATGAACCCTTTAGCTCGTCGATAAACCGCTCG
The DNA here is from genome assembly GCA_030673865.1 of Melipona bicolor. Lineage (NCBI taxonomy): Eukaryota > Metazoa > Arthropoda > Insecta > Hymenoptera > Apidae > Melipona > Melipona bicolor. The sequence goes on from JAHYIQ010000017.1 coordinate 4,183,488, forward strand.
TATCGCGAATTGAATAGAGTGTCCGAGCTTCGAGTTACCTCAGTTACTTCAGTCTTAAACGTGTTTGAGAAAAGAGAAAAAACACACACACGAAATATATCGAGTAAGACGGGCACCGATCTTGCGATGTAATAAAAGGATCGATATGATCTCTCAGCTAGCTTGATCTCATCGTGTTTCTTTTTATCGTTCTCTCTCGAGAAGTATCAGGGACGAAAAGTGTGTTATCTGTTGTTCTAGCGACGATGCCAAGCGATACGAAGCAACCACATGCGAAGCGACTGTTCCTCGAATGTTATTACATCGATTTTTTTTTTTTTTTCTTCAACTTAATCGCTATATGATATGTATCGAGTTCGCCACACGTTCCTTGTCATGCACATTTCCTACGTTCTCCCACTTTGGTTAGGGTGGCTCTCGCGAGAATGAGATGAGTGGGTGAAAAGTATGCTCGCGCAAAGACGCTCAGGAGGAAGAAGCAAACGAATGAAAGAAAAGAAAAAAGAAAAGAATACGTCGCGTGAAATATTAATAGACGGTGGAAATTAAAATTAGTAATCCACCGTGTGTTATTGGCTACACCAGCCAATGTAATACGTAGCGATGAATCCTGATGACGTTCTTTGCTTTTCCGCTGCATTTTGCTTTTTCGTTTCTCGTAGAGTATTCTCTGACTGAAATTTTTTGGATCTCTTAGTATAAGTCTACTAAGGCAGGAAGACTTCGAGTTAAACGTCGTTGATGTATTTTGTCCCTTTGGTAGCGATGTTGCTTGCCGCAAATCGCGCGATTATTACAATAGAGAGCTAGTTGTTGAAGGACACGAAACAAAACACCGATAAATACGGTTGGATTTATTTCGAGCACGCCTTTCACCGGATGCCGTGTAACAAATTTAACAGATTTGACAGCCATTTTTTCTTTTCTCTACGAAAGCAAAGGACAAATGAAGCGCCAGAAGCGCTCGTCCAACGAAATAAATCATTTGAAAATCATGCGATGACGAATTTCTAGCGTTAGATCTATCTGTGCATCCGATCATTCGTTAACATTTCGATGATTAATTCGATGAATGACGTAATATCGTGCTAGAGAGCTGCGTGTGCACGTATGATCGCGTATTCTGATGGTAACTACAACTACGATTAGTCGTGTCGTGCGTATAGTCTCTATTGGCCTAAGTCTACTTGATTCTCGGTGGAAGGTGTCCTCGAAAATTGGTGTTCATCCGTGGGAGGATGAGAAAACGAAGCGCTCCTGTGACACATGCTCATTCTGACGCACACACTTACGATTAATGACGTAATCGTGCAAACGATTTACGCAACGATACTGAGCTAGAAAGCATTCTGAGATGCATACAACGCTATGCCTTACGATTTATTAACTTCATTGAAGGTACAACATTATGTATAGCTTGTGCCTCGGGAAACGAGATTCCGCTTCGTTTAGGCTATATTGTATTCGCACATTTACCCGAGCCAAGATCGAAACGGAAAACGCCATCGAGCGAAGAACCCCCGAGGTTCAACGTTCGATTCAACTCGCGCTCTCCTTGCAGACTCGCCTCGCGTTGCAATTCGAATCGCCCTCGAGTCGAGCTTTCACTTTGTACAAGGTCGAATTGAGTGCGTTTAAAGCGATTTTACATTTTATTTATTTTTTTTTTTTTTTTTCACTAAACGAAACTAGTAAGTAGTAAGAAAATAATTGGTTGGCTCGAGAATTTCTCGATGTTGCTTCGGGCAAACGCGCAACGTTCGATAGTCACGAAGGCTCTCCCGGCAAATAATGGTCGCGGGCCACGCTCTCTGTCATCACGGACCCACTTAATCATCTTCCATTATCAACAGTATATCGTACACCTATCACGGGTAAACGTGTTCTTCTCTGTTTACGTAATAAAACAGTATTCGATTTCAGCTACTCGATAGTCTACAAGTAATTACAAGTACGTGTGAAATGTAATTTTACAGATACAACACGCAACGAGCAACGTTCAGCCTAGAAATGGAAAAACAACGAACGAGCGAGAGGAGAGGGCACTCCCGTTTGTAATACTCACACGCGAGAGAAACGGAGAGAGAGAGAGATAGTATTTACAATGATCTCTAGCGATCCGCGTGACAACTGTCGTCAGAGAATGCTAGGTACGCAACAGTGAAGTAGAAACGAAACGGAGAGAAGCAGAGAGTAATACGATTTTTGCACGTCAAGATATACACGTAAATAGTTACATCGAACTGCTTGCATTCGAGGACGCGGCCGTGATTCGAGTTTCACCGAATTCCCAAATCCGTACGATGAGAAACTGGCAGTCTTCTTCGAGCGATTTCTTCTTCTTTTTGTTAATCGTGGAAGTCTCGACTGACTGCTCGGAGAAGATAGAATTTTCGAGTAAAGTCTCGTTCTCATCGATTCGTATTTGACAGTCGATGAAACGGCTACTCGAACGATGCCGTGGAATGCAAGTCCTTGTACAAGGATATGAGTTTTCGTTGAAGCGACCCCGCAGATCGTGTTGTGCCGTGCTACACGTGTCAGGTATATTAGATTTATATAGATTCTCGAGTTACAAGAGACGCGTCGTCTGTTTTGCTGTACATCGTGGTCTTTTATGCGTATACGCTAATATCACGCGATAGTCCACGTGGCTGGTGGCGATCGCGCGTCGCCGCTTGCCTCTCGAGTTTGTCAAAGTGTCGAGATTGCGCGAGGCGAGCCACGTGTCACCGGCCACTGGACCAACGCGTTATACCTTAACAAAATATCTTCGTCGGATGGCATTTCCTTCGATTCGCGCGTGTCGTCGAGAGATTCGGTCCTTCGCGCAATGTAGGAGCTTCGTCTCGTGTATATTCCGCAGACGCAAATCTTATCCAGTCGAAGCTGCCCTTCGGTGCCTCCCGCGCGTTTCGCCGATTGTTTTTCATCGATTACGCGTTACCGTTATGAAACTCGTGTTTCCAGCAGTTTCTTTTTTTTTTTTTTTATCGTAAACAACAACATCGTAGTGTGCAGGCACTTTTGAATCGTCGTTCTATCGATCAGTCTCACGGTCAATTCTCTTTCCCCTTCCCCCCCCTTTTTCGATGCTGCACTTTACCCTTTCGATGCTTTCTCAGGCTTGATAATCGAATCTTCAGCATCGAGAAGACTCTGACCTGTGTCATTCGTATTTGTTCTTTATACCGCGACTAATTCGTTAAAATATTTTACATCGAAGCTATCAGGCTTTTTTTTTTTTTTAACGTGAGCATACTGTTTCGAGGAGGCACCAAGGGGCTCCCATCGAAATTCTTACGCTAACCGTGTAAAAATTCCTTCTGCCTAGTGTTCCGAAGCTGGTCCATCGTTCTTGGTACTCCAGAGAACGAGCCGGTTACCGATCAGCGTTCCATGAGCATCCTGATCACCTCAAGTGGGATCGAACGTCCCGGACTGTTACCACTCGTAGTCGTGCTGATGGAAGGGATTGGTGCATGGTTGTTGAGCGTGTAGATGGGTCACTATCGGCGGTGGCTTAGCCAGCTCGAATTCCCTATTGATCACCTCATTGTAGAGCTGCGGACAACACAACACGAAGGATTGAAACAACGCGGCTGCGATTGTCGACGGCGTTATAAAATAAATAAAGCACGAAAAGAAATAAAGTAAAAGCACGGTTTTTTTTTTCGTTCAGAGAGTATAGCCTTGCGTAGAAGTTTTCTCTCTTTTGTCACTTATTTTTCCAACAAACGTCTTCCTTGTGGGGACGTTTTAGTTAGAATGATTTTACTAAACCTGGAAGCTCCTACGGATATACTCGTCCTCGCCATTGCCAGTCATACCGTAATTATATCCACCTCCGCCGCCGCCTCCGGTGTTCAGAAATGGATTCGTCGGGTTCATTGGACCTGAAAACGTACGTATTTCACCGTGTAAATATTCGAAAAGCTGTATGGTAAATATGTACGTGAAAAGTATATTTTCTCAAATATTTCAAAAAATTAAAACTGAAACTTTCGTAAAATCGTTTTTTCTTGTCTCCTTTTTTTCAGAAAACCTTTCAATCATGGATCAGTAACTCACCTCCATTCGCACCTGGTACATTGAGACTATCGCCGGCTTGATAAGTAGCACCATAACCCGAATCCTGATTAGCCAACTCGTGCAACCGAGTAGAGCTGAGAGCACGGGGAATGGCGTTGCTAGGTACACCGTGCGGTGCCAGGTGGGTCGCTTCGGCTACTTGATGAGGATCCTCCGTCTGTGGCAACTCGGAGACGAAGCCTGTGTCCTTTCTGTAGAAGTTGATGAACACGAACGCGCCAAGAACGATGATACAGCAAAGGCCGTAGGCTCGGAATGTCGCAGTTGTTCCTAAGAAAAGTATCTTTTCGTCATCGCTGATCTCAATTTCACACATGGATCAAAGTTCCATTAGAAGAAGAAACGTATAGCATAAAAAAATTAAAGTACATAAGAAAGCATGTCTCATAAATATTCTCGAAAATTTCTGAATAGGAATTTCGAACGTGTTGAGTAGAACCAAAGTAGGTCGTCATGTAATCTCCGAAATTCAAACACATTCGTAACACATTTTGCAATACAATTTACCAACTAATCGTATCAATGAATCAACATATTGGTCGTAAATCATAAATTTCTTCTTTATAATTTAACAAATTCTACGCCAAATAGACTAATCAGTTGACTTCAGTAGTTCGTAAACTTCGTCTTAAACTTGTTGCTGTTACTGTCAAAATTTATTAAAATTGATAGCTCGCAAACTGTTTCGTGACATCAGTTTCACAGAAAATCTTTTTTAGCGAGTTCAATCTCGATTTATTTAAGAAACAGCATCGAGGAATTAATAATGCAACGTCCTGAATGTTCCAAGTCGAATCAATATCGAATAACGTGCGTTTCTCGACCTCGCCAAGAACTCACCGTAAGCGTCGACGAACATTCCACCGATCACAGCTCCGCATCCCCTGCCAAGACCGTGATGGATACCTTGAAGAACACCCTGCGCGCTGGTGCGCAATTGCGGAGGCGTGTTATGCGCGATGTAGCTGCAACACGCGGCCCAAACGGCCGCGTGAGTTATTCCCTGAATGAACTCGAACGGCAACACCCACCACGGAGTCGTCAGCCAAGATATATAAAGGAAACGGAACACGTTCCCGCCCAGTCCCATGCACAACACCTGAAATTTACGCGTACTCGCTTTAAAAATAAGTCTCTAAGATTGTAGCCGCCTGAAAAAAGAACTCACGCGAACCAAGTTTATTACTGCAAGTGTATTACTATTATTACGCTGTATTATTAGATCTTTGCTAGATTGCTCCTAGAAGCGGACATTTATTTTTGCCGAGTATTATAATTAGACTGTGGATGTTGATACGAATACATAAAGCTTAACGAATGGAACCTAGAAGGAAAATTGTTCCACTTTTACTAAATATCGTAACGAACATTTTGAACGTTTTTATAGTTTACACCTTCTAGATTCCCGTGAAGATGTATAAAAATTTGCGCTCTAATTGTGGCATTCTTTATATTCGCAGACTGTGTATTATTGAAGTGTGTGAGGCTCTCAAGAAATCCAGCCGTAGGAATGCGATGGTTGAGTTGAATGAGGAACTACCTTCACGTGGCCGATTTGACGGATCAGTTTAAAGCTGAAGAAGTAAGCGAATATCTCGGAAATGTGGTTGATCACAGAGGCGACACCGAACAGAGTCGGCGTGCCACCGTAATCCTGAAGGTGCCAAAAGAGGAAGGTGAAAATCAGCCCGATACCGAAACCCATGAACCACGCGACGAAGAGGAATGACGCGCATTTGAGATCCTTGAATTGCTTCAACACGGTCACCCATTCCGGGATCTCTCGCATCGTTTGAGCGAACATTTTCGTCTGGAACAATACGAAGCTCCTTTACAATGCAGAACAGCCTCGAGGGATCGATATTTACCCCTTTGCACTCGCGAGGCATTTTAATTACTCTTTCCATCAATCTCTCTAATTAAACACCCAATTCGCGAGAGAAAAATTATATTTTTTCTTTGTAGTTACGAGGTATATAATTTCCATCAATATCTGTATATCAGTGTGTTTATAATGTTTGATATATCATCTGAAAGAATTGCGCAAATGATTTCTTGGAAGATCACACTTAAAGAGACTCGTCCTTCTCCAATTACATTCACAGTTGAAAAAAAATTCCAACTTAATTAACTCTTCTTCCGTGTGTCTGAAGACTATTTCTATTTTTATTTTCACACATGAACACTGATGGCGTAAAAGTTTCTTGAAAAAAAGAAAGAAAGAGAATTGAAAGTTATAAAACTCGTATGACACTAAAAAGGTTTTATTGTTACATCTCTGTGATCCCGAGTGCAAAGGTTTTACGAATCACGAATACCATAATTTCTCGTTACCTTGCCTTCAGGCGGTTGTGGCTTCGGATTTATCGCCGCGGACGAGTCCTGAAGGCTGGGCAGGTTCAACTGCTGAGACAATTGACTTTGCAGCTGCTCCTCCCTCGTCGGTTCGGCGGGAGGCTTCTCCACTTCCTGAGCAACGAGACAAGTTACTTCAGTCGACACTCGGTCCGTGAGCTATTTGATCACTCACCGGCTCCGTGACCGGAAAATCGTACTTGAAGTTGATCTGCGTGGCAGTGATCAGGGCGGCGCCCATGAGGACGCTGAAGGTCGCGAAGCACATCGTATAGTTCTTCTCCCTTGCGTCTGGGCCGCACGGATGCTCGGAGAACGCGGTGCTATGATCCAGAGCGATACCGACGAAGAACATGGCCAGGCCCCAACCTAAGCTACCAAACATTCGCTGGTGACCGTACCTGTGCCAAAAGACAGAAGTTCGAGATGCAAAGAAACAGTTGCCGGCTGGACGTTAACAGGGAACTTTACTTGTCCGCGTCCTCGCCTAGTAAAGTAATGACAGCCGAGTCCGCCAGAGTGATTGCAGGCGCCGAGAAGAACTCACCGACAATCACCAGCAGCAACAGGAGGAAGAAGGTTTTTTGGATATCCTAAAACAGCAATTTCTTGCTAGTACACAGCATAGAATTCAAAGAAAATCGTAGGAGAAGAACGTGATACAATAAGGTAAACTCGTTCGAGTTGTCCGATTCTACAACAGAGTCAAATTTATTACTTATTATGAGACATTGTCAGTTTTTGATGTATCAGATTTAAAATGAAAAAAAGTTTCTGGCAATTACAAGCAAAAGTATTGACATGTCTGAAATTTTGTAGAGAAAGATGTAATTATTAAAACAAGGAAATATTCTAGACTTGTTCTAGAAAATTTCTAATTTCTAATTTCCAGAATATTGCAGAAAATATCTTGAGCAAAGACACATTTTTAGTTACAAATAAAGTGATAATTTTAACAATGTACCGAATCTTAAAGCTGCCTCCCTGTAAAAAAGAAACGATATTTGACCTTATCGTGTCCCTCTCCTGCAGTCTTCAAATGCAAAAGCGATCTGTACCGGTAATCTATAGACAATCGAGCTGTAGAGCGGTTTCACCCAACCCTTATTCTCCTGTTCGTTGTAATTCGCAGCATAGGCAACGCTATGAGGACTCTTGCCGGAATGAGGTACTCTGATATAGCGTTTCCTCCTAACTAACGGCACCTCGACATCTTCCTCGTCATCTTCGCCCTCACTTTCGTTCGCCTCTTCCTCCTCCTCTTCGTCTAATAATGATATCGCCCGTAAAGTCTTCATGGTGGTCCATTGTCGTTGAAACTTGGACAGCTGCTCGTTCCCATCTGTAGTTTCGTCGTTGACATCCCGTTTCACCATAACTTTCGTCGGTGGCGGTTTCACCCTGGTTTTGGTGTGCGTGTACGCCTTCTTCGGTGGTCTTCCATCGTCCAATGGTTGGTTCTGGAATTAATACACTCGACGAGTCTCCTCGTGAAAACTGAACTAAACAATTAGTTAATAATGAATAACGAAATAATTTATATTCGGTAATTAGGAAATTTGCAATTAAGAAATGAAATCTTTTTTTTAATTTTACAAAACTCACATTGAGAAAACGCTTGTACTCGAGCACGTCGGCTGGACGGTTTTTCCTCTGCAGAGTTTCAAAGTCGATGGTTTTAGCTTCGGGATCGTTCTCCTCGAACACCAACTGTTTGTACTTCAGATCTTCAACGGGACTGTCCTCCGTCGTAGTCGTCTCCACTAGCACCTCTCTTCGGACTCTGTTGTTATCGTGATTTTGTCGTACGTTGTTCAACCTGTCCCTGTTATTTTGCAAACTGAGAGCCGCCAGTGGATCCAGCTTGCTGTCCTTGCGCAGCCTCTCGAAAACAACGTTGTCCGCGATCTCTAAACATTCTTCGTCGTTTTGATGATAAAAATCATCGAGAGTGGCGGACCGTTTGACTATCCTCGTTTTAGGATTCGGCGCTTCCAAGTACGCCGTGCCGTTTCGTATAACCAGGCAGGACGTAGCCGGCGGTTGCATGAAGGCTAGGGGAAGAGTGAAGATGATCCAGCAAGAGAGCGAGGCTAGAAAGATCATCTTGCCCTTCTGCCACCTGCGAAATAAATTTCGGGATTGTGCCTTGTTCGCCTTGATTGAATCGTCGGTCCTTTCTACCCTCGAGAAACGGATAAATCGATAACGGGTTGAAGCTCTCTCTCCCAGCCTTGCTAACCCAAGCAATATTGGATTCTGGATAATATCCGCCAACATTGACCAAGCAAATAAAACTGTTTACATATATGTATATATACGCGCATGTTACAATTAAAAGAACACAAGCAAAAATGAAAAAAAAAACAGAATGGAACTGAACGATCGACTTGCGATCGTTTCAAACAATCCTCGACATTGACTCACGCTCGCTTTAATATCGGTAGATTCAATCTCTCTCACCTGTCAGCCAAGGAACCCCAGAAGGGCGCGCTAAGGAACTCGATAAAGGGTCTCAGGCCCATCAGGAGACCGCACTGGCCGGCGTTCATGCCCATCTGCTTAAAGTAGACACCCATCAGGGGGAAGAGAGAGCCAAAGGCCGAGTAGAAGAAGAAGTAGAAGCTCTTCACGGTGATCATTTCCTGATCGACAGACCCGAACAGGTACTCGAGCACGTCGCTCTTGCCGCGGATCTTGTGCGTCGCCTCCTTCGGCTGAGGATACATGGTAGGATCGACCTCTCCTTGGGCATGGGGATCGACCATGGGCCTGGCACCTGGCACCTGCGGCAGTGCTCTGCCAGTAGCTTGCTGTCCACCATCGGCGGCCTCATAATCGTAATCTTCATGTCCATAGTTCTGCATGACTGGAGCCGAGGACTGGCTTGTCTATCCTCAGACTCTTCGCTCTTGGCCCTCTCCGATGACACTCGGATCGAATCGAATCGAATCGGCGATCAGCAGGGGGTATCCACGGCCCGGGGAACTTATACGTGTCCGACTGATTCTAGGAATCGGCCCCACCTTGGACGATCTTGCCGATCTGCTCCTCGAGGCGAGAGATTCTCCTTCGTCGAGTGTCTGCCGTCTTTCGGAGATCACCAGCGACAATCCTTTTAGACGAACGTCCAATCGATGGCCAACCGTGTGGCACCTTTCCGCTCGCGAAATCGATAGTCCTGACAGTGCGCCCGCGCAACTTGCACCCTCTTGCGCACCCTACCGACTCCGCCGGTAGGGACACGCCGCTCTAGCGATGGCCGCTTGGATTATCCGTTTCACGCGAGCTTTCAAACAAGTGGTTCGAGTTCCTTTGGAACACGATCGCTTGCAAGTTGGAGACTTTTGATCAGTGAGGGTGATCGGTGGCAACTGAGTAAGAAAGTAGATTTCACAGGATTGTGTAATTAAACGATGGAAAGCTAGAATAGGAGTGTTTATTGAGAATTCTAAATTGTTTTCAGTTTCCTTAAAACTTGGAAATTTTTTTATTGTTGCGGTAAATAGCAATTAAGCAGGAAGAGCGCGCAGATTTTACAAGATTATTTTGTAATTGTGTGACGGAAGAAGAAAGTTTCTTCTTGGAAGAAAACAATTTTTCAAAAATTTATAAATTGCTTTCTACTCTTGAAAATCCCATACTTTACAATTCGAGAGATAATTTCACAGTCAATAGACTCTTCAGACTTTTCAGAAGAAGAGAATATTTAACAAATATTGCGAGTTGCTCTACACTTTTTGAAAGTTCCACATTAGACAAAATTGCAATCCATTTGAACGTTGGACGTATCTCGAACCCCTCGCTAAAGTTCAGTTTCCAACCCTTGATTTCTTCCACTCTCTTCTTTCTCTCGATTCTCGCGCAGTTGCTGGCACACCGGACATCCGGTTTTCAAATCCTCCGAAATTACGATCAATGACTTTCTTTTGCATTTTCTCTTTGCCCTTATTTTATTGACTTTGTTTTCTTCACTTCGTTCTTCTCTTCGTTTTATTAGATATCGATTGACCCATTAATTGATCGAACGTAATAACCTCCAAAAAGGAAAGAGAGAGGAAAACTTATCTCTTAACGGGAAGCTATCTGAGGGTTATCAACCGATCGTCAAGCGTGAAAAAGTTTTCGCCTGGCGAGTAGAATCGGCGGCGCGTGTTTAAGGAAACCCGCTTTGTGCTGGCGACTACTATGCGTTGAATGTCGAAGACCTTGACCCGAACTTACGTTCCTTCTTTTATCTCGGCAATTCCGAGCGTTTCGCTCGATTGTTCTTGCGTCGTGGGCGACACAAGGGGGTTGCAAGTTTGTCACTGCGACCTGCTTCTTTATTAACGCGCGACTTTTGATATCTTCTATTGTCTTTAATTGTATTTACATGGCTCAACCGAGTACTTTAATACTTGCACGAAGCTTTTATCTGTAGGTATATGTTACACGTGTTGCAGGAAATATTTCTTGAAACTTGATTACTTTAGTAGTGTAACACTGTCAAAATATGATGATTGCATTGGACATATTGGTTGAAAATCTTCGCAACGAAAGTTGAGGAAGATTTAATCGAAACTACAGTCTACAATTGCACTTTTCTTGACAAGTTTTTCGTCTCTTTTGAATAATGCATTTTTCATACGATTTTTACGTATCACGATAAATAATAATTAGATTGTACAATAGTCAGTGAATGAGAGAGATACAAACAAGAACACTCTAGCTAAGATGTTTCAGTGAAAAGAAACCTTTTGAAGTTTGTATTGTTTTCTTACCAAGAACAGAATTTACTCAAACATTTTATTATTTGATGGAAACTCATAATAAAAACACTACAAACTTTTTGGATAATTAAACATTCATGTTGCGTAGATTCTATATATATATATATTTTTTTTTTTCAAATTTTCATTTGGTTTCAAATTTTAGCAACGTAACCGCGATAATTGCATTTCCATTCGTTCCAACGAAATCCCAAAGTGCTTTATGTGAAACGCATAATAAATAATATATATTCATAAAATGAACGATGCGCGATAACGAAACAGCACAGTTCGACGCGGTAACCCCGGGAGAGAATTTACATTAAGGCCGTTCACATCGAAGTAAATTTCCATTTCAATTTAAAACTTCGCAGAAGAAAAGGATCGCTATTCTCCGCAGTGAGTGTTTTCCGCGCGAGATGCTGCACACGGTTGGAGAGTGACGCATCTGATATCGTGCAGCGCACGATACACGTGCGTGATTGTGGAGTTTTCTCTCTGGCGATAAAACCAAGGTCTGGCATCCAGCAAGTTCACCGATGTAAAAAAAAAGAAAAAAGGAACAATTCCTCGCAAAGAGTTCGCTCCTAAAATAAAAAAGACCCACGCCGAGAAGAAGGTTCGAATTCGACGAGAGTGCAATGCCAATTGGAAGTTTATCGACACGACCTTTTCTGAGGGAGTTCAGATCACTGGGGAAAAGAAAATGGAATGATCCACGCTCGTCCGCCTGATCGGTCGTTATCATCTTTGGCTGCGACTTGAAATAAAAGCCTCCTGTTCTCTACCTCCGAAGAACCGGCTGACGCAAAACCGCTTGGCCTTGTTTCAAAGTTCAAGCATTGGAAAGCTCTCACCTAGACACGGCTCGCGATAATCGGCCTGCATCGTTATTCCACGACGACACCAAGTTGAGAAACGAAGCCTCGCGAGTGAAACTGATCACTTTTGAACGGAAGTCGCGGGGGAAAAGCGCGTAAATATCGATAAACCTCCTGATATCGACGGTGGATCGGGTTCACGAACTCGACGATCGGAAGAAATAAATACAAGTACGTTCAACGAGAGTTAATAAGATAGAAAATAAATATATTTTATGATACACACATGATGCAAATACGAAGATTGTGGCGAACAATGATGACTTAAATTAAAGCTACGAGCTATGTACAAAGTGCCGTTTTTCGGCCATGGACTTTAATTTTTCTCGTCCTTCTTTCCCCTCCCCTCCCCCCAAACTTCTTTGGTTCAGTGTCATGAAAATCGCTGTCTAATTTCTGCTGTTGAATATGTCTTTCGGTATGGGGTCCATATGGGACTCGGCTTGGAACATCGACGATGCGGACGTCGAGGATGGCGCCGGTTTCGGAGGACCTTGGAACATGCAGGTCTTGGCTGTCTTCAACAGGCGACCGTTGCTCGCTGTTCTCCAGTAAACCGTGCGAACTGCCTGCTTGCCGGCAACGTAGCTCACAGCACCACCGATCAGCATCTGCAAGTGAAACGAAATGGAGGATTAATTAACTCGACGAGGAACTTTTCCGAACAATTTGGGAAAGAGGTGAAGACTCACATATTTAACAAACAGTCAATACTTAAATTATTTGTAATTTAAAAATGGGAAATTGAAGCTTTTACAGAAATCTTGTCACCTTGTTGGGAAAAAAGTATAAAATAACCGTGAATAATTTGGCAACGTATATATTGTGTATACTGTAGCGAAGAATGAGAATCGAGACAAAGTTCTAAAAGCAAATACCAAAAGCACGAGCAGACAAATGAGAGTAAGTAGAAACGCCTCACCTTTGTTGTTTCGCTAAGTCGATTTACCGTGGACCAGGCAGAACTGCAAAGTTCTAAGGTTGAATTTACAAGTAGAACTTGTCGGCGTTTAAGTTCTTCTACCTCATGCGAGGAGGAAAGCTCGACTGACGGACCGGTCTTCTCCAGTGGATAATTTATACGATAACGTCGACGTCACGGGATCTCGCGATAAGAGGAAGCTCACGTCATTCATCGTGATCGCCGAATCCCGAGAAGACGGACGACGAGTGAGACGTAAAATTTCTTTTCTTTTTTCTTTTTAAGGAAAAAGACGAGCGCGAGATTTAGATAAACTCGCGTCCTCGCGTTTTCACCTATCGGTGATCCCTCACCGGAGCCAGGATAAACAATTGGCAATTAAAACGGAACAATGACTGCACAAACCGCGTTAATGCGGTCACGCGTCGTTATCGGCGATGTTGGTAAATAAGATCAACTTTGCGTCATTACTTTCGAGCAACTTTCTGCTTCTTTTCCACGAATTCTTCTTTCCTTCTTGGCTTAAATTACGTTAACTGTAAAAACTTAAATTGTTACTTGAATTATTTGTAATTTAACTGTAACGTTGCGTAAAAATGCAGAGTGTTAGTAAACAAGGCCAAAGTGAACAAGGCGATACGATTTCATAAAATTATCCTCCGGAAATCGTTAAACGATTTTTCCCCCGATCGGCTCGGCCGTACACATGGAAAATTATGCGTGACGCATAATCAGCGCGTGTCGTTGAAAAAATAATAACTCTCCTGATAGAGGCGAGATAACATTTTGCATCTCGCCGATGTACTTTGTTTCTGACGGCAATTGATATGCGTGTGATATTATTTACGCATCGCGAATAATCATCGTACGCGTCATACTAACACGCCACCATATTCTTCCTAGTTTTAACGAACATCTCCTCCGTCATTGTGAAAAGCACCTGTACCAAAGGAAGAGAAGCGTGTACCTGAGATCACGCGACACGATAAATATACCAGGTGCCAGATCGAAAATAATCTGTCCCCTGTCAGGAATCGTAATCGTTATGTAAATTTCAAAGTCTAAAATACTTGTGCCAGACTAGAATTCCGCTCTTGCGAAAGAAACTTTTCAGCTTCATTATCTAGCACGCGTTCTAATAGCTCCAATTAGTGTTGCGAGTTCAAAGTCTGGATGACGTTCCGTTTCATAAACTGTAATTCCGTATGAAATAAATAATTTGAAAATACCTCCGCCCCGTTATCTCACGCATCACGTTCTGCGCATTACGTTCTAATCGTTACAATTACTCAATGGCCGAGATTAACACGAGTAAATTTCACGAAATGCTCCGCGACTACACATATCGATCACATGATCGTGATGTGAAACTATATGCACGTATCTCTCGAAGAAACATGGAACAATTAGACTCAAGGAGTTTATTTTTGTCATCCGCGATTACGATTCGCGGCCTTATCTCGATAATGTCCATTCGAATGTCGAGTGCATTTTTATCGGTTAATTGTTGACACATCCTATCGAAGAGGTAATCCATTGTATTACGCTACTGCTCGTTGGAATCGTAGTCGATTTTTCTTTTCTTTCTTTTCTTTTCCTTTTTCTTCTTCAAATCGCGGCGAATTTTTAGTCATCGTTTCCACGTTGATTAAAAAGTAATTTTGTTTGTCCTCTGACACGAGTTAATCTCTTCCAAGTATAAAAATTTCAGCTCGTCGGCTCGTGCTCGCGAAAGAGCACAACTGTACAAACATTAACTCCGCCGACGAATTTGTTTAACAAACGGAAAGACGTTTCGATATTTTTCGGTATTTAGAATTTATTGTTGTTTCGACGAATGTGACTTGAAGAAGATAACGGGATTAAATCCAAGGGTAAAAACGTGGAGTATTCCTCGATATTATACGAACGACAATGCGAATTCCTTTTCTTCTCTCCCCACATATTGACACGCTGTACGCATTTCAGAGATGCTTGCGAGGTGAACCCACGATCTTATAACGTGGACACACTTGCTGGAAATAAAATATTCAAGAGCGTCCACTTAGACTTTGATGCAATGCGATGTATCTCGATCATTTTTTTAATCACGACTCGGTTTTATAATAACCAAGTAATCTACGACCTTCTACTCTTTCGTTTTAAAAAGTGCATTTTTTTCAAAATATATTCGTACGATAAATATGCGAAAATAACGCAGAAAAAACGAGTATTTCGGGATATGATTTTAATTCGACATTTAATTATCTCGACAGAATATAGTATTTATTTAACCCGTTAACCGAGTTATCAGAAATTTAATCAGAAATGTCTACAGTCGTGAAATTAAATGTGATGCAATTTCAGAATTTCATTTTTTCAAAATGTAAGTTCCAACTTGTTCTTGGTAAAAAGAGTTATACTTAGGAAATTAGAAATGGATGACGAATTGACTCAATCTCAGATTTTTCCTAAAAGAATTGTATTTAAGAAATTTGTGAGGTCGATTTTTGTCTTTTCCAAATATAAACACAACTTATTCTCAGTAAAAGTAAAAAAAAACATATATAGAATCCATAAATAAAAAAAATACCACATCTAAGAAATTGGGAGTAACTGACGCATCTAACTCGTCTCAATGAGTAACCCATCTTCTCCGGATAATTGACGCTTCGCGAAGATTGGACAAATCAAGCGCATTTCTACATTTCCTAGAAAGTGTCGTCGAAAATTTTCCAGGGAGAAAGAGGGGAAAGATGCGTGCAACGCGCAAAAACGCGTGGATGCACACGATCGTTCACGAGGAACATAGAATCACGTCGTTGTGATTCACGTGAAACTTCCGTGGCGTGGCAGAGGGAAGCGGAGGGAAGGCGACGTGATCGCGATACACGATCGTCGACTTCGATAAGAGCGGTTCGTGTCTTCTCCTATCTGTCTGCAATTTCCATTAATGAGCGAGCGAGTGAGCTTTCTTCGCCTCGCGTGCTTCGTTCGTTCGCCGAGGTGGCATCCTCAAGGTTGAACGATAGAGTCGGAAAACGAAGAAAGCGAGTAATTGCGCTGGAGGACGGTAACGTGTATGCGTAATTGATAAAGTTCTCGAGTGGAGCGTATCTTCGCTGGGGAGCATGGTCCTGTTCAATTATCAATCGCTATCGATGTTCGGCGATGCCACCGACACGAGCCTCGCGATCGAAGTTAAATTTGAGTAACTTCGCCAAGTCATGAACTGTGAAACAAAGTTCAGGAATTTTGGATTTTTGTACAATAATTTTTATACAGCAACTTTCAATGTGGAAAAAAGCATAGAGTTGGGTAAAATATCATATCTCGCTGAAAACGAGACTTAATATTTTTAAAAGTTTGTTCAATTTCATCTGTGGAAATTGTTCTTTTTCTGAACCTGTTATACGATCTTACGTCATGTTTATATTTTACTTTCTTGCTGTATATAACGTGCACAAAACATAAGAAATAATCTGTAGAGTATTCGTTATAATATTTACTATACAAATTATAATTAATAAATCCTTCTCATATACTTTCCAATATATTTTCTAATATAATCTGTATATGTAATCTGTAAATTTTATTAGGTAAAACATCTGCTTAGCTTCTACTTTTTTCTTTTAATTCTGTGTCTATAAAAATATAAACTTGCGTAGATGTCCATAATGACTAGGATCACGTAAAGGGAAAATATAATGAAATGATGATAATGATGAAAAAATGAGAAAAATATAATAACGAAAGTAAATAAAGTTAACTGATTAAAAATAAACGAATTATCCGTCGTGCTCGATGTATCTGAAAAACAAAAGAACATTTCCACGATAACGAATGAAGGGAAAATTACTTTATTGTCAAGCTTCGAATCGATACGTTTCATTTATTGTGCCATATATATCTGTATGATCCCAGGATTTTCCCAGTTCGTATTCTTAGAATTTCTTTCGAGTTCCCGGTAACAAGAGATAGGTGACCGATTATATCCAGAACAAAGCAGATGATTCTGATAAATGTCAGGAATTACCAATCGTTTGATATCACTTATCAGGAGCACGGTGTTACGTCAACCAAATGGAGCTTAATTTTATTACATTGGTTTTGGCAGCTCAAGGCATTTTCCGCGAACTTAGCTGAGAAGAAACATAACACATACTTCTTATCGACAACAGCAGATATACATGCGCCAAGTAAGAATAAATATTACACGAGCGTTCTTGTGTTGTATCAATGGTGCCAGCGAGTCTACCACTGTCTGCTTATCTGCCTATGATTCTCCCTTATCGCGTGATTTCTTCCTCTCCTTTCGACGTATAACAACAAACAAAAAGCTTCTTCGATCGTACGACATGCAGCAAATATTGGAATTTCTTTTTTTTCTGGATGAAGTTTGCTTTCCATTTTGAAATCAGAGATGGAATTCGATCGACACATGTACTGTAGCCTGTGAAAATATTCGATGGGTTACATACGAAGCATTTTGAAATTTTGTTGGCACTGAAATTTAATGAAATTTGACTATCACGATTGATAATTTCGAAATAAATCTGAAAGTGCATATGTACGTATCTAGAGATCACAAAATTAATTGAGTAATTAATATTCGAATTGTACATTTAGGATTATGCTCTGCACCGCATAATTTTTTACTAAATATATATTCACAGCAAGTAGTGTAATTTTTGTACAAATTTTCAAATTGATCGATATAATCGTGACAGTCGGAATTTCAAAATATTTTATGTAACACACACAATCAGACAGTCTGTAAATTCTCCTAAATTCTTTACCAGTGATTGAAAGGAGAAAAGAAGAGGTTTCAAGCTTATCAATTCAACGATCATTTCTCGATTTCTCTGTAACCGTCGATCAGAGCAATCATGTTGCTGCGAGCTTCTTCGAAGCAATCTTCCTCCATGCCTTCGCCTACGTAATGGTGAACGAAAGCTCTTTTCTGGTACATCAAGTCGAAATTCCGGGCAAGAAGCGACCATCTCTGTTTGATGGCGGTATTATTGCTGGCCATCACCACTGTCCTCTTCGATTTTGCCAGATCACCTCCAGGTACTGTTGTAGTGGGCTGATAGTTAATTCCTACCTATAAAATTAATCATTCGAATTTTTTAAATGGAAAAATAACAATATAATTATTTACAAATATTATTAATATAATTATTTACATATATGTTCGATTAATGCATGAGAATTATCTACGAAATCGATTCACTATACACATTTAGTGATCTATGATACAAATTTTCAGATTTTTTGCATTTTCTATAGGACTAATTGTTTAATTTCCTGTTCACAACTCCTTCAATTATTTATCCGTTTTCATTCAAAACTGTTCTACTCGACGAAGGTAAAATTTTACTAGTGACAGCTAAATGCTTAATTATTAATACTGTAACGTTAATATTATTCAACTAACTGTGTTAAAAATTCGTAATAAAAAATCATATGATGCAAAACGGTGGCGTCGCTAGCAACTGAAAATCACGTGATGCCTCAGTGATACAACACTTTTTCTTAGTAAAATGATTCAACAACTGCATTTATTGACGCAACCAAATTTCCACGCTCGCAATTTCTCTCAAGTTGTTTGATTCAAATAGTTTTATCTAAGCAAAAAGAGTTAAATATTCGTTCTGGAACCGTAGAATTTTATCCTTGTTTACACGAAAGATGATGCAAATCGTTTTTTTTTTTCATTCCACGAGACCAGCTGATTGCACAAAAGTCGGCGTTATCAATTTACGACGGTTCGACGTACTGGCCGATTTTTCTCGCATAAACAAAGTGTCAAAAAATTTCCACGTCATTCAGCAACATTCCACGTCTTTGCTGACAATGAATATTTGTTTGTTAGAACATAAGAAAAAAAATGGAAAAGAGCCGAAGAAGTACCTTGAACCCGGTCGGACTCCAAGTGACGAAACGGATCGACTTCGCCCCCTTCAACGACGCGATCGTTTTATTGACGTCATTTGGACTCACATCTCCGCGATAGAGTAAACAGCAGCTCGTGTAAGCTCCCGTATGTGGATCGTACGTTATCATCTGAAATTCATGAAACTTCAGAATCGAGCATGACCGCAGTGCATAAATTGAGAGGAAGATAATTTTGACTTATTTTGCACACTGTGGTATAAATAAAATGATGGACTTTAATGATAAAAATAAGAAACAAATCAATTGACTTATTAAGAACCAACCAATAATTTATCACAAAGTTATAAATTTCTTAAAATTTGGAAAATTGAAGAAACGATAAAAAACATAAAAAATGAAAAAATATTAAGCGAATCTTTGGAATTTCTTATAACCAGGATTCTTGATGATGGTTTAGTTTAAAGAAACAACTAGAGAAAATTTTAACCTTCACTTTACCTGATTAGCAGGTGCGAAACAATCGTACGTGATCTGTCGGGTAGTAATTTCGGAATGCATGGCTTTTCTGGGGCAGATCAATGGAGCGTACGTAACCAGAGAGAAGTGAATTCTAGGATACGGCACCAGGTTTGTTTGCAGTTGTTCGAGAGTGAGATTTATAGCACCCTCGAACCTCATCGAAGCCGTGATGCTCGAGACAACTTGAGCCATCAGGCGATTTAAGTTGGTGTAAGTTGGAGAATTTACACCCAAATTCCTAACAGACAACAACAGAAAAAAATAGACGAGCAGAACACCTTTGATTTAACATTCGTTGCTACGTTGTTTCAATTATTCCAGAGATGAATTAAAAATCTTTTGACGAGAAGGTGGATACCTGGCACAAATGTTATATAAAGCTTCGTTGTCAACGAGGAAGGAACAGTTCACGTGATCCAATGTACCATGGGTGGTAAAGACTGCATTGTAAGGTTCGACGATAACAGTGGCAATGTTAGGTGATGGGAAAACAACAAAGTCCAGAGTGATTTGCTTGGGATAATCTCGTGATAGTTGTTCGAGCAACAATGTGGCGAAACCACTTCCGGTACCACCGTTCAATGATCTATAACGAAGTTGAGTTTTCATCAAATCAAATTAACAAACAATTTTCATGTTATCGCGACGAGTCTGCGGGTTTTTACAAAAACGTTTACTTTCGATTAAAATTTGATGAAAATACCTGAATACGATAAATCCTGCTGGTTTCGAACATGTTTCCCATATTTTATATACACGATCTAGGACAAGACCAATCGCCTCACCACCGATAGAGTAATATCCCCTGGCAAAATTATTCGACGCATCTTCTTTGCCACTGATCAACGAATTTGGGTTGAAGAGATTCTTATAAACACCAGTTCTGATCTCGTCGATCACCGTGGGTTCTAGATCGACGATCAACGTACGTGGAGTCAGCTTTCTTACCTGGAAATGAATTTCCACGCAGGAAGAGTTTTTGAAAACTTGTCGCGATAATCTTTGTTGAAACGCGATAATACTCAGTTGTAATTTACAAAAAAGAAAGTTGGAAATGATACAATTGCGTCGAAAGCTCCAGACCCTAGAAAACTGAACGTTTAAACATTTGTCAAATGAACTTTAACTTGGCTAATTTTCAATTAGGTAGCAATTGAAAATGAATTGAAAATGTAAAATAAAATCTTGCATTGAATATCACAGCAAAAAATCTGTTACTGTACGTACATTTTTGTTTAATTATTTGATTTTCATGTTACTTTATGGAAAATTGGTAACGTGACATAATCAAACATAAGATTTTCATTTTCATCTTATTAGACAAGTTATAAGAAATTTATAAATTGACAATATTTTGTATAAAAGCAAAGGTATTAAATATTTGTATATTTTTAAATATTTTTATATTGTAAAATAAGATATATTACAAAATAAAAATATATTATAAAATATAAACTATTACAGGGTACATTATAAAATAAAAGATTATAAAAAATTCTATATACATAGTGTGTATAAATTTTAAAGATCGTTTATTTTCTCACTTGTGTCTCTGAAAAGAAAGAACACAGAGAAAGATCCCTCGGATAATAGCCCTGACGGAGATAGCCATCGGGAGATACACCATGTTCCAGACAAAATAATTCCCAACAAGCATTTGCTATTTGCACGCCAGCCTGCCCTATGAAAATTGTTATTATTTCACTTGATTCTCCCATCGCTTAACCACATTCCAATTTATAAATTTCCGATGAATTTCCATTTCCGACGAATAAACAGTGAACGCTTCATGGTTCAGATGTAAAATCACGCCAAAGATTTTGATCATTATCGTACATTTTTTTCTTTTACTTTTTAACGAAACATTTTTTATTTGTATATTTGTCAAAGTGACAAGTTCAAAGGATATTGAACCTATTCATTTATCGAAGAATGTCAAATTTTTCGTCATGTCAATGATAATGCGAAAATTGACGTTTATCGAAGAATGTTTGAACGGAATGATAAATCGGAGAACGTTGTTCTGGTTCTGCAGACTATTTATTGCGCAACATTATATAAAGAATAACAAAGTTCCAGTTTTGACAGCAATTTTTAAAACTGCGCATTTGCAATGGTATTGTATATTAACAATGATTAGGTACACATTTACAACGATTTTGTACAATTCCACGGAAGAATATTCATTACTGTTATTATTATTATTTATCTCTGCCTACGAACATTCAACTGGCAGTACTTTAATCGATAAATTAACTGCTCTGTTGTTCGCATAGGCGCATGGTCTTGTAAATTCCATTCGTGAATGAAATACACGTTTTTGCTAAATCATTTCTATAGCTGATATGTATTTTGATCCCACAAATACAAGAACATCAAACGAACGAGAATAAGTACCAACATATTTTAAATGGTTTTAGGTATGCTACATCATTTCTCCTAGTGTTATAAAATATTAATTATCGTATACTTGAACTTTAATATCCTGCGGTAAGAAACTGAATACTGCAGTAATTTGTCATGTTCGTTTTTGTACTATTACAGATCTGATTTAATTCTATATATCATCATTTTTATCCTATTTAGAAAAAGATTTTAATAAATCTTAATAGAATCACAACACCTTATGTTGACGTGAAATCAAAAAGAGGCATCTCAAGAGGAGTTAATGGTGGTAGAGGCGCAAGTCTTAAGGAATGTGTATCTAATCTAGAGTCATCGTTAAGATTAACAGCATGAAGTTGTTCGGTCAATTGTCTCACTTCCTCTTCCTTTGCCTCCAACTGGCTTAGCAAGGTTCCAACTAAGCAACGCAACTGGCAATTAACAGTTTTGAGTTCCTCTATAACAGTGACTGCATCCTTTGGATATTTAAAAGCTTTGTCTTCGTTGTTAGGTACTGAGATCAGAGTTAGAAGACTATCTTGCTCTTCGATTGTTTTATATATGGCTTGCCGTAAGGAAACATCAAACTTATCATTTGTAAGCTCAGATGCATCCTTTTCAACCTGTTTCGGTGTTTGTTTACTAAGGATTTCTCTCTTTTGATTTTCCAATGTAGCTTTATATTCTTCATATTCCGCTTGTTTCATTCTGAAAAGTAAATTTTTATCAATAATTTAACAAGCATTACATAAATATATTTTGTACAGTGCAGCAACAAAATATTACCAGTGTAATAACCTTACCTAACTACAGCAGCTTGCCTTTTATGGTAATCTTGTTGAAGGGCTAGAGATTCTAAAGTAATGAATGAATGAAAAGAGGAGATAACAACTGGTGGAGTTTGACTAGATAAACCAGGTGTCTTCAGATGAACAAAATTAGATTCAAGTTGTGCATGTGCGTCTGACAGAAGACTGGCTACTGTTTCGTGGCACTTGGCTGCCTCTTCAAAACGGCCCTCTTCCAACAATGCCTCTGCTCTCCTTTGTCTTTCGTGCGCCTTTTGTAAAAAAAATTATATCAGTATTTACATAATGCACTAATCTAGAAAATTCTAAACATCGATAGTACCAAGAAAAAAAGTAAAATGATCAAAAATTAATATATGACATTTAACAACTCAATGTCAATACGACGTATAGCTTGCACACTCGCACGTTTTTTGCGACTGGTTTATGCTAATGATCGCGGGCAGATAGCGACGGATACTTGGGTAGTTCACAAATTACGTACACATGTTGATATTTTTCGGTCACACATAATGATATGATGTCCAAGAAAACACAATGACACTTACCGCGTTTAGTATTGAAGTCTCCATGGTTGATTAACTCATCGAATACAACAGGAGCAGAAGGGCAACATGTTGGTTATTTTCTGTTACGGCAGACTTATCTACGACATAGTTATCAATTGAGCATGAAGATCATTCACCACTGCCACCACCACAACACACGAGGTATACGAACTGTAATCATTGATTAAAGAAAAGCGAAAACTCATTAAATGTTAAGTTTATTCAGCGATATCTTGTCTGTGGTCTGTTCTATTCTTAATTCTGATAATGCTTTTATGCATTTATAGCATTTCTAGACGATAGACGTAGAATTTGTATGTAATTACAATATAGTATATTCCTTAGAAAATTTTATTTGCATAAAAAGAAATAAAAGACATAACTTTAAACCTCAAATTAAACGTACAGATGTTTAAAGCGTCTCTGGAATTAAATAAATATTAAAATATTAACACAGACAAATATTAAGTAAACTTTAATATTACCGACCGATGATAACAGTAGGTTCGTATATTATATGGTTTGCTGTTGAAAGATGACACTGCGGTATAAGTGTAGACGTGAAATGGATGCAAAACGTACGTGTTAAAAGTTTAAACTTAAATCTAAGCGTTATATGCAGTAACGTGCGTACAAAAAAAACTTCACATTAATTCCTTCATTAAATTTTGATTGTGTAATTAGTATTGGAAAGTATTAATCAGACGAAATACAACATTTATCAAGGTAAAAGGCAAAAGTGAACGTTATACATTTGTTAAAACGGTTATACGTGTCGTCAATCAATGGCTGACCAAAATTTCAAGTACGAAAAAATGTGTCAAGCAGGTAACAAGTTATCATTTATTAGTAACGTAATAATCCTTGACGAACTGTATATGCGTACATTGAGAAAACATCATTAAATTCTAAAACGGCTTTGCAATCATAGAGTCCTAGTCACACGAGAGTCGAAAAGGAATTGAGCGTAGGCGTGAACCCGATGCCTTTATAGGAATACGAGGATCAACGTGGAAACTTAATTATTCGAACTATCAGCCGTCTATGTATGTGGTTTCGTCGAGTGTTTCATCTATTAGAAAATAACGTTGACCTCATCTCTTCCGACGGAACTTGAAAAATTTCTCGGCTTCTTTTAAGGTTCGTCGGTCTCGCAACCAATTCGAAACATGATCAACATGGTCGTCAATCTCGACGTTAATCGTTGAGTCGATTAATATTATCGGTTTTGTCATAGGTATTAATATGTAAAAAAAAATTAGGAAGAAAAAACTTGGAAAAGGAGAAGAAAAAATAAAATAGAACTAGGGTAATTCGTATCATTTAAATTCGAGTAGGCGTAACCTTACAAAACTGACAGTACTTAATCTTCGTCGAATCATTGGAAATGTATCGTGAACTGGCGACGTTCAATCGATTAACATAAATTTTCATTGCGAGAACGCGAGCAAATTTACCATGTAAATAAACGATCGCATTATCCGTTAAACGAGAACGCCGTGTACGGCGATAGAAAGCCAGTGCGTTTTTACGGTCCACTGGCTCAAATTAGTAAGATCCTCCCGTCTGTTTCCTTACGACATCAAGCAAATTAGCGCCCGATTAGTGAGCGAACCCCTTGGGAGCTGAAAAAAATTCTCACGGTCTTCACGGTGTATCAAGAGGAGTTGGTGAGAAAGTAAAGAAAGAAACGTTCAAGGCACGCTATAAGATGTACGTAAAAAAAGAAAAAAGAGAGAAGGATAACCGTTAACGAAAGATCGACGAAAAGAGAAAAAAGAAAAAAAGAACGAAAATACTGTGTCCGCACCGTCTGCGGACTAATCACTGCGTACGCATTCTGCGCATGCGTCGTGCAGCGAGAAATGCTAGCAATTGATGGCGTGCGCGCTTTTCGGAATCTCCTGCAAACGCTGTCGTTTCCATTTCGCCGAAAGCTCGATTATTACGCAACATTGTACGAAGAATAGAAGGTATACGCAAACATATATATGCACGCGTATAATACACGCGGAGAAACACAGAGAATACGTGTGGCGTCGATGTTACGCAACCGTATAATCCTAGATTACGGCAATTACATTTTTGCCCGCAGTGCACTTCCATCCGAATCATATATGGAGGCGCTACCCTATCGGATAGCCATCGGGCGCGAGCGATCTGGCATGCGCAGCCGTTCTCGTGAATGGGCACGGCTCGTGGACCAAGCGGCGGCCGTATGAATGAAATAGTAAATATAATTGACAGAAGGGCAGGCGTGGGCAGGCCAGTCAGAACAGGCAAGCAGAAACAGGCGGAACGAGGTGCAAGACGGGAACGGCGCGGCGTTTTATACGCGGCAGGCGTAGGATCGAGGTCATCACCTTTCTATCATCCGAACAGCCTAGATAGCACTTTTTTTTTTCACTTCTCTTCCTTTTCTTTTTTTTCTCATATCTCACGTGTTTCGACATGTTTTCAGATGTATTCTCGATATTCATTTACCCGCTGGTCATCGGTTACCTGTTTCGATCAACCCTTCGTTGCGGAAGAACTTTTTACGTGGCAACAGGATTGATGTTAATTTTATCTTTTGCGTGGAAAAGATTGAAATTACAAGAACATACTGGCACATGCAACATTTATTCATTCAACGAGAAAATAATTTTTACAAGAAGACCGAGGTGACAGAAAACCATCCAACCGGCCGACTTTGGTCCAAGGGATATTACACCACAGACTCGTCGGAGAAGTTTCATTGATTCGTCACCGTTAGATCGGTGAATATGTCGCAACAGCGAGCGCGGCTTTAATTAGTCGCCGTTACGGAAACGGAAGAGTCACGACAAGAGATTTGTTATTTCTATTAGAGCCACAGGGATAAGTAGGAATCCCTGTCGGATCCTGGCTACGTGAAAACATTACGTGACGATGAGGACAGAGATCCGCCCTCGGCCGCGAGTACTGGCTGTTGTGGAGAACGTTGAAGGAGAGCTGCGCCAGTTCTTGGCCGGTCGGTCTGCCTTTTCTCTCTCTCTCTCCTCCCTTCTCCCCCGATACCCCTTCCCCGTGAAGTCGTCGAGTGACGACCAAAGACGGTAGGAAGGTACGGTTTCCGGTCGCCCACGCGACAACCTAGCCGGAGCTCTCTCGCGTCAGGCAGCGCCGTTGTGAAAATCCTCTCGATTCAGGTGTCCGGATAGCGCTCACGGAGTGGTAAACCTGGCGCAACACCCAGGACCATGGTGGGGACATAATCCGGGCAAAATGGAGAACAATTTGTAGATTTCTATTCTAGGGTCAAACTCTGTTCCCTTAACCCCTTCCGCGGTTCTACCGATCCTCCATCCGATGGAGACGTATCGACCAATAACTTTGTATTACTTCGTATGAATTTCATACACCGACACAAAGATTGAATTTTGAATTTCAGAGTAATGTTGTGAGATTATTGTATTCTTTCAATCACTTTTGAAAGTTGCAAAGTTTCTTACACTGGTCTTTCTTATAGATTATAAACTTTTATTCAATGGTTTTATAATTTTGCACAAAAGTAGGGTAATTAGCTGATTTGTAATTTGTAAAAATAATTTGTAAAAATTCGATGATTTTCATTTGTCTCATTTACATTTAACACCATGAGAAATTGACAGCTTGTAATTTGTAATCTGTAGAATTTCATATTGCGTAACTTTTCACTTTTACAAATAGGATATTGATCAACGATTCTCTTAACCCATCGTGTATCGTAAAAGTCTTTTTCTCGATTGAAACACAAAAGACTAAAAAAATCATGGCACAGTTTCTTTCGTTTTTCAAAGAAACATTTTCCTTTTGCCCGCGGACGAATAATAATTAGCTTTCCTTTCATCCAGTCGCTTTCCAATTCGATTACTCAACGATTAATTACTACAGTTCAGCGTTAGCCAAGTGGTCGTAGCAAGCGAGAAAAAGAAAGAGAGAGAGAGAGAGCGGTAGGCTAAGGGTTGATTCGAATCATTGTGATGGAACGTTGTTGCGCGGCTGGACGTAGGATTAATGATACGTTTCATACTCATTTTCGTTCATTGTCGATACTAATCGATTACGGGCCGTGCACGAGTTCCAGCGTCATTAGTTAAGATCGGAATAAATTTCGGGTGAAAGTGGTCTAGGGCCTAAGGGTCGATCGATCCTCCTGGTGATAAATTTACCTGTCAATTAAGCTTCATTTCAGCTTTTGGCCGCTCCGAGAAAATAGTTCGACACATTGTGCTGACGTCCAGCAGACGTAATTAAAACCGAGTGTGCCCCGATTCATTCGTAAA
Source organism: Melipona bicolor (assembly GCA_030673865.1). Classification (NCBI taxonomy): domain Eukaryota; kingdom Metazoa; phylum Arthropoda; class Insecta; order Hymenoptera; family Apidae; genus Melipona; species Melipona bicolor. The sequence continues at coordinate 4,210,916 of JAHYIQ010000017.1, forward strand.
CAAATCGATTGACGCAACAACGCTTCCACCCGTGTCACAGGATATGTCCACGTCGATTATCGGACACGTTCTCCTCGACTTTTGAAGAAACTCGTCGTTTACGTAATTCCTAGCTCGCGTGAAGTGTCGTTGAAGAAGTTAGAAACATTGTCGCTTAATTAACAGACTTGGTTTCCACGAAATCTGTAAACCAGCGAAAGAAGATACATGTATAATGATTGATATAATGGTTGACTTCCAGACATATTCCAAAGAGCACCGAGATTCGCTATCATTCGAACACTTCTACTTGAAATAATATAATGTAATTACAATTGAAATTTTAATACACGTATTAAAATTATATACGTATTAAAGATTTCATTGCAAATTTATTTTATTAAAGGTTACGTATAGAATTAACGAACGAAGATCACGAGGAAAGAAACAACAAATAAACTTTTGTTGACTTTTTATCTTAATGTCACTGATCATAACGGAATGTTTTAATAGAAAATAATTAAAAATGCAAACAATATTTTAATATTATGGTAAATTACGAAGGAAGTTATGCTTCACGTTCTCCAGGGAAGCAAAAGAATCCCAACGCAAGTAAGTCGAAACATAAATCATTTTTCACAATAATTTTTGTTGCAAGTTCCTTAAATATCCGGTGACTTATGAATGGTAGCGTAATTGGACACTATTTTACGATGATAAAAATATTTCCGCAGAATTGTACGTGCTTTTGAGGATTTCTTCTTGTTGGATCGGAGGGACGCTGCAACACACGTCGTTCCCTCCTCCTTTCTCTTCTTCTCGCGTTCCATTTCCGTCTCTTTCTCTCGACACTCCATCTTGCTTCTCTTCTGGATGCTGTGTTCTCTTCTCTGAAAGTCCCTTCGAAGAGGTAGGGCACGCGAATGTGGGAGGGAGAGTTTCCGGTCGCCCACGCGCCTCCGCAACAACCACTTCGCCGAGGTATCAGGGACAAAACACGGGCCGGCGGATGTCTCTTCTCTTCAGCGCAAATGAAGAAGTCGCCTCGCATTCGGCAAATATAATGAAAGAGCCCCCCCTTTCCTACGGTGTGCATCGCGGAAGCGATCCTCTGTTAGCGTTTCGCCTCTTGCGCTCCCTGTTTCTGACTCCCGCTCTTTTAATTCGCCATTCACGACGACGCAGCATTGTGATCTTGAGTCGTAGGGACAATCCTCCGAATGTCAGTAATTCAAAAGATTAATTCAAAATTTAATTCGAATTTAAAAGAATTCGATAGATTTTCGAATTTGATGCATTTTTAGAAATTTGAATGATTTTTCTTTACTGTATTAGCAACCTTTTTCTTTTACTTCTCTGATGCAAATTTTATATCTTAGTCAATAACTTTAACGTGAATTGTGTTGTGTTGTGATCTTCACTTGAAAGAAAATATTGACTTATGACCGCAAATGACTTTACAGTAAAAATAATATTTCCCTGTTTATTTTACAGATAGTAAAAAAAACCAACAAGATAAAAATTAAAAATTCTAAAAGGAATGGAAATTAATTCGCAAAATTGAAGGGACCAAAATGAAGAACGAAAAGACGGATAAGTCCTACGAAGGGAACAACGTTGATCAGGAGTATGGAGCAATAGAAAGGTAGCGCCGATTGCTGAGCTTAAAAATAGCAATGACGACTGATCCGTCCACGCGTGCACGCCGGATCGGTTCGTATCGGTTTCGACTGGGCTGTCGTAGGCTTTGCTAGAGGCAGGTCAAGGCACCGCGGGAACACGGTCGTAAACCACCCTTCGCAAATCCTCACCGCGCAACCCATTCGAATGGTACCACGAGCAGCAAGTATTCCTGCCGGTTGTTGTCGCGAGTACCGTGTACTTCGATTGAGCGATCACATTCGGTTTGTTCGATCTCTTCTTTTTTCTGTGTCGTGCGGAGATTCGAGCGTAGATAACGCGCAATTAACATGGAAATTAAATCCAGTTTACTTGGTTGAGGATAGTGGTAGTGAACCAGCTGATATTCTTCGATCCTTGAAAACTATGTATCAAGATTGCTCGCGATTTTAATACAGATATCGTTTCAACTGGATTTTACTGTTTGTCGATGGAGATTGTACGTAGATAGAAATGATATAGAAAGCGAAAATCAGTCAAGTATTAAAATCAATAATTCACTTAAGACGTTATTCATCATTCTGCTGACGTTCATATATAAAAAAAATAAGACCTAAGCGGTTATCTACGAATATATCTTTCTTTATATTTTTGTATGTTATATTTTATGCATATTTTCGTTGGTTATAGATAATATTTAACAAGACTCGATCCAAGTTTTTCAATGATATTCATTAAAATTTAAATTTATGCAGTCGGCAATCAATTAATTTTCAGGTGATCGCAAGTGTCCTCTAATTCTTACGGGATTGCACGTACATGCGGAATGCATACGATCTCAACACTGGCTGGATCAATTGCTGTTTCTATTTAACGCTTTATTTTACGAGCTCTTCGTGTCGTTTCTACCCACTATATACAGGCGGATGAGTATTTTTCACCACGAGACTCTAGAGCGAGGAAATTCTTTCGGCTCTTTGCGACCAATTCCAACGGTACATCGGAACCACTCGAGAGAACGACTTCTCTGACCAGTGTACGCAACCACCCACCACGAAAGTACTCGAGGAACGAGGATTGTTCGTCCTTCGAGAAGAGAATTCGGCGTTTTCGTTCCTCTTTCTCCCTTCTTTTTTCTCTCAACTCGGTTTCGGGACCATCTAGCTGGAAAAAGAAGACCACAGAAGAGATTTTTAGGGGCGTTCGGGCGACCGTGCGAAATCGACTTCACGGAGAAGATCACGGTAATATTGAATAATGATATGATATAATTTAATAACCGTGCCGCTGGATGATGCTTAATGACGATAATGCCGGAGTATCATGGCCACCTAAGATCAGCAGGGAAGCATGAATTTGCAGGTTGTTCCGTTTAATCGATACTTGTGTGTTTATGCGTGCATTACATCTTGCTGTATTAACTTTAATACCTTTACTTTGGCCCATTAAGGGCCGAGAGCATTGAAATAATGGGTCGAGGTTACATAAATGCAACAGTATTCCAGGATATAAATAAAATAACTTGCACGTCATTTTGTTAAGGAACAAATGTATCATTACAAAATCACAGGGATCTCCTACATAATACAAGATAGTTTGTATTGCTGTTGCAATATTAGAGATGTTTTAATTTCTTCAAAGTCATTAAAAATTTACATTTTTATTTTCAGTCAATTTATATTACTAAGTTTTATTGCAGGATGTCCGTATCGCAATTAGGAAAAGAAATTTCAAGTAAATTGCCTTGAATATTTTTCTCTTTCTATTTAAACTCTCTATGAGTTTTATGAAAAATGAAATAATACTCGAATAATATAATACAAATTTTACAAAAGACAAAACTCGAAATCTATAATAGAACTGTTCGAGAAATAATTTTAAACAAAATGTGTTGCGTTGGAACCTGACGGATCGATGCAAATTACCTGCTCATGGCATACCTTCCGTGACTATTAATATCGCACAATTTAAACAAAAATATTCCTGAAAAGACATTCGATGGACAACGTTTTGCGGATAATCCACGGATTAATGATGGCCTTGGTGGAACGTAAAATTTAACTTGATATCGAACTCGCTAAGGATACGCGCGCTGTTCCACGATTGTGAAGATAAACAATAGATCAGAGATTGGCTCACGGGCATCCAATGCGGTTATATTAAGTAACCGCAAGACCGGCTCGTAATCGCGATCGTATCTGGTCATAGGATGTCCCAACTTATAGGCGGGATATCCCAAGAATTTATGTCACGCGTTACCCTCCGACGATCTACACATTCAACACCGCGAGATGACCAAATTAATGGAACGCAATTTGCTTGCAAATCATTTCAAAATTCTTACGCAACCAAAGAGCTAATTGGGGAAAATCGCGTAAGTGTAAGGTGGTATGTAGGCCAACGAATGAAAGTTCTAGGAAGGAAAACAATTTATGCAAAATGGTGCGTTTAATTGCGTTAAACGATACTTATCTCGACGATCGTATTCAAACGTTGCGTCATAATTATAATTCATAGTATTTACGTTTACAGGGGCTCAAAAAACGAATGTCAATCGTTTAGATAGCGTGCCAAGGAAAAAGCCAAAAGTGGAGTTTTGATAAAAGCGCAAACGTAGAACGACCACGTCGTCGTCCGGGACGTCGTTGCGCGATGGATTTATATTGGCAGTCGATTAAATTTCTCCGACCAATTTACATCGACTGGTTTATCCATCGGATCGAGGCGGTCGTAAATAAGTGTACCGCGGTCCATGCTGCGCCTCGAATATCACCGTTTACGACTGAATCGCCAGAAAAAAGAAAAGGGAGAGGGAAGAAGAAGAAGAAGAAGAAGAAGGAGAAGAAGAAGGAGAAGAAGAAGAAGAAGAAGAAGAAGAAGGGAACGGGTACGGACAGACACAGAGGAGAAGGAGAAAGAAAGGAGAAGAAACGAAGGAATCTGGAAAGCGACGGGGCTCTGGATCGTCGAGGAGTCGTAATTTCGGTGCAAATCGCGAGGGTGAGGATCCGCCGTAGTAACGGAGAGAGGAACGGTGGACAAACTCCGTCGCGCTGGACTTTGGATGGCGTTCGCGTGCACCCGCGACGATGCCCGCGCCAGCTAAACAAGGAGAGGAAACACACGCGGAGGAAAAAATATAAAAAAAGAAAAACGACCAGGTAAATAAAGATCGACCCGTCTCCCACGCCCGTGACCATTGTTATTATATATCCCGTGGGGTATTGTTCCCATGGGAAAACTGGACAGGCACGTTCTACCACCTATAAGACACACGCCGGTGAGAGTGAGAGAATATGCACGCACACACGAAGCGTTTACCTGAAGTCTCGCCAGACTTCAGGTAACACACACTTTCTCCGTCTCTCTTTTTCTCTCTCTTCTCAGCGACGTGTGCGCTGCTCGCCTAATACACAGGCTCGCAGGACGGTTAGGTGGCGCGCGCGTATAACCACACGCACGAGACAGGCCGCACACTCGAGCGCAGATTTGAGATATTGTGGGGGGCGTTCACCTCGCATCTCGGTCCTCGTGGTCCGTTCGTGTGAGTGAAACTTATACAGAAGAGATTAACAGCGTATGTACGTGTCCACCAGGTATACGTTCGTGTGTTTCGTCTCCTCTCTACATTTCCGTGCAAGGCGTTGCAACGGAGTATCCTCGTGGCTTGATCCGCTTGTGTGCGAACGATCGTACACGTACGCGAGTGTATATACATATCGTGTACGTACACGTTCGTCTTACTCCACCGAGAACGTGTATATACAGGCACGCGAAGCTAGCCGCTTGTACATGTACGTATGTATATGCAGCCGTGGTGGTAACTCGTGGTGGATGCTTGAGGAACAGGGTGCGGCTCAACCCACCTCGCTTGACTTACCTACCCGTATTACTGTCTAGATAGGTATATCCAGGCGCGAGCCACGCACGGCCCAGGATAGTATGCCATATTTGCATCCATGATCCAGGACACGTGTGTATCCGCGGGAGCGCGTGTGCGTTCTTTTTTTCCTTTCTCCTTCTTCTCCTCCTCCTCCTCCTCCTTCTTCTTCTTCTTCGTCTTTTCCTTTTCCTTCTTCCATTTGCTAGTCGCCTTTCCTCTTCTACCTACCTGGAACGGTGCCTTCACCGATGCAACACCGTGATGTGGATTCTCTTCTTCTCTCTCTCTCTCTCTCTCTCTTTCTCTCTTTCCTTCGTTCTATCACTCCCCTCCCTTCCTTCTTTCCGTTTATTTTTTTATCTGCTCGTTTTTATCTGCCTTCCTTTCTGCTGCGCCCTCTCTCTCTCTCTTTCTCTTCTCTTCGCTCTTTCTCCGGGGCCTTTCCTATCTTCCTCGCCGTATCTTTCGCGAGTATGCGTGTCTCTCGCTCGGAGGAGATGCGTACGCGAGTACTCTTCCTCCGGACGCAACGCGTCGGTTCCGCAGGACGACGGAGGATTATAAATCTCGGCGAAAGAGCAGGATGTATCGATACCGCGTCGTATGATTGCCGATGGACACCTTTCTTTACGCGCCTGTTATTACCTGTGCTTCGATCACGGATATTCGCGCAAAATTGTGATTCGCATATTATTATGAAGACTTTTAGAATTCACTCGTCTAACGAGTTCAAACGTTTTTGCTTTTTTCAGGTTATTACCGTGGATGAACAGAAGTCTGTAGCTTATTTGAAACGAAGAGAATTCGACGAATACGAAACAATTCTCTTCTGCATAACTTTTAGGTAATAAAGAGCACTAGGAAACATGGAGCACTTTTCAAGAGGATTGAAATATTTCTAAACTTCATTTCGACGAATAGGACACCATCTGCAAAATAATTGCCAAATGTTGAAACAAACAAATTATGGATTTAACATGAAGTAAGTTTGATCTAACAAAATTCTTAAACCTCGTTCGAAACTGATTGTCAGTCTGGTTGGAAAGTCGAGAGTGTCGCACGGACGCGTCAGTAATCAGTAACGAGTAGACCCCGAGACAGCCGATAAACGGTAAACGAGTTAGAATTACGCAAAAACGAAGAGCGTGTCGACGCGAGGAACAGCCGGAGACGAGAAGGATTGATTAACACGTGGTCGATCGTGAAACGGCCCGACGAAGATCGATGAGGATCGGAAAGGTGGCCGAGCGGTGTATCACGGTAGCCGGCTCGTTATTCGAATTCCTGGGATTCCCAGCGTCGTCTGGAGCGGCCGGCACGCAAAGTCTCTCACCGGGTACAGCCTCCGATCCCCGAGCCTCGCCAGTCTCCTCGTCTCTTTAACTTTGGACTTACCGAACCGGATGGCACGATCACGGGGTCCAGGACCGCGTAATTAATTGATATAATAATCGTGACGGCCGGCCTTAATTTCATCGAGACGATCATGCCTGCGCACATTACCGACGCCATTCTCCGGAGAGTGGGGAAGATCGAGTTATCACGCAGGTTCGAATCCCTTAAATATTTGGTAACTAATGAGGCTTCCAAGCACGCTCGAAACCTCATTGAAATACTTTTACTTTCCAGTGGAACTTGAATTCGTAAGAACGACATTGGAGTTGATTCCATTTCTATCATTCTCGTCTTGCTGTGTCGTCGTCGTCTCTCTTTCACGACTCGACGACGATAGCGACGAAGACGACGACGACGACGACGAATCATCGACGTCCGCCGGCACAGTCTCACCAATAAGCCTCTTCAAGGTTGCCATCGTTGGACTACCATAATCCGCCTCGTAGATTATTATCGGCGAGAGAAGAAACTTGCGACATACACCGAACGAGTCGCGCTCGTTCTTTTCTCTTTCGTTCGGCCCTTCTCTCTCTCTCTCTCTCTGATACTCTCCTGGTTCTTCGCTTTTCTTTTCTTTTTCTTTTTTTTTTTTTTTCTTAACTCACAAAGTAGCACGGAATAATAATAAACTCCGCGCGGTGATCATTAAGAAGAGGCTAGCTTATAGTCAGAGCTTATATCTGTGTTTGATTTGCGTTTGGCAGCAGGACGTATAACTCCTTATCTTAATTGACCCGATTAGCATATTGTTAGAGCCTGGCGGAGGGACGCCTTTAAACGCGCGTTGCACGCAATTCTGCGTGGCCGTGTTACCGCCGCGCGCCGGGTATCGCGTGCGTACGAGGCCGAAACACATCGGCGCACCATCCATCGGCTACTGGAATTTCGTTTTACCCGAGTCCGAAGCTTCCTGCCCAGGTCGATTAATCAATCCGGGACGTTCAACGATCGACGAGAATATTCATTTGGAAATTGATTTCGTTGCTCGAGGGACGATCGAGATCGATTATATACGACGTCTGTATGGTCTGTATCCCCTCCCCCTCCCTCGTGCGATTTCAAAATGCTAATAGATATCGGCCCTGTTCGTTTTAATTCGTCTCGTGGCTCCTAGCTGGAGCTTGAGACTCTGTCGATCTTTCTCTGAAACATGGTCGTGGCTCTCTCTCTCTGTCCAACCACCGAGAGAGACCCGAAGACTTTCACCGTGGCGCTCGCTTCATTCATTCATAAATTGATTATTAAAGGCTTGCCGGGCTCGTTCCAGCGCGAAAGATACGCGCGTGTACACGGTGGCACGAGCTACGTGATCCCTGTCGCTTTTTCACCGCGTCGTGCCGCGTCGTCGGCCGTTCTCTCAAGAGAAGTAAAATGAAGAAAATGATCACAGGTTGAAACCGCGAGGCAAGCCCGCGTTGAAAAACGAAGTTTCCGCGTCCGTAGCAGCCGGCTATTAATTTGTCGGCTGTAGGGAGTACTTAGCCGCGCGAACAAGAAGCTTTCGTCCATTGGTTTTTCATCGCGCGCGTCCCGTCACAGTGTTCTCGGCTTCTTTCCACCAGCGGCGTCGTCATGCTGTTATTAGTATTATCCCATGTCCGAGGAACAGGCTTTTCGAACGTAAAACTTACTATTACGCCAGTCGAAAACGAAGAAATAAGGATAAACGCTTGTCCGAACGGAGATCGAGCAAATACATAGTTATTTAGTCTGTATGCAACAAGTGGTTAAACTCGGCTTCGCCGATTTTTATATTTCGTTCCTCTTGTTCCGACCAGCAAAAGCACGTTTAACGTCTCGAGAGAAATCTCTGGTATGGTATCGAAACGAGAAATCGATGGTTTTTTTCTCTTCGTGTATACTTTTTTTTTTTCTTCTTTTTGTTTAAAAACCATCGAGAGAATTTTATTTGAAACGAGAAGATAAGAGATTTCTTTAAATCTGAAAATAAATAATTCAACAAATTCAATTCAAATCTGATAAGATTATTCAAATTTTATTTTAAATATTTTAATATTTTTTAATAATTTTCAATTATTATAATTTCCAGATATTATTATCCACGATAACACCAAAGTCTGGCGTCTTCGTAGTAAATTTCACAGTTTTCTTTTGCAAGTATTGAAAATCGTATTATTCGTCAAACAAGGTAATCTTCCTAGATCGAAACGTCGATCATTGACATTCCACCGGGCGCAGATTTACGAACATATTAAATTTTATAGATGCTGCATTTCCGAGGAACGGTTCTTAAAACGGTTGCCAGCGTCTTAATTAAAGAATATATCGGCTATTAAGCGCGCCCATTGAGAAACCGAGGTAGGAGATATCTCCGATGGATCGGTCCCCGGTGTTGCTCGGCGTGACAATTCGTACACAAGCATCGGACCGGGCACAACATACGCAGCACGACCGATCGTTTCTCCACTCCGCCGGTTTGACCTGCGTCTAACGAGTTTGGCCGCGTGTGCACGTCTCATCGTGCTAGCTTCCAGTGGCTAGAGATCATTTCGATGCAGCTTTATTGAAAATCCGAGCGTCTCTTTCCAATGGAAAAACCTGGGACGGTTGATTCTGAAGCAACTCTGAAAGAGTTGCAAATATTTTACTTCTGTAGTGTTTGTCCTTCTTAAAATTATAGTTGCCAAAGAAAGTATCTGCGTGTATCCTTATTTAAAAAAATTTTTTTTCCAGAATTCTACGTTTAAGTTTTGGAGTTGGAATGTGAAGATGCTAAACTAAATGAAGTGGAATGAAATTTGATATATCTACATGGACCCAATTAATTAATTGATATATAAATTATAATCTTTCTAACCACTATCGAGCTATTGTAATGGGTTAAAAGTTACGTTAAATATCTTATTTAAGTTGAGTCAAATTACTATAAGAATTGCGCTGATTTTTAACCAATCTAAAAAGGAAACATTTCAATTTCCACTTGGCTAGTATCGTTTGAAATTATGACGCGATAAACATGGCAAGAAAAGGGATGAAGGGTTAATCCTGAGAAAGCAAAGAGATCTTCCAATCTCCAATTAGTACTTTGTCATTACTTATCGGTAGGAACGCATGTTCGGTGTTGGTCCCATCGCGGCGCGTTATCGTGGCCGAAAAAGTGTCCTGAGGCTGGTCTCCAATTTCGATCGACTTATCCACGACCGTCGATCTCCCATATTTACGCACGGGCGATCTGTCCAAGATTCAGGATTCTCGGCGTCGGCTTATCACGAGACCAACGAAACTCCAGCGAGTTGGCGAGAGGAATACGCGAGTAAATCCAACGGAGGCGCATAAAGACGCGACGAAATACGAGCGAGAATGCTCAGTGCCGATACCTCGTCGAAGTAGAGGGATGTAAAGAAGGAGAAGAAGAACGGTGAAGAGAGACGAAAAAGACGAGAGATAAAAAGAGAAAGAGAAGAAGAAGAAGAAGAAAAAGAGTCAGAAGGAAGAAGAAGACGAAGCAAGGGGAAGAAGCTATCCAGCGTATAAGGAAAGGAACAAGTAGAAAGAAAAACAAAAAAGAAAGGAGAAGAAGAGGAGGAAGAAGGAGAAGGAAGAGACAGTGCAGCGAGGGAGAGATCTACTGCAAGGGCGCGGCGAGGGTCCAAGATGGAAAAGAAGGAAGAAAAGAGGTGTGGCACGAACCTCTCTCCGGCATTGTCCGCCCGTACAGCTTGCGCACGCCGGGACTGGTCCACGCACCATCCGAATCTATCTACATACGGCATACCATACGCACTCACGCATAGGAAAAGAAGTACATGTATCTCCTCCAGGCTGTCCTGGTACTGGTACGCGCGTGCTCTTTAACCGTGTGTTGGTTCGTTAAATCGTACCTATGGCCACGTTCCTATATCACGGTACCCGGGTAGATGTGTACGACTAAATGTGTATGAGCAAACGTGCGTGTAAAAGGGAGGACGCGTGTGAGTACCGTGGTTAACTCGACGACCGCAACACAGCCGCACGACAGACCCGACCGGTATTCAAAGTCAGAGCTCGCGGGAGGGACAAGAGGGAGAAGAAAAGGAGCAAGGAGCAAAGAAGAAAGAAGATCGGCAAGAGAGGGAGTAGGCACGAGCCTAACTGCAACCAGCATCCCACGCGCTTGGACCAACATTTAGCAGACTCTTTCTCTTTCCCTCTCCGTTTCTCTCTCTCTCTTCCTCTTCCTTTTAGGATTCTGCCTCGGCCAAGCTGTTGCGTTCGCCTTTCTTTCTTCATCGTGTTGCTCGATCTGTCTCCGTTGGACGCGTGTACATGACGAGACATACGTACACGGTCGACCATTAGACGCGAGTACGCTGCTTAAGATTGGTCTCTTCTCTTCTCTTCTCTTCTCTTCGTTGAACGCATCTCGCGCGTCCCTTTCTTTCTTCGTCTTTCTTCTTCTTCGACTCGTTTCTCCTCCTGCTCGATCTCTGTCGATGGTCAAAGCGCGCCACGAGAGAATGATTCCTCTTGGTCGTAAAGAGAGGCAGCGTTTCCGAGACGAAAGGCTGGTAAGAAAGTCGAAAATTCGTGTCGAGATTACGTGTGTTTCAGACCGTTAAGCGACCCGGTGTACGTGGACGATCAATCCACGCACGCGCGCCGTATGCGTGAACAGAGTGAAATTAGATACGAGTCGGCTATTAACTAAGTCGTATCGATGTCTTGAGGTTGGATCGCTTAATCGACAATTCCCGCCCGAGTCGTAATTATTACTTTTTCCGTGCTGACACTTTGAATCGGCGTTTCCCTCTTCTCATTTCGTAATTCCAAACTGGTTGACTTCACTTTTTGCGGATCCTCTTCCTCGATCCTCGCTCGTCTTCGTTACATAAATACACGCGTGATAAATTTTCGATTTTCGACGAGTTAATTTACTAGAAAAAAAAAAAAATAGTTCAGTATTTCTTAACTTAATCATTTCTGAACGGCTTGTGTTTTTCTTCTAATTTAATTTAATTTTTCTACAGATGTCATCTGTGGATCATCGTTGCGGAGGTTCGAAAATCGTTCGGTCATGGCTGGGCGCGTGATACGTGCACAGTGGAACCCTCCCGATCGTGTCGTTCTCGTCACGAAGCGTTCCATTGACCCTGCTAATTGTCGCGAGAGGCAAGAAAGTCGAAAATTTCGAGACGCATACCGTAGCACTCGCCATTTGTAAAGCTAGCTGGTCGTACGAGGATGTCCGCTATATAACGTCGAGAAAATTAATGGTCGTCGTTATTCGACTCGTTCTCGGGCCTCGGCTAAGGATACGGGGATCAATGGCGGAACAACGAAGCTGTAACGTACATGGCTTAGAGAGGTGAGCTCGTCTCGAATTTTATTTTTTTTTCCTTTTTTTTTTCTCCAAAGTGATGTATTACGCGTGGCACTGGACAGCTCGCGTTGACGTATCGGTGACAAGATGTTGGAATAACCACGGTGACTCGTTCGTCGACGATGTACGTTTCAGAACGTACAGAGGAAAAGGAGCTTCTTGTTTGTAAGGACATCGTTGTATGGCCATTCATCCAGCGAGAATTCACGCGTTATATCTGTCCTGGTCAATTGATATTCCGGAAACTGGCTTTCTAGAAAAACCATTCCAAACCATCGCGATGCATTGTGCTGAAAATAGATCTTAGAGATTAAGAAGAGAAACAAAGTAACGTTCAAATCTAATTTCTACTTGACTGCCTGATTTTTTGATTTATAGATTTTTAAATTAAAAAAATTATAATTCTCATTGAGGAGTGAACAAATATCCCAGCAACAGCGAATGTCTTAAACGATGATGCAAATCTTAAACGATGAGACTTCCATATAACATTCCATATGTTTTTATATATAATGTATCCGCGAGAAAACCCAGATTTAAAACTCAATCTTTCGACGAACGTCAAAACGTACGTCTCACTTTCCCACACGACAACTGGTGGAAGCGCAGTTTCGTGAAAGAGGATCCAGAGTGTAAATCACGGTCGATCGTCCCTCTCTCTCTTTCTCTCTCGTAAGATCGCTTTCCCATATGCTCGAAACACGAGGAGGATTACGATTTCGATCGGTATGACGACGACGATGAAACGAAAGGGTTACATCGACGAACCCCGACGAGAATTTCGTCGACGGAGACGATCATGGGAGAACGACCCCGTTCCCGTGTTGTCTCCGAAAAAAAGAGAGCTTGTCGTGACCCGACGCGATAAGGCGACCAGAGAAACGAAGAGGTAGAGGAGGATATAATGGCCAGAACGAAATCGTATTAGGGCACCGAGGGAACGTTCGCCTCGGTTTTTATCGAGCCGGATACACCTCGTTTTCTGTCTGTTGGTTACACCACTACAGGGCCACGCGTACGTGACGCCCAGGCGGGAAAATTAGGTAGGCACGATTTTTAGTGCGGCCACCCTGCACGCCTAGGGTGATTTACAGCTGTCTCGGTAAAGTTATTGTTGGAAGAGTGTCTAGTAGGTTGTTCTAAGAGGGAAGTCTTCCCGAATGGATACTTATGAAGTGCTTGACTCTCTTTTTTCAAACCACCGTTCAGGTAGGTATTTCGAAGATTTATGTTAATTCTGGGGAATCTTATAACCCCGAGCGTTTCGGTGTTACGTCCGAGAAGTGAGAATTGAATGCTGTGTTTGGTGGGGCTTGGAAGATTTAACATTTAACATCTTTGACAGTGTGGTAAAACGATTTAAAGATATTTGGTTATAGTGTACATGTGTTTATCACCTGGATTTTCTGCATTTTTGGTATCAGATATAGATAGATCTATAAACTTTCTATTGCGTCACGTGTGAAGTCAAATTTATAATGCTTCTCACTGTGAAAGAGTTAAAGATTTATCAAGAAGGATCTCTGTTACGTTCGTCAAGTTTTTCCACGAGATCGGTCGTATCGTATGGAAAATCGATTAAAACGGGACGGACAAACTTCACCCGTGTGAAATGGCCGACACATTTCGCGTTCTCAGAAGACGTTAAGAAGAAGTCGATTATCGTAGGCACAAGGTCGATGGTTACGTCAGATGAAAAATATCAGTTAAGCAGTTTATTGCACGTGTCCATTGAAAACCAGAGCGTCGTGACTTTGATAATAACCCAGATGTCTGGATTTTAATGTACGATTAGTCAAAGCCACTCCTTTGCTTAGTTACCATGTACATTTAATCTTTCCTAATCGGTCACATCTCGACATAATTGAACTACTACGATTTATACAATACTCGTCGTACATACGTCGATTGACTACGTTTCACAACGCCAGAATTGACCAAAAATTAATTTGACATCGCTATGTCAATGTTTGTAATATTTGCTTTTTTCCAGCAAACCGTAAAGCTGAAAGGAGTTGGACGAGTCGTGATATCAGAGAAACGAAACCGGTGTGACAAAATCGACAAGCTTTCGGTTGTCGTTCCAGATGGAGAGACGTCGACGCCAATAAAGGAAATGCGGAGACCATTAGCGGAACACGATTAAACGGAATATGTAATGGTTTAATACGCGCTACATTAACTCGTATGGCCGTATCCCGCAAGAGGTAGTTCAGTTGGATTCCACTGCGGTCGGTCAACGTGGTTTCAACCGTCTCAATGAACCAGCAGTGAATTAAAACGTTGATTCGCCGTATGTACGGCTGACCATGGAATTCGTCACCTCGAGAACGATTGCCCTCTCGACTTAACGTCCATTCATGGACGCCTCGGTTCGAGCGCACGCATCGATACCTTTGAACTTGCACGTACCTCATTTATCGTTTATAGAACCGACCGATGAATTCCTCTTGTTATCCTACTTCTATCGGTTATATCGTTTCAGAGTTCGAAGACCAGTGGTGAAGCGATGGGATCAAGTTCAATACGTGGTTATAAATTCGAACGAGATACTCAAAGTTCACTTTGTAACAATGAGACATAATGAATTTCGGCCAGAAAATTCAAAGAAAACAGTAGGTAAAATACGTCGGTTCAATTCGTCGCAAGTAGTAATACTGAAATAGTAAATATATATATACTAGTTTTTAATATAAAGTTTAAATTTAATTCACATCTTTTAGTCAAATTCAACCATTGTTCCTACAAATTGGCCAAAGTACCCAAACACTTACAAATGTCAGTGTACATGCCAGTGAACGTGTTCGTGGAATGTGCCGTCTTGAACGATTTCTATCTCAGTGATACGCATCCTTCCACTTGTATTACACGTAAGTACATTCTTGATTTCCCTCGCGCAGGCCTGTAAGATCAAAAGCATGTAAGCTTAATTATACGAATTGTTCCCTTTCGTGTAGAAGAAAAAGATGAAAGAGAAATCCATGGCTGTTACGTGGAACGGAGTTCGAAGGAAGCTAGAAGGAATTGGAAAGGGCAGAGTGGCGAGGCACGCGTCTGGGCGTTCCAGACGGTAGCTACATCACTGAGTGTTCCAACGTGCACGGGAGCAAAGGAACATCGCCGGTAGTAGCAGGCCGGTCTGAATTGAGCAATTTTCTCCAGGCGATATCCGTCACAATATGCTTGATACGTGAATAGGATCCCGGTCCCGGAGCTGCTCACAAATCAATCTTACCACCGTTGAACGTTGCACCGCTTTGTTGTCAATCGCGAAACGTTCAGAATGTCGCGTTCATTGCGGCCAGACAGTGGTGGTTGCTGTTTGCAGTCGGCTAGTTCGTTTCGCCCCGGTCCGTTCTTGCACCGAGAACGCGCACGTGCGGTCCGAACAATAAACGATCGCCTTTCTAAGGTCGCACGGTGCACTGTTAGCCGGTACTTTTCTGTCTTCGCTACGGATCTGCATAAAACATAATAGGGGTGTAACGCTTGCGTTAGATCAAGTTATTATTGGTAGTACGCTGCTGCGTTCCCAGACCGATCGTGAACACGAAAATGACATTTGAAAATTCACCTATGGCGATTATTAAAGTGGACGACCTCCGTTAACCGTGTATCTATCAAACCATGCTTTTGTACCATAATTTTTTCTGTTTTTTTTTTTTTTTTCTTTACAACACGGTTACGCAGTCTTTATCGCGGCATTAACCGAGCAATTCATAAAACCGATCATTCAGCCCGATCGGATACGAGGACGAAAGGGTAAAGTGGCGAGAGCCGTGGAATTTGCGCGGAGGAAATGCCTTGTAATAAAACGCGATGCGGTCCGTGTCCCGGAGAACGCTTCAGGAAATTCGCGCCGCTCGACACGTCGAGAGACGAATAGAGTGAACAACTAGCGAAGAACGTTATCCCACTTACGGCGAGTGTGGAATCTATCGCTATCCTACAAGTAAGTTTACGATATGCCGCGTGATTCGTACAAAAATATTCAATTTTGAGTCTCAATTGTTGATCTTGCTATGCTCGTCGAATCCTTTTCCGATTTCGTTCCGACAAACGAAAAGATCTTCAATGTTTCGAGAAAATTCGCAAATTACATTCATTCGTTATCTACGTATTTCTTTTATTTTAGTATTAAAAGTTCCTCGAAAAGATCCTCGAAACGATCAGGCGATCAACGCCAAATAACGAAGCGTAGAAGACAGACGAGTGCCGGTGCAACGGATGTAATTGAGAAAACAGACGATTCCCATGGAGAGAGAGGAGACCTCGGCAAAACGAACAGCGAGGCGATTAGAATTACAGGCTTAATCCTGAACGATCTGCAAGCCTGTCGCCGAATACGGTAGGAGGTGAATAAGACGGGTATACACATTCGTCACTCAGCAAGCGTCCCGCGGTATAAGTCGTAGGCCCGACCCTCTCGGTCCCTCCCAAGTCGCCCGTCGGTCTCCCTTCCCAGACTTCGGTTCGAGCACGGAAGCCCAAATAAGGGGAAATGTACGGCGAATTAAGGTTCCCCTCCTCTTCTGTTTCGCCTCACTAGAGGCGCCGGCTTCAGCCTCGGTCACGTGGCGCCCGACACAACCGGCAGAAATTGATCTTCCCGATAGGAGGAAATTAAGGACAACAATTGGCCGGCTCGTAATTATCCCCGTCGATATTACAATGAACTTCGTTAAAAGATACGTATTCGATGCTTGCATCTTCTGCTGAAAGATTACTCGTGCAATAGATAAATGTATGTAATATGTAAATATAATAATTACGATATGTTAAATAAATTAAATATACAAGTAGATGCATCATATAAGTACAGTATATGAGTAAATGCATTATACACACGATTTTTAGGTATACGTATGTACGTACCGCATGATTCAGAATCAAATTGGCCGGTGAATCGATCGGATGATTGGTGGACGATCGAAGAAAAATCGATGGCGCGAGATCGAGGGGGAAAAAAAAAAGTCGGGCGCCCACGCCTGGAAGCGATCGGTCGAAGATCTCTGGCGATCTCTCGAAACGGCGTCCTCTCGAACGCTTCTCGATGGGAGGAGCTGGTCGCTCGCGGATTTTAATGGCGGATTTTTGCGACTCGCCAATCGCACACGACACGAGACACCGTCCTCCGTTTCTCCGCTCCGTGATTCAACGATTCGACGATTTCACCGCGAAGAGAGGAGAGATATACATCGTGGCGAGTTACGTGATTTGATTTGAGGAGAGCTCCTCGAAGCGAGCGCGCGTGGGACACGCGCTCTGCCTTGTCGCGTGCCTCGCCACGTTCACGCTGGTTCTCAACTTGCATCTCGATACTCGATACGAGTTCGATTAGTCGCCAACTTTCGCGCCATTATTATGGCCGTTTGGTCGTTGCACGTGTTTTGGCACGAGAATCACAGGGGAAAAATACGATAGGTATAATCTCGTTAATTCTCTGGTTTTGACATTAGTTAATGGCTATAAAATGTGACGTAATTCAACGGAGCAAATTTTATAAAATAACAGCTTTGGTGATATATGATCGATTGGCAGTGTGTTGTTTATTTTGAGGTAAGGTGAATGGAAAGTAAAAATTCTCGTATTATGTTGTAATTATTATATCTGGTGGAAATTAATCAACTACGCGTTTGAGAGTTATAATTTTATGGAGCTATTAAATATCCCTGGATAAATGCAGGAAATTGATGAATGATTAGAATTGCCCAATGGCGTAACCTATTTTATAGGTTATGAGTCGGTGTGTACGTTGAAAAAGCGGAATGTTCTAACGGAACATAAACCCGCGGGAGATTTTCTACGGGGTTTGGCGTGTAACACGAGAGCCCTCGTATCGTTTCGACACTCGAATGATATCATCGCCCGCAGGAGCGGATTCAGTCATTTGTGGCAAGTCGCGTTCATCTCCTTCGTGGACGCGGTAAGTGCTTCTGAGGTACAACTTGCAAATCATCTAATGTTATGACATTTGAAAGTAATCGAAGTATATTACCTCGTAACGTGAAGCGTGTTTCTCCGTGCCGCTTTCGGTGTATAAAGTTAAGGTTGAAAGAATGATTTCGTAATGATACAATCGCTTACGTTTTCATTGAAACTGAAAACCACGCGTGATTCTAAAAGAAATGCCATTCGAAAAAAAAGAAATCCTTGAGTTACAACAACCGGTATATTGGACTATTTAACCTTTACTTCCTTGCACTCGAAATGGCAAATACATTGGCACGATTTTTCCCTACGAATATTCAATTTACGAAATTATTGTTACTAATCAAGGTATTAATCTTTTCGGATAGGTATCGTATACGAGTTTGAAATATGAAGATGACTCGCAATTACCAGCCAATTAAGTATACGGCTTTCTTGACTCACTTGCGAGAAATTCATTTCATTTCATACTAGGAAAAAAATGTATCACACTTCAACAAATCTACAACGAGATTCTATAATATAACTTTATCAATTAATCCGTTTCAGAAGGATAAGTATGAAATTATGAAACGTAAATGTACAGTAATAAATTGATAAATGGTTGACCGATAATTCTTAATCAATGCAAACAGGTAATCTTAAACTTTTATTTCGTAAATCCGGTTTTTATTCCTCAAGCGCAAAGTTTTTTCAGTGAAATTATCACCTTTAATATATTAAAAGAAAATTTGGATCACACCAGGCAAATTATTCAGTGATATCCAGGTTATAAAGTAGCTCTGTGGAACGTGTAGAAACTAATGGCGTAGGAATCGAGATAGCATAGGTACTTGGATGCCTACCGTCGGAGAACAAGGAGAAAGGTACGCGGATAAATTGCCTATGCCGTTTACAGGCGAGTCGAGCCTGAGAACAGCCTAATTACCGCGTTTACGCACTGTGTAACATGCACGTAGTATCGTTCGATCACCATGAACAAATTGGACACGCGTGATGTTTTCATTTTCACGAAACAACGCAAAAACGGATCAGACGGAGACGGATTCGTACATTTCGAATTTTAAAATACCGGAAAGATGGAGTGAAAACTGGAAAATTTGAAAGTTTAGAGTTCTCAGAATTCGAGACTTGAAGCGTCGAAGGAATTTTTTGCAGGGATGATTGTAAAACGATGTGAAACGTTTCGTTGAAGTCTTGTGCTTACGACGTAACATTCCGAGTATTCTGAAAATGTAAATGCAACAATTGAGACACGGGCTAACAATTGAGTCCAATTTGTACGAGTCGTTCGCTGATGATGTTGACCACGTAGACGCGTTGGACGCGCACGGAATTTTGCAAGATCTTGAATTAATATAGGTTAGTGATGCGTAATTAGAGGCCGACCGATCGTTTGTGGCTACGCTGTGCGGTGTAATGCCGTAAATTATATTCAAGATCTTAACTGGCACGTTAACTGACCGCCTAACGTTTCAATTTACTTATCAGGAAGCGATTAACGGTACACAAATACTCACGATTACGAAAGCGTAAAAACATTGAAAGGAAAATTTGCATAACTTTTCCATATGATATATTCCCATCTAATTAGCTGTTTCAGAGAGAAATATGAAACGCTGTTGCGAAATCAAAAATATTATATAAAGAATCTTTTTGAACACGCAAAAGAATAGACTTTTTTTAGGAATTTATTTCGAAGGAGCTACTAATTTAGTTGCTTTTTATCACAAAGGTGATGCGTCGTATATTATTTGAAAAAAAGAGCTATGTTTGTAAAATGGTAGCTAGCAAGTTTTATCAAAGATACCTAGAAAAAAAAACTTAAATTCTAAGTTTATCAGAAACAAGGGAAAATTTTCGTCGAATTTTCCCAATTCAAACAGCTATGCGTAAATGTCGAGTATGAAAGAGCATAACAGCTTTCGGAATCTGAATGATGGGACGGGAATTTCGAATGCTTGGCGCCAGATAGAATGAATTCGAAGTGATTTCAAAACACTTCGTCGTAAACGTCGTCTCGTTCACGCCACTACTGCTCGACGCTCCCAATTTCTAATCTCGTTTAATCTTCGAAGATCTACTTGTATACATGCATGCTCAATCGATCCAGGTGAAACAAATCGATTCGTCTTGCGTAACTGGCGAACGTGACACAGAGACGCGATGAGGATGGGTTACGCGTTACACGTAACTTTTTGCGTCAATTAAGCATTTTGTGCGTTTACAGTCACCGCGATGATGGATGAAGAAACAGATTTATGCTTTGGTCGTTTGTTCTTCCTGCATATAATCGTCGTACATTTGCATTTGTATGCGTGTCATATGATACATCGGTAGAAAACTTGCTTGAGAAATTATTGATAAAAAAAAAAAATAGACTTAATGCTGCGCGTAACGGTAGCTTAGTTCAGTTGACACTGATTCAAGGTGTTCCCTCGTGTTTCCGGGAAAAGTATTGGCACGCTCCGTATGAAACGGCTGTAAAATTCATTCAGAATTTAGTGACTGAAGGTGCTTAATAAATTGTAATTGAAGGCTATAAAGACAAATCATGATAACCTACATATTCCATTTTCTCTGGAGAACTATTTTAAAATTCAATAGAGTATCGGCTAATTGCTAGAACGTGTTACTGAAACACGTTCTCTGTTTGTCGGAATTTGAAGCCAAATATATGATTCTGACATTTTCCTTAGAATTTGAAAAATGTAGGTTGATTGTTTCAATCACCGGCTGTGCTATTTATTTTGTTACACAGTCAGATAGAACGAGTTTTTCTTGGCTATATCGTTTCATTCCGTACGTCGGCTACGATTGCGTTCGATAAAGCAAGAAATTTGCGTAAACTATGCGAACTGTGGGTGGTTTCGGGTGTTACAGAAATAGCGAGCTGCCGCTAAAATACCGGTTTACCCTTATTGTCATCCCACCGTGGAATTATACCCCCACGTGCGCGATTCGTCTCACCGGCGGCGGCCGTTTTTACCATTAATTATTATCCGTTGCGATACGCCCGGTCATTACGGTTATAAAGCGGATCGCAACGAAATACATAATGGATCGACGCGTGTGACACAGGGGCCTGCGTTAACGATCGTGGCCAGGTTGCGTTAACTAAAACCTGCGTTGAGCTCAACCTCGAGGTGTCGTGTCGTGTCGTGTCATTTCGAGATTTCCACGCTTTTCAACCGACGTGCTAAGAACAAAAGGAATCTCTCTAGCGAATCTAACGTAAGTGGCGCGCGTTAATTTTTCACCGAGCCTAACGATACTGAGAAACCATGGCCACGTGGTCTCGTAGTCTCGAGACCGAAGATTTATCGTGCATTTCGCGTGTGCAACAGGCCGGGGGTATTTTTAGGTGTAAAGTCGGAACGCATAACGTTATTACAATCGGCTATCTCGGTGTGCGAGCGAGTACGTAGGGTACTCTATTCCGCATTATCCGAAGCCATTGTTCTTGAGCGGCAATCGGGCATCGTGGGATCAGCGAATCATCCGTTCGCCGATGATTTCTATCCACGGAAGTACACGATCGACGTTGTATCGGTATTTTTGTCAGGCAGACCTCTTTATATTCGACTAGTTTGGTCAGACTATTACGTGGCAAACAATATTACTCGGCGTAAGAAACAGCGAGAGGAAAAAACGAAAGGTTTCGAAAAGAGCGACGAGCGTTGAAAAAGTTGCTGCATACGATCTGCGGATCTGCGGGACAAGCCTATTCTTGTTGCCTATTCTCGATGTAATTGGGCATTAACGAGGATCCCTGATGTAATGCGTTTCACTTCGTTTCATTTATCGACTGATCGGAGTGCCAGGCTCGTGGTAATATCTAGATTATCCGCGTTAAGTAGTATCTTCGTTTCAAGATTCCACCGCTGTATATAACTCCAGATATTTAATAATCTAATAAAACATGTACATTTGCATATGCCGTTGCTCGTGAATATCGAGTTATTTTTCGTCGATTTGTAGTAACAGCACGTGAATTTCAGTAAATTGTTTTAATTGATTAAGCAGGGACGACGTTTTACGACATTTAAACTAGCCTGTCGTTAAAAACTTTCCTTTTGGAGCAAACGTAAAAGGTTCATTAAACGTAAACGTTTGTACGTAATTTCTCATTTCAATTTTATACCGAAGATTTTCTTCAAACGCTAAAAATCTCTTCATTTGTAGGAGCAAGAGGAAAAAGTAGCGGCGCAAGAATATTCCATGATGACGTTTTGAAACGCCAGGGAAAATAAAGCGAAACTCCAAGACGACGAAGACGAAGAGCCAGAGAGAGAAACAAAGCCAAAGGTTTAGAGACAAGAGCGTTAGGATCGAGCCACGGCCCATATTCAAAAATCTCGGTTCCAACCGTGTAGGTACTTCTCTTCTCCCTCCTCTCTGTCCGACGTTGCCGCGCTCCGAGTCGCGCTTAACCGAAAACCAGGTGTCTTCCGTGGCCGACGCGCGTACTGTAACTCGTTCTCCACCCACCGGCGGACGGGGCGAGGTAAGCAACGGTCCTGGAACCTGTTCCGAACCGTTTGAGAGTCTCTGCCCTACCTTGTCCCGTCGTCCATCCACCTTCGTCCCCTCTCGCCGCGACGATTCCCTTTCCCCCTTACCACCGCCCCTTTTCATCTTACTTTTCTCTCTTTTCCTCGCCAGCTTTTATCTCTTTCCTTCCACCGATCTCTCTTTCCTCCTTGCTCCATCAGGGGGATTCACGTTCACCAGCCGGCGTAATATCACGCACATCATCGTCACGGCGGTGTGTACGCGTGCTCGGCTGGAATCGAGGGACGAACGAGCGAAGGCGTTCGCCCGACGAAGAGGACGAAACTCGCGCGCAACTTGTTCGTTGGAACAACAGAGAACACGCATCGTCGTGGAAAGCATCGTCGGAGATAGTCTCGAGCGAGAAACGCGAAAAAGAGAAGGAGGAACGAACGCGATCGAGGGAAAAAGAGCAGATTCAAGAGGGAGAGGAGAGAAGGAGAGAGTGGAAAAGGAGAAGAGGAGAGGAGACGGTATTTGAAGCGTGCAGGGGAGCACAGCGAGGAGGGGAGAATGCGCTGGCAATCAGGGCGAATGGGGTACGGCACACGCCACACGCCATCATAATGGAATAATGAGGCAAAGACGATAGCAATCGCGCAAAGGTTCCTTTTCCGCGCGACACGTCCGTGTCTTGGCGCGCGTTGATGCGCGCGACCGAGCACGAGCTCTCTGGAACGTCGTGGACGAATTGAGCGAATCAGAGCCACATCCGATGAGGTCACTTTGACTCTCGACTGCTGCTGCTGCTGCTGCAGGACCGCGCGCTTCAGACGATCTGCTGGCTTGTCCTGTTTCTTTCATACGTTCGTTCTCTTCCTGCGTTGATTTTCTCTTTTCTCTTCAAATATGCAAGATATCTGAGAGAGTACCGACGTTTAGAGTTAGTTGCTTCGTTTCATCGGACTACGGCTGATCGATAAGATCGTTGACGATGAAACATGAAAAAGGCCAAACGAAGACAAGCGAGAAAAAGAAAATAGAAAACGAGATGATCGAACATTTAGATACGCGTCCACGATGATTTCCGAGTGGATGAAGAGATTTTTAACGACGGTGATAACGAGCAGAGTGAGCGATAACGAGCCGAACGAGAAAGACCGCGAGCCTTCAAGACAGGAGAGAAGACCGGTCGCCTCGCGCAGGGAGGCGGAATCTCGAAGGAAGAGGACGCGAGGAGTGGTAACGTCAGAAGAAGTAAAGAAGCCGTGGCACGTGACCCCCGAGACCGGCAGAGTCAACTCGCTCAAGTAGCCGGGCTCTGCCCTTTGACCCAACCGACAATTTCGAATTATGTCTCTCCGAGAGAGCGGATATACTCTCGTCAGGGACGATCTTGGGCCGGGAGGTGCCTCCGCTCTTCTGAACGGTGCTCCATTCTCCGAACGACCATCGATCAAACTCTCGAACACGAGACATTCAAACACCTTTGTCTTCGCTAAATATCGATTCACATCTCGCTGTGAATGACCAACTCAACAACGAGAGAATCGTTGTTAAAACGAAACAGCCATCTCGTTTAAATCATATAAAATCATTAAAAATTTAGAAGATCTTGCGCTCTTTCTTCGTTTAATTAAATTTGTACGATCCCTCGGCGAGAGCAATCGTTTTGTAAATTTTAAATTCAAATTTCAGGACACACAGAGAGAGAGAGTGGAGTTTGTCCATCTCGTGTAGAGAATGGCTCGTGCCAGCCAACGGAGAATCCCTGGAGTCCGCGATATGCGCAGTTGTTCTTCCCTGAGGAAGACAAATGATCCACTCGGACGCGAGACAGTTAGCGTATCCGCGGGGAGGCTTGAACGTCGTCGACGGTGAAGAAGAGGAAGAAGAGGAAGAAGGAGAGGAAGGAGTGGAAGGAGAGGAAGAGCTTGGTTTCTCTTTCTTCGTTTCTCTCGCGCGTCGAAGATGAGCGCGCGCGCGCCTTCGGGCAGGCGGACTCGTTCGCTTGATCCCGTGCCATTACGATATTAATGTAATGCCGCTAAAAAGGTGTGTTTGCTCGGTTAGGGAGAGGTGAGGGAGAGGGGAGCCGAGACGAGGATCGAGCCCACGTAGGATAGTCTTGCCAGATATGGCGTGTGCCTGTGCCGCGGCCACCACCACGGTTATCGTCGTCGCCACCATCGCCGTCACCGTCATCGTCCTCTTTGCTCGTTCTTCGCGGCGACTCTACACCCGGCTGATCCCTCAGCCGGTTTAAGGAGAACGATTAGACCAGCCGCGAGTCTAAACGGCACCTGAGTTCTCGATTCTCTTTTTTTCTCTCTCTCTCTCTCTCTTACCTCGCTCAATTTGGTCCTTGTGCTTACCAACGCACACGACTTGTCCAGGGTTTTATCGAGAACGCGTTTCGTATCTCCGGATACATATCTATTGTTCTCGCGGTATCGCCGCAACGGACCCCCTCGGATCGAAATAACGAATCTTTCGTCCGTTTAAAAAATTGTACGAACGCCCGAGGGTACACCGGTTAATGGAGAACTCGGCGTACAGAGCGAACGGACGAGCGGAGGGAAAAAGGCTCTACTCGAGTAATCGAAGACCAAGAAATTATAGTGTCAGATATCCGGCGTTGCTCGCCAGTCGTGGAAATCATTATCGTTGAATTTATGATTCTTTAAACGATCGATCAGGTGAGAGACGCGTTGGCTCTCGCCAACAGTACACGAGCGCACTACGTCCGAGCGTTCTTCGTTTCAGTTTCATCGTGCACTATAAGATCGCTGAATTTCCGTCCCGCCTCGCCGGTGACTGTTCTCTTCCTCCACGAGTCTTTCTTTCCTTGTTTCGTTCAGTCACGAGGTCACTCGCGACCTCGTATCTTTATTCGGTCATGGAGGCAATGAGAGCGGCTGCCTGCACGCGTGATATTCACGCCGGCGATCTCGGTTACCGGCGACGCCGACGCCGGTCGTCGTTGAAGTCCGCTCCGAGGGGAAGTTGCAACCCTTTTTAGCTAGAGGGTATACACACGTCGGAATAGTCGTTTTGACATAATTGCGAAAACTGGACTGACCTGTTTTCGATACCTCTATGCTCGCTGGCGGACATCTTCTGCCGGTTTTATCTTTCGAGCATCGCGTGCAATTCTGCCGCGTTGTAATGATAAAACTGTCGCGTCGCTGAACGACGGTGCAAAGGAAGAGGACAGAACGAGTGGGAGAGAGATTAAGATCGAATCGTATCGAACCGTAGTTTCAGCTAGCGCGAAGGACGCTGTTAGCTTTTTACAGTTGCAGCCACCACACGCTCGTAAACGCAGCTCGCTAAGGATTTCGTGTTTTTAAAATTTAATGGCTACAATTAATGAATAGAAATCGCCGCTTTATGGGAACTTTCGAGAGATACTCTATCGCCCCAATTTATCTCGATCTTAATTCACATTGAATGGATCTATTTTGGTCAATATTAGAAGTTAACCTCCTCGCCACTCGGTCTGTTACGATCCAGTTATTTCTAGCTTCAGTGGTCGAAGATCTCGGGGAAGGAAATAAATTATACGTATGAGAAAGGAAGTCTCTGACGATGTCGACACCAAGTAGTCCATCGGTAGCGAACGTAAAAACGCAGGCTTCGTCGCACTCTCCGTGCGAGTATTGCTTTTTGCGGTTTTCTCCTCCCTTCGTTTAGCCCGAAGACGGCGCATCGTGCTGCCTTTCAAATCGTAATACGCGTGACGCGCTTCTGGCACGCGTCGAAACCTGCACTTAACGAACCACTTGTGCCCCTAATATTACGTGCCAGCCAAGCGGATATTTATCCCTACGCGCGTAAAGATAACGCATGCCTTGGGCTCGTGCCCAAATACGCGTGGCTCTTGTTCTCTTATCTAACGTAGAAACTGTCAACAGGATGAAATCTGTAAATTACACGTATGTATTTAGGATAGAATTATCTACGCTATCCTTTTCTTCCTTTCTTTCTTTTCTTTTTTTTGTCGAAAATGTTCAATTTGTACTGTATGCATCAGATAACGCCCGAGGATGAAAATGCACAAGAACCTACACGTGCACGACTGCTCTCAAAATGACAGTACGTCAGAACGTACGGCATTCACCGTGACCATCATAGCCTCATTCTTGTCACGGGGCAAAGAAGACGGGGGAAATTTAAATATCCAAGGATCTCTTTATTCCGCGAGGAGCGGAGAGGGGGCGAAGAATCGGCGAAGAACTAGTCGGAGGAATCGAAGGGGAGGAACGAAGCGTGGACGACGCGACGCGGGGGCAGCGTGTTTACGGTAAAAGTCATCCAACCCGGGAGAGTATCGACCTCAACCTTCTGCTCGCGCCTCTGGTCGTCCCTCTCTCTCTCTCTCTCTCTGGGCGCTCCAATTTCAAGGTCGCGACGCGTGGCCGACACAGACCGGACCGAAAATTTCCGCGAGATTCCCCGGACTTCCGGCGTCGAAATCGGACATGTCTGCGACGACACGGGGACAGGGTAGGTGGTTTCGAGGCGCGAGAGCGAGCCGAGGAAAGGAGGCAAGTCGAAGTGTAGTTACCGCGGGACGAGGAGAGGTAAAGCCGAAGAGAAAACGTAGAGAAAAGAGAAAAAGACAAAGACAAAGATGATGAAGAAGAAGAAGAAGAAGAAGCAAGAGAGGAGAAAGAGGAGGAGGAGGAGGAAAGAAGAGAAGACAGAAAAGAAAGAGAGACGCGCTCTTTCTGGCGTGGGGGTGCGCCCACGCCAGTGACGTCACCCGGCGAACGTTGGCAGTGTTACCGGCGATGAACGCGTTGGTGTTCAAACCTCAGCGGAGAAAAGAAAGAGGAAAGAACGGCAGAAGGGAAGGAAAAGGAGAGGCTTCGTAGCGCGCGCGTCGAGGAAGGGAATCATCGCGCGAGGGAGGCAAGAGGTACACACGCAGGAGGTGGTTAGGTGGTTGGGCGAGCAGAAGCGAGAGAGAAACGCGGAGCAACGCGAAAAGGTAAAGGAAGGAAGAGAGAAGCACGCGAAGAGACAAGTCGGAGCGGGAGGATCTCGCTCCGAGTGGAAGAAGAACGGACAAAGAGGAGAGAGATGAAGGTTGGCGTGCTGTCGCGCGATGAAGAGGGGCGGAGGTGAGGCGGGCGCACGGGCGGGGGAAAGGAATGAATGGAAATCGCGGAGAGACACGCGGGAGAGACGGATGATTCCAGAGGAGCGGTGGAGACGAAGACGGTGCGCGTTGCCGTGTGCGTTTCAAAGAGAAGAGGAGGAAAAAAAAGAGAGAGAGAGAGAGAGAGAGAGAGAGAGAGAGAAGAGAAGAGAAGAGAAGTGGAGGCGGTGGTGGCGAGCCGAGGATCGCAGGGCGTCTCGAGGAAGAGCGAAAGAGGAGGGGAGGCTGGCGTATAGGTAAGCAGCGTGAACAGTATCGGGAGTATGCACGGGGTGATGTCGACGACACGTGACGCCAGCGAATCTCGTCTCGCCGGTCGCGAGGATCGCCGCCGCCGTCACCGCCACCGCCACCGTCACCGCCACCCGCAGCAACACCACCAGGAGCACCAGCAGCCGCGGCAGCAGCAGCCTCCTCGCGCGCTCTCTCCGCGCGCGCGAGCGCTCTCTCGAGGCGGCCGACCACTTCCCGCGCGAGCCGCTCTTTATTAGTCTACCGCGGACCATCGCGAACCCCTTTGGCTGCCTCGCCGGCTCCAGCATCCACGATCAGCCGATTCTCGACGTCGTTCAGTTTCCGAAAGTCGTCGGGAGGAACTCTCTCTCTCTCTTTCTCTCTCTTTCTCTCTCTCTCTCTCTCGACCGTTCTCTTTCGTCCAGGAGAAAAGAAACGAGAGAGAAACGAGAGAGAACTCTCGCTCTCTCTCTCTCGAGGAGAGTCTGCTGCCGGTGATCCAGACCGGAAAACGCTTGGCGAGCGAAAGAGACGGGCGGGCGGCGGCAAGCCGGTCGTACGGGAGGAAGGGAGAACCGACTTGTTGTGGAAGAAGAGGAGGAGAAGAGAGGACGAACAGAGCGAGAAAGAGCAGGATCCTCCAGTGATACGATACCGGGCAGCACGCGCGCCGGTACGTTGGTTTATCGGGCGCGAACTACGAGCGAACCTCCGACTTCCGATCAAAGCGCGCGATTTCGAACGTTCCAGTGCCGCAAAGTCGTCTCGCTGCTCGCCAATAGAGAGGGTGTAGCTTCTGTTGGATTTCTACGAGGACATCGGTCAGTAACGTCGAGCCAATTGGATCTACTACACGTCACAAAGTTTGCGAGTTTCGGACAAAGTTTTCGGACAACGAGCAAACGCACACCGCCGCGGAAAGATTTCTCCGACACTTTCTTCCTCTGCTGGTTAGCTGGGAGAAATTTAATCCACCAGTGCCGCGCTTTCTACCTGTCGTCCAAGTGGCCAAAGAAACAAACAAACAGAAGGAGAGAAAAAAAAACACACAAAAGATTATCTTTCGATTCGGTTGCCGACACACACACACACACACACACACACACCGCCAGCGTGAAAATCTCTTCTTATCCACTGTCGCGGGGAGTGGAAACGCAAACAATCTCGAGCCGTTGCTGTCCGCTGGCCTGTCCAAACGCTTCCGCGAGTGTGTCGTATTCGTCGAATCGACTGGAACGACCGATCGATCATCGCCGGCAGTGGTTTTCGTTGACGTTTCTCTAGCGACGATTTCCTGCGGCCAGTTGTCTCGCGTTGTTTCGCTCCAGTTGATCGTCCGTCGCGTGCATCGAGACCGACCGGACGCGACGGTGACGCTCGCGTCGTCGGTGACGTCGTGACATGTGCGATAGCCTGGCCTCCTCTTCGTTATCGCGCTCGTGCCTTTCGCCACCGCCGCCGCCGCCGCCGCTGCCGCTGCCGCTGCCGCTATCGTCCTTGTCCTCGTCCTCGTCGTGGTCATCGTGGTCGACGAGAGTAAAGGAGCACCGGGTGCCGTCGGTGGTTGGCCAGTGGTTGCTGCGGACAGAAGGCAAGAGGAGCAGGAGCACGTGGACGACTGGCACCGCGACGAGGGCCGGCGGCGCGACAGGTTGAAAAGATGCTGGCACTGGCGATGCGCCGCGAACACACGACCGGGCGCAGCAATTACGAGTCCGCGAATCCGCTCGCGGGTTTCGAACACTTGCAGCACAACAGCGGCAATCCGTTCGCGGTGGTGCCCTCGTCGTCGGAGGGCCGGTTGCGCGAAACCGGCCCGGAGCCCGACGGCGAGTTGCAGGAATTCGTAGACATCGCTCAGGTACAGCAGCTGCTGCAACAGCAGCAGCAACAGCAGCAGCAACATCAACAGCAACATCAACAGCAACAACAGCAGCAGCAACAACAGCAACAACAACATCACCACCATCATCATCAGCAACAGGTGGCAGCCGCCGCGGCCGCGTCTTGTATCTGGGGAGCGGTTTATCCACCGCCACCTCCTGCACTCGGATACCATCATCATCACCATCATCATCACCATCCACCGCCACCACCTTCAGGTAACGTTGTTGTCGCTCAGTCTGAATCGCTGTAAGCGAATCGAGGCTTGAATTCACGTAGCCGTATTCCAAGAGGTGTCTCTCCTTTGAAGATAGACGATGATTTGTCAGAGTCCAGAGTCTCTAGGGGTTGCTTGAATCTCGAGGCGTCGAGTGGTCCACGATACGACCGCGGTCTTCTTATCGGCTAGAAGGAATTTCTTTATGGATCGAATACAACGCGAGGATGAATACGGTTCAGCGTGGGCATAGCTGCGCCTGAAGGGAGTTTTTCGGATCGGATCGGATCGGCCAGCCACCTATCGGTACGCGGCAACGCGCTGCTACCGGTATTGGCGCCGATCTAAACACTCGGTGATAATCGATCTTTACGAGCGACACGTCGAAACCTGTATTTCAAGACCGGCTATTAAGTTTCTTGTCACCACTTGAATGTAGCTCGAGGGTCCCCGGGTATATCGCGCCAACGTTGACGATGGTGTTCGCCGCGAAACGTCGAACCGCGGAGATCCTGTCGCGATTGTCTTTGTCTCTCTGTTCTAAAATACGTTCTAGATTCTCACCGACGTCGCAGATTCCTTGCTCGGTCGTCGCGTTCGATGAATAAAAGCAGAAACGTTTGCATCGATTGTCTTTTCGTGGACCAACAGATACAGGTTTCTTAATTTGAGAGAAAAATGACACCTTGGAACCTTCTACGTGATTGTAGATATTCCCTAAATCTACGTTGAAGATTATAGCATGAACCAATGACTTTTTGTTATTCCAAGACAGGACATTGAAAGCAAAAGTGGACTAAAACAGACATACGTGAGCAAAGAATGTGTCAACCAAACAGGATCGTAAAAATTGTATCTAAAATTTGTCCACGACTGAAGAATTTAATCGAGGAATGTGTCCAATTGACAGGATCTACAAACTCGCGTTCAGAAAAGAATGTGACTCGTCGTCAGTTCATTTTTGCTCTCACTGTCTCGAATAATAATAATCGCTTGTTACGTAGTTTCGCTTCGCTTGTCAACCCAAAACGCTTTGCTTTTCGCGATCTTTGTTGGTGACGGATACCTTCGAATTCAGTATAGAAAAGTAAAAACGACGTATGAAAACGCACGAGCGCGCGAGCGAAGGATCGACGCGATCTTGCCGTCGGATCGCGAAACTCGCCGGTCCGGCAGCTCCCGCTGTAGATCGTCCAACGCGAAAGCTTTTACTGGCTGAATAAAAATTGCTTCGTCGATCAACGATCACGAGTCGATTGTTATTTTATCGAGCAAACTCGAACACGATTGGTGAAATGTTACGACTATCGCGGAGCGAACAGCAAACTGCAGCAGATAACATTAACGATAACGTTAACCGGTGATTAATTGCGTGATTAACCCTTCGGCCGTAGCTCTCCATTGTTTGCAAAGTGCGAATATACGTGTTCCAATTTTGCAAACGTCGACGACTGCTAGAACGCTGTACGCCAGAACGAGCAAGCTCGTTCCATCTCTTTCATCGTCGAACGTGTACAGATTATGCTGTGAAAATGACATGATTGAAGTGGTTGGTTAAACAAAGAAGTGGAAAATTATCGATCGGCGCCGTATGCACGGCCATCTGATCGAAGGATTTTCATTTATATACGGACACGCGTGGGTCAGTTTTGCGTCAGGAGATAGGAGACTAGATTTTTAAAATTAAACTGAAAGTAGGTATAAAGTGGCGATAGCTTCTTTTGGATGTGAAAATGCCTCGGTTCTTCTCAACTGATGCGAATGACAAAGGAGCTTGAATTTTAAACTCGAGATGAAATGTGCAATTTTTTTAAAATAGATGTCTTGCAATAACTTTGCTACGTGTATAGAAGAAATACTTCACTCTTAAATGCGTGTGTCACTGAGTGTCACTACAATTTCAACCTCTGATCGATTTATTAAATTCTCTCCCTGAAACTAGAGACTAGAGAAATTCTAACGATGATTAATATGCGCGTCACGTGCATATAACATTATCCCACAAACTTGCTTTACTAAGAAATAGTTGAGTCGAGTGTAAAAATAATGCAAAGCACTCGGCAGCTTCCTGGTGCCACTCCAAATTGAGTAATGAGATTGGTCGAGATTCAATTCACAGAAATGTGGATCTTCACCCGATTCTTAGATGGGACAGGTTTAAACAGAGCGACACGATACACGCGATCTATATAGAACTATAGATCGGTACCACTTACACGCGTGTGCACGCGTTAGGGGGTTGATGCGAGAGACAGAAGAAAAGAGGTCAGGCAACGCGGTCTTCGATCTTCCGACGCGCTGTAATGTCATTAAGGATCCCGACCGTGACGATTAATGGAAGAGGCTCGATCGTCAGTGGCGTAAAAAGCCAGCGAAACGAGCTCGGGCGTTGAGCGCGCCATTCAAAGACAATGGCGAGTGATGCCGACTGCAGCGAGGGGAAAAGACCGCTGCGAATCGTGATTTGCCTCTCAATTTTGAATTAAAATAGATCCTTGGCGTGCACGGCGAGTGTACTTCTCGATATTTGGTGTAAATCGAACGCTTTACGCTCAATTGTTTTATTGTTGATCTAAAGAGTCACGTCCTTCGTCTTTTACAGAAAGATAACTTTGATATTTAAAATACTGTAAATCAAACCCAAACTTTGGACAAAATTTTCTTCCGTTTGATCTTTGGGGTCGAATGTAAATTTTTTTCGAGTCCCCATGAATATTTCAAGAAATTCGATTGTCACGATATCGTTAGTTATGTTTTTAGAAACATAATTCATCTTGTTGTTCCAACCTCATATTCATCTGTTATTTCAGCATATGACCGACTCGTTCTCCGAATCGTGATAGTCAAAAATCGTGTTGCATTCGTTACAAAAAAATTCATCATAGAGGTGAATTTTAATTAATTACGAAGCTAGACGAGTGTAACTAATTCAAATTCCCAAAATTTTTACTTTTTTTTTTTACGACAGCAACGTATTTGCATTTCAGTTCACTATTTTTAGAATTTTCCTTACTGACTTTTTGGTCGGTCGTGATTTCGAACAATTTCGAGGGGGAGATCGTAAAAAAGGGGTAAGAGCGCGATCGGAGATGCCTTTTAGGAGCAATTTAAGATACTCGAGCGTAGTTTATGTGCGGTGGCTTCGGTAAACCGAAGGGACGACGCCGTTGGCCTGAATTCGTACGAAAAGAAAGATTAGAAATATCCGAACGATCCCCCTCCGAGAGGAAACGATTAGGAAGAAGAGCCGTGGACGGTTGTTGTCGGACCACGCCTTTCCCTCGCACATAAATGGAATTATTCGTCCCTACACGGAGCTTTTCATATGTATGACACAAACGGGAATCTTTATTCGGGAAGTGACTCTTAAACTGGTCGAACCTTAAATTCTTCCGTGCGCTTGACACCTTAACCCTCGAACGGATCATCTGAATATAGATGAAAATAAATATTTACGTTAGTAAAAAACACATGATAATAATAATATTTGTAAATGTGTAAATCTTGGGTTATTATGTACTGAGAATAGCTTGAAAATTTAACATGAAAATTTGTTGCTGAATACGTAGGAAAAAAAACTATACGACTTGTACCTCAGTACGATTCGTCTCACCCAGAAGCAACTGTTCTGACTAGGAAATGAAGACGACTTTTTTGCCATAAAATTTTATTGATACGCAAACGTTTGAATCGATAGAAAATAAATTACAGGCGCGATCGCGCCTCAGTACCAGACAATGCCACTCCTACTCGAGGTCTATCCCACGCCCCCTCACGAATCACGTGTCCCAAACCAACCAATCGCTAATTTTCGTTGCACTAGCGTTGCACCTGAAGAGGCCCCATTTCTGGGTTACCCCCGCTAAAATTACTTTCAGTGATAAAATGTAAAGTCCGCCCACATTACACATACTATGTCCTATAATTGTTTCGATTTTTACACATTGTTATTCATTAATGTGACAAGACATGTTCGAGATTGTACAACTAAAAAAAGAAACAAGGAAAAATGATAAAATGCTAATTTAATCTTCTTTCGTAACTACAATTACGACACTGGTACAGCAGAATATTTCAATACGCGAAACTCAAATTCAGGCAATAAAATAAAAGAACAATACCAACAATAAATTTCAATAGTCGGATTTTGCGTCGTGTCTAGCTCGTAGCTTGTTGAATTAATGTGCGTGTGACTTAACTTTTCGGGATTTGAAAAAGTTGAGTTGAAAACTCGAGGAGAGAGTGGAGGGGGGGAGGGGTGGCGCAAACAGGTGGTTGGTGGCGGGAAGTTTCGCGTTCGGATCCCCGCTTTAACCCGTTAATTATGTAATCAGCGCACGGGGACAGGCAGACCTTCCCGTCAAAACCAACCGACCTCGACATTTTCGGTTCGTTAAACTGTTACCGTCGTCTTCTTCGAGCTCCGGCACTACGCGGAACGCTGCCTACGCGCTTTCAGTCGCTTCATTGAACTTTTACCATTCATAAACGCGGGACACTCGCGTAATCAGAAAATTGAAAGAAAAAAAAAATACAACAACGATACAACATCTTCGCGGAACAAGTTATCGCATTATTTACTTTACATCACGAGAAAGAGAGGAAGAGAGAGAGAGAGAGAATAAATTCCTGAAGTTTTCCAAGTGGATGATCGATTCCATCGGTGCCATTCACGGTTTCCTCAGTGAGTTCGCAGGTAGCGAAAATACACGGGGATACGGGGATCTTTTTTTTCATTCTTTCTTTCTTTCTTTCTCATTCGTCGGAGACGTGCGGAGTGAGACGAGCGGGGCAACAGCTTTCATAGATCATTGTTTAAAGTGTCGTGGCTTTGTATGGTAACGCGGAGTAAATCGTACGTACACTCCTGACATTTCGTTATTATTGTACGACCCGTAAGACAGGAAATCGTACATCATGCACGAACTTACGGTGGGCGGGTAAAAGGGAAACGAGTCACCTTCTTCTCTCGGGCGTTCGGCTCATTGGCGTTCCGCGCGATGTTAAGTGTTTATACGCCCTCCGTCTTTCCCTCTGTTCAGCGCCGGGAAACTGTAAATTTCTCCACCAGCCGACACTTTTCGCTGCCTCCTTCTCCTTTGAAAATTTTCGATTTCAACGTCGTAACGTAGCGATACGATACGGCCGTCTGTCCAACTGGGACAAGGTTTGCGCAATCCCACTGTGAATTTATAAGCTGCTAGAGATCTCGAAGCTAATTACACATCGTGTCGAGAGATTAGGGATCGTGTTGTTTCGTGTCGTTTTGATTTTTTGCCCTCGTTCCGTTCGTTTCGTGCTTGCGCATCTTTTCTTATCGCGAAGTGAATTTTTCCTGCGGATAACGTGTCGAGGCTCTTAATTGGTTCTCCGATCATCTTGCACAGTGTCATGGTTGCATAGAGAAATATTTCGAACTTTTTTAGTACAATGCAGTAGAAATAATTAATCGTAAACTGGTATTAAAAAAGACCGACTAAACTGTCTAACTCGTCTCAATAAAAACAAACTTATAAATAACAATATTATCAAAAACACTCGTTCAACTTTCAATAAAATTTAATCTGGCAGTTCTGGAATCGGATCAGCGTCAAACCTCTCGAAACGCGCATTCCCCCGCGCCGTATGACGAGTATGGAAATCGCGGGGCGATTGCGTAAAAGCCGAGGAAAATTCGCGATCCCGGGAAATTTGGCAGACGAAATTTGGTTCGAACCGCGGGCCAAGATCGGCGAACCTGCTCGAACGTATCAACGCCTGTCCGGCGCGAGCCGACCTATCTGGTCCGACCGTTCAACCGATTCGTTTCCACTCGACGACCAGAAAATCTAGATTCCACATTCTTCAAGAGTTCATTGCCGTTCGCGGATATGGGTCACCGGCGGAAAGTGGAATGCAGCCTGACAGACAGTCAAGCGCGATTTCGCGTACGAGCGATGAGCAGATGAGGGAAATAGGCTGTGGGAGGCGAGAGATGTCATTGTTTCGAGGGACTAGGAACGATCGTTTCAATTGATTAACACGTTCGCTGTTACTAAAATATACCAAACCCCTCTCTTAGCCAGGCTTTTGCTTATCGTTGCTCATCGACGATCTTCTCTTTCGTTTCGGCTAATTCCAATCGAGACGAGCAATTTGCAAGCTCGCTCGCTGACACAGTTACGCGGCAAAAGAGAAGTTCGCGTTTGAAAGTTTCGAAAGTTCCCAGCGTCGATATGGTACATGATATAATACACGGCTAACTGTGATACAATTAATTGATTCTTTGATCCGGAATATGTTCGATGCACGCGACAGGAATAATTGGGATTAGCTCGATAAGAGAGTCGACTCGTGTCAGCAAGGTGTCATCGATGACGACAACGATCAAGAATCGCGTCTATGCTCGATATACTGTTATCTATACTCGACTGTTGCGCGCACGTCATTTCAATATTTCTGTCGCTTAATAAAGTCGTCCGATTCGTTTCTCGTGCACTTTTCTATTTGGCCCAGCGTGAGTCACCAAAGAGCGAGAGAGGCCTCGAGCCAAAAGCTCCTTTTGGCGTTTCACCGCGAGACGATTCCCCTTTTCTTCGCGCGATCTCGATTTTTGGCGTTCGACGAAACGTGCCAAAGTCTCGCGCAGGGAGGGGGGATCGTGCATCGTTTCGAAAACGCATCGTCGTCACCGCATAACACACGTAATAATCTGAAACACGCGTGGCTCGCGGACTAGAAATTATAAACATCTCTTCGTCATACTTGGCACGCGGTCCAACGATGAGCCAGTCGGCCCCCGCTGCCAAAATCACTGTGATCGTCGTGTCGTACGTCACGGGATTGGATCGGACACGGGCGTCCCTCGTACACGGTGTAGAACAGTGTGAATCAGTGAGCCGAAATAAACGTCGATCCCTTTTCTTCGTGATCATTGATCGCGGTGTCGAAACTAAACTACTCCTAGCAAATAATAACGGATGCCATTCGGATGAGCATTGTGCATCGCGCGTAATAACAGCGACGAGAATTTCGCGCGTTTGACCCGGTGATATTTTAACGTTTCGCAGCTTCCTCGCCGTGCGAATGCAAATTCCCCGCGGCCGAAAGAATTTCTTCGCATATTTTTGACGCAAACCGTGGCAAATAATTGTGTTGCAACGTTCGACATTTCTTAGGAAAATACAGCCATCGTTTGGTATATTTATATGACAGTTATCGTGCGTGTATTATACACTGTAATTCCAAGAAGGAAATCTATTTCTGAATGTGTATCGTTGATTTGTTAGAATGGCAGTGAGATACGTTTTGAAGGAAAATAAATTTTAACATAAATCGTGATACTCGAATAAAGCTTTTCTTTTAATTTAAAAAAATATAAGTATATTTAATGTTTGGGAAAAATTTTTGTCATCTACGGAAAATGTATATTCTTCACATTTTAATGGAAAATCAATTATAATAAAATACGTAGGTAAAATACAATAATTTCAAAACAACAGTTAAAAGTTAATGAGTTGAGTCACTGTCATGATTATCCATTAGAATTACACGATAATTGAAAAAATAAGGCTTTGATCTATTTCCTAATATTAAACAGTACACGTAAATTATAGTATACTTTCTTAGACTCTTTTGCAGTTGCAGAAGACAAATACTTCCATCGCTAAATAAATTAATTTTCTTTTGCCTTCAGATCATTTTATGTATCATCTTTTTTACAAATCAACGATATATAAAAATTAATAAAAGAGAATAAGAACCACGTGTAGAATAACGCTGCAGAAAGATGAATTAGAAACGATCTGTTTTTAAGAAGGAAAATTAAAAAAAATTGGTGTAATCTAACTGGAACGACGTTCAACTGGGTACGTGGAATTGAATAGCTAATTATGAT
Organism: Melipona bicolor; assembly: GCA_030673865.1. NCBI lineage: Eukaryota > Metazoa > Arthropoda > Insecta > Hymenoptera > Apidae > Melipona > Melipona bicolor. The sequence continues at coordinate 4,248,916 of JAHYIQ010000017.1, forward strand.
ATTTCGTCGAGCGAGCGGACAAAAGAAAAGATCATTCAATTACACCGCGTCGGCAGTAAAACCCGAGAGGTGTCCGAGGGAATCATAAACGCGATTCGTCATCCCCTAACCCCGTCACGCGTATCCGTGAACATCGGCTACCATCTTCCTCAACCCTCGATTGAACTTTATCTGTTATCGATGCTGTCGCAAACGATTAACGACCCTTTCATCGAGAATCTTATCTGATTCGTGCAAATATGTACGAATAAAGAAGAGGCAGCGTTAATAACGCCAATTGAAACGACGAAACACGATTCTCCGCGGAGAAGTTGGCCGGTGGTAAACGCGATTCGTCACTCTCGTCTGCCGTCGAAGTCGTTGCTCGTCGCTCGTTACCGGATGTCTTAATAAACAATGCTAACGATTTCCCGCTGGATTACACGCCGTTGCCCGAACGGTTGTCACGAACGGTTGCGCGAGTTTCCGTCAATTTAACGCGATCGTCTCGATATTTTTGTCAAAATTTGTTGTTGCTGAAAAAGATTCGCGAATCTTCAGACAGCGAAAAGTCTAATTTCACTCAATTCCTCTCTAATTAAAACAAAGAGAAAAATTTGTCAAGAAAGTTGTAAACGAGAAAAGCTTATCTTGAAATAAACTTTTGAACTTTTGATAGTTTCAAGCAAACGCCTCGTCGATGTCTCGTTACCTGAAAAATTGACGATTAGGCGAGTGGAGCAGATCGTTCGTACAAGATAGGGATCGTTGATAGTGTCGAGCGTCGCGACGCGCGTCGTTTCGACGATGAATCGCGAAAGTGCGCGCCGTTTGAAGCGCGTGCGACGTAACGACCCGTGGGCATTCAAGCGGGCTCGCGTTATTCCCAGTTCCATCGTAGGTAAACCAATTTCCACGAACGTCAACTCCCGACAGGCGTTACTTATTTTTACTCGCGGCCGTTTCACGACCCCACAGCACGAAATGTCTCTCGGCGAGCAACAGGGGCACGTCGCGTCGCGTCGCGTCTGCTTAATTAGAACGGCCATCGACACGTGTATTCGGTTGTCGATTCGGTGATATCCCGCGATTTTCATTGTTACAACGTGTTTCTACGCGAACGGTAATTTAATGGAATTTTTATCGTTCGGCCAATCTCAATGTTTGACACCGTGTATAATCGATCCGTTGCAGCGTTTAAGGGAGCGGTAGTTACTGGTACAACGCAGTGTTTGCTCCACAATATTATAATTTATAGTTAATATAATGGTAACATTAATAATAAACTGTTATAATGAAATAGTATTGTTAATGATATATTGATAATATTAACCACTTGCGCTGGCAACTGATTGCGGACCATAACGAGTGACCAAACCAAAAATTCGTCGCTTTCTTTTTCAACTCGTCGGTATGATATCACTGGATAGAAATTATCGAGCAGTAATAAATTTATTATTTGTTTTGCCTGTGCTATACTCAAATATACTTAAAACTGAGAAAATTATTGCAATTTTGGGACAAAAGATTCTCGACGTGCGTGGCACGTCATTCCAGCGCGAAAGGTTAATCTAATATATTTGTATCCTCCTACGATTTATTATCTTGTCATAAGTTCAAGAAGTTCGTATCATAGTGAAAATGTTAATTAAAACGTAATCGTTTCAAAATATGTCAATATTAATGGAAATTTTGAATTTTGAATATTTCTGTGACTTGTCTGTGTAGCTGTCAAATATCTCTTCTTGTCAATTATTATTATCCGTAAAATTCACATAAATATTGTCTCATCTAATGCAGTTATTAATATTTAATCAAAAATTACTATCTACGTTATCTACGGATAACGTAGATGGAAGTCTCTATCGAAAGATTAAAGCTAAATTTAACTCTTCGTTAGAAATACATTCCTGTTTTTCTTGGAGATCATTTCCTACATGATATTTACACATTATGCGTGCAATATATCGCACAAAAACATACTCGTGGTTTTCAGTCGGAAACTCTTCACCGCCGATTTTGGCGGTCCGCGAGGGAAATCGCTAGTCGCAAATAACCCTGCCTCTGCCAGACTCCTCTCAGACAGAGGACAGTCCATTCTTCTCCCGTTTTATATTTCGCCTCGTTTCTTTTTTCTCCTCGTCTGGCTGTCCCCGTTAAGCGCACTTAACTTTCGATAATAACGGTAGTGAGGCCGAATGATCGACAGGGAGCCGTTGGATTACATAAATCAGCCTGTGTACACTGCGCCGAGCCGCGCGTGTTTGCGCTTACTTCATCGCGTTGCCCGCGTGCATATATTTCTTCGTGCTCGCGCCACGCGAAAATCTTCTCGCTCGTTCACCGGTTTGTCGTCGGTCAATGACACGGACGACGAGTTGCTCGGCTCGACGCCGATACGACGTTCGGATACCCGTTCGCGTACCCGTGAAAACGTTTCGCACCGCGGATAAAAACCGATCTCCGGAAATCGCCGATCGAGCAACAACGAGCCGTCCATCTGGACGCATACACGGCTCCACGCGGTTCAGAGGATCGATGCTTGGCTTCGCTTGGGATCAATCGTCGCTCTCCACGCGACTTTATATCAGAGACATTGTTATGCAAAGCGGAGGACCGATCGTTGGCAATGATTCCTGGCCTGATCCTTCCTCGAATCCCCCGCGCCTCCATGCATTCTCCGCTAGGGAAAGAAATAATTCCGATCTTTCTCCTTCGGTTGGGGTATTCGGATTCTCGGCGTTCTTCGCTTTTTACGGATTCCACCGTGTTATTCCACGCTGGTGTTGGTAGAGCGAGGATTATGGGGGACGATAGCCTGGTCGAATTTGTGCATTAAGATTCGTATTTATTTCTCGACGCGTCAAGAATTGCTCTTCGATCCCGATACGGGAATGAGTCTGTTATTATAATTCTCTTCGTATCGAACGTAATTTCAGGGGGGGGGGGGCACTACGATCCGTAGTTTCTAGAAAATATCGCAGGTTGTTCCGGGTTCTGACTCTTTCCATTTTTTGAAATTCCGAACAAATTTGCTTGTTGGATAACCACGCCGCGTTATATATATAAAGGTTATCTTGGTTTCTTAATATCAATATCGCGCATGTTGGGCTATGTCTTTTATATCGTCGAGGCAAACCTTTGAAATACTTCACTAAGGATACCGACATTGCTATTGTGAAATTGTGAATTGTTTGTTACTAGACAATTAACTCTATCAGAATGGTCATGAGCTCGTTTAGGTCCTCTGTAATAAACTACAGTGTTACAGTAAATTTTGCAAAATAATTCTCACGACAATAATTTCATCTTATTTTTCAATTGTTAAACTCACCAACGCTCGAATTTCCGATAGTTTATTTATCCTCTTACCTGCACTTGACGTCGTCGAACAAACGCGTCACGCGCGCGTTAACTCGTTTTCCTAAAATCTAGAAAACGGTACCGTCGATACCGTGGGGATCGCTTTTTCAAGCGTTGTACTCTTTAACGTCTCAGGAGCGAGATATGAAATCGAGCACGGTATCGCGTGCACGGGCAAAGAACAGTGGGAAGGGACGGTAATACAACGTGTAACGCGAAGAGCAAAAATAAGCTTGCACAATGTAAGTCGGACGTTATCGTCTATGAATGGTTTATAGAGGCGCGAGCTGGTTCTACGTCAGCATCGACCGATAAGAGAGCAACGCGTTACACACATCGCGTCGTTGACGTCCAAGTGCACGAGCGAGACGTGCCCGCCACGCCGGGGGGAGGGAAAAGGGAGAAAGGGATGAATCGATAGCCAGGACAGAAATAGATATGTATTCTGTTCCGTCACGGTGACCAGATACACCCTATCGATCCCGGATCGGTCCTCCTGCAACCCTCGAGCTCCTCCGCGCTCGGAAATCGATGGGAGACTCTTTTACGCAATTTCGCAAAAAAAAAAGAAATTTCGTAAAAACGTTGCACGAAAAGGCATTCGCAAATATAGAATTTCTTTTTTTTTTTTTGTAAACAATAACTTTGGAACCTTTTACGTAACATAAAATTTAATTCTGTTTCGTTGATTCTGTTGACTCTACTCTCTGCTCGGAGTAAAAGGAGAAATGCGCCACGGTCGTGGAATTTCACCCATGACAGCGTAAATCGATTTTCTTTGACGATAGTGTTTGAATAGGATTAATATCACAACTGGTGACGTCATGCCAGCGTCACACGCGTATATATACACACAATTATACATCCGTACTTGTACGTTTCCACTCGAGAGGCACCTGCTTCGCATCTCGAAGCAAATGAAATGAATTTTTCTTTCAGAAGCAGCGAGAACGTTGTCATTCCGTACTTTCGTTTCAGTACTGTGAAACAAGATGATAAGACGAGCGAAATATTCGTTCACGTGTTACCACTAGATCAGATCGTTACCAAACGTCATATTTCCTTCTAACACAATCTGTTCTCAAAGTTTTAGCTGTCGTTGGTCGAATCGCGCTACGTTAATTAAACTCGATCGAAATAAAAATTCCTCGCGTTCGAATTCTTCTCGACTTTCCAACATCGTTTCATTATTTAAAGTTTCAAGCGGGGGAAGGGTAGTATCGGGAATCGAATCGCGGTACGCGTTACTTGTTCACGCGGTCAGTTATTCAATAAGAATCGGTTGAAAATAGTACCGAGATTGACGTCCACGGTTGAATGTCACGCCGTGCTGACGAACCGCCGTGCTCGAAACAACGAAGTTCTCCAAGATACACACGTATCGTCCCCGGTATACACGTACATACGTCGCGGTGACGTAAAGCTGGATTTTATTAGCGCTTTCGAAAGGCATCGGCAGCCGGCGTTTCCCGTTCGCTCGTTTGCCGGCAGATTGGAAAAAAGGGACAAAGGAACTCGTTAGGTCAGGGATCAAAAATAATCTGGAGTGCGCCACGTGCCGCACCGCGGATCGTTAGACGAATTCTTTCGGCAACTCGGAACGCGATGGCGGTCGTTGTTGCTTCTTTAACGCGTAAAAGTGAAATTCCTCTCTGTCGAAGGGTATTCGCCTCGTGATTTCTTGTCGCGTCAATTCTTTTCGATATTAGCGGTTATTTATTACGTCGTTTGTTAGATGAAATCAATTTCTGCATTTAGTCGTAAGAATATAGATATTTAACAAGGTGCCATTTAGTCATAAAAATATGGATATCTAATTCTCAGTGTCTCCAAATTCAAAATTTCGCAACAATTCTATAGATATCTAATAAGGTGCCATTTAGTCATAAAAATATAGATATTTTACAAGGTGCCATTTAGTCATAAAAATATGGATATCTAATTCTCAGTGTCTCCGAATTGAAAATTTGGCAAAAATTCTATAGATATCTAATAAGGTGCCATTAGTAATAAAAATATAGATATTTAACAAGGTGCCATTTAGTCATAAAAATATGGATATCTAATTCTCAGTGTCTCCAAATTCAAAATTTCGCAAAAATTCTATAGATACCTAATAAGGTGCCATTTAGTCATAAAAATATAGATATCTAATTTTCAGTGTCTACGGCCTCCGAATTCAAAATTTGGCAACAATTCTGATTTAAGTAAAACGATCTTCTCTTTCCGGATCTTTGAAAAAAAAAAAAAGAAAATGGTTCGAAAGAATCCCGATCCTTCGCAAGATACAGAAAAAAAGTAAATAAGACGAAAATCGTGTCGCGACACTTGACAAAATTTTGAATTCTCTGCTTGCCAAACTTTCCTCGCGAGTTGGGCGCGTGGCAGCCACACCGGTTCGATTTTTCCTCGGCGGAGAAGAGATCTATTTGCGGCAAAAAGAGGCCGCAATGTCGAGGTAAACGGCGCGTTTTCCCTGCGTTTCGTTTCATTGCCGTTCGTCAGGGAGAGAGACGAGCCCGTTTTCACGTGGCGTCGCGAGGGGAACAGGCGCGAGAGCGGGAAAGAGCGAGAGAGATCGATAGGAACACGGGTCAGAAATAGTCTCGGGCACGATTGTGTGTGCCGTGTTGGACCGAGTCAGTCGAATTCCACCGACGGTACGTGCCTCGTCGATTGATGCCCGTGTCCCTTTGGAAACGCGAGCCCCTATTTCGGCTGTTTAAACGAAAGGATACGAAGACTCCCACGTGCCACGTTTCGGTGAGCGAGTGCCTCCCATGGAACTTCGTGTACGGACGAACGGGGTGAATCGTAGGGATTCTCGCTACGAGCCCCGTGAAACTCTGGAAACTGTCCCGTCTCTGCCGTCGCTCGAACTCGATTGATTCTCAGGTAACTCGATTGGTTTCTCGTCGATCGAAACTCGATGGTCGATACTTTGTTCGTAGACGCGTTTGCTCGTGGGAGATTCGAGCGTGCAAAAATGCAGAGAAAAGTGTGAAAATATATGGCTTCGAGTCCAAAGTAGATGGATAGCCGTGACACTTGATGGACGAAACAAATCTTTTATTAGATTTATAGATCTATTATAGATGTATTATTATATTATTATTATATAAATATTCGTTCGTCCTGAATATTTCTGCTTTAACGTGATTTATCATTGCGAGATTTATCACAGACGCGGTTGAACGTACTTGTTGATGCTCGATAACGTACGATACTTTGTTCGCAAGGTGTGCAACTAGCGGTTGTACGATTCAAAGATTAAATATAAAACTCGGAAGGGGTAGGCAAACTTTCTGAAGACTGCATCAATGGAGTATCGATATTCTCACCCTGCGCGTCCCTCCAGTTTGCTTCCACGCGATTTTCACTTTTCACGCTCGCCTGACAATTTCCTTGCGCAACAACAACTTGGTAAACAAACGCGCAGTTTCTCTTTCTTAAACACCGTTACGTACTATTGCGTACGCTGCCGGAAACAGGTATCGAACGTTATTATCCAACGCGAATTCCGATATCTCGAAACGCTTCTCAACTTCCTCTGAAACGTTAAATGAAATTAAAAATGCTAGCAAGGAGTTCGAATGACCGTGAAACTGAGAAAATAAGCCGACTAAGCTATTGAGATTGATACAACGTAAATTCATTTATTTAATAAACGACAGACTCATCGATCGCGTTAAAAATATCTGTGCGGTGGGTAAAAGTAAACTGGAGGAAATATAGGATTTTTATTCTTGGAACGCGGTTGCGCTTCGAGGCGACGAAGTTTTCGGTTCGATCTCGAAGAGCCCTCCGGGCGCGGATAATTCGCGGCTCCGAATCAGAGATCCCTCCCTGATTCTCCCCTTGTTGGTTGCCCGTTTCACGCAACAACGGCTTATTTTTAAACCGTTGTTTTACACGAAGTATTTCCATCCGACGTATCTCGGAGCGATTGTATTTTTAGTTTCAGTCCGGTATTTCTCCTCTTTTTTTCTTTTTTCTTTTTTTTTTTTTTTTTTTTAACCCGATGTTGACGTTATCAGAGTTTTATTATTAATACGCGGTACGTTCTTCGCTTCGACTTATTTCGCGCGCCGCCCGATTTGTTCACCCGCTTTGTCGCGATTATTTATTAATAGCGAAGACGAACCGGGGGGAAAAAAAAGGAGGAAAATAGACAACGACCGCGTAGGTTTTCGCTTTACGGTACCTTCGATCGGACTTGTGGCAACTTTTTATACGTACGCGGCGCCAAAAATACCTGCATCGTGACGGAAATATCGAAACCTTTATTAAACCCTCAACCCTAGTGCGTCCTTTCGATCGAGTCGAGTGCTTCCCTAACGTTGAAGATCGTCTCGAGTTTGAGAGAGGCGTGGAGAAATCTTACTTTAAATTTCCCTCAACTAATAATTTAATAATTATCCTTCGCGTCAGAAGAGAATCTTCTTTACGATTTTAGAAAATTAAAATTATCTAAAGAAGAAGACACTCGTCAAGATAATCGTCATAACAACTGAAAATCTTGTTCACAATTCTCCAATGGAAGATTACGTCCTGTTGCAAAAGTAAATGTTCAAATATTTTAGATCAAGTATCTCTAACTTGTGCGCGACTAAACGACTAAAAATTTCACCGCGGTTTTATAGTCACTAAACGCAACGTCTCCCTCCAACTCGAGAAACTTATTAACCGTAAAAATAAAGCGAGCGAGGTGTTGTTTCCAGATTCGCGAAGAACGAGGCAGGGTTTAAATCGCAGCGTGATTGCAGCGAGCCAACACGTACACACGGTGTGTGTGTGTGTGTGTCCGGAAAAGAGGAGACGAGAAAAAGCGAGAAAGAAAGCGCGATAACGAGCGCGTCGATTCACCGCTCGCGCGGTGGTTGTTTCCCTCGTCTCGTTCTCCCGCGGCCCGGCTCATTGTAACGAGATTACGCGTTAAAAGGTCGAGGAAACGAGGAAGTGTGTATGATGTAAATTACGGCCGTGGAAACGCACGATCCTTCGGACCGATAGTAAATTCACCTCCACGCCTCCGCGACAGTAAATTTACGGGCACCTTGGAAACATCAACTGTCACCGTTTTAAGAAACGCGCCCCGGTATCCGTGCGTGCCCGTAACGCTTGATATCGCCGGTAAATACGTATTTAACGTATCCGTTGAAGTCTCTCTCCGTCTGTTATTAACGGCTCCTTCGCCGATTGGACAATTATGTTAATCGCGCAGATTTTCTCGTTGTTTCTGCACGCCGGCACACGGACGCGCGTGTGTCTCGCAGCTCTATTTCTCGCTGATTTTCCACGTTGATGAACGCACGGACGGGACACGACTTTAAAGCCGACTTTGAGCTTCCCTCGCTCGCGGACGACGTTGACCCATTTCCTGCAAATAGACGGCACGGCCGCGAACCGAACGCGTTCCCTCTCCCGCGTTCTCTCGTGTCTCGCTAGTGTGTAGAAAAAAAAACAGCACGACTCGTACCCCAGTATGATTCGTCTCACTGAAAGACGCGGAAGCAACTGTCCCGACTAGAAAATGAAGAAAATTTTATTGACACGCAAACATTTGAATCGATAGAAAACAAATTACAGGCGCGATCGCTCGGTAGATCTGCCAGACAACGCCACGCCCCCTCACGAGTCACGTGACCCAAATCAACCAATCGCTAATTTTCGTTGCATCAGCGTTGCACCTGAAGAGACCCGATTTTCTTTCAGTGATAAAAAAGAAGGAAGCCTTCGACGAAGTTGAACGCGTCCAGGTGCAGTTCTCTCTCTCTCTTCTGCTTCGTCTGTGTGTTTCTCTAGTCGCGTGTAGCCCGCGTAATTTCCTTAATGGAGCGGCGATTAAGACGAAAATCTTGATCCTCGGCGAGGCAAGCCGCAGATCGACGCTGATGGATAACGGAGGCAGCCCCGGCCGCGGGCAACGATTTCACGAGGGCCCTTGAACAGCCTGCGTTTTGTTTGATCGTCTAAAGTACTTTGTTCCTCCTCTTCTTTTTTTTTTTTTCTCTCCTGCCTCCGTCTTCTTCGTCTTCTTTCTTCGTCAAGACGACGACCTTGTAACCGCACGTACACACACGTTACATCATCCAACTGTCCGAAAAGGAGTCGCACGATCGATTCGTGTTCTCTGCAAAGTCGATCGACGTCTCTCCGTTCCCTCTCCGTTCCAGCGATGATTAACTCGTCCGTCTTGCCTCCGAGAATGAAGTCATCGGTATTGTTGCGACGGCAGAAAGCGATCTCTCGGCCCTATCGACACGACCGAACCTGAAAAGAAAAACAGAGAAACGGATCTACGTGACCGTAGATGCGTGGCTGTCGTCGCTAGAAATAAAATGGAAACGATCGCGGAGTGATCGAGGAGGAGAATCGAGACGATCGACGCAGCAAGGACACGCAGAGTGAGCCAACCGTTCCGGAAGCGGGCGCGCGACCGTCTGCGCGGAATCCTGAGCGAACGCGCGTGTGTCGGCCGGAAACGTGTCGATCGTTAATCGACCATCACCGCGGCGTCGTGTATCGCGCAAAAACGTGCGAAAGACGGTCGCGCGACTCGTTCCGTCGTGACTCACCTCGAAGATCGTCGAGCAATGCCGACGCTCGAAGAACGACTTGAAAGAACGTTGCACGCGATCGCCGTTAATATGATACGATCGATACGAAGGCATTCCTCGCGAAAATGTCCAAATTTTCAAAGTATCGCGCTGCCTCGAAACGTCTCGAGCACATTTTTCTTTTTTTTTTTTTAGAAATTCGCGCGTTGATCGCACGCGTCTTGTAAAAACACGCGTAATAACTCTTAATGAAGCCTTCGCAGACGCGGTCGAACACCACTCGCTCGGTTGAGAGCGAAAAATCGATTCGACGCGTAACGATCCGATCGATCGTCGCATTCCGCGGACAGACGGTGGGATTAATGCGCCCCTGAAACCGCGAGTGCGCGTACACTCCCGTTCACAAGTAACAGGACACCTTCTGGTCTCGCGTAAATTGGTTCGGATCGTCGAGGAAACGATTAACGACGGCCGTGATTTTGCATTCATGCGAGATAGCGACGCGGGAATTTCTGAGAACTATTTCTGGGAATTGCGAGAGGAATTTAATGTAACGTACGTGTTAAGAATCGTGCGTGTCAGTTCTCAAGCACGAGCTTCGAGCTCTGTTGCAGCGACGAATTTAAATGTTAAAACTATTTTATTCGGGTAAAATTATTCTGAAAAATAGTAATATAGTATATAGTTCTTCGAGGGTTTCAAATAAATAAAAATTCCACAAAAATTCCTTAGACGCGCGTTCAAATTGTTCAACAATTTTGCGACTTTCCACGCCTCGGGCAATTTATTAATCTTCAACTTTAGACTTTAGACAGTTTGTTCGTTCGCTGCACTAAAACTCGTAACTACATTTCGTTCCATCTTACGATCAGCGTTGGAACGACTGCAATGTAAATTTTGCAAAATAATTCTCACGACAATAATCGCACAGCTTTCTAATCGTTCCTGGGAGTAACCTCGCTCGCTGCAAGTGTCCCGATGTACTTATGAACGGGGGTGTACGTACGTATACAAGGAGAGACGGTGTATCGCGTACGTGCATCACGCACGATGGGTTACAAACGAAAACACGCTCGTCCCTAATTGCGTTCGGATGTGGGTTACAGACACAAGCCACGGCTCCTTGTTCTCCGTCCTGGCGATTACTCCCGCTGGACGGGCATTGAGTAATCAATACGAGCGTCTCGAATCAGCCAGCGAGAGGAAAGGTTCCTCGAGGCCTCGTTAACGCCAGGATTAACGCCCTCTCTCTCTCTCTTTAATTTTAGCAAAGATCCTCCATTGAACGATCGTGACCCCCAATCGGGATCGTTCCGAATGGAGAACGACTCGGGGATAATCGATCTTCTCGAGGCGTTGCCCTTGACGCGACGATTTTTCCATTACTGTCAATCGTAATCACGATTCCCAGAAAAAGTGCGTTCCGCTTTAACGAGCGCTGACTGCCGGGGAAGCCGTCCCGAACGCTGACGTTCTTTATCGTTTACGAGGAATTACTTCGATCGGCGAATCAATTGCGATCCAGGATCTCTGGCTTCATAAAATAAATAAAACGCTCACGACGACAGTTTACCTCTCTCTTAGTATGCCAAAAGTGTGCATACCGGTTGTTAGATTGTTACATCGATAACAGTATTATCCAAAAGTGAAGCAATTTTAGTCTGTATTTGCGTTATATATCGAAATTAAAATTCACGGGCAATTTGTAGCTGCTCTCGTCCTCTGCCGACCAAGTCAGTTCATTTACGTTGAAATCGCAGAGGAGGCAGTGCTCGGTCGAGGTTAGAGAAATCCACTTTCGAGAAAGTATCAAAGATATCAACAAGTGTCGAATCTCGTCGATCTTCAGCCACGAATCACGTATTCCTCGATGATGTCCCTCTCGTCTGTGCCCCTTGAAACAATCGGGACTTAATCAACGATTCGAAAGTGGAAGATCCCCCCCTCCGTTGATGGCAAAAATCGTCTACATCGGTTGACTGACTCATCACGTGGCCGTGTACAAGAGTTTCTCGTTGAAACGCGCGCGATGCCTAGTCATCCCGGGTATTTGGGGATGCTGGGTGGCTCAGGTGGTTGCGTGGCGGCCCGAAATAGAGGCGGTCGCCCGCGCAAAATCGCGTCAAGCCGCGCCGCGAATAGTGCGCGCCCACCGCCTTCCCGAGAGCCGCCGGTAATTTTAGAACGTTTTGTTTTCGTGGCAGAATGCCGCGGCGGCTGGCACACGCTCCGCGTGCGCTGCCTCTTGCAGCGTCCGCCGATCGCGCGCGATTACGACGCTCCGCGCGCGTCCGGTTTGGCCGCACGCGCGAAGCGCCGAGATCGATGCACGCGCGACGCCTACGCGGAAGCTGCAATTCGGGAGGTTGCGCTTGAGAAAAATCACTGCGCACAGCGAGTGACTGAACTGAAACTAAACTGAAACGAAAGCGGCAGAGAAACTAGAGAAAATGGGCAATATCAGAGCCTTTCAGGGAACATTGTTGGAAAAACTCGAACGGTATAAAAGTTTTTTCTTTTTTTTTTCTAACATACTTGGAACTCTTCTAACCCTGATGGAAGCCCTATATTATCCTGTGTATTTTAAGAAAGTTTAAAACTTACGTCAGAGGAATTCATTGGAAAAGAAGAGAGATTTCATAAAAGTCAGTCAAACCTCACCAGTATGCATCGTTGTAAATGTATGAAACTTTTATAAAGAACTTTTGTTCGTTAAAACGAACGATACTTTTGCATCTTCGATAGCCAAGTATCCTCTGTCATTACAAGCAATGCTTTTAGAATTATGAAAAGAAATGACGAATATAAAATAAGAAGTTTTGATAAACTTAAGATTAATCGGCTACTCCGTGAAAGATGGAAAATGTCCATCTTCGTAAAAGAAAAATTGACCGTTCGTCCGTTTTTAGTAATTGATGTAGAGCAAGAAAAAAAAAAAGGAGCTTCGTCTTGGAAATTTCTGTACTCTGGTTCCGGCGCGGTCAACATGTGTTCGTTCTGAACAGCCGAAGACGCGTTGCGTCGCACGAAACAGCTTTCTTGGCTCGAGTTCCCGCCGAGTTAGATAAGCGACTTGGCTTTCGACGCGGTCGAAAATTCACTGCGTGACACATTGGGTGTACAAACGCGAATCGGCCGCGTATCCGCTAACGTAACGCCTAAACGCGCTCGAGAGCGGCTTTTGATAAAGTTATATATGGCACTGACTCATTATAATATCGCGCAACCTGTCTCCGCGACTGTTCAACCATCGGTTTCGAGCGCTCGGCTTTTCAGGAAAAGTGTCGCGATAATGTCAGACAAAATCGTTTCAATTGAATCTCAACGATCGTTCGACAATATTGTACGAAAGATAAACAACGAGAATAGCATTTTTCCCCCCGTTTCTTCGCCGAGTCGAATTGATTTTATCCGAGAAGTCGTTGAAAACTCATCTTCCATTGTGGATGTAGATGCACATTGTCCGATAAATGCTCTTCCGTTGTATCAGATCGCTTCCGTTTACGCGCGCCATCTCCGCGAACGCGTGCTGCGAGTATCGTGAAACGAGCCAGCAATTAACACGAGGAAAAACAACGACGAAGGGAAAGAAAGAAAGAAACAAGGATCGTTGGATCTCGAGGAGAGGTAGTTGTAGTGCCTCTTACTATATCTAGGTAGTAGGTCGAATAAAGCCATTTTTCGAGTCTTTGATCGGACGATGAAAGTATAATCGACGAAAATAAAAATTGAAGGGGCCATTGCAACGAGGAAACACCTCCGCTTTCTGATCATTTCGGTAAATCGGACATTGCTATAAATCGAATTATTCAGAAACTATTTTCGACGTGTTCCATTTCCTCGCGGCGTGCAAATTTATGAATTTATTTATAATCCTTACCCAAGATGTCAAATGCAAATTCAAAGTAATAAAATTGAAGAATCGTCGTCGACCAATATTCGTAGCAATAATAATAAACTCTCGCGCTTTTAGACACAAGACCTTTCCGTCTCTTCCAATAAATGCAATCCAAATATTGAAACTGTCTCCTTATTGCGGCAAATCTTTCCATCGAAAACAGACAGCATAGAGCGCTTTGAACTAGCTTCGAGGAGGAGGAAAGGTCTCGAAAAGAGGGAAAATGAGAGAGAGAGAGAGAGAGAGAGAGAGGGAGAAAACGCCTACACGCGGAGGCGGATACACAGAAAAGAAAAGGAGACGGAGAGAATGGTCGCGTGGCCGTGCGTGGCCCCAAATAGGGCATCAGGTGGTTGCACGACGCCCGCGAGAAAAAGATCGTTTGCGCGTGCGCAGACGCGCGTGTGCCACTCGTAACCAGGCACACGCACGCATGTATACGCGCGTTTAGCAGAACGGCACGCGCTCGCTCTTACAGGTGGTGGCAACCGGCGGTGTGCCACAGGAAATTGCTCCTTTGCCGTGGCAAACCCAGCCCGGAACTTTGCCGGCCTCCGTTCACCCGGATTATTTGCCCGAGCAATCGAAACACCGCTTTCAAACACGATTCGACACGTGCGCCGCCCGTCCATCGTGGCAATCTGTCTCACTTGTTGCGCGTCTGTTTTCGCCTTCTTCCTTCGCACTGTGCTCCGATTCTGATCGAATCAGCTGAAGATTTTTCGCAGACCGATACACCTGTAGCTGCAAAATGTATCGCGTACGGATTGTTTGATTACGACAGGACGTAAAATAAAGTGACATTTCAGGGGAAATATTTGTAATATTCTTTCATAAATTATTCTACGTATTGTTAATTTAAAAGATTTACTATTACTGATTAATTAGAAATAACAGTGGCAAGTAGTTTCGTCAGGCAGCTGCAATTTGGGCGAAAGGCAATTTAATTCACGATCAATAATAATCTGCGACTCGTTTAACATAACGTAACGCTGTAGCGTCTAAACGACTCTCGGTTTCGAGAACGATCTCAGCGAAGCTGAGCGTCTCTAAACGGGCGCGCTTCAATCGATAAATGGTTTCATGAAAAGGAACGCTGGTGATAGCCGCAAGCTCTCGAGCCGACAATAAACCGACGTCTATCATCGAGTGAGGCGTCGGTACGCCGGCGCCGACCGCGTCAGCAGCTACGAGCTTACGCAGATGGAGGAACAAGGGGTGGTGGACGGTAGTCTCGCATTCGTGAGATTATCGGCCACGAATCGAACAGCTGACGCGAGGAACTTTCCTGTATTACCATTTCCTGTAACACGCGCTTTTTCAACTGTGTCAAACAAACATTTGCGTTGAAAAAAACGCTGGCGTAGCGTTTCGAGTAACGTTCCGAAAAATTGATCGCAGTACGTTGACGACTCGCTGTTCGCGTGATTTTTCTCCTTTAAATCCTCGAACGTGACTTCTGCTCGTCGCGAGACGAGCGCGCGCGCCGCGTCTACGTCACGCCGGTCTACGTCACTGGAGAACCGCGAAGCGGTGGGGGTAGCGGGCGCACGGGGGGAAGCTAGGGGAAGGTAGGAGCGCGCGAAGGGCGGCGTGGTGGGGATGGAGATGCCAGCGAGCAGTGGCTCGCAGTGACGACGTGCTGGTCGCGTGGTGGGGGTAACGGCGCGTGTGTACGTCTACACACACGCGCCACGGTACATACGCGGTACGCAGACAGGCGCGCGTTGATAGGGGACCGCAGAGCGGGGATTGGCTGGCAGTCGACTCGCCGCTTCCAAATATGGGACAGTGTCCGCGGTCCATTCATAAAACTACGGGGCGCGCCGTCGCTCGGCTCAGTTCGTGCGCGACCCCCACGCATCGCGCGTCCTCTGATAATCCGAGCGCGCGATCTGCTGCCATCGAGCACACACGCACGCCTAACCGAGCGGGAAGGTAACACGTCCAACGCGAGAGACGAACGATAAATCCGAGGAAGGAGCTAGAAGGAGACGAACGCGACGAGTGACAAAGAGAAACGGGAAAAGAACGTGGTGAGAGAGAGGGAGGCGGAGGAAAGAGAGGAGAGACGAGGCGAGGAAAGAAAGGGACAGAGGACAAACGGAACGACAAATAGGCGCGCGGTCGCGCGCGCGCCTGCATCTACGCGGTATACACACACGCGTTCGCGCTCGCGCTCGCGCGCGCGCGCACCAGATCGTACGCGCCGCGTATAGGACTTTTGATTCCGCGAGTGAGAGAAAGAGAATATACGCGTCGATTCGATTCGAAATTCGCCAACTTGGACGACCGACTGAGATTCATCAATTCTCAGAGGAGAGAAGGTGATAACCGCTGACGTCTTGGAAGAGAAGAGTAGCCGCGGTCCCGCGATTTCGTCCCTTTTGACACCAGCCTCGAGCCGCAGATCCGCATAGTCGCGCGTCTTCGTTCGCATTGGTAGCGCGCGGGCGCGCGCTCGTGAGAGACCAAGCAGGGACCGGGAGTCCCTGCGGTCGGAACCGGCCGGCGTAGCGCGACGTAGCGGCAATCGTTCAGGATCGAAAGGAGGAGAATCGGTCGCGATCCGACGAAAATTGGACTTTTCGACAGTCGTCCCGCGCGTATAATTGGGTGGTGGTGGTAGTGGTTGGTTAGTGGTTGGTGGTGGTTGTGCGCACGCGGTGGTATATCTAGCCGCCTCGGCGACGGCGATCGCAGGCGCGCGCGCGCTCGCTTGCTCGCTCGCGAAAGAGAGTGGGATCTCAGAGGGAGAAGAGAGAGAGAGAGAGAGAGAGAAAGAGATCGCGAGACACGGTTTTTGCCGCCCGGCGTGTCCGCTCCCTCGTGTGGTGTATACCTTGCTGAGAAAGAGAGACTCTCGGCGCGTGCCGTGCGACGGATAAAAAAAAGGGGGAGCGCGTGCTACGTCTGCTTGACTACTAACCCAGTGACTCGAAGCCTATTACTCGAAGGGAAGGAGAGAGACTGATACCCAAACTGATCTCAACGGACTTGACGTTTCTCCGATGACTCGTGTGCTCGTGTACGAACGAGAAGTTCGTCCCCGTGAACCACGCAGCCTCTCTTCTCCGCTCTGTCGACGCCACGTCGTCGGTGTCGTTGCACAGAGAACGAAGGGCAACTGAATTCTACTACGTTAGACCGAAAGACTGAAAAAAAAAAAAAAAAAAAAGACGATTTGAAGGGGGCTAATTCGCGTAGAGCTTGTATATACCCGGTGGGAGAGAGAAAGAGGCTTAACTGTGTCGGGGCGACCGAGGAAGGACAACATTTTAACCATAATAATAGCGTTGAACGATACAACCGCAGGCGAGGACACGCAGTGCGGTACCGAGGAGGTTGCCACCGCCAGCCAGGGAGGCGACCAACTCCAGAGGATGACGATGGACGGCATGGAAGTGGTGGGCTCGCAGCCCCACGCGGCCACCAGTCCGTTTTTGCTCTCACCGCCACCCCTCGGGCACCACCATCATCATCATTCTCACACTACCTTCAATCTACAGACGGTGCAGCTCAGTTTCGACGCATGTCTGCCGTACAACGCGGCGACATCCTCGAATTCGATCGTCTGCGGCGTTGGCGGCACGTCAACGCCAGCCGCTACAACATGCACCTCGTCACCGAGCTGCAACAAAACTATACCGACTTTGTCGCTGACGACTTGCGTGCCCCTGCAAGCCCAGCATCAGAACAGTACCGACTCCACGGATCATCATGGCCGACAGCATCAGCAGCAGCACCAGCACCATCATCATCATCACCAGCATCATCATCATCATCATCCGCATCAACAGCTGGACGATCATCAACATCACCGGCACGATGTCACCTCCCCATCCAACGACTCCAACGACGGCAAGCGACGTTTGCACGAGGACAAGGACTGCTCCAGGGAGTGCAGGGACGACCTCCAGGAGCCTAACGAGAAGGATAAACCAGGTGACCTAAACACGCCGGTTACCACCAGCAGCGATTTACCGTCCTTCTTCGGCCCCTCCGCGCTCGTCGAGCCACCTCCTATTTCAGGTACCTACAATCAACAGTCCTTTAACAAAAAAATCAAAAAAAAAAAAAGAAAGAAAAAGAGAAAAAAAAAAAAAAAAAAAAAAAAAAGAAAAAAAAAAGTTACGACAACTCATTCTATTATCCTTTGCAATCGCGTCGAGGAAAATAATGCCAATCCAGTCTCGAATCAAGGATGCCTCGCGCGTCTCTATACGCGCCTCGGCGAGGTTAGATCGTCGGAAACACGTTCCACTCGATCGAGTCGAATAGCGTTCGGAACTCGTCGGAGCGGGACACGTGAAAATAAACGCGCATCGGGCCAGTAGTAGCAATCGGCTGTGTGATTCGAACCTCCTCCCGCGGCCTTGCACTTGCTGCGTTTCACGAACGTTTCTCAACTTTCGCTTTCTGCATATCTGCCAACTCCTGCTGCTGCTGCTACCCTCGTGGCTGCGTCGAGCACCCCTTCGAAAACCCCGGCTCACCCGCATCCAGTGATTCGCGAAAGTGATCGCGCCGCCCAAGTTCTCGGTCGGTCTCGGCCAAGTGCACGATGTGCCGGCGTGACGTATGTCGGCTGGCTCTCGCGAAAACGGCTAATATCGAACCTGCCCGCCTGTCGCGGATCAATACTCAGCGACCCCGACATTCAGAAACCTTCCACCCGCCCGTCCCTGCATCGCACCCGTGCCGCCTCCACCTCCGCCTTCTCCTCTGCCTCCTCCCACCACCCCTTGCCAGTTCATTCATGCTTCCAAGAGCCCCCACCTCGTCCGCCTAGACCGATACAACTACCCTCCGTCACCCGCCGGTAGTCGTCTTTTCCGCGACTTTCTCGCGCCGACGAAAACGTGTAACAGACCGTTCCCCTTTACATACGTCGTACTTTCCGTACATTTCCGCAATTCCATCTCTATTTGCTCGTTTTTCTTTTCGCTGTCGCGGGGAATCGTCCGCGTGCCGATAGCACATCCGAGTAGCTATACTCTCGCACACACGCAACGTACAGACCGCTATTGACACGGAACAGATGGTTCGGCATCACCTCTCGGCGCATGCCGCGTTTCGTCGAGGACGTCTGATTCAATTCTCGTGAGAGAACGTCACCGCCGGATGACCGCGCATTTTTTTTCCTACTGGGAGTCTGCCGACTTGATTTTCGGTAGGAAGTAAAAGTAACGATTGTAACTTGTACGTAGGAAGGAAGTACAAGCGAGAGAACGGCAGGATGCAGACGACAGATAGAGGCACCCGGTCTAATTCTCGCCTCTCGCAGATAAAACTATCCCCCGTTATCGCGCGGTTTTTCCTGTTGATTCGCTTAGGTCGCGAACGATGCACGCGTGCACTCTTTGTACCGAATCCGTTCCACGCCTGTGCTCGCGTCCGTCCGCCGTGGCCTGGCACCGTCATCGTCTCCACCACCGTCGTTCAGGTAGAGAATTTCGAGAACTGATTGAGAATTCGAATGAATGGTTTACAGGCAGCCTGGCGGGCGAAGATCTGTCTCTCGAGGAGGCAACAGCGGAGGACGATGAGACAGCTACTACCTCGGCCAGCAGGGATCATCGGCACCATCATCACCAAGAATCTCAGGATCAGGGCACGCCCGGCGCTCCACCCTCCACTAGTCCACCGCGTCACCATCAAGGGGCACAAGAGGACGCGGACCGTTGCAACGTGTTGCAGGGCGGAGTGATCCTCTACTCTCCTCACTCCACGTCTTCGGTGTCCTCGACGCCAGCATCGAGCGTCAACATCTGCAACGTGCCGACGTTGACCTACCGCGGCGTCTTCACCACCACCTGCGCGCAATCCTCGCCGCTCAACAGCCTTCAGAATCAGCAGCAGCAGCAGCAGCAGCAGCCGCCCCAGCAGCAACAGCAGCAGCAGCAGCAGCAGCAGCAGCAACAACCGACTAGTCAGGAGCTCTGGGGTCCGTTGACCTCCCCGACCTTGACCTTGGCAAATTCACCCTTCCTCCACTCGACGCTCCACCCAGCCCCGTACGGCGAGACCGTCGAACTTTTGCCGGTCGAGTCGAAACCACCCCCGCCACCAGGTTATCACGACACGCCAACCACCACTCCGGCCGCCTGGTTAACGACGCACGAAGACCCGTACGATCCGAATCTCCTGCCCCATCCCCATCATCCCCATCATCATCATCAGGAGACGACGCTGAAGCAGGAACCAACCGGGACGAGTGGCTACGGCCCGGTCATTCAACAGCAACAGCAACAGCAACAACAACCTCAGCCTAGTCAACAGCAACAGCAACAACAGCCACCGTCGGCCGGCACGACAGGCGTTCAACTGGCCGAGTACAACCCAAGCACGTCCAAGGGACACGAGATTCTCTCGCAGGTTTGCCATCAGAGCCCGGTGCCGCTCAGGTTGGTCCCGGTGAAGCCGCGAAAGTATCCGAATCGACCGAGCAAAACCCCTGTCCACGAACGGCCGTACGCCTGCCCGGTGGACGGCTGCGACCGCAGGTTCTCCCGCAGCGACGAGCTCACCCGGCACATTCGCATCCACACCGGCCAGAAACCGTTCCAGTGTCGCATTTGCATGCGCTCCTTCTCCAGGAGCGACCATCTCACCACCCACGTGAGGACGCACACCGGCGAGAAACCGTTCTGCTGCGATCAATGCGGCCGCAAGTTCGCGAGGAGCGACGAGAAGAAACGGCACGCGAAGGTCCACCTGAAACAGAGGCTGAAGCGCGAGGCCAGCCACGCCTCCGCCAGGAATCACCCTCAGAGCCACGCTTCTCCGCCCTGCAATCAATAAGGGAAGAAGAGAGTTTAACGAACTCTCTCGGTGCGTGTCTCGGAGAGCTGTCGCTCCCTCTTTTTTTCGTACGACGGATCGACGTCGATCGTCCATCCCCACGCTCATTCCTTCAACCTTCGACCTCCTTCAATCACGCTCGCAGCTTCTCTCAGCTTGCCAAACGATGAGGAAACGACGGAGACCTTTAGGCGGAGCAGACGAACCAAAACCAGGTTGCTGCTGACCCGTCGCCGACTGATCCGTCGTCGATCGTCGTCGCCGTTGCCAGCGATTGACGACTGGGGCTCGACGTCTCCGAGGAGGATTGGCCTCGCCACCGAATCGACGGCACGCTCTCGCCGCGTGTAACGACGCGTGATACCGAGCTTCTCGGACAGTAGTACGTAAGGGATAATGTTCTCCGGGAGAATTTTCCGTGAATGATCCATTGTAAATAAACGTCGTGGATAATTTCTAATCGGGACTCAGAGTTTCAAAGCGGTAAATGTAAAGCGCAAATGTCCGTGTCCCGGTGTGTGGTCGGTCCCCGACGACGGGCTCGTCGCGTGTTGGAAAACGGATCGATCGAACCCTTTCCCTCTTGATCTCGCTAGAGGAACGATCGACACAAAGTTGCGGTATATACACACAGTACATGTATATGCATATATACATGTGTGTGTGTTACAATGTTTTTTCCCTCGAGCTCTCGTTTCGATTTATTTATTTCTCTCCCGTCCCTTTTGCCCTCTTCGCACGAGAAAAAGAGAAGGGATCGAAAGTCGTCGTACGTTATTTGGAACAGGGAGCGCTGAGAGCGAAAATTCTAGCTTCACCGAGAGATACTGTTAGCTTGTTTCCTCGACGATTGTCAGTATACGGTCTTCGTGCTTTTAGTGGCAAACGAAGGACAGGAGGGGGGAGGGGGGGCAGGAGAGAAGGAAAGAGAGAAAAAGAAAGTCGAGGAGGAAGAATATTCGAAGCGAACGACGCGTTGGAGATCGTTATTTACAGCGGTCGCGTTTTATGCCTCTGTTTGCGATCGGGAACGAGACGCAGATGCGAAAATCGCGCGTTAACCGCGCGTAGATACGCGCGCGAAAATATTCCGGTGCCACGAAATACGTACACCGCGACCAGGATCTCCAACGAATCACGCGGAATCAATACCGTCCCGCAGTTTCCGGGAATCAGGGAGGAATTCGCCGAAGGAGAAAAGAAGAGACGAAGACAAAAAGGGGAAGAGAGAGAGAGAGAGAGATAAATGGCGCACTCTCGATCGCATGCAAACGAGCGCGCGAAAAAAAGAAAAAAGAAATAGCTATGCGCGAGCACGCTTCTTGAAACGATCAGGGGATCGCGTATCAACTTTTCCAGCTCTCTCATGATCGAAACCGGTCGATGTTTTCGATCCTTTTACCGAGTGTTCGTTCCTTCGGCCAATAATCGTGCAATTTTCGAATCCAGCAACATTGTCGCGCACCGACGACGGGTATTTTCTAAGTATATTTTTATAAATCACGAACGCTCGGCCGATGAAATGAAGAAATATGAAAAGTTCGATGTGTCTTTCTCGCGATCGGTATCGTTAACCCTATGAGAGGGCAACACAATCGCGAGACCCTGATGCATTTTCACGATTCGATCGACACCGATTCGACGGACTCGATCGGTGTCACACACACATACACACTATTTTGCGTCCTCGAACCTCGTGTCTTTCAATCATTCACGATCGAATAATTCGCTTGTTGTAATAAATACACGTATTTGTTATCGTCCTCTACCTCTGAAACTCGTTCACTCGTTCCTACAAACATCCCTCGTGCCCCGGACACGCTAAATCTCGGACTTCATTTCCTCCGTGTCCCAGCGAACTTCTTGCCACCACCTGCTGTCTCCTGCTACCCCTTTCACTCCGTGTTAGGAAACTCACCTTTGACAGTGTCCCCAACCCTCTCCCCCCCGAGCTTGAGCTTCGAGTCAAATCCCGAAGGGCGTCCTCTCTCGTCCCTCGTGTGAGAATTAACCCTCTTCTATTAACCGCCAGCAAACCCCACGAGTAAAAGAAACTGTATTAGTCGCGGTCATCGTTGTTAAGCCGGGAGTATTCTCTTGTAAATATGTATATAACGTGTTATACATATGTACACATAAGTTACGTCTAATCGAGTCGCGAGAGAAACAGAAAGATAGAGAGAAAGAGAGAGAGAGAGAGAGAGAGAGAGAGAATAGGAGAGAAACTCATAAAATCTTTCACTTTCCTCCTTTTAATCTTGTCGCCCTACTTTCCCTCCTTCCCTCTCGTCCTTCCCCCTCTACACCGCCATCGTTTACGTGTATAAAATATATAAGTTTTAGCGGCGATTAATATTATGTATATGTTGCTCTATTTATTAACAAAAAAAAAAAAACAGTCTCTCTCTCTATATATACATGTATATGTATCTATATTATATATATATGATATATATAATATATATATGAACAGAGAGAAGATATATATATATACATATATATATATATATTGTTAAAATTAAAGGATTATTTTTATTATGATTATAATATTATAATTATATTAAATAACAATTACAATTAATAACGAGACTCGCGGCAACGCGCACAGCTTATGGATCCCCCAAGCGTTCTACGCGCTCTGTACCTACTCGGCGATTGTTGCACCGACGCGTGTGCGATATTATCCGCTATTGTTCTAGATAGATCGGAAAATATGTAGGCAGAGGAGCGTACACGCGCACGCACGCGCGTTCCCGTGAAATAAAAAGCAGAGAAAGATAAAGAGAACGAAAGAGAGAGAAAGAAAGAGAGAAAGAAGTTGTGCTTGCATCTGTCTGTCTGTCTGTCTGTCTGTCTGTATGTATGTATGTACGCATAAATGTGATACGACTGCGAGAGAGAAAGGGCGGAGAAAAGAATTAGCGAGAGAGTTAACGAAGATTAAGAGAAAAGAGAAAATAGAGAGGACAATTTTTTTACGAACGATAATTACACTATAATTGGACAAATTATGTGTAACTGTTATACAATATGGTGCTCCGGAGTGTGCAATGCACAGAAAGGAATCTCTCAACTACCTGTATATTTGTGTTGTAATCATCGTTGCCGTTTAATCTGGCCGATTCCCTACGACGATTATTAACAAAAATACAAAGTTAACATTGCAACAGCGCAACGTCTGCTCGTTCTTATTCCATTCCCCCCCCCCCCTCACGCGGGTGGTACCAACAAACACGCTCGCAGTCGTCGACCACAAACTCCCGCCTGAAAAGTTCTTCTCGCCTCGTCGCGTTATCACCTTTAACGGCGAGAGAAGGAAGGTTAAAGCCGAGGTTAAAGCCGAAAGCACGTTTCGTTTCGTTTTCGATGCCCCGGCTTTCGACGTGTAGTTTGTATATATATTCCCGAATTTATCGGGATTCGCGATCTGCGAAACGTATAATAAGCCATAAATCGTCCGTGCCGCGTATTTGTGATACGTTCACGAGCATAAATGGCGCGCAACAGTGTCGTTTGTCACGTTGAACGATATCTCGGGTTGCCATTATTTTTCTCCTCTCGCGCGTTTGCGTCGGGCACATTCATCGATCGTAGACATCTTTATCGATCATCGACAATTACCGAATAGAGGGCATCGACGATCGAGCCGTGTCGATACGACGGACCGCATCCTACGCGACCCGACTATTGTTCCTCCCGAGGTGGTGCGTTCAAAAGGCGGCCACCTAGAGATTAATAAGGACCGGTCTCCGTGTCTCCGTGCGTTGCACGAGACTGGCCGCTTCGTTTTCCGCTTACAACCTTTCACCGTGGACAAGACGCGATTGGCGCCTAAACGCGATCGGCCTTTCCGGCTACGCTTATCACCGATTTTTCACCGCGGCGCGATATCAATCGCGAACCCGGCAATTAGCAGCGGCCGCGCGTGCCAATTTTTCTCTTTCTCGAGACAGAATCGACAGTACAGTTCCTCTCTCCATTGCCGTGTGCTTTAAGTTCTTTATTCAGCGGCCAATTCAGTTCCGCTAAATTGCTTCGCTAAATTTTCGTTCAAAATTCGAAAATACAATCGTCGCGAAACGAGGTATGTATTTTTCGAAGTAACGACAAAGTAAGTATTTGGTGTACAATTTTCAGAGAGAAAAGATTTCCGGGAAGAGAGGAGGAAAAGACGATTTCGAGAACGCGTCGAAATAAAAAAAAATTGTCGTCGTTGGTGCGCCCAGAGCGACGTTGGTTCTTCCGAAAAAGGTAATCCATATGATTCAGAGGAGCCGAAGAAGAAGAAAAAAGAAGAAAAGAAAAAAAAAAGAAACGACGTGCCGGTTCGTGCTACCGGTCACGACGAAACGACCGTTTCCGTAATCGACTAATTAACGGAAGACGACGATATCTTTCGAGGTGGATAAGTTTCTCTACGAGAAGAGAACTGGTGGCAGCCAGCGTCTCGACGCTCGGCGAGAGAGGGTCCACGTCATCGATTCTTCGCGCTCGGACGAACAGTTTTGGCCGGCTCGCTGGCTCTCGCGTGTGGAGAACGTGCAATGGCCACTACATAGGTATACGCACACCTATATAGGAGAGACAGCGCAAGAAGTGGGCAGGAGTGAGGCTGTGAGAGCACGTCTATAAATAGGACCAAGATCGAGATGAGGCCTCCTCTGCACTTCGTGATACCTTCTGTCGCTCTTCCACCATTACTCCCCATCCTCTTTCAATCCTCTCCTCCTCTTCCCAACGTTCTTTTCCACGACTCTGCCCCGTCCTTCTCCCACCAAGTCGTCGTTCGTCGCATCTCTCTCTCTCTCTCTCTCTCTCTCGTTCTCCGCATTCCCTGTTTCCTTTTCCCTCCTTCGTTTTGCTCTCTTCCTCGATCGCTTCGATCCTCGTCTCGAAGCGAGCCGCTTCCCGCTTTCTCCTTCGATCGTTCCGTTTCGTTCTCTCCGCGAGCCGACAGATCTACACCTCGCGGTCTCGTTTCGTCTCCGTCTCGCTCCACGGCTCTCCAACCGCCTCTCCTTCTCGTTCCCTCTCCCGGCATAGACATCCCTCCCACTAACGACTGACAAGCACGACGCGCTCCTCGCACGACACATAAGGATCGCGTATACGCCGCGCTGGCGCGCGTGCAGCCGAGCAAAAAGATTGTCGTAAAATATAGTTCCTCCGTGGATATGCAAGGCTCCGGGCCGGGCCCCTCGAAGAAGAAAAATGCATGTTGGGTCGCGCGACCGGCCGGACGATCGAACGATGGGATGAGTCAGGTAACGTCGACTCCGAGGCTCCGTGGTTCACCGTAGGTGTTGCTGAAATTTGATTCCCCGCCGCGACGCTGCACCAACGCGACTTCCGATTATGCGCGCCGGGGTTTCATCCCTCTCGACGCCGGTGACGTCTTCCGACATTCTGTCGATATCCGTCGATATCCGTCGATAAATCGTCCACGTACTTTTTATCATTTTTCTGTCGCTTCTTTGTCAATCGCTTCTTAGTCGATTCTTTTTTCTTTCGTTATTGTTTTTTTTTTTTTTTTTTCTTTCAAGTTGGCTGACAACAAGGCACGAAGTACATGGCAGGAGAGCAGACAAAGAAAACAGCAGTCGGAGAAACAACCGGTAAAACCGGCGATCACCGAGAAATCCAACGTTGTATTTTTGTTTCGATCTATTTTTTTCCGTTTCCTTCCATTTTTTTTTCTAATTTCCAGGTTTCCTCCAGCTGACGATGAGTGGCGCATCGACGCGGCAAAAGAGCAGCCGAATGAGCGGAGCCGGCCAGCCAGTCAGCCACACCCCGACGCGATTAAACCTGTTGCTGCTTTGCTCGTGGTCCGACTCCATAGACGCATACACGTAGGTGTCTGGCTGTGAGTCCTATACGCAGAGATCATTCCGAAACGTTTCAAAATCGGTCGCGAACGCTCTGAAATGCTCCGTTCAACAGTTTTCAGGGAACGATCTCTCGACGAATCCTCGAAGGTCAGCGAAAACTAGGGAAAAAATATACTTTCTTCGATCGTTGGAAAAGACCTATTACCAACTATTTGTTCAGTTTAACCAAATGTTAATACAAAGTTTCATTGTAAACAACGCCACAGAGGAAGAATACCATCAGTCGTATTAATGAATCAAAAAGGGAAACAACAATAACGTGCACGTGTATCGCGTATCTTGAGAGCACCGAGAGAGCTCAAAGAGAAAGGGTCGATCTCGTACATCTCCACCCCTACGATCCGTATCGCTTACCTTTGACTTACGATTTTTGCCACTCTCGCGTTATCCGGCGAGATCGATGCAAGAGCGATATATAACGAGCTGGCGAGGTCTCGAATTTCGCGTCTCTGGTAACGGTGTGACGCAATTCGGTAAGCGGCCGCGAGGGGTGAAACTGGCTGCTGCCGCGGTCTGCCTGGAACGACAGAAATTAGAAGACAAGTTTCTTCCAAGAGGACACCATCGCCACTCAACTAGAATCTTCTACGACGTCGGAAACTTGATAAAAATAAGTGGATCAAAGATAGATCGATCGACACTCTTTGCAGATCTTATCCTCTATACATAAAAATGTCTTCTTTCCTTTTTTCGCAATGTCACGAAAACGCTACCTAAAGGAGACGGGATTTAAACAAACAAAGTTGAACCTAATCGATACATGTTACAACAAATGCAACGATTACAACATTTTGCAACAATCGTACCACGAATCAACGTCGTACGTTCTGGATGAAGTGTGGAATGATCGAAAGCAGAGAGAGAGAGAGAGAGAGAGAGGAAGAGAGGAAGAGGAGAGGCGGAAAGAATCCTTGGATCGGGTCGCGTATGCGGGCAGCATCCGGAGAAGTCCTCGCTGGGGGTTAGGGTCACGTCAACGTAAAAGCAAGGTAGAGAGCACCGTGGAAGCGGTGTATGCGGTGCTGGTAGTGGGGAAGGGCAAAAAGGTGGAGAGAGAGAGCGAAGGGGGAGATTCATTGAGGAACGGCACGTGCAGAGGATAGAACGCGACCGCGAGCTCGATGGAACGGTCACGGCAGGGGGTAGAGGCCGGGGCTAGTAGAGGAGCAACAACAGGGTTGCCTGGCGACCGTCGGCCGACGAGTTGCCCTGGCGACTGATTGCGTCACTGCAGCGCCGTATGACGTCACGCGACGCCACTGCCCTTGACCGCTCGAGTCCGGGGAGAGCGTCCTGACGACCCTCCGTTTCTCCTTCCGCCCCTCCTCCTCCTCCTCCTCCCCCCCTTTACTCCGCTCCCTACCACCGTTACACTCCTCGACTCCTCTTACCGGGGGATGAGAGGAGAAGTTCTGACGCCGCCGTAATCCGGAGGGATGGAGTTGTCTGCGAAAGGGAGCAAACGTTTGCACCATGTACGCGCACGTCGCAACGTTCCTCGTCGGTTCCACCACCACCGATGCCACCATCACCACCACTCGCCACAGAGGGTTGCAAAGGTGTTACAAAAATAGTCGGCTCGTACGTTCGTCGCAGATATTTTAGGAATTACGTTGATCGCCACTCCTTATTTTTACCGGGGACTCTGTGTCACTTTGCGTTGCGCCGTTGCAACGTTTGATTTTTGCACCAACCGGGAATAACAACGATATTGAGACTCGGGATATTTATACAGACTGTTGTCTATGCGAGGAACAACAAACATACGACGATCGATTGACTTGAACTAGTCGCTCAATGTTAACTTAAATTTTAGCAAAGAAACTGGATTTAAGTAGAGACTTGTTTCGATACATTGCACTTTGAATGTCTAATGTACATGTACATCTGCGCTTTGAAAGTTTTAAAATAGTTTATGCGGCAAGGAAGGTAGTTCGCGTATAAGCTGTAAAGATGCATACAAGATAAAGTTTGTAATCTACGTCAAATGTTCATTATTAAAAATGTTAAAGCTATTCTGAGACTTTTGAACGGGGGGATGTGCATTACATAAGTTTTTACGTGCATAAAAATCCTCGAATAATGAGATTGGCCAAGTACAAATGCTCGATTAGAGGGATTACGTTGTTTCGTGAATGTCGTCGGTTCTTCCAATTTTAGATTTTTAAGTATATTAACGTCAATGGGATTCCGTTTCTATGAATCGATTTTAGAATGAACTCGGTGAAGTAATAGTTGTCACGGTGCGCACATTCGTGCTTTTCACGACTTCAAGTCGGAGATAGAAATTGGAGTGAAAATTTACAACGATTAATTTTTTATTTCGCGATTATTTACATTTGATAATGTAATGCTCTCTGGCAAATCGATTAAATAATTTGGAAAAAAACATGACGTTACGAGTTAATACCAAACATTACGTTTCATTAAAATATTTTATAATCCCGCAATACATCTAGTGGAATGAGATCGCGATTCGTGGGCGGGAAACGTACGCGTGTAACTTGCTATTTCGAACTCGCTGCACAATGAAAAGCAGTAAAAAAAAAAAGGCGATTACTATTCGACTTTCTACCATTTACGTCACAAGTCTCATGAAAGAAATAAAACGTGAATGTATATTTCGACTCTTGTCCAATACTTGACATTCAGTTCATATTGCGTCAAAAATACGAAAGAAAAATGTTCATAAAATGAACAATTATACGATTATACAAATTATACAATTTTACGTGCTCTCACCTAATATTCCATGCTTATATTTAAGTTCCACTTCTTATGTAATATATCCTAAAATAGAATAAGAAAATGTTTTTAATATATCTTACAATTTTATAGGATTCACAAGTAGTGTACATACGTGTATGTACCGAACCTACGCAGCTGACGTCTGTTCATTCACTTGTTCATCCATTCATAAAATGCAGTGGAGTATTGCGCATGCGCATATTTTCACTTCCTTTCGCCGTTGCAATTTTGTACTTTATCGATAGCTGAAATAGTTGCTTCCGATTGTTCGAGAATCGAACATCCTTTTCCGTTTTACCTGGAAATTTCGAGAGAGTGTGATGTGAACTTATCTGGAAAAAAGCAATTCTTTTTCGACAATTTCTAGTAAAAAGTTCGTCTCTACGCCAGCAGATAGCAGAAGGTTTCGGTTTTACTTTACCTAATCATTCCGCGTAGATATTCTAAATTTGTCGCTCGTATAAAAATGAAATTCTAATATATACTTTTCTGTTTCATTCTTATAATCAATTACGCGTGAAAATGTGATAAAATTTCTTCGATCAGAGTGACGCGAGAAACGAAGTTATCCTGAATTGTCAACAGTTGGTAAAAAAACAGTTGAAGATATCAACAGATAACAAACTTATTACGATTTTTTAATTATAATTTGTTGTAAGTATTCAAAAATAATATAAAAATTTGTTTCCCACATGTATATATTCGTAGATCTTTTAATATTCACGCTTGTAAAAATATTTGAAATTACCCAACAGAATTTGATAACGTGGTCGTTATTATATTCGATCGAGTCGTGTGTCACTATGTACTGTCGCATCAACGAGTGACGCACGAAATAGTTTATTACTTGTCTGTTATGTTAATCCGATTAAATTTCTCATGATATTTATAGAAATTAATAACAATGTGAATGCACCATGCAAGTGCAAGGAATAAAATTGCTTGGATCCTGCCTAATTCTCGTACTCGTCAACATTGGAATATCGGGCGGTATTGGTGGAGGTTAGTAATTAGTAATTTCAAAGTCGCGAGGTTATAAATAAAACCATTACTTGACGATTCATAATTAAACAATTTCTTCTAGAACATTCCCTCACGTTCAAATCGTTACGTTCGTACTTTGACACAAATATTGGAACAGATGTGTTTTTTGAAATTATATATCCACCGGAATTGGAGTATACATACAAATTAAGACCCGCGAAAGACTTTGGAGCGCCATTCGTAAGTTGATGTACATTTTGCTAATTGATCAAAATATTAAAAATAAACGCTTTAATTTTATCTATTGTATTTGTAATATATATTTTCAGAATGCAAGTTTTTTGGAAGAAAGAATTCCTTTGGTTCCAACTGATCCACCTCATGGTTGTCAAATAGCAAAAAATGCCAAAGAATTAAAAGGTAGAATTGCGTTAGTCGAAAGAGGAGACTGTAGTTTCTTTGCTAAAAGTATAATGGCTGAAGAGGCTGGGGCAAAGGCTGTAATTATAGCAGATTATCACTCGTCTTCTATTGAAGAATCAATAACTAATTCTCTATGGGCTGAATACTACTATATAGAGATGATACGCGACGATACGATTCCGTCGACAAAGACAGTAAACATTCCCGCCGGATTTTTGCTCGGTAAGAACGGCAAAATGATCCGGCAAACTCTAAAACGTTTGAATCAACCATTTGCCTTAATCAATATCCCGGTGAATTTAACTTATACTTCTCTGGATAAATTGCATCAACCTCCTTGGTTGTTTTGGTGATTATTGATAAGATATTTCATTGATTTTTCCACTGATAAAGCAAACGTATTGATTTACAAAGAATTGGAGTTCCGAAGTTACTAAAGAATATGGGATTAGTTGCAATCGAAGTAATCATATAAAGAATTTATTGCGTACTGTAAAAGATAAAAAAATTTTGTAATTTTATGGAATTTGTTCTTACGAATTGGCGATTATTTCGTGAGAGGTTGAGTTTCTCTCTCTAGCCACTCAAGTGCTTGAGCATTTTCTGGCCCTTGCAATAGTGGTCTTAAAGTGTTCAAGCATCTTGTATGGTAATTATTTAGATATTGAATCTGAAAAAAAAAATTTACAATCAATCATTTTCAATCAGATATTGGAAGCGATCGATATGAAAATAATAAATTGAATCTATACCTCATTATCTGTTAATAAGGAAACATCAAGTAGCTTAGTCTGTATAGGCACCAGTGTAACAGTTTCAAATGTAAGAAAGCCACGATTTTTATGATTGTATGATGTGTTTGCCTTTACTATCAATTCTATATTTTCTAATCTAATGCCAAATTTCTCATCCTCGTAGTATCCTGGTTCTAATAATTTTACCAGTTATAGTGACATTATTAGAATATATAATTACGATATAATGACAAAGAATATGCTTTTATTTTATACCATTTGATAGAAACATGCCAGGTTGTAAGCCTGGATCATCAGGATATGGTTTCCAAGAAATACCAATTGGTCCTTCATGAACGTTTAGATATGAACCTATTCCATGTCCGGTACCGTGAAGATAATTAAGACTGTAATTGTACATTTAAATATAAATAAATATTTTCCATTTTATAAGAAAAGTAAATATATTTACCCGACATTCCATAAATTTTCGCGGGCAAGTGTATCGAGATAATTTCCCTGTATCATTAAAGGGAAAATAGTCGATGAAAGACGACACTGGCCTTTAAATACTCTTGTAAAACATTCGCGCTCGAAACTTGATGGATTACCAAAATGTAATGTCCTTGTAACGTCTGTAGTACCATCTCGATATTGTGCACCAGAATCGCAAAGATAAATTTCTTTATCTGTAATTGGCACGTCTGTTTTCGATGTTGGTAGATAATGTATTATTGCTCCATGTGGTCCAACTGAAGATATTGTAGGAAAGCTAAGTCCAATGAAATGTTCCTGCTGCCTTTAAGATAATACATTGTAATTAATTTTTACTATATATTTTTACTACTATTAACTTTACTGTTATAATGTTGTATTGAAATTCTCTTACTGTCTAAATTTTTCAAGTTGAGTCGCTCCAGATATTTCTGTAATGGTATTCTTTTTATTCTTAACTTGATCTTCCAACCAAGCAAAATATTTTACAAGTGCCGCTGAATCACGTACGTGTGCCGCTTTCATTCCTTCTATTTCAATGTTATTTTTTACTGCTTTCATAACACTTATTGGGGTAATTTTTGTGTCTTTTTTGGCTTCTCCGCAGTCAGCGTGTAAAGCATAACTAGAACCATTACTTACCCATATTTTGTCATCATTTGCACATGAGTTTGCAATTTTTTTCAAAAAATCATGTACATCTTCATATGGGTGATAAACTACATTTACTTCTTCATTAATTAATTGTTGCTGAGCTTCTTCAATAAGTCTAGTTTTATCGATGAACAAATGTAATTCATCTAATGTAAGAATAACATATGCAAAGAAGACGGGATTATAAGGTATATCAGATCCTCTTAAATTCAGAATGTATGCTACTTCGTCCAAAGCTGAGATTACAAGTGCTTTCACGTTATTTTTATTCATTACTTCTCTACACAATTTCACTTTTTTCCCTGCGCTGCATCCAGAAAATTGCAGTGGTTGAGGTAAAACAATGTTAGCTGTAGGAGCAGGCTGTTCATCACCCCAAACTTTATCAATTAGATTCTCTCCAAGAGGCATCAAATAGTGACCAGCAGCAGTTAAGCTGGTATGTAAAACTGCCCATTCTGTGTAACTTATTAAATTAGCATCTGCTCCAACGGTAGACTTGGGAGGTAAATTAGAAATCAACCATGCAGCTCTAGTTGGAGTATCTAATAAACCTTCTTTCATCAAAGTCCATGCCTCTGGTGGATCAAATTCTGCTACAGCTTGCACATAGTATCTTCCATCAGTCCACAGCATTGCTTTATTTGGTGTAATAATTGCAGTACCGAAAGAACCAGTAAAACCACTTATGAAACAAATCCTTTTATCATAATCTCTTAAATATTCTGATTGATGAGCATCATCTGAACTTACAACCAAAGCCTGAATACCTTTCCCTTTAAGACCACCTATTTGGACAGCTTTCATTAATTCTCGAAGTTTAATTAATTTAATAGCACCGGTTTTTTGTGCCATATTGATATTTGTATTATAACAAGCCTTTAGTATAGAATACTATATAGAATACTAAAATAAAATAATATTATTTAATTTAACATAAGTATATACATTTTCGAAATTATGCGTGATTAATGTGATACAATTAAAGATAAAACATGAATTTAATATACTTACTAATGATACATGTATTGTGCACCCGAAGAATGACAGTTAATTTATCCCATGTATTTCCAATTTTATCAACCTTGTCTTATCGTAACGAGATAGTCTTATCAGATATTTTGCAAAAATATTAAAAGATTCTATCTCTTATTCCCTGAATATGAATTAAATATTATTTATATATTGATGTTTCAAGTTTGAAAGTATGTCGTTTTCAGTATCGACTACTGTTTGTTTTATATGAGGTTAGAGAAGACGCGATATCTTTCAATATTCAGTAAATAGAAATAATATTTATAGGTAAAGCGTACAGTTCAAGCTATAATGTTTCCACTCTTATCTTCAAAATAATTTTAGCTTTTGTTATTCTTGAACTTGAAATAAAATAGTAATACAAAATAGTAATATTGTAATTTCTTGCGCTCTTATAATAACTTAATTCGTAAAACAAAGTTCTCATCAGCATCACAGTATAAATTGAAAAATAATTTTTTTCCCAATTTTAATAATACTCATTGAAGTGTATTTTATATATTAAGGTGTAAAATTAAAAAATATATAAAGAATATATGACTATTTGTTTATATTGATTAAAAAAGGTTGACTTGTAAAAAACAACAGTATTATATTTATGTAGAAAATATAACATTACAATGTAAGTACATATGTACATGCATGTACATATACACAATATATGTACAAGTTGATACAATTTACTACAAGAGTTGAATCTTTTCCAGCATGTTGTATTTAACAAGATATTGTATATCAACAATAACAAGAAACAACATAATAAGATCTCTACCAATTAAAAAGAATTTATATACAAATACTCCAAAATCAGCAGTTACAAATTCAACCTTTACTTTCATAAAAAGGAATTCCAATTTGTATAAGGTGCTGTATATTAATTTTTTAAATTAAACATACAAAATAATACAGTATTAAATAATTTTGTGCTGTATTGTCATATAGGATTTAGTTAAAAATGATGGCATTATTGCAAGGGGCTTTGCGACAAAATCAGCTGAAAAATCAAATAAATCTGTTGGAAAATGGTTATTAACTTGCAGTGGCATGGTTTTTGTAGCTGTCATACTAGGTATAGTTCTTTATTGGTTTTTTTACTACTGTGCTTATACTGTTATAAAAGCAGTTGTAGATAAGACCTATGGAAAATAATTTTAATAGCAATAAATAGAAAAAAAATACTTTTAGAATTATATTATTCATAGTGTTTATAACATATGTGCTTATTATACTAATATACTAATAAATGACATTATATAAAATATAATATATAAATAAAGAAATTAGAAGAAAACCCACAATTGTTTGATTTCTTATTCTTACGTAGGAGGTATAACAAGACTTACAGAATCAGGTTTATCCATGGTTACTTGGAAATTACTTGGTGAAAAAATGCCTACCACTGAAAGACAATGGCATGCAGAATTTGAACGTTACAAACAATTTCCCGAGTATAAGATGTAAGAGTTTTGCTGTACAAAATAATTCTATTAAGTTATATTTTTCATATAAATTCTTTTGTAGCAATAATCAAAATATGACATTAGAAGAATTTAAACGTATTTGGTGGATGGAATATTTGCACAGAATGTGGGGACGTTTGATAGGTGCTGTATTCATAGTTCCAGCAACTTATTTTTGGGCAAAAGGTATGCTAACACGAGGCATGAAGATCAGAGTAGCCGTTTTGGGCTCATTAATTGGCTTGCAAGGACTCATGGGTTGGTACATGGTTAAATCGGGCCTGGAAGATCGTTTCGTGGAACCATCAGATATACCCCGTGTTTCACAGTATCGCCTAGCTACACATTTAGGAATGGCATTTATTATATATACAGGATTTTTATATAATGCTTTGGATTATTTAATACCTGCTCAAAAAATAAATCTTGATAATTCAAATGTTGACATTAATAATCTAAAGTCGAAGTTGAAGAGATTTAGAATGTTAGTTCACTCGACAAAGGGATTGGTCTTCTTTACCGCTTTGTCTGGAGCTTTCGTTGCAGGCATGGATGCAGGTCTTATTTATAACACATTCCCAAAAATGGCAAATAAATGGATACCGGATGATATATTTACATTATCACCTTTGTTGAAAAATTTCACGGAAAATCCAACTACTGTACAATTCGATCATAGAATATTGGTATGTTTTGATCATAATCAAATTAATTTATAGTATTATAAACTATTTTTTACAGGGTGTCACAACTTTATCATTAATAACTTATATCGCAACTGTGTCTCGTAAATATAAACTTCCTGGAAATGCAAAGAAAGCTATTACAGCTGTACTTTGTGCTGGCTATTTCCAAGTATTATTAGGAATTTTAACATTAGTACATCATGTACCTGTATCACTAGGTGCGTGTCATCAATCTGGCAGTCTCATAGTTTTGAGTACAATGATATGGCTGTGTCATGAATTAAAATATTTGAAATATGTTTTGAAATAAATTTATGATATCGTATAACGTTTTATTATTTTATACTGCTTCAAAATTAACAAAAAAATGCTACAATAATTTCACAACGTGACGCTTTATTTGACAATGCATTAAGTTATAATAATCAATATTCATGGAAATTAATTTACATATATTTATTTTAAAGTAATATATCTATTACAATCAATTTAAGTATTTCCATATTACTAAATTTTATTTTTTAATTTCATGTTTAAAAAGAACAAATAAATACTTATTTGAAGATAATATTAAACAAATGTTAGTAGCGTTTTTTTTTTCCTTTTTGGATTATATACCGTTTACGAACCTGACTGGATTATATTTTTAATATAAATTAAAAACAATTGGTTACTAACATCAGCTGTCCTTTCTTATGCTTAGCATATATGAAATATTTAATGATGTTAGCACTGACATCTAATTTCGAAAACCAGCTTTGGTAAATAATATGATTTGTTGAATTAGTTTAAAAAATGTGTAAACCCTGCTTAATCAATAATTGCTATCTAATTATAATAATATTTTTCATTAACATTCCAAAAGTTTTTCAATGTTTTATAACTTCTGATTAGTAATATGAATGAATTCAACTTTATTTTTATTGGCAGTTGTTCTACCTCGTCTCCAATCAGTCGATCTTTGATTTTTTATATTTTTCATTTAAAACGCCTTATATTGGTCCAACATAGCATTATTAATATTAAGCAGTAGCAATATTTAATAGGCGTTCTGAATTGC
The DNA here is from genome assembly GCA_030673865.1 of Melipona bicolor. Lineage (NCBI taxonomy): Eukaryota > Metazoa > Arthropoda > Insecta > Hymenoptera > Apidae > Melipona > Melipona bicolor. The sequence continues at coordinate 4,285,690 of JAHYIQ010000017.1, forward strand.
ACTTTCGTTATTGTAACGCTTTTTATTTACACTCGCCGTATTTTCACTTTATTATACGACACTTGAGCCGCATCACATATTTTTGCTTAATATTATACGGACATGAGTATTAAAGAAAAATGTATATTATCATTCACACAAATACAAATTACTTTAAAAAACGCAACATTTATATTAAAATTTTTATACGAACATGCGTGAAAACAGTTTAATTGATATTATACACAAAATAATCTTCCTGTATTGTTTGAACATCAATCAAAATGAACTTAAAATGCAGTCTCTCGCAATATTTTGCAAATAACTCAAATCCTACATTGCAAAACTAATATCAGTCTGATAGAATTTATTCTTTGAGAATCTTATATCTTAGTTTTTGGTAACGAATGTTTTCTCTTTAAATGCGATATCATTTCCATTTCTATAGTTATGAACTAAAGCCTAATTGCACGTAACCAATAGAAAAAATGGAATATGTTCCAATTTTGACTAAATTATTATTATATATTGGGGATAGAACTTTGAGTCTTTAATCAATTATAAAAGTTAACTGGCCTACATTTTAATTGATTGTTAACTATCGGTCATTTGTGCATAGACCAAAGTTCATCTAAAATAATACTTCAGATAATATTATTGTTTTATCAAAGAAATTACACGTTGAATCAAACAAGAATATTCCTTCAGTGCATTATTACAAATTATTGTACAAACTTTATTTTTTTTGCGTAAAAATTTACTAGTCAATGAACACAATTAATTAATATGTGAATAAAAGAATGATATATGTGAAACATTTAAATTTAAAACAAGTGCTCCCTTTATTTGCACTAATTTTTATAATGTATCAAAGAAATGCATAACACAAGATTTCATTTCCTTTATATGAACAGGGTTTTATACACTTACGTTCATACCTTTAATGATTGCTTCCAGTCATTTTTATCATTATAACTTGTATGCAATTACCCAATTTATAAATAAGTTACTTACAAGATTAAATATGTTTGCTTTGACACTCAAATTGAGAATAGTGAAACCAACATATGTATCTGTATACATACATATTTTATATATTACGTATTATACATACACGCACACGCAATACTATATATTATAATTTTATGATCAATGCATATGAAAAACAAACTTTATCACTGCTGTGTTAGTACAGTCAATAAATTCACACGCATAATATATCATTTTGTATAATTATACTTTATATCATTTTTTTTCTGTGCAACATGTGGAGCAGAAGTAAGAATTAAGTGCTATTAAAATTGAACTAGCAGTACTGATTTCATTGTGTTGATGGTTTTATCATAAGCACATTTAACACAGATGTGATAGTGATTGTGCTGATAAAATTGTATAAAAATTATACATTCTGCACCACATGTAATTTAATTAGTCTTATATCTTTTTTCTCGGTGCATTCTTTAGCTGTGTAGACCTTATATAATATCTTATTAGTACTTATAGGAAGGAATCGTAGATTTTAGGCCATTAATAGGCCAAACGTATTTTTGTGAAATAATTCGAATTTATGTCTTATGAACATTCACAATACATTTGAAAAAATTTAATGAATTTAAACAAAAATGTTATATATATATTCTGCGTATTATGCAACAAAAGCTCTTAATAATCTTTCCTATTAATTTATCCTTAGAAAAATTATAATTATTAATTATTAATTCGAAAAGCTTAGAAAATGGAATCTGTAAAAGATACGAAAAAATGCAATTCAATAATATATAGCATATACCTTGTTTCTTTTTTTTTTTTCTATTGTCCATTGTATCTTTATATTCATCAATTATTTATGTAATTTTTATTATTATTGTTATTGTTATTATTGTTATTATAATCTTTCTTTAAGTGTATGTTTTTATTTTTATATCATATAATTATGCAACACGGTTTAATAAGCAGCATAGAATAATTTTCTACATGTATACTTAGTTTCCCAAGTGTTACAGCACCAGCACCTTCGTTGGTAGTAACAAATAAGTATAACAACATTCCTGTTATGAGGTAAATGTTATCTCAATACCAATTGTGTTTATACATCTTTTTGTATAAGTGTTTAACTTTAAACCAACGTTAATAAGGATTCTTTAACAGTTTATTTTTGCATGTATTTAGCACTGTATTTTCCTTTTGAGCTAACATATAAATTAATAAAAATTAAATAATCACAACCCACAATTTAAACGCAATATTATTTAATCCTTATAACAATTATATATATTATGAGAGTTATATTGTAAGTGCATTTTATTATAAAAAAATCACTTCAAGAATTGCTGCTTTGCTCTTAATAGTGACACAATATAAAATTAAAAAAAAAAAAGTATTCTTACTTTGAATGCAGGTAAGAATGTGCTTATGCAGAGAAAAATGATTCAATATGACTTGTATATCTCGTATAACATTAGCTCAACTTGTTTTCACAGGACTGTCATCCAATTTTTCTGGATTTACAATTACTTGTATTACATAGCCTGGTTGTATCTTTGCTTCTTCTATATGCATTTTATCACCTAATAACTTGCCACCGAAAAACCACCTTTGACGAGATGGTTCTAGACCTTCCTGACTCTATCCATGTAAATTAAATCAATAATTAATGCAAAATAAAGAAAATAAGCTTAGTATATATAATTTTGTACATACTTGCAATTTCTTTTTAGCAGTAGCAATAGTGTCTTTACTGTAAACAGGCAATTTAACTTCCCCTAATGTAGTTGATAATCTCAGTTTCAATGTCTGTTCAACTCCACTATCAACAGGTTCTATAATTAAGACGATGTAAAAAATTACTTTTCCTTTTGAGCACTTGAATTCTTTGAGAAAGTTTATTAAATAGTTGTTAGTTAGATTACCTGAACAGTCCGCAGGGGAATCTCTTCCACTATCTTCCTTCACAATATTAATTGGATATGATAAGCAATAAATAGGGACTTGATATCTGGTTCCCAGTTCATCATAACATTCAGTTAAAAAGCCATTTGGCACAGAAATATTAGCTCCATCTAATATAGCCTGTGCTAATTGGTAATCCTGTGCTTCTGCTGCTGTTGCCCCAGCTCTCAATGCGTCCCATATTTCTTTACGTCCATCAAACGCAGGTGCAGTATCCCAAAATTCATCTCTTTTACTTCTTAGCTGTCCTTCTGTCAAAGGTACATCTGATTTCCATCTAATTGCCTCATGACATAATGGATGATTTTTCCTTGAATTTCCTACGTAAACAGAACATTTTTTTTTTTTTTTTTTTATAACACAACCAATACATTCATTTTTTAATCAAATTAAAAAATCACATATGAAACATGTTAAAAATAGAAATAATTATATTGAATTAAGGCGTTCGCTCATGTTACATGTAGTACAATGATTCTAAAGTTCAACAAAGAGATAAGCAATTTAAGAATTCTTTAATTTTCAATAACAAAGTAAAAATGCCAAATTTAATGATAGGAGCAACAAATATAATAATATTTTTGATGAACTCGTTCAACACCATGAGATAATGTACTACGTAATATATGATTGTTTGACGTTCTATATAATAAATAATATGCAAATTCCAATGCATAACACGCAGCAAAAGTTAGATAGGAACGTAAGGAAAAAACCTGGATTGTCTTCAAGGTTAGCTGTTGTTGATTGCATTTTCTAGAGAGATAATTTTATCCTAATTTTTTTACCTGAATTTACTCTCGTGGAATTTCCTGTAGTATTGTCGACGGAGGCATTTCTTGCCCTCGTTATGCCTATGCAGCCTCCCATCCTAGGTGGCTGGTGTAACCAAACATTTCACTAAAATTTAACAACACCTCACATGCCATTTTCGTCCATCTTATCCACTAAATTGCAAATCGGTACCATTAGAGGCGCTATAATCGAATCTTTGGCAACCTAACCTGAAATGTTAACAGATACAAACGAGTTTTGAACTGAAATAAAACGAGTTTTACAAACAGTTTTTCAGTATATCTGATATTTCATCGACGCATTATTCCATCACGTAATAATTACCACCGGACACGTTCCAATCAAATTATATTTAATAATTTCAAATAAAAAAATTAATTACGCTCACGGTACTCGATAGAATTGTATTTTATTGATATACTAAGGTTAAGTAACGCAGTAACACAGGAAGGCATGATTTGCAATGGCTTCGCTTACAACCAGTGTTTTTAAAGAAAGATTTCTTGATGCTTTTGAAGGGAACGAAGTACTGGACGCAACGTGTCAAGAGATCGCCTCAGGTATGTATTAATTATCATAATTATTCTTTCTGCATATATTGATGATTGGTCTTTGAAGAAAAAACTAGATACTTGTTTTTTACCATTAAAATATTATCTGCAAAATACCAACGAAAGTAGCGTGTATGTTTTAATATTATTATATATTTTTAAATAAATGAAATAGAAAAATGTATATTTCTCTGGTACATAGATTGTCTGAAAATAATTATATGTAAATAACTAATTTAATTTCTAGAAATACAGTCAGGACATGCAAAACTTTATGCAGTTGTGGAGGAACTTAAACCTTTTGTAACTGAGAAAGATGTTACAATGCGAGAGAAGGGCATCTCTGCCCTTTCTACCATTTTATCCCACTTGTCCAAGGATTTCTTAAATGAAGCTGAATTGCGTTTTATAACGTCATTTTATTGTGACAGATTGAAAGATCACTGTAGCATCATACCAGCAGTATTAAGAGGAATTCTGGCAATTGTAGGTTTTGTATTGCATCTAATGTTGTAATAATTACGTTTAAATATAACAATTGAAATAATAACCATAAGGTAATGTAATTGCTTCAGGTTCAAATGGATCATTTGCCTAAGGATTCGCTTGAACATTTGCTTAGAGGTCTTTTTGAAAATGTTCAATGCCAATCTCAATTATTATCTGATCGTAAGAATATATATTTTATACTTGCAACATTAATAGAAAAAAGGACAGAAGATTTAAAAGCCATGGGGCCAGATTTTATTTATGGAGTCATTACTACTATAGATGGAGAAAGGGATCCTAGAAATCTTATGTTATTATTTAGCACACTTCCACATTTTATGAAAGAATTCTCATTAGGCCATTTAACTGAAGAAATGTTTGAAGTCATTGCATGTTATTTTCCAGTTGACTTCAATCCTGTAATTAAATCAAGCAATCGAGATTTTAATTGTTTATCATTTGTGAATGTGAATTGTAATTTGACTTGACATTTTTCAGTCTGGAACAGAAGGAGTAACACGTGATGATTTGGCAGAAAAATTGGCACCTTGCCTTTGTGCTATACCAGAATTTGCTGAATTTTGTATGCCACTTATAATTGATAAATTGTTCTCCAACCTCAGGGTTGCCAAGTTAGACTCTTTAAATCTATTGCATAAAGGTGTAAAGATATTTGGTGTGAATGGTATGAAAAACCACTTGACCGAATTATGGTCCGTTTTAAAAAAAGAAATTGTGCCGGGTGGAGATTCAGAATTAAAAAATGCAAGTTTGAAAGCAGTTATGTCTGTAATTGATGTTATATCAAGCGATGTTAAAATTTGTGAAAATTTCATAGATCATATAATCACAGATGTAAAATTGTCTTTATATGATGTGCAACTTAGTTTATTTAAACCATCTGTGGAATTGCTAGAATGCGTGGCAATGGTCAATAAAGAATCATGTATACAAGTACTAAAATTAATAGTACCATTATGTCTTGGCCAATATTCTACTAAAACTTCAATAACTGATAAAATAATTTTAATCAAAACATTAAATAATTTTATTAAAATTGCCTCTGATCATGGATTTACTATTAAGAGTAAATATATATATATATATAAATTATAAATATATATTTTGAGGTATATATTTAAAAATGTTTCAATGTTTCAATGTTTTAGATGTTCCAGAATTGGCATGGACAGATATACCAAACTTATATTTAAACGAATTATCAACAAAAAATATGGAATTACAATCAAAAATATTACTTGGTTTAAAAATACAAAAAGCGTATTTAAATGAAGCACATCGTACTTTATTTTATGATAAAATTTGCGATTTAATTGGAACAAGTTATAATGAAGTAAACACACTTTGTCATTCGTCTCTTTTAAGTTTTGCTATATCGTATCCACACGAGATATCAACTTTGATCAAAGAAAAATTTCAATTAAATGCTGGTAAACACTTAATATTTGCATTTGTGAAAATATGTATATCGAAGTATATATTTATTATTTTGATTGTTTCAGATGAGGAGAAAACAGAAATACAGACTTGTAAACTACAAGTACTAGCAACTGTTGCCAAAACATATAAATTAGGTATTGAAGTTCTTCCACAAATTGTATTACAAACAAATATTACGAATACTGACATAAGCTTTACAGCTCTAACATGTCTTCACAGGCTAGTTGCTACAGAAAATATTAATTATGATGTTCAACACTATCTATACAATGAATGCAATATTATTGAAAAATTGACTATCCTTAATATTAATCCTACGGATCAAAGATTAGATTTAGTTTTAAATATTTGTCTATTAATTGTACGAAGTCTTACACTTGAAGAGCAACAAAATGTTGTCAACAAATACTTTCCAGTTTTAAGTGAACAAAGTTCGGAAGTTGATGCCGCTTTAGTAATGAATATTTTTGTCCCCTTACGTCAAAATGTTGATTTAGCAATAAATACAAATCTGTTACAAAATCTATACAATTTAGCACTTAACAGTCAACATCCAAATATAAGACTTGTAACATGTAAATTTATTGCCGTAATATTAAACAAAATTAATGACGATAATGAATATTTCCAACGTGCTTTATCTTATTTTAAAGAAATAATAAATAATAATTTAAATTCAAATACTAATATTAAAATAATGCAAGCAGCAGCTTCTCTACAAATCTGGCTAACAAAAGCCATAATTACGAAAGGTTCCTCAGATGTTGAAATATTTTTAAATGAGGTATGTAAAAATATCAAATTCTTTTCTCAATATTTCACATTTAATATTTAATATGTTTTGATATTGTATTTATAGCTTACCAATATTTTGAAACATGACCAAATAGGCCAGCATATCGCACAAGAGTATAAAATTTTGACAAATAGATACGAGGATAGTTTGGTAGAAGAAAACTTTTGTAATATCAAAATTTTTTATAAACAAAGAGTATTTGAACACTTAATTAAAAAAAATTCTGAATTCAAAAACACATCAAGGCAGAATTATTTAAGTGCAGTTGTGCAGCTGTTAGAAGAAATACCTTCGAAGCTCTTATTTATGTATTTAACTAAGGTACTCAGTACATGCTGACATAAATAACACAGTTTATATCATTATTAAATATTTTTTTCAGTTGGTCCCACTTTTAATAGAATCTTTATCTCTTGATAATGAACAAATAATTCTTTTAACATTAACAACATTAAACCTTTTATTGGAGACTAAACACAGTATTTTTTCTGATAAAATACAAAGTTTTGTACCAAGATTGTTAAAGTTATCTACTTATAGAATGATGGTAATATTTTATAAAATTACTCAGTATTTCCTTAGTGTACAGTATTTTACAATTTTTATATTTTCATATATTGTAGAGAATCAGGATAGCAGCTTTAGAATGTCTAACAAATTATTGTAATTATCCGACTATTGTTATTAATATATACAAACAAGATGTATTAGAGAAATTATTAGTTCCAATTGACGATCGAAAACGTTTAGTACGAAAAGCCGCAGTAAAAGCAAGATCACGATGGTTTTTAGTTGGTGCGCCAGGAACAATGAAATAACAATGATCTGATTAAATTTATCACCATAAATTTATAAATACATTTATTTTTATCTAATATAAATTGATATAAAGTTATTTTATATATTTTTAAAGTTGTATACGAGTGTAATAATATGCATTTATATAAAGCAAATGATTTCTCTTAGTGTACTACTTTTTCTTGTAAGAGCAAAGAAACTGATTCATCATATTGTATTTGTCCTATATATTGTATATAATGTACATAATTGAATAAAGAATTGATTTCTATAATAGGATTGAAACCTGAAAGCTACTCTTTAATGCATTTAGTATACTAGAAGCATGGGTGATGGTAAGACAACTTATTTTTCTCAGTTTCAGAAATGTAAAAGTTGTGTGGAATATTTGTGTTGCATTAAAATTTATTTAATTTACTATAGGTGTGGTAAAGAATGGTGCATATAAATATGAAGATGGTACAAAATATATTGGGGACTGGAATGCAAAAGGGTTGAAACATGGTGCTGGTTCTTTACTTCTTCCTGATGGAACACGTTATGATGGTGGCTTTCAAAATGGATTGTGTTCTGGCTTAGGAGTTATAATATTTCCAGATGGAGCAAAGTAAATATAAGATCATAAATATTTTACTTTTTATAATTATTAATTTTCTAACATACATTATATACTAGGTATGAAGGTGAGTTTATGCAAGGTTGGTTTCATGGTCATGGTGTATTTTGGAGGTCAGATGGGATGAAATTTGAAGGAGAATTTCGTGGTGGTCGTGTATGGGGATTAGGTATGTAATAAGTTATGTATCGAACTTTATATTAAATTAATAATTTATTATTTCATTTGTTTCTAGGATTAATTACATATGCAGACGGATCACATGGTTTTCCTAGAAACGAAGGATTCTTTCAAGATTGTAAACTTGTACGTCGTAGACATTGTCCAGATATAGTACAGAAAGCACAGAAGATCTCTATGATGGCTCGCGCCCAGTGTAATTAAATATTAAATATAAAAATTAGTTACATTGAAATCTAATAAAGAGATCTAATATGTCATACTGTAATTCTTTTAATTATTATATTTATTGCTAAATTAAGATTAAGATTGAAAGATATATTGTATGTTACATAACACAATTTTTTAATCTGACATTGAAACGTGCAATGATACAATCTGTAATGATAAAAATAACTTCATAATTATTTTTTATTATGTAAAATTATAATATTTATGAACTTACTTACAGTAAAATTTTAAATCAATAAATCATCGCGTGATCGTACGATAATATATTAGCATATATGTATATACATATTTCAATATAAATATGAGACAACATAGTTCATAACATCATAGTAATATTTATAGAAGCTTGTAAGTTTCTCGAATCATCTCATATATGGCGACAAATTTTATGAGATTGAGGTTTTGAACTGATTCTAATATTTTACGAATTTCCCTGATACAATAATTTTTAATATCATAGATTTGTGACATTAATAATTTAATGCTATACATGTGGATACGATAGTTAATGATTTTTACGGTTTCGCGATTGTCGTTTTACATTGTTCCGTGAATTTAAAAGGCAAATAAGAGTTAAAGGAAGGAATATCAGACACGAGGACACTTACGAGATATATTTTCGTGATAGTATTAACCAATAACTGTCACGCGAAGTTACTAAATCTATATAAGTAGTGATTGTGATAAAAGTTTTACGAATTTTTATAAACTGAAGAAAATTCTTCATAACGTAAATACTTTACTAATTGAAACCATGATGAATCAATATCTCAGTAATAGTGTCGGTTCATTAATGAGACAAAATTATTGTTCCATTTCTTTCTTTTTATTATAAAATTTGATAAAAAAAAATTTTTTTTTTTCAATAAAAGTTTTATTAATAATTATACACAATTTTTTAATTTTTTAACAATTTTCAAAAAGAAATAAAAAGCTGATTGCAGCTTGAAATGATTCCAGGTAAGAACAATTTTATGTTTCTGCTTATTGCCACTAAGTATACCGTATGCAATACAGTTATATGCAGTATAAAATAGTTTTCTATTGCTTCGCTTCTATCATTGGTCAACATGGAGATAGTGCTTGTATTCTGTTCCCTCTCCTGTTTTGATTAGTCACTAGTCAATGTCTATTCAGTGTTAACGTATTTCTGCTTTCTTTTGGTTTTTGTTTGCAATTTGCTACAGACTCTTTCACACAACTCATATATGGATCGTTGTTCCTGTAATTTGTGACTCAAGATCGTGAGAAGTATTGATGGCGTTACTTTGCAAGTATTGTTATTAATAATTGTCATCCATAATTCGAAATTAATTAATATTAATTGCAAATATTGGTACATTAGCAACAATACGATATATATTAATTTATCGTCTTAACAATATATCTAATTAATTTTTATCTGATGTACTTGAAGCAATTCTTTATTAATCAATTGAAAATATATGCATTGATTTAACCATGAAATGATTTAATTTTTATCAATACAGTAGAAATATAGTGTTGAATAAGTTGAATTTAAATTGAAATTGTTTGAAACAGCTATCGAAATACATCTTTTATAATATTGTTAGTTGAATGTAATTACAAGCAGTTTTAAATACATGTTTGTCATATAGTGCATTCATGTTTATAATTCATGCATAATTAGAATAACCTTTAATACTTGCCAAAGAAAATGGAGACTATGAATAGATAATATTTACAGATAATATTATAATCATTTTTTTTTTAAATTTACTTATAAGTTCGCCTTCTAAATTATTTTAATTCAATACTTCGTTGTTAGTTGATATGTTCAGTGATTAAAAAAAAAAAAAATATCATGTATGAAAGAATTAATATTTTATCAAATTGATTGTTTATTAAATTGATATATTTTATATTGTTAATATAATTTTTTCTAATTTTCAGTTATGAAATCAAATGTTAGATTAAAAGAATTGATATATTTATATTGTTATATTGTTAATATAATTTTTTCTAATTTTCAGTTAAGAAATCAAATATTAGATTAAAAGAAACTGTAAATGACTCGAAGATCAACAATGAGCCCTCAAACTTATAAAAATCACGTTACAACAAAAGCTATGACATCTAATGGTTACAATAGTACCGAGACTCCAATTAAAGAGTCCAAAAACCATTCATCACCTTGTGAGTTATTCAAGTGTATGTGTGCTTAGAGTAGCCATTTTTTATTCTTTTATTATTATTATTTATATATAAGAAATGATTGTTTAATAATCATACTAATTATAAAGAAATATTAATTTTCATTTAAACTGATTTTTTTATATGCATTGTCTTCTCTTTATTATTCTACTTTTATATTTTAGTTTTTATATCTTTATAATTATTTGCATTTTTTTTATTAATTTATGCTGTGATATAAGAGCTTATACTGTATTTGTAACTCATAATTTGTTGTGTGAATAAATGTGTGCTGTATATATACCAATTTATTTTTGTGATAGTTGCATTTCGTTCGATTTTGCATTATTTGCAATATTTTTGATGTTTGTAATACTTTTTTATTAATGCTATTAAAATCATAATATTTATGTTCTTAGCAATGCCATGGTTTGGTATGGATATAGGAGGTACATTGTCTAAATTAGTGTACTTTGAACCTAAAGATATTACAAGAGATGAAGCAGATGCAGAAGTTGAAACCTTGAAAAATATTCGACGATATTTAACCAAAAATTCAGCATATGGGAAAACAGGTCATAGAGACACACATTTGCAAGTATGTTTCATGAGTAGCATATAATAGCTTTATATAACTAATCTACTTCATGTGTTGTGTAATCTATTCAGCATGTTCTTCTTTTACAGATGGATAATGTATGTATCAGAGGTAGACGTGGTACATTACATTTTATTAGATTTCCTACAAGTGAGATGGGAAATTTTTTAGCATTAGCGAGGTCTAAAGGTATGGCAAATCTTGTGACAACAGTTTGTGCTACTGGTGGTGGAGCATATAAATTTGAAAAGAATTTTAAACAAGTAAAACATTTATCCTAATATATTTTAATACATAATATATACTCAGTATAAATTTGAATAATTTATACATTTTCTTTCCAGGAAGTAAATATGAATTTAGCAAAATTTGATGAATTAGATAGTTTAATACGTGGTATGCTCTATATAGAAACAACAAATCCACATGAATGTTATTATTGGTCTTATCCTACAGATGATAGTAAATGTCAGAAGGTTCCTTATGATTTTTCTGAACCTTATCCCTTTTTGGTATGTTCCATAAAATATTAAGTTGTGTATATTACTTATAAATATTTTTATAAATGCTTTTTACAGCTTGTAAATATAGGATCAGGAGTGAGCATATTAACAGTTTATGGGCCAGAAAATTATAAGAGAATATCTGGTACCAGGTGTGTTTTTTTTTATAATAGTATAAAAATATATACTATTAAATTATATTTTAACTAAATTTTCTTCATATTTAGTCTAGGTGGTGGCACATTTTTAGGATTGTGTTGTTTGTTAACTGGATGCAACACTTTTGAAGAGGCAATAGAATTAGCAACTGGAGGCGATAATACTAAAGTAGATAAATTAGTTAAGGATATTTATGGTGGAGATTATGGTCCATTTGGTCTTCCTGGAGATCTTGTAGCAAGCAGGTAGTATTTTCAATAATTAAATAAACGTTATTTTTAATTTTATATTTCTTTTAACTCTTCTTTTATTTAATACATGTTTTATTGTGTGTTTAGTTTTGGACAGATGAATTCTAAAGATCGACGGAATGCAGTTAGTAAAGAAGATCTTGCACGCGCAACACTTGTTACCATTACAAATAATATTGGTTCTATCGCGCGTATGTGTGCTGTGAACGAAAAAATTGAAAGAGTAAGAAACATTTGTAATTAATGTATTTATTATATTCAATTTTTAATAATAATAACATTAATTGGTAATTTTAGGTAGTATTTGTAGGAAACTTTCTTAGAGTAAACCCTATATCAATGAAACTTCTGGCCTATGCTATGGATTATTGGTCTAAAGGAACGATGAAAGCTTTGTTTTTAGAACATGAGGTGGAACATATGAAATACTCTTATATAAGCTTAAAATATTTGAAAGAATGTATTTATGTCTTTTTTTCTTTTCTAATTGTAGGGTTATTTTGGTGCAGTAGGATGTCTGCTCCAATTTAAAGGTGAAACAAACTAATATTATAGAAAGACGAATAATATATATATGTATATATATGTGTGTGTATGTATATATATATATATATATATATATGTATGTATGTATATGTATATATATATAAATATATATATATTAGCATTCCATTTGATATTCGAATTCAAATGAATCTTTTTCATGAGGATGATTATGTAATTATTTAACGTGATTATTTATTTTTATTATGTAATTTTAATTTCTCAGGAAGTATTGTATATATTGTATATGCAATTACAATATTACACCAAATTTTAACAATGATATAAACTTAAAGTCAGGATCATATTATCTTCAGATGTGATTATATTTATTATAATTTTAATCAGTGAGCACAGTATAATTATTTGGAAATACGTTAAATGATTATTATGATATATCTAATGGGCACAACCCTTGCATGAGTTTGTACAGGAATTTACAATGGACCAAAACTCAAAACGCATAAAACTTATCACAATATTCCTTATATCAGTAAAATGAGTCTACCTCATATTTTATTTTCTAAATATTTATATAAATGTACGCTCAGATTCTCATACAAGGCATGATATTTATTATATGTACGATTTTTTCAATTGTTCATAATTATAAAAACAAAAAAAAAGGAAAAGTAATTGCGTTAGTAAGTACTTAATATTTGTTGTTACTATTGACTTTGCTATTTACTTTTATCAGTAAAAAGCATAAAATGTACATGCTTTGTAATGATAATGGCTAAAATTACTACAAAGTATATTGATTAATGGCTACATTTATAGGTTATTTATATGCATTTTTTAGCTATTTAAAACATACATTGGGTAATATACATTCATTATTAAATATTAATGTCTTATGCATACGGTGCTTCAGGATATAGATACATTGTTAGATTTTTTTATAGAATAACATATAATATGACAAACAATAAAAAGGGAAATTATCACAATATTTGTATTATATAGCACTATAAGAAAAATGTTTTTTTAAAACATATTTTATAATATGTTTAGCGTTATAGTTGACATTTGTATGAATTTACAGATATAAAAATTTCTTTATAACTTTATTTTTATGGTATAGAAACAAATGTAATTTTATTATATTAATAAAAAATTCCTTATTGGGCGCGAGATGTTAAAAGCTCTAAACTATTATTGTAAACTATTTTTAGGCTACGTCATGCATGCATTTAATGTTTTCATATTATTTCATATATATATATATATTTATTTATTTGTAATAAAATTATGCTACTAATGAGAAATAAAATATTTTCCTTATTATACATACGTACTATAAAATTGTACATATTTTATATACATGTATCATCAATACTGTAAAGTTTTGGTTACTTAGCAACTAATCTGACAACACTATATAATTTCACATTAGAGTGGTTTTACATTTGCTAATGAAATTATAAAATAAAGATATCAATATTTTAAAATAATAATTGCTGCTGGAGTACTTTATAATTTATTTTCATAAATTATTTGTAAATCGGTGATAGAGATCTGTTTTTGTGATATTCCATTCTTCTGATTTTTTTAATAAAAATGGTGAGTTTTGAAATTTCTATTTACAATAATTTAATCTATAAAATCTTAAATATATGCATATAAATCATTTTGCCATGTACTCAACTTTTGTAGGGGCCTAAAAAGGCGAAAGCACCTGCCACTGTTGATGGAGTGGATACAACGAAAATGAATAGAGAACAATTAGAATTTTATGTACACAAAATACTTGAGGAAATGGAGCGTGAACGAGAAGAAAGAAATTTTTTTCAACTTGAAAGAGATAAGATCAGAACTTTTTGGGAAATTACAAGACATCAATTAGATGAAGCACAGGCAACTGTCAGGTATTACTGTATAAATTTGACATTTTAATAAAATTTAACTTATATATGCTATTATTTTTTTAAGAAATAAAGAACGTGAAAAAGAAGAGTTATCAGAGAAACACGAAGCAGAGCTCAAATTGTATAAACAGAAAGTAAAACATTTAATGTATGAGCATCAAACTAATTTATCAGAAACTAAAGCTGAACACATGGTTGCCCTTAAAATGGCACAAGATGATCATATTGTTCAAGAAAATGAATTAATTAAAGATAAAAGAGAATTAAAAAGATTGCAAAAAGAACAAGATTTGGCACATATAAATGAAATAAAAACATTGAAATTGGTACGAAAGAAATACAAAATATCATTTATTATTATTAAATATTTTACATATCTATATTTATTATTTAGCAACATGCAGAAGAAACAGATAAGTTAATAAAACAATTTGAAACTGAAGCTCAAGAACTGGAGCAAAAATACGAACAAAAGTTAACGAGCCAATATGAATCTCTTACTTTGAAACATCGTATGGAAATGACTGAAGTGGAAGAAAGAAAAAATACACAAATTGCAAATTTGATAAAAAACCATGAAGTTGCATTTGCGGAAATGAAAACTTATTTTAATGATATTACCCTTAACAATTTGTCTTTGATAAAGAGTATGAAGGTATGATTAATTGAAAAAACAAGTTATTTATATGTACAATAATATTATTGGTTTTGTAGGATCAAATGGATGAAATGAGAAGTAATGAAGAACGTATGAAAAAGCAAGTGCGAGAATTAACTATAGAAAATAAAAAATATTCTATTGATGCAAAAGCATATGAAGAATCTTCAGCAAATTTCACTCATCAACTTGCAAATTACGATAAAGATAAACAAAGCTTGATTGTCAGTATTTACAATTCTTTTTACATATGTGAGTAATTTTTTATATAAAATTTTAATTCTTTCAGAATACTAAAAAAAGACTAGCAATAACTATGAAAGATTTGGAAAATTTAAAATGGGAAAATGAAGTATTAGAATTACGTTTTGAAAAGGTAAGTAAACAATATATGTTTTTTTTTTTTAAATAAAATTACATTAATTGCATTGAAATTGTCTTATTGTTTAGTGTCAATCTGAAAGAAATGAATTACATTCAAGATTTGTCTCAGCAATACTTGAACTCCAACAGAAGACTGGTTTAAAGAACGTTCTTTTAGAAAAAAAACTTGAGAAATTATCAGATTTATTAGAACAGCGTGAGGCACAGATCAGTGAA
The DNA here is from genome assembly GCA_030673865.1 of Melipona bicolor. Classification (NCBI taxonomy): domain Eukaryota; kingdom Metazoa; phylum Arthropoda; class Insecta; order Hymenoptera; family Apidae; genus Melipona; species Melipona bicolor. Next base: position 4,301,869 of record JAHYIQ010000017.1, read on the forward strand.
GTGCTTACTGCTGCTCAATTGGATCCAATGGCTGTTCTTAACGCTAATAAAAAAATAGAGGTTTGTATAATCATTGCAGGATATGCTCCTTTTTTTAAATACAATATTTTTTTTTGTAGAATATGTTGAATAGAAAAAATAACGCAATACAAGATCTTCAGTATGAATTAGCAAAAGTTTGTAAAGCACACGACGATTTACTCCGAACATATGAAGCTAAGTTACAAGAATATGGAATTCCAAAGAGTGAACTTGGTTTTCAACCACTGAGAGTAAAGGCATTAACTACAAAGTTAGGATTGGGCCCAGCTGGTCTTGTTACTTCAAATCATTAGTCTATTCAATTTTAATAACACTTTTTATTTTTGATTAATCGTATAATACACTTTCACTAACAACTAGTGAAATGTAAAAATAATAAAACCAGATTAATGCAGAAAAATTCAAATAATGTCCGATACCGAATATCTTTATTTTATGAAACAAATAAGTTCCAGCGCATCCGTTTTATTTTTTTTATAAATTACATAAAATTATCACAGAATGTACAGAGTAGATCATATTGATGCCTGATAGTTGTGTACTCGTACAATTCTATCTATTCAATCTTTTCATTATTTGTTTCAATTATAAATTATCATGCATCTGCATATTATATCTTTTTTTATAATTATTTAACAACTAACAGGCACAATTATACTGAAGATGTTTCATATATGTATATATATATAGATTTTATATATAGATATTATGACATATATAGACATAGACACATTCACTAGTCTAATTTACAAAATATTATAAATCGAATATATCAGGTCACGTGGTTAATAAGGTTCAAACATTTAAATACATATATGTATATATATGTATATATATATATATATATATTGGGCTTATGTAAAATACCTTTCCCTCAAATCTATTGATTTTGTCAGTTCCAAAAACATTTAAATATTAAGTGAAGAAATAATTTATTGGTTTTTTCCTTATTATGCATTTGAAAACATTATATAATATTTTGTATAGATATAATCTTATTATGTATGTATAAGCAAACGCGTATATGCGAATGCATTTATATTTTTTGTACACACATATAATTATATATACGTATGTATACATATATATTTTTTATACATATATATGTATTAAGAATTTGGCACAATAAGAAATAGAATCACAGTTGAAATCATTGTACATCATAAGAGTTATGGTTTGTTAATACTTTTTTTTTCTACATCTGCAAGTCCGATTTAACGTTCTCCACACTTGAAAAATGTCTTAAATATATATAACGTAATTTAATTATATTTTACATCCGATTGTTATGTTATATCACAAAAGAAGAGATATCATGATTTTAGAAATAATAATATGAACATACAGCAATTTTTTAATTTGACCACTGTAAAGTCTTCTTGCAGATTTTTAGATTTAGTCTCAGTTCATTGGTTCATTATGTCAAAAGAATATTGAATCTATTTAATTTCTCAGAGTCGCATGAATATGAATCATAGATAGTAAAAAAAATAAGCATCTGTTTTAATTTTAGACATTAGTGGTCCATTGTTCCATTGTGTATATCCCTCCTCTATATTAGATTCTTATGTATTCATTAAAGTATATTATCATTAAAGGTGCATGGGTTTCTAATATCTTCATTTCATAGTGCCATAATTAAGTGGAAAACTATGCATACTGTTTCTATATAATTTAGCATTATGCTTATATTATTTTCATAAAAATTTTGTAAAATATAATGCTACACTTTCATTTGGGTTTTTAGAAATTGTTGAAAAGATATGAATACGCAATAAATTTTTCAAAGACAAGCTTTTATGGTAAATATCTATATGTATGCCGTTTCTTTGCTATATTGATATAACAAATCAAAATTTCGAATTTAAAAAAAAAATTATGTTATATTAAAAATTGTAAGCAATAAGAAAAACGCTTGTGTTAATAAAAAAAATTTTATAGAAAATTTTGAATAGTTTCAATTTTGAAAGAAATATAGATAATGTTATCCTTGTATTATAAAATCGAACAAAATAACCATTAAAAGTATTTTCCTCCGTATAAAAAGTATTTTCAATAAAATATTTGTACATGCATTACTTTTAATTTGAGATCCATAGAATATTTTTTTGATTCTTATTCAACTCATTATCTTCCAGTTTGGCAAAACTTCGGCAATTAACGTAGAAAAGTATGTTGTTACGTTATATACAACGGTTTCACCAGCAGCTAAAATTGCGCCGAACGAACCATACGTACCGTAATCTATAATACTGTGATTACATGCTGATAAAACTGCGAGATCTTTGCCTGGACCTTTTGCATTCATATCAGACACGAATTTGATTCTATGTCTTTTGCTATTTAAATTATACTTGCACCAAACTATATTATCGCTAGTTACTACAAAAACTACATTACGATACTTGCCAATAAAGTAATCCATTGCCGCGAAATAATAGCTGACTGGTGCAGGTCTGATCTTTAATTTCTGCCATAGGTAATCCACATAATCTGTTCTTCGTATATGTACGCTTACAAATGTTGGTTCAGATAAATTAAATTCCTCTGCCACCTCCCTCAATACTTTTTCTGCATAAGCTCTTAAATTTGGCTTGAATGTAAATTCTCTTCGTACATCATCCAACCACACCAGAATAAGAGACCAATAAGCTGCATGCCTGCAGAGTAAAATTATTAAAAAACGTGAAATATCAGTTGCAACAAATGAAATAAAAGAGCTTACCTTGGTATAATGATATTCTGTTCTGTACTGTTCCATTGACTAAGAGAATTAACAACTTGACTAACATCCAAGTTACATCTTCCAATGTAACTGAGTGGTGGAATACTCAGATTTTCAAAGTATTCTTCAAGAGTTTTTAATATACAACGCGGCATAAATGGTTCCAAGCCAGTCCTTCTTGCAGTGGCCCACACTGATGCATATTCCCAGATTTGATTTCCAAGCCTGCCACCTTGAACTGCAGAAACTATTCCATACTTGGGACAGGGGTTCCTCCATTCGGGTGGTATTCTGATGTTCTTTAAAGTAGTGCGGCAAAGAACTTGCTCATATGACGAGATCTTTATATGGCGAGCTGGTGGGTTGGATGTGTACATAGGAAACAGGAAGACATGGATGCCGAAGACCACTATCAGAGCAAGAACTATTGCGCTTGCAAGTACATGCTGCTGAGCGTGACTCATTATCCTTATATACTCCTGTATAGCGTAGTCACTACGTATGGATCAACTCTTTTTTCTATCTTCTACTGCTTTCTGCTTATTTATTTTCTACTCTTCAACTTCCACTAGTCCGGCATTTCGTATCTACAGGTGTGCCATGTCCTTTGCTTTTCGTCGTACATCTTTGCAATGATAATATTATTTTTATTGGACAGTACATGCTACTTAATTGTAAATGATAACAAGATATGGATTGTGTAATTAATGATGATAATAGAATAAATTGAAAAAAATATGTATTTAAAACTGTTACGCATTTTTTTTAAAAATCCAATTAACAAAAACATCGTCTAAAATGTTAATAATTTTTCGTTCGGCTGGAAAGCGATAGGTAACATTAAGTAATATAGGTCGATGTCGGTCAGACAATGAAAAGGACATGGCCTAGCATATTTCGTTTAAAAGCTGCTAATTTAGCGAGGTTTTATTGTACAAAGCACGATACATGTAAATCCAAACTGTTTATTGATATCTGTTTTATTTCGAATCTAATGAGATTATATTACATGTTATATATGACACTATAAGGTAGTAACAGGTGGTGAGCTTCAAACATTACACGAACTTTGATATATACCATATATATACAAGAGTAATATTTACTAGTCATATAGCTACGTACAGCATATAAATAAAATTGTAAAGGAAAAGATACTTACACTGAAGTGACAAAAAAATCGTTAAAACATATGATATACGTAAGTGTTAGAGACAACTGAATTACATTTGACACTTGGATCGAGTCATCTTAAATACAAACGACGACAATGTACACTCACCTGTCGCACACAACGATTGACATTCAATTCGAAATCCACTACCATCCAAAAGATTTATATTTACAACCTTCTTATTTCCACCACTCATATTTTCCCGGCGAAATCAATGAGTATCCCGTGCATTGACGCTTGTTGCGTATTTACACGAGACGTTTGTATGTATTTGTTGAAACGTTATTTCCTTGACGCGAGTAATCACAATACACTTATCTTTCGCATTACGGCGTTTTATTCAAGACGAAGTTGTTTAAACAGACTGTTGAATGATCAACAACGTTCAGCTCGTGTAAAATTTGCATTCTTCGAACGGGGGATGTTTTCTCGATTAATGACGTCATGAGGCACCGTCACTCTTGAACATTATAGCCATAGACAACAGAGTTGTAGACTTACGACTCTATTGAATTTCGTGTTCCACGTCCTGTAATACTGATTGTTCAAAATAGAAGAATGATCGAAGCACAGACGAGGTATATGAATTCATATAAGGGTTCAAAAAATAAAATTGCAGACGTGATTTTTTTACAATTTGCAAACATTTTTGTGAAAATTTTATTTAAATAGAAAAGAATTGGGAGAAAGAAATTTGTATTTTTTCCCCAATTTATATGCAATGTACAAAATGCGCGCGCAATTTTAATTTTGGTAAAGATTACAGCGCCAACGAAGCGGTGAAATTTTGCAATTACGTATTGCGATTTTCGAATATAATCGATGTTTCTTGTAATCGATCTAATGTCGAAATGTAACATAAAATTGTCAGTTTTAGGCGGGAACGTAACGTGAAACGTAGCAAGAAGCTGCTTGTCCAGAAATTGTCAAGTAAATTGACTATTTAGGTAAGACTTGTTTCTGAATGATTGAATATATCTACGATTTAAAACAGCATGCATTCAATCATGTTCATGATTTGTTACAGACATTTCCCACCAAATTTAACGGTTTTTATTTACTGATACTTGCAATGATTTTCTCTGGGTTATGAATACATATGTCGCTGCTTGCATCTAATTGTAAGTCTCATATATTTTTATTTTTCTGTTCATTTAATTATGATTACTTTTATCATGACATTTTTTTATCATTGCTTTTATCAAATTATCATGAACAGGAGTAAAAATAAATCTAATAGGTTCACAAGTGAATTGAATGTTTATACTACCGTGTTAAATCAAAATGGCGTATCTGCAAGTTTAATCGCTTAAATCAAGCTGTTAGTGCCAAATAGCATTATATAGTAAAATAATAAAAATAATTTATCTATATGTATATTATAAGAAAACTACATTGAAACTGAAGATATAATAGCTTATGTTTCAGATGAAATCAATTGTTAAATACTGAAAGTCTTTTTTCTGAAGTCGTTTGTCAAACCACCTTTTAACCAGATACGTCTATTTGAATTAACATGGCAGTATACAGTCGGAATGTATTGAAATTGGAAAACGTTAAAATTATAAGTTTCGCGTGAAGTCATAGATAAAATATAGAATTGACATTCTCTGGAAGTTCATGTCACACGTTCTGAAATACATTTTTACATAGTAAAAAGGTCATTGTGTTTTTTAGCATATTCTGTATACCTCGTCTGTGCTAAATGTTAATTTATATGTCTGTGACATATAGTGCTAATTTATGTAGAAAATAATTATATTATAGTCAAAAATTAGATTGGTCGTCTTTTAAGAATAGTCGTCCAAATGAGAAAATGTTTAATTCAATAAATAATTTTCGGTGCAGATGTAACAATATTATTCAGATTTTGATTTTAATTTCTTTTACTAGTCTAAATCGATATGGTAGGGTATGACATGAAAATGGTCTAATTTGTTTAAATCGATATAGTAGAATGTGATATGAAAATGGTAAGGGTGTAAAATGATTCTCAAAAAATGAGACATGAAAAAACATTGGATATGCGGTGTATCTTAGTTTGTCAATGATTCGATCTATCCTAATTAGTTAATGATTTTACGGGTTAATGGTTTTAATGCAAGGATGAGACTCTCGACTTGGTACAGTAGAAAACTACTATGAACTACTGTTCATCAAATCAATCAAATTGAGACACGATGGCGCCACTTGAACCCTGCCCTCTGTGTACAGTAACCGAAATTGTGCAATTTGAATTTCGCGGAAGTCACATCCGAATTTGGTGCAGTGACAATAATCCTATTATAATTTCCTTCGTTTCGTGAGATTTTGTTGAAAGTGTAAGAGTACATAGTGACTTTTAAAGATTATCTAAAGATGTTTCATTCTTTAAGATTGCGGATAATTCATTTGTTCATTATTTTTTTGCAGAGAGGTTATGCCAGGAATAAGATTGACACACGCGAGTTGAGACGAAATAAAAATCTGATGGTTCGAGGTTTTGGTAAGTTTATTTTGCATGCATGAGAATGCTTATCATAACGAGGAAAGCTGAAACCACGTGTTTAAAGTTACTTAGTATGTAAACTCTATTTTCACGTTCTCGTTTGGAATCCATCATTATCTGGATCTCAATATGTTTTCCTCTGTTCTCAACTGTATTCACCCAGTCTGCTCTTTTTTAAATCGTGATACTTCTCGAATATTCCGTTCTAGATTTCGTATTATATACATCCTAGATTAATATTATATAAAGGTCATATCGAATTAAGTCAGGTTCGCTGATTTTATTTCTGGATATGAAGAAAAGTAATACAATTGTTGAAATTCAAGTAACCAATAACTATAGATACCGTTCTTAGTTTATCGTGATATCGGCGAGTTTATCAGTAATAGTAATAGTACTTGAATAGCTGCAGAATACTTCCTAGATCCGTGCTTTCGGTGCAAGAACACTGCGATAGGATAAAGGAGTCCTAGCAAGGGATCAATGACTAGAACTTTTGGAAATAGAGATCGGTTGAAGTTTTCTAGCGATAACAGCGACATCTATACGACCATAGACGCGATGTCTGTGCATAAAGGACGATACCACTGCAACGTATTTCCTAGCGATTCGACGACTCATTTCTAGTCTGGGCTTCTTATTCAGCTTTAGGATTATTTATGACAGATATTCCGACTGCGTGTAACTAGTAAAAGCGTGACTGAGAAAGTTTGGGGAAATATAGATTCAATTCTCCGATTGAAAGTTGATGGAAATGTTGGATCGTTGTCTTAGGAAAAGAGGAATTGTTAATGTTTGAAAATGAAGATGAATTAACAATTGAATTGTTGTAAATAATTTATCAGAAATTTTAAACGATATTTGGAAATGTATACGGAAATGTGTTAGTGTATCAATTGCTACACGCAAAATATTAGAAATATTAAATGATGTTTAAACATGTGGAATATCAAGGAATTCTAAATATTCAGTTTCCAAGTACAATTGATGTGTACGCGACGAAGGTTCGAGTCGTAACGAGTTGTTGTCACGATACTGCTCAAAGTTAGTCTGAGCTTTTGAGAATGGGGGGGGGGAACTGAAAAAAAAAGATTTTTGTATCATAACAGTCAATGATATAACGATATTTGAATTTTTATTATAAACTTGTACCTCCGTTAATTTGTTAATTTATTAACAATGCAGACATTACAGTTTGTATATTTTTCTACGAGATTTTATTATTTTCACTTCCACGCTACATCCTCATTGATGAATGAACGTGGCGACTTTTGACTAGAGCTTAGGCTGAAAAGTTTCTGTTAGAAAACCGAGCAATTAAATAGAGTTTCTTCGGTTTAAGCGAGCTTGCGACTGTGAAAGAAAGTATCGTCAGCGTTGTCACTCGGCACATAAAGTTCAGCAGCGTAAAATTTGCTTGGTCACTTAGCCAGCCGTAAAGTCGCGGTCTATAGCGACCTTTATCTCGTGCTCGGCGTGATTTGCCGTCATTTCAACCTCGATAAAAAAGGGCTGATTGCAACTTTCACCCCCCTTATCCTGGCTGGCGGTTTACTCGGAGGATCCTGGTCGTTCCCCTGCTCGACTACCAGTTAGCGAGGGAAAGTTTACGCTGTTGGCCAGGAGTTTGCATGGAAATTGCATTTTGCTCGCTGAGAATCGAGCTAAATGAAATTTGATCGCGAACAGGACAGCCAACGGAGTTAGCTACGCGTCCTGCGTGTTGTATATATACGACAACAACTAACAATGATATAATTTACTTATTGAAGGTATCGAGTCCGAATTTTCGAGCTTTCTCCGCTACATTTTATTTCTTCGCGCACACTTAAGTGCACATCTGGATCTTGGCGATCGGCAAATGAACAATATCGCTGAGTAGAAGGTTCAACAGCGGTTGCGGAGTAACATCGAAGTGCAGCGAGGCTGATTTGCACGAGACAGCTCGAAGTCCAATATATCGAAGGTCCGCGGCAGTTCGTTTATTTTGGCACGGTACGAAATTCGCGAAATATACAGAACATATTTGCATTGTAAGAGCACGTTGTTTTTGCACGATGGAGGGATGATAGGGGAAATGAGTGGATGACAGGGAAAGGCACGGAGAGATGACGCCAAACTATATTGTGTACACTCAGAAAAGTGTTGGAATACTTGTAGAAACTTTTTATGGATACATTGTCCGCGTTATATGAAACGTTTTGAAATTTTACTGAAACTGAAAGGAAGTACGAGCGTCATGGTTGCATTAATATAGTCTAAAATGAATTTCGGGAGTAATTCGTGGAAAATATGTTTGGAAACTTTGAAAGTATTCTACAAATGTAGGTAGAAGTTGTAAAATATTTAGTGCAATTATATTTACTAGCGTTGATTCTATCATATTTTTTAATTCTATCATATTTCATATGAAAGAAATATAAAAGAGTTCAAAATTACATATTGTCAGAGCTGCTTCTCTTTCTTTATGGAATTCTTAAAAAATTCAACGATATTAATTACTACTTCATAGATTTGTCATTTACTGTCAAGTACATCATACTTTCTCTTGTAACTTTTAAAGTTGTAACCCTTACATTCATTTCGTACAACGCACGCTCGAAATGCATTCATAAAAATTCCCCGTGGCCCTCGATTACACTTTCAAAACCAAAACCAGCGAGTGTGAGAAATGCGAACCTCATCTCATACGCTTCGTAGAAAAAGGATGGAGCACGCGTCATCCAGTCTCTATACGCGAGAGATTTGTCGCGAAATAATATACAATAGCGCAGTCGCTGCCTTTATCAGAACCGGATGGTGGATAGCTTGTATCTCTGCTCGGCTAGAGAGATTTGGTTTACGCAGGGGATAAGTCCAAGGGTAGGGGAAAGAGCTGTTGGTAGCTCGCCTCTCGGATCAGCGGAAGGATGGGTTAAAGCCGGGGGAGGGTGTCTTGCGGAAATTCGATGCTAATGAAGGAAATTGCGTAGATGCCAAACCAGTATCTCTCGTCTTTCTCGTCGCCTAGCACCCTCCTACGAAGTGGTAGTAACAAATTTCTCCCCCTGGCTGTCTCGTGCCAACGACTCGCGTCTCCGAGCTCGCTAATTTTCTATTTACTAACTCGCTATGTACCAAATGTTATTTCTTCTATGTAACTCTTCTATATAACTCGTCAGACTTGTTCGCATATTTTCTTCGTTCTTCGAACGGTGTAATAATATTCTACGTAACAACGTAATGTCTAAGTAGCTGATGGTACAATGCTCGATGGTAATTTAATACCAGCCGAATTATTATCAATATAGTCAAACCTAACCTAAACCTAAACCTAAACCTAACCTAAACCTTCCTACCATATATCTACAAATATATACTTTCTAGATATAGATTTATATCTTGTTCCATTTTTCTTTTTTCTTTCTTCGAGGAAACATATTTCTTCGCGAGGGAAGAGGGTAGTATCGTCGATTATTTACGACCCGCCATGCGATGTACGACGATTTTATGGGATCATCGAGAAGAGGATTATCGCCCAATAGAATTGAGAGGCGGGCTTGCTTCGGTCCCTTTCGTGTTATTTCTATCTCGTCAGAGATGTCTTTCTTATTTAAATGGGCTGCTGCTGATGCGAGCAAGAATAGGGCGGTACTTGCGAGGGTTGCTGCGGCTTTGCTATGCCGATTCTCGAGGGTGGGCCGAAAGCGGGGAGAACGGAAACCAAGAACATCCTTCTAAGAACGTAATTGACGAATTATTTACATTTTCCTTCTCCGTGGACATCGGTGCAGATGCCGATGCCCGTGTTTTCTTAAACGCCGATGAAAATTTTAGAGCTTTCAATCCCTGCTTTGATCTCGCCTTGGGTTTCAATTAAGAAACGAGAATCTAGCGGAGAATTTAGGAACATCGAACATTTCGAGATGCTACGAATATACGTCCGCGATAAAACGAAACTCCGGACGTCTGTAATTAAAGATTATCGCGAGTGAAATTTTGTTTCGTGAAATAACAACGTTGCCGCGTTATTTGTAATTGCCATAAACGGCTAATAATTTTTCTACCGTTTGTTTAATACTGAATTATAAACACAGAATGTTTCGTTACGTTCGTTTGAGTTTATCGACGTCTAAAATTAAACGAAAGAATAGTCAGGGATGAAATTTCACGTACGACGGTAAACGCGCGTAGTATTTCTGCAAAGGGGACGTACCGCAACGTGGTGCGCCAAGTCCGAGGCAATTTTACCAAAGACAAATACAAATGCGCTGACTTGCACGCTTACAATAACTCGTCAAGCGTGAAAAGGTCGAAAGTTAAGTTAGTAACTGAACTTTTTATCTTTGCCGTTGTTACAATTTCGACTTTTGAAACCACCGCGCATTTTTCACAGAGGCCCGCGATAGAAATTAATTAACAAATAAATTGCCCTGCGTAACTCACCCGTTTAGCTTTAAAATTCAATTTCGCGCTATCAGGAGCGTGTATCTGGTTTTTCAAATGTTTGCCGCTGGGCGAACGTGGATACACACGGAGGAAAAAGAAGAAGAACAAGAAGAAGAAGAAGAAGTTGACGATAGGAGGACGAAACTCGGTCACGCTTCGGCTTATTCTTAGCCGTTGCGCTCGCGGACAATTTCCTACGATGATATTTCTCCCCGGGAGGAAGTGCTCGGAAATGAAAGTGTCCGCGACGAGAATATTTAAGGCACGCGCTGGGTGAAAATCAGCGCCCGGTGACCCTGCCGGTGACACCGTACCAGGCAGACTCTTCTTTTCCCTTCGGGCCTTCGTTGAACTTCGCCGCGAATCTCGCTGAAATAAATTTTAATTAATCGAGCGAAACTACTTAATTACTACCGTGGACGCCGCGAGCCTATCGTAATTTATCGTTGTTCGTTCCGAGATTTCGGCTTCCTATTTCCTGCCTTTTTCTCCGAAAAGGAAAAGTCGTTCTCGGCGAGGAAAGAGAGAGAGAGAGAGTTTCCTCTCTCGTTGGGTTTCCCCGGGAGATCGTAAGTCGCTTTTACTCGCCGGTCTAATCCATCGATTCTCGTCTCGTGGTCGCTATCTTCAACTTGCCCGAGTTCGAGTTCGAGCTCGTGTGCTCATTAAATTACTCGACAAACGTTTTCCACCGTTCTTTTTCGTTATCGCGGCTCGGTAGATACAACGTATCGGATAACGCCGGGGATAAGCAGGGAGTTTCACCTGTATCCGTTGCAATTACTAGAACGAGAGTTTCTTACTCGATCGGGAGGGTGCGTGCATTATCCAGATATGAGGAACGGTTCGTTCGTAATTGCCAGATTAGCCAGATGCTTACCGGGAACTCATATTTTCTGTCGAGTTAAAGGAATTTAAATGGGGATTTGTGTTTCCGGTCGTTAAACGCTCCAACGTGTTTTATATATTTCATTTTGTTGAATTTTGAAATCTGCCGAACAAATATTTCTCTTTTCAATTGGTATTTTGTTTCGTCTTTCTGCTGATGATAATAGAAACTTGCTCGTTTTAATATCACCTTCGCGTTCGATTGGGTCAGTTTGCCCATTTTACTCTTCAAAAATTTTACTTTTACGGTTTCGTAAGCTGTTGCACTGTAAATCCTTCGAGTCCAATATCTGTTTAAATTTGAAAATTCACCAGCAAACGAATCATTTTGTCCATTGGCGATAGAATTAATTGAAATTCGAATCTTTCTGCAGCAATTTCCTCTCTGAGAGCCCCGTGTTTTACGCTGACTCAGGTTAATTACGTCGATAATTAGCAAAGGAATCGTCATCAATATTCCTCACCTTGATTCCTGATTAATTAGCTTCTCCTTCAATTACCAGTGACTATCCCCCTATCCGATTTCCAAGCGAAAACGGTGCTTTTCAACTAGAAATTTATCGATAGTCTAGCTCAGATCGAAGAGAGATACGGATAGTTTCACGGGTCGAGAGGTGGAAGCCTAGCGATCGAGCAGCCCGCGTGGCCTGAACGATGCTCGATACTTCTCATTTCGAGAGGCAATCGGCTATTTGCATCTTTATGGGAGCCCACAGCTCGTTCGTAAACGCGTGCACGCGCCATTGGTTCGTTCGAGGCGTGTTATTCGCGGGTTAGGCGAACACTCCGATGAAACGCAGCCGAGTGACGCAGAATAACCCGTGGTCCGGATTCCACGAGTGGTTACATAACGCCGGTTTCTGCCGGTCGGCAGAAAGCGAGACGGAGAGGGGAGAAAAAAAAAAGGAAAAAAGGAAAAAAGAAAAGGAAAAAAAAAAGAAAGAAAACGTTCCAGCCTCTCGACTCGTGGCTTTTTCCCCCTTTCTCTTTCCTCTCTTCGTTTTTTTCCTCTCTCGTTACTGGTGTTTTCACGTTCGATGGTATTTTTCAGCCGTTCGATCCCTTGTACATGTACACGTATGTGTGTGAGTATGTGTGTGTGTGTGTATCTAGACGAAGAGAAAAGGGTAGAAAGGAAAAAGGAGAAAAATAATTTCGATTTCATTTCCGGCCGTGCTTTCCCTTTCTCCCTCATTCCGCGTGTCATCGTTCGTTGTTCGCTTTCGTTCTCGTTTTCTTCTCTCTTTCCCCTCGTCGTCCTCCGGCTCGTTGGATCGCGTTGATTAAGAGGCTGCTGAAGAGATATCGGGGCCAAAGGGTGGCGAGTCTCGACGGCATTCACGGGAAGGATCTATTATAACCAAGGGTACACCGCCAAAGATAATGATGTGACGGTTAATTGATCTTGAATTCATTCGATGAATGAATGAAACTTGCGCAACGTACCGAGTAAATCTTTAAATACCTCGTAGCTTTGTAAATAACCTCGTTGATAAATATTGAAGTGCCTCTGTCTCTTGCGCAATTGAACTATTAATCTCAATTAATAGATTGTGGACTTCTATTCAGGTAAAACATGTGCAAATGTGCGTGAAAAATATACAATATACAAAAAAAACTGTACGACTTGTACCCCTGTAAGCAATTGTTTCGACTAGGAAATTTTTGCCATAAAATTTTATTAATATACAAACATTGAATCGATAGAAAACAAATTACAGGCGCGATCGCTCAGTACCAGACAACGCCACTCCTACTCGAGGTCTGCCCCACGCCCCCTCACAAATCACGTGACCCAAATCAACCAATCGCTAGTTTTCGTTGCATTAGCGTTGCACCTGAAGAGGCCCGATTTTCTGGGTTACCCCCGCCAAAATCACTTTCAGTGATAAAATATGGATTACTATCTTAACTTGTTTAATGTCCCAAATATGTAACGGGTGCACATTTGTATTTACTCCAATATGCGGTATGCTCGTCTGTTTCATAAAGTTTTACCACTTAATATCTCTGCGATTTTGTGTATTTCAGGTAAATTAAAATTTTTTTTTATAAGTGAATCTATTGTTTTAGGAATTTGTTTATCGCAACTACATTTCTTAAATTTCGACATTTTAATCAAACAATATTCCACAATCGCACTAACCGATACACAGGATAATGTTAAATATATTGAGATTCTAACCAATTATCGTAATTTCATTCACATATGTTTGTCAACTGTAAGAACTGTTGTATCTATTTTGATTTATAATTAGGAACCTAGTATTAATAGTTAATTAGGAACTTTATAATAGCATACATAATTATAATTAGTGTAGAAGTATTGAGTATATATTCAATATATATGATTTTAAAACATATGCGAAATAGTAATTACATATCGAAACATGCTTTTGCATAGAAATCCGCACTGCATAGTTATTAGTATATGTACCAACAAATAACGTGATAACGAAGCAAACGCAACAACGACAAAATTACTCTGTAACACGGGAAATTGTCAAATCGTAAAACAGAAGTTTATAACCTATAACTTCTAACTTGTCGATTCGCCAATGTTATTAGTTGGCAAATTATTGCGCAGAAGGACCAGGTTGATCGTATAAAACGTGATAATTGACCCAGATATTCACCCAGAATGTTAACCCGAACGCGAGTTGTTCTCGTTCGATCGAGAAGAATCCCGTTATTTTCACACAACTAATGAAATTTGCCGGAATAGGTTACTGTTGGAATAATGTCGTAAACTCACATTTAGAATTCTTTTTTTTACTCTCCTTGCTGCCTTAAATATTTTCACCTCTGACCTGGCCGATTTCGCCTCTCTTGACAATTAATAAAATTCGTAAAACAAAGAAGAATTCGCGAGTCTGAAACTGAACCGGTTGGGAATTTCTCGTGGTCGAAGAGCAAAGATTGGAAGACGCTGACACGATGATAAATTCCGTCTAGCCGCGAAGATGCAGAAAGAAAGGAAGGAAAGAAAAAAAAAAGGAAAACAAAGGAAAGAGAAAGGGTCAGAGGGAAGTTGGTATTCAGCTTTTCGCTGATCGGGCCGAACATTAATGCACCGGCTGCGCTAGACAGACTGCATACAGGCTTTGCTGCATCGCAGAGAGGGTCTATCACACTTTCGATTTCCTCTTCCGGCCGGCGCCGATGCACGGAACGGGACAAAGCCGAGCTTTGTCGTTTACTCATCCGCAGTGCCTGCCGATTCAACGAATTTCCGTCGATTCCGCGCCTCGACATATTGATCATTTTGCCGACTGCGAGGCACGCGGCCACGAATTTCGTTTCTCAATCTTGCACGCGTCGATTTTGCCTTTGTACTCTTTATTCTCAGTTTCGGTACGATTGTTAGTCAGTGGAAGTAAGCTTTTGTTCGTTACATCTCGAATATTTTATTTATTCTATCAATTTCGTGCACTTTCGCACAAACTCGTAATCCAACGATAAAACCAATGTACACCAATTCAATGTAATATTTTTATACGTGCAACTAAAACTACGAGACTTAAATATAAATTTGTTTCATCTACTAACTTCTACGATAAATACCATCTCGAATATTCTATTTATTTTACAAATTTCGTGCACTTTCGGACCTATAAACATTCCACAAACTCGCACAAACTCGCAATCCAACGATAAAACACCAAACCCAACGTAACATTTCCTTTCTACTTCCCGCGGCTGTCCACTCTTCTAAAGGATAATTGCCAAAATAATTGAAAGCAGTACACGGCGGAGAAACACCGGCGGAAAGTTTTAAAGCCGCGAAAGTCAGAGCGAGCCTGTCCGCAGGTCTGTCGGTGCGGTGATAAAAGTTACACCGGTGCCAGGGTCGACTCAATTACCCTAACGAATCCATTAATTAAAAGTTAAATCGAGTGTATTTTCGTTCGCGTACGCGCGGCCGCGTTCAGTTCATTATTCACGGGGAGCCCCCGATATTACTTTCATTCCAGACCATCGAATTAATCTCCTGGCTTGTCACCGAAGAGCTTCGCCCCCCGCTCTCGTTGATGTAACGGCGGATCAGATCGGAGTTCGTAGCGATTTCCTCCGCGATTGTCACTTCCGACGTTCGATATACTCGCGCGTATTTCGGCGATACTTGGCAACTGTTTGCTACCAGCCGAATATCTTATGAATTTCCTATGCGGCCGACGTATTACGGAAGAACATGCGGGCCGCACATGCGTGCGTTTGTACGTGCACACACGAAAAGGGGTATCTATCGGAGTATTTCTCAACGTACGCGTTGGGGTAGACGGTTATGTCAATTGGAAAGTTTACCGAGAACGGGATGATAGGATGTCGAGGTTGAAACGACGTGGAGGATTATCGAATCCTCCGGGTCGTTGCCTGCGATTCGGTTCGCGTTTCCATGCGAAGACGAAAGATGCAAATATTTGCTCGATGACGCGCGTTATTTGGACAATCGAGGCCAATTTTACGGGCCAGTGCGATCGACTGTTCTTTAAAATTTTAGTCTCAGGGACTGATTAACGTTTTATGTTTAAAATGAATTTTCTTTTTTTGATAATTGAGGCTCAGCGTTACGCTGAATGAGAAAAATTCTTTTGTCTCGTGGAATGGTGAATTGTTTCAGAAGCCAAAATTAAGTTCACAATTTCACGATATTTGTATAGTAATATAGGTGTACCATTTTATCACTTTCCCTATTTTATTTTTTGATCGATTTGGTATGACTCAATTGTAGAATAAGTTATTATAAAATGATGAAGTAAATTAAATTAATCGTGAAATAATGAGAAATAAATAATTTAGAGTAAGTAGGCCCTTTGTAAGAAAGATAGAAGCTAAGAAATATTGTTGACAGATTCAGCAAGAGATGTAAATGTTCAGTAAGAACAACAAGTATTGTTTATAGGTACATAAGATTTTCAATGTGCGATTTTAACTATTACATCCTCTCCGTAGAATTGAATTATATAATAAGTTTGCCTTCATCACGTTAAACTTCTTAATGACACAGTTTAATATTGAATAACTCATTTAGCTTCGTGCAATTACAAAGTGTAGAGCATTACTTAGAAAGGAGAAATGGAATATTAAGTTTTGAAGAGCATCCCGTTTAAGCGTCCAACAGTAATTAAAGAGCACATTAGAATTCTACTTGTCTCTTAGTTAGTGTAGCATTTCCACAGCTCTCTCGAGGTGTCCCGATAAAATCGCTCACTACGAACGATCATTTTCACGATTATATCAAATTTTAACATCAACGTTTCTGCGTTTGTCTGAATATTTAATACATACCGAAATTGTCTTCATAATTTTATCGCGAAACTAACTTCCCTTCTGATTATCCAACATTCCCCGATAAATTCTGCTGTTATCTCTCTCTCTCTCTCTCTCTCTTTGCTCCTCGTTGTTCTCGTGTCGTTTAAATTCCGATTAAATATTATTAAACGCAGAGTCCTTAGTTTCGTAGTCGAGATTCTTCTCCCTGGTAGTCGGGCTTGCTGATCCTCGGCCCGGTTTATCTAGTCCTCGAAAAGCATCCGTGAACCGGAGGAATGCAAAGTCGAACTGCAAGTGAACGAGGATCGCGACGAAGCGTGCTGCGAGGCTGCCATATTTGACTTATTGTTGGCTGTTGACTTGCTCTCAACAGAGCAACACTAATAGAGAGAAACGCAAGAAACTGTGTAAACGTATCATCATGAAACACACATCAACGCGAGTTGCTCGTTGTTTGCGCGAACGCGAACCTCTTGCAAAGATTAATCCCGGTCTATGGAAATTTCGACGTTGTTATCCCGAAAGATTTCGCGAGAAACCGTGTAGTTTCATCAACGTGCAACTTCGTTAATCGTCGATTTTCGCGAAAACCGTCCTCCCTCCCTGTATAACCCGTCCGCTTCTTTTTCTTCCACGTCTTCTCGCACGGCTCCTATCTCCGAGTATCGAGAGTTTCCGGCGCAGTTTACTGGATCGTGACTGGGATTCAAAGGACTTACTAAGTGATTGAAGGTAGCGTAGGCACTCGAGGAATTTATCGGGTAGATCCCGGCCAAGGGGCTTGAATAATACACCGTCGATCGTGTTTTCCGTGTTTTCGTCCTAAATAATCAAATACGAATCACGCAATTACGCGATACGTGGCGGAATTTCGTTTACTCCGGGAACTTTGGCCGGCGGCCGATTAATCTTTAGGGAACGAAGGCTGCGTCAACTCCGTTTCACGAGGAAATATTTCGATCTTTCGGATAAGTAAGAAGATCGTCTTCACCTTCGTCTTGTGAACTTTTATCGATTTACTTTTATGGAGAAAAAGCTACATATAAACGAGAAAATTGATAAATCTCTATCGCGCGAATATTTTTCTACCATATTTTTTTTATCACTATTTTGTCATAAATATATACGTACACACTACTCAAAAGTCTGTTAAAAATTTTTTATTTTTAATGTTCGTTATTTATCTCGCAGTCGGTGAAATTTTCAAGTTAATATATTAACACATCGCAAATTCTTTATTATTTATTTTATTTATTATTTATTTCGAACGAGAGCGAAAATATTCAATATTTATCATTCGATGCTTAAATTATTGATATTTAATACGCGAACCCTTTGCTTCTCGATAAAGTTGGAGATAAATCGCTCTCTACGGAGATGTCTGGCCATATTCGAGGTTAATCTACTTGAACGAGCGCCAGGTCGTAGGTTTTATGTATCAGAAGGATCAGATTTTCGTTGTCGGATAAACAAGGGTAGCGACCTCTCCGGTTCGAAAACACCGCTCCTAAGGGAGTAGCCGAGTAGCTAGAGAGCAGGAGGTGCAGAATGAGAGACTCGGGAGAGGACAGGAAGTAACCCTGCTGGATAGTTACACACCGTCTGATTGAGAGCAGCGAGGCCACTGGGCATTGTTTAGAACAATGTGATCGTAACAGATGCACGCTGCGAGTAACGCAGCCGTGTACAGTCTTGTTTGCAAACTAAACATTGATTCTCACGTTCCTTCCGTTCGCTGCGGAAGTAGAACGAACTGATATATCCGCGCCATTTACAATTCCCACTGTTAATTTCACTTTTCGTTGGAATCAACGTCGGAATCCTCTGTTTCGTTGGAACATGCCCGGACAAAGCGTGCCGTTTCATTGAAACTGGACTGGACTTTTCGTTGTTTTTATACATATTAACAACAAGGTTAGATACAACAAGATTCAAAGTTGCTCAGGATACTTCTCGTTCGGTGTTAGATTCAAACTTTAGATAATTTCACTCAGAGAGTTGATATTACAAAGAACGATTGGAAATTGATAACAATATTTACAATATCCTCGTTGATTCAGGTTCTTTCGTAGAATCAATTATTCGAATTTTCGTTTAAATGATTTAAACTGTACTTTAAACTTTCACGATGTGTCGGTGTGTTCAATCGGAAAAGGGCAGGGTTGTACGAGTCCTCAAAAGTGGTTGGTTGTTCCTTGGCCGAATATCGGCGGCAGGAAGGGGCGGAGCGAAGGCGAGTCGGCGTAATATATGTTCGGGCAATTTTCCCGGCGATATTCCCCTGGATTTATGGGTTATTAATTTTATGAACCCTGGGACTGTCTTAGCTTCTAGCCAGGCGCACGTGTCCCACTGACGATATCTCAATTACAGCGGACTACCAGCGATCTGCCGCGCGGCCGGATACGCCTCACGCGTCTTCCGTCCTTTCACCCCCTAAATTATTATGTCATCTCTCCGGCTCTTCACGCTCAATTATCTCTCATTTGAATCGCGGTTTTATCGGTCTCTAAAAGAAGAAATACGAACGCAGTTGGATGTGTAGAAGATACAGCAGTGCTCCCTTAACCTCTTGCGCTAGTAACTGATTCGCGGACCATAACGAGTGACCAAACCGTATACAATAATTCGTCTTCTTTTTGAATTCATCGGTATATCACTGGATAGAAATGACTAAGAAGTAATTTATTATTTGTTTTGCCTGGGTTATATTTCAACTCATACTTAAAACTGAGAAAATATTGCAATTTTGGGCCAAAGTGCGTGGTCATTCCAGCGCAAGAGAATTAAGCGTCTACAGTTGGGACCGAAAGCTTAAGAGTGATAGCGTATTCTGCGAATTGGTACCGAGAGAAAAAGTGGGAATGACAGCGTCAACTGTTATACCGATACCAGACACGTGGCAGCGAATTTTAGTATTGTTTACTACGTTATCTGATTGCAAAGAAATTTAACATTCTAACATTTTATTTAAGCTGAACATATTTAAATTATTCTAAATTTACATATATATATACTTTTAAACTAAATAAGGCGATAATTATCAAATGATTGTAATTAATCTGAATTCTCGAAAATTTATTGAAATTTCTATAAAAGTAGTTGTTAATCGATAATTATCAATAATTGAATGGAAACCTTGAATAAAGGTCTTGTTATACTTTCATCAATATTAAATTAACAATACACGTGGTTCTATAATCTCTATTAATACATATAATTGGATATGTATTTGTTATTTAATATGAAATTTGCCCAACTTTGATCGATATGTGTCCCAAACAATCATAATGTGCCGAAATATCGGTATCACGTATCGCTTGTTTTGTTTCACGAATAATCCAAGAATTGGTGTGGATAGCGACGGACGCTTAAGTGGGCACTATTGTGTTTTGTATACTAAACGTACTATTATCTTATATATACCTATTCCTTTTAACCATAACCGATCAAATGACTGATTATGAAATAAAGGTCTTTTTACGAAAATAATACAACTAATTGTAAATTTAACGAAAGAAACAAAGCACATAGTAACTTTTAGATAAGAAAAAAAAAAATTATATACTTTCACCTCTTTTGTACGAGAGTGAAATGAACGAAAGACACGACAATGAACACAGTGACTGAGTTTTGGTATATTTAATGTTAGTAGCCACAGGCGTCTGGAGTTGGGCATGGCATTCAATTCGCGAATTATTTGAAACGCGCAACGGAAGCGTCGGATTGTTTGAAATATTAGCGTTGCAGGTAAATTTTGATAGCTAGAGTAGGATTCCTCCGGGAATTCTTGGCGATGTAGCCAATCCTCGATTCTTGTGAAACGACGTAGGTTGATGGAATGCATCAGAACTGCTCTATATTATAGTCGATTAGTTCGAAGCGAGTGACGAATGTGTGTCTCTATTTGGAAGTACGTACATGTACTGTCGTTTGTGAGCGAATATCGAATATCGTGAATGATTTATAGTAATAATATCTCGAGAAAAAAGAAGTATAGAGTTTTGATTTTCTCGAAAAGCATCTTACAGAAAAATTTTTTTCGTACGATGTCACGTCTGAAATTAGTTAAATTCAAGTGTTCTCGAAAAATTTTCAAACTCCTCGATTTCCTCGAAAACGAAGTCTTTAAAGAAAAAAACTAGTTCTTTCTTTTCGACACATTTTTACATGTAGAATCACTTCCCGATCGGTGGACGACGACTCGTGAAACATCCTGTATATCTTCATCTAATATAATACATTGCTCTCCATAAATATCGAGTATTTTGATTGATTTTTACGTAACAACAAAGAATAAATTTCTTGCTACCAGTAAGTTAGACGCTCGACATTAACGAAATTTATTTTACTCGGTGTATTCTTCGTAGTAGCAGTTTATTGTATCGAATGTCTGCTAGCTATAAGCGATAGCTTCGGTACGATCAAGAGCCCGGGGCTCTAAATACGTAATCGACCGAAGTGTGGAAATGAACGATGAATTAATAATCAGAAGCAGCGCTACCTTTCCAGATCAGCAAACTGTATTAATAATCAGGAATAATTAATCTTTGAGCAATCAATACTTTTAATTAAATATTAAAATTAATCTCTGAACAATTAGTATAATACCTTTAATTAAACATTAAAGGTACCTTTTAATACTTCCTACTGGATGAATTTGCTATTCGCACATCGCCGTTTGCAAAAGTTAACATTAACAAAAACAAAGAAAGAGAGAAGCCTGGATAAGAACGCGAGCACAACGGTTTGATAATGAAGAACAAGGCGCAGCATCGATTAATATTTTTGTTAATTACATTCCCAAATCAAGACGGATGTTCCTTCATCCAGTTATCGCTGCCAGAGTGTTTCTGTTTCATTAACGGTTCGAAGTAGAGGCAGCAGCCAGCCAGTGAAATCCCCGGGACTAGAGCCGCGTTCCTCCGCGGTCGACGAGCCGGCGAAGAACTAGGAAACTTTCACGCCTATTTTCTTTAACTTTCTCTCTAATAAAGCTACGCTTATCTCTCGGCGAAAGATCGACGAAAGTAAGATAAACACGCTAACGAGAGTGAGAGAGGCTCCGTTTCAATCGACGTTCCGCCAAAGTCCAACTTGGGCTCTCGTCGTCGTCGTCGTCGTCGTCTTGGAGACGTCGTGCAACTGTCTTTGTTTCTCTCTCGCCGGGGTCCAAGCTTGATTAATTAAAACGTTAATATAATTAATCCGGAGCCCGTCTTTTGAGAAGGCGAGCAAGGAGGACGGAGCCAGGAGTATCCTTGGGCTCGGGAGTTCGCTCGTCTGGAAACGTTTACGCATCGAGGGCTGGTCTAACAAGCCAGAAGACATCCCCAACCGGTCCTTTGATTCCTCTCGTTTAAACATTTGCACTGTCGAGTTCGGAACTTCCCTTCCGGCGACAGCCGGAACAATAGACACGTGGATCTTGACGGGCAGAATCAACCAGATCCGGTTTATTCTGAGTTTTAATCCATTTTCGATGAGGCGGAAAGAATATTTGCTTCGAAAGAGCGTGATTGACAGAATGCAACGTGGTTATGAATTTGCAAATAGAACGACTCGGGACAATTTAATTTTTCATTGATATCTTGCGGCAGCAAGTTTATTTTAAGGTCGTTTAAATTTCTGAAGCAGTTCTCTTATTCGTTGACACCATTTTGTTGTTTCTCAAGAAAAGTTTAATTGAAAGATTCTTGGCAGTCTGTTAAGAAAGCAATTAATCTTTCGACAGTGGTATTTCAGTGGTTTTGATAAATCATCCTTCAATAAATTCGTTTCCAGCTGTCTGTCATTCCGTTCTTAGTGTGTATTTCCTACAATTTATTTACGTCTTCACTTCCTCTCTTCTTCCGTCACTCGTTTTAAATTGTTTCTCGATGACGTCCATATAAATGAAGCAAATTCAACTTGGAATTACCATGCAAAACTTTATATTTGCAATGTTCCGAAGTGCAAGAAACGTGCGTTTACATAGAAATATAATACATCTTCGTAAAAATGAAACAAAAATATCAAGTAACTGATTGTTATTGTTCTATCGCGATTCGCGAGAAATTTAGAGATACGAAAATCAATCTCTGTGTAAATTCTATCTCGTCGATTGTTCGCTTTATAAATATAAATTTTAAAATATAAATTTCAAAGTATAAAATTCGCAGTCTGGCTATTAATATTTATACGCTTGCCATTGTGTACATATATTCAATTTAGAACTTCATGTATGTATGAATTTGGAAAATCTACAAACAAATAAAACTACGGAGGAAATACAATCGCTCGAAAAATTGTTTATATACTCGATGAAAAATTGTTGACTTGTTTGAAATTGTTAATAACTTTGTTGAAAAAAAAATTGTGCAACAATCCACTTTATTTTAAAACACAAAGCATCTATTTTGACAATACTAATTTGCTTTTTTTAAAAATGTTTTTACATCATGCAAACTTTTGTTGTTGACATTAAAATTACCAAAATATTTACAATTTTCCATTGGAAATTTATAACAGTGCATTTTTAAAGACTTTAGTGATTTTTAGTTAGATATATAAGTAGAAGTTTGTGTTGTGTGCTCTTTATTGCGTTATAAATTTTTTCCCATTTCTTGCATTTTAATTTCTCTGCTACAAATTTCATTATTCTAGTGTTAATAATGATAAAAATTCATTGTAAAATCATTGAAAAATTTCTTTCGCGATTAGATTCATCATGGCTTTGAAAACTAAAGTCTCTCCTTTACAACGAATCTTCAAACCTTATTGTACGATTTTATTTCCGCCGTTTATTGAATATTAAAAAAATTAAAAAATTTGTGTAGCTAGATCCTTCTTTTATAAAATCGTAACAGTTTAAAGATAATTTTCTTCTTTGACGAAATTATGACAATTTTTCATCGAGTATACGAACAATTTTATACGACCGTTCGCCGTATCTGTTTGAACATTTACCAAAAATGTAATTATTATCCACAATGAGACACAACCCTCGCGGGAATTCTCTCTTCGTCGCAGCATCGCATGCAAGTAACTTTCTCTTGTGAAACTGCCGCCACTTGCGAGCTTTTGCCGGATCCGTGCGGTGGTTGCGATTAATTTTCCTTTGCCTTTGGGGGAGGGGGATAAATACGTCCACGAGCGAAAGAAACGGGCAAAAAGTCTGGGGCGAAAGAAAACGGGCGACATTAATGCGATTAACCGTACGCGAGGAGATAAAGAAAGGTTCGGTGAAGTGCGGTGGTTGAATAGGGAGGACGAGGTTGAAGTTCGTGCGGCATCATTGCACTCGGCTCGTCCTCGAAAGTCGAGGGTCGAGCAAAGGGCGGCTGCGGGTTTTCCCTCCCCCGCCCTCTTATCCGACCGTTGCGAGGGGTTCTGCAAGATCCGTATGTATTGTACTCCGAGGCTACCTGTCCCTCGTGCTCGTCTCTCTCACCCCTCGCAAACCGCGCGCCGCGTCCTTTATTTTCGGGTAATGTTGCGTGATAACAACCAACGCTGCCAGCTTTCTCTCTCTCTCTCTCTCTCCAGAATTGCTCCGCCGGGACGATTATTAATATTGTCGGTTGGCTTGCGAAGAGGGATCGGATCGTTAACAGAAAGCGTTCTTATCCACGAACGTTTCGCTTGCTGATTTTTCGGGAGGGAACAATAGCCGAGTCGTGGCTTCTCTTTCGTCCGGATAAACGAGTACACCAGGGGTGGCTAACCGTGGCGCGTCGCACGATTTCTGGTGGCGCATGGAGCAAGTTGTTGGAGTAAGATATTGTTATTGTCGTTGCAACAACGACTGGATAATACTAGGTATTTTTGTGACGAGTTTATTACTGCAGCACTGGACTATGTACGTGTCTTGAAAATGATAATTACACGCGCAATGAATCACATTTATTAACAATTAGACACGAAAACTGTACAAACTATACAAATTATACCGAATCTAGCGAGAATTAATTATTATTATATATTATATTATTATTAATTATTATAACCTGAGAATTAAGCCGCTTCTTAGAGAATCATGCTTTTATTAGAACAGCGCTGGTTCAGTTTAGCCAATCACATTTAAAAGACGAGCCGTTTTGTTAATCTGCTGCCTAGGTCATCTAGAAACGGTAAATTAAAGCATCGATGCCAACGTCGTTTCAACGTCTTGATCATGATGTTTCTGAGTTCTTAATTCCTAATTTCCTAAAGATTGATCAGAAATGTTCAGAAGAATGTCCAATTGGGAGGTTCAGAGCGCAAGAATGTTTAATATTCTTATTATTAGTTATTTTGCCTTTTTCTAATCTCCTTCTTGTACTTTTCACATTTGTAAACACGTTTTTGTCGTTAAAATAATCTAGTAGCGCATCGAAGCTCACTTTAGAAAAAATTGGCATGTAGGTGCAAAAGTTTGACCACACTCTACTGCGCGCAAGCGTTTGGACATCCAGTGCAATTTGACATTTTCATTGTCATGGGGATATTTACGAACATGGAAAATTTTACAGGATCGTCTTTGTAACGATTAGTCTGCAGTAGAAATATTTAATTGATTCTTTATACGTTACCTGTTGCTGTGGCTAGCTCTGCTAGATTTTTAGAGATTTGAAAAACATAATTTCTCTGTTTTAGTTGATAAAATATTACATTTGAACAGACATATTGAAAGACCAATTTTCTATCGGTACATATGAATTGCAAATGTGCTCTTTGTGATGTCTTCATAAATACAAAACGAAATAAACAAGCCATCCAAGATACCAATCGAGTTTGCAACGATCAGCCTATGGAAAGCACTTGACGATCGGTTATTATTTGCACGGTTTTCTGTATTACAACGGAAATAGGAAGGCGTGTTTCAGACGTGTGTTAGAGGAGGCCAGAGTGCAGAGGATACGAAAATGGTACGACCATTCCTGAAATAATAGCTACTTTATTACGATATACGAATACCATTCATCATACTTGTCACAAGTGAAAAATATCGTTCGAACGGATTTTTTTTGTTTTATCGACAGATTTTATTATGTAATATAAACTTATGTGTTATACATTGCTACATGTTTTTGCTTAACGGCTAGTCCTATCGGCTAGGTCCTTAGATGCTAGAATGCACAGTGACTTGTACAGAATCATCCTCCTTCCTTCCCTCCGGTCGGGTCTCTCTCATTGATTTGTCATTGTCTTCCGTGAGCCTACCAGTTCACGCGTTAGGGAGAAGAGAGAAAGAGAGGAAGAAGTTAGTTTTATATATATATATATATATATATGTATGCGTACGATACAAGCACGAAGAACAGGCAGGAAGAAAAATCGCGCAGAGACGTCGTTGGGAGGTTGGGAGAAGATGGTAGAACAGGGGTTAGAACGGAAGATCCAAGAGCACAAGACAGAGAGGAGAAAGTTAGTTCCAGGGGGGAGGGGGGGAGGGAAACGTAAAGGGGAGGCGGGAAGGCGGAGAACACAGGAAAGGATAAGATATACATTTACACGAGCGTTCTCTTTGGTAACGTCTCCTCTCCTTGTTATCTCGCGCTTTTATTTCTTAGGCAAAGCACAGCTACTACTCCTTCTCTCTCTCCGTGTCGTTGAAACTTTCGTTAAGAAAGCGTCCCCTCGAGCGTTTAGTTTATAAAACGTTCATCCTTAATGCTGCTAAAACTGCGACGGCTTGGTCCTACCTCCTCCCTCGTTGAAACGAAAGGCCGCCCCCTCCCCCTCTCTCTCGTCTCTCGGCTTCTATCGGCGCGAGTATTGTACCGCGAGAAATTTCACGATTCACCGAACAACTTTCTCTCGTCTCCGTGGCTACGAGGCGAGTTCGTTCGCGAAACCTCTGCTCCCTTTTATCCCGCGAATTATTACGTATAACTTTCGCAGCCCGAAAATCGGAGACATAAAATTCCCTTCTTTCTCTCTTTTTGTACTCTTATCTACTCTTCCATTTTAAATTTATTTTTACCTCGCGGCCTCGTAAAATATACCGTCGCCTTCCTTCGAACGATCCGTCGGGACTCGATATTTCGGCAGCGATCGGAGCAAGCGGCAAGTGGCAATTGTATCGATATTTGTAATTTCTCCAATTGTTTAAGTTTCTATTTGACTTAAAGAAAGCTCGCGACGCAGTGACAGACGACGTGTCAGTGTCGAAGCCTGTTTCGTAGAAACGAGTCGATGAAACTGAAACGAATACGGTGGTACATCTTTCCCCTAGCTCCGAACACGGTTGCCACGTTTCGATCGTTTTAATTACTCGAAGCGACAGGGTTTGTCCCTCGCGCAAACAGCGTTGCCCGTTTACGAAGCAGCCGTCGCGAGGACACGGAAACGCGAGAGGAGGACAAGCCGTTGCGCGCGCGACCATCGACGGTCGCCATAATACCAGAGCCTATTAATTAACGAATTTACGATTAAACGTTAGTTGTTAATTATTATCGTTAAATTTACGCCTAAGATATAATACACTCACTCTAAGACGTACCTGATGATATCTTTTTTGTTTTTTTTTTTTCTTCCTTTCTTTCTTTTTTTTTTCGTTTTTCCTTTTTCGTTTGTAAAAATTTCCCCGCCGCGCCACGCGAGAACGAGCGCAGAACGACCCCGTAGTGCGCGGGGCGCGCGGGGAAACGAATCTTCCTTCGTTTTCTTTTTTTTTTTTTCCTCTCTTTATGTCGCTTTTGTAAATCTCGCTTCGCGAATTCGACAGGGCGAGACAGGCGTCGTAAGGTGTTTCCACCTCTCCTCCGCGAAATGCGCGCCCTTCGACCCTTTAACCGAGTATTCGAGCGTTTTGAAAGAAAATAATGGTTGATAAAGCCCTCGATATCTGTTGTTTCCGCGCGGATCGATAAATTGAAACGCATCGTTCGAACGAAAACGCGAACGCCACTCGGTTAAAAGGTTGACAGAGAATCGCAGCGACACAACGTCGTAAATTCGGACGCAGCGAAACGATCGATATTCACGCACTTTGCTGTGCGGTCGAGCAAGAGACACGCTCTTCCTCCGATTACAACTTACGAGGTGTTAAAAAATTTCAAACACAGCGTTTCCATAATCCCACGCGGATTTCCACCTTCTGAACGGCGAGTTCACAGACGCCGGCGTCCAGAATCAATAGACGCTCTCTCAGCTTCCGGGACACGAGCGGCGAACAAATGCAAAGCTAGTTTCGGATGAAAGGATATCCGGGGACCGGCGACTAAGTCCCTCTAAGACCGTCGATCGACACGCGAACCACCCGCTGGATTTTCTACTTCGAAGGGAAACTTTCTCATCCCGCCGGCTTCTTCATTCGTCACACGTACGCACGCGATACACGTACACGCACCCCCTACCCCCCGGAGAAGCACGGTGCACGTGCACGTGCAAGACCGACCGACTAATTGCGTTCAACGCCTCGGCCTCGGGGAATTGCCGGCAATTTTTCGAACCTTCGCGAAACTCGTACGTATTACCCCCTTCTTCGTTTCCTTCTCCCTTCCCGCTCTTTCTCCCTCCTTTTTTCGGCTGATTTTCGCCCCGACGGGATATATATCCGGCAACGCGCACGGGTGGGAACCAGAACGCCCGTATCCGAGTATTTCAGCGGATCCCGGCGTCCGGGAATTCCCGTTTCATCCTGGGATAATCCGTAAACCGGCTCGAAATCACGTGGAATTTCGCAGCTCGAATCGCGACAACCTTTATCTCGTTTCCGATCGGCCGAGTCTACGAATGACAAACGCGTTCGTTCCGACGTTTCGACCGTTTCGAAGGGAGGGGGGAGGCTAGGCGTTTCCGTCTCACGGCGAAACTTGTTCCTCCCCTCGCTCTCTCGTTCGTTTTCACGGGAAGGGGTTTCGACCGCGCGCGTTGATACAACGCCGGGGTCGGCCCCGAAAGCCAAGCCGGCGAGCGAACTCCATCGAGATACGAGTTCTCGAATCGTCGCGTTCGTTTCCAAGCTGACGCGGGAAATGTCGCGTAAGTAACGGCCAGATGTCGATCGGCGATCGATCGAGGTCGCGATAGAAAAGCGTCGAGAATTAACCGCCGTTCCTACGCTCCAACGACTAAACCTTCTCCTTAACTCGTTCGTGTTTCTCCCCCCCTTTCTACGAACTTTCCAAACTACACCGGGGAAATATGTCGATTATTCGATCGGGCGAATTTTGAACACGAACCGCGGAGGGTAACTCGGGATTTGTAGGCCAAGGTTCGCTCTCGACTCTGGTTTCTCATCGCTACTCGCTCTTGCCTATCGCGTATGTACGAGTAGACGTAGTATCGATTGTTCTCTCTCTCTCTCTCTTTTTCTTTCTCTCTCTGTGTTCCCTCTCTGTCTCTCGTAGTATCGATCGATCGTGATTGTGACGTCGACGCGTCTCTGCCCCGTGCGAAATCTTTGGTGCTACGACTACGATAACGTTATTGACGCAATCTAGCGGACCACTAATAACGATCCAGCCGCGTTCGTCTATTTCCATCGCGCGAGGAGCCCGCCGAACGACGGAGGGTCCCCTCCCTCGAATCCTCCCTCTCGGATCGTTCTGGGTAAATCATCTCGAGTCGACGGCATCGTCGTTCACGGGATCGTTTCACCGACGACCACACGACTACCATTGATAGCTGTCCAGGATGGATTTGCCGTCGGAGCAGGGGCTCGCGCTGCCGCACCACTTGGTCTCTTTCAGGGGCGGACACGACGACCCGCCACGGCGCGGCTTTATCGTGATCTTCCGCGTCCTCTGCGTCTCCCCTACGCCGCAGCTACGACTGCACGCGCTCCATGGGCCCCATTCTCCGACCTTGCAATCCCTCGGAGGACCTGCAACATTTCGTCCCGCGAAATGAACCATCGATCTCGGACAACCGCGTTGATTCAACTAAAGGAAGCTAAATTTCACGCGAAAATTGACGATCGAGGCTAGACAGATGTGCGTGCATATTTGAAATTGGGGGTTTAGAAATTTAAGCGAAATTCAATTGTCAGCAAATGCTAGTTTTTTGGTTGAGAGTTGAATACAATGGAACAAATTATGCGTTCGACGCATAAAATTAGGTAATTTCTTAGATCAAGATTAGATGTGTGTAATTTGAAATTTATTAATTTCCGAAATATCAGTTTTTGGTGAAGGAAATTGGGTATAATAGAACACTTATATTAAATATATTGCGTACTTTTCAGAAGTTGCAGAAATTAAATAATTACTGATTGAGACTAGATGTACACTATTTAAAAACTAGAAATTGAGTTTGTGGTTTTAGGAAATATTAGTCTCCCGAAAGTAGAATAAGTTCCCCTAGGATATAGGAATAAGATTCTGTCGTATTAGTGGATGATCAAGACGGATGTGTGTAATTCGAAATTGGAAATATAGAAATTTATTAATTTTGGAAATATGAGTGAAGATAGAGTATAATATAACAAGTTATTAAATACATTGCATATATTGTAAATTGAGATTCTTTATACAATTGAAATAATTAATTTTTGTTGAAATTTTATAAATATCAAGTTGCACTGCTAACGTTGTAATTAACATAATAATTGATCAAGTTCAAGTAGGTATATTAAATTTAGTGCTTTCGTGTAACCACGAAAATTTGACAAAATAAAATGTAAAACGAAATGCAAAATTGAATGAAAAATTGAAGCACGTGCGGGAATTTTTTAAACTCACTATACGTTCATTCATTTTGCTGATTTATTGTGAATAATTTTCGAAAACAATTTATTGTTTGCTGCGTAATAATATCGTAGCGCACTCGCGATTGTGCGCGATAATTTCTGTTCGATAAGGACAAGTGCCAGTTTTCTAACGAAGGATAGTTCCAACCCGGGCATTAACTTTGTTAGCTTGTTTTAACGAGGATCATCAAAGACAAGTTACGTTTAATAGTAGAGCAATTTGCATCTGACGCGATGTTGCAGCAGTGAATAGCCAACGTTCATTTAACCCTTTCAAAGAGGATTTTTCTCTCAACAAGGAACAGGCAGTTGTGTAAACAATTTCGGATTCTATTTGCGCTCGCAATTTGAATTACATGTAATTTTTTAAACGATATGCTGCAAATTTGGATCGAGCTTAATTTAAAAAAAAAAAAAGAGACGTGCAATTCAATTTACGAAGCACGTACAAATATAAATCGCGTTAAGAGTGTATCTGTAAGATGCAATTTTCCCTTTTCGCATTTGTTGAATACAATCGTAGAAATACACGTGCGGAATTGTACGTTCGAACTCTTACAATGAACGAAGTTGCACTCGTTTTGAAGAATGCGATGCTTAGTATTATTAACATAGTATAAGAAACTTTTAAACGCGTTGTTCTCGAAACTAAGTAAGTTTCCTGAATTGGTTTCCGTAATATCTCAAGGATCGTTTTACTTTTCTCGTTTCTTGCCGTTGAAATTGCGCCGCGTTGCCGAGATCTCTCTTTTTCACGCTGCCGCCAATTTTTATCGTTCCTCTGTTTTATTAGTCTTTTCTTTTTTTTTTTTAAGTGTTGATTGTTTATTAAAACGTTTGCACGTGTAGAGAAAAAACTGACAGAAAAAATTCTGCAGTTCCTCTGCGTAAAAAGCAACAAAAGAAACAAATTTCCCATTCCGCGGTGTTCTACAATTTAACAGTGCTTTAATTTCCTCCTGTTTTGTTGTTTTTTCTCGTTCTTTTTTCCTTGACCCGGTTTGACGTTTCTGCGTGTTTTTCAGAAATTTGAGAGAAATAAGAAACAACATTGTTGTTGATACGCGAGATCTCCCAATTTTTTTTATCAAATGTTCCTCTGTTTGGAGAAAAGATAGAATAACTTGAAAAAAGATTGGAAAAAAACAAGAGTCGAGTTTTGC
Source organism: Melipona bicolor (assembly GCA_030673865.1). NCBI lineage: Eukaryota > Metazoa > Arthropoda > Insecta > Hymenoptera > Apidae > Melipona > Melipona bicolor. The sequence goes on from JAHYIQ010000017.1 coordinate 4,333,708, forward strand.
AAAGTGTAAAAATTTAGAGTGAAATAGTTCCATTGAAGAGAGGATAAGCGTGTCGGATCAACAAGCGTGATCGACGTATTTTTGTCCGTCGACGACCAATTTCGACGAAATTGTTTCAAAGGAAATTCGAAGTCGCCGGAGGACAAGAACGCAAACGTTTTGGGAAACGGTTATTAACCAAACGGAGCAACGTGTTTAAGCAGTGGAAGACGACACGACGTCGGTTAAACGAAACGACGACGAAGAATAAAAAGAATAAAGGATAATCGCAGCGACATAAAGGCAGCGACTCTGAATGCAGCGAGTCAAAGAGGCACGGAAGGAGAAGGGACTTGGTTTCCTTTGACCATTTGCGTGGAAAACGTCGTTGTCAAGCTTTGTTTCGCCATTAATTTCCACGAATGAAAAGATTGCATTAACGTCGGGTCATTGTCGGCGTGAACCGCGTCACGTCGCCGCCGCTTTTCAAAGAGAAACGGCTGAACGCACAGGTACAGAGAGAGAGAGATCTTCATACTCACGCGTTCTCAACCTCTTCCCTTTGGACGTTAGTCGATGATGTTTCATTCTGAGCCTGTGCTGACGTTGGGTCGTGATGTCGGTCGTGGTGGAGTTCCACGAGCGGCCAAGGCCGCTCCCGCTCCCGGTCGCGTTCGCCATTTTCCTCTGGATGTCCTCGAAAATTTGAGCCTTCTGCGCTTCCGCCGTTTGTTTGTACTTTTGGTAGTAAGGCCAGCCGACCTTCCCCTCGAGTTTCGAGATTCTTGGCGCGGCTGTCGCGGCAGAGGCGAGTCTTTGCCTCTGCAACGCGTACGACGAAGCTATGCTGTCCATGATCGCCGCCTTGTTGTCTCGCGGAACGTCGGTCACCATCTGGCTTCCGGTCGTTGTCCAGTATCTGCAACGCACGAGAGAGTCGATCGTTATTATCGCCGTATTGAAATCGTACCAACTTTTCTATTAAACAATTTTTCACAGACGTGCAATTTGAAAGTTGCTTCAGGTGCGTTCAAGTTGCAAGTGAATCGTTATACGTTGAATAAAACTTTCGAAACGTTTTGTTGCATCTCTCACAAATCGTCAGCTACGACTCAACCGAATGCTACGATACTTGAACTACGATACTCCTTTTTTTTACGATCTTTCTCTATTATTTTAGTAAACAGAGAGGGAGTTTTCTTTTCAGAAAAATTATGCACACCACGCGTGCCAATGAGGCTTTTTCTATATCTACTTAGTCAAAGAATAATCTATTTTATTATCACTGAAAGTGATTTTAGCAGGGGTAACCCAGAAAATCGGGGTGCAACCTCTTCAGGTGCAACGCTAATGCAACGAAAATTAGCGATTGGTTGATTTGGATCACGTGATTCGCGAGGAGGCGTGGAGTAGACCTCGAGTAGGAGTGGCGTTGTCTGATACTAAGCGACCGCGCCTGTAATTTGTTTGAATCTGTTCAAACAATCGTATGAAAGTACACCGAGTCCGCGGACACGGCGGAGGAGAATGATCGAGAGCTGGTCGTCTGTGTCCACGTAGCCACTGTCGGTCGTTACTTGAATTTCTAGACGCGGAGTTTGCCGAAGCGTTCGGGGGAGAGGGAGGACGCCCGCCACTCGAAAACAATTTCGAGGGTTGATTTACGGTTGCCATGTCTACGTTTGTGCGCCGACGAGTCCATAGTCCGGAGGAAAAACCAGGCGTGGAGAAAGCGACGGGAGAGAGGAGGAGAGAGAGAGAGAAGCAAAGAGACACCGAGAGAAAGGACGAGGAAACGAGACTCCTGTTTCACAAACCGAAACTTATTCATCCTGCTTTGCTTTTCTCCCTGTCCTTTTGCTCTCCACTCAGCTACCGAGTCTGGAATTTTCGATCTGCTCGTGTTTCTTGGTATTAGACGACGCTGGGCTCGAGTTCCGACGAAGCGGCTCGAGAAAACGGCGGCGAACGGGAGGAGGAGGATGAAAATCATCGGACGAAACGAGTTCCCCTGATTGACCAGAGCAAGCAGACAGTGCAATCTCGTACCGGTCGTACACCGCTCAGGGAGATAGACCTAACCCGAGAAGTTTAAGCTGGTCGCGTGGCTTTTTTCAATTTACGGGAGATCAAGTAGACGGGCAGGGTGACGCGTTGTCTGTGTACACGTTTTTTCCTTTTTCCTTTTCATTTATTTCCCTGGCATTTGCATGATTTCAATTTCTAGTCCGACGATTTCACCGTGGGCGTAGAATCGAAGGGTTCACGAAGCAAGGAGCAAGCAGTTCCGCTTTTCGCACATTTTCGTCCATTGAAAAAATTGTCCTGGTCTTATAAATATAACGCAATAGGGTCCTGTAATATTTAATGTGGAAAAAGAATATCCTAATCCATTAACCACGAGTTGAGTTATTTAAAAAATCATTTCCTTTTGACTGCGAAAAAATGCCAAGCAACGCGATAAAAGTAAAACTATTATCCGTATTTATGCACGTGATGCACTGTATGGCATATTAAAACGATTCAAAAACCTATGATCGGATGAAAAAGCTTCGAGTAAAAATTGATTAACCCGAATGTTAGTCGATCACAAACAAACATTCCAATTGGTTTTTGCTACCGAGTCTCGCGGTGAGATCTCGCTTGAGAATTCTGTGTTCCACTTCTTCTTCGATCGAACGCCGAAAATAACCGGAGATTTGCCTTTTGCGGCGAAACAGCTCGTCGAGGAAGGAACGCGCGGCTGGTCGTCGTCGTCGCGACGATCGATCGAGAAGCGATTTTTCTCGCTCGACGAGTCGTAGCCGACGTCTCGACGAAGCGCTTCGCGTCGGAAAAATGAATTTTTCACGCGACGAGCGCCGCGAGATAAATATTTCGAGGAATACTGGCGCTCGCTTCGGGAAGAAAGAGGATTCCAAGCTCGTTTGCGTCGTCCTGTTAATGATCTCGTTAATATTAAAATGTTAACGTCGTCGTTATTCGCTTCGTACGGCGATTTATAAGTATGACGTATCTGCCGTGATGATGTCTCGCTTTAGTAACCTCTCGTTATTTCAAAGCTACTTCAAAAAATAACAAAAAAACTGCACGACTTGTACCCCAGTACGATTCGTCTCACTGAAAGGCCCAGAAGCAACCGTTCTGACTAGGAAATGAAGAAAATTTTATTGATATGCAAACATTTGAATCGATAGAAAACAAATTACAGGCGCGATCGCTCAGTATTAGACAACGCCATTCCTACTCGAGGTCTACCCCACGCCCTCTCACGAATCACGTGACCCAAATCAACCAATCGCTAATTTTCGTTGCATCAGCGTTGCACCTGAAGAGGCCCGATTTTCTGGCTTATGCCCGCTAAAATCACTTTCAGTGATAAAAGAAAAAAAGGGAGGACTTCTCTCTTAACACACGGCGAGAGAGAAAAAGAAACGAGACCGGTGATTTCCGTCGAAATTGAATTATTCGCCCATCTCGCTTGGCTCTCACCCGTTGAGAAGCGTACGAGCGAACGAAGAAGAAAACGCGTTGACGCACGAGCCATCCCTTCGTTTTCCGGGGGGATGGATCTCATCTGCGCGATTTACCGTTGACCCAGTTCCTCGCTAATTTCTCGCCGGCTATACCATTTTTAACGCGTCCATCCCGCGCCGCACGATAATCTTATCTTCCGTCTTAATTGCCGTGCACATTAAACCGTGGAATATAAGAAGTCGAGGCGGGAGGCCATTTGCCATAGAAGCATTCTGGCGTAGGCGATAATTTTGCATTTTCTGGAGCGAGCCAGCTGACGTCCACGACGAAGCCATCGCGGCGTGTTGCAGATCGTTAGGCTTAGGGAAATTTCTTCTACCTCGGCGTCAGACAGGGCGAGAAAGAGTAACGAGCACTTCGCGACGCGATGGATGCTCGTATCAGTTGGAAATTGAAAATGACACGAAAGTTGATATTCATTGTAACGAACACTTTGGTTTATGGTATATAATTAAAAAATACATTTAATGTAATTTAGAATGAAATATAATTACAAAAGTGTAATCGTTAAAAAAATACAACGTGAGTGAAAATTTGTTTCAGATATTATAATACTTTTGGTTCGTTGGTACTGTCATCTAAAGTGTACACGAGCATTTAATTTAATAATTAACTAACAAGAAACGAGTTTAACAATAAAGTCCGCAGACAAGTGATAATTAAATTTAAACTACAGTTTAATTATTGTTACAATTGAAAAAATACAAAATAAACAGAGATGTCTATTACTATTTAAAACTGTATGTGTAATTTAATATGATTTAATCACGAAATTGTTAAATAGGCAAATACATTTTATTCTCTATTAGTATTGTCATAGAATACAGTATTATAATACGATAAAATTTATCTTCAAACAATCATCATCGCTGCATGAATATAATTTTCTATTCTATGTCTAGTCTGCTGATGATAATGATCAATTCAGTGGTCTAGATATAACCTTTTACTAGTTTATTAATCTCCACATTTCCTATGAACCAGTTTCATTATTTCGGTAGTTTATTAGCCTCAGCTCAGTTTGACTGTCAAGTCATAAACAAAGCAGAGAAGATTCGTCCAAATTAATGGATCATTGTGATTAATTTCATCATCAATATTTAACAGTTCCTTAACAGTTTTGCGCAACGTGTTTAATTTTAATACGCCAATTGGAGTTTCAAGTAAATAACTTCACGGTTTTACACGGTACATCTGGTAATTCCAAATAATAAACTATACTAAACTTGACTAATTCGATCGTTTCTATTTTCGAAACTGTTCGCGAATTATTAATACAACGTCTTCGCATACTTATTGTTAGATCAATAATGTTCAAATAACAAGATGCAACTGGCAGAAATGAAGTATAAAAAAGAAAGAAGAAAATATAGCAAATGAGCTTTGCTATCTGTTTATTAATAATCTCCACGTTCGATAACCTTGATTTTCAATAATTTTCAATAGTTCTCAATAATTTTCTGTTTGTATCAACACGTAATCCGGGATTTTTGCCTCAAACGCGGTGGTAATTCAATGGCCGTGACTTTGACGTGGGGAGCAAGATTGGGAGGCAGGGCGAACATTTCGCGTAGGATCCTCCGAAATGAAATTAGAGCTGGTGGCTGGGACGCGCAACAGTCTGTTCGGAAGTTCGGAGTCCGTGGTCGATATATACCGAATGTCCATAAAGTCTCTTTACAATTTCAAAAATTTATTACGAAGGCAGATGAAAAGACAGATGAGTGAAAATTATTACAGAATAATACGTATATGTTTAAGTTTTTTTTCTACCTGATTTAATACACTCTGTATGGGCATTTAATATACCTCTATACATTTAATATACCTCTATATGGGCACCATTAATTGCACGAAGTACGCCAAGACGGTACTCGATTTTTTACACGATCGATGTTTCTCTCAGATGTTCTTGATCATCCACTCCACCCTTTGTCGAACACTGCCCCTGTTCTCCATAAATTTCTTGTGCCATGCACGAATTGATGGACGTACTTACTTAGTTCTCTTCCATACTTAGTTCTGAAGTTTCGCTGATTTGGTTTCAATAAACCATGATACACACTGTGCCTTCTGAGGCAAAAAGAAATTTAAATACATACGTCTCATTTTGCAATAATTTCCACTTATCTGTCTTTTCATTTGCCTTTGTAATAAATTTTTGAAATTGTAAAAAGACTTTATGGACACCTTGTGTATATATGTATATATATATATATATACAATTTCGGCGCGGAAAGGTAGTTTTCGAAAACTCGATGGACGATTTGCACGCTTTAAACTGAAAGATCAATTAAGCGTAGCCGTCACCTTCGCAGGCTAATTGAAAATATATTTACGAAAGCGCGTTATTATATCCGAATTTGCAATTCAGATGGCATATTAGCGCACGTGCGCGCGCGCGTGCTTGATAATTTTAAAATGCAAATGCTGCCGCGTAAATTTACGTCTGGCGGTCGACGGTAAATTCCGGCCCCTGGCTGCTTTCGACGACTCTGCGAAAAGATATGAGAACGCTCGGTAGATGTGCTGTCGACGGTTCATCCCCGAACTTGCCGCAGTTCTTCCTTTTTCTATTTCTCTCGGGACTTTCGTTTCCCGCGGAAACCATCTGTCCCCTGTGTCAATTTGACACGTTTTTCTTGTAAAACGTCACCTCCTTTATAAATACAAGTATTACGGGAGTAAGTGAAATGTTAACCTGTGTATGTCAAAGAATTATTAGTTTAGATTAAAAAATTATTAATTTTAATATTAACTATGTAAAATCTGTGAAAGACGACAAAGTATTTTTGTACTCATAGTGTTATCTTTCAAGCACAGATTTTATAAAACTGAAGTTGAAATATTTTTTAAACTGTACATAGGCTAATATGTATATTTTATAGGGTAACTATAATTTATAATTTTCATATAGAAATTCTATTCCAAACATTTTTTTAAAATAATGAATAGCTTCGGAGATAGTTGTGTTTCTGATAATAAAGTATGTAGCCAAAATTTTGCAGATAGTATTCATTTTAGAGCATTACCTCTCAGGTAGATTGTCTTTTAAGTCTTCCGAGATTGTCTCTGTAATTTTTATAAATTTTTCTGACTTTTAATATCATTCGATATTACCGAATAACAATTTCAAAAAAATAATAAAATCGCACATAGTGAGAATTTATAAAAATTCAGACGATAGGAAAAATACCGAGAAAAAAAATATTGAAAAAAAATGCCTTGATCATTCTAAAATTGTTATTTGGACTTATAATTCTTCTTCTTTTAATTTAACATTAAAGAGCACAAAAAAATGGGCAATAAATACGAATAATCACCCCACACGCTCGGAACTCAAAGTGTCGCAAATTTAATCGCTGATTACCTATCGCGCGATAATTCGCGCGTGGCACAACTCACTGCGGAATTAATGACAATTCCTTGAAAAAGTGGAGCGCGTGCACGAGGACAGAAGCGGCTGCGACGTTTAATTCAATTCGCTGGATTCGTCAAAGGACACTCATCGCGGATAGTAATTAATCGTAATCTGCGAATATTCGCGGGAAAGCCGGGGCCCTCTTTACGATCCTAATTGAATTTCGCTCTGTGAACACGCGCGCGAAAAAAGCGCAGCCCTCTTAATTTACGAAAAGCTGCAAAGCTGCAAAAGCTGAATATACACAAATCCCGTTTGTTTATGTTGGCCCGATTGTTTATTTACCCTTTGGATCTGCTTATTTGCTTGGCGTTTGTTCGTCCGCCGGCGTATTACGTTACCGTTTATTTATGAAATATTTGTCGTGGCGGGCTAATTCATCGTCGATGCTCGCCTGCGTGGCTCCTGCGATTTAGGCAAGCAATTGAACATTCATCTTCCGATGAAACTTTTATGGATTTACGTTGCGCGCGTGCCGCATGAAACTTCGTGGAACTTCATCAACGATATAACGCGGTTGTCGCGACTGTGGCGACAAAGTTTGAAATAAATTCGAAGGTGCGCTTGTGGAGAGATTGTAAAAATGTTACGCAAGATATTAGTAATTTACTGAATTAAAATAAAGAAGTTCGATTATTTCTTTCGTTTGGTAAAATGTAGCCTGTCTGTAATAAATTGTACTAAAGACAACTGTTAAATATCCTCTCAAGATCGTTCTCAAGGATACGAAGGCAGTAGTTGTAATTAAAGTTAAAACTTGCCTCGGGAAGATAAGCGCGCTCGGTGGCCTCGCAGTTGACCTATCGAAATGGAGAAAAGGAACCCCCGGATATCGACAGGGACGGAAGTGAACGGCGCGCAAGAACGATCGAGCCGTGGCGCGCGATGGCAATCTCCTTTCGACCTCGCGGAGGTTCGATTGCACGCGGTGTTATCTGGCCACTCTGGCTACGAGAACCTCGAATCGCTCGTTTCTGGTAATCGCTCTTGTATCCTCCGGCACGAACTGGCGACCTTCCAGCGCGTTCGTACGTCGATCCCAATGAGCATCGCGAGCCCGCCCGTTCTTCTGTTTTTTCGTCAGACTCTCTCCTTTCCGTTGGCCGTGCGTGCGCACAGGTTCCCGTTATTTTGTTACCGGCGAAACGAAGGGAAGATATCGGGAACGGGTTAATCGACGAGTTACTATTCGTTTCCCCAGTTCGGGATCTAGTTCGAGAGCGGCGTAACGCGAGAGCGGAGATCCGAAACGAGTAATGTTTGATCAGGATCTAGGGCTTCGAGCGTGCTACACACTCGTATTTCAGTTTAAGCGCAACGTATATGCCGATCCATTCCCGTGGAGGTGGTCTTCGACGAAGGGAAATCGTGGAATATCGGGGATTTATAAACTGATGACGCTGTGGAGAATGTTTTTCGATTTCGAGCGAAGCTTTGGAAAGCATTGGAAACCAATTGAAGAATTTTAATAGATCTTTTTTGAACGATGATCTAATCCTACTTGTTGGAAACTGCCGGACTCGCTACATGGTGGAATTGATACTTTGTTTGGAATTATTTGTGACCTGATTCGGAACGGAGCACGAGTTAAGTATAATGTCGCGAAATTTTACGATTTCGCGATTTAATCAGATACAGATCTACGATATGACAGTGGTACTTTCTGTTGAAATATTTATTAAAAGATTACGAAGCTTTGGAACTTGAAAATTCCTCTAAGAATTTTAATAGATCTTTTGAATGGTTTTCTAGTAATTTCTAATAATTGTAACCTAGACTCGCTGTATGGATAAAACATTTATGATAGAATGAGAATTGAACGTGATATCGCATGATAAAATTTTGTCATTTTAATTAGACACAGATACATCTGCGATATAACAACAGATATAGTAATTGGCTAACGTGACGAGCATTCTGTTAAAAGACATTGAAAAATATCGAACGAAAATTAAATGTACCACTCTTATCAAATTAAGTTTACTTTCTCTTTTCTGAGAAGAAGCAAACATAGACAAGAAGCCGTTTTTATCATTGAACTTTGACGTACAACTGTACTTAGCGCTTCGTTTCATGACCAATTCCACCTTCTTTCCACGCTTCGCAAGAAATTCGTCTCTGTAACAATCAGGAGGATCTCTTTCTTTTTCCGCGATTACATTTGAAAAAAGGAAAATCTGGGTCACTGGAATGAATAGTGCCTAGGACATTGTACGCAGTATTATTCAATATGGCCTCGTAGTTGGCCAGCGACACACTTCTTTTTCAACGTCGAGCGACATTGTTCGGAGTAGCCGACGTCTATAGAAACTTTTCTAAAGCTGCTTCTTCAATGAGCTGTTGCACCTGTCGTGGCGGCTCGCTCTCTATAGACCCTGTCATTAACTGTTCTGTTCGCGAGGAAAGACGCGTCTATAACATAAACGCGAGTTCTTGAACAAAAAGAAAGAAAAAAGAAGAAGAAAAAACTGCACGATTTGTACCCCAGTACGATTCGTCTCACTGAAAGGCCCAGAAGCAACTGTTTCGACTAGGAAATGAAGACGACTTTTTTGCCATAAAATTTTATTGATACGCAAACAATTGAATCGATACAAAACAAATTACAGGCGCGATCGCTCAGTACCAGACAACGCCACTCCTACTCGAGGTCTGCCCCACGCTCCCGCGAATCACGTGACTCAAATCAACCAATCGCTAATTTTCGTTGCATCAGCGTTGCACCTGAAGAGGTCCGATTTTCTGGGTTATGCCTACTAAAATCACTTTCAGTGATAAAAAACACTCGAACGTCCCAAAATATTTTCCATATTTTCGTCGCGAAACTGTCGAGATTATAGTCGGAGCAGTTCTCTCGAACGATCGATTAAACCGCGAGAGAATGTTGGCCGGAGATCGTCCTTTGGACGATCGTTCAATCGTAGATTGAAAAGTTTCGCGCTTTCGAGATAACCCGGCTCGAAGGTAACCGCGTTTAAGCCCCCCGAAAAAAAAAAAATAAAAAAAAAATAAATTCTGCTGGACGTTGTTCGAATTTGGCTAAAAGTTTCGCACCCGGAGCAACGTATTTTATGTTTGTCGTTGGTCGACAGTGGCGTCCGGTGCAGCTATCACCCTGTTTCGACGAGGGGAATCGAAACAATTCTCCGCAGCTCGGTTAAAAAATTTATTCAGCCGGTCGATGCGACTTTTTTCCATCCAATAACGTTTGCTTCGCAATTCCCTGGTTTATCGATTCGAGTGGATCTAATTGTTAAGTCAGATGTATTCTTGCTGTTTTGAGTTTGACGAAATATTATTATTATTTACGAGAATAGTTACCATTACATTAGAGTAACGATACAAAGGACAAATATGCCAGACCAGATACGTACATGCAACAGATATACCAAGAAGTGCAAAAATATAAAGAGATAATACAAATACAAAAAACACTGTGATAGACTTTCGTTCTAAAAAAAGTATGGAGATTTTGCGAAATAGTCAATATCGTAGAAATTTGCTGATTTACGAATGATTTACGAATTCAAAGGATAATGTCTTCAGGAAGGATTCAGACACTGTGTGTTAATTAACCAATGCGAAATAAAATTGTTATATAATTCCTCTTTTATATAAGAAAATATAAATAATATCCTGATTATTCATGGTGGCCAGTATCTTACAATCTCGAGATTTCAATGATAAATTTTCTCAATATTAAATACACACTACCGTCATTTGATAGTATTCTTTACTATTTATAGTAATTGACGATATTCGTATAATTGTAGAATATACACGTAATGAAAAATTTCGAATGTCACCAATAAAATGAGAATAGTCAAATATTTATAAACAGTGTAGGTAATATTTACGCTTAACACTTTGAAAAATCTTGCACAATATTTACAGTATTCCTTTGTAATATTTACTGCTGGTAAATTTTTAGATTAGCGGTTTTCCTCAATTTTTTAGCCATTTCAGTGCAGGTTTGTTTTTGAGAAGATTTATTTCGTTTTTAAAATCAACCGGGGGGGGGGGGGGGATCGAAAGAGTTATATATTTCCTGTACTTTTTTTTTAGAAAAAAAGAAACGTATATTTATATTAAAAAATTTCTTTCCCCATGTCACTTTGTTTTAAACATTTCATTGTATCCATGATAATTTATCAGACGAAATGGAATCAAGTACAACATAATTTATACCATATAAATTATTTTCACTGTTTGCTTACTAGCATTTTACATAAACATCAAATGCTGTGCTTTGTATTTATAACTTTTTCAATCTCACCCGATTCTTGTTTTAGTGACAAAACGAACCTCTTAAAAAGTGAAAGAAACCACAGCAAAATGGCCAAAATTGGGCGAAGCCGGTAAACTAGAAATTTACCTCGCCTTATATATACACAGTTCATAAAAAATCTCGTTTCTTCCAATATAGTCGATAGCATAATTGATAGGACAAAATTTAATCTAGCGACCCCCGAAGAAGCAAGATTCCACGTTCGCCGATCCAACCTATAAAGAAGTATCAATCCCCCAGTTCAGTTTCGGGACTAGTCAAATTCCATTGACTTCAATCGAGCCTCTCGATAATTTCCACATCGAGCGTTGCGTCGAGTGGCTCGCAATTCAATTCCACAAAACGAAGGATTCCACCAGCCGCCTCTCCCCTCGCGCGGAGACTTTGATTCGATAGAAATTACTGTCCGCGAGAAAGAACGAGGGGTATGACGGACGGGAGATCGAGAAAGGGAAGCAAAGATGGAAGAGCGCGAGAGTAGAAAAGTATAAAGTAAGGGAAAAGTTACGACGAGCTCGTTCGTTTCGAGACGATCGGGTCGACGGGGCACGCCGGGACTGGCCCGGGCCGGCACCGCCGGATATTACAACGATAAGGACACTCCACTTTGTGCCGGGCGTATCGCAGAAATTGCCACTGAGAAAGCGGCCGAGTCCGCGAAAAGTAATATCGTTATCGGGCATCAGATGTCGAATGTGTACGCCGGCCCGAGAGAATCGACGGCCGGAAACGCATTTGATTCGCGGTCGTTCCTTATTGCGTTTTCATGGCTACCATTTCACGACGGATGAATGGTATCCAGAAGAACAACGTTTCCGGGATAAGAGTTGGAAATTGGTTGGTCGTGCGTTAACTCTTTCGAAGTTTCTTGTGAATATTTTGACCACCTCAACGGCTGTTTCGTCTTTTGTACCAATGGTCGATCGTTCGATTTGAAGAAAATTTGATGGACAAGGGCTATTTCGAATAAGGGTCAATTATGATTGAATTTGAGTCATCAGTATAGTTCTGCAATCCCTGTAGAAATTGTTTTAACAACTGTCTGGTCTTTTGTACCAATAGCCAATCGTTTGATATGAAGAGAAGTTGATTTCGAATAAAGATTAATTTTGATCGAAATTGAGTCAACAAATTGAGTATAGTTCTACAGTCTCTGGAGATTGCTTTTAGTATACACGGGACGCAAATATAATATTTCGTCAGAAATTAATATAAAGTATATATATATATAAGAGAAGCTTTACGTATTTGAAACTTGAAATGGAAGAGGAATAATTTTAAACGACGTTATCTTGAAATACGATAAATGTAACATAGATAAATGTAACCTCCTATTCGAGGTCACCGTTCAAACCATTTTCGCGTGAAGATATATGAGAACTACAGTCTATCTGTTACGAAATAATTTTACGAAGCTGCGCATCATTTTCGTAAATCCATGAAGGAGGAGATTTCAGACGTGTGTTTCTATAAAGTCGAGTTCAGACTCTGCAGGATCTATTTTGTTTTAAGTTTTAATTAGCGCGATGTCGGCAGTTGCTCTCTGTAAAAGCAGAGGAGTATGCGTGAAATCGTTTAACGAGATAAAACCGTATACGTACTACGTCCGTCTCTACAGCTGTTTTACAATTCTACTTTCCATCCTATTCAAGTGTTTGCTAACAGAGACTTGTTATCGTATCGCATCGCTGTTGCGAATTACTGAATTTCGTGAATTTCCGAGTGTTTTGATCGTACTTTCAAAGAAATTTTTCCAAGCATGTGCAATTTCACTTGAGAGTGAAATTATAAAAATTTGTACGATTCCCGTTTTCCTACATTTAATCGTGTCAAAGTAAACCTCTACCTTTAATTGCACGAGTTCACTGAATCCCTGAATTTAGTGCGTGCATCCTCAAAAAAAAAAAAAAAAAAAAAAGAAAAAAGAAATGAAACAGGGCAGTCGAACGAGCATGTGTTGTCGGACGATCGCGTTCTCCGTGTTTACAGAGAGCGCAATTACGCTAATTCGCGAAACACCTAGGGAAATGCAGGTCAGACCCGCCCAGGTTGGGCGCGCCTGCAAAAGTGGGTCTGCGAGTGAAAAATTTGCCCAACTTTTCGCGAAAGTTTTTCGAATGGCTGCGAATGGTAGGTAGCCGAGTGGAGGGAAATAACGATTCTGCGTGCATTTCTCGTTGCACAAAGCCGGAGCCTGGCGGAACTGAGGGATTGGAGAAAGATGAACTTCCTCTATGAAGCCGGGTCGGACTTGATCGTAAAAGTTAAAGAGGGAAGTAGAGCGAAAAAGCGAGGGGGAAAGAGTTTCGTAATGATACGAACGGAGAATGAAGATACCGGGTGGAGTTGAGGTTGCAAAAGGCAAGAGAAACGCAAGGGTAGGTCTTCGATCTTCTGCGTGTGGGTTAGGTTTAGCGAAACGGTGCAGGCAAAGAACGCTCAGAGACCAGCGTTCCTCGATCTTGCCTCTTTCTCGATGGCGTCCTATTCCAAGGCTTTCAGCTGACCAGATCCGGTGACTTTCTTTAGACAAGCAAAGCAACTTCGCTGCTCTTGACTCTTTGAGGCTTTGATCTTTGCCAGTTTCCAAATTTCACCGCTGTCGTTGTCGCGGTGAGTATCGAAATGATTCGCGTACGGCGCGATTCGAGTCTCTTTCAGCGTTGGAATTGATTTCTTTCTGCACTTTGGCGCATGGAAAATTGTGTAGAATCTTTTCTCTTGTTCCTCTGCTTGGTATTCATAAATCGGTAAGTGGACAAATTTGTGACTCCATTTTCGAATTTTTCTGAACAACTTCGTCCATCATCTTCCGTTCTACCGGTTTTTAAAGGGAGCTCTATGAGTTAACTGATTTAGAGTTAGAAGATTTAGAATATGTAGCTCTATGAGTTAACTGATTTAGAGTTGGAAGATTTAGAATTTGTAGCTCTATGAGTTAACTGATTTAGAGTTGGAAGATTCAGAATTTGTAGCTCTATGAGTTAACTGATTTAGAGTTGGAAGATTCAGAATTTGTAGCTCTGTGAGTTAACTGATTTAGAGTTAGACGATTTAGATGATTTGTATGATATTGTAGAGAATCACTTAAAATTGCTCGAGAAAATGATTTTTCAATTTTATATATGACGTATTTATAAGTAATTTAGTATTGTATAAAACAGTACTATATTATAATACAGGGTGGGCCTAAAATCACTTCCTACTCAAATGAATCCGTAATTTTTTGATTATTATTATTATATTATTGTTTTATTATTATTATATTATTGTTTTATTTAATGAAATTAGTTTCCTTATATTTTGATATTTTATTAAAAAAAAAATAGGTGAAAAGAAATTTATATATTGTATTATATAACACAAACTTGAAACTTATGTATTATATTATACTGTACTTGTATCATACGATACAATATATTTTTTATATGACTTTTCATTTTTATGAATACAGTACATTTATTTTCGCTCAAAAAGGCGAAAATTCGAGAAAGTATTTTCCAGATTGTAAGAGAGCAATTTCTCTGAAATTTCGTCACACAGCGAATTAATTCTAAATGATTCGATCTTTCGAACGAAAATTGACGTGTTTCCTGGATTCACCACTCACTCGCGCTGACAATCGTCCCTTCTGTTTGTTTTTTTTTCGTTTTGTTTGTCTATTTTTATTCATTCTCGCGTTTCATAAAGATTCTGAAGCGCAACGGAACACGTTCTCACGAACGCGTGCTGCATTCCTCTCTCTCTCTCTCTCTCTCTCGATATTACTCGACACGCTTTATTTTCACGACTGTGAAAACCGGACTGTCTATCGCGAGCTGTACGCTCGAACGATTTCCCAACTGTCGTAGCGCGCAGAGGCGGACGACGACAAGGTAATTCGGAGACTCTCAAATTGTACCTCGCGTGTCTCGTATTTCTTGTTAGCCTGTTGCTGGCTTGCTTGGAAAACTCGAGAAGAAAAACTCGATAAAAATGAACGAGCGAGCGAGCGTACCTGTATCTCTGTGTGTCCATTTCCTTTCGTTCCTCGGCGATGGCCTCGTTCAGGTCCCTGTTCGGATCGATGCCCCTGGGGGTCGGACTGTTCGCCAGTAGATTGTCGTTGCTGACGAATTCCACCTCGACGTCGTCTTCGTGATACGTTTCGGTCAACGTGTACTCCCGCAGCTGTAACAGGAACGTGAATGTTAATGCCACGAGTAAAACGATCTTTCGGCTTTACTTTATCTTCATCGTTTATTACGTAACGTATTGTTACAAAGTTTCTTATAGTTACGTTGTTGCTTGGCTCCTAAGGGGGTAGATTAATGAAAATTCAGATTTTCATAAAATAAGGAGATTGTTCGATTGGTCTTATCAAAAGGGCAATACACTCGCTCTAGCGCACGTAGTTGGATATAATTTAGAACATATGATGTAAGAGTATAAAGAATAAGATAGAATTGGAAAGTAAAGAGATAAAAAATATAAAATCGTAATTATAATTTAAATTATAATAAATATCATACCGTACTGCATTAAATGCTGTACTAAATATTATGAATACAGAGGAAATGGAGCCTCCTTTATCCGAACATTCATTATTCCAATATCTTAACCCATTAACGAAGCAAGTTTATAATTTAGTATAATTCGTAATTTTTTGAAATTTCGTAATAACGTGCGATTTAAACGGAAGGATGACAAGCGGATGCTTGGAATTAATTTTCATAGACACGAATATTAATCATACATATTACACATTATGCATATCATAATTGTGGCAAATCTTTTCATACATATCAATGAAAAGATTTGATGATGTAAATTGATCGAGAAATATGCTGCGTTGCATTATAAAAACAAAATATCTACCAGTAATTAGAAAATCATCGATGATACAATATTAAATCGACAACTTAGATAGGAATCTAGACTTTGGTTTGAATATTTTCTGTGTTCCCTACGTATTACCTGCGCGTTAAAATTAATGCATTAATGCATGAACATTCTTGATCAAAATTCCCCCGCAATCGCGCTCGCGCTCTTACGCCGTGAACTGAGACTTGCCGCAACTGAGCTTTGTCCTTATTTCTTCTGGAGGAAGTTCATAACAAATTTACAACACCTCGGCGAGGTAGACGGGAGGTACACGGTTACAGTGCCACGAAAGCAGTCGTTGTGAAACTGGGTGGAACTTTCGAGGCTGTGTTGCTTCATCATCGGTTTGGAAATTCGTGTATCGACGGAACCGCGTTCCAATGGCCGGATTCAAGGTGAGCTCAGCGTTGAACTTGCCGTTATTTCCGCGCAACGAAGCTCGCTTAAATCACCCGGATAATAACCACACGAGATAAACCGATTAGTCGTTGAATTTCCTAAATGTCCTTTCATCCTTGGAATCCTCGTGGAAAAATCGCGTGATCGTGATTCGGATGTGTACCAAAATACGCGTGTAATATCAAAATGGGAACGAATAGAAATTTATTGTATTTATCGTTGATGAATGCATAATCGTGATTAACAGTTACAAGGTACACGATTGAACATCCAGAAAACGCTACTTCTACTCGAGGTCTACGCCACGCTCCCTCACGAATCACGTGACCCAAATCAACCAATCGCTAATTTTCGTTGCATCAGCGTTGCATCCGAAGAGGCCCGATTTTCTGGATTACCCCAGTTAAAATCACTTTAATGTGCATTCAATTGGCACAAGAAACCCAATGAAGGGTTTATTTATTTAACATTTTATTACATCATGCAAATTATCATCCTCTCTATTCCACAAAGGATGAAAGTTGAATATCCACGCTACTTCGACGTATCTCGACGTGAACCTACACGATATATACGCTGTCCCGTATCGACGAACCCTGTTAGGACATCGAAGACGCCCCGATAAGATACAGAAAAATATTCAAAGCCGTGGTAGCGTCTTTTATCCCGTTAACGGCGCATGTACTTTCGCCTCGATAACCGCGAGCGAACGTTCTCGTTTTTTCTCGGCCGGCTTCCGGTACACATCCGACAAAAGCGTGCCTGTCATCCGGCGAGCGAAAAAAGGAAGCATAGGCAGCCGCTGAAAAAGAGACGGAGGAGAGAGAGGAAAAAACGCGGAAGCATAAAGTCTCGTTTCCTTTAATCCGGTTGAACCGATCGACCTGATCAATCGCGATTGTGCGGCCCCGATACTTCGCCGATGTATGCATGTCCCACGGGATATCCTCCGCAGCGGAGAACTAATCACGGTGTGGAAACGCGGCGCGCAGTTCGTGACCGAGCCGTAGAGCTCGGTTGGATTGTCGCGTTTGAAAATTTCATTCGACAACGTTGGCCAAGCATCCATCCGGCCACTGGCCAACGAGCGAAATTGAGTTTCATACGTACACGTGAATCCGAATCAATTCGACACCCGAGGCATCGACGAGCACGCGCGCGTGTCAAATAACCCTAAGTGGTTAGAAAAGTTTAGCTATTTGCGAAAATATCTCGGATGTTTAATTTCTTTTTTTTCTTTCTTTCTTCAGGGGGTCGGTAACAGCCAATGTTAAATCAAATGGAAAATTCGAAAGTCGAGCAATGAAAATTCGCGATTTGTTCTTTTTACGAGCTTTTAAACATCGACTCGTGCGTATCTGGGATTTTGTTGGTTTAATAACGCAGTTCTTGACTCATTGTCGATGCTTGTTGCGCGCGTGCAACCTCAGTTCTCGTACACTGTACAATAAACGTACAATTATAACGCAATATATACCAAATGTCGATTCACGTTTGCTCGAATGTTGCTAAAGCTTGCAAAACAAAAGACATCGATTCACAATGTACAATGTCTCCCGCTCACAATGTATTAATTAAGCTTTTGTTTGTTATTTTCTTTGTTGCGGGCATGCGTATGTAAGCGCACGAAGTCTGATGGCTGACTGAATAATTCGTAATCTTTCTGGATTTCAGTCAGATTTCAGTCTGCAATGATGAACACAATAACATACAGGAGTATCCATAAGTAATGTCGTTTTTCGATACTGTACAATTTTTATTTTATTTTATTTGATAAAAATTTTATTTTATTTAAGAGTTAATACAATTTTGATCTATAATGTAATTTAAAAATAAGCACACTAAATGTCAATGTATTTAACTAGAATATAGATTTTATTATAATTTAAATTGTTGTCACTATGGCAATGTTTATTAAATTTGAAGAAAACAACATTACTTATGTTACCCCTTTTAATAGTATAATTAAAAGGAAACAAATCGTGATATTAATAATAATTTTTCAAAAAGCAATGTACAACGCTTTTCCGCTCTTTAATTCACCAAGTCGAACACTTTAGCTTCTCAATGATCCGTGTATTATTAATTGACTTAATGACTCTGCGTCCATTAAATTAATGTTCCAATATGAATATTGAAACAAAATTTTTGAGGCAACATTTTTAAATTTACTGGGAATGGGTTCACGGATTTATAAATTCCTCGATTATTCTTCGAACATCAGGAAGATTAAATAATACACTACTTGTTATAATTAATCCATGTTACTCGTGCGTCCAAGAATCACAAGTCCACAAAGGATCTTTTGACTCTAAGACGTAATAAAAAAATTTCAAGGTGTCTTTTTTTGAAATTCGTCGACGTCAAATTCCAAGATAACGCGAATGATTTGAACGTTAAAAAGCGAAGTTAAAAACGTAACGCGATACACGTTTAATTGTGTACTAGCCAGCCGCCGTGCAGACAGAGTGAGCTTTATCGGAAGAGGAGAATTAGCCGTATCGTATTCTAGAGCGCGGAGTAAGGTAATTACACAGCGATAAGGTCCCGTCAGCGACCGACAGGAAAGGATTAAATGGAACAGAGATGAAACCTGTTCTTTGGAATCTCTTACACGAGTTTTCGAAGGTAATACGATGACGAAGTTCCAGCTTCGCCTGGAACCTCTACTGTGTCAGGGGCTTTGAAACTGGGCTGAGCGCTAATTAAGGTCTAATTAATTGTTTCACGTACGGTGGCAGCTTCCAATTATGGTTTCCAATCGATTATCAGCGTCTGCTGCAGAAGTACGGGTTCTTATTGAACGAAACGGAGAACGCTAATACAGAGAGACGGAAAAAAGAAAGAAGGGAGGAAGAAAAAGAAATAGAGGGGCGAAAGAAACTTTACGATCTCTAGAGAGAGAAAGGCAAATCTATTAGACTGCGTAAATGAAAACTTGCAAATCTATTAGATTATACGATAACGTCTTTGAAAGTCTAAATAATACATTTTGAAAAGTATCCGTATAAGATACGAATCGTAATAATTAGAGAACAGAAAGGAACAGCTTTAATCATCGAGAAATGCAGAAAATAATGATATTAATTATTGTCACAAACTTTTGAGTCTACTGGAAAGAATATCGATCCTTCGAGGAAAAAGGTTTTTTATACTAAAAGCAGAGGACAAGGTACAATTCGGTGATGTAAGAAGCTTCGGGGTTTTCGCAGAGAAGCGGATAATGGGTTAAGAATTATCGAAGAACATGATCTTTCGATTTGTATTCCGTTGAGAAAATTTTCGATGAAATTAATTAGAAAATCCAACGGAGTCTACAGAAGTTTGAATCTATTTCGTGGAATCGTTTTATGGATTAAGAAGAGACGTAGATGAGAGAACAGTTTTAATTTAATAGGTGCATGTTATTTGTAAAGGGAATTCTTCACAATCCACGGTGAAAGCTTTAACGAAAATTTCTATTAAAATTATCTCGTTCGTAATTTATAATTCAATATTATAATTCATAATTTTTTTCAAATTTATCTTACGTTTCCTGTGAATGTTCTGACACTTTTGATTTTTCAGATTTATCTCATTTTCTATTAGTATTCTAATGCTCATGAACGGTACCTAATAATAGAATATATGTATAGTTGATTAAATATATAGATAAATACACATCTGACCTATAAATTTTAACAAGTTCTTTACAATCTTATTTTTTGTAAATTTTGTAATATTCATAAACGATGGTATTGTTAACGAATAATGTAGATCTTACGCGGACAAATTTATTACATAATTTAATAGTTGACTAGACTTTATTTGAAAGGAGAACGCTCGATTAGTAACAATCTCTTAATTAACACCGTCGCCAGAAAGACGGTCATCCAATTAATCGGTAACGAGTCTGAAGTAGGTCGACAGTAGTACTTCCGCGATAAGGGTGCGAACTTTCTCTCAGTGGATATCTCATGTTCATCGAAAAAGAATCCAATAAAGCGTTACGCTCGGAATTGCCATTAACGTTGAGCATTTGAGAACGACGTTCTGAACAAATTCGGTCGATCCATATTCCTTTCGTAAATTTCGAGAACGCACGTCACAAGAATTCTACTTTCTCGAGAAATATTATAGTCTCAGATATACCAGATATATATACCAGACAACGCCACTCCTACTCGAGGTCTACCCCACACCCCCTTGCGAATCACGTGACCCAAATCAACCAATCGCTAATTTTCGTTGCATCAGCGTTGCACCTGAGGAAGAGGCCCGATTTTCTGGGTTACCCCCGCTAAAATCACTTTCAGTGGTAAAATAGGAACCTACGACATTGTGTAAATTTAATAAAAACAGAAGAAAGAATCTCGTTCAACCGAAACGTAAATGTGACAACGAAATCGTGACGCAATTTCGAGAAATTGAGACGAGGAAGAAGAAGAATTTTTAAAAAGGGGGAAAGCAGAGAAACTGCTGTAGTTCTTCGATCGCGCGAGTTTGGTAGATGGAAGCAAAGCAGGGAGTTCTCGTTACGAGTCCGAATCACTTCTCTTTCGCCTCTCGTGCTTTCCTTCCTCCCTGTTACGGTAGCAAGTCAACGAGGTTCGACGGACAAAAAGGTTAGGGATGGTTGACCAGGAAGAAAGGGGAACCGTGAGTTAGAGGTTGTGGCTGGTGGCACCAGCTCGTGCTCGACCGAAACGCACCTACATGTATCTATGTATCTATGCGACTGAGAAAATCACCTCGGATATACGTTGCATGGCTCATCATAATATCGACTAGAGAAGCTTCGTCTTCTGAACATCATCCTCTATATACTTTATCTTTGTAAACATCAATGCTCTCTCTCTCTCTTTTCTCTCTCGCCTACTATTCACTTATTTCGATCCAGCACGTTCGTCTTTTTCTCTCGTTTCGCTCTCGACGAACGAAACATACGGAAAAACACGAGAATAGATGCTCCGAATTCTTTCAACCCTAGCTGCCTGTGTAAATCGAGACGCTCCGCCGTCAGGAAGGCCAATATCCAATGGACCATATTTTGATTATGCAAAGGAGGAAGAAATGAGAAAAATAAAAAAATAATGAGAAATCTCAAAGGAGTCAAAGTTAATATACGAGTTTGATTTTTATTAATTATAGAAAGAACGGTAAATTTGTTCTTTTATTAATCTTTAATATTTTGGACGAACTATTCGAAGCAGGTAGAAAAAGATGGTCAAGATGGTCAAGCTGTATTATATTAATAATTACGGGGAAGAACATATCTAAAATGTTATCTAAATTTAAATTGAACATATCAAGACCATTGACTATAAAATTCATTTTTGAATCTAAAAAATTATCCCCTTTTGAACAGTTGTATCTTGGCTACTAATAACGTGGCATCAAACTCAAGAAATCAAACAAATACAAACTTCATGTGTGTCCAACGTAAAATATTCTTTTTTAGAATTGCGTGATCTTTACATTTATACGTGTAATCCATAATAAAATTAGAACACATAGATTTAGATAGTCCGTGTCACGTCGCATGCGGTAAACGTGTTAACGAGAACCTTGCATCCGGAGAACGCGTAAAAGTCACGAACGAGTGAGACGCGTGCACAAACAGAGGGTGGTTATTGTGGTCTGTGTTTGAACGAAACAAATCGGTTGATTCGATAGAAACAACGTACGTATGTGCATACGTGTATGAAAAGCACCAGGAGAGAAAGAGAGAGAGAGAGAGAGAAAGGAGACAGAGCGAAAAAGTCGAAAGCGCGTGTAGAGTATAAATCTCTCGTGTATTTACGAGCGTAGATATATATTTACGCGTTCATTTGCTCGGGGGGCTGAGCGAGGGCGCGGTAGGAACTAGCAGCGTCGAGGGCAGAGAGCAAGGGGTTGGTTAGCTTCGGGGCGTAAACGCAAATTTGAAAATTTTCTCCCCTCCTGGTTTCCGTGCAAACGACACTTCCTCGTTCATTAACGCTCCGTGTCGCGCGAAATCTAATCTACACGAATATACACCGGCCGCGCAAAACCGGCCGCGCAAAACCAATGGATCGTGCAAGTGGCCTATCCTCGTTGTAACGAACGAAGCCGGGGAGGGAGAGAGAGAGAATAACGTTGTACGAGTATTTACCTCTCGGCAACTCGAACAACTCGCATAAATTTCGACGATCAGAGGTTTTTTTTGGGTCGGCTGCAGCTTGGCCGCTGCGCGCTACTTTCTCGTTGTTATCTTCTCCCATCGCTGGCCGCTGCTTTTTCAGCTGCCGGCCAGCACCACCGCCGGATATGTGAGAGATTGGACTGTAAATTGCGTTGTTTCCAGTCTCCTTCACGGGAATTTCGCGATATTTGCCTCGGCCAGATTCGCGGTTTTCAATTGTCTCGTCTTTCGTTTTTAATTACACTCGAAACACGATTTCCCCGGCTGGGATTTTGTCAGATCCATCCCGGGGACTTTGTCCCTGCTGGAGCGTGCTGACCTGTCGTCGAGTCGAAATACGATACATTAAACCCTTAAGCGGGGGAGCAAGAATTTTTGCTGGTCGCTCGGCGCAGGGTATTACTTTGGAATATAGAGAGACATAAAATGTTGAAAAATCCTCGTGTCTTCAGTCTTTTAAACTGCTTGAAATATTGCACGTTTCAAAATCCTACATATATTCCAATTAAATTACAAATAACAAAGATCTCCATATTTAAGGACGTGCGTTTAAACGCGTATATTTGTTGGCTGGTTTTTACTAGGATATTACTTCTGTTGCGTTCGATTTATTTAAATTGCACCGATTGAAAAGAGAAAGGAAATTTTTAATATTCAAAATTTATTATTTACTACGGATATTAATTGATCACGAACTTGCATCACAGTTCCTAATTAAAATTCAATTCAGCCGCTGTATTCCGCTGCTCTCTTTTTAAAGAGCTTCCTCGCGAAATCCGTGAAAGCGAAGCGGCGTACGCTTCAAGATTTTCGTATTTCGAACGCACTCGTAAAGTTCTACGATCTCTCTTTCGGATCACCGCTCCGCAGGGATATCTCGATAGGCAGATGGTATCGTACGAATGCACGCGAATGGAAGCCCTATTGAATGGAATTTTAGAGCTTCGATGCGCGTATGCAGATACGTAGATAGTTTCGCGCGTGCGTGCGTGTGCGACGCTTCTAAGGATAATTCTCGAAGCTGCGCATCACATTCGCGGTTTCGCGCGCGATTTCGCGGGTGAGACCGTTTCGTTTGTATCAACACCGATGGTATTGCGGAAATTCGCAGTAAACCGTGCAACACGGTGACGCCTTTCGCCCGATGAATTTTCAATGCGCGCTAAATCTGCCGTGAGAACGAGGTTTACGCAATAATAGCATTGCCGGGCATTTGTACAGGCCGTTGCAATTTCTGTAATATTATAAATTCTGCGTTGAGACATTAAATTAATAATTCGTTCAATCAGATAAAAAAAAAACAAAGAAAGGAAAAACAGAAACCACTTTAGGATCTCGATTAATTCGACGATTAGTCGACCATTTTGTTTGTCGCGGCGTTGCGCGTTCGCGAGATAAATCCTTTTAGTTCGCGGCCATTATCCAGAAGGATGGAACAATTTCAATCGCGCGATGAAACTACGGCAACGGCGGCGCGCGACAACTATTCAAAAATTAATTCAAGCAATCTTGCGCGCGATGCTCCAGCCAGTAGTTAAAAATTTAATTCCGTTCGTTATATTTTACAATTTAAAGCGCGGAACGTATATAAATCCACACCGCAATTTTTGAAATTGCTCCGCCTCGCTTTCCACATTTCTTTGCCCAATTTATTTTCCATTTCTGCGCCACTTTTTGAGCACGCGCGCGACGCATTAGCGATCGTTTG
This sequence comes from Melipona bicolor, assembly GCA_030673865.1. Classification (NCBI taxonomy): domain Eukaryota; kingdom Metazoa; phylum Arthropoda; class Insecta; order Hymenoptera; family Apidae; genus Melipona; species Melipona bicolor. The sequence goes on from JAHYIQ010000017.1 coordinate 4,358,048, forward strand.
CTGGACAAATTCCACCCTCGTGAAATGTCTTCCTGCCTCTTTTTCATAATTAAAAACAATACGGCAGAATTAACCGAACACAAAATCCGATAATCGAACGATTCGTTAAACTGCGAAAAAAGTGTGTGCAAGTCTGTTTTTTATGTTAAAAAGAAAACAAATGAAAGTAGTTGATATAAAATGTAAAACTAAGTAATCGAACGATTCGTTAAATTACATGTACAATTGTACAAACATGGAGTGTACTTTGTATCCACTCTATACATTCTCCAAATTTTTAGATGTTCTCGCCATTGTACGCATTTTTCGATCATTGGTTTAGGTTAGATTTAGGTTAAGTTTTTCGATCATTGGTTTAGGTTAGGTTTAGGTTAGGTTTAGGTTAGGTTTCGAAAATTTTGAACGACTAATTTTCTCTTCTGATATTTCCCAATCTTCCTTTTCTAATTTCAATTACTGGTTACTTCCACATATTTCCACCGGAGATCGAGCGCCACTGCACTCCCTTTATTCATTAGTTTATCGAAAACTTTGAACATTTAATAATTTCTCCTAGCCCCGATTTTTAGGTATCTCCTCTTATCTCTATAGCACCGGGAATCAAACGCCATTGCGCGCGGTTCTTTAGTCACTGGTCCATCGGAAACTTTGGAATTTCTCCTTCTAATCTCTCCTAATCTTCTTTCCCCGATCGCCCGAGTACCTCCAGCATTGAAAATCCGCTGAATCGCAGCGAGAAATAACCGGTTCGAACGCCATTAACCAGCCAAATATCCGCGCGCTTTCCATTTAAAAAAACATCCCTTTGAACCGGGCCACCCTCTTTTAAGCACGAGCGGAATACTCGTGAATTTTCATTTTTCCCTTTTCAACAAACAACCCTTTTCTGCTTGCCCGACCGCGAATTTCCATCTGCTCCGAACACTCTCGCACGTTTCAGAATCTAGCCACTAGCGGCTGGAGGGCGGTGGTTGGCGAGTGTGTGCGTGAATCAAGCCGACGGTTCGCGGCAGCACAAGTTTCGGGAGTGTTATTACTTCCGGAACAGGGCCGTATAACGCGACGGGCGACCGGGTTTCGCCTTCCTCTTCAACGGGAAGGTGCATGTCGCTGGATCACGTGGTCCGCTGTTGCGTCTCGGGAATTCTAAATTAGACGATGACGCACGCAGCACTTGTAACCGAGAGGTCAGATCCGCCTTCATCCACGTTCCTCCGGAATTTTCGGTCTCGAGTCTTGCATCAGTTCGTCCAAGAAACTTTTTGCCACGTTAAAGCAAAACGGGAACTCACTCGCTTTTAATATCTGCAGGCCGGAATTTTATACCAATTCAGATTTATTTGCGAGGCTCTTATTTCGAAGAAGCTGACTTTGTAGGTTTAGGTTAGGTTTCTGTTGTTGTAGGTTCAATCATTAATATATTATTAATTTTAATTTTATAATATTATTAATTTTAATTTTTATATTAATTTTAATATTTTATAATATTATTAATTTTAATTTTAATTATTTAATTCGTTACTTTAGTTTTTATCGTGATCGTCTAATTATTTCACACACAGTATATATTCCTATCAAAGACCATTACAGGCAAATGATTTCACACTTACTGTGTAAGACAAAAAGTGTGATAAAATTTTTGAAAAATCATCACGTTAAAAGAACAAAGGAAGTAAATTTTTATTTTTTGATTAGCCTACAGCCCTGTGAAAGGTTCATTTATTTGCAACAATAACGGTGCTCTACATTTTAAATCTGCGTGAGCCTCTCGAACAATATTTGTAGCGTTTTTGTGCATTTGGGAGAAATTTATGCACGTAATGTTCAAAAATATGTGAAAACACACATAAAATTCGTTATAATATTTAATCATTTAAATAAACCTCTGTTTTCAGTAGTACTGAGGATTAAAATTTGTATAGATTATTATGTGTATCGAGTCTCTCCCTTGTTAGAAATGGAGTTACATTCACATATAACTAATACATTCTTTTCCATTAAATAGATCACACGGTTCACTTCCATTCGTGTAGTAATTCGTCTATGAAAAGAAACATTTGCAGAGAAATATAAGGAGATTATTCTAATATATATCTACTGCATCGATAAAAACAAATCACGCGCTTGATCCGTTAAGAACCAACATTTCATTTGTGATTTTCTCTATAGACAATATTCACATTATTGATTTCTATTGGACAACATCTTTCCTTCCATCTATATAAATTACGAATTTTTCATTATGATATTCCTAGCATCCAAGAACGTCACAACGTGTGAAATTAGCAAACCTTTAACATAACCAGCATCCGTGACACATCATTCACGAATTATTCATGCGAAAAAAGAAAAAAATTTCCATCGCTAAAATACAAATTGTTCGCGAACTTGCTCTAATTCTTCGATAGTTAAGGTACTTACTATCGAAGATAAACGTTCCGCCAGGAAAACCGGAAGCTTGTACAAACTCCCGCGTGTAGTTGCATTATGTCCCAAGTAGCAACAAAGTTGGAACATCGTTACGCGTGTATCGGCTTGCATCTAACTCCCACGAATATGGGAAATAACTCCCGTTCCGCGGATAACGCCATTAGTCTGATCGAAAACGTTCCAACTTTGCAAGTCTATCGACCAATTATTCGACTGAGCTGAAACCGTCTCGAAAATCGAACAAATTCAAACCTAAACTCCTATTGCAAATGATTTTTGCTGGATTATGCCAATGATATTCAGTGTTTAGTGATTAATCAGTTTATGTTAGAAACTGACGAATTTATTCGTAATAGTTAATACACTAATGCAAGTGATCGTAACATTAGATAATATTAGAGAAGATAAGACGACAGGTTAAGATAAAAAAACTGCACGACTTGAGTTAGCTCAGTTAGAACGCAATTGTTCTGACTAGGAAATGAAGACGATTTTTTTGCCATAAAATTTTATTGATACGCAAACATTTGAATCGATAGAAAACAAATTACAGGCGCGATCGCTTAGTATCAAACAACGCCACTCCTACTTGGGGTCTATCCCATGCCAATCGCTAATTTTCGTTGCATTAGCGTTGCACCTGAAGAGGCCCGATTTTCTGGCTTGTCCCTGCTAAAATCACTTTTTGTGAAAACAAGGTTAGTGTGAATCTTATATGCGATTGAACAGAAATTTAACTTATTTATTGTTGGATAATAACATCCAGTGACTAGTGACTAATTTATGTTAGAAATTTATTCATAATGGTACACTGATGCATCAAATGTTAGATAAAATTAGAGAAGATTGACATGAAATCGAACAACCTATCCTACGAGAGTAGGATTAATATGAATTTTATGCGTGATTGAATGCATATTTAATTTACTACCTGTTAAATAATTGCTGTTGGATCACACTAATAATATCCAGCGGCCACCGACTAATTAGTTTATATTAGAGATTAATGAATTTACTAACGTAGTTTATTCGCAATGATTGATGAATTAATACATTAAATTAAAATTATTTAATCAAGCCAGACAAAATTGGAGAAAGTAAGATCGACATCCAGTCAAACAAACTACACACTAGAGAGTAGAATTATGTGTGAATCTTGCACATGATTGAATATAATTTTAATTTATTTGTTGCCGATAAAAGATTTTTTGCAAGTTTGTTAAAAAAGCAAATTTATTTGTCATATTAGTCATTTTACCACTGTGTCGATTAAACACCAGGGAACGGAATTAAGTTGAAAAAATGAGGGACGAATGTTAAAACGGACGATTTCACGCCTGTGTCCTCTCGTGCAAGTAATTGTTACGTACGATGTCAAATTTTACGCAATTTCACGCGAAATGGCTCGTAAACGGCCACACGAGCATTTCATATTCTACGATAGCCGTTGCTGTAAAATTAGCTTTGCATGTATATTAATTTTCGCGCAATCGCGCATTAACACGCTCGTCTGGCGTTACGAACAACACTTTCATCATGAAGCGGTAATGACGCTCGTTATTACCGATAAATATTTGAACGTTTTTACTAACAATTACCATAACCGAGTGCTCTAGCCGATGATCGAATTCGTTGACGCAGAGTAATCGAGATAATAAAGATGAGCTCTGGCGAGTGTGTTGTTAAGGTTCGCGCGCCGCTCGTGAAACCGAATATTCAGCAAATAAATTGAAAATATGTAATATATGCCCAGGTATATTCAACGGCAACGTCAACGCAATATCGATATAATATGTAACAGCAATTACCACGTAACCGAAATTACTACGTAAGTGTTGATATATTTTAAAGAATTCAAAAATTTAAATAATTGTTGGTGTGTTGTCGAATCATTTCAAGTTCAGAGTTTTGAGAGTCGAATTGAAAGTTCTGATTACTAAGATATTAATGAGTTTAATAGAATTCAAGAGTTACACGAAGTAAAAGCTCCAAGCAGATTAGAAATTAAATTAATGTGCAAAAAGTATTTTTTCTACTGCTTTCGTAACAAACACAGACAGTTCATTTCATCTTATTTCATCGGATTCTGTTACGAAACAAATCACGTAACGTTGCTCCTGTTAGTTCTTCCATCCGCACAGCAAGCACAGATGACAAATGCCAGAAAGACTCCCAAGTTACATCGGGATAGTAGAAGTTGGAAATATCGGCGTTACATGACACGAACTGCTCATGATGTTACATAAACGAGAAAAAAAAAGAAGAGAAGATGCGCTGCGAGTTCTTTTTTTTTCTCCCAAAGCTACGTGCACGAAAGTTGGCGTGTCGGAGAGATTTCTTGAGAAGTTCGTTTTTCCCGGGGAAAAAATTCACTTTCGAAGTGAAAACCCATCGCGAGAAGAAGCAGAGAGAATTATGCAAATGAAGAGCAGCGGGGTTGATTGCGCTAATGCAGCTTCGTTTTCTAAATGAAGCGGGCCGGATTGGCGGAAGACGGTGTGAAAAAAATTTTTCTTCCCTTCACGAAACCTGATGGATTTACGCTCCCAGGAGCCAATTTCTTCTTATTTTTGTATTTTCCCGCGGAACTCGATCTTTACGATCGTAAGACCATCTTATTACGGAATCTTCGACGCCAGGCAGATATCGAATGGAAACTTTTAACAGGCCGCAATTCGATGCAATTTCAGGATATTCGATTTTGAAGTTCATGCAAATGAACGAATGAAAACGGATTGAATCGATGCTTGCTCGGTATCGAACGTTCCGAAGACTTTGGTATAAATGAAAATAGTCGGCTTTTGACTGTTTAATACGAAACATTTGAACATTTCAACGCTGTAGTTATTGTAATTGCAACACGACTGTAGTTTGTAATTACAACCGACACGAAGATGTACGGATATATATACATAAATAATATTAACATGATATTAACAACGCACGTATATTTAACAAAAAGTAGTACATAGCGAACAATGAACAGACGAATGTATATATATGTCTGTTTGTATTATCAAAGAATGTTCTTTCATTTATAACGCAGGATATTTTTAATTTTCACTAAATTAAGAGTTCTTCGTCATACAAAGCATCGAGTTAAACAATCTTTATATCTTCGGTCTGCTTTTTATTCCTTTTATGCACATTTAGAAATTTTCTAACTTAATTTCAATTGCAATTGAAGTTATAATTATTCATATTTATTCAGATAATATTTATTTTATATTATATTTATTTATATTATCTAATATTATATAAAATATAATATATGTATAATATATATATATATCTTCTGATAATATATATATATATATATATTGTATAAAAATGCACGCACTCTTAGTTTGTTACTCCACTTAACAAAACTTTCACGTAACAATTTCAGCGAGCACTCACACACTCAAATCAAATACACACGTACAATAAATACTCACCGTTGTACATCTATAATCTATAAAGAATCAAATTATCGCAGCTGAATTCATTCTTAATTTTATAATGAACAATTTATATCTTGCGTCAAAGGTAATGTCTGATACTTCCGAACAGCAGTAGCGATCGAATAATTCACGATGAGCGAGCAATTTCGAAGTCTATCGGAGCGAGTTAATCGATTGAAACAACCTATGTATGCGGCGAACGCGATTATTCGAGAAATATTTTTTTCTTTTTCTTCTCTCTCCCTCTCTCTCTCTCTCTCTCTCTCTCTCTCTTTTTCTGCCACCACCGGCAGAGGTTTTCACCGAAGGAAAAAGAAGAAAAAAAAGGAGGTTGGTGATTCGGTTACAACGGTGGCGACCGTGATCGGAAAGTTCGATCACGAACGTGAGCGCGAGGAACGTGGTCGGAGGAGGGGGGAGCGTGTGAAACAGCTGGCGGAAAATTTAGTTTGCCAGTAACTCGAATAACTCGCATAAATTTCCACGGTTCGGTTTTTGGGCATGGTCGTCGGTCATCCGACATTAACAATTTCCATTCGGAACTTGCGCTCGCGAGCTTTCAGTTGTCCAACTGGAAAATGCGATATGCAGCCGAAATGAGACGAACGATTCGACGATTCGAACTCTCGATGGAGTCGATGCACGTGCGATCGACGCGACGCGGATAACCAGTCTCGGACGAAACTTTCGAAGCCTCCGTCCGGGCTCATTGATTTCGATTTTGGAGCCTTTCGATCCGAAGTTGCCGCGGGCGTCGCCGGCGATAAATTTTGGTAAATTAAAATTCCTCGCGGAATTTCTCGCTGCGTTCTTTTTTTTTTTTTTTTAATCTCTTCGATGGTGTTCTAATCTGTTCGAGAAAATGTTTCAGAAAATTCGATTGTCTACGTTCCAAATGAAGCGACAAGTAGGATGTTTATTTGGGAAATATTATATAATACATATAAGGTCTCAAAACTCTACAATATTATAGTTATGAGGTACTCAAAGTACAAGTTTCTATTTTTACGTTTCATATTTATCAAGTTTTTATTTTACACGCCATAAAAATTTACATTTAGCGATTTAGATTTTATATTTATGAAATGCTCTACTAATCATTTAAAGAAATTTTAGAGACAAATTAATTAAGAAGAATTGTTATATTCAAAGTACAAAATTTTAGCAATTATTACTAAAATTAATCTTGCAAAGAAAGTAAATTAAAAAGAATTATCCTATTCAAAACGTCAAAAAATTAAAGTAACCATGTATTTGCAAGAATATAAAAAAAAAATGAATCAAAAAGAATTATTCTATTCTGTTCTATTATGTACAAACACGTCATACAAGAATTTATAAGAACATATATCGCTAAAAAATTGCAATAACAACTTGCAGAAATTTTCAAAGAAAATTAATTCAAATAAACCCGATTCTCTGGAGTTAGACTCTATTCGCGACATAATGGCCATTGAAAATCAAGTGGCATCGTCGCGAAATGAACCGCCCTGTTGAAACTGGTTTGAGATTGTTTTAACAAAAATGTACAAACAAGACTGAACGTAGTGTACAGTGTCTTTTGCTGCTTCTCTGATTTTTAAACGCGACCAGAATTCGCGGCAAGAATGCGATAACTTTTCTTTAGCTTTTAATTCATTCCGCGGATTAAATCATTTTCTCCTTTGTTCTCTTCGGCCTGGCGGAAGAGTTAATGCGACCCGCGAAAAAAAAAGACGTCTCCCTTTCGATGCAAATCCACTGTTCGCCGTCTTGAATGCAAATGTTTGACGATTAAACGAAAATTGCCGTTGGTATATTGTTAACTGATAAACCTGATAATGCCATCGAGCATTATCTCGGAGATTTTCAATTTTAAATCATATTTTGTCACTCTTTCGTTCCGCTATAGCAATCGTGAAATTAAAATTCCAACGAGAACCCTCGTTCAAAAAAAATCGGAACGAGAGAAATTGTGACAATCGCGTGCTATAAAATTGCAATTATTTCTGTTCTCTCATAGAGTTGCAATTATTTTTTTTCACGTAAAATGGCAATTGTTATTTTTTATTTATTATTCAAACGTGACTTAACGTTTATTTAAATTTGTTCATTTATTTGTTTATTTATTTATTAAACGAAATTTAACGTTCATTTATTAATTGAATTTAAATTTTTGCAATCTAAAAACATTCGGAAACCAAAGCAATCTCTCCTTTTCCTCCAATTATATTTGTTTGTGTATTTAATTAGCGGGACTAGGTTTTTTTAATTCTTTGGTGGACAAGTGAATTTCGGAAAAAAAAGAACATACGAATACTTTATATAATATTATTACTATAATAAAATCGGTAGACTGCAGATTTTATTATAATAGTACGAAAGAGATTTATAACGTATCTAAAATACAATGCCTTTTGTATTAATATTTTCAATACAAATGCCTTTTGTATTAATATTTTCTATGCGAAACGATTTTCTATCCTTTTCAATTATATTCTCAACATAATATGAATTCCCATAAAAATCTAATTCTAATGCCAATGGACAGATATATTGGGACAATACGTCATTAACTTGTCACAGTTCATCGACGAGCAATTTGTACACCAATGAATACTTAATTCGACTAAAATATAATATATTGAATTTGCCATTGAATCATTTTTCAAATTAACCGTCCAAAAAATAAAAATAAAAATTTCTTATAACTCATTTATCATCAAATACACTGTACATTTTGATTTACAAAATATCTTGTACAAATATCTATTTGACAAGATCTTTTATCTATAATTAATTCGCGTTTATAAATTTTAATAACAGCAAACAAACATAAATAAACAGCTGTCTTTGCATCAAATAGAATCTAACAGAAACCAGCAGCTGGCCCTCGACAATTAGTCGGACGATCAAGCGGAAGTGGTGCGAGTTGGGCGAGTTGTTGAGCGTCGGAAACGCGTAAAACACATGCACAGAGGGATGAAGAGAGAGAGAGAGAGAGAGAGATAAAAAGAGAATAATGCGATCGCGTGGCAAGTGGTAAGTTTTCGAAGGAGGTGCACACGCGGCTCTGCAGACAGACTGCAATGCCGCGAGGTGGATCTCGTCCGAAGAGGAATGGCGGTCGCAGGACACTCGGTGGACCTCGGCGACCGCAGATTTATGAGGGGCCAGGTTCACCGTTACGAGAATTTCGAATGTTTTGCGGCGTTACCGGTGGAAAATAGTGCGCCCGAGCGGTTCGCCCGGTTTAATTACTTTTACAGATAATTGATTCGAAAATAACGTTCGTCTGCGGCTACCGAGTGGCCGACGTCGGACGATGAAACGGTACGAAGCAACTGGAAACGCTTTATCGAAGCGTATATGGTCATAAACCGGTTGATTTTCCGCGAAATGCACCATTGCAACGCGATGGACTCTTTTTGGGGGAAATCTTTTACATCTTTTTGTTTTTTTTTTTCTTAATGTTGGGAGGCTTTTTCCTTTTTAGAAGACTACTCGATATAGAACGACGCAAAATTAAAATGCACGAAATATAATATACTCATCGTGTTTTTTCCAAACATCGCTTCAGTTTCGCTCGAATTCTTTAACAGGAAAACGACGATGTCAAAATACAATATTTGGATCAGTTTTTGCCTTTTCTCGAATACGAGTTACAGATTACAAAGCTGCTAGAAAAACGATAGAAAGTCATTGATCATTACATACATTATGGAACAAAGTTGTTGTTTAAAATGAAAAATATCTGTGTTATTTACAAAGAAAAAAGTCGACCAACTTACTGGCCAATCCACTAGAGATTCTTTCAATTTCTCTCTCTCTCTCCTCGACCACATCCACGTGTTCACGCGTTTGGTTAGCTCTGATTTCTGTCGAGACCAGGCTCCTCTAATTACTATACCATACTCGCGTGTCAAACAGCAGTTCGACGGTCCAATCGTTCGTTTCGTTTCCCGCGATAAAGGCTTCGCCGAATTTTTCCGCCTGCGATGAGTCGATTTCACGAAACGCCGCCGATTCGCCGGAACGACGGGGAACAACGCGATCACGTTGGCCCGGGTAATAACGAAAACAGAGAACACCGGCAAACGATCCAACCCGGTCGTGTAATTACATCGATGCCGGAGGAATAATTGAACGGCGTTCGATCGATTAGAATGACAACGTGGAATTAGCTACGCGACAACAGGCCGAGTATTACCGGCGTACACACGAGGCTAAGTTCTCTGCCAAGTTCTCCCTGTTGATTGACACGTTTATTGTTATTATCAATGCACGTCTGGAAATACTGGAAATTGAAAGAGCTCTTTTTTTATCTCTGCTCGTCGCATGAATTTGACACCTTTGTGTAGGTGTGTATGTACACACCTACGTTTGTTCTTTTATTTTGCTTCGCGAATTTTGCGTCTATTTTGATACAAGTAACTTTAAATTTCAAGATCAAGAGTCTTCCTTTTTACGTTGTATTCTACTCATCACGAAGGTAAAACTTTTCCAAGGAACCAAAAATGGCAAGAAAGTTTTTTGATCATTTAACGCTGTGGACGCCTGCGTCCTAACAGCGACTTTATGATTCTGGACGCTCTGGATGTTTACATTTCGAATAATGTCAAAGGATAGTTTTATCGTTTGATTATTTAGACTCACACTGATGCTACAACTATGATAAATCAAATGTTAGTGAGACCTAACGTGAAAATTATGTAAAATATACATCCACGCGTTCAGAACCATAAAGTCGCTGTTAGCACGCACGCGTTAAGAAACTCTTCCGCCATTTTTCAAGAGAACCATTAGGTTCCTTGGAAAAGTTTCATCTTCGTGACGAGTAGAGTACAATGCAGAAACAAAATTTGACAGGTTAAATGAAGATGTAAAATTCATCCATGGACAAACTTTTCTTTCCACTCTGTACGTGCAAAATATCTACATTTTTTGTAACAGGTGTGAGAATTAGAGTATAGAACAATGGTGGTCAATCTTGGAGATTTCGATACAATTGTCGTAGTGTACGTCAGAATTTCGATTTTGCGATCGAGCTGGCTCACTTTTTGCTGTTTCGCTCGTTTATCGTTCATCGGCACGGTCTTTGCTCGCCCTCTGTCGAATTGCATCGATGCAACGAAAAACTGGCTGCGTGTTTCTAGCATTTAAATGCATCGAATTTTTCTGTGCCGCGACAAGTCCGACGCACGGAGGTTTAACGATTCGCAAACACCGGGCTCGGTTTCTGGAAACTTTTTTCCATGCTCTTTGAGAGCATGAGCTTGAAATAATATCTTTTGAGTGATATAGAAAATGCTTGAAAAATAGAGATATTACGATAGGAACTTAAGAAAAAAAAAAAGGAAAAAGAAAAAATGGTAAATGAAGATAAGAAAACAGCATCCTGTTTTGAAACGAAAATTAAATTTGATTATTTTCTTGTGTAATGATGCAAAGATTACAAGACTACGTTGTGTAATAATAAGAATGAAAAAGTAAGGTGCATCATCTCAAATAATTATTAAATAAATTCGATTTGACGTTGTATACTTTTCAACCATCTACGGATTGCGAACTTGTAACAATATCTTGTTCGATTAATCGAATATTGGATTACAACACGAATTTCTCTTATGCTTCTCTGTTTTCTCTTTACTTGCAAACGAGAAGAAAACGAGACGAGATTATACTCCGGTATTGGTCTCGAATGCAGAAGGAAATTGCAGAATCCGAAGTGTAATTACCAAGAATAAAGTAATTATCAAGGACCAAAAAAATTGCAAATTAGTAACGAAACAATTTAATCCAAATATCAACGCGTACCATTTTCAAACCAAGGAGACGAAATCACTCCAATATTATTTAAAACTCTTTGAAGTATCGATTTTTGTGTACAAAGGGGGAACTCTCGCGCGCTAGCGCACATCCAAAGTAAATCGCAGCGTAAAGTAATTATCAGGAATGGGTAGGACAAAAAAAAAAAAAAGAGAGAGAGGAATTCTCCGACTCCGGGGGGGGGGGTAGGTTCTGCCGGGGCGGGATTGAAACGGGAGAAAGAAAAATAGGGACAGCGGAGGGAAAATTGTCTCGCAATTTGTTCACCGGTGGGCAGAGAAGAGGATCGAGTATCGTTATGTCAATCGCGCTCGCCCATTGTATTTGTTCAAAACCAATAACTCGCTGCGGGGCTCTTTTCGAGTGCATCCACGTGCACGGCCTCTGCCGTGAACGTGTCCCAGTCTGACTGGGGTCGAGAGAGAGACATACGTGACGCTGCGAATCTAGCCTAGTCCTCCCACGTGGATTTCACCCTCCCCCTCTCGATAGATCAAATCCGCGGCTCGTTCTGCACGATTTGCCCCGATAATTTCGCCATCTTTCATCGTAACCGAACTGTCAGCCGGTATTCGCGAATTTTCTGCCGGTCCCTGTGGACCCACCAAAAACGAGAGACTCCACGGAAAGTGAGACGGTCCTTTGTTTTTAGAGAAATTGTCGACAACCTGTCGCTACCAGAGAGTGGCTGCGATATTGTACGTTTGATACATTCACGGGGGATCCGATTTTTGACACGCACACTGGTCGTTGTAATGGAAATATTTACCGGACAAATTCATTAGACTGTGCTGCACAGATAGTTGGACACTTTGGTGCAATTCCATGATAAGCTTGATAAGGTTTTGTCAAGTTTGAGAGAACGCTGTTAATTCTCTGTATTTTTGTAAGTTTCTGATAAGTAAGCAATGTGTAAATCTTTCCAGTGTAGTTAGAAATGCATATTTCAGTATTGTAAAATTTCAACAATGTAATGTGTTACACTTGGAGCTACTTTGCTCAGGATCTTCAACTACTTAACATTAAAACTACCGACGATTAAAACATAAAATTTCCATCGGAGACATTAAAGTCAGAAAAATGGAGAAACTTTATAATACAGTGGACTTATTTCTACATTTTACGTCGTTGAATTATTTAAATCTTTAAACATATGCTGTTTTACGTCTGTGAAATATCTGACGAGTATTATAAATTGGTCATTTTGACCGCTTTGGTAGTTCTAGCGTTAATTAATACGTTCATTTGTTCTTATGTCGTATCGATATCTATTGATTGTACGTATTAACATTAAATCAAATTAGAAAAAGATCCATTCGAATTGCAATAATTTAAGAGTATTCAAAGAGTATACTACCTAGAAAATGTATAAAAGCAAAACAGAGAAATTATTCAATTCGTCTCAATACTTATTGTTGAAAGGATTAATAAATAATTTTTACACAATTCTGAGTGTATGTTTGATCGTTAATTTTCGTTATTTCTCAGTCGTATTTCACATTTCATATTTAAATCTATCTGTAATCTAAAAATCCTTAAGGGGACGTAAATCCTCGTACATAATGAATCTGTTCATACCCGGATTACGTTTCTTTTCTTACTTATTTTGGAACGAACGGCACTTTTTCATTTCAGCGTTGCATCTCTGAACAAACATTTTACGTCACGGAGTGACGGCACTTTATTAATATCTAACAGAGTGAAACGTCGATTTAAGATACAATTTCTGTTTCTCCAGTGATTTCAATTGAGCTAGGACTTCCACTTTCTTCCCAACGTTTCTTCTTCTCGTTCTGAATTGTTGCACTCCCAAATTTCTCCAGGCTTTCTGCGCAGCGTTTGCTATCTCTCCACCCAATTACGACAGTATATTTGGCACAGCGTGACACGAATACAGTCTGAGAATTGGGCTCGATATTTAATTCATCGAACACGTTGCTCGCACGCGGCGCGATAATTACACGTCTCGTTCATTATTACCATTCGATTACCGACCATAGAACAAGTCGTTTCTTTTCACTCCTCTGATTCGCGCGAAACCAATTCGGCGGAATTCGCGATGCAGCTTCGTGCCGGATAGGCACGAGTTCGAATGCAATTTACGATATCGTGGAAAAAGGGTGTCGGGCAAGAGAATTCCTCACATTCGACCGCGTGGAAAGGCTTTGTGCGGTCGCGGCCGGTGTTTCGTTAACTGGTCGGCCCAGCGGGTTAGCGCAATTAATTCTCGAGAGTTTATTAAAAATAATTGCAAAAGTAATTGCTTGCCGCCGCGGGGAACGCCAGCCTCCCCATTTTTCTCTCTCTCTCTCTCTCTCCCTCTCTGTCTATTTTCATACAGTCATTCCAACGTGTATGTGTGTGTGTAAGTGTGTGTGAACATTTCGGCTCCTCCGGTTCTGATGAATTTTCAGATTAACCGCGCGCACGTATAGAAGTAATAATACAAACAAATCGTATCGAGCGTATCCGTATTGCATCAACCGAAAGATGAGAATGACGCAGCGCGGGTAGTTCGAGTGCCCCCCAGTCCTCGAGTAATTAATACGTTCTAATTAATCGCGAGCTCTCGCGGTGGGCTGCGCGTTGTAAAACCAAGCAGGGAGTAAAACGAAGGTGGGAGAAAAACAGCGATGCCAGGAGGCATCGACGCAATTAGTCGAACGGCCATTCACCGGCTTGTTAACTCGTAATGAACCGGATACGTATATATACTAATTGAAGTAGCTCGCGTCGTAACGTTGCGAGGCGGCAGCCTTGCATTTCCGAAAATTTTGCAATCCGGTACGCTAATCGTAGCGTACGCAGATGCGTAATTACTCCGTTCATAATGCGATTCACTATGTGGTTAGTATCGAGCTACCTAACGGACGGAACCTAACGGTTGCACGCGGCCCTTCGACTCCCGATCCCTCGTAGATCGCGTTAAATCGGTTGCTTCACGCTTCTCGCCCGCACCCGATGCTCCCAATCGCTAATCATTTAGGACCCGAGGTCTCGATCTCGCTATATTAGGTTATCGAATGTCAATTTTCAGCTTTTTTTTATCACTGAAAGTGATTTTAGCTTTTAACTCAGAAAATCGGGCCTCTTCAGGTGCAACGCTGATGCAACGAAAATTAGCGATTGGTTGATTCGCGAGGGGGCGTGGAGTAGACCTCGAGTAGGAGTGGCATTGTAAAAATGAACGATTTTTTCGAAATATAATGTGTGAATATAGTGTTTGGAAGTTATGGTTACATTTTTATGATGAGATATTATATGCCGTATCATTAAAAGAAACGAGCGAGTCATCGCTCTCATATTATGAAATTGTGTATAATACAAAAAAAAAAAAATTTAACGACATTAAATTGGATCTATCAAAGTTCAGAGAATTTTCACTCGACGAAGAGCACCTTTTTTATCCATTTTTCAGCTCGCAATGACGGATACTCGTGTTTTAAAAGTTACGCGGCTTGAGATTCAGATTTTGTTTACTAAGCGCGCGCGCGTATTTACAACACGTACGCGAACGTTGAATTCACGCGTAATCACGCCTCCCGCTCGGGACGCGAAGCGCGTATTTTATTCGGTTTCGAGCGGAAAGTGAGAGAGAGAAAGAGAGGGGTATTCCGGGGCAATACTGTTCTTTACACCGTTAATAAAGAACGTCAGGACGTTTCTCGACGCGGACGCGAGCCGGAATTACGGGCCTGGCCGCGGGAGTACACGCGTGACGCCTCGTCGCAGGGGGTGAAAAAAGAAGTATCCTTCGTTTTTGCCGCGCGTAACGAGCCTGCCCGATCGATATGACGCTTTTCCGCCAAGGGATAAAGAGAGGGATGAAGGGAGAGAGATAGAGAGAGAGAGAGAGAGAGAGAAAACGGAGGACGCAGGAGGTCGCGAGCGTACATACACGCGCTGGGCCAACATTAAACGGATTTGTCCGGTGTAAAATCTATAATCCTGGCAGCGGGCGATAATTACCGCGGCAGTCGTCGCTGTAATTTAATAATTCCCGCGTCGTTTACTTCCGCGCTAGAAATTCGGGAACCTGGGGGAGTGGGGGTCGTCCTCGTGGCGGGCTCCGCCGCCGGTTAATACGATCGACGACCAGGGAATCGTGACAAATTGCGACCG
Source organism: Melipona bicolor (assembly GCA_030673865.1). Taxonomy (NCBI): domain Eukaryota; kingdom Metazoa; phylum Arthropoda; class Insecta; order Hymenoptera; family Apidae; genus Melipona; species Melipona bicolor. The sequence goes on from JAHYIQ010000017.1 coordinate 4,373,851, forward strand.
GCCAGATCGAACATCGGCCGTGGAATTTTCGGGAATCGAGAACTCTGAAAACCAACCCTCTTCTCTCTCTCTCTCTCTCTCTCTCTCACTATATATATATATCACTCGATAGCTGCTCCTCTTCCCTCGCTCTTCCCTCACCTCCGCAGGGAATTTACAGATTGCCATGGTGGTGCAGAGTGTTCGCGAAATCCCTACCTATTTCGCCGGAAATGCGGGACAGGGGGGGAAGGTCTGCGACGTGCAATTATACGCGCTGGAGATACGCGCGGGATACCGCAACCGAGTGTGTTTGTGTGTGTGTGTGTGTGCATTAAGTCGATTCTTTTTTGTGAACTGCAGGTGGGAAAATTTAGTGGCCAGGTTATTATCGTCCGTGTTAATGAGTCGCGCCGCGCTTTGCTCTTCTGCCCCTCTCTCCGCCTCCAGAATTTCGTTTCCTGGATTTTATTAAGATAAGTCCAGGGGAAGACGTTATTGTCTACGCTATCGCTGCGGCATCGTGACAGTGTGTAAGTAGGGAGGCCCGTTGAAAAATTGCTCGTGACAGATCGATCTAAATTTTAAAATCGACGATCTTAATTTTCAATTTTCAACAACGTTTCAAATGACGATCTTAGTGGAACTTTCATGCGTGATACGGTATTAAATTTGTACAACAATTTGTTATCAGTATATCGATTAGTATTTGTAAAAATATATTGAGAAACAAAGAAAAATTTTTGCTAAATTTTTATTCACAAATAAAGGTTTTTGGTCCTACTAACCAGCTATTTTTAATTTCTCTTTAATTTTTTAATTTTTCTATATCTTGCTAGTAATCGGAAGAAAACTTTATGTACTGAGAAATTGGAATTTGTAAAATAATCCTCTTTGTAAGTGTCATAATGTGAAATAACTTGAGAAAATAAGTTTGTAGAGAAACTTGAAACCTGCGAAAGGATTAATTTGCGGAATACGATCAGCGAAAGAGTCAATTTGGAGCGCAAAGTCTGTACTGTTCACTGCGACTTTTCGCAAAAATCGACTATTCGCAATTATCCAAAGGCACCAAGAACTCCATGTCACGTTTTTACAACGAAACTTCTTCCACGGTTAGGCGGTTCTTTGAAGCAGGATTTCCCTGCGGGAAGTTTGTTTGTCGGGTCAATTTTACAGGATCGTTGCTCGCGTCGTTAACGAACAAAAGGCAGGTAGTTTAAAGCGCGATTCATAACAAGCGATTACAGATGTCTAAGCGCAACGGCGTTGTTGTTCCTTTGCCAAATATTTACGCGTCTCCTGAAATTGCGTTCCGCTGTTATTCGTTTAACAGGCCTGTCTGCAGCACCATGACCACGTTCCACCACGTGTTTTCAGTTACAGCGACAAATCGATACTTGGCGCAGCGCAACTGAACTCTTGTTGCAACTTCTTTCCTCCCGTACTCGTACTCGTCTTTATTAGCATGTTACACGTCGAACAATTCCCTTCGTAAAGCTGCGATTCCCTGTTATACGTGTTACACGGAACATTTAGGCCAAGCGAACGTTTGTTCAAATTCGTGCTTATATCGTGTTTGTTATATTAAACGAATGTTAGTGTGATAAATACAGGAAGACAAGTTATATTTAAATTTGAATTATTCTAATTTCGTTAAGTTAAAAGGTCAGTGTGAATGCAGAAAGGAAATAAATTGAAATGGAGATTTATTAAATTAAACGCTGCGGATACGTGAGTCCTAACAGCGACTTTATGGTTCTGGAATACGTAATTTTCGTAGGTTCCACTAACATTTGATTTATCATAATCAGTGTGAGTCTAAATAATCAAATGACAAAACTGACTGTCAACATTATTCGAAATATAAACACGAATTACATCCACGCGTCCAGAATCATAAAGTCGCTGTTAGCACGCGCGCTGTGACAGCCACGGACAAACTTTTCTTTCGCATCCTGTGCATATTTATTTCGTGTACATATTAGTTCTTCTTTACCGGTATTTATACTTTGTGATGTGTCCTCGTGAATCTTGTCAGGGTTTTCTACCCTGATCTGATCTATTGTTTGTTAGAGTCCTGTTTGAATGACAACGTGATTCACGAAGAGTGGGTAGTATTCGTTTATCACATTAAATATATGATATACGAATGAAACGTTTGAAAATCGCGTACGGAGAAAATAAGAACATCTTTTAAAAAATTTCATCCACTATTTAAATCCTTATTTTATAAATATTTTAATCGTCGTTACTTTAGCGATTCACCGTGCTGCTCTTCCTAGGCTTCTCCCGAATACCTGCTTCTCTGTCACCTAGGAGAAATTCCTAGTTCCTCAGAATCTCGCGATCGACGACCTCGTCGCAACCTAGCAAACGAGCCCCGACGATATTTATTTCCTCCAGCGCCGTCAGAATTCCCGATAACTTCGCCAGCTGCTGCTTCCGGGAATTTCATCCATCTGGAAAGGAGCTCTTCTTTCTCTTCTTTGTGATTTCGTCTCGAGGGAGGGAGGACCCCGACCTTCTCTTCCGGCCCCGCGATGTTGATGTGAAAAGCGACAGCGGCGGTAACGAGATTGGAGTGGCAGCAACTCGTGTCAAACTTGCTAATTATGTCTTGCCGGCTTCCTGTCCTCCTTTTCCCCCTCTCTCGACTTACTTTTTCTTTCGTCCTCGTCCTCCCCGCTTATTCGCGTCTCCAGCTTGTGCGAATCTTCGTCTCGGCCGAGGTGACGAGTCGTTTTCGCCACCGCTCGTTTTCTCGCGCGATATCTCTCGCGATGCAAAGCCTGACCCGCTTACCGTATAATTATCAAACTTTCTTCGCTAATCCTATAGTGTCTTTCACCCCCCCCTCGCCATTTTTCCATCCTCATCCCATTTCCTTCTTGCCGCGTTTACGTAATCCAGGTCGACTTGTTTCCCCGAAGACGCCTCGTCAGCTGTTCCGGCGAGCATCTGCTCCGACAATTTTCTCCGTTCCTCGAAACACGCGGACGAAATACATACGTACATAGTCGTGGGCGACATCTTTCATCTCTTTGGCACAGTTTTCTTTCTATTTCTGGTGAAGGCGTGGATATTCGATGGATTGTTAGTCTTCAAAATCTTCAAAATCTTCTTTTTTCTTTTAGAATGCAGGAGTTAATTGCCGTCGTTTATTACAATCTTCTTTTAGCTAAGTTAAAGATCTTTCTTTTTATTTGTTGAATCTAAAGTTAACTGTCGTCATAAGTGTGATTTGCGGGCGAAATATTCGATTTGTGTTTTGCCTTTTCATCAAAATCTTCTTTTAGATAAATCGGAGAATCTTTTTTATTTATCAAGAACGTAGAGTTTGTCAATCTAAGTTAATTACTGTGACTTGTGGACGAAATACTTGGTTCGTGTTTTATCTTTTCATCAAAATCTTCTTTTAGATAAATCAGAGACTCTCTTTTTTTAAGAATATAAGATTCGATGAATTGTTAATTTAGATTTAATTGTCATTAATGTGATTTGTGGACAAAATATCTGGTTCGTTTTAGACAAATCAAGGATTCCTTTTTATTTTTTAAGAACGAGAGTGAATTGTCATTGTTAGAGTGATTTGTGAGTGAGACATTTTTATCTCTTTGGCAAAATTGGATTTTCTTTTCATTTTTATGAATGTAGGATTACCATAATTGTCGTCGTTAAAGTCTCTTTTTCGTGTTCTATCTCTTTATCACAATTTTCTTTCGGATAAATAAGGATTTCTTGAATTTCCGTGGAAATATAGGATTCGCTGAATCGTTAATGTGGAGACCTCTCTGATTTTCCTCATTTTATTTCAAGAACAATATTCGAAGAATTTCTATGAAAATTTAGAATCCCGTACAGCTAATTGCCGTCATCTGTGTATTTTGAATTAAATTCGCCGACTAGAAAATGTTTACGAGTAGCACTAACTAGATTCCGGATGTTCGTGCGTTTATGAGAAATTTCATTCGTGCAGAAGTGTGCAGAATACGCAAAAATATACGAAATATTAAATGGATAAAACAAATCCTGTAAAAATGTGTATTTGCACAAGAATCTACAGTCTAGTGGCCTGTAGTGATCTTCGTAAATTTTACTGGACCGATCGTGCAACTCCGTTAATGTTAAAATTAAAGTTAATTAAAGTAAAGCTAGTCTTGTGTTTCATTGCGTTGCTACCGTACCAATTTAATTTCATCACGTTCGCCATTTAATTTTAATACATTTAATCTTAATTTTATTCCAGCGCCGAAACCAACCAAATTTAGCATTCTCAACCTCTCCCTTCACTTTTCCCGAAGATAATGCAAATAAAATTCCCGCGCAACGACCCCACGATTGTCTAAAATACTTCGTATATTTTTGCATATTCCGTGCAGTTTCGCACATTTAAATTTCCCATAAAAACATAAACATTCGCGGTCTCCAGATAACCCGACCATTACAGCCCAGGATATCCCGTTCCGTTACCGATGAAATCCTCCGCAATGCGTAACTCGCAGCCCCTCGGCTGACACGATCCATCTCGTTCTGCATTTCGTGTCGCTTTAATTTCGATCGCGAGCAGAGTCAACGAATAATAAATTCACTGCTGTATTGTTTTTCGTAAAAGGCCGATTCGATGTCCGGGACCGGACACTTTTTCATCGCGCTCGCGACGAGCCAGCGATTCGTCGATCGACGACGTCACTTTATCGCCGAGGCCACCGTGTAATTTACAGCTGATTGAACAGAAACAGCTCGGGCCCGCTGCTTCTCACATTCGATCAGACGGGCAATCATTTCGCGCGTTTATCGAGAACCTAGCGGTGGCTAACTGGCGGCCCTTGCCCCTACTCTATGCCCCTGCGCTATCCCCTCCACTGCATCGATCTCGCCACTCCATTCAGAATGTCGCGGTCACGATACTCGCGTTAGGTATATACTGTAATATCACAGGTCATTGTTAAGTTATAGTCATCGTAGGTTGTTGTTAAATTATAATCTATAATTGTAGTTAATATATATTTTATTATATATATTGTAGTTTATTTTATATAATTATTATATATATATTTTTTTATTATATATAATTATTATATAGTTTATATATATATATTGTAGTTAATATATATTTAGTTGCGTTTAATCACACTAGATGACCTGTGATGTTTTCTGATAGCAGAAATGCACGAAAAGAAAGAAAGTATGAATGTGGTGAGGCGTTTTTCTTTTCGAAAATGGAGAAAGTCGACCGAATTGCGAAACAGAGTTAATTTGAGTTGTGACCGCGTATGTTAGTTATAATCTATGTACGTTACCTTGTTTAATCACCAGCATTGTTATTTATATGTAATCTCTACAATACGTATACGTATAAATAGTTTTCTTTACTGCTAATACTTTACTTATAATAATTTACTTTATTTACAATAGTTTCCTTTATTGCTAATATTAGGGAGATAGGGAAAGTGAATAATTTAAATACGGCCCGCAGTGGCAACTGATTTTCATGGTGGAGGACCTCAAACCAAAGATTGGAAAGACGATGAATTACCAATTCATGCGAAGTCCGCCATTACGGCTAACGCTTCGAACTCTGTGTGTCACCGACGATGCGAGAACTAGAGGAGGGGAAAAAGGAGAAAAGAGAGAGAGAGAGAGAGAGAGAGAGAAAAAGAAAGAAAGAATGGAACCGGTTCCATTACGACCGAGCATCTTAGGTACTCCATTAAGCCCGGAATTGGAACGCCTTCGACGTAATACTCGGCCCCGTATCGCGAACGGTCTCCGCTTGCGCTAGTGTACCGATCTCACGAATCGATAATGTTTGTGTCCTCCGGACAGGATGGAAAACGCGCGAGCCGTGCGTCTGTATTTCGATCGAATACCGTGCGCTGCAACGACTGCGAATCGTTTTGTAGAAATCCGTGTCGTCTCGGCTGATTGAAATGCTGACGAAGAAGATAGAAGAGGAGAGGGCAGATTACAAATTACTTCCGGGGCGAAATTGAAGGAACGGCGCCGGGCTTTAGCGGAGTCCTGTTTCGGATTGCTCGATATTTTCTTGTATTTTTGGCCAGCGAGTTTAAAATCGTGTCCGATATTGGAGTACGTAAATAGTGTAATGAACGAATCCGAGGTTCAATCGGGGTTTTCGATTTTTAATATACATGGACACCCGTGTATCTCTACTCTCTACACGTGTCCGCGTGTATTTAAATTCCTGTAAGCGTCAGATGCATTATTTTGTCCAAGTAAATGAGGTGATATGGTATAACGACCGATGAAGTCGATATTTTAATTCCCTTCTAATTACAGCAATTGGGTAAATAAATTTTGCGTTATATATAATGTAACGTAGAGCTTTTTCTCGCGTGAAAACATTTGCTGATGCAGAAATTACGTCGGTTTTTCACCCTTTAAGAACCGAAAATTACCAAAAATTTGAAAGTTTAATATCGAATGAGGAACACGTAACAAATTAAAAATGCGAACTTCATCTTCGAACCTTTGTACTTTTCATTTTATTTGAGTCTCTAATAAGTAAAGCAAGGATAATATTATCCTTTTTTTGTTAATTATTAAGAACATGAATTTTTAATTCCTTAATAAATACATATTTCACGCGTCACTGTGTACGATTGAGAAACTTTTGACTTTAATTTTTTATTACAATCGAATTAGATGTATTTAATTCCTCCCTTCTATAAAATATCCCTCCGTTGAATATAAAGTACTAATGAAACTAAGAATGGATTTTTGTTTGGATATTTATCGGTTATATTGCGCGAAAATGAGCGAAAGAGCCTCGATAGAAGTTGTTCAATTTTCTTCTTTTCAGCAGTGAAATATTACACGTCCGATATATATTACGTTTCAACATAGAATTCAACCCATTCCTCATAGAAGCACACACGCGTTAAAAGATACCCATCTTCTCTATTATCTCTCGACAATAGTTTTCAATTCGCTGTCTCAATTCTAACAAAGTACAGTCAGTTCTTCGCACACCGTTCTTTTTAACATGGATCCATCGAATTTCTTTTCTTTCACTTTTATCGTTAGAAATTCGTTAAAAATGTTTAAAAATCTGTAGAAGAATTTTACAATAATTCTTAAATAAAATAAAACGTATATTCTCGAAAAACTCAAAAAACATAAACAAACGTCCATCCATCGCTGCAAATTTTAAAACAGTAAGACATTAATAAAAATCTTAACTGAACTGATGGAAGAATTTCACGATAATTTCGCGGAAAGGAGCGTTACACGAGCGCCAGTTATTTGAAACAAAATTGAATTACTTATAATAGGAATCCCGGACCGAGTCCCCAATTTGTAGGAACAACAATATCAGATAGGGGTTTTTACCTACGTTGTTTGAAATAAATGTTTGTTAAAATAGGAATTAACAGAATAGGTTTCCTCATCCCACACATCTATTCCTCCAAAAGTCCAAAAATTCGCGCGAACAAACTTCCGCAAACTATACCATACTTGTTGAAAACATTTTTTGCTCATCGCGATAAGCTCATCCAGATCGCGCAAAGTTAGCGGCTCGGCTGTTCGAGACGCACCGCCCCGCAGAAAGGTGGATAATTGGGGATTTCGCGAAATGTTCGCGCGCGGGGTGATGTTCCCCGTGACCCAGTTGCAGAAACGCGTGTGTACAACGTTCTGAATATTAATATCCTAAGAGCTAACGGCGTAAATAGCGGGCGTCGTGGTTTGGGAATCAGCCGCGATACGTTCAGGGACCGTGGCTGGATTTCGGCCGAGGAGGCGGCCCCCGTTATCATTTATGCCAATTAAGTTCGCCCCGGTAATAATGCGACGACATTAGCCTAACAAAGTGGGCCGTACTTGCTCGCGCGTTTGTTTTCTCCCGTGCCGTTTAATGCCGCGGACGGAATATTAAAGTGGCGCTCACGGGGAAAGGAGAACATCGGAAAACGCAGTTACCGCGCATTAGTATTAGGGAATTGCCTGTTTTCTCCCGCTGCATCTGTATTTATTATCCATGCAATCTCTCGTTTGTTACACCGTTATCCCGTTCGTCGAGAGTAAATAATAATCGGCCGACGTGTTTGAACGGAAGTTTGCTCGCGTTTGCTTCGTGAAATAACCGGCCCGGTCTAATCTAATAAGATCAAACCTCTGGTTGTGTAGTACCGTTTGGGCGCGCTATACCGACCGTTGTATATGTTTGAAGATTTTAATTCGTATTTAATTAAGATTTTATTCATATTTCATTAATATTCAATAAGAGGGAAAGGAGTCTTGTTTCCATTTGTTATTTTTGCTTTACAAATATATGTTTTCCAGTGGCTTGTTTAACGCAGAGCGAGCCAACTGGTCTGCTGGTTCCAATAATTGTGTAACGTAAGAGTCGTCCTATAAATTTTCACGAAATTACGGGATTCGTATTGTGTTTAATTAACTTTCTGTTATTCTGACGGTTGGTAGCTTTCTGCATAATCTTGATTGGCCAATTTGAAATTGTATATCATAGTTATTACAAATTTTGTATTTTATTATTGCTCGCGATAAGGATCAACGATAAAATTGGAGTAATTAAAAAATTCCAAAGTTCCTAAATTCTCGCAGCCAATATTGTTGAATGATAATGCAAATAACGTTCAAATTCAATATTATCAGTCAGAGTTAAATCTTCTTGCTTTGATGAAAATTTTAAAGTGCGAGATTGCACGTTATGATATGAAATATCATTGTGAAGTGTATTGTTTTCCGTAATATTTAGTTTGCGAAACAATTCTCCGTCTATATTTTTTTAAATTAAAAAAAATGAGTTTACATAAAAAATTCCCCGTCTATTTATGATATAAATACGAGAGGCTGTTACGTCAAATTTAACTTAACTTAATTTCGCAGTTTTATTTGCAGCAGAGATAAATATTTGAAAGCTTGAAATTACAAAGGTATATATTTTCACGTAACTCTTTTTTTTTTTTTTTTTTTTTTTTTTGCCTAGCGGAAGTGAGAACAAAAATGAAACTTTTAATGGTGGAATTTAGTTTGAATTTACGAGTTCACGTTCTATGCTCAGCAATCTACTCTTAGTTTTGTGCATGTAATCTTTAAGCGAAATTTCAGTTGAAATTAAACCTTGGTACTTCATTAAATATTGTCTCAGCGCTGTGCTTGAAGCAAAACATTGCAGATGTTATGTACAACTTGTAGTTAGTAATTTACTTTCTTCCATTCTGTAATTTGAACGTAGAATTATAATTGAAATGAAGTTTCCGAACAAGTGCAGACTTCGTTAAATATTTGCTACTTTGGTATTGCGTTTGAAGCAAAAATACCCTTTTCTGTTTCGCGTACGTGATTCGACAGTCGAGCCATAACTTTACTATTATTTTTATTTAGAAAACATATAAAATTATATACATTATTTATATAATTATCTATAAAATTATCTGTATAAAATATATGAAATTTTCGATAGAAATGTATCATAGAACATGTGTCATTAATTCCAAAAATTATCATCACGTATAAACCATTGCAATTGTAAATAGCTAAAATCTCGTATGTAATTTGAAAGTTACTTTACATCGAGCTATTATTATTTAAACACGTAAAATATAAATTTATACTAAAATATATAAAATTTTCGATAAGGAACAGAACACGCGCCGTTAATTACAAAAATTACAGGCAACCTCTGGACTCAACCTGAATTATAAGTAGCTTAAAATCGAGCCTGAACACACTGCAGGTACCAAGTTTACCTTCGTAGCGCCTTGATTTACAATCGATATCCGCGAGTAGACGATGCAAAGGTCGAGACGTGAAGAATTAAGGGACGAAAATTAAGAGAACCGGGCCGGGTAACGTATTGGCGGCGGTGATCGTAGCCGATCATAATTGTTCCCCGGAGGACTGGCTTGTATCTCGCGGGGCTCGTTAACGCTCGTAAGCTGTGAGTTAGTATCGCCCAGGCCGGCGATAAAGGGGGAGAGTTAGTTGGCAAAGCGGCGCCGCGCCCGACCGGATTATCCCAAGTTGGTTGAAAGCAATAGGGCTTGGTTAACCGTGACACGGACGCGTACAGCGGCATATTTCGATGTTCGCGCGTACTTTACGTAATTACCAACTATTCATAGCCGGTCGATTATCCCGGCTGTGTTCTCGATTACGTCCTCCTGCTACGGAGCAATTTGCCTCGGAGCGGCAAACGGGGGAGAGGAGGAGACTCGTGCGACGAGAGAGAGAGAGATCAGACTGCGAATTAATTCGAATCGACTCTCTCTCTCTTCGTACAGAACCCCACCTCTTCACCCCCTTGTATCCATGAATACCTGTTAATTACGAATCGCTGAGAGAAACTTTCCGCTTACCTGTGCTTTCACGACCAAAGAACACGTTCCAAGTACTCGAGAATTTTACTCGTCGCGGCGAAACATTCGCAATCACCATGGCCCGGGTTGTTAACAACCCGGCTAGGGTATTCTCCGTCGACTAATTTGAATTAAAGAAGAGTTGCGCGCGAAATTTATACGTACGTATATGCGGAGGGGTGGATTATTCGGATTAAATCCGGGGACAGTTGGAGACCCCTATGACCAATTCAACCACGATATATTCACCACCGTGTCGACGCGAGCGTGTTCCACGATAAGCGACATTGTTCCCAAGACGTATGCGAGAGGCAGAGCGATCTCGTCCACCCCTAGAATCTCCACCCGGATTTGTTTATCGAGGCTGTTTATTCGACGCGTATCGCAGTCGCGAAGTTTGTCCCGCGAAAGATAAGCGTATCGACGCTTCTCATCTTTCCGACTATCAATCCACATCCGTCCACCGAGCGTCGTCCTTCGACGCTCTTCAAACCATCGAGCCCAGCCCTCTGTCTTGGCCTTCTTCCAACTTTTCACTCGCCATTTTTCTCGCACGATCTGTCTCCGAGCGGGTGTCGCCCCGGTCAAGAAGGAAACCCCCCCGTCGGGGTCTGCTTTTGATCGAGCAACTTCCGGCCGACTCGAGCAAAGGGATGCGCACAGCCAGGAAATAATAAAAAAGAAAAAGGGAATAGCTTTGGAAAATATTTTTCTCTCGACCGCGCGTGATACCGGACGAGACCTTTTGTTCCCGGCGAAGTGTTCTCGCTCCAAGCCCCTCCTCCCGTGGAGATTTGATTCCAGCGAGGAGAAAAAAACTGCACGACTTGTACCCCAGTGTAATTCATCTCAGAAGCAACTGTTCTGAGTAGGAAATGAAGACGACTTTTTTTGCTATAAAATTTTATTGATATGCAAACGTTTGCATCGATACAAAACAAATTACAGGCGCGATCGCTCAGTACCAGACAACGCCACTCCTACTACCTCGAGGTCTACCCCACGCCCCCTCACGAATCACGTGACCCAAGTCAACCAATCGCTAATTTTCGTTGCATTAGCGTTGCACCTGAAGAGGGTTATTTTCTGGGTTACCCCCCGCTAAAATGCAGGTTTCGTACGGTGGAGGACGAAAAAAAATTTCACGGGAAAAATCACGTGGTTTCGAGCGTGACGTATATATGTTTCGTATTTTATCGGCAAAATTATAGAAGTTTAATTTACGAGCAAAAGACGTATAAGGTTATGACATGATAGAGTCAAGCTTTTACACATTTGACAAAGAAGTCAATCAAATTTCTAAAAAAATGCACAGTCTATAAAATTTCCACGGAAAATTACGAATTAATCACATCGACCGCTTTACGCGCGTACATTTGAACTTCATTTAATTTTGCCTCGTAAAAATTTTTGTGTTCCGTCTCCTGTAAAAGTGCAGAGTCCATAAAATCTCCACGAAAAATTACGAATTTTTCAATCATTTCTACCACTCTACGCGCGTACGAGTGCATTTGAACCGGATGCCATTTAATTCCGCCGCGTGAAAATTTTTTCCAATCTATCGTCGAGGTTGTTGTCCAGGTCCCATGGAACACTCTGTATGCGCGTACAGAGTAAGGGGGGACAGGAAGCACGGGAAGTATTCCGAGCACGCAGCGCCGAAGTAAACAGGCGGCGGTCTCGCCGTCGAAGAGAGAGTCTCGACTTCGGCCCTTTGGGGGCGTGAAAGGGCTCGTTATTATTTCGCCTTTTCGCAGCGACGTACGTACGTACGTACGTAAATAAGCTGGATATATTAGATTTCGCCTCCGCGAGGGGGTGAAAATATCGTCAACGTCCGCGGAAGAACTTTATTTTCCACGACAATTTCCGAGGAATTTCATCGATGAATAAGAAGGTAACAAAAGTCTGGAGGAGTTACGCGACTATGCATTCTTCGTATAATCGCGAATAACGAGTCGTTCGTTGAAATCCTTACGTCGAACAAACTCCGAACGGCGCAGACGTTTCGTAGGAATTCGAATTTCCTCCGGAGAGAGGAAATCGAACGTGTCCGGAGAATTGTCCTTTATCTCGTAATCGAACGCGTTCTATCTACGCGGAGGAAAGGAGAAAAAAAAGAAAAGAGAAAGACGAAAAGAAAAGACAGGCGAGCAAAGGGCCTGGAAAAAACTTGGATGTTTCTCGAGAAGCTCGATCAAAGAGGATCTAAGCGCGATCAAAAGATCGCTTGTCATTTCGGGGAACTAACTCGAAATTCCTGAGTCTATCTGCGAAGAATATTAATTCTCCCTCGGCTGTGGAATGATCGTCGATATTTCGAGAAGGTAGATGAAATGACAGATCGCGGTAGAAATGTTCTGGTCGAAGAAAATGGGATAATTAATATACGTAGAGTGGGTTAAAAATCATTTCCTAATAAAATAAATCCGTAATTTTTTTATCATATATTTTTTAAAATTTTTTAAGTACACAGAACTTAAATTTAATTTAAAACTAATAAAATTAGGTTTTCCTTATATTTTGATATTTTATTAAAAAAAAAAAAAAAAAAAAAAAAAGTGGATTCGTGAAATTAGTTTCGGAGACAATCGCATTTATAGATTAAAATAGAAAAACACCCTGTGTATGATTCTCGCAACGGCAGTCAATGACGATCGACCGCCAGCGGGAACACGAGCAATTCATCTTTCCATCGGGCGCAGCGATAGAAAAGGTCGAATCCCCTTCCCGAGCGGACCGATCGACGAGAAAACGTGGAACGTCGAAAAAATTGGCGGGAAGAAAAGTCGGGTTCGGCGGCCGACGTAAGGAGAGAGATGAAATCTCAATTCCCGGCGGAGGGCGTTGCTGATAGGTGGAAGAAGGAACCGGCGGGCGCGCAAGAAGCCGAAAGAGGACCACGGAACTCCCTTCCGTTCGCCGCCACTATTTCAAACTCCGGCGGAAACGTAAGAATTTATAACTGGTGACACGTTATGGGCTTCTCCCCGCCCCCGTCGCGAAACCCGGCCAAAGATTTATTTCCCGCGGCCGCTTTTTCATACACTGCCGACGCTTTCCAACCGGTCGGAAAAGCCAGTGCCACCGCCGCCGCGACTTTCTTTTTCGTCGCCAGGTGGAGAAGAGGCGGGCGTAGAAAATGCATTTCGCCGCTCGCGACAAACGCGAAACACCCTCGCGAAAATATTTCTATCGCGGTTTTCCTTTTCTTTTCCCTTTTTCTGTGTGTGTTCGTTGAAAAAAGTTCTCAGCGCGATCGGCACGGTCCCGAAGGTTCGGTACATACATTATATTATACATCGACCCGCGATATATGTTGCAACGCCTGCGAAGAGGAATCTTTCATGAATATTTCACGGGGCGTTGGACGAAACATTTTTCAATTTTGCGTCGATTGAAATAAATCTGGAAATGTAGATGGGATGGAAGACACAAGCGTGTAATTATGGTTGCTACAGTGAAAGTGTATGGGAACTTTTCGTGAATATAGACATTTTGAAATTTTATTAATATTGTGACGGGATCTGTGATCGAGTTTGGAACAAATCGAGATATTTGGAACGAAAAGTTTTTGTTTGGTTTCAAGTATATTGTATTTAATACAAGTATATATTATTGTATTATCACTGAAAGTGATTTTAGCGGAAGTAACCCAGAAAATCGGGCTTCTTCAGGTGCAACGAAAATTAGTGATTGGTTGATTTGGATCACGTGATTCGCGAAGGGGCGTGGGGTAGACCTCGAGTAGGAGTGGCGTTGTCTGGTACTGAGCGATCACGCCTGTAATTTGTTTTCTATCGATTCAAATGTTTGTCGTCTTCATTTCCTAGTCAGAACAGTTGCTTCTGGGCCTTTCAGTGAGACGAATCGTACAAGTCGTGCAGTTTTTGTATATATAAATATATATTGTATTTAATATATATAGGTATTTAAAAGTCTTGATATTCGTAACAACGAAATCATTTTTTAATACTTGTACGTTTGAGATGGCTGTATCTTACAATTTGAAGTTCTACCAACGTGACGATTAACAAAATTTGGAGAAGCGTTCGAAGATTCGTTCGCGAGTCTGTGTACGAAAGATGAAATTGAAAGGAAGGATCAAAAGAAAGGGACGCGAAATACAAAGGGACGCTCGTAATTAATAAACGACAATGAATATTCCGACGAGCACGCAATCGTTCTCAAGCGCGTCAAAGCGTTTCACCCTTGAAAACCGGAGACTCGACGCAATTTTCGCAAGAGGGCGCACTTTTACGACACTTTCGTCCTCGCGCTCTTGTTAAAGTCCGAAAGAGTTTCGCGGTTTTATTACCGAGGGTCGAGAGATAATCCCGCCGTGTCCCCGAGTATCGTAATTTCACTTATTATATCTGTCGTTTCTCCAGGAATCGTTTTAACCTAAACGACTCGCCGCTGAAGGGGTTCGCGTTTGTCGTAACTTCAACTAAACTCCCGCAGCGAAAAATTTTGACGAAAACTCCGAGTACTTTGTCGACGTTAAAAAAGGGAAACTTTGAAATCGTGTCGTTAATTGTATTAAAAAATTTCAAAGGAACGCGCGTTACTTTGGAGAATATCAAAGCGGTGTCCGACCATACGCTGTCCTCCACTACTTAACTACGCAGCCGCAGTCACTGCATTACTCGCATTTCAGTCACAGTAGAATCAGACCTCGACAACGTCTCTCTCCTTTAAAAATTATCTCACGATATCTTAGAATAAAATCTTACGTTTTTCTCTGTGCCTCAGACTTTCATCTTTTCAAGAAAATAATCAAAATAATCTTTCAAAACATCCGACACAAACTATATAAAAATCCGGCAAACCATATAACATTCCATACAAGACATTCACATCGATATTCACATTCAATAACATTCAGTCGCATCGATATACTTTTTTCCCTTCCCCTTACGAAAGTTCGCGTGGCGAAGCGAACTCGCGAAATACGAGCAGGACAATCGTATATGTAACGTAACAGCAACGAAGGAAAAATTTGTGGAATCCGCAGAATGTTGATCCATTTCGTTGCATACTACGGTTCGTAAAGAGGGAAACATATGTGTTCCGCGGAGTTGAAGCTCCGAAGCCCTGGAAATCGGAATAGCAAGCCGGCGTGTATCCGCAGGAGCTTTTTATCGTTCAGTTGCAGCTGCACCGCTCGCAACGCCGGAACAAACTGTTAAAAGTTTCGCTTCGTTTCGAAACCGGCAACCAGCCCCGACTGGTAAACACACTATTCTATTCTCTGCCCAGTCGTTATTTTGCTTTTCCACCGTATCGATTAATCCGATCAGTCGCCCGCGATTCGACGAACGAAAATGAAACGCTCGCGCCGCTCCGTTTCCGTTTCCATTAACTGCGTTTAATTATTACCTCGCGAATTTCTTACCGTCAGATTGCGGATGTTTGATCAAAATGCTTCAAAAGTTTGAACCTCGTTGCAAGTGTTTTTATCTGTTGGCTTAGAATCAAATTTCACTTGGTTCTCAAATTTTTGAAAAAATTTGCAGAAACATCAAAAATTAATAATTTTGGCAAGTTAAATTTTAACAAGCTCGTTATTACAGTCATTTGTGATTATTCAACGATTTAATGATTTAAAACTGTATTTCTATAAAGGAAAGTTTCTAACAATTCCTATCGCGACGAAATTTAATTACCACAATCAGTCGACGAATGAGGAAATTTACTCCTATAGCCATCGTGCAGCCTGTCGACATTATCGAGCCGAAAGTGAAAAACTTGGAAAGCCAATCCTTCTAATATCAATGAATGCCTGAGATCTGGCCGGAGTTTTAAATCCGATCGGATCCGGGATAATCCCGATTCGCGGGAAATTTCCACAGAGGCGAAAAATTTCGCGTGATCCGCCATCGATCGATAAACCCGTGCCTCGAAGCGAGCGAACTTTACTTGTCAATCGAACACGCCTCGAAACGGTCGATTTGTCACCGATCCCTCCGATGTCCTCTCTGGTGTCTTTGATTCCGCAGTGGATCGATGTCAAGCCCTACAAATTAACAAGGTTTCGTCGTGTCTCGTAACTGTAATGAGCACGAAGAGCACTTCATACCCTCGATCGAACCAATTACGAGAACACCTGAAATACTCTGCTTGAAATAATAATAACCTCATTAAGAATTACGATCACCAACACCAGTCACGGTTTGACTCGTTCAATCTCATTACGGATGCTAAGGTGCATCTCTTTCAGTATTCGATCGGCATTCAGCATTTGCCAACCATTTTTATCATTAATTTCATCTTCTAATTAACGAGAATACAGTATTTTATTATTATTCTCCTTTTTCACCCCTGCTGAAGATCGACAAGAGCAGGATATTTCGCTATTCTTTCCACTCTTATCGATCTTCGTTTACACAGACGTCAAAGTATAATTCTTTCAAGCGTTTTTATTTCTATTCTACTTATTTTACGGGGGAGAGGATGATCGTCGAATTCCATTTACAAATATTAAAATTCAACTTTCCCCGCAGTATTTAATCAGCACTCATCCGGTATCGATTAGCACTTCTGCTACTAATTTCACCTTCTCTCCATTTCGACCTATTTGACTTCACGAACTTCATTTGCAAATATCAAGGTCTAATTCATTCGAGCATTTAATCAACACTCACCGCCTACCGACTACTCCTGTAACTAATTTCGCCTTGCATAAATCCCCTTATCACTGGAATATGAAAATTCTCGAATATTTAATTAACACCAACCTCTTTGGTCGACAATTTCAATTGCCAGTTTCACCTTCTCTCCAATTCGATCCAATTAGCTTCGCCAACTTCGTTTGCATGTAGCAAGGTCTAATTCGTTCGTTTCTGTTATTAAATTTACCTACGCGTTACTGAAAAGAAATAAGAAAATCTAATCTTTCCGAGTATTCCATTGAAACTGATCCTTTTGTTAATTTCACCGTCCTCTCGGTTCGATTTAGCTTCATGAACTTCATCTCGTTTGCAAATATCAGGGTCTAATTCATTCGTTTTTATTATTAACTTTACCTACGTATTCTTGAAACGAGATATTCGAAAATTTCTTCAAACATTCCAATGCCGATGTTTTCGATCGATAGCCGACGATTTCTATTGCTAATTTCACTATCCCTTCAATTTAGTTTAATTACCTCCGTAAATCTCGTAATTTTCCAAGACGATTTTCATTATTAATTTTATCCATGCATTCTTGAAACGAGATACGAAAATCTAATTTCTCCGAACATTCCAACGCCAATGTTTTCGATCGATATCCGACGATTTCTATTGCTAATTTCACTATCCCTTCAATTTAGTTTAATTACCTTCGTAAATTTCGTAATTTTCCAAGATGATTTTCATTATTAATTTTATCCATGTATTCTTGAAACGAGATACGAAAATCTAATTTCTCCGAACATTCCAACGCCAATGTTTTCGATCGATATCCGACGATTTCTATTGCTCATTTCACTATCCCTTCAATTCAGTTTAATTATCTTTGTAAATTTCGTAATTTTCCACGATGATTTTCATTATTAATTTTATCCATGCATTCTTGAAACGGAATACGAAAATCTAATTTCTCCAACGCCAATCTTCTCGATCGATAGCCGACGATTTCTATTGCCGATTTCTTTCCAATCGTGTCCGAGCGGAACGAAGTTTGGTCATTTTTTCCCCCGAGGACAATCTGGTGTCGTGGCTTATCCATTGACCGTATCACCATTCCCGCCTCTGTCCGAGCGACAGGTCGACAGTCTCCCTCGACGTTGGTTTGTCACGCTTGTCCGATTATCGACGGATTAACCAGCGGCTCGTACGGTGGTCGGTGGCGATGCAAGCGATGCGGTCGGCCACCTACACTCGACGTGCCCCGTCACACCGTGAAACAAGACCGGGGGGCCGTCGATCAACGGTAATTATAAAATCGCGATAATCAACCGAACGATCGCTACTTCAATTACACGTTCGGCCGCCAGCCCGCCCGATTCTTCCCGGTTTATCGCGGAACTGGAGGTCGAAACTGGTTGGAAACCGGATGGAAAGGACGAGGAGAGAGGGAGAGAAAGAGTCGCTCGAAAATTTCATTTGGCAATCGAAACGCTGATTAAATCACGCGATCGACTTTTCATCGAGTCATCCCGCCGAGCTATTTTCCGCCGCGCTTCCTGCTCCTCTGTCTTGGGAGCAAGCCTCAAGACCGCGTTACACGGACGGATCGGGAGCCGTTTTTCTGTCGGCCGGGCCAGAAATCGAGTTACGCCGCACCGATGTCTGCCTTATGAACGGCAGTATCGATATCGATAGCAGGATAATCGAATTCCTCCGCTCTGTCGAGCTCTCTGCTCGCGTCCTTAAACGAAATCCTCCTCCGACCGTCGTCGTCGGTTTAAACGCTGCCCGAATTGATTAGCCGCCGTAGCGAAATTGATCAACGATGCGCGGGGCCTCGAAGGAAGGTAATCCGCAGTTTGTTCACTGTGAAACGCGAGAACGCTAACGCGATAATACGAAGAAGTATCGATCGCTCGCGAACAGCCAGTTAAAATATCATCGTGCCAATATATGTATGTGTGGCGGCGGCTCGCTTCGATAAAACGAAGCACTGACACATTCAACGCTCGGTCCCCGACTGCGCTTCTAATTACGAGCTCAACGAAAAAGTTTCCGTGTAAAATTAAGTTGGTGGTTTAAAGTGGCATTTCTGTAAGCGATTATGATAACGTCGGATGCATTTACGCCGGGAATTGCTGTTTTGAACGTGCAGTTGTTCACGCATTTCAAACTTTTATTAAGAAACGTGTTTTTTCTTTTATCACTGAAAGTGATTTTAATGGGGGTAATCCAGAAAATCGGGCCTCTTCAGATACAACGCTAATGCAAGGAAAATTAGCGATTGGTTGATTTGGGTCACGTGATTCGCGAGAGGGCGTGGGGTAGACCTCGAGTAGGAGTGGTGTTGTCTGGTACTGAGCGATCGCGCCTGTAATTTGTTTTGTATCGATTCAAATGTTTGCATATCGATAAAATTTTATGGCAAAAAAAGTCGTCTTCATTTTCTAGTCAGAAAAATTGCTTCTGGGCCTTTCGGTGAGACGAGTCGTACTGGGGTACAAGTCGTGCAGTTTTTTAATAATTTGTCTTTGGTATTGGGTGCCTTTTTATAGACAGGGTATATAAATATCTGTTGTCTTTGGAGACGTGGCAAAAAAATAAAAAAGATCCATCATAGTGTTCTTATATTCACACCGTCCTTGTTTTTCAGGCTTTTATAAATTTTATAAAATTAGAGTTAACGTATCTACTAAATTGATAATTTTTCGGCATACGTGAGTTCAATGCTTCTTTACGGAGAATATCGATTAATAAATCAAAATATATATCGTTCGATTAAAAAAGAATGGGGATGATCTTAAAAGCTCTGAAAGCCTTCCATCTACATATATAATAAATTTCTATCGCAAAATCTCCGGAAACAACAGAGATATTTAAGGTGTGATAAAGTTAGATATTGTGTATATTATACGTATCTTTTTATATATTATATACTATATCTTTTAGAATAAGTTTTATAATAGTATACGTCTTTTAATTCGAGAAATATTACCGAATATTGAACAAAACATGATCAAAAACATTTTTCATTGCATTAGTATAAATACGTGTCTGATTCTTGGAAAATGTCATTTTAATTGAGATGCAGATTTCTTTGTTTCCTGCAGGTATCGAGGGATTAGTGTTGGGACACTTTTTAAGTTTGAGTTTTATATTTCCTTCTTTAGCTATATAATATTCAC
Source organism: Melipona bicolor (assembly GCA_030673865.1). NCBI lineage: Eukaryota > Metazoa > Arthropoda > Insecta > Hymenoptera > Apidae > Melipona > Melipona bicolor. The sequence continues at coordinate 4,393,978 of JAHYIQ010000017.1, forward strand.
TTTAATATTCGCGAGTAACAAAATTTCTAGTTTGCACGTGTATCAACACTTTGGAAATTCTCTCAAAGTATTTAACATTTCCAATTTTGAAACAAGCTAGAACAAATCAAAACTTGTCTGAGCAGAGGTGTACATGAACACGTATCACGCCGTGTTACTAGTTATAGTTATACACGTGAACACGTACACGGCATACCGTGTATCAAAAGTTGCCAGTTATTGAAGTTTGAGTTCATTTACTTCATTATGTATGTACACATGATTATAGAGACCCGTCATAGCAGAGTCTTTTTATATATTATACAGAATAAAGAATAATTAATTAATGAAATTAATAATTAAATATTGCACAGAACAATCTTTTGTATATTATACAGAATAAAGAACAATTAATTAATGAAATTATTAATTAAATATTACAAAGAACAATCTTTAGTACATGCCTGTTTATTTAGGAAATCTAAACGAATGTCATCATTGAACGAAGCCATAATGACCAAAAACACAATAGGGAGAAACATGTCCCTAGAGTATTTGACAATTTCTCCCAACCTTTCTCCCAAAAATCCCCCTGACATCGTTTTTAAAGCGACTAAATCACCATCAAATCGAGAACAATCGCACCGACTGAAAGAAAGGTTCGGCGAGTTACCTTGGTGAAAGTGAGGGTGGCGATCGGTGGCAGACGAGGTAGATTCGGATAATAAAAGCTTCCCGCTGGGTGTGCCGGGTATCGTGACGTGATCCTATAGGCGATTCCTTGGGGCTGCGTCGGCCAGTTGGCAGCCGTGAATGTGAACCCGTTATCGGTCCCACCGTCCAGCGGATCCAGCTGAGAAGAAAAGAGAGACGAATATAGACGGTGACGAGGTCTTTCAATAGGCCTCCGTTGGATTTTTAATGAAATGGCACGGCCGAGGCTATCTCGATCGAAAAATGGAACGCGACCTATATATTTCTCTTTTGCCGATCGCCTGCCGGATCTTTTTTTTCCCTCCTCTCCTAGCGAATCCTTTGCCAACCGAACTTTTGCCTACCCTTTTGCCGCTTTAATGAACGAAACGTACGGTTAATACTGTATCCGAATAAAAGGTAAAAGGAGTTTTCTTTCTTCCATCTAAAAGCTAGGCCAGCTTTTGTCGAACCGGACCAGCGCGAGGATGAATACGAGATTTTCCACCGGGAAAACGCCGATCTAATTTTCCATATATACGAGCGCGGCCTAATTCGTTATTAAAGCGCGCTTTCCGATTGAAATTGGTTAGCTGACCGTTGGCTGCGGAGAAAGCCAATCGAGCACACGTACGTTTCTGGGCCGCGCCGGCGAGGATGTGTGTATGTATGTGTGTGTGTGTGTGTGTGTGTGTGTGTGTGTGTGTGTGTGTATCGAAATCAATGATCTCTCGTCGACGATAATTACCTCGACGGTCACCGTGTCGACCCAGTTCCCCTCGACGCACAGCTGGAAGGAATCGACCCCCACGAACCAGTCGGGACTTGGATTGATGCGCGCCATGATGCTTATCAGAGTGTGATTCCCATCGAGGAACGCTCTCGCGATACTGGTCCCCTCTCCTTGCGGCACCTGAGGCCCGGTGAACGAGTGAAGGCTGCTCGGCGAGTCGCCGTCCGCGTCCATTCCGTCTGTTCTTCCGGTCTCCACGTACAGCCTCACCCCGCTCGACAGCCTCTCCCCTAATCTGTACAGCGTGTAGGTGGAGTCGTGCGTTCGACCTGCAACAAAGAGTGCCAAAGAGTTTTTAACGTTTGATGCTCGTTATCGACGTCCGAAGTCAGACCTCTCTCTCTCTCTCTCTCTCTCTCTCTCTCTCTCTGCAATGCCAGAGAGTTCAAACATAATCGCTCGTTCCGCGTTGTCGCGCACTTGCTCCTACCAGCCGGTTGCCGATCGTACAGTTATAAAAGGCTTCTTTGATCAGCGTCGGAGTTAATTAACGAACACAAACGCGGAATCAACGTGTCGTTGATTCGCGCACCGAACGGTAATTAAACGCCTGTCGTCCTTAATGCGAAAAAATCGATGGCTATTTTTCTTTGGCAGGGATTTTTTTAATTTATGAAACACGGTAGCCGGCGCGTGGACGAGACTGAACGGCTATGGAGATCGTTAACAGCCATCCCCGACTGCCGAGATGCGAATTTATGGCCAATGAACGCGATCCTCGACACGGTTCGTCTTCCACGTATTTAGAAATTCTGTTGATGGCTGCGCACGGCCAGAGGGCAAAAAAGAGATGAAAGTGAAATATTAGAAAATGTTAGAGAATAATATATAAAATCGAGATATTGAAATAATATGTTTTAACCTTCTCAATTAGTTGTTGCAACAGCGGTAATCAGTTTCTAATAATTTTTGAATAATTCTGAAATTTGGAACTCTGAAAGTTTAACCGCTTTAGCGCCACGCAGCGCGATCGCGCTGTTCGCGTACTGTGGTGAAATGTGCCGCGATGTTTGGTCACAAATGAATAAACCAAGCGCTATCGCGCTGCATGGCACAATCGAACACGGATTTTTAAAAACTCCTGGTACTAAAACGGTTAATATTAAACGAGGGGGACGAAGAATTAAGAATGCATTTACCTTTGTTTATTCAGATGTTATGATATGTTATCTGAACCTCTGATAAGTAAACTGATAATTATTTGTACAATATTCTAAACACTTAAAGGGTTAATACATTTATCAATCACAAAGTTCAAGAAATTAGATTAGTTGCAAATAATATGCCAATTTATAACGTAATTCACTTTTGTTATTTATATTTATATTGTATTTATATTTCGATAAAACATTTTCTATGGCCAATTCAAATAAATCTTCACGGTATAAAATAAATTTGAGGAGAAATTAAATTTCGGTTTCAAAGAAAAAAACGAAACAAATTAAGAGAAAGAAACGATACAAAACAGTGATTAATAAATATAAAGTACAATATTCAAATGTTGCTCGCAAATCATAGTACGTACGCTGCTAATTCAAAAGTACACTTTTACTTTTCCTCATTCTTCATACTTACTCGAAAGAAAAATATGAATTTCGTATATTCTAGTTTATGTTCGATAACATAATTTTATTAAATTAATTTATATCAAACATGTCACTCGTAATAATTTTACTTTTTCTTTCTATTTGTCCACCGTGTATTTATGTAAGCTGCTTTGTTTATTCTGTTAAAATTCTATGCAATTTTGTATGAATTCTACAACTTCTTCAAACACTTCAAAACTATGATAGCCTCCATATTTAACAGTAGACATAAAATTGATGCTTAAGTTTACTTAAGCTTACTTATTATACTATATCATATATATTATATTATATGATACTATTATTATAGGGGATTCGAACAACTAATTTGTAATGTAAGCACTATACAAGTACTATAAGAATATAATACCAAAAGAATTTCCCCAAACAAACTTAAAATTTAAGATTATAATTATATATTTAAAATTTAAATTACGAATAATTATATATATTTAAAGTTTAAAATTACGAATATAAATTATGTATCACGGACTCCATAAAGATGTGCTTCTGAGCAGCGTACACGTATTATTTGCGTATTGTAGAAATCGGGAACCTCGTTGTTGTGTCTCTTCGTTACAAAAATAACGAGAGCTGCGTGTGGAAAGTTTTGTTCAGAAAACGAGAACTTTTCGCCGCGCTTTCGTATTTCTGTTCGAAAAAGGGAAAAATAACGTGAACCGGGGGAAAGCGGGGATTTTTTTTTCTCACGTGGGGCCTCTCGTCGCCGCGAGTTCCCTCTCATTGATCGACGCCGATAAAAATTCCCCGGCGCGAGTTCGTGCTCGACACGTGGCACGAAATAAGATAAGAACATATCGTAAAGCATAATAAAATATAAAAGCCGTGCTCGGCACGCCGGGCACGTAGCTTCTTTGCGGAACTCGTGCGCGAAAACAGGAAGGCGTTTCTCATCTCGAGTCGAGCCGAGAGGCGTTCGCTATAAGTTCTCGTTTTATCAACGATTCGACAACACAGGTAGAAATAGGATTCCTGGAACGCGCGGGATGACTCTGACGTTCCTTCTTTTTTTTATCGATAGGTGTCCAGGATATTTTTGTGGAGATAATGGCAATCATTTTTAGTCGAGTCGTATTTGTCGATCAGGAAATTTTCGGAGAGGGAGAAAGAAAAATGGATATGTTTCAATTGCAATGAAGATATTTTGTTGCGGAAATATTTTTAAAATTTCCTCCCTGGGTGAAGTAACATTGAAATATAATTAGAAATATATAATAACTTCGACAATGTGAGATCATAGTTTACCAAATATTTACTACTTTCGTCTTTTCTCTCCTTACGTACTTGCAATTCTGAGGTTTCTTATGAAAACCAATAATGTATATTAATGTAACGCGTTATATTTATCGTGTGATAAAAAGCTGCACGACTTGTACCCCAGTACGATTCGTCTCACTGAAAAGCCCGGAAGCACCTGTTCCGACTAGGAAATGAAGACGATTTCTTGATATTAAGACGATATGGTATTAAAATTGTTTGCCAGAAAATTTTATTACCATAAAACAAACTACAGGTCCGATCGCTTAATATCGGCTAACGGCACTCATACTCGAGGCCTCATACCTGACTTAATACCTCACGCTACCTCAAGAATCACCTGACCTAAATCAACAAATCGCTAATCTTCGATGCACCTGAAGAGGCCGGATTTCCTGGGTTACTTCCGCTAAAACCACTTTCACTGGTGAAATTGTTTACAAATATCTAATGACTATAACAATCAGACGATTTTAGTATTAAATATTATATATTGTATATTAACGAATGTAGTAGATTTTTGAAAAATTTTTAATAAATGTGACAATTAAGTTGATCAGAATATCCATTGAAAAATACGAGATAAGTATTCGTGGAGGTTTTAGTTGGTAAGAATCCGACACTACCCGACTTTCCCCCTCAGGAAAGGTGTCGGGTGTCTTATGCAAGATTTCCTCCACGTTAAAAAAAAAAAAAAAACAACCTTCTTCTTGTACGAGTATCCGAAGTTTCGTCATGCGGAATACATTTGTACAACAACTCTAGCGTTTTTTTCTTTGTCAATCTTGGAATTTCTAATACATGCCTTTACAATAATTTTAGTATTTTTTTCATTGCCAATCTTGCAATTTTCAATGCACCCCTCTACAGTAATTTTAGTATTTTTCCCTTTGTGAATCTTGGAATTTTTAATACACCCCTCTACAATAATTTTAGTATTTTTATCTTTCTCAATCTCTAATATACATGTACAGTTTTAGTATTTTTTTCTTTGTCAATCATAGAATTTTTAATACACCCCTCTACAATAATTTTAGTATTTCTTCCTTTATCAATCTCGGAATTTTTAATACGCCCCTCTACAATCATTTTAGTATTTTCTTTCTTATTAACTTTGGAGTTTTTAATATACTTGTACAATAATTTTAGTATATTTTTCTTGGAATTTTTACACAACAGGCATACATACACGATATGTATACTCGGTGATTACTCATACCTGACTTAATACTTCACGCTACCTCAAGAGTCAATTGACCTAAATCAACAAATCGCTAATCTTCGATGCACCTGAAGAGGCCCGATTTCCTGGGTTACTTCCGCTAAAACCACTTTCACTGGTGAAATTGTTTACAAATATCTAATGATTATAACAATCAGACGATTTTAGTATTAAATATTATATATTGTATATTAACGAATGTAGTAGATTTTTGAAAAATTTTTAATAAATGTGACAATTAAGTTGATCAGAATATCAACTGATACGTCAAGGATGATCTTGCAAGAAGATCATTTGCAATAAATACGTCCTCTTAAACGTTCAAAAAATATATTCTTCACAAATATTTAGTCACTGATCGATTTGTAGAAACCGTTATTTGAACTTAATCAACGTGTGCAAACTATCAATGGATTAATAAACAGCAAGTTCTACTAATAACAGTATTTAAATCTACAGGAAAATTCACGTTCGAGTTTGATCAAAGTACGCAAAATATACACAAATTATTTTATCGGAGAAACAACAAATAAATATTAACATTAATATTAAAGTCGTGCAACATCCAATACAATTTAAGCCGTGACTCTAGCAACGACAAGAACGATCAGTCGTTCATTTAGCAGCGTACTCTTTTCCTCAAATTCTTTATCTTCTCTGTAAATGCAAAATATTTTATTTGAAGGAGAACAGAACGAAAAGCTACCGTTTATGGCAAAACACACCTTTCTCGAAATGATAGACAGGACAAAGGCATCGTGCAATGACATCAACTTCCATTCGTTATTTTGCAATTACAAGTTCTGTCGTGTCCCTTGATAGATTAAATTATCTGCCACGTGACTATCGTTTTATCGCAATCTATAATTATAATTCAAAGAGATGCAAAAGATGCATATTCCCAAATTTAAATATTCGCGCTACGTTAGCGCCCCCTATTCGGAAGATCGGACTAAAACAGATTGCGACCGTTATTCCAAAGTCACCAGCGCCGCCTACGCGGATGACCACTTGCATTTGCATTCCGAACGCCGTAAGAGAAAGTTGACTGTGTGAGAGACCGTGAGTTTTTCACTAAAATTTTCTTTAACAAGTGGTTCGAGCGCTAATTAAGTGGTGCAAGTGCTCACAATTAATAATTATTACAAAGTAAACGAATAAAAAGTACTGTCAAGTATTTTTTTACCGTTTTATATTTGTGATTAGTGTATATTCATCTGTCGTCCATTTTTTTTTCTTTGTGCTAAAACATCCTAGTGTGCAAAGTGAAATAAAATGTCAAAAGTGTCAGATAAAACGTTGCGCTGTCACAACGGCCGCAGTGGAAAAAATAAAAGCGTCGATAAATTTTACTGTGATCGTATACTAAAAGTCGATACTACTAGTGCCGAGTACAGGGTCGTAATGCCACCCAAACTAGTAAAAGGACCAATACGGCCTTGGGGGGCGACGCGAACATACACGCGTAATTGGACAATAAATGTAAATAATAATAATAATGATAATGAGGAAGATATTGACGAGGACACAGAATCTGAAAGTGATAGTATGGATGACGAGACTAGTTACGAGGATGAACTTCCTCAACATGATTATTACAAAATTATTATATCAGACGGGCATAAATATAAAAAAGATTACATAATAAATAATCTTGCCAAGTATGTTGCACCGGAAACGTTGGTTCCGATAATGTACAGGGCGAATGGAAACGGAGTCGATTTTTTTGTGGACGATGGTAAAGTAGCAGAAGCGTTACTATTCCGTGAAATCATAACTCGCCGTGGACGAAAATTGACGGTTGGAGTTACAAAGCCACCATTTCCGCGGTGTATAATTGACGACAAGTTTAAAGAAAGAGTGAAACAAGCCATAATGAGACGATACGTACACGCGACAAACTCAGTAGATTTGTCAAAGTTTCACAGAGATTCTGACCTCGCTTCCGACTACTTTTGTGCGCTGCGGTGGCCTGCAATTTTACAATACGTGTTCGACGTTCTACATGAATATATGCCAGATTTGGAGGCACTAAATTTGAGCGGAAATATGTTGAACGTCGGTTTAGCGGTATGCTTCGTGCAAGCAAAATTAAAAAAATTAAAGATACTGCACATTGGAGATATGTCGATAAGAAACATGGAAGAAATATACGTTATTCGATATATGGAGCTGGAGGAGCTCGTGCTGGCAGGGAATCCGGTGTGCAAAAAGTATCAATCCAGAGATGACTATATCAAAGACGTGCAAAAATGGTGTCCCAAACTCGTGCGACTGGATGGTATGTGTCTTCAAAATCCAATGTTGTGCGGTGTAGTGAACGAAGGAAATAACATGCCAGCCTCTGCAGCGAGTGAACAAGCTCAACAATTTGTGATACAGTTTTTACAAGAATATTTCTTGATATTCGACAGTGGGAAACGTGAACGACTGTTAAACCTATATGCCAAAGATGCGTGTTTCAGTATGACTCTGTTTGATCCTCACATACCAATCGAGGACAGGGAAAAATTACTGGAACAGGGACGTTGGCCAATCGTTTTGTCTTTCTACAAAATGCCACGGACTTCTCATGATTTGGACAGACTTATCGTAGACATGAGTCCGACTAAGGAAGGAACGATGTTGGCTACAGTTGCAGGAGTGTTTAAAGAGTTCAAGGATGAAGAAAAACCTATCCGTTACTTTAATCGGACCTTCACGATAATTCTCGGAGGAAGTGGATGTTTGATTAAAAATGAGGAATTGATCAGCAGTGAGCTGTCCGAAACAGAGTTGGTGAAAATGGACACTGAAGTGGAAACGTCCGACTCAGAAACAGAAGAGACAGATTCGGAAGAAGATCTAGAAAGTTTTATGTGTTTAGTGAATAGTCTGTGAAATGAAGACCAGAATTGACAGAGATATTACTAAATACTTTTTATGTAAATAAGAATATTGTAGATACAGATGTAAGGTATACAATGTAATATTTTGTATTATAATCTAAGTACGGACGAAGGCTATCGAATTTTCCACTGAAAAATACGAGATAAGTGTTCGTGGAGGTTTTAGTCGGTAAGAATCCGACACTACCCGACTTTCCCCCTCAGGAAAGTCGGGTGTCTTATGCAAGATTTCCTCCACGTTAAAAAAAAAAAAAAAAAAAACAACCTTCTTCTTGTACGAGTATCCGAAGTTTCGTCATGCGGAATACATTTGTACAACAACTTTAGCGTTTTTTTCTTTGTCAATCTTGGAATTTCTAATACATGCCTTTACAATAATTTTAGTATTTTTTTCTTTGCCAATCTTGCAATTTTCAATGCACCCCTCTACAGTAATTTTAGTATTTTTCCCTTTGTGAATCTTGGAATTTTTAATACACCCCTCTACAATAATTTTAGTATTTTTATCTTTCTCAATCTCTAATATACATGTACAGTTTTAGTATTTTTTTCTTTGTCAATCATAGAATTTTTAATACACCCCTCTACAATAATTTCAGTATTTCTTCCTTTATCAATCTCGGAATTTTTAATACGCACCTCTACAATCATTTTAGTATTTTCTTTCTTATTAACTTTGGAGTTTTTAATATACTTGTACAATAATTTTAGTATCTTTTTCTTGGAATTTTAGACAACAGGCATACATACACGATATGTATACTCGGTGATTACTCATACCTGACTTAATACTTCTCGCTACCTCAAGAGTCAACTGACCTAAATCAACAAATCGCTAATCCTCGATACACCTGAAGAGGCCGGATTTCCTGGGTTACTTCCGCTAAAACCACTTTCACTGGTAATATTGTTTACAAATATCTAATGATTATAACAATCAGACGATTTTAGTATTAAATATTATATATTGTATATTAACGAATGTAGTAGATTTTTGAAAAATTTTTAATAAATGTGACAATTAAGTTGATCAGAATATCAACTGATACGTCACGGATGATCTTGCAAGAAGATCATTTGCAATAAATACGTCCTCTTAAACGTTCAAAAAATATATTCTTCGTGAATATTCAGTCACTGATCGATTTGTAGCAACCGTTATTTGAACTTAATCAACGTGTGCAAACTATTAATCAATGGATTAATAAACAGCAAGTTCTACTAATAACAGTATACAAATCTACAGGAAAATTCACGTTCGAGTTTGATCAAAGTACGCAAAATATACACAAATTATTTTATCGGAGAAACAACAAATAAATGTTAACATTAATATTAAAGTCGTGGAACATCCAATATAATTTCAGCCGTGACTCTAGCAACGACAAGAACGATCAGTCGTTCATTTAGCAGCGTACTCTTTTCCTTAAATTCTTTATCTTCTCTGTAAATGCAAAATATTTTATTTGAACGAGAACAGAACGAAAAGCTACCGTTTATGGCAAAACACACCTTTCTCGAAATGATAGACAGGACAAAGGCATCGTGCAATGACATCAACTTCCATTCGTTATTTTGCAATTACAAGTTCTGTCGTGTCCCTCGATAGATTAAATTATCTGCCACGTGACTATCGTTTTATCGCAATCTATAATTATAATTCATAGAGATGCAAAAGATGCATATTCCCAAATTTAAATATTCGCGCTACGTTAGCGCCCCCTATTCGGAAGATCGGACTAAAACAGATTGCGTCCGTCATTCCAACGTCACCAGCGCCACCTACGCGGATGACCACTTGCATTTGCATTCCGAACGCCGTAAGAGAAAGTTGTATGTGTGAGTAACCCTGAGTTTTTCACTAAAATTTTCTTTAACAAGTGGTTCGAGCGCTAATTAAGTGGTGCAAGTGCTCACAATTAACAATTATTACAAACTAAACGAATAAAAAGTACTGTCAAGTATTTTTTTACCGTTTTATATTTGTGATTAGTGTATATTCATCTGTCATCCATTTTTTTTTCTTTGTGCTAAAACATCCTAAGTGCAAAGTGAAATAAAATGCCAAAAGTGTCAGATAAAACATTGCGCTGTAACAACGGCCGCAGTGGAAAAAATAAAACTGTCGATAAATTTTACTGCGATCGTCTACTAAAAGTCGATACTGCTAGTGCCGACTACAAGTTCGTAGTCCCATCCAAACTAGTAAAAGGACCAATACGGCCTTTGGGGGCGAGACGAACATACACGCGTGATTGGGCAAGAGTAACAACAAATTTAAATAATAATAATATTCACGAGGACACAGAACTTAAACGTGATAAAATGGTTAACGAGACTAGTTACGATAATAAACTTCCTGAATCTGATTGTTACAAAATTATGATATCAGGCGGGCATAAATATGCAAAAAATTACATAATAAATAATCTTGTCGAGTATGTTGCACCGGAAACGTTGGTTCCGATAATGTACAGGGACGACGGGAACGAAGTCAATTTTTTCGTGGACGATAGTAAAGTAGCAGCCGCGTTACTATTGCGTGAGATCACAACTCCCGGAGGACGAAAATTGACGGTTGAAGTTACAATACCACCATTTCCCTGGTGTGTAATTGACGACGAGTATAGAAAAAAAATGAAACAAGCCATAATGAGTCGATATGTACACGCGACAAAATCAGTAGATTTGTCAAAGTTTCACAGAGATGTTCACCTTGCTTCCGACTACTTTTGTTCGCTACGGTCTCATCTAATTTTACAGCACGTGTTCAACGTTCTACATGAATATACGCCAGATTTGGAGGCACTAAATTTGAGCGGAAATATGTTGAACGTCGGCTTAGCACTATGCTTAGCGGAAGCAAAATTAAAAAAATTAAAGATACTGCACATTGGAGATAATTCGATAAGAAACATGGGAGAAATATACGGTATTCAATATATGGAGCTGGAGGAGCTCGTGCTGGCAGGGAATCCGTTGTGCGAAAAGTATCAATCCAGAGATGACTATATCAAAGACGTGCAAAAACGGTGTCCCGAACTCGTGCGACTGGATGGTATGCGTCTTCAAAAACCAATGTTGTACGGTGTAGTGAACGAAGGAAATAACATGCCAGCCTCTGCAACGAGTGAACGAGCTCAACTATTTGCGATACAATTTTTACAAGAATATTTCCAGATATTCGACAGTGGGAATCGTGAACAACTGTTAAACCTATATGCCAACGATGCGTGTTTCAGTATGACTCCGTTTGATCCTCACATACCAATCGAGCACAGGGAAAAATTACTGGAACAGGGACGTTGGCCAATCGTTTCGTTTTTCTACAAAATGCCACGGACTTCTCATTATTTGGACAAACTTACCATGGACGTCAGTCCGACTGGGGAACGAACGATGTTGGCTGCAGTTGCAGGAGTGTTTAAACAGTTCAACAAAGAAGAAAAGCCTATCCGTTACTTCAATCGGACCTTCACGATAATTCTCGAAGGAAGTGGATGTTTGATTCAAAATGACGAATTGATCATCCGCGAGCTGTCCGAATCAGAGTTAATGAAAATGGGCAGTGAAGTGGACACGTCCGACACAGAAGTAGAAGAGACAAATTCGGAAGAAGATCTAGAAAGTTTCATGTGTTTAGTGAATAGTCTGTGAAATGAAGACCAGAATTGACAGAGATATTACTAAATACTTTTTATGTAAATAAGAATACTGTAGATACAGATGTAAGGTGTACAATGTAATATTTTGTATTATAATCTAAGTACGGACGAAGGCTATCGAATTTTCCACTGAAAAATACGAGATAAGTGTTCGTGGAGGTTTTAGTCGGTAAGAATCCGACACTACCCGACTTTCCCCCTCAGGAAAGTCGGGTGTCTTATGCAAGATTTCCTCCACGTTAAAAAAAAAAAAAAAAAAAAAAAAACAACCTTCTTGTACGAGTATCCGAAGTTTCGTCATGCGGAATACATTTGTACAACAACTTTTGCGTCTTCTTCTTTGTCAATCTTGGAATTTTCAATACACCCCTTCAATACACAATAATTTTAGTATTTCTTTCTTTCTCAATCTCTATTATACTTGTACAGTTTTAGTATTTTTTTTTTTGTCAATCTCAGAATTTTTAATACACCCCTCTACAATAATTTTAGTATTTTCTTTTTTGTCAACTTTGGAATTTTTAATATACTTGTAGAATAATTTTAATATCTTTTTCTTGGAATTTTTACACAACAGGCATACATACACGATATATATATACTCGGTGATTAGGAAGATGTTAAAATCTTGGAAACATTTGTAAATTTCATTCGACAAAGGCGTGATAAGAGATCTTCAACCCTTTCCATAGTTTTCATTTCATGCAATGCTTCATGTTTTCTCGCTTTTATTCTCATTTTCATCACGCAAATTCGGAGTCGTGTAAACGTCCAGTTTCGTCAATGACTAAGCGATCGTTATTACATAGAAAATCGGACGATAACATCCAGTATTGCATAAACAAGTTGGTAAATAAAAGTTGGACGACTTTTACCCCAGTATGATTCATCTCACTGAAAGGCTCGGAAGCAGCTGTTCTGACTAGGAAGTGAAGACGATTTCTTGGTATTAAGACGATATGGTTGGCAGAAAATTTTATTTCCATAAAACAAATTACAGGTGCGATCGCTTAATAGCGGATAACGGCACTCATACCTCACTTAATACCTGACGCCATCTCGAGAATCACCTGACCCAAATCAACCAATCGCTAATGTTCGTTGCACCTGAAGAAGCCGGATTTCCTGGGTTACTCCCGCTAAAGCCACTTTCAGTGATAATATTGTTTACAAATATCTAATGAGTTTAACAATCTGACGATTTTTCAGAATTAAATATTATATATTATATATTAACGAATGTAGTCTGAGTATCAACTGTTATCGGAGAAGATTTTTGAAAAATTTGCAATAAATATGACAATTAAGTTGATCAGAATATCAATTGATACGTCAAAGATGATCTTACAAGAAGATCTTTTGCAATAAATACGTCCACTTAAACGTTCAAAAAATATATTCTTCGTGAATATTCAGTCACTGATCGATTTGTAGCAACCGTTATTTGAACTTAATCAACGTGTGCAAACTATTAATCAATGGATTAATAAACAGCAAGTTCTACTAATAACAGTATACAAATCTACAGGAAAATTCACGTTCGAGTTTGATCAAAGTACGCAAAATATACACAAATTATTTTATCGGAGAAACAACAAATAAATATTAACATTAATATTAAAGTCGTGCAACATCCAATACAATTTAAGCCGTGACTCTAGCAACGACAAGAACGATCAGTCGTTCATTTAGCAGCGTACTCTTTTCCTTAAATTCTTTATCTTCTCTGTAAATGCAAAATATTTTATTTGAATGAGAACAGAACGAAAAGCTACCGTTTATGGCAAAACACACCTTTCTTGAAATGATAAACAGCACAAAAGCATCGTGCAATGACATCAACTTCCATTCGTTATTTTGCAATTACAAGTTCTGTCGTGTCCCTCGATAGGTTAAATTATCTGCCACGTGACTATCGTTTTATCGCAATCTATAATTATAATTCAAAGAGATGCAAAAGATGCATATTCCCAAATTTAAATATTCGCGCTACGTTAGCGCCCCCTATTCGGAAGATCGGACTAAAACAGATTGCGTCCGTCATTCCAACGTCACCAGCGCCACCTACGCGGATGACCACTTGCATTTGCATTCCGAACGCCGTAAGAGAAAGTTGACTGTGTGAGAGACCGTGAGTTTTTCACTAAAATTTTCTTTAAAAAGTGGTTCAAGTGCTAATAGCTAAGTTGTGCAAGTGCTCCTAATAAAAAGTACTTCAAGTGCTAATAATTAAGTGCTTCAAGTGCTAATAATAATTATTATAAAAATTAATAATTATTATAAAGTAAACGAATAAAAAGTACTGTCAAGTATTTTTTTACCGTTTTTAGTTGTGATTAGTGTATATTCATCTGTCATCCATTTTTTTTTCCTTGTGCTAAAACATCCTAAGTGCAAAGTGAAATAAAATGCCAAAAGTGTCAGATAAAACGTTGCGCTGTCACAACGGCCGCAGTGGAAAAAGTAAAAGTGTCGATAAATTTTACTGTGATCGTCTACTAAAAGTCGATACTACTAGTGCCGACTACAGGGTCGTAATGCCACCCAAACTAGTAAAAGGACCAATACGGCCTTGGGGGGCGACGCGAACATACACGTGTAATTGGACAATAAATGCAAATAATAATAATAACGATAATGAGGAAGATATTGACGAGGACACAGAATCTGAATGTGATAGAAAGGAGACTAGTTATAAGGATAAACTTCCTCAACTTGTTTATTACAAAATTTTTATATCAGACGGGCATAAATATACAAAAGATTATATAATAAGTAATCTTGTCGAGTATGTTGCACCGGAAACGTTGGTTCCGATAATGTACAGGGCGAATGGAAACGGAGTCGATTTTTTCGTGGATGATAGAAAAGTAGCAGCCGCGTTATTATTCCGCGAAATCACAACTCCGCGTGGACGAAAACTGACGGTTCGGGTTACAAGGCCACCATTTCCGCGTTGTATAATTGACGACGAGTTTAAAGAAAGAGTGAAACAAGCCGTAATGAGACGATATATACACGAGACAAAATCAGTAGATTTGTCAAAGTTTCATAGAGATTTTGACCTCGCTTCCGACTACTTTTGTGCGCTGCGGTGTCCTCTAATTTTACAATACGTGTTCAACGTTCTACATGAATATATGCCAGATTTGAAGGCACTAAATTTGAACGGAAATATGTTGAACGTCGGTTTAGCGGTATGCTTAGCCCAAGCAAAAGTAAGAAAATTAAAGATACTGCACATTAGAGATAATTCGATAAGAAACATGGAAGAAATATACGATATTAAATATTTGGAGCTGGAGGAGCTCGTGCTGGCAGGGAATCCGGTGTGCAAAAAGTATCAATCCAGAGATGACTATATCAAAGACGTGCAAAAGTGGTGTCCCAAACTCCTGCGACTGGATGGTATGTGTCTTCAGAAGCCAATGTTGTGCGGTGTAGTGAACGAAGGAAATAACATGCCAGCCTCTGCAGAGAGTGAACAAGCTCAACAATTTGCGATACAGTTTTTACAAGAATATTTCCTGATATTCGACAGTGAGAATCGTGAACGACTGTTAAACCTATATGCCAAAGATGCGTGTTTCAGTATGACTCCGTTTGATCCTCACATACCAATCGAGGACAGGGAAAAATTACTGGAACAGGGACGTTGGCCAATCGTTTCGTTTTTGTACAAAATGCCACGGACTTCTCATTATTTGGACAGACTTACCGTAGACATCAGTCCGACTGCGGAAGGAACGATGTTGGCTGCAGTTGCAGGAGTGTTTAAAGAGTTCAAGGAAGAAGAAAAACCTATCCGGTACTTTAATCGGACCTTCACGATAATTCTCGGAGGAAGTGGATGTTTGATTAAAAGTGAGGAATTGATCATCAGTGAGCTGCCCGAAACAGAGTTAGAGGAAATGGACACTGAAGTGGAAACGTCCGACTCAGAAACAGAAGAGACAGATTCCGAAGATCTATAAAGTTTTAAGTGTTTAGTGGAAAATCTGAAAAATGAAGACCAGAATTGACAGAGGTATTAGTAAATACTTTTTATGTAAATAAGAATACTGTAGATACAGATGTAACGTATACAATATAATATTTTGTATTATCATCTAGGTAGAGACGAAGGCTATCGAATTTTCCACTGAAAAATACGAAGTAAGTATTCGTGGAGGTTTTAGTCGGTAAGAATCCGACACTACCCGACTTTCCCCCTCAGGAAAGTCGGGTGTCTTATGCAAGATTTCCTCCACGTTAAAAAAAAAAAAAAAAAAAAACAACCTTCTTGTACGAGTATCCGAAGTTTCGTCATGCGGAATACATTTGTACAACAACTTTTGCGTCTTCTCCTTTGTCAATCTTGGAATTTTTAATACACCCCTCTACAATAATTTTAGTATTTTTTTCTTTCTCAATCTCTATTATACCTGTACAGTTTTAGTATTTTTTTCATTGTCAATGTTGGAATTTTTAACACGTTGAATACCACGCTAGTTTGACAGGGATTGCCCATGGCGCCACGATGAATTTTCTATTATACGATACATACAATGTTAAAGTATCATTTGCAATGGATAAGTTACAGTTGATAATGATGTTTGACGTGGTAATTGCGCCGGTGACCCCGGTGGCGCTGGAGTGCGATTTCGCGTTACTTCGAAAAATAAGTGATCAAGTATGCAATCGGATATTATCACGACTCACCGATTTTTAGGAGTCGCGCGAAATCGCACACCAGCGCACTCATATTGATGCTTTCAACGAAACATTCGGCAGAAATGACTACTGTACAAAAGAAATTACATTCCTGTGAAAAACCAACAATCGTTGTAGAATACAATCTAGGAAAATTATCAGTCGATTTATCAGACCAAATGATAGCGTATAGTTCATCACTTCGTAAAACTTTGAAGTGGTACAGGAAATTAGTAATAGAACTGTTATTAAATACATGTATCGTAAATGCAATGGTATTATTCAAAGAGCTAACACGCAAAAAGATTCAAATTTCCGTGTTCAGAATGAAAGTAGCAATGTTTTTAACAAATTGTCACGATCATCAAGTTTCTCCATCTGAAAGCTTGCTAAGAAAACCACGTCATGAGTTAAAAGCAATGCCGGGAAAAACTCGAACAGTGCGACGATTTTGCAAGATTTGTTATCAAAACAATTCAAAGAAGCTGGGAAGGAAAATTGCAAAAAAACTGCACTAAAAAAGTCGTGACATATTGTGAAGACTGTGGTGGTTCACCATTTCTTTGTTTGAAATGCTTTAATACCAATGCTTTAATACGCCAAGTTGTGTGCCGGTCACCGGTGACCCCCATGACATTCAACGTGTTAACATGCTTATACAACAATTTCAGTATGTCTTTTTGCCCTGTTGAATTTTTAGTAAATTTTGTTACGGCCAGGACAGGGAACAATAAGGACAACAATCTTCAAGATCTTCATTACAAAGTGGGCTACTTGTGCCATTATCTTGTGAGTTATCACTCGCATAATCCAACATTCAATCAATTTCCGACAACAGTGGGTGGTCCTTCGAGCCAAATATATATACGCAAGGGAATAGGCTTAACAACAGTCGAGACTGTCCTTAACACAATTTTGTACAATAATTTTAGTATTTTCTTTTTTATTAACTTTGGAATTTTTGATATACTTGTACAATAATTTTAGTATCTTTTTCTTGGAATTTTTACACAACAGGCATACATACACGATATATATACTCGGTGATTAGGAACATGTTAAAATCTTGGAAACATATGTAAATTTCATTCGACAAAGGCGTGATAAGAGATCTTCAACCCTTTTCATAATTTTCATTTCATGCAATGCTTCATGTTTTCTCTCTTTTATTCCCATTTTCATCACGCAAATTCGGAAACGTTTAAACGTCCAGTTTCGTCAGTGACTAAGCGATCATTATTACATAGAAAGTCGGACGATAACGTCCAGTATTGCATAAACAACGTGGTAAATAAAAGCTGGACGACTTTTATCCCAGTACGATTCATCTCACTGAAAGGCCCGGAAGCAGCTATTCCGACTAGGAAATGAAGATGATTTCTTGGTATTAAGACAATATGGTATTAAAATTGTTTGCCAGAAAATTTTATTACCAAAAAACAAACTACAGGTCCGATCGCTTAATATCGGATAACGGCACTCATACTCGAGGCCTCATACCTGACTTAATACCTCAAGAATCACCTGACCTAAATCAACAAATCGCTAATCTTCGATGCACCTGAAGAGGCCGGATTTCCTGGGTTACTTCCGCTAAAACCACTTTCACTGGTAATATTGTTTACAAATATCTAATGATTATAACAATCAGACGATTTTAGTATTAAATATTATGTATTGTATATTAACGAATGTAGTAGATTTTTGAAAAATTTTTAATAAATGTGACAATTTAGTTGATCAGAATATCCACTGAAAAATACGAGATAAGTATTCGTGGAGGTTTTAGTCGGTAAGAATCCGACACTACCCGACTTTCCCCCTCGGGAAAGTCGGGTGTCTTATGCAAGATTTCCTCCACATTAAAAAAAAAAAAAAAAAAAAAAAACCTTCTTCTTGTACGAGTATCCGAAGTTTCGTCATGCGGAATACATTTGTACAACAACTCTAGCGTTTTTTTCTTTGTCAATCTTGGAATTTCTAATACATGGCTTTACAATAATTTTAGTATTTTTTTCTTTGCCAATCTTGCAATTTTCAATGCACCCCTCTACAGTAATTGTAGTATTTTTCCCTTTGTGAATCTTGGAATTGTTAATACACCCCTCTACAATAATTTTAGTATTTCTTCCTTTCTGAATCTCGGAATTTTTAATACGCACCTCTACAATCATTTTAGTATTTTCTTTCTTATTAACTTTGGAATTTTTAATATACTTGTACAATAATTTTAGTATCTTTTTCTTGGAATTTTTACACAACAGGCATACATATACGATATGTATACTCGGTGAATACTCATACCTGACTTAATACTTCACGCTACCTCAAGAGTCACCTGTCAAAAATCAACAAATCGCTAATCTTCGATGCATCTGAAGAGGCCGGATTTCCTGGGTTACTTCCGCTAAAACCACTTTCACTGGTGAAATTGTTTACAAATATCTGATGATTATAACAATCAGACGGTTTTAGTATTAAATATTATATATTGTATATTAACGAATGTAGTAGATTTTTGAAAAATTTTTAATAAATGTGACAATTAAGTTGATCAGAATATCCACTGAAAAATACGAGATAAGTATTCGTGGATGTTTTAGTCGGTAAGAATCCAACACTACCCGACTTTCCCCCTCAGGAAAGTCGGGTGTCTTATGCAAGATTTTCTCCACGTTAAAAAAAAAAAAAAAAAAAAAAAACAACCCTCTTCTTGTACGAGTATCCGAAGTTTCGTCATGCGGAATACATTTGTACAGCAACTCTAGCGTTTTTTTCTTTGTCAATCTTGGAATTTCTAATACATGCCTTTACAATAATTTTAGTATTTTTTTCTTTGCCAATCTTGCAATTTTCAATGCACCCCTCTACAGTAATTTTAGTATTTTTCCCTTTGCGAATCTTGGAATTGTTAATACACCCCTCTACAATAATTTTAGTATTTTTTTCTTTCTCAATCTCTAATATACATGTACAATTATAGTATTTTTTTCTTTGTCAATCATAGAATTTTTAATACACCCCTCTACAATAATTTTAGTATTTCTTCCTTTATCAATCTCGGAATTTTTAATACGCACCTCTACAATCATTTTAGTATTTTCTTTCTTATTAACCTTGGAGTTTTTAATATACTTGTACAATAATTTTAGTATCTTTTTCTTGGAATTTTTACACAACAGGCATACATACACGATATGTATACTCAGTGATTACTCATACCTGACTTAATACTTCACGCTACTTCAAGAGTCAACTGACCTAAATCAACAAATCGCTAATCTTCGATGCACCTGTAGAGGTCGGATCTCCTGGGTTACTTCCGCTAAAACCACTTTCACTGGTGAAATTGTTTACAAATATCTGATGATTATAACAATCAGACGGTTTTAGTATTAAATATTATATATTGTATATTAACGAATGTAGTAGATTTTTGAAAAATTTTTAATAAATGTGACAATTAAGTTGATCAGAATATCCACTGAAAAATACGAGATAAGTATTCGTGGAGGTTTTAGTCGGTAAGAATCCGACACTACCCGACTTTCCTCCCCAGGAAAGTCGGGTGTTTTATGCAAGATTTTCTTTACGTTAAAAAAAAAAAAAACAACCTTCTTCTTGTACGAGTATCCGAAGTTTCGTCATGCGGAATACATTTGTACAACAACTCTAGCGTTTTTTTCTTTGTCAATCTTGGAATTTCTAATACATGGCTTTACAATAATTTTAGTATTTTTTTCTTTGCCAATCTTGCAATTTTCAATGCACCCCTCTACAGTAATTGTAGTATTTTTCCCTTTGTGAATCTTGGAATTGTTAATACACCCCTCTACAATAATTTTAGAATTTTTTTCTTTCTCAATCTCTAACATACATGTACAGTTTTAGTATTTTTTTCTTTGTCAATCATACAATTTTTAATACACCCCTCTACAATAATTTTAGTATTTCTTCCTTTATCAATCTCGGAATTTTTAATACGCACCTCTACAATCATTTTAGTATTTTCTTTCTTATTAACTTTGTAGTTTTTAATATACTTGTACAATAATTTTAGTGTCTTTTTCTTGGAATTTTAGACAACAGGCATACATACACGATATGTATACTCGGTGATTACTCATACCTGACTTAATACTTCACGCTACCTCAAGAGTCAACTGACCTAAATCAACAAATCGCTAATCTTCGATGCACCTGAAGAGGCCGGATTTCCTGGGTTACTTCCGCTAAAACTACTTTCACTGGTAATATTGTTTAGAAATATCTAATGATTATAACAATCAGACGATTTTAGTATTAAATATTATATATTGTATATTAACGAATGTAGTAGATTTTTGAAAAATTTTTAATAAATGTGACAATTAAGTTGATCAGAATATCAACTGATACGTCACGGATGATCTTGCAAGAAGATCATTTGCAATAAATACGTCCTCTTAAACGTTCAAAAAATATATTCTTCACAAATATTTAGTCACTGATCGATTTGTAGAAACCGTTATTTGAACTTGATCAACGTGTGCAAACTATCAATGGATTAATAAACAGCAAGTTCTACTAATAACAGTATTCAAATCTACAGGAAAATTCACGTTCGAGTTTGATCAAAGTACGCAAAATATACACAAATTATTTTTATCGGAGAAACAACAAATAAATATTAACATTAATATTAAAGTCGTGGAACATCCAATATAATTTAAGCCGTGACTCTAGCAACGACAAGAACGATCAGTCGTTCATTTAGCAGCGTACTCTTTTCCTTAAATTCTTTATCTTCTCTGTAAATGCAAAATATTTTATTTGAAGGAGAACAGAACGAAAAGCTACCGTTTATGGCAAAACACACCTTTCTCGAAATGATAGACAGGACAAAGGCATCGTGCAATGACATCAACTTCCATTCGTTATTTTGCAATTACAAGTTCTGTCGTGTCCCTCGATAGATTAAATTATCTGCCACGTGACTATCGTTTTATCGCAATCTATAATTATAATTCAAAGAGATGCAAAAGATGCATATTCCCAAATTTAAATTTTCGCGCTACGTTAGCGCCCCCTATTCGGAAGATCGGACTAAAACAGATTGCGACCGTTATTCCAAAGTCACCAGCGCCGCCTACGCGGATGACCACTTGCATTTGCATTCCGAACGCCGTAAGAGAAAGTTGTATGTGTGAGTAACCCTGAGTTTTTCACTAAAATTTTCTTTAACAAGTGGTTCGAGCGCTAATTAAGTGGTGCAAGTGCTCACAATTAACAATTATTACAAATTAAACGAATAAAAAGTACTGTCAAGTATTTTTTTACCGTTTTATATTTGTGATTAGTGTATATTCATCTGTCATCCATTTTTTTTTCTTTGTGCTAAAACATCCTAAGTGCAAAGTGAAATAAAATGCCAAAAGTGTCAGATAAAACGTTGCGCTGTAACAACGGCCGCAGTGGAAGAAATAAAACTGTCGATAAATTTGACTATTACGATCGTCTACTAAAAGTCGATACTACTAGTGCCGATTACAAGTTCGTAGTCCCATCCAAACTAGTAAAAGGACCAATAGGGCCTTGGGGGGTGAGACGAACATACATGCGTGATTGGGCAAGAGTAACAACAGGTTTAAATAATAATAATATTCACGAGGACACAGAACTTAAATGTGATAAAATGGTTAACGAGACTAGTTTCGATGATAAAATTCGTCAATCTGATTATTACAAAATTATGATATCGGACGGGCATAAATATACAAAAGATTACATAATAAATAATCTTGTCGAGTATGTTGCACCGGAAACTTTGGTTCCGATAATGTACAGGGAGGATGGAAACGGAGTCAGTTTTTTCGTGGATGATAGAAATGTAGCAGCCGAGTTATTATTCCGCGAAATCACAACTCCCCGTGGACGAAAATTGACGGTTGGAGTTACAAAGCCACCATTTCCCTGGTGTGTAATTGACGACGAGTATAAAAAAAGAATAAAACAAGCCATAATGAGTCGATATGTAGACGCGACAAAATCAGTAGATTTGTCAAAGTTTCACAGAGATTTTCACCTTGCATCCGACTACTTTTGTTCGCTACTGTCTCATCTAATTTTACAGCACGTGTTCAACGTTCTACATGAATATACGCCAGATTTGGAGGCACTAAATTTGAACGGAAATATGTTGGACGTCGGCTTAGCACTCTGCTTAGCGGAAGCAAAATTAAAAAAATTAAAGATACTGCACATTGGAGATAATTCGATAAGAAACATGGGAGAAATATACGGTATTCAATATATGAAGCTCGAGGAGCTCGTGCTGGCAGGGAATCCGGTGTGCGAAAAGTATCAGTCCAGCGATGACTATATCAAAGACGTGCAAAAACGGTGTCCCGAACTCGTGCGACTGGATGGTATGCGTCTTCAAAAACCAATGTTGTACGGTGTAGTGAACGAAGGAAATAACATGCCAGCCTCTGCAACGAGTGAACGAGCTCAACTATTTGCGATAGAATTTTTACAAGATTATTTCCAGATATTCGACAGTGAAAATCGTGAACAACTGTTAAACCTATATGCCAACGATGCGAGTTTCAGTACGACTCTGTTTGATCCTCACATACCAATCGAGGACGGGGAAAAATTACTGGAACAGGGACGTTGGCCAATCGTTTCGTTTTTCTACAAAATGCCACGGACTTCTCATTATTTGGACAAACTTACCATGAACGTCAGTCCGACTGGGGAACGAACGATGTTGGCTGCAGTTGCAGGAGTGTTTAAACAGTTCAACAAAGAAGAAGAGCCTATCCGTTACTTCAATCGGACCTTCACGATAATTCTCGAAGGAAGTGGATGTTTGATTCAAAATGACGAATTGATCGTCCGTGAGCTGTCCGAATCAGAGATAATCGAAAGGGACACTGAAGTGGACACGTCCGACTCAGAAGTAGAAGAGACAGATTCGGAAGAAGATCTAGAAAGTTTTAGTGAATAGTCTGAGAAATGAAGACCAGAATTGACAGAGATATTACTAAATACTTTTTCTGTAAATAAGAATACTGTAGATACAGATGTAAGGTGTACAATATAATATTTTGTATTATAATCTAAATAGAGACGAAGGCTATCGAATTTTCCACTGAAAAATACGAGATAAGTGTTCGTGGAGGTTTTAGTCGGTAAGAATCCGACACTACCCGACTTTCCCCCTCAGGAAAGTCGGGTGTCTTATGCAAGATTTCCTCCACGTTAAAAAAAAAAAAAAAAAAAAACAACCTTCTTCTTGTACGAGTATCCGAAGTTTCGTCATGCGGAATACATTTGTACAACAACTTTTGCGTCTTCTTCTTTGTCAATCTTGGAATTTTTAATACACCCCTCTACAATAATTTTAGTATTTTTTCCTTTGTCAATCTTGGAATTTTCAATACACCCCTCTACAGTAATTTTAGTATTTTTCCCTTTGTGAATCTTGGAATTGTTAATACACCCCTCTACAATAATTTTAGTATTTTTTTCTTTCTCAATCTCTAATATACATGTACAGTTTTAGTAATTTTTTTCTTTGTCAATCATAGAATTTTTAATACACCCCTCTACAATAATTTTAGTATTTCTTCCTTTATCAATCTCGGAATTTTTAATACGCACCTCTACAATCATTTTAGTATTTTCTTTCTTATTAACTTTGGAGTTTTTAATACACTTGTACAATAATTTTGGTATCTTTTTCTTGGAATTTTAGACAACAGGCATACATACACGATATGTATACTCGGTGATTACTCATACCTGACTTAATACTTCACGCTACCTCAAGAGTCAACTGACCTAAATCAACAAATCGCTAATCCTCGATGCACCTGAAGAGGCCGGATTTCCTGGGTTACTTCCGCTAAAACCACTTTCACTGGTAATATTGTTTACAAATATCTAATGATTATAACAATCAGACGATTTTAGTATTAAATATTATATATTGTATATTAACGAATGTAGTGGATTTTTGAAAAATTTTTAATAAATGTGACAATTAAGTTGATCAGAATATCCACTGAAAAATACGAGATAAGTATTCGTGGAGGTTTTAGTCGGTAAGAATCCGACACTACTCGACTTTCCCCCTCAGGAAAGTCGGGTGTCTTATGCAAGATTTCCTCCACGTTAAAAAAAAAAAAAAAAAAAAAACAACCTTCTTCTTGTACGAGTATCCGAAGTTTCGTCATGCGGAATACATTTGTACAACAACTCTAGCGTTTTTTTCTTTGTCAATCTTGGAATTTCTAATACATGCCTTTACAATAATTTTAGTATTTTTTTCTTTGCCAATCTTGCAATTTTCAATGCACCCCTCTACAGTAATTTTAGTATTTTTCCCTTTGTGAATCTTGGAATTTTTAATACACCCCTCTAGAATAATTTTTTAGTATTTTTTTCTTTCTCAATCTCTAATATACTTGTACAGTTTTAGTATTTTTTTCTTTGTCAATCTTAGAATTTTTAATACACCCCTCTACAAGAATTTTAGTATTTCTTCCTTTATCAATCTCGGAATTTTTAATACGCCCCTCTACAATCATTTTAGTATTTTCTTTTTTATTAACTTTGGAATTTTTAATATACTTGTACAATAATTTTAGTATTTTTTTCTTGGAATTTTTACACAACAGATATACATACACGATATATATACTCGGTGATTAGGAAGATGTTTAATGTTTTCATGGGAAAAAATTGTTTTACCCTTGTATAATCTACTCTGCTTTGAATTTTGCATACGTTTTCGCTTGTCAATTTTCCGTAAATGCGTGATTGTGCTTCAAATATTTATACATACAAATTTCTCTTCGGCTACTGCTTTTCACGATTCAGCTCCCTTGAAACAATAAAG
The DNA here is from genome assembly GCA_030673865.1 of Melipona bicolor. Classification (NCBI taxonomy): domain Eukaryota; kingdom Metazoa; phylum Arthropoda; class Insecta; order Hymenoptera; family Apidae; genus Melipona; species Melipona bicolor. The sequence continues at coordinate 4,419,661 of JAHYIQ010000017.1, forward strand.
CTTCAACACTATTTCCGAGCTTACGTTTCGAAGATCCCGGAAGCTTGCACATGCACGCGGCTAGAAAGCGTCGGTTGACCAATATTCTTCGACGCCGTTCCGAACAAATGTTCTGCGTGAGGTGGTGGAAATAAAGCGTGGAGGAACGTCGTTTATCTCCAAGTGGGAAGCCGCTCGCACGTTCGTCGGTGATAGATCAAACTTTCGAGACTTATCTCACCGCTTTCGCTGGAATTATCAGCGCGAATCGTTCAAACTTTAACGATCGCCGCGGGGAGGATATTTTTTAAGGCGGAGATGGTAAGGCGAGTTCTCGTTGATCCCGCGTGTAGTCACACGTAGCAAACTTGAAACCCTACGTCGGCAGGTAAACCACCCACTCCCTCCTCAGCTTTATGGTTAACTAGCGACAGTAAGGATTGAACTTGGAACGCCTCTAACTGCGAGTTGAACGTCGAAGGATTAACGTCATCGTTCTCTTCAACTTCGTCTTACTTCCAAGTGCCGGAGGTTTAATTGAGACGGAGTTGGAGAACGAACAACGTCGAAACACCGCGTTGTTTCGTCAATGGTATCATTAAAACTCGTTCCCGCGGGAGGCAGCGCGCGCACCCTTAATGCAATATAATTTTTCAGCCCGAAGAACTTTCGATTACAAGCGTTCGTAATTCAATCCCTCCGACTGGGAAACTTCGCGGCGTCGACGATTCCCAGTCGCAAAGAGGATTAACGAAATCTTGATGTAAGGGTCTGAGAGACAGAAATTTCAGAGAATTACTAGGTAACTTCTGGAGGTGAAATCTCTCGTTCGTGGAAGGCGTTACGGCTCAGTTAATTGGAATATGCTCGTCAGATCACTCGTGTTGTAAGTATGACATTGTTGACATTTACGACCGGGGTGCGCCGGATCGTTTACGCTACATTTATGGGTGTCCCTTACATATCTGTTTCTCCGAGAACCCGTCAATTTTACGGGTAAACAGAAATGCGCATAAGTAAAAAGTCTTTTTTTAAAAACTACCTAAATTACGAAAATGTTGACAATAGCATTAACGGTACATGGCAATCATACTTACGCGGTTTCTTCGGCATATATTGTTTAAAGCTGCACCGGGTTTTCAATGAAAATAATTGTTTTTCTATTCAGATATTTTCATTCATCATGGCTCATAACAAGCCTGGCTATTACTATATACTTATAAAACTTTCCATATTTCGGAAATTTATCTGTTTGTAATCTTTCGGACCGTTGGTTTATTTTTGTCAAAGCTTACAAATCTCAGAATTTTTGTAAATTTATTTCTGCGCATTGTGTTTGCGAAGAAAGCGAGTCCCCATTTTTTCGACCATAGACGAGAAGCTTTCAATAATTTCGTTTCATGTTTACCCCGTGCATATATTGTAGAATTCCTAGAAACTTACCTAACTCAACAACTGTGATTGTCCACTCTTGTTTCAAAACTCGAGTGCCTCCGTTTCAGTGCAATCTTTTATGCGTGTGTCAATTATCAATTCGTCAGGCACTAGTTACACAACCCGATGTAATATTTCTCTCAGCGTAGCCAGTAGGTCCTGCGATATCCTTGAATATCATACGAATGGGGGGGCGGCCTACCCGCGGATCCGCCTGCTTTCAGTTTTATCCACCGTGTTCCGTCAACTGCAATTTCAATTTCACCCATTACATTTTGGGATGTGCTTGGAATGCTCGTTTTCCTATCCTCGGAGTCAGAACTAGAACGAATACGCATCCTTTTCTTGCTCCGATTTTCTTCACTTTGAAGAAATTCTCCTCTTCACTATCCGAAGATCCTTCTATCTCTCCACTTTCAACGCATTCGGAGCTCTTTCACTCTCATCTTCGCTTTCGAGTAATTCATATTGATCTTCTTCGGAATAATCTTCATTGATTTTGACAATTTTGTTCAACATCTTGTTACATCTCCTGGATTTACTCGTGATTGCTGGAAAAGGGGTGTTGGTCAAAATCAAAAAATACTGCGGTACAATTCAATTACCCTATTGCAGATACTTACAATAAGCGGAGACTGTCTACAATAAGAATAACTATAGAAACTTCTGCACACTGTCTTTGAAACACGTCCTTACATTGGCGGTGCAACGATCATGCCGAAGATCGTTTATCATTTTAGGGATTCCGGCAATAGGCATACGCAATTTCGTTCTGGGGTTGAAAACTCAGGCGTATAATTCGCTTGTTTACTATTCCCGCGAGATAAGGGATTGGATCGAATGATTTTACGAACAAAGTAAATATGTAAGGACTATTTATGAAATCAACTAGTCCGTCAATTTGACGGGTTTCGTAGAAACAGGTAAAGAACACCTTTATTCAGAAAATGTTTCCCGCGGGAATGAGACCCCGCAGGACAATACATAGCTAAACAAAGCGGCCTATTTGGCCTGTTTTACGGTTAAATTATAGGAAGGAGAAAGGAGTTAGTACAACTGTCCTTCGCGTGCCAATAAGTACAAAGTAGATATGTTAAAATGTAAAGAAACAAATACAATAAATAAGATCAGATGCAAATACAGATAGTGCCGAGCGCACAGCGCTACTGTGGCATGCAGAATCGCTTATGAACGATTTATGGCGATTTCAAGCAAGCATGCAGGTAGAGCGAACTACAAGTTACACATAAAATAGAAAGTCGGAGAAAGTATATATAAGATGGTAGTACACGTAATTCACACCATGCGTATAAAAGAGTACAAAAAAAAAAGATAGATGAAGGTAAAAGTAAAAATAAAAAGAAAAATTCGAAAATAGAAAATATGTTAAAATAAAGTCGAGAGGATAAAAGTATAACAGATAGAAAGCAGTTAGACGGTCGGACGAGGACGACAGACTATATTTCATGCAGCAAGCGTTAGGAAATACTAGTAAATCCATGCCCGAGTAGGTGTGGATAAATATAAAAAGAAAGAAAAAGAGGGTGAGAAAGTAAAAGTATAAAAGTAATAAAAAAATTGATAGATAAATAAATAGATAAATAAGTAAATAAAGATAAATAGGTGAATAGATAAAAGAAGAAAGAAAAGTTAAGTCAAAAGTTAAAAGTATAAAATTTTAAGTTAATAAATACGTAAAAGAGGAAAGTCAAGAATTAAAACGATACTGACCATAACCGGTTAGTGTCGTAAGAAGAAGCAAAATCAAGTAATAAAAATAAGTTTTAAGTAACAAAAATAAGTTTTAGTACATACAGATTTTAAAAATTAGAAGGCTTAGGAGAAAAATAATTGCGTGTATAAATTCTTTGGGTGAAATGATTAATTTAAGATTCAAAGTGGTTAAAATTAATGCTATAGTTTTTTGGGTATTTCTTTTCAAAATTTGAAATCCGTCAAAAAGATTTTTAAATTGAGAATTGAACGAGCATCGATGTTGCGATTCATCGCGAAGAGATGATTTTTGAATGTTATTGATATACGTGTAACAATTGAATGAAATCTGTATTAAATGATGTTGGAGACGACATTCGAATATTGTTAACAAATGTGTAATGAATGTGACAATTAGATGGTTTTGGTATTAAATAATGCTAGAAATCCAACAAGTATGTCAACTGAGTGATTTTAATATTAAACGTTGTTAGATGTTAGATATTAAATGATATTAGAGATGGCTTCAATATGATTAAGTCAAATAATCTCAGTATAAAATAACATTAAAGGTGATATTTGAATATTATTGACAGATGTATGATAATAATATGATAATTAGGCGATCTCAGTATTAAACGACGTTAGAGATGTGAGTTAAGAAACTGCAAGACTTGTACCCCAGTATGATTCATCTCACTGAAAGGCCTGGAAGCAACTATTCCGACTAGGAAATGAAGATGATTTCTTGGTATTAAGACAATACGGTATCAACATTGTTTGCCAGAAAACAAACTACAGGTCCGATCGCTTAATATCGGATAACGGCACTCATACTCGAGGCCTCATACCTGACTTAATACCTCACGCTACCTCAAGAATCACCTGACCTAAATCAACAAATCGCTAATCTTCGATGCACCTGAAGAGGCCGGATTTCCTGGGTTACTTCCGCTAAAACCACTTTCACTGGTGAAATTGTTTACAAATATCTAATGACTATAACAATCAGACGATTTTAGTATTAAATATTATATATTGTATATTAACGAATGTAGTAGATTTTTGAAAAATTTTTAATAAATGTGACAATTAAGTTGATCAGAATATCCACTGAAAAACACGAGACAAGTATTCGTGGAGGTTTTAGTCGGTAAGAATCCGACACTACCCGACTTCCCCCTCAGGAAAGTCGGGTGTCTTATGCAAGATTTCCTCCACGTAAAAAAAAAAAAAAAAAAAAAAAAAACAACCTTCTTCTTGTACGAGTATCCGAAGTTCTGTCGTGTCCCTTGATAGATTAAATTATCTGCCACGTGACTATCGTTTCATCGTAATCTATAATTATAATTCAAAGAGATGCAAAAGATGCATATTCCCAAATTTAAATATTCGCGCTACGTTAGCGCCCCCTATTCGGAAGATCGGACTAAAACAGATTGCGACCGTTATTCCAAAGTCACCAGCGCCGCCTACGTGGATGACCACTTGCATTTGCATTCCGAACGCCATAAGAGAAAGTTGTATGTGTGAGTAACCCTGAGTTTTTCACTAAAATTTTCTTTAACAAGTGGTTCGAGCGCTAATTAAGTGGTGCAAGTGCTCACAATTAACAATTATTACAAACTAAACGAATAAAAAGTACTGTCAAGTATTTTTTTACCGTTTTATATTTGTGATTAGTGTATATTCATCTGTCATCCATTTTTTTTTCTTTGTGCTAAAACATCCTAAGTGCAAAGTGAAATAAAATGCCAAAAGTGTCAGATAAAACATTGCGCTGTAACAACGGCCGCAGTGGAAAAAATAAAACTGTCGATAAATTTTACTGCGATCGTCTACTAAAAGTCGATACTGCTAGTGCCGACTACAAGTTCGTAGTCCCATCCAAACTAGTAAAAGGACCAATACGGCCTTTGGGGGCGAGACGAACATACACGCGTGATTGGGCAGGAGTAACAACAAATTTAAATAATAATAATATTCACGAGGACACAGAACTTAAACGTGATAAAATGGTTAACGAGACTAGTTACGATGATAAACTTCCTGAATCTGATTGTTACAAAATTATGATATCAGGCGGGCATAAATATGCAAAAAATTACATAATAAATAATCTTGTCGAGTATGTTGCACCGGAAACGTTGGTTCCGATAATGTACAGGGACGACGGGAACGAAGTCAATTTTTTCGTGGACGATAGTAAAGTAGCAGCCGCGTTACTATTGCGTGAGATCACAACTCCCGGAGGACGAAAATTGACGGTTGAAGTTACAATACCACCATTTCCCTGGTGTGTAATTGACGACGAGTATAGAAAAAAAATGAAACAAGCCATAATGAGTCGATATGTACACGCGACAAAATCAGTAGATTTGTCAAAGTTTCACAGAGATGTTCACCTTGCTTCCGACTACTTTTGTTCGCTACGGTCTCATCTAATTTTACAGCACGTGTTCAACGTTCTACATGAATATACGCCAGATTTGGAGGCACTAAATTTGAGCGGAAATATGTTGAACGTCGGCTTAGCACTATGCTTAGCGGAAGCAAAATTAAAAAAATTAAAGATACTGCACATTGGAGATAATTCGATAAGAAACATGGGGAGAAATATACGGTATTCAATATATGGAGCTGGAGGAGCTCGTGCTGGCAGGGAATCCGTTGTGCGAAAAGTATCAATCCAGAGATGACTATATCAAAGACGTGCAAAAACGGTGTCCCGAACTCGTGCGACTGGATGGTATGCGTCTTCAAAAACCAATGTTGTACGGTGTACTGAACGAAGGAAATAACATGCCAGCCTCTGCAACGAGTGAACGAGCTCAACTATTTGCGATACAATTTTTACAAGAATATTTCCAGATATTCGACAGTGGGAATCGTGAACAACTGTTAAACCTATATGCCAACGATGCGTGTTTCAGTATGACTCCGTTTGATCCTCACATACCAATCGAGCACAGGGAAAAATTACTGGAACAGGGACGTTGGCCAATCGTTTCGTTTTTCTACAAAATGCCACGGACTTCTCATTATTTGGACAAACTTACCATGGACGTCAGTCCAACTGGGGAACGAACGATGTTGGCTGCAGTTGCAGGAGTGTTTAAACAGTTCAACAAAGAAGAAAAGCCTATCCGTTACTTCAATCGGACCTTCACGATAATTCTCGAAGGAAGTGGATGTTTGATTCAAAATGACGAATTGATCATCCGCGAGCTGTCCGAATCAGAGTTAATGAAAATGGGCAGTGAAGTGGACACGTCCGACACAGAAGTAGAAGAGACAAATTCGGAAGAAGATCTAGAAAGTTTCATGTGTTTAGTGAATAGTCTGTGAAATGAAGACCAGAATTGACAGAGATATTACTAAATACTTTTTATGTAAATAAGAATACTGTAGATACAGATGTAAGGTGTACAATATAATATTTTGTATTATAATCTAAGTACGGACGAAGGCTATCGAATTTTCCACTGAAAAATACGAGATAAGTGTTCGTGGAGGTTTTAGTCGGTAAGAATCCGACACTACCCGACTTTCCCCCTCAGGAAAGTCGGGTGTCTTATGCAAGATTTCCTCCACGTTAAAAAAAAAAAAAAAAAAAAACAACCTTCTTCTTGTACGAGTATCCGAAGTTTCGTCATGCGGAATACATTTGTACAACAACTTTTGCGTCTTCTTCTTTGTCAATCTTGGAATTTTTAATACACCCCTCTACAATAATTTTAGTATTTTTTCCTTTGTCAATCTTGGAATTTTCAATACACCCCTCTACAGTAATTTTAGTATTTTTCCCTTTGTGAATCTTGGAATTGTTAATACACCCCTCTACAATAATTTTAGTATTTCTTTCTTTCTCAATCTCTATTATACTTGTACAGTTTTAGTATTTTTTTTTTGTCAATCTCAGAATTTTTAATACACCCCTCTACAATAATTTTAGTATTTTCTTTTTTGTCAACTTTGGAATTTTTAATATACTTGTAGAATAATTTTAATATCTTTTTCTTGGAATTTTTACACAACAGACATACATACACGATATATATATACTCGGTGATTAGGAAGATGTTAAAATCTTGGAAACATTTGTAAATTTCATTCGACAAAGGCGTGATAAGAGATCTTCAACCCTTTCCATAGTTTTCATTTCATGCAATGCTTCATGTTTTCTCGCTTTTATTCTCATTTTCATCACGCAAATTCGGAATCGTGTAAACGTCCAGTTTCGTCAATGACTAAGCGATCGTTATTACATAGAAAATCGGACGATAACATCCAGTATTGCATAAACAAGTTGGTAAATAAAAGTTGGACCACTTTTACCCCAGTATGATTCATCTCACTGAAAGGCTCGGAAGCAGCTGTTCTGACTAGGAAGTGAAGACGATTTCTTGGTATTAAGACGATATGGTTGGCAGAAAATTTTATTTATATAAAACAAATTACAGGTGCGATCGCTTAATAGCGGATAACGGCACTCATACCTCACTTAATACCTGACGCCATCTCGAGAATCACCTGACCCAAATCAACCAATCGCTAATGTTCGTTGCACCTGAAGAAGCCGGATTTCCTGGGTTACTCCCGCTAAAACCACTTTCAGTGATAATATTGTTTACAAATATCAAATGAGTTTAACAATCTGACGATTTTTCAGAATAAAATATTATATATTATATATTAACGAATGTAGTCTCAGTATCAACTGTTATCGGAGAAGATTTTTGAAAAATTTGCAATAAATATGACAATTAAGTTGATCAGAATATCAATTGATACGTCAAAGATGATCTTACAAGAAAATCTTTTGCAATAAATACGTCCACTTAAACGTTCAAAAAATATATTCTTCGTGAATATTCAGTCACTGATCGATTTGTAGCAACCGTTATTTGAACTTAATCAACGTGTGCAAACTATTAATCAATGGATTAATAAACAGCAAGTTCTACTAATAACAGTATACAAATCTACAGGAAAATTCACGTTCGAGTTTAATCAAAGTACGCAAAATATACACAAATTATTTTATCGGAGAAACAACAAATAAATGTTAACATTAATATTAAAGTCGTGCAACATCCAATACAATTTCAGCCGTGACTCTAGCAACGACAAGAACGATCAGTCGTTCATTTAGCAGCGTACTCTTTTCCTTAAATTCTTTATCTTCTCTGTAAATGCAAAATATTTTATTTGAAGGAGAACAGAACGAAAAGCTACCGTTTATGGCAAAACATACCTTTCTCGAAATGATAGACAGGACAAAAGCATCGTGCAATGACATCAACTTCCATTCGTTATTTTGCAATTACAAGTTCTGTCGTGTCCCTCGATAGATTAAATTATCTGCCACGTGACTATCGTTTTATCGCAATCTATAATTATAATTCAAAGAGATGCAAAAGATGCATATTCCCAAATTTAAATATTCGCGCTACGTTAGCGCCCCCTATTCGGAAGATCGGACTAAAACAGATTGCGACCGTTATTCCAAAGTCACCAGCGCCGCCTACGCGGATGACCACTTGCATTTGCATTCCGAACGCCGTAAGAGAAAGTTGACTGTGTGAGAGACCGTGAGTTTTTCACTAAAATTTTCTTTAACAAGTGGTTCGAGCGCTAATTAAGTGGTGCAAGTGCTCACAATTAATAATTATTACAAAGTAAACGAATAAAAAGTACTGTCAAGTATTTTTTTACCGTTTTATATTTGTGATTAGTGTATATTCATCTGTCATCCATTTTTTTTTCTTTGTGCTAAAACATCCTAGTGTGCAAAGTGAAATAAAATGTCAAAAGTGTCAGATAAAACGTTGCGCTGTCACAACGGCCGCAGTGGAAAAAATAAACGCGTCGATAAATTTTACTGTGATCGTCTACTAAAAGTCGATACTACTAGTGCCGAGTACAGGGTCGTAATGCCACCCAAACTAGTAAAAGGACCAATACGGCCTTGGGGGGCGACGCGAACATACACGCGTAATTGGACAATAAATGTAAATAATAATAATAATGATAATGAGGAAGATATTGACGAGGACACAGAATCTGAAAGTGATAGTATGGATGACGAGACTAGTTACGAGGATGAACTTCCTCAACATGATTATTACAAAATTATTATATCAGACGGGCATAAATATAAAAAAGATTACATAATAAATAATCTTGCCAAGTATGTTGCACCGGAAACGTTGGTTCCGATAATGTACAGGGCGAATGGAAACGGAGTCGATTTTTTTGTGGACGATGGTAAAGTAGCAGAAGCGTTACTATTCCGTGAAATCATAACTCGCCGTGGACGAAAATTGACGGTTGGAGTTACAAAGCCACCATTTCCGCGGTGTATAATTGACGACAAGTTTAAAGAAAGAGTGAAACAAGCCATAATGAGACGATACGTACACGCGACAAACTCAGTAGATTTGTCAAAGTTTCACAGAGATTCTGACCTCGCTTCCGACTACTTTTGTGCGCTGCGGTGGCCTGCAATTTTACAATACGTGTTCGACGTTCTACATGAATATATGCCAGATTTGGAGGCACTAAATTTGAGCGGAAATATGTTGAACGTCGGTTTAGCGGTATGCTTCGTGCAAGCAAAATTAAAAAAATTAAAGATACTGCACATTGGAGATATGTCGATAAGAAACATGGAAGAAATATACGTTATTCGATATATGGAGCTGGAGGAGCTCGTGCTGGCAGGGAATCCGGTGTGCAAAAAGTATCAATCCAGAGATGACTATATCAAAGACGTGCAAAAATGGTGTCCCAAACTCGTGCGACTGGATGGTATGTGTCTTCAAAATCCAATGTTGTGCGGTGTAGTGAACGAAGGAAATAACATGCCAGCCTCTGCAGCGAGTGAACAAGCTCAACAATTTGTGATACAGTTTTTACAAGAATATTTCTTGATATTCGACAGTGGGAAACGTGAACGACTGTTAAACCTATATGCCAAAGATGCGTGTTTCAGTATGACTCTGTTTGATCCTCACATACCAATCGAGGACAGGGAAAAATTACTGGAACAGGGACGTTGGCCAATCGTTTTGTCTTTCTACAAAATGCCACGGACTTCTCATGATTTGGACAGACTTATCGTAGACATGAGTCCGACTAAGGAAGGAACGATGTTGGCTACAGTTGCAGGAGTGTTTAAAGAGTTCAAGGAAGAAGAAAAACCTATCCGTTACTTTAATCGGACCTTCACGATAATTCTCGGAGGAAGTGGATGTTTGATTAAAAATGAGGAATTGATCAGCAGTGAGCTGTCCGAAACAGAGTTAGTGAAAATGGACACTGAAGTGGAAACGTCCGACTCAGAAACAGAAGAGACAAATTCGGAAGAAGATCTAGAAAGTTTCATGTGTTTAGTGAATAGTCTGTGAAATGAAGACCAGAATTGACAGAGATATTACTAAATACTTTTTATGTAAATAAGAATACTGTAGATACAGATGTAAGGTGTACAATATAATATTTTGTATTATAATCTAAGTATGGACGAAGGCTATCGAATTTTCCACTGAAAAATACGAGATAAGTGTTCGTGGAGGTTTTAGTCGGTAAGAATCCGACACTACCCGACTTTCCCCCTCAGGAAAGTCGGGTGTCTTATGCAAGATTTCCTCCACGTTAAAAAAAAAAAAAAAAAAAACAACCTTCTTGTACGAGTATCCGAAGTTTCGTCATGCGGAATACATTTGTACAACAACTTTTGCGTCTTCTTCTTTGTCAATCTTGGAATTTTCAATACACCCCTCTACAATAATTTTAGTATTTCTTTCTTTCTCAATCTCTATTATACTTGTACAGTTTTAGTATTTTTTTTTTTGTGAATCTCAGAATTTTTAATACACCCCTCTACAATAATTTTAGTATTTTCTTTTTTGTCAACTTTGGAATTTTTAATATACTTGTAGAATAATTTTAATATCTTTTTCTTGGAATTTTTACACAACAGACATACATACACGATATAAATATACTCGGTGATTAGGAAGATGTTAAAATCTTGGAAACATTTGTAAATTTCATTCGACAAAGGCGTGATAAGAGATCTTCAACCCTTTCCATAGTTTTCATTTCATGCAATGCTTCATGTTTTCTCGCTTTTATTCTCATTTTCATCACGCAAATTCGGAATCGTGTAAACGTCCAGTTTCGTCAATGACTAAGCGATCGTTATTACATAGAAAATCGGACGATAACATCGAGTATTGCATAAACAAGTTGGTAAATAAAAGTTGGACGACTTTTACCCCAGTATGATTCATCTCACTGAAAGGCTCGGAAGCAGCTGTTCTGACTAGGAGGTGAAGACGATTTCTTGGTATTAAGACGATATGGTTGGCAGAAAATTTTATTTATATAAAACAAATTACAGGTGCGATCGCTTAATAGCGGATAACGGCACTCATACCTCACTTAATACCTGACGCCATCTCGAGAATCACCTGACCCAAATCAACCAATCGCTAATGTTCGTTGCACCTGAAGAAGCCGGATTTCCTGGGTTACTCCCGCTAAAACCACTTTCAGTGATAATATTGTTTACAAATATCTAATGATTATAACAATCAGACGATTTTAGTATTAAATATTATATATTGTATATTAACGAATGTAGTAGATTTTTGAAAAATTTTTAATAAATGTGACAATTAAGTTGATCAGAATATCAACTAATACGTCACGGATGATCTTGCAAGAAAATCATTTGCAATAAATACGTCCTCTTAAACGTTCAAAAAATATATTCTTCGTGAATATTCAGTCACTGATCGATTTGTAGCAACCGTTATTTGAACTTAATCAACGTGTGCAAACTATTAATCAATGGATTAATAAACAGCAAGTTCTACTAATAACAGTATACAAATCTACAGGAAAATTCACGTTCGAGTTTGATCAAAGTACGCAAAATATACACAAATTATTTTATCGGAGAAACAACAAATAAATATTAACATTAATATTAAAGTCGTGCAACATCCAATACAATTTAAGCCGTGACTCTAGCAACGACAAGAACGATCAGTCGTTCATTTAGCAGCGTACACTTTTCCTTAAATTCTTTATCTTCTCTGTAAATGCAAAATATTTTATTTGAACGAGAACAGAACGAAAAGCTACCGTTTATGGCAAAACACACCTTTCTCGAAATGATAGACAGCGCAAAGGCATCGTACAATGACATCAACTTCCATTCGTTATTTTGCAATTACAAGTTCTGTCGTGTCCCTCGATAGATTAAATTATCTGCCATGTGACTATCGTTTTATCGCAATCTATAATTATAATTCATAGAGATGCAAAAGATGCATATTCCCAAATTTAAATATTCGTGCTACATTAGCGCCCCCTATTCGGAAGATCGGACTAAAACAGATTGCGTCCGTCATTCCAACGTCACCAGCGCCACCTACGCGGATGACCACTTGCATTTGCATTCCGAACGCCGTAAGAGAAAGTTGACTGTGTGAGAGACCGTGAGTTTTTCACTAAAATTTTCTTTAAAAAGTGGTTCAAGTGCTAATAGCTAAGTTGTGCAAGTGCTCCTAATAAAAAGTACTTCAAGTGCTAATAATTAAGTGCTTCAAGTGCTAATAATAATTATTATAAAAATTAATAATTATTATAAAGTAAACGAATAAAAAGTACTGTCAAGTATTTTTTTACCGTTTTTAGTTGTGATTAGTGTATATTCATCTGTCATCCATTTTTTTTTCCTTGTGCTAAAACATCCTAAGTGCAAAGTGAAATAAAATGCCAAAAGTGTCAGATAAAACGTTGCGCTGTCACAACGGCCGCAGTGGAAAAAGTAAAAGTGTCGATAAATTTTACTGTGATCGTCTACTAAAAGTCGATACTACTAGTGCCGACTACAGGGTCGTAATGCCACCCAAACTAGTAAAAGGACCAATACGGCCTTGGGGGGCGACGCGAACATACACGCGTAATTGGACAATAAATGCAAATAATAATAATAACGATAATGAGGAAGATATTGACGAGGACACAGAATCTGAATGTGATAGAAAGGAGACTAGTTATAAGGATAAACTTCCTCAACTTGTTTATTACAAAATTTTTATATCAGACGGGCATAAATATACAAAAGATTACATAATAAGTAATCTTGTCGAGTATGTTGCACCGGAAACGTTGGTTCCGATAATGTACAGGGCGAATGGAAACGGAGTCGATTTTTTCGTGGATGATAGAAAAGTAGCAGCCGCGTTATTATTCCGCGAAATCACAACTCCGCGTGGACGAAAATTGACGGTTCGGGTTACAAGGCCACCATTTCCGCGTTGTATAATTGACGACGAGTTTAAAGAAAGAGTGAAACAAGCCGTAATGAGACGATATATACACGAGACAAAATCAGTAGATTTGTCAAAGTTTCATAGAGATTTTGACCTCGCTTCCGACTACTTTTGTGCGCTGCGGTGTCCTCTAATTTTACAATACGTGTTCAACGTTCTACATGAATATATGCCAGATTTGAAGGCACTAAATTTGAACGGAAATATGTTGAACGTCGGTTTAGCGGTATGCTTAGCCCGAGCAAAACTAAGAAAATTAAAGATACTGCACATTAGAGATAATTCGATAAGAAACATGGAAGAAATATACGATATTAAATATTTGGAGCTGGAGGAGCTCGTGCTGGCAGGGAATCCGGTGTGCAAAAAGTATCAATCCAGAGATGACTATATCAAAGACGTGCAAAAGTGGTGTCCCAAACTCCTGCGACTGGATGGTATGTGTCTTCAGAAGCCAATGTTGTGCGGTGTAGTGAACGAAGGAAATAACATGCCAGCCTCTGCAGAGAGTGAACAAGCTCAACAATTTGTGATACAGTTTTTACAAGAATATTTCCTGATATTCGACAGTGAGAATCGTGAACGACTGTTAAACCTATATGCCAAAGATGCGTGTTTCAGTATGACTCCGTTTGATCCTCACATACCAATCGAGGACAGGGAAAAATTACTGGAACAGGGACGTTGGCCAATCGTTTTGTCTTTCTACAAAATGCCACGGACTTCTCATGATTTGGACAGACTTATCGTAGACATGAGTCCGACTAAGGAAGGAACGATGTTGGCTACAGTTGCAGGAGTGTTTAAAGAGTTCAAGGAAGAAGAAAAACCTATCCGTTACTTTAATCGGACCTTCACGATAATTCTCGGAGGAAGTGGATGTTTGATTAAAAGTGAGGAATTGATCATCAGTGAGCTGCCCGAAACAGAGTTAGAGGAAATGGACACTGAAGTGGAAACGTCCGACTCAGAAACAGAAGAGACAGATTCGGAAGAAGATCTAGAAAGTTTCATGTGTTTAGTGAATAGTCTGTGAAATGAAGACCAGAATTGACAGAGATATTACTAAATACTTTTTATGTAAATAAGAATACTGTAGATACAGATGTAAGGTGTACAATATAATATTTTGTATTATAATCTAAATAGAGACGAAGGCTATCGAATTTTCCACTGAAAAATACGAGGTAAGTATTCGTGGAGGTTTTAGTCGGTAAGAATCCGACACTACCCGACTTTCCCCCTCAGGAAAGTCGGGTGTCTTATGCAAGATTTCCTCCACGTTAAAAAAAAAAAAAAAAAAAAACAACCTTCTTGTACGAGTATCCGAAGTTTCGTCATGCGGAATACATTTGTACAACAACTCTAACGTTTTTTTCTTTGTCAATCTTGGAATTTCTAATACATGCCTTTACAATAATTTTAGTATTTTTTTCTTTGCCAATCTTGCAATTTTCAATGCACCCCTCTACAGTAACTTTAGTATTTTTCCCTTTGTGAATCTTGGAACTGTTAATACACCCCTCTGCAATAATTTTAGTATTTTTTCCTTTATCAATCTCGGAATTTTTAATACGCACCTCTACAATCATTGTAGTATTTTCTTTCTTATTAACTTTGGAGTTTTTAATATACTTGTACAATAATTTTAGTATCTTTTTCTTGGAATCTTTAGACAACAGGCATACATACACGATATGTATACTCGGTGATTACTCATACCTGACTTAATACTTCACGCTACCTCAAGAGTCAACTGACCTAAATCAACAAATCGCTAATCCTCGATGCACCTGAAGAGGCCGGATTTCCTGGGTTACTTCCGCTAAAACCACTTTCACTGGTGAAATTGTTTACAAATATCTAGTGATTATAACAATCAGACGATTTTACTATTAAATATTATGTATTGTATATTAACGAATGTAGTAGATTTTTGAAAAATTTTTAATAAATGTGACAATTAAGTTGATCAGAATATCCACTGAAAAATACGAGATAAGTATTCGTGGAGCTTTTTGTCGGTAAGAATCCGACACTACCCGACTTTCCCCCTCAGGAAATGAAGATGATTTCTTGGCATTAAGACGATATGGTATTAAAATTGTTTGCCAGAAAATTTTATTTCCATAAAACAAACTACAGGTCCGATCGCTTAATATCGGATAACGGCACTCATACTCGAGGCCTCATACCTGACTTGATACCTCAAGAATCACCTGACCTAAATCAACAAATCGCTAATCTTCGATGCACCTGAAGAGGCCGGATTTCCTGCGTTACTTCCGCTAAAACTACTTTCACTGGTAATATTGTTTACAAATATCTAATGAGTTTAACAATCTGACGATTTTTCAGTATTAAATATTATATATTATATATTAACGAATGTAGTCTCAGTATCAACCGTTATCAGAGAAGATTTTTGAAAAATTTGTAATAAATATGTCGATTAAGTTGATCAGAATATCAATTGATACGTCAAAGATGATCTTACAAGAAGATCTTTTGCAATAAATACGTCCTCTTAAACGTTCAAAAAATATATTCTTCGTGAATATTCAGTCACTGATCGATTTGTAGCAACCGTTATTTGAACTTAATCAACGTGTGCAAACTATCAATGGATTAATAAACAGCAAGTTCTACTAATAACAGTATTTAAATCTACAGGAAAATTCACGTTCGAGTTTAATCAAAGTACGGAAAATATACGCAAATTACCGAAAGTGAGGTAAAAAGGAAAAATACAGCTATTTACAGAATCAGCCGGGGGTTCTGAGTTTAAATTCATCGCGACGGTTATGGTAATCAGAAAGAATAATTAATCCGATCGTTGAAACACATCTTGTCAAAAATAAATCAAACGAATACGTTCGGACGATCCCGATTACGTACACGTATCGCGATCGAACGCGTTTAAAGCACTGCCACCGCCGTTTGTGACAGCCAGATAATGTTTCCCAAGCGTTTTCAACCGGGAGCCAAGTGAATATCGCGCTCCAGTTTGAGAAACGCTGCCGCGTACCTATTAAACCTCGTAGACGCACGTATAATCGACGACATAAACGTTATTCAAATGGGCCGGTGTGTGTACACCGTCGAGCATTGCGATTCAGGATCACAGGCTGCCATTAAAATTCATGAGGGCCGAGGTGTAATTTCGTTTTTACGTGCTCGCACGCATTAATACGCGCGCGGCTCCTGAATCCAATTGATTCTTGGTTTCCAGCGATTTTTTCCCCCAGAAGAGGGGAAAAATAGGGACGATCCTGCCGGGATTTTTCCCGCCACACGGGCCTCGAACTTGGCGTTTTCAATTTGCCAAGCTGTCCGACAAAATGGCACCCTGGTCTGGCGGTTTCTCCGTTTGGCTTGGCGGGAATTTGCGCCTCAAAGGGCGCTCCGACAACTTCCAGCCGCTGTCGCTGGGCGCCCTTAATCCTACGGAGTTCCAGGGTGACTTAATTAGTTGCAAAATTAGCGGAAACCGCGGATGGAAGTGGCCCCCGTACGTCGTAAATCCTTGAGCAACTTGTCTCACGGTCCTCGGTCGATCGAGTTGGAGTCGGGCAACTTTTTGAAATTTCGACGGTAGGAAACCGCTACCTGCTTCGACGCAACGAGGATGTCGTTCGATGGAATTGCGTTCATTGGTAAAGGGTGAAATAAACAACCTGCTGCCAGGCTCTCAACGAGAAACAATGAGTTTCGCGATGGAAAGCAAAGCGAAACGAGGATTAGTCGGGAGGATCCTTCAGCCTCGATCGGGGGGCGGTTGATGCGAATACTTGCTTGAATATTCATCGATCCCCCGTCGTTTATTTCCGCGATAACGTATGCGCGACGGATAAATCGATCGTGCCCGACCGTGCCACTGCGATTTAAGCGTTCGCCAGAAAGGCGAATCGGCCGAGTATATGCAATTTTTATCTTTTTTGTCGTTTCCCTCTTTTTTTGTTCTCCCCCCTTTTTTTTCAACTGCCAGAGATGTCGGCCAGTGACGTATCCCGTTTCTGCGTGTATCGTTGAATTTTATAACGTTACTAGAAAAAAAAAGGAAGGAAAAAAAAAAGAACAGATACCCCGTTTATTCCACGCTTCATAAATTTCAGATTATTTTCCATTTCGCCTCTTCGCTGTTTGCGGTCCCGATGAAAACGCTTACGCAGTTTGTTTTTGTCCCATTTTGCTTTTTATGTCCGGGGAGTTCTTTTTGCTGAAAGGGGGGAGGAGGAGAGGGAAAGGAGACCAATGAAAATGAAAATGAAAAAAAAAAAAGTATCATTTGTCCTGTGAAGCCGAGCAATTCGCGTCAACGCATCGCTCGAATTGTCCTGTTCATTAGACTAATTAATAACGTTCTTTGACCACTTTTTCGTCCCCCCGTCGTCCACCGATTTATTCTCTCGCTCTCGCGTTCTTTTTTCTCCTTTTTCGCTTTTGTCCCCACCTTCGGGCCAGTACGATTTTCGCGTAAACGAACACGGGACTCTCTCTTTATCGACGCTTCGCGTAACAAATAACTTCCATTTTTAATTGGAGCTTCAAAGCGAGCAATCGTATTAACCAACCATCCACCTCGAGAGCTGGTGCTCGTTCCTGTCCATTGAATCCTGCGTGTCGTCGCCAGTTTTTTCATTAGTCCGAACGTCGAGAGTCGCGCGCAGATTTTTACTCACTCAAGTGAGCAGAATGAACAAAAAAGGAACACTTTACGATCGAACGTTTTGCGATTGAATTTGAGTGCAACAGATATGCACGCGTACGTGTAACTACGAAGAAAGGTGAAAAGGGAAATTCGTCACCTTCAGCTGGTGTTAAATTTTATTTCGAAAGAGAAATTGTACTGTTACGTAGTAACAAATAAAATTATAAATCATTTTTATCGGAGAAACAACAAATAAATATTAATGATATTAATATTAAAGTCGTGGAACATCCGATATAATTTAAGCCGTGTCTCAGCAACGATTCATTTAGCAGCGCACTGTTTTCCTTAAATTCCTTTACCTTTTTGTAAATGCAAAATATTTTATTTGAACGAGAACAGAACGAAAAGCTACCGTTTATGGCAAAACACACCTTTCTCGAAACGATAGACAGGACAAAGACATCGTAAAATGACATCAACTTCCATTCTTTATTTTGCATTTACAAGTTCTGACGTGTCCCTCAATAGATTAAATTATCTACCATCGTTTTATCACAATCTATAATTATAATTCAAAGAGAATATGCAGAAGATGCATATTCCCAAATTTAAATATGCGCGCTACGTTTGCGCCCTCTTTCGGAAGATCGGTAAAACAGACTGCATTCGTCATTCCAACCTCACCAGCGCCACCTAGGCTGATGACCACCTGCCATTTGCATTTCGAACGCCGTGAGAGAAAGTTGTGTAAGTGAGTGACCGTGAGTTTTTCACTAAAATTTTCTTTAAAGACTGGTTCAAGTGCTAATAGCTCAGTGATTCAAGTGCTAATAATTAATAATTATTATCAAGTAAACGAATAAAAAGTACCGTCAAGTATTTTTTTACCGTTTTACATTTGTGAATAGTGTATATTCACCTGTGATTCCATTCTTTTTTTCTTTGTGCAGAAGCATCCTAAGTGCAAAGTGAAATAAAATGCCGAAAGTGTCAGATAAAACGTTGCGCTGTCACGACGACCGCAATGGAAAAAATAAAAGTGTCGATAAATCTTACTATTACGATCGTCTACCAAAAATCGATACTAGTGCCGACTATAGCCTCGTAATACCGCCCAAAATACTAAAACAAGCAAAACGAACGCCTTCGATAAGAACATACGCGCGTGGTTGTCCAAAAGTAACAATAAATTTAAATGAATATAATAATAATGTGGAATATTTTAACGAGGACACAGAACTTGAAAGTGATAGAATGGTTAACGAGACTAGTTACGATGATGAACTTCCTCAATCTGATTATTACAAAATTATGATATCAGACGGGCATAAATATACAAAAGATTACATAATAAATAATCTTGTCAAGTATGTTGCACCGGAAACGTTGCTTCCGATAAAGTACAGGGCGAATGGAAACGGTGTCAATTTCTTCGTGGACGATAGAAAAGTAGCAGCCGCGTTATTATTCCGCGAAATCACAACTCCGCGTGGACGAAAATTGACGGTTCGGGTTACAAGGCCACCATTTCCGCGTTGTATAATTGACGACGAGTTTAAAGAAAGAGTGAAACAAGCCATAATGAGACGATATGTACACGCGACAAAATCAGTAGATTTGTCAAAGTTTCACAGAGATTTTGACCTCGCTTCCGACTACTTTTGTGCGCTGCAGTGTCCTCTAATTTTACAACACGTGTTCGACGTTCTAAAGGAACATATGCCAGATTTGGAGGCACTAAATTTGACCGGAAATATGTTGAACGTCGGTTTAACACTACGCTTGGCGCAACTAAAATTATCGAAATTAAAGATACTGCACATTGGAGATAATTCGATAAAAAACATGGAAGAAATAAACGCTATTCAAGATTTGGAGCTGGAGGAGCTCGTGTTGGCAGGGAATCCAGTGTGCAAAGAGTATCAATCCAGAGATGACTATATCAAAGACGTGCAAAAGTGGTGTCCCAAACTCCTGCGACTGGATGGTATGTGTCTTCAGAAAGCAATGTTGTGCGGTGTAGTGAACGGAGGAAATAACATGCCAGCTTCAGCAGAGAGTGAACAAGCTCAACAATTTGTGATACAGTTTTTACAAGAATATTTCCTGATATTCGACAGTGAGAATCGTGAACGATTGTTGAACCTATATGCCAAAGATGCGTGTTTCAGTATGACTCCGTTTGATCCTCACATACCAATCGAGGACAGGGAAAAATTACTGGAACAGGGACGTTGGTCAATCGTTCCGTTTTTGTACAAAATGCCACGGACTTCTCATTATTTGGACAGACTTACCGTAGACATCAGTCCGACTGCGGAAGGAACGATGTTGGCTGCAGTTGCAGGAGTGTTTAAAGAGTTCAAGGAAGAAGAAAAACCTATCCGGTACTTTAATCGGACCTTCACGATAATTCTCGGAGGAAGTGGATGTTTGATTAAAAGTGAGGAATTGATCATCAGTGAGCTGCCCGAAACAGAGTTAGAGGAAATGGACACTGAAGTGGAAACGTCCGACTCAGAAACAGAAGAGACAGATTCCGAAGATCTATAAAGTTTTAAGTGTTTAGTGGAAAATCTGAAAAATGAAGACCAGAATTGACAGAGGTATTAGTAAATACTTTTTATATAAATAAGAACTGTACTGTAGATACAGATGTAACGTGTACAATATAATATTTTGTATTATCATCTAGGTAGAGACGAAGGCTATCGAATTTTCCACTGAAAAATACGAGGTAAGTATTCGTGGAGGTTTTAGTCGGTAAGAATCCGACACTACCCGACTTTCCCCCTCAGGAAAGTCGGGTGTCTTATGCAAGATTTCCTCCACGTTAAAAAAAAAAAAAAAAAAAAAACAACCTTCTTCTTGTACGAGTATCCGAAGTTTCGTCATGCGGAATACATTTGTACAACAACTTTTGCGTCTTCTTCTTTGTCAATCTTGGAATTTTTAATACACCCCTCTACAATAATTTTAGTATTTTTTCCTTTGACAATCTTGGAACTTTCAATACACCCCTCTACAGTAATTTTAGTATTTTTTTCTTTCACAATCTCTAATATACTTGTACAGTTTTAGTATTTTTTTTTTTGTGAATCTCAGAATTTTTAATACACCCCTCTACAATAATTTTAGTATTTTCTTTTTTGTCAACTTTGGAATTTTTAATATACTTGTAGAATAATTTTAATATCTTTTTCTTGGAATTTTTACACAACAGGCATACATACACGATATATATATACTCGGTGATTAGGAAGATGTTAAAATCTTGGAAACATTTGTAAATTTCATTCGACAAAGGCGTGATAAGAGATCTTCAACCCTTTCCATAGTTTTCATTTCATGCAATGCTTCATGTTTTCTCGCTTTTATTCTCATTTTCATCACGCAAATTCGGAGTCGTGTAAACGTCCAGTTTCGTCAATGACTAAGCGATCGTTATTACATAGAAAATCGGACGATAACATCCAGTATTGCATAAACAAGTTGGTAAATAAAAGTTGGACGACTTTTACCCCAGTATGATTCATCTCACTGAAAGGCTCGGAAGCAGCTGTTCTGACTAGGAAGTGAAGACGATTTCTTGGTATTAAGACGATATGGTTGGCAGAAAATTTTATTTATATAAAACAAATTACAGGTGCGATCGCTTAATAGCGGATAACGGCACTCATACCTCACTTAATACCTGACGCCATCTCGAGAATCACCTGACCCAAATCAACCAATCGCTAATCTTCGTTGCACCTGAAGAAGCCGGATTTCCTGGGTTACTCCCGCTAAAACCACTTTCAGTGATAATATTGTTTACAAATATCTAATGAGTTTAACAATCTGACGATTTTTCAGAATTTAATATATAATATACAATATTATATATTAACGAATGTAGTCTCAGTATCAACTGTTATCGGAGAAGATTTTGAAAAATTTGCAATAAATATGACAATTAAGTTGATCAGAATATCAATTGAATACGTCAAGGATGATCTTGCAAGAAGATCATTTGCATAAATACGTCCTCTTAAACGTTCAAAAAATATATTCTTCTGAATATTCAGTCACTGATCGATTTGTAGAAACCGTTATTTGAACTTGATCAACGTGTGCAAACTATCAATGGATTAATAAACAGCAAGTTCTACTAATAACAGTATTTAAATCTACAGGAAAATTCACGTTCGAGTTTAATCAAAGTACGGAAAATATACGCAAATTACCGAAAGTGAGGTAAAAAGGAAAAATACAGCTATTTACAGAATCAGCCGGGGGTTCTGAGTTTAAATTCATCGCGACGGTTATGGTAATCAGAAAGAATAATTAATCCGATCGTTGAAACACATCTTGTCAAAAATAAATCAAACGAATACGTTCGGACGATCCCGATTACGTACACGTATCGCGATCGAACGCGTTTAAAGCACTGCCACCGCCGTTTGTGACAGCCAGATAATGTTTCCCAAGCGTTTTCAACCGGGAGCCAAGTGAATATCGCGCTCCAGTTTGAGAAACGCTGCCGCGTACCTATTAAACCTCGTAGACGCACGTATAATCGACGACATAAACGTTATTCAAATGGGCCGGTGTGTGTACACCGTCGAGCATTGCGATTCAGGATCACAGGCTGCCATTAAAATTCATGAGGGCCGAGCGTGTAATTTCGTTTTTACGTGCTCGCACGCATTAATACGTGCGCGGCTCCTGAATCCAATTGATTCTTGGTTTCCAGCGATTTTTTCCCCCAGAAGAGGGGAAAAATAGGGACGATCCTGCCGGGATTTTTCCCGCCACACGGGCCTCGAACTTGGCGTTTTCAATTTGCCAAGCTGTCCGACAAAATGGCACCCTGGTCTGGCGGTTTCTCCGTTTGGCTTGGCGGGAATTTGCGCCTCAAAGGGCGCTCCGACAACTTCCAGCCGCTGTCGCTGGGCGCCCTTAATCCTACGGAGTTCCAGGGTGACTTAATTAGTTGCAAAATTAGCGGAAACCGCGGATGGAAGTGGCCCCCGTACGTCGTAAATCCTTGAGCAACTTGTCTCACGGTCGTCGGTCGATCGAGTTGGAGTCGGGCAACTTTTTGAAATTTCGACGGTAGGAAACCGCTACCTGCTTCGACGCAACGAGGATGTCGTTCGATGGAATTGCGTTCATTGGTAAAGGGTGAAATAAACAACCTGCTGCCAGGCTCTCAACGAGAAACAATGAGTTTCGCGATGGAAAGCAAAGCGAAACGAGGATTAGTCGGGAGGATCCTTCAGCCTCGATCGGGGGGCGGTTGATGCGAATACTTGCTTGAATATTCATCGATCCCCCGTCGTTTATTTCCGCGATAACGTATGCGCGACGGATAAATCGATCGTGCCCGACCGTGCCACTGCGATTTAAGCGTTCGCCAGAAAGGCGAATCGGCCGAGTATATGCAATTTTTATCTTTTTTGTCGTTTCCCTCTTTTTTTGTTCTCCCCCCTTTTTTTTCAACTGCCAGAGATGTCGGCCAGTGACGTATCCCGTTTCTGCGTGTATCGTTGAATTTTATAACGTTACTAGAAAAAAAAAAGGAAGGAAAAAAAAAAGAACAGATACCCCGTTTATTCCACGCTTCATAAATTTCAGATTATTTTCCATTTCGCCTCTTCGCTGTTTGCGGTCCCGATGAAAACGCTTACGCAGTTTGTTTTTGTCCCATTTTGCTTTTTATGTCCGGGGAGTTCTTTTTGCTGAAAGGGGGGAGGAGGAGAGGGAAAGGAGACCAATGAAAATGAAAATGAAAAAAAAAAAAGTATCATTTGTCCTGTGAAGCCGAGCAATTCGCGTCAACGCATCGCTCGAATTGTCCTGTTCATTAGACTAATTAATAACGTTCTTTGACCACTTTTTCGTCCCCCCGTCGTCCACCGATTATTCTCTCGCTCTCGCGTTCTTTTTTCTCCTTTTTCCACTTTTGTCCCACCTTCGGGCCAGTACGATTTTCGCGTAAACGAACACGGGACTCTCTCTTTCTCGACGCTTCGCGTAACAAATAACTTCCATTTTTAATTGGAGCTTCAAAGCGAGCAATCGTATTAACCAACCATCCACCTCGAGAGCTGGTGCTCGTTCCTGTCCATTGAATCCTGCGTGTCGTCGCCAGTTTTTTCATTAGTCCGAACGTCGAGAGTCGCGCGCAGATTTTTACTCACTCAAGTGAGCAGAATGAACAAAAAAGGAACACTTTACGATCGAACGTTTTGCGATTGAATTTGAGTGCAACAGATATGCACGCGTACGTGTAACTACGAAGAAAGGTGAAAAGGGAAATTCGTCACCTTCAGCTGGTGTTAAATTTTATTTCGAAAGAGAAATTGTACTGTTACGTAGTAACAAATAAAATTATAAATCATTTTTATCGGAGAAACAACAAATAAATATTAATGATATTAATATTAAAGTCGTGGAACATCCGATATAATTTAAGCCGTGTCTCAGCAACGATTCATTTAGCAGCGCACTGTTTTCCTTAAATTCCTTTATCTTCTTTGTAAATGCAAAATATTTTATTTGAACGAGAACAGAACGAAAAGCTACCGTTTATTGTAAAACAGATCTGTCTCGAAACGATAGACAGGACAAAAGCATCGTGCAATGACATCAACTTCCATTCGTTATTTTGCAATTACCAGTTCTGTCGTGTCCCTCGATAGATTAAATTATCTGCCACGTGACTATCGTTTCATCGTAATCTATAATTATAATTCAAAGAGATGCAAGAGATGCATATTCCCAAATTTAAATATTCGCGCTACGTTAGCGCCCCCTATTCGGAAGATCGGACTAAAACAGATTGCGACCGTTATTCCAAAGTCACCAGCGCCGCCTACGTGGATGACCACTTGCATTTGCATTCCGAACGCCATAAGAGAAAGTTGTATGTGTGAGTAACCCTGAGTTTTTCACTAAAATTTTCTTTAACAAGTGGTTCGAGCGCTAATTAAGTGGTGCAAGTGCTCACAATTAACAATTATTACAAACTAAACGAATAAAAAGTATTGTCAAGTATTTTTTTAGCGTTTTATATTTGTGATTAGTGTATATTCATCTGTCATCCATTTTTTTTTCTTTGTGCTAAAACATCCTAAGTGCAAAGTGAAATAAAATGCCAAAAGTGTCAGATAAAACATTGCGCTGTAACAACGGCCGCAGTGGAAAAAATAAAACTGTCGATAAATTTTACTGCGATCGTCTACTAAAAGTCGATACTGCTAGTGCCGACTACAAGTTCGTAGTCCCATCCAAACTAGTAAAAGGACCAATACGGCCTTTGGAGGCGAGACGAACATACACGCGTGATTGGGCAGGAGTAACAACAAATTTAAATAATAATAATATTCACGAGGACACAGAACTTAAACGTGATAAAATGGTTAACGAGACTAGTTACGATGATAAACTTCCTGAATCTGATTGTTACAAAATTATGATATCAGGCGGGCATAAATATGCAAAAAATTACATAATAAATAATCTTGTCGATTATGTTGCACCGGAAACGTTGGTTCCGATAATGTACAGGGACGACGGGAACGAAGTCAATTTTTTCGTGGACGATAGTAAAGTAGCAGCCGCGTTACTATTGCGTGAGATCACAACTCCCGGAGGACGAAAATTGACGGTTGAAGTTACAATACCACCATTTCCCTGGTGTGTAATTGACGACGAGTATAGAAAAAAAATGAAACAAGCCATAATGAGTCGATATGTACACGCGACAAAATCAGTAGATTTGTCAAAGTTTCACAGAGATGTTCACCTTGCTTCCGACTACTTTTGTTCGCTACGGTCTCATCTAATTTGACAGCACGTGTTCAACGTTCTACATGAATATACGCCAGATTTGGAGGCACTAAATTTGAGCGGAAATATGTTGAACGTCGGCTTAGCACTATGCTTAGCGGAAGCAAAATTAAAAAAATTAAAGATACTGCACATTGGAGATAATTCGATAAGAAACATGGGAGAAATATACGGTATTCAATATATGGAGCTGGAGGAGCTCGTGCTGGCAGGGAATCCGTTGTGCGAAAAGTATCAATCCAGAGATGACTATATCAAAGACGTGCAAAACGGTGTCCCGAACTCGTGCGACTGGATGGTATGCGTCTTCAAAAACCAATGTTGTACGGTGTACTGAACGAAGGAAATAACATGCCAGCCTCTGCAACGAGTGAACGAGCTCAACTATTTGCGATACAATTTTTACAAGAATATTTCCAGATATTCGACAGTGGGAATCGTGAACAAACTGTTAAACCTATATGCCAACGATGCGTGTTTCAGTATGACTCCGTTTGATCCTCACATACCAATCGAGCACAGGGAAAAATTACTGGAACAGGGACGTTGGCACAATCGTTTCGTTTTTCTACAAAATGCCACGGACTTCTCATTATTTGGACAAACTTACCATGGACGTCAGTCCGACTGGCGAACGAACGATGTTGGCTGCAGTTGCAGGAGTGTTTAAACAGTTCAACAAAGAAGAAAAGCCTATCCGTTACTTCAATCGGACCTTCACGATAATTCTCGAAGGAAGTGGATGTTTGATTCAAAATGACGAATTGATCATCCGCGAGCTGTCCGAATCAGAGTTAATGAAAATGGGCAGTGAAGTGGACACGTCCGACACAGAAGTAGAAGAGACAAATTCGGAAGAAGATCTAGAAAGTTTCATGTGTTTAGTGAATAGTCTGTGAAATGAAGACCAGAATTGACAGAGATATTACTAAATACTTTTTATGTAAATAAGAATACTGTAGATACAGATGTAAGGTGTACAATATAATATTTTGTATTATAATCTAAGTACGGACGAAGGCTATCGAATTTTCCACTGAAAAATACGAGATAAGTGTTCGTGGAGGTTTTAGTCGGTAAGAATCCGACACTACCCGACTTTCCCCCTCAGGAAAGTCGGGTGTCTTATGCAAGATTTCCTCCACGTTAAAAAAAAAAAAAAAAAAAAAACAACCTTCTTGTACGAGTATCCGAAGTTTCGTCATGCGGAATACATTTGTACAACAACTTTTGCGTCTTCTTCTTTGTCAATCTTGGAATTTTCAATACACCCCTCTACAATAATTTTAGTATTTCTTTCTTTCTCAATCTCTATTATACTTGTACAGTTTTAGTATTTTTTTTTTTGTCAATCTCAGAATTTTTAATACACCCCCTCTACAATAATTTTAGTATTTTTCTTTTTTGGCAACTTTGGAATTTTTAATATACTTGTAGAATAATTTTAATATCTTTTTCTTGGAATTTTTACACAACAGACATACATACACGACATATATATACTCGGTGATTAGGAAGATGTTTAAAATCTTGGAAACATTTGTAAATTTCATCGACAAAGGCGTGATAAGAGATCTTCAACCCTTTCCATAGTTTTCATTTCATGCAATGCTTCATGTTTTCTCGCTTTTATTCTCATTTTCATCACGCAAATTCGGAATCGTGTAAACGTCCAGTTTCGTCAATGACTAAGCGATCGTTATTACATAGAAAATCGGACGATAACATCCAGTATTGCATAAACAAGTTGGTAAATAAAAGTTGGACCACTTTTACCCCAGTATGATTCATCTCACTGAAAGGCTCGGAAGCAGCTGTTCTGACTAGGAAGTGAAGACGATTTCTTGGTATTAAGACGATATGGTTGGCAGAAAATTTTATTTATATAAAACAAATTACAGGTGCGATCGCTTAATAGCGGATAACGGCACTCATACCTCACTTAATACCTGACGCCATCTCGAGAATCACCTGACCCAAATCAACCAATCGCTAATGTTCGTTGCACCTGAAGAAGCCGGATTTCCTGGGTTACTCCCGCTAAAACCACTTTCAGTGATAATATTGTTTACAAATATCAAATGAGTTTAACAATCTGACGATTTTTCAGAATAAAATATTATATATTAAATATTATATATTATATATTAACGAATGTAGTCTCAGTATCAACTGTTATCGGAGAAGATTTTTGAAAAATTTGCAATAAATATGACAATTAAGTTGATCAGAATATCAATTGATACGTCAAAGATGATCTTACAAGAAAATCTTTTGCAATAAATACGTCCACTTAAACGTTCAAAAAATATATTCTTCGTGAATATTCAGTCACTGATCGATTTGTAGCAACCGTTATTTGAACTTAATCAACGTGTGCAAACTATTAATCAATGGATTAATAAACAGCAAGTTCTACTAATAACAGTATACAAATCTACAGGAAAATTCACGTTCGAGTTTAATCAAAGTACGCAAAATATACACAAATTATTTTATCGGAGAAACAACAAATAAATGTTAACATTAATATTAAAGTCGTGGGACATCCAATATAATTTCAGCCGTGACTCTAGCAACGACAAGAACGATCAGTCGTTCATTTAGCAGCGTACTCTTTTCCTTAAATTCTTTATCTTCTCTGTAAATGCAAAATATTTTATTTGAATGAGAACAGAACGAAAAGCTACCGTTTATGGCAAAACACACCTTTCTTGAAATGATAGACAGCACAAAAGCATCGTACAATGACATCAACTTCCATTCGTTATTTTGCAATTACAAGTTCTGTCGTGTCCCTCGATAGGTTAAATTATCTGCCACGTGACTATCGTTTTATCGCAATCTATAATTATAATTCATAGAGATGCAAAAGATGCATATTCCCAAATTTAAATATTCGTGCTACATTAGCGCCCCCTATTCGGAAGATCGGACTAAAACAGATTGCGTCCGTCATTCCAACGTCACCAGCGCCACCTACGCGGATGACCACTTGCATTTGCATTCCGAACGCCGTAAGAGAAAGTTGACTGTGTGAGTGACCGTGAGTTTTTCACTAAAATTTTCTTTAAAAAGTGGTTCAAGTGCTAATAGCTAAGTTGTGCAAGTGCTCCTAATAAAAAGTACTTCAAGTGCTAATAATAATTATTATAAAGATTAATAATTATTATAAAGTAAACGAATAAAAAGTACTGTCAAGTATTTTTTTACCATTTTATAGTTGTGATTAGTGTATATTCATCTGTCATCCATTTTTTTGTCTTTGTGCTAAAACATCCTAGTGTGCAAAGTGAAATAAAATGCCAAAAGTGTCAGATAAAACGTTGCGCTGTCACAACGGTCGCAGTGGAAAAAGTAAAAGTGTCGATAAATTTTACTGTGATCGTCTACTAAAAGTCGATACTACTAGTGCCGACTACAGGGTCGTAATGCCACCCAAACTAGTAAAAGGACCAATACGGCCTTGGGGGGCGACGCGAACATACACGCGTAATTGGACAATAAATGCAAATAATAATAATAACGATAATGAGGAAGATATTGACGAGGACACAGAATCTGAATGTGATAGAAAGGAGACTAGTTATAAGGATAAACTTCCTCAACTTGTTTATTACAAAATTTTTATATCAGACGGGCATAAATATACAAAAGATTACATAATAAGTAATCTTGTCGAGTATGTTGCACCGGAAACGTTGGTTCCGATAATGTACAGGGCGAATGGAAACGGAGTCGATTTTTTCGTGGATGATAGAAAAGTAGCAGCCGCGTTATTATTCCGCGAAATCACAACTCCGCGTGGACGAAAATTGACGGTTCGGGTTACAAGGCCACCATTTCCGCGTTGTATAATTGACGACGAGTTTAAAGAAAGAGTGAAACAAGCCGTAATGAGACGATATATACACGAGACAAAATCAGTAGATTTGTCAAAGTTTCATAGAGATTTTGACCTCGCTTCCGACTACTTTTGTGCGCTGCGGTGTCCTCTAATTTTACAATACGTGTTCAACGTTCTACATGAATATATGCCAGATTTGAAGGCACTAAATTTGAACGGAAATATGTTGAACGTCGGTTTAGCGGTATGCTTAGCCCGAGCAAAACTAAGAAAATTAAAGATACTGCACATTAGAGATAATTCGATAAGAAACATGGAAGAAATATACGATATTAAATATTTGGAGCTGGAGGAGCTCGTGCTGGCAGGGAATCCGGTGTGCAAAAAGTATCAATCCAGAGATGACTATATCAAAGACGTGCAAAAGTGGTGTCCCAAACTCCTGCGACTGGATGGTATGTGTCTTCAGAAGCCAATGTTGTGCGGTGTAGTGAACGAAGGAAATAACATGCCAGCCTCTGCAGAGAGTGAACAAGCTCAACAATTTGCGATACAGTTTTTACAAGAATATTTCCTGATATTCGACAGTGAGAATCGTGAACGACTGTTAAACCTATATGCCAAAGATGCGTGTTTCAGTATGACTCCGTTTGATCCTCACATACCAATCGAGGACAGGGAAAAATTACTGGAACAGGGACGTTGGCCAATCGTTTCGTTTTTGTACAAAATGCCACGGACTTCTCATTATTTGGACAGACTTACTGTAGACATCAGTCCGACTGCGGAAGGAACGATGTTGGCTGCAGTTGCAGGAGTGTTTAAAGAGTTCAAGGAAGAAGAAAAACCTATCCGGTACTTTAATCGGACCTTCACGATAATTCTCGGAGGAAGTGGATGTTTGATTAAAAGTGAGGAATTGATCATCAGTGAGCTGCCCGAAACAGAGTTAGAGGAAATGGATACTGAAGTGGAAACGTCCGACTCAGAAACAGAAGAGACAGATTCGGAAGATCTATAAAGTTTTAAGTGTTTAGTGGAAAATCTGAAAAATGAAGACCAGAATTGACAGAGGTATTAGTAAATACTTTTTATGTAAATAAGAATACTGTAGATACAGATGTAACGTGTACAATATAATATTTTGTATTATCATCTAGGTAGAGACGAAGGCTATCGAATTTTCCACTGAAAAATACGAGGTAAGTATTCGTGGAGGTTTTAGTCGGTAAGAATCCGACACTACCCGACTTTCCCCCTCAGGAAAGTCGGGTGTCTTATGCAAGATTTCCTCCACGTTAAAAAAAAAAAAAAAAAAAAAACAACCTTCTTCTTGTACGAGTATCCGAAGTTTCGTCGGAATACATTTGTACAACAACTTTTGCGTCTTCTTCTTTGTCAATCTTGGAATTTTCAATACACCCCTCTACAATAATTTTAGTATTTCTTTCTTTCTCAATCACTATTATACTTGTACAGTTTCAGTATTTTTTTCATTGTCAATGTTGGAATTTTTAACACGTTGAATACCACGCCAGTTTGACAGGGATTGCCCGTGGCGCCACGATGAATTTTCTATTATACGATACATACAATGTTAAAGTATCATTTGCAATGGATAAGTTACAGTTGATAATGATGTTTGACGTGGTAATTGCGCCGGTGATCCCGGTGGCGCTGGAGTGCGATTTCGCGTTACTTCGAAAAATAAGTGATCAAGTATGCAATCGGATATTATCACGACTCACCGATTTTTAGGATTCGCGCGAAATCGCACACCAGCGCACTCATATTGATGCTTTCAACGAAACATTCGGCAGAAATGACTACTGTACAAAAGAAATTACATTCCTGTGAAAAACCAACAATCGTTGTAGAATACAATCTAGGAAAATTATCAGTCGATTTATCAGACCAAATGATAGCGTATAGTTCATCACTTCGTAAAACTTTGAAGTGGTACAGGAAATTAGTAATAGAACTGTTATTAAATACATGTATCGTAAATGCAATGGTATTATTCAAAGAGCTAACACGCAAAAAGATTCAAATTTCCGTGTTCAGAATGAAAGTAGCAATGTTTTTAACAAATTGTCACGATCATCAAGTTTCTCCATCTGAAAGCTTGCTAAGAAAACCACGTCATGAGTTAAAAGCAATGCCGGGAAAAGCTCGAACAGTGCGACGATTTTGCAAGATTTGTTATCAAAACAATTCAAAGAAGCTGGGAAGGAAAATTGCAAAAAAACTGCACTAAAAAAGTCGTGACATATTGTGAAGACTGTGGTGGTTCACCATTTCTTTGTTTGAAATGCTTTAATACCACACATCGTAATATGCGCCGATAATAAATGTATATTTCATGTGTAAATAAAACTTTTTTTAGATGTTTTATACTGCATTCATTTCTTCACCCTATTGCACTAACGATGGTAATAATAAAAATTTATGAGTATTGACATTTGCTTAAATTATATATATTTCTGTGAATCTGGGCGCGCCGGTCACCGGTGGCCCCCATGGCGCCACCGCCAAGTTGTGTGCCGGTCACCGGTGACCCCCATGACATTCAACGTGTTAACATGCTTATACAACAATTTCAGTATGTCTTTTTGCCCTGTTGAATTTTTAGTAAATTTTGTTACGGCCAGGACAGGGAACAATAAGGACAACAATCTTCAAGACCTTCATTACAAAGTGGGCTACTTGTGCCATTATCTTGAGAGTTATCACTCGCATAATCCAACATTCAATCAATTTCCGACAACAGTGGGTGGTCCTTCGAGCCAAATATATATACGCAAGGGAATAGGCTTAACAACAGTCGAGATTGTCCTTAACACAATTTTGTACAATAATTTTAGTATTTTCTTTTTTATTAACTTTGGAATTTTTGATATACTTGTACAATAATTTTAGTATCTTTTTCTTGGAATTTTTACACAACAGGCATACATACACGATATATATACTCGGTGATTAGGAACATGTTAAAATCTTGGAAACATATGTAAATTTCATTCGACAAAGGCGTGATAAGAGATCTTCGACCCTTTTCATAATTTTCATTTCATGCAATGCTTCATGTTTTCTCTCTTTTATTCCCATTTTCATCACGCAAATTCGGAAACGTTTAAACGTCCAGTTTCGTCAGTGACTAAGCGATCATTATTACATAGAAAGTCGGACGATAACGTCCAGTATTGCATAAACAACGTGGTAAATAAAAGCTGGACGACTTTTATCCCAGTACGATTCATCTCACTGAAAGGCCCGGAAGCAGCTATTCCGACTAGGAAATGAAGATGATTTCTTGGTATTAAGACAATATGGTATTAAAATTGTTTGCCAGAAAATTTTATTACCAAAAAACAAACTACAGGTCCGATCGCTTAATATCGGATAACGGCACTCATACTCGAGGCCTCATACCTGACTTAATACCTCAAGAATCACCTGACCTAAATCAACAAATCGCTAATCTTCGATGCACCTGAAGAGGCCGGATTTCCTGGGTTACTTCCGCTAAAACCACTTTCACTGGTAATATTGTTTACAAATATCTAATGATTATAACAATCAGACGATTTTAGTATTAAATATTATGTATTGTATATTAACGAATGTAGTAGATTTTTGAAAAATTTTTAATAAATGTGACAATTAAGTTGATCAGAATATCCACTGAAAAATACGAGATAAGTATTCGTGGAGGTTTTAGTCGGTAAGAATCCGACACTACCCGACTTTCCCCCTCAGGAAAGTCGGGTGTCTTATGCAAGATTTCCTCCACATTAAAAAAAAAAAAAAAAAAAAAAAAAAAACAACCTTCTTCTTGTACGAGTATCCGAAGTTTCGTCATGCGGAATACATTTGTACAACAACTCTAGCGTTTTTTTCTTTGTCAATCTTGGAATTTCTAATACATGCCTTTACAATAATTTTAGTATTTTTTTCTTTGCCAATCTTGCAATTTTCAATGCACCCCTCTACAGTAATTTTAGTATTTTTCCCTTTGTGAATCTTGGAATTGTTAATACACCCCTCTACAATAATTTTAGTATTTCTTCCTTTATCAATCTCGGAATTTTTAATATGCACCTCTACAATCATTTTAGTATTTTCTTTCTTATTAACTTTGGAGTTTTTAATATACTTGTACAATAATTTTGGTATCTTTTTCTTGGAATTTTTAGACAACAGGCATACATACACGATATGTATACTCGGTGATTACTCATACCTGACTTAATACTTCACGCTACCTCAAGAGTCAACTGACCTAAATCAACAAATCGCTAATCCTCGATGCACCTGAAGAGGCCGGATTTCTTGGGTTACTTCCGCTAAAACCACTTTCACTGGTGAAATTGTTTACAAATATCTAGTGATTATAACAATCAGACGATTTTACTATTAAATATTATGTATTGTATATTAACGAATGTAGTAGATTTTTGAAAAAGTTTTAATAAATGTAACAATTAAGTTGATCAGAATATCAACTGATACGTCAAGGATGATCTTGCAAGAATATCATTTGCAATAAATACGTCCTCTTAAACGTTCAAAAAATATATTCTTCACAAATATTTAGTCACTGATCGATTTGTAGAAACCGTTATTTGAACTTGATCAACGTGTGCAAACTATCAATGGATTAATAAACAGCAAGTTCTACTAATAACAGTATTCAAATCTACAGGAAAATTCACGTTCGAGTTTGATCAAAGTACGCAAAATATACACAAATTATTTTTATCGAAGAAACAACAAATAAATATTAACATTAATATTAAAGTCGTGGAACATCCAATACAATTTAAGCCGTGACTCTAGCAACGACAAGAACGATCAGTCGTTCATTTAGCAGCGTACTCTTTTCCTTAAATTCTTTATCTTCTTTGTAAATGCAAAATATTTTATTTGAAGGAGAACAGAACGAAAAGCTACCGTTTATGGCAAGACACACCTTTCTCGAAATGATAGACAGGACAAAGGCATCGTGCAATGACATCAACTTCCATTCGTTATTTTGCAATTACAAGTTCTGTCGTGTCCCTTGATAGATTAAATTATCTGCCACGTGACTATCGTTTTATCGCAATCTATAATTATAATTCAAAGAGATGCAGAAGATGCATATTCCCAAATTTAAATATTCGCGCTACGTTAGCGCCCCCTATTCGGAAGATCGGTCTAAAACAGATTGCGTCCATCATTCCAACGTCACCAGCGCCACCTACGCGGATGACCACTTGCATTTGCATTCCGAACGCCGTAAGAGAAAGTTGTCTGTGTGAGTGACCGTGAGTTTTTCACTAAAATTTTCTTTAAAAAGTGGTTCAAGTGCTAATAGCTAAGTTGTGCAAGTGCTCCTAATAAAGTACTTCAAGTGCTAATAATTAAGTGCTTGAAGTGCTAATAATAATTATTATAAAGATTAATAATTATTATAAATTAAACGAATAAAAAGTACTGTCAAGTATTTTTTTACCGTTTTGTAGTTGTGATTAGTGTATATTCATCTGTCATCCATTTTTTTTCTTTGTGCTATAACATCCTAGTGTGCAAAGTGAAATAAAATGCCAAAAGTGTCAGATAAAACGTTGCGCTGTCACAACGGCCGCAGTGGAAAAAGTAAAAGTGTCGATAAATTTTACTGTGATCGTCTACTAAAAGTCGATACTACTAGTCCCGATTACAGGGTCGTAATGCCACCCAAACTAGTAAAAGGACCAATACGACCTTGGGGGGCGACGCGAACATACACGCGTGATTGGGCAAGAGTAACAACAAATTTAAATAATAATAATATTCACGAGGACACAGAACTTAAAAGTGATAGAATGGTTAAAGGGACTAGTTACGATGATGAACTTCCTCAATCTGATTATTACAAAATTATGATATCAGACGGTCATAAATATACAAAAGATTACATAATAAATAAACTTGTCAAGTATGTTGCACCGGAATCGTTGCTTCCGATAAAGTACAGGGCGAATGGAAACGGTGTCAATTTCTTCGTGGACGATAGAAAAGTAGCAGCCGCGTTATTATTCCGCGAAATCACAACTCCGCGTGGACGAAAATTGACGGTTCGGGTTACAAGGCCACCATTTCCGCGGTGCATACTTGACGACGAGTTTAAAGAAAGAGTGAAACAAGCCATAATGAGACGATATGTACACGCGACAAAATCAGTAGATTTGTCAAAGTTTCACAGAGATTTTTACCTCGCTTCCGACTACTTTTGTGCGCTGCAGTGTCCCCTAATTCTACAATACTTGTTCGACGTTCTACATGAATATATGCCAGATTTGGTGGCACTAAATTTGACCGGAAATATGTTGAACGTCGGTTTAACACTACGCTTGGCGCAACTAAAATTATCGAAATTAAAGATACTGCACATTGGAGATAATTCGATAAAAAACATGGAAGAAATAAACGCTATTCAAGATTTGGAGCTGGAGGAGCTCGTGTTGGCAGGGACTCCGGTGTGCAAAGAGTATCAATCCAGAGATGACTATATCAAGGACGTGCAAAAACTGTGTCCCAAACTCCTGCGACTAGATGGTATGTGCCTTCAAAAACCAATGTTGTGCGGTGTAGTGAACGAAGGAAATAACATGCCAGCCTCTGCAGCGAGTGAACAAGCTCAACAATTTGTGATACAGTTTTTACAAGAATATTTCCTGATATTCGACAGTGAGAATCGTGAACGACTGTTAAACCTATATGCCAAAGATGCGTGTTTCAGTATGACTCCGTTTGATCCTCACATACCAATCGAGGACAGGGAAAAATTACTGGAACAGGGACGTTGGCCAATCGTTTCGTTTTTGTACAAAATGCCACGGACTTCTCATTATTTGGACAGACTTACCGTAGACATCAGTCCGACTGCGGAAGGAACGATGTTGGCTGCAGTTGCAGGAGTGTTTAAAGAGTTCAAGGAAGAAGAAAAACCTATTCGGTACTTTAATCGGACCTTCACGATAATTCTCGGAGGAAGTGGATGTTTGATTAAAAGTGAGGAATTGATCATCAGTGAGCTGCCCGAAACAGAGTTAGAGGAAATGGACACTGAAGTGGAAACGTCCGACTCAGACGTAGAAGAGACAGATTCGGAAGAAGATCTAGAAAGTTTTAAGTGTTTAGTGAATAGTCTGACAAATGAAGACCAGAATTGAGAGAAGTATTAGTAAATACTTTTTATGTAAATAAGAATACTGTAGATACAGATGTAATGTGTACAATATAATATTTTGTATTATAATCTAGGTAGAGACGAAGGCTATCGAATTTTCCACTGAAAAATACGAGGTAAGTATTCGTGGAGGTTTTAGTCGGTAAGAATCCGACACTACCCGACTTTCCCCCTCAGGAAAGTCGGGTGTCTTATGCAAGATTTCCCCCACGTTAAAAAAAAAAAAAAAAAAAAAAAACAACCTTCTTCTTGTACGAGTATCCGAAGTTTCGTCATGCGGAATACATTTGTACAACTCTAGCGTTTTTTTCTTTGTCAATCTTGGAATTTCTAACCTTGGAATTTTCTACACCCCTTTACAATAATTTTAGTATTTTTTTCTTTTTCAATCTTGCAATTTTTAATACACCCCTCTAGAATAATTTTAGTATTTTTTTCGTGGAATTTTTGCACAACAAATATACATACACGATATGTATACTCGGTGATTAGGAAGATGTTAAATTCTGGTATTTCTTTTTTTGTCAATCTTGGAAACGTTTGTAAATTTCATTCGACAAAGGCGTAATGAGAGATCTTCAACCCCTTCCATAGTTTTCATTTCATGCAATGCTTCATGCTTTCTCTCTTGTATTCTCATTTTCATCACGCAAATCCGGACGTGTAAACGTCCAGTTTCGTCAATGACTAAGCGATCATTATTTCATAGAAAATCGGACGATAACATCCGGTATTGTATAAACAACGTGGTAAGTAAAAGCTGACTTGTACCCTAGTATGATTCATCTCACTGAAAGGTCCGGAAGCTGTTCTGACTAGGAAGTGAAGACGATTTATTGGTATCAAGATGATATGGTATTAAAATTGTTTTTTCATGCCACCTGATGCCACCTCACGCCAGCTCAAGAATCGCGTAACCCAGATCAACCTATCGTTGATTAGCGCTACACCTGAAGAGGCCCTATTTTCTGGGTTGCCTCCGCTAGAATCACAACCAAATGGCTCTCATCTCGTTGAACAAAATCAACTTGCTCGCTGTTGAGAGGGTTCTCTCTGCGCCGTCACTTGTACACCATGACGAGCTTATTTTCCCCAGCGCCCATGGTACACAATGGGTTGAACATCTCATCGCACGTACTGTACGCACACGCGAGTATTCTCGTCACGCGCGACGGAATCACCACGTGGCGTCGCGCATCCACGCGCGACATTCTCGAATTTTCTCCTACATGTTCCAAACATTCCCTCCATTCTCGTCCATCATCGTCCATACAAATTCTCGATCCAGTCTGTACTTTCGTCCCTGTTTCCCCTTGCTCGCCGGGCAACCGGTCGTTATTCAGCGATTTGTACGATCTGGAAAAGACCGGCGGGCGAAAGAAGTAAGTAAGAGATTTGATCAAGCTCCATGGAGCTTACTTCTCAATTGAAAGGAACAGCGACGTGCGTAGCTGGATCGAGGGGGAGGAGAGGAGGGTGTGGACGCCGCGAGGCTTTTCGCCTTTTACGCGACGCGATGGGGGGAGAGCCAGCGTGTGCCAAGAACAAAGCTGCTTTCACCCGCAGGAATTCCACTACCCTCGATCTGGCCTGAGCCAACAATGCCAGCCATCGACAATACCGGACTTTTTTAATTAGTAGCCGTGTCGGTGCGCGCGGCCAGGCCCTTTCGTTTTCAACCGAATTGCCGATATCGAGAGAGGGAGAAAGAGAGAGAACGACAGAGCGAACAAGGGAGGTCCGCGTACTGACAAATCGTCCGTGAGAGATTTTCCCAGGCCAGAGCCATTTGTCTCCGACGCGAAAATCGGTCCCGCCATCGGGATCGTTCGACGATTATGCATTCTGGCTGCATGCGACAAAAGAAATTTATATCTCGCTCTCTCTCTCTCTCTCTCTCGTCGAATTCCAGCCGTGTCTATGAGCCATTATCATTCAATACGATCCTCCTCCTGCCTTTTGCTCTTTCCATACTGTCGTTTCGTCCCGTAACATATGTATGTACCGGGGGGCGTTTTAGTTGATTGCCACAGAATTGATGGAGTGTCTCTTCCCCCTTTTTTTTAAATGGACACGGAAAAATTTACAACAGCGACAGTAATTTATTTTGAAGTATGTTTTTACGTTTCTTTGTTTCTTTGTTTTGAAATGTTCACTTCAAATGATAAATGCATGAATATCTGCGCACTACTTTTTTCTAATATTATTATTGGATGTAATAATTATTTCTAGATTTTTTAATAGATTATTTTTAATAAATTATTTCTGTAATATTGTTGTTGTCAGTTATTCTCTAATAAATTAGTTTTAGTCCTGTATGCAGATCTAAGGAGTCAGTTATATTTTAATTATACATAACTCGAGGAACCAATAAATTTATATATTTTCATAATAAATATTTTCTTCTCGGAAATCAGAGAAATTCAAGTCGGTGTTAAAAAAAAATCTTTCTCATGACTAAATTTACTATTTTAAAGATCTTAAAGATTGAATCATTTTTTTAAAATTCGCAGTATGATTTTTTTCACTATTTTATTGTGTAAGGGACACAGCCCAGACTGTATATATAAACATTCTCATGACGTGGACCCAGTTTACAATATCGGCAGGGCCATGAGGTGATTGTCAAAGAACCTCTCATGGGCCTGACCGTAGACAACATCCGCTTTCCCTTGAGGGAAAAGGACATACCTAGTCCCATAGTATAAAAGAACTGACTTCGACGCGCTAAGATAACAGTTCCTTGAAAGTCTAGTATTTAATAGTCCACACGGTTGAATGTGCAGTCTGTCGCGTTTCCTACGTACTCTCGTTTAAGAGTAATAATTATTTTAATACACTTCTTGTATCTAGACTTAATCACAGTATTATTGTGATCATTGTTATTACTATTATTGTTATAATCGTTACTCGTGTAAATATCTTTGTTAGTGAAATAAAGGCCTTTAAAACACTAAATATTGAAATTTGAAACATTAGTGTTAGATGGCGAAATTCGGGATTCTATAAATTTTCGATCGATAAAATGGTAAATAAAAATCGTACAAGTATTCAATCTTTAAAATGATGGTGGATCTAGTTACTATTAAAAAAATTTTTTAATGTTTCCTTTTCCTCACTTTTTCCCCCGCTTTATGTCGTGAAATCATCTTCAAAAAAGGCCAACTCACGACCGTTACGAAGTAGAAGCTTCACACTTTGAAGTGAGACCAAATCGATCGTTGCACGATCACCTTTAAATTGTCGACGATTTTTCACTGTCGTTAATACGGCTGTGATGTTCAGCTTTTTGGGAAATTTGGAGACGCAGAGACACGTGCGGAGACAAGTTCTGACGTCGGATGTCTTTCGGCGAAAGTAGAGGGCAACAAACGACGGCGCGCGGATGGGGTGAGACAAAGTTGTGGAAAACTGGAACGCGTCCGGCTGCGAGTCGACAAATTCCGTTGAGCTTTTACGAATAGCTCGGCGAAGTCGCATCCGTTATGTGGTCGGTTTCGCCGACAAAGTCCCGGAGAGAACTAAGTTCCCTTTACCCATGTCGCGATATCTCGTCCGCGACCAACGAAACTCTGCCTTATCCGGCGTCTGCTGCAACAAACTCTCGGCTCACCCGTCTTCGAGCAACTTTGGTTTTATCACTGCGTTTTGATTTGCTCATTTTCCTGTTTTCTTTTTTTTTTTCTTTATCACTGAAAGTGATTCTAGCGGCGGCCTCTTCAGGTGCAACGCTGATGCAACGAAAATTAGCGATTGGTTGATTTGGGTCACGTGATTCGCGAGGTGGCGTGAGCTAGACCTCGAATATGAGTGGCGTTGTCTGGTTTGGATTGTGTACAGTTTATGTGATATTTACAGGGTGGTTCGTTTAAACGAGGCCATCTAAATATCTTTCAAAAAATATTTTCGCCTTACGTGTATAGCATCGGAAGACCAACAACTGGTAAAAATATTTTTCAAAAGTTTTCAAGGTTATTGATTTTTTTTCCATGCAGTTCAGGTAAACAAATATGTTTAGATATGTAGTATGATAGTAATACATCTTTTAAGACATTTTAAAATTTCAGTGACAAACTTGCAGATTAAAATTTCATTAACATATTTAAAAATCCCCAGAAAAATAAATAAAATATCCTATTAAAATAGGGTACATGTACTTATTATGCAGATAAATTTGTAAATAGCAATTGATCATGATATGATAACGATAGATAAATTTTACGATTCTTTGTCGCACGATTTCCTCGACTGAAAAACATATTATCAGTTATTTCTCAGACACGGTAGAATTCTATTTGCACGATCTCGATTTGTTTGAACAAAATTTTAGTCCACTCCTCGATTAAACAAACTCTAAACTTGCTCGAACCTAAACTTCTGCTACACAAACGAAAATCCGCCAGCAGAAACGAGGACACGAATCCATTATACGAATTTCAATTGTACAAACTATTTGCCTCCGACGAGTTCGTGCAAACGAAGTTCTACCGTATCAGTTCTCGCGTATCAAGTCGCGGAATGTGAAGAGTGCTCCCTTTCGGGCGGGAACATTTGCATAAATATTCACAGTCATCTGCGCGACGTAACGCATTGACGGAACGTTTCTACGATAGTCCGAATAGTTTCCGTGCAATTCCGTATCACGTGTACAAGCGAGTAAAGTCCAGGGGAGTACGAAGTTTCTTTGCCCGGTGGCGTGATATCGTCCTCGCGGAAGGAAACTCTGGCCTTATCCGGCCCCCGCTGTAACAAACTCTCGGTTCGCCGAGAGTCTTCGAGCAACTTAACAGACCCTCCGCTGGACCTTTCGTTTCCGCCGCCAATGCCAAACTATCATCGACCGTAACAAATCCTCTCACACGTGTGGACACCTACGTGCAACGGTGGCGAGTGGAATGTGCTCGATCGACCATTAGACGATTGTTACTGAAATTTTCATGTTCGGCTCCAGAGCGACGAGAGGCTGGTTAATAATCGAACGTCGTCCCACCCCTATGTAAGTAGGCAATCGATACGATGAATTTTGCAAACTGAATCGTGTCCACGGGTCCTCGAGTTCGATCAAACAATTTGCTATAACAAATAGCGCGCGTCTGTCGTTACGAATTGTCGAAACTGTTAGATAGTCGATAATCGAGTTATTCCCTCAATTGTTTATGAATGGCAGGTGTTCGACGTGGAAGGAGACCGTGCTCCTGGATTATCGATCGGTATGTACATGTTTGATGAAGAGGATCGGCCAAGCAGGGCGAATTGTAGGTACTGAAAAATTCATCGCTGATGTGGATGTATCGCGAGATAGCTCGAGCGATAATCTTTAAATGATAAATTCTATTTGTCCGTTCTTTCTTCTATGAAATTTTCAACTGACGAGAATTTCTTCGATCTGCGGTGGCGCGTAGAAACGTTCGCACGGTGAGGTGTTGCTGGTGTAATTTCACATTAGAGTGGTTTTATATTTGCTAATGAAATTATACAATAGAGATATCGATATTTTAAAATAATAATTGCTGCTGGAGTACTTTATAATTTATAAATTACAATTTTACTTTATAATTTTAAGATGACAAAAATCTATGTAGTTTGAAAACTCTTAAGTGTCTTTAGCCTGAATCT
The DNA here is from genome assembly GCA_030673865.1 of Melipona bicolor. NCBI lineage: Eukaryota > Metazoa > Arthropoda > Insecta > Hymenoptera > Apidae > Melipona > Melipona bicolor. Next base: position 4,462,311 of record JAHYIQ010000017.1, read on the forward strand.
CGTGTGTTTATTATATTACATAAATAATCATGGCTGAACTTGCAATTTCATTTTCTCTGCGATTAGAAATGGAATTTCATGTTTTTTTTTTCATTTAATACTTCCATTATTACAGATCAATATTCGTTTGAATACTTTTAACTTTATTGTCTCTTCTGCTCAGAAATTCCATTCAACAAATGACATTTATACACTTCATTAAACAATCGCGTCAAATTATGTCCAACCATGTATAACGTATACATATTTATTCATGCATCTATCGTGCAATTGTAAACTTCTGTAATCAATAATATAGTATGTCTATACAATACATATCGTAATAATAATAGATTATACTATATATGTTACAAGGATGACGGATTTTTAAACTTCTTGAAGCGTTTAACTAAAAATAAGTAAAATTTAAATAGAAAGATTAGTTTCATCTGCCGCGCACGTATGTAATAAATCTGCGTTGCACGCATTTTTGCAATTTCCAATTTTGTTCATAAATGCACAAAAATCCGCGTGCCAATTACCAAACGAAATGTAACGTTCACAATTTTTCTGCAATTATAAATTTCTGTAACGATGCATCCACGTGTGGATTATATTCCTATCGAGCGAAGTTTGCGCATTTTGTGTATTAAAAGCAAACAGAACGGAGGCGGAATGAACCAAGTTCCGGGACTGGTAACAGAATCAACGCAGATGTGAAAATGAACGACGAACGACACGTTGAAAGGCGCGTGGATGGAGAGGCACTGGCTGAGAATCTCTGTGCCGGCTGATCCAACTTAACGGAACTTTCGTAACAAGTCAATGCTAACTTGGTGGAACCGCGAACCCCGCCTGTACGTAGCACGTGCTAGTGCGTTTTCATGTGGCGAGCCCGGCCCGGTGTCTTAGCTCGGCTGGCAGTCGCTCGAAACGCGAGCAACCGAGACGTGTTCCCCGGAGAAGTGGATAACCCAATTTCCCTCGGGTTGCTTCTGCCGTGCACGGTGAGCCGGAGTTGTTTCACGCGCGCGCCGAGTCAAAATCCCCGGTCGCTGACCTTTCCTTGTTTTGACGCCACGATTCGCCCACGATTTCACGCGAATTGTCCCTCCCTGCAGATCGCCACCTTACCGACCGAAATTCGAGTAAGCAAGAAAGCTTTCGTCATCTTTCGAGCTTTTGGCGGTTATTTTGAAATTGTTTCTCCGTTTATTCGAGAAATACGTGTGGAACGTTGAGTGAAAATTATAAAATCGTGAGAGTCGTTTGTGGTTTCATTCGGGACGCGATCGAACGTTGCGAAATGATGGGAATTTATAATTTGGAACTTTTGTTTGAAAACAATGGAATCGTTATTATGCAGCGTTATTACGGCCTTCAATTTGCAATTTTTCGGAATTTCATTCGAGTTAATTGCAAATATAGAAACGTATTTTCAATTCCAGCGTGAAATATTTAAAAATGCAGAATGTTTTGATTTTTTCTCTCTATGAAATATTTTGAAAATTTTTTATGAAATAAAAAAAAAGTATATATACGTATGAAAAAAACATATGTATGTATGTATAATACGGTGCGAATAGTGATCTTAATTCGATTAAGTCAAAACATATCAATTTGTCCCGGCCTCTTCTACATATGTATGCGAATATTGGAAAATTGGAAAACGATCGGGAACTTTCTGCGATATGAATTTTAAAATTTGAGAAGAATAGCAATTTTGCAATAGATTGAAAGGACTCCGTCATTTGAGAAAGACCAACGTACGTGAACTTGAATTTTCTGATAGAATTTTGGGACGAACTAAATGCCTGCTAAAATATAAAAGAGAGTATTTCAATTAAAGTATAAAACATTTGCAGTAATACAAAATAGTCACTATAGAAAAATACCTCGAATACCCCTTTATACGCAAAAATCGCAAAGTGATCGAGTATTAAAATTTGAAATTCAAAGTTCAGAAGTTAGTCGGAGATTAGGCAACAAGTTGAGGGAATTGTACAATTTTCAACGACACTGTGCTAACTTGTGAATTACGTGGCAAAAAGGATTAGGGGAGGCGTCGCCGAGAAAGGAAATGGAAATTCACTTGGCCAGATTCAACGGGAAACGAGTGATTATTGGACAAGTAACCGAACGATGCGTCATGTATACACAAACACGCACAAACATACACATACATAGAGGAAGAGAGAGAGAGTGGAGGACCAGTGGATTTCCTGGAGCCGAAGGGTCGCACGAGATATAATTGGTTTACTAATGAATTTATCGGAAATGGCAATTAGTTTGCATGGAACCGGCCGATCGATATCGCCGCCCGAGGAAAAACAAACTCGAACACGCGCTGGCTACTGTGCTGATCCGAGGACGGAAGTAGTCGCCCTACACCGCTGATATACATAATGATCAAACGTCGCATGTTGCACGTCATCGACGACTGATATTACATTTTGCGCCGTGGAGGGTGTGGTTCGAGGGTGTGTTTCGCTGGTCCTCTGCATTTAATCGAGTTGCGAAGCATTTTATTACGCAGAGAGTGAAATGATGGAGCGGATGATGAACTTACGGTTTGCAGAGAAATTCTGGGGTGATTTACGTACGTGCAAGTTCATATTTGTCGTATCGATCGATTTATGGATTCGTCGCTGTCACCAGATTTATTTGTCTTGATCATTCATAAATATCGCGTGATTGTTAATCTAAGCAGAGGGCTGTTATCGTCATTAATCTCAATTTCGATTCGTTGCGTAATCTGAGTGCTATCGCGCGATAATTTAACAAGTAAAATTATTAGTCAGAGTAGCAACGACCACTGCAAAGATCTCCCTCAAAAAAGTTAAAGCAAACTTTTGCATGAATCGATATATAAATTGAAATTTCACGGTGACACGCGTGCGGCGCGCGTGCAAATTGAAGTCCCGAAATAATGTACATTCAGTATCAATTCAACAACCATCGAGCCATCTACCACCAGTCACAACGACCGGCTATCAGATTTCTGTTTTTCCATTTACTGAAAACACACGAATATCTCTGACAACGTTAACGTCCAGTTTTTATCCGGGCAGAGAAAACACGATAACTCACGTTCATTTATTCTCGTCGCGTTGGCATAATGTGTGTATGTGTGTACATACATATATGTATATTTTACAGACGCGTATTATTAATTGCGCAAAATCTCCCCAAAAATATCTTCCACTTTCGTCCAGGCGGGCTGGCTGGCGAACGCTCGAGTCGTATAGTCATCTCATTATAATTCCGCGGGCGTATCGGTGAAATAATCGGCGCGGCAATATACAAGCGCGAAGCTGCCAGAGAGAGAAGGGAAGGGGGGGGGGCAAAACCGCGAGAAGATAGGCAAAGTGACGTTACAATGAAGTATTAATGCGCTCGTGCACGCGTTAACGTGGACTGTAAACATCAGCAAACAGCCTCGGAGAGGGGGGCGAGGGGAAGGCGAGAGGATCGGCGCGGATGTCCCCGATCGTTCGAAACCGTCAACGAAACGCGGCGTAATGCAGTTACCCGGCCGTCGGATTTATTGGGAACAATAACTAATTTGCCGTAAAGCCGCATAAATTATGAACGCTGACGCTCTCCATTTCCCGATAACTGGCCCGACCCTCCTGTTCCCTTTCGATTCTCTCTCTCCCTTTCTCTCTCTTTTTCTTTTTTCCCCTCCCTCTTTCTCTTTATCTATGTTGGACCTTGATGCATGGCACGGAGGAGTGTTTTATCATCCACGAAGAGCTGGCAGATTTTTGCAATTTCATATTCGGAGGTGTTTAATATTCATGGCGAGTGATCTTCGCAATTCGCAGGAGCGAATATTAGCGGTACTTACGACGACACTCTATTTATAGCGTTCATTCCTGATCTTGGACTCTTATTTTGCGTGAACGAAAGAGAGGTTCAGTGCATATTATCATTGAAAGTGATTTTAGCGGGGGTAACGCAGAAAATCGCACTTCAGGTGCAACGCTGATGCAACGGAAATTAGCGATTGGTTGATTTGGGTCACGTGATTTGTGGGGTAGACCTCGAGTAGGAGGTCGATTCAAATGTTTGCATGTCAATAAAATTCCTAGTCAGAACAGTTGCTTCTGGGCCTTTCAGTGAGACGAATCGTACGAGTCGTGCAGTTTTTTTTTGAAAAAAAATCCATCTCTCAGGCCGCGTTTTACGCCGAAGAGTTCCGAGTGGCGAAATTGCCGTGACGAGTTCAGAGAAAGAAGCAGATTGTACGGTGACCACGGATCGTTTGGCTCTCCCCTGTAATTCGTCGTGTCGGAAACGAGACAAGGAGGGCAGCAGGGACACGGTGCCGGCGGTATTAGGGCGAAAGTGGCCGGACAGAGGCGAACAATCCGCTGGCATTACGCTTGCCCGGTACGATTTCAGCTTCGAAATCCAGCGGAATGGCCGGTAGGAAGCGCCGCCGCGGCTAATGCGTGCCATTTAAACGTTTCACGGGACATTGTGCCGGAACACGGTGCTTGGCGCGAGCACACGCCGGTTCGTTAGAGCACCGTTTGTTTGCAGGGCTTCGAAACACTCGTTTTCCCCGGTTACAGTCTCCGTGCGCGTCCACCGTCCTGCTGTTCGATTCCTCTCCTCGCCGAATTTTACGTCGCCCCCGTTGACGACGCGGGAACGTCGAGAGGCCAAGTCGAAACGCTCTAACGAGCTATCGAACGTGTTGAATAGCGTTTGGCAGTAACAGCACGATATTGCCTCGTTAATTGACGTAGGTGCGTTTCGGGTGCGCATCCTGTGTCAACTTGAAATGGCAAAGGCACGGTGCCGTGTATAATTTTGCATTATCATGGCTGTGTAAATTTTTCTGAAAGTAGCATAGAACGACGATAGAAATTGAAGCAGCTTTGTTACATTGTTACAAAGGGATTTCTGAAGATTTACTAAGAAGATTAAAACAAATAATATTTTTAAAAACGTACACGTATATATACTAATTTCCTTTCACGTGGTAAGACTAAAACCATTTCTCTAAGCATAAGGGTACCCTAAGGGTAAAATTTTTCCTCCAAGACTAAAAGTAAAGTAAAGTAGTAAAATAGTGTACTGTGTATTTTAGTGCACTAGAAAAGATACTTTGGACGGTCATAAACATTTCTTTTAAAATGTTTATGCGATAAACATCCCCTTTTGTGGCGCTAAACAGAAAGTTACTGACGATGCATCGTACAAAGGGTTATTATTTCACCGAAAAACTAAAATGGAAAATGGGAAAATTCTGCTACCTGTTTAAATGAAAGAAACCTTCATCAGAATGTGGCAATTGTTTGGCTTCTTGATTATCGGAGCATCGAATGACAAAGACCAAATGGCCGCACAGTGATCCAAAATCAAAATTTGATAATTCAGAATCGAGAAAAGCGACTTTTTTGAAGGTTGATATATTTTAAATATATCATTAGGTTACAAAAATATTAACAATCATAGCTCTGTTTAAAGAACACCACAGTAAAAGTTTGCTTTTCAAGTTATTATCTTCAATCCATTGTTATTCAATTAATATTTTTGTCTTTTCTCGTATCGAGTTACTGCACCATCATTATGATCGGTGAAGTTAATTTTTATTTATTAACGTGTTGAAAATAGTTTGATTTATTGAACACTTGGAACAAAGTTGAATTGGCTCTAACACTCGTAACGTTACCTCTTCTTACGTTTGCTTTGTTCCTACGTTTATTTGGTAAACGTCCGACGATCATGTACTTTGAAAAGGTTTCATCGAAAGAAAACCTTCGAGAGAGAGAGAGAGAGATAAAAAGAGGGCGGCGAGATTTTTCCAACGGGCTGTACCACTAGCCGAGCGGAATCGAGCTTGTACGCGATATTACATAGCCCCTCGAGCGAACGCGTCCATTTATATTCAGGTGCACGCCATCCGCGAATAACTCCTATTCCCTGGCGTTGGTGCACGTGAGCGGCCATTTCCTCGTGCGTGAAGTTTTCCACGAATTCGCGGCGGCCCCCGTGTCTGTGGCTGACGCGTCCGTCGCCGGGACACGCGCGCGTCTTTAGAATTCCAGCTGGCATTTCTCTTTTGCATTTCACGCAACAAAGTATCAACCAGACGTGACGCGGCACGGGGAATCCCCGCGGAGAGGAGGTGGTAGATAGCTTGATACTTAATTTCCTCGAACGTTGATGATCCTTAAAACTCGTTAAAGTCGAGTAGGGGACTCTCTAATCGAGAATAAATGGGAGACTCTTGAGCAGAGAGCGTGAGAATGTAAGAGAGTGTGAAACTCTTGTTGTTCCTTGTTCTCTCTTTTCTTTTTGCGTTTCGTGCAGCAAAGTATCGAGCAGACGTGATGAGAATTCCTACTGAGAAGGTGGTAGATAGTTTGATACTTAATTTCGTTGAACCTTGATGATCTGAAAACTCGTTAAAGCGAATGGAAAACTAATCAGGAATAAATGGGAGACCTTTGAGAGTAACAATGAGTGTAAAAGAATAAAAATGTAACTCTAAAATTTTTAGTGTCTCTCTTTTGCAACAAAGCATCGAGCAGACGTGATGAGAATTCCTACTGAGAAGATGGTAGATAGTTTGATACTTAATCCCCTTGTTGTTCCTTGACTCTTGATAATCTTAAAACTTGTTAAAGCGAATAGAAAAGTAATCAGGAATAAATGGGAGATCTTTGAGAGTGACAATGAGTGTAAAAGAATAAAAATGTAACTTTAAAATTTTTAGTATCTCTCTTTTGCAACAAAGTATCGAGCAGACGTGATGTGGTCAGAGTTTAAATCCTTTGTTTACGGATAACTCGACGCTCACATCGAGTTTCTTTGTTCCGCGATAGTCTTAAAACTCGTTAAAGCAAGATATGCTATATTCAGAATTTAACTTCTCAAAAAAAAAGGTACTTGCAAAGAAGATACTTAAGATAGCTCGATGCTTAATTTTCTCGAACAATGGAGATCTTAAAACGCAGTTAAGGCAGGTAGAAGACTCCATTGGAGAATCAATGAGAGACCCTCGAATAACGAGCGTAAGAGTAGTCGTCGTAAGCTCCCGCGTATGTTTCCCCATTCAAGGTCTTCTCCATTGAACAGCCCCGGCGAACATTCGACGTCTATCGAGCCAGCTGAAGCGAGAACGAGGGGAGAAATGGCGATAGGGGAGGGGAGAGGAGGGATGGAGACTAGAGACGATCGGAAACACTTGACGTTTTTGCAATTAACTCGACCGTTTGAAATTGAACTCCACCCTGAGGGGCTAATAAATGCTTGGTTGGCGCGCTCGCAGGAGTGTTACGCGGAGCGAATTGGAGCAGGCACGAGGGTCGTAAAAGGTGTCGGTGAGAGCTTTCGATAGTCGTGGATTAACGATCGAGAGATGGCCCATTGTTTCCCTCGAATCGATAACCCACTTTTAATCGCCATCCCTCGAAATATACTCGATCATTTCTCCGACCGTTTATTGCTAAATCCTACAGCGGCTTTATAAACCGCATCTGTTATTTTATCACTGAAAGTGATTTTAGCGGGGGTAACCCAGAAAATCGGGTTACCTTTCTTTAGGTGCAACGCTAATGCAACGAAATTTAGCGACTGGTTGATTTGGGTCACGTGATTCGCGAGGGGGCGTGGGGTAGACCTCGAGTAGGAGTGGCGTTGTCTGGTACTGAACAATCGCGCCTGTAATTTGTTTTGTATCGATTCAAATGTTTGGCAAAAAAGTCAGTTTTTCCCTTCCGTACGCACGCGGCACGGTAAATTCGAGCGAACGATGGGAAAAAAAGGAAACACCTGGGGTAATTTATCGTCTGCGTTTCATGCGAGCAATCGGGTGTCGCGTGAATCGAGCAAACGATCCGCCGAGACCAACGTCTACGATACGAGATACGCGGGACGAAATTTCTCGGGTTGGCAAGCTCGGACTGTCAGGAGGAGAAGGGGTCAGAAGTCGCGGGGACTTCGTTAGCACGGCTTTTCAAGCTGAAAGTCAAACAGCGTCGCGGCAGGATTACGACGCTTCGTTACCCTGTCCGCCCTCTCCCTCTCTCTTTCTCTGTCTCTCTTTCTAAGGAAAGATCCTGTCTGTCGTTCTCCATCCGTCGCGTCGCCCATGGAAAGATCAACTTCCCTCGCGAGCAAAAAAGCCAGCCGACCGTCTACCTCGTCCTGCTTCGAGGTCCGCGTTACCGTCGACAAACGACGGACAGCTGGATGGACGGCAAAATGGCTTCGCAAATAATGGATCCGCACGAGTCGCCGCTGCACGGAGGGGACGAAACTCGATACACGTTGTGCGTAGCGAGTGGCGACAGCGCCTAAGGACACAGTTTCATCTTTCTCTTTGCTTCTTCGTGTAGTGGATACACGTACGCTGCAAGGACGTACAGACAGTTGCGGAGATTCTCCAGAAAAGGACTGAGGAATCAGAGTCGTTTTGTCTTCAGAATATGTTTTCACAATTTGACGGAAGTCTATGTACTAGCAAATGTTATATTTTGAATATAATAATTATTCTAAAGAAACGAGAATAACAATTAAAAAATTAAGAAATCCAGTCACTCACCTACGATCATTTTACGACTAACGCAGAGAAACAAGAAAGAAATTGCAATTACAAGAGTGTAAGGAGAAACTACGGGGGGTCGAAGGAACCTCTGCTTCCATATTCAAAATGGCGTTCGAAAATAATCGCGGCAGCCTCACTCGCAGACCGAGTGGACGAAGCGGGCGGTTAATAAAATGCAAATTCGATTCAATATCGCGCAAGCTTTTTCGCCCGACGAGAATTTCGAACTCTTTTGTTAAGAGAAAGGCGGCCTGCCGCGTGAAATTACGTTAGCGTTCGGGGGCCCGGCGCGGCTGCTCTCGTGGCAGCTCCCCCTGCTGGTAGCGAAGTTCTCCCCGGTAGCTGCGAAAGACGCGAGCCACGCTCGCGATTCATCAAGATTTCCTTCCATTCTCCGGCCAGAGATAACGGCGCCCGGCGGTTTTTCTGGGTCAAGTGTGCTTCCGTCGTTGCGACGAAGGAAATGGAGGTTCTCGTGCGGTGTCCGCCTGTCGCTTTCTGAGCTTTCCACCAGCCAACACTCGCGAGAAACTCGTGCCTCGAGACGCTTCCGCTCCTCTTCGTTTTTTTAATTATTATTTTTAATTAGATGAGCCGAACTGTCGCCGCAAACTCCAGCTCTTTTCGGCCACCTCGCGCGTATCGTGTCCACTAACGAACGCGTGGATTAGTTTTAATCCGTCACCGATATCGTAAATAGTCCAATTCTTTGGTATTTCGCGAAATAATTTGTAATTCTCAATCCTCTTAAATTGTTTCTCTTGCGAGTAAATGGAATTCCTGGTCGAAATCCTATTAACACTTCGGAGCGCGGGATTTCAAGGCAAAAAATGGTCCTGCTTCTTTTTCTTCCCTTTTGGTTGTAAAAATATTTATTTGAGTTATAAAGCTGGAATATAAAGTTTCACGATGCAGGTTCAAGTGTGAAACGAGCGAGATATACACATTTTTCGTACCACCCGTGCTTCGAAGGGGTGAAAGTCAAGCAATAATTTATTACAATACTATATATTTCAGTTTCTTGAAGTTTTGTAAAATAATTCACAATTATTTACAATAATCATTTTAGTTTTTAGATTTTACATTGGATTAAGTAGCTTCTATTTTTTTTCTTCCCATAAGTGTATGAAATTGTAGTTGTAGAGGAGTGAGGTATTAAGGACCAAGCAATAATTTATCACAATATTATAATTACCTTTCAATTTCATGGAATTACATGTAAAATGGAAGACGTGAGAATGGAAAACGAATCATAGATTTTCCTTTCAAAAATCGAATTTATCAATACAAATTATTTGTAGAGAATTGCAAAAGAGTTGTGACTCTTGATGAATTAATTGCCTGTACTAAACATGATGTAATCAAGCATGTATCAATTTGCGTTGCAACTCTGTCTTACTGTCAAATTTTCATTATTTGACACTTTTAGAAGTTCAAAGGATACGTAGACTGAAATTCAAGGTCAAGCTCATCTGTGATAGCCTCTATCCACCCTGTACATACATCACAAGTTGTAGTGTATTTACCAGTTCCTTCTTCCTTCGGTGTCCTTCTCTCTTAATATCTCTCGCGCATTTTCAATTACTCCAGTTTCTCATTTGTGGGAAGCTCTCTCTCATTTGTCGGGACCCTCTTTTAACGTTCTAGCGCTGACTCTCTATTTTTTCTCGCATTCTCATAACTTGCTAGACTCTACTATTTTCCTTCTCTCTTTTTCTTTTTTTAACCGCACGTTGCTTTTTCGACTGACGCGTTCTACGCATTCCTCCCGGTATTTTATTATTACTTTCTACGCACTGTTTTTTTTTTTTGTTGCTTTTCAATATCGATCTTGCGTATTGCCCTTTTTCATTACCAAAATTCCACGTTTCAATACGCGCGGAATTACAATTCCTCGCTTGCCTTTTTTCCCATTTTCTTTTTTTATTTTAGTCGTTGCAAATTCCCTCTTGATATTCCTCGCGCGCAGCTCTTTTATTGTCGCAATAAAATTCCGCTGTTCATTACTGCACGCCGCTCTCTTCTCGCTCCATCTTTTTTTCTTCGCCATCCTTGGATAGCTTTGTGTCTATCGATAGAACCTTCTCTCTGACGTCCTCGCGTTGTTTTCTGCCGGACTTTCTCCATTCCTCGAAACGATTGGATTTTCCTCGTTGTTGAAATTCCTAGATAGAATATCGCCCCTTGGAAAATTCTCTTCTTCCTCGTCCGTTTTTATCACTGAAAGTGATTTTAGCGGGAGTAATTCAGAAAATCGGGCCTCTTTGGGTGCATTGGTTCATTTGCGTCACGTGATTGGTGTTGTGTGGTACTGTGTTTGTACAATATCTCACATACTAACCTAAAGTTAATCCTATATCTGTTTCTTTATAGTTCGTTCTCGGCCAACTCTGATTTAATTTCTCCTAATATAATTTGTTTTATTGACTGTATAAAGTGCCACGTCAGAGATGACCACAGAATTGGAGGGAAAAATAATTTTGTCACGCCAGATGTGACCTCATATATCATAGTGCAAAGGATTGTAACACTAAATTTAACTCCATTAACAAATTTCAAGAAAGTTCGAAATTTCAGAACAATTATCTCGAAATTAAACGTTGCTCGTCAAGCTCGCAGAAGCGAGATTTTTCAATTCCTGAATCGTCGATTTCTGCCGATTACCAAAGTGTCTGAGGCTGGCTTGCTTTGCCAGCTAACCCGTAGCCGAATACTTGACATGGACAGCGGTTAACCAGTGGTCACTAGTGGTCACTTTCCCCAAAATCGCTCCCGACAGCCACCTGACTAGTATTGGACGTTTCTGCTGGCCCCTTTGCGGTCGGCGATTATTTTCCCTCGATTGAGATGCTGCAAAACAATCAGTCTGTTTTGCGCAGATGAACATCTTGCAGAGAAACAGAGAAAAAAAAACGATTCGTCTCACTGAAAGGCCCAGAAGCAACTGTTCCGACTAGGAAACGAAGACGACTTTTTTGCCATAAAATTTTATTGATACGCAAACATTTGAATCGATAGAAAACAAATTACAGGCGCGATCGCTCAGTACTACACAACGCGAATCACGTGACCCAAATCAACCAATCGCTAATTTTCGTTGCATCAGCGTTGCACCTGAAGAGGCCTGATTCTCTGCGTTACCCTGGCTAAAATCACTTTCAGTGATAAAAAAGAAATAAGCTATTCGCCACTACTTTGTTCTTGTTAGATCGCGAAAGCTATTGCAAAGACGGTTATTTGTCGTTGCTGTGATAAACTGAATTGTTTTATTCACGAGTCACGTACGGCGAACGAGACGAGCACAGGGAGAGAGAAAAAAAAGAAATACTAATATTCGAGCAATTAAAATACTAATGGTCAGGTAATTAATTGGCCCGCTAGGCTAACGAGGCGAAATATTTGCAAACTTAGACTCTTTGACTCTTGTCAATTAGGTGAACGCATGGAAGACAGGTTGAAGAACTCGCCAAATGTGCAATTAGCGGGGGCAAAAAGCGATACCTACCGCGAAACGAGGAACACGCGCGCGTCTCCAATAACCAGACGACCGCTTAATAGCCTTTTGTATACGATATTTTGCGAATTCGACGCGAGGCTCGTCAAAAGAACCATCAATAATAATTTCACGTAAATGAAAAATGTTGTAGGAGCTATCTGTAACGCGATAGCCGGCGACGTTAATGGACACACAGTGATATACAGTTTCAACAAATTAACTCTTTCGAAACTAAAGTGGCCTTCGGACTTTTTTGCATGGGTGCATAGAATCGAACTATGTAAGTGTCCGTGCGAATTCGTATTTTAAGAAAATGAACTGTATATTTTATATATATATATTATTATATTATCATATATATAATTTTTAAATTTAAATTTTGTATAAATGTATGAACATAATTATGCGTTCAAAGATGCACGTAAATATCTTTGATTTTGAATAAGAATTCGAAATAAATTACGATATGAAATCGAACACTTTCTACGAAAATGAAAATTTGTAACACTTACTGTTAATAAAAAAAAATTTGCAAAATCAATCATTCTTTTTTTCGTTATATTAGTCCCTTTATTGTTTGACAATTTGACACTGAAAATCGAATTTAATTTTAACAATAAACTTTTAACAGTATTTAAAAATATAACTCGAAAGAACGCGATAGATGATTCAATCTGTTTTTACCGAATTTGCGTGTTCTTTTTTCTAGACAGCTCCTATTATTGCATTAATGGATCCATTATCAGTCGAAAAATCCGTCTCAAAAGAGTCAAACGCGAGCCTCTATTTTTCCAAACCGATACACCGAACGAGCCTTTCGCCACAAACACAAGCACACGGTTTGTTTAATCTAGTCTTCATAGCTCGCGCGTGCGCCGTGGTATTCGTGTATTCGTTGGTGAATACGCTTTTTGTTTCCATCGTGTCAGTCATATCGCGGACATTATACGAAACTTTGTTCTTCTCTCCACGTGTCGGTGAAACCGTAGTTCGTTTCATCTCGCAAAAAAATACACACAATGACTATAATTCCGTCTCGTTTTCCAGACGAATATTTTTTCAAATAGGCAAAGGAAAAATTGTATTTCTCTATTACATTTGAGAATTTTATTCAATCAATCGCATACGAGAATTAGATTCCAGACGCTCCGTTTCAAAAATATGAATTTGCAGAGAAATTCCTAGTCCAGTAATCCATCCACGAAAAAAATTTCGCAAAACTTTTTGGACCGTCCGGAGTAATCTATCCTCTCAATAACCAAAAAGAACGAAAGTTTAATTTCCTTCCGGAATGGATGGTCTCGCAAAAAAATACACACAACAACTGTAATTCTCTTTCTCTCTCGGACGAGTATATTTTTCAAACGGAAACGAAGGAAAAGAGACGTTCAAAAGAAAAGTAGCTCTATTTTTCTACTGTATCTAAAAATTTAAATTAATTCAGAATTTCGTAAAATTTCAAAAAAATTTAAAATTTCTATTCAGAAATTCTATTTCAAACACACGAATGTTTGCACAGAAACATTCGCGCAGTCCAGTATGGAAAAAAATTCGCGAAATTTTTGGACAGTGCAGAGTGATCCTCTCGATAACTAAAAAGAACGAAAATAGTTTAATTTCCTTCTGAAATAGATTTTTCACCTCGCAAAAGAAAAAAAAAAGAAAACAAAGAAAATACAGATAACAACTATAATTCTATCTCTATCTTTCAGAGATACCTCTGGCATCTCTCAAACCCGGGAAACGAGATGTTAATTTATTTAATTCGCAAAATATGAACTTTCCCGAGTGATCTATCCTCTCGACGACCGAAAGGAGCGAGGATAGTTTCATTTCCTCGCCCGGAAGGCGAGAGACTGAAAGGAGAGCGGCGAAAAGTGCGACAACGTGATTGATAACGGCGAACAAAAATCGAATAATCGCGGGGAATCGTCGAAAATACGGGCGGCGAATGCAATCAGTTTGATGGCGACGGCTAGTGAGCGTTCGCACAATGGATTAAAATGATATTGCCGGGGCCGGACAATTCCAGTAGTAAGTTTTATAAATGACGCGCCCATGAATATTCAGGGAATATTCAGTGCGTATCCCGACGCGACTTGGTTTTTCGCTTCGCCGGCAACCTCGAGGACAATCGGATCATCCTTAAATCACGATTCTTCGGGAAGTTGGTGTAATTTCCTCGCCCTTAAATTATCCCGTCGTTTTCTTCTCCGTTGCTCCAGTAAACAAAGCTTTCATTTCATTTTCTTTCAATTATTCCTCTCTCGTTTTTTCTTTCCCGCCGTTTTCACCTCTTTCGCCTCGTCCAATTCTGTTCCTTGTGATTGGAACACCGTTTCTGTGTACGAGCCTTCGCTCATGAAACACAGGTTTCAATAACGAACGGTAAATACCGGGAAAAGGTATACGTTTCGTTCGATCGCGGATAATGAAAAAATTCGCATGTTTGCGGGATATTGGCAAAATCGAGTGGCTGTGCCGCGTTCATCCATCAATATCGCGTTCTATCGGGTTCCACGGGGTAGATTCGGGCTAACGTTTCTCCTCGTTGAACTATAGGAAATTTATATTTCGTTGATACAAAGAGCTTTCGGCTTTTTCTTCTTTTTCGATGCGGAGGATGTGGGGGAGAGAAGAGGACGTTCGAGACGAGTCGCGTTTTCTATTTTTAACAGTTTTATTGCAAGATCCGTTACTATGTCGATCGATTTTATATTATTAAAAATTGGTTTTGGAGCTGAGCGTGTCAACATTTTTAAAATATTGCTCATAGTAATATTGGCTATGTTAATAAAATAAAATTGCTCGTCTTAACAATAATAATATCTGTGACTTTTGTAAAATTTCGTCAATTTGTCAGTTATACCTAATCAGGCATCTTTTCATTTTCAATTACATAATACTACAATTCATCAAATATATATTTTTAAATTGGATCTTTTTATTTTCAATTACATAATACTACAATTTATTGTACGTGTTATCATATCAGATACTTTTAAAAGCACCTACATTTTTTAATTTTCAATCACATGATATTAAGGTCAGAAAGTTCCGTCAAATTTTATCAGCTTGTCAAATACGTGTTTCTAAAACACATACATTTCTAGATCCGTGAGATTTTTTCATTTTCAATTACGTAATGTTACAATTTATTTTTTCTTTGGTTATGAAGGTCCTTGAAACTTGTTAATATATCAGATATTTTTAAAAGATCAGATACATCTTTGGACCTAGCAAGTTTCACACCTTTTAATTTCCAGTTATGCATGTGTTTTCATATTAAAATTTACTGTCTAATCTAAAAATGTACATCACCAGCTTATCAACTAAACGAGATCTTTCCATTTCCAATTGAATTCCATGAAATTGATTACTGTTTGTTAATAAAATCCCACGTAAAACGTTATTCTGAAAACTCGAATCACTCTATTTTCAATCTTGCCACGTTGGAAATTGATTATCAGGCAGCGTCATCGCCAGACTGCGGATTTTTATTATTCATAGAAAATTCAAAGGTGCAAAAGCAGTAAAAGTACACAGCACACGGGAGATATAATACTCGGAATATTTGATACACGAGACAAACCTCTGTCTAGACTCTAAGTTGTTATTATAATACCACGTGCGTGTTTTTCTTTCCCGATTCTGATCGCGAGAAGAAGAAAGAAAGAAACGACCAAGTTTTCAATAATTACGCAACGTTACGCGACGTCGAGCGGACAGTTTCATGCTCGACTCGGCCACGTTGGCGCCTCGTATTTATAGGCTGACCCAATCCCATGGCGAACTCGTAAAGCAACTCTCTCTTTCTCTCTCTCTCTTTCGCCAGAGACGAAGAGAAAGAGAGAGAGAGAGAGAGTGGCGAGCGGCAAAGAGGCCCGGCGCTCGCCTCGAGCCACAGCTTTTCGCGAAGCACGTAGTCTCTCCCCCTCGTTCCTGGGCTTCGTTTTTCCTAGCCTAGTGTCCAGCAGCGACGAAATTAACGCAAAGAGGTGAGTAACCGTCGCTTTTGGCAACCGCCGTCATTCAGCCCGGATTTCACGACGAACGACAAATTGGCTGTTCATCAAACTGTACATTCTTTCAATGAATATAGTTACTTACGAGCCACTGCAGTTTTTATTTGCATCTCACGCGTGTATCAAACGCGACATTTCATTTGCAATTTTTTTCAATCAGTGTGTTAATTATTTTTTAACACTTTTTAATTTTATGTCTAATATTACATTTATTAGCGTTAAACGCGATTTAATATCATGTCCAATAAAATGTTTATATTTTACATTTTAATGTAATGTTTGATTATGAAAGTAAACTCCAAAGATTCGCTCAATATTTTGTCGTCGTTGTCTGGGTTCTTCAAATTTTAAGTATTTAATTATTTACGGTATTAAGAACGCAGAATCCTTAATTTTTTAATGTTTCAGACATCTCATTTTAACACACTTTCAAAATCATGATCTCTGCCAGTAGATAACAATCAACTAACAATTTTCTTCGATATTCGTCACAATTAGATATCGCAGACTTTTGTGTATTTATACAAACATTTCAGAGATTCAGAAATGCGTTATACAAAAACACACAGACCGTCTAAAGTAGAGCGTTCGCCATAATTTTTAGCAGATCTCTGTTAGATCTCCACGAAGACTCTATTTCGTCATTAAAGTCCACGATCCGTCTACGTGGACAAAAATGGACAAAAAGCAGATGCAAGAGCGAGAACTTTGAACTTCGAAGAAGTTTCACCAAGTCGACCAGCGAATGACCAACTCGCGAACGAGATAATCCATTTACCCAGCATACGGACGAGAACAAAGGAAATCCAATCTCGTAGTGAAATGTCCGCTTATTCCAATTAGCTGACGAAATACGTACGTACAACTAGGATAAAGGAGCCTCCGCCTCCTATTCAATTATCGGGGATAAATCGCGGTTTCTCGAATTTATCCAAATTGACGAAGATCGACCTAGTTCGACGTCGATCGCTGGCGGCCCACCGAACCAGGATGACGATACTTCGATTACTTCGAAGCGAGTAAATAAGGCGAACGAGTAGGTAATCGATCGGTTAACTGGACATCGAGCGTAGTTGAAGGATTTCTTTCGACTGCTGGGAAATGGCCGTGGTTTTGCGGCCGATCGTTAAACGTCAGCCAGCTTGAAGCGTCCCTCGAGACAAGACGAGACGTAACGTAGAAATCGAAGCGGAAGCCGGCTATTTACGCCCACAAAGACCAGACGCTCTGTGATTTCCACGTCTCCTCGCGAGCGTCTTTATCGAATCTATCTCGTAGAGCTCGTGATTTTTTGATTTCTCTTCTCTCTTTTTCTTTACGGAGTTAGAACAGTTTAAGCGATCGACAATTTTTGTTGGCTCAGTTGTGCTTTTCATTGTGCGTTTTGAAAAATCGTGGTGGTCAAAAAGCAACTGCATTCCTTTTTCGTACGAAAGTGAAAGGCAAATTTATTTGTCGCGAAAGCTACACATTGTACGATGTATCGACCGAGTCGAGGTGTCGATTGGTCGCTTCTCGGATGCAGCACGCATGAGTAATTACGAGTCAGACCAGAAGAAACGACAAAATGACACATTCTACTTTACTTCACTTTTAAATCACAAAGTGAATTGTGTTCGATTTGCAAAAGGGTGAATTAATCTGCAAGGAGGCGAATATAATCTGCAAATGAGTTAATTCACAGTGCAAAACCTAACCTAAACCTAACCTAAACCTAACCTAAATGTACGTCCAATCATACATTCCGTTTTCGAGCAAATAACTCTTAACAAAAAAGTCTCCCTTCAGTCTGAATCGAACACGCCCCTCTAGGATTCTGAACGACCAACAAAACGGGATATCGTTTGAACCTATTGTTCAATGTCGCTCAGTCCAAAGACGATACGCAGTTAAACGTCCTTTGCCTATTTGCGGTCGCAATTACCGAAATTACCGCCTATAGGATTTACAGAGATTTGCTTGTTCGACGATTAAACCGGAGCATTTCGAGAAACACATTGAATCCTGTTTCACCGTCCGCTCGTAGCACCGACGTCCCCCCCCCTGTCGGACAATCAGGGGGGAGGGGTCAGTATGTATCGACGCGTGCTTTCGCCGGGAACTAATGCCACAGGGGATTTCATGTTTCCTCTGGTGGCTCTTGGACAACCATCGGGACAAAGACACCCAGGCCAGGTTATCCATTGGCATTGCCGCGAAGCCGCGTCTCAAAAGAGCCTCCATCTGATTCGACTGAAAGCCTCGACTCCACCCTCCCCCCGCGCGAGAGCCCATTTGCCAAATGATTTTGCAGCATCGCCGTTTCTCGTCCAGCCCTCGCTTGATATACGCCAGTTACGTGATTAACCGGAGTCATAAGCCGCGCACGTCTGTGTTCCGGATGCGTTATCGTGTAATCGTGGTTTCCGAGCTTTTCGCGAGGGTTCGGTTCCCTTTCAGCCCCCCTTCACCTTTTCACCGCACATTCTCGATCTAGTTTTCGTACTACTTTGACCGTGAAACAGTCTTGAGCGTCACGAGAAGATGAAACTTTTTTTGTTTGATGTCGAGTATACTTATGGTGTAGAAAAAAAATTCGCTTTTGCTATTTGTTGCAAAAATTTAGATAAAAAGATTCTACATATTTGTAATTTTAATACGTTTCAGAATATATTACCGAGGCAATAAAATAAAAAAATGAAATAAAATTGAAAATTTTTCGAAGAAATAAATACCAAAAAAATATTTATCGTTTTGTTATAGTTTAACTCAATCTTACAACAGGTCCATTTACTGTGTTTTTGTCATCACCAGAAATAATTAAGCACGTTTTCAAAATAAAACAAAACGCTTAAGGAGTTGAGAATTTTAATCGTGAAATTGTAAAGTACTCACTATATTGTCTACAGTCACAATATAATCCAATCTAATCACAATTCATCGAAATTGAAAAGATCAAATATGAACGTCACAGGGAAAAATTGCAATAAATCTTCTTCAAATCTTTCGCACGAGAGAACAATTTTAAAGCCTGATCGATGCAAAACTGTCTTTTTAATTTAATTTCATCGAGATAAATTTAGGATTGCACACCTGTCAAACATTACTGAGTTCACAGTATTATACACGGTACACACAGGGAAAAAAGGAAACAAAAGGTTCAAAACATTAAAGTACATTCCGCTTTTAATCATATACGTTTCTCGTAGTTTCCACGTTCGCACGTGTAACCGTGGTCGAGCTTTCCGCGAGGGGCGACCGGTCTTCTTTCATCCCTTTCACCTTTATACCACGTCGCGCGCCGACTCCCTTTCCCCGTTTCCGACTTCGAACGCGAGCAAATGGAGCGGCAGATGGTTTCTTTCCGCTACGACGCGACCGATCGTTCGCAGATCCTTCCGATCTGACCTGGCCACCTCTGTCTTCGTTTCCTGATTTCTCCAAGAATTTTCACCGACCGAATTGTTTCTCAAACGAGAGACGAGCTTCGTCGTTCTTTCGAGGAGTGATTGATCTTCGACTTCTCTCTCTCTCTATGTTCCTGACAGACCTTTGAGATCTTCGATCCTCGAATGTCTCCAGTTCGATCAGATCGAAGGACATTTTCGAAGCTGGAAACTGGAAACGTGTGAAAAGAGGTCGGCCTACTGTCTTTGTGTATCTGTCAGCGAGCACTCCGGATAACGAAACCCGGACTCTCCTTGGTCCTGAAACGACCCAATTCTCCTGGCAGAACTGTCGATAGAGAGGCGAAGGTCAGAGAAGACGGGACGCGTAATGGCGGCATCGATCCACCTGAAATCTCCCGCACGCGGAGACCTTACGGCTGTCTCTCTCTTCTTTTTCTACGAAAGACTATGGTTTACGAGAGAGGTGGAAACTCCTCTCTCCTTAGAGGATCTTGGAAATTTGCGTTTTTGAAAGCAACGTTGATAGGTTACCTTTTTTCGTTGCTATTTTATCACTGAAAGTGATTTTAGGTGCAACTCTAACCTCTTCAGGTGCAACGCTAATGCAACGAAAATTAGCAATTGGTTGGTTTGGGTCACGTGATTCGCGAGGGGGCGATTGTTTGGTACTGAGCGATCGTGCCTGTAATTTGTTTTCTATCGATTCAAATGTTTGCATGTCAATAAAATTCCTAATCTGTAAAATAACAGTTGCTTCTGGGCCTTTCAGTGAGACAAGTCGTGCAGTTGTTTTGTCAATTTGTTTTTTGAGATTAACGTTTACATTCGTCGCCTTCTTTTTTTTTACGCAACCTTTCCCTTTCCAGACAAGCGCTCCGCGTTATCGATTCCCTCCACTTCGCTCTTTCGTTGGAAGACACGAGCCTTCAAGACACCTTTGCTTGATTCAATTTCCTCCGTCCGCAGGGGTGGAGTGCGTGCATTTCTTCCTTTTCTCTTTTTCCTTTTTTTTTCTCTCTCCCCTTTTCTTTTCCAGCGTTTCTCTTCGTTTACTTGTTCCCAACGTGACCGCGTGACTTTATGTGCTTTTTCTCTTCTTTAAACTCACTGTGTTTTTACTCTTTTTCTCTCTCTTTGTACCTTTTCTTTTTTCCCCGACCCTTTCCGACCCTTCGTTTCCCCCTTCTTTTTCTCTCGCCGCTGTCGTTATTCTTGTTCACCGGCGAGTTTACCTTGCGTTCAAACCCTCGTTTCGTTTGCTCCAACCCCTTTTGCTGATGCATTATTCAAGGAAATTATGCTACACAAATCAGCCGCGTTCTTCGCATTGGCGGACGCTAATGGCGATTAAGATCGTCCGCCCGAGGTTTCCCCCCTTTGAAAGAAAGACACACTTTCCGCGGCGGAAGATCGTCCAAACAAGCGGATGATTAATCACCGTGAGAAAACAACGAAACCCTCCGCGTCTACGTCGGATTAATTAAACATCCGGATTACCGTATTTAGCGAGTTTTTGAGGTCAAGACGGGGGAATTACGCAATTAAACTTCGCCCGCGTATCAATTTTATAACGATCGATCAATCAAGTGGCAAAGAGCTGCACTCCGAGCACGTTGATTGCCACGGTAATCGGTGTTTCTGTTCGTTGAAATATTTTCACATTGAAACATAAAACGGGCATCGTCGGCAAAAATAAAAATAATCAGCGATAATAAAAAAAAGGAAAAAGAATTGTACGACAGAAATAATACAGTATTAAAAAAATAAAAAAAAAGAAGAAACAATCAGATGATACTGTAAAATGCTTCCGTTGCACGATGTAAACATTTCATTGCAACGCAATGCAAGAGGACTCTTGATCTTTGTATGTTTTGATCAAACTCGATTTGAAACTCGAACGAAAAATTTGAGGAAAATCCGGCCTCGAATGAAAATTCGAAAAATCGGACTAGGCAGAGTTGGATTTCAAGCTGCGAATGAAATTTTATTCGCTCTTTCTTCGTTCGTTATTCGATTATTTGACGATCTAAGCTGTCGCTAAATTATTAGCTTTTATTATTAATATTTACATATATAATTTTTAAACGTTTATAAATATTAATATAATGTATTATAAAATGTATTATATAATTATATATATAATTAACGATATAGTGAAATATAGGGTGGGTTGTAAATAATAAAGCGGACTGGAGCTGATTCTACGTGAAAAAATGAGCAAAAAATATATGTATCCATAGTACAATTTTTTTCGAGGCTTTCCAAGTTTAAAATTTGTAAGAGTGCAGTTATGCTATCGTATCACTCTCTTCTTGGCTGAAAATGATACAATCAGAATGACAAAATATTTCTTTTTGAATTTTGAAAGACGAATTAATTCCAATGTGCTTTCGTTTTTTTTTATTTGTCAAATTACCGCACAATTTCTTTTTATCTCAATTAGATTGAATAACTATCCTTCGACATATTTCCAGTGTATTAAATATAACACGTATTTCATAAATTTCTAAACTCGATTTTCTCGAAAATTAGAAAAATTTTTTCCGACGAAAAAAGTTCTATATCCAATATTCTGTTAATTTTCTCACGTAGAATCACTTGTAACGCGGTTGTATCACTACTTACGATCCAGTAAAAGTAATTTCCTGAATAAGAATTCAATAGTAGGGTATCCACTGTATCTCGTAATGAAGTTAAACATCTCGTTCCACGGACGGCACGTCTAAATTTCACGTGGCAGTGAAACTATAAGTTAATCAATCATCTTACGCCTCGTAAAACGATCACGTTAAAGCCCCCTCCTCCGACGCTGTCCCATTTCACGTGTCGTTCGATTGATCGAGCAACACGTTTCGTTGCGGTCTCGGCCCGAAAGTTTGCGTCGCTCACGGGATGGCACGGGCCCACGTGGAAAGCAAGCAAGCTGAGAAACGACGCAGCCAGAGCCGTTCATGGATCATCGCCGGCTCGCACGAACGGATGCTACGGCCAACAAATGGCCTCCACTTTCCTGCGATATGTATTCGTCGGTCGAAACGTCAACATCACTCCGGGAGTCGCAGTTCGAGTCGGACAGCCGGAAAAGCGATTTCAATTTGTCGATCACGATGGCCGCCTCCTCTGCCTCTGCACGTCTATCGATTAAACCGAGATGTTTAGCGTGTCGGCTGTATTTCCTGTTTTAATAGCAGCTTTACACAGTGTTTTCCCTTTTTCAGACACCGTTGCTGATAATTTTTCATGTTTCGTAATATATGTAATATAATTTTTATTTTATATTTTATACAGTTTAGCACGAGCATCTTTTTTATTTTATACAAGTCCTTTAAATGAGATTTAAAATTCAAAACAAGGCTATGATATAATTTTCATATTTCGTAATATTTAATATAATTTTTATTTTATATTTTATACAGTTTAGCACGAGCATCTTTTTTATTTTATTTTATTTTATTTTATATAAGTCCTTTAAATAAAATTTAAAATTCAAAAGAAGGCTGTGACATAATTTTCATTTTGTATCATCGTGTAATATAATTTTTATTTTGTATCGCGAATGTATCCTTTAAATGAGATTTAAAATTCGAAAGAAGACTCCGTAAAATCTTCAAGAATCCCTCAAACGAATGCGTCTCATAGTGCAGCATTGAGATCTAAGAATTTAAAGATTTTTTTTAAAAAGATCAACGGATTCTCCTAAGAATGTCGAACGAACGTAAATTAATTGAACGTCCTTTCGAGTAAAGTTCATGAAATTTCATGGAGGGTTATTAGACTCTTCGAAAAATGTCGAACAAAGTTGCGGACGACGACGCTCCGTGAAAATTGCCGTAAGATAGGAAAATATTTGAGTTTAGAACAGTTACCTACTGTAAATTTAAAGGCGCCGAGCTAATTTACACGCTTAATATTTTCTCCCGGGGCTTCTCGATCCAGTTTTCGCAGAACTTGCGCAACTTTGACGTGAAATAGTCTTAAAGGGTATTGTTGACCCCATTATCTCTCATCAAAATTAACTCTCGATCACATCTCTGCATTTTTGCCCAAAGAAAAAAAAATTGAAAATTTTTAAAATACACACTATATTTGCCAATCTAATCGCAATTGTTGCGCAAACATTACTTCAACGGGAAAGGATCAAGTTACGAAGCTTGCAATAAATTTTCATCCTTTACACGAGGAAACAATTTTACAAATCGATACAAAACTGCTTTCTGCTTAATTTTAGGATTAAATACACATCGCTGAAATTTACGAAGCCGAGTTCGCAATATTGCACGGTTCGGCGAGTCTTCAAAAAAACTTCGAAACATCAAAGTACATCTCGCTTTTAATCAAATGTATACTTCTCGTACTCTCTACTCTCTGTTTCTTCGCAACGAATTATTACTCTCCGAATAAACAGAACAGAGGAGCATGTAGTTTGATTCGAACAACAGCAATAACGAGTATCTTGCCTTCTTTCTTTCTTTCTTTCTTTCCTTTCTTTTTTTTTTTTTTTCGTTTCTGGGAATTTCATTACCACGATCGATACGGTTATTTCAATATATACTTGGCAGGGGGAATCCGCCATGGACAAGGCAATTGATATAGCCGGGTACGCGTAGCGAACTTCAACACGAGCGCTTTTCAATTAAGCACTTCATCGGGCGCTCGCTGCCCGATAAACCGAAGCACCGGCCATTTCGTTTTCGTCCGCCTCGAATTTTTCCCAGTGCTTCCTCTCGATAAACACTTGCCCCGGCTGCGGTCTGCCCGCCGCGAACTCTCGAATTATTTTCCAGTCGGGGAAATTAATAAACCGGCAGCAATTTCGAATGCCTCCTTCCTATCTTCCTCCTTTCTCCCCCTTTTCCCGGCTTCCTTCGGCCGATTATTAAGGAAGTAGAAAAAAGATCAACAATCCCTCCGGAGCTGGAGCTCCGCCGCGAGTAACGTTTTTAAAATTGAGAGGGATTTGCCGGGGAACGTCTCGAAATTTTAAATTAACTTCAATATTTTTTCGATCCCCGATTTTTGCGAATCGCGTCGAAAATATTTTTCTCGATTTTTGACATGTTTTTTTACATTGTTTGAACGAACTTTTATTTGACCTCGTTTGATCTTTAACCGCTGTACCACTATTTCTCTATTTTATAATATTTCTTTACTGCTAGAATTTCGATTAGCTTTTTTAACTGATGTAATTTTAGAGTAAATTACTTTTCTAGGTGTAGCTCTTGTTAGCGTTAGAATATATATGAAGTGATATCCGATACCCTGAAATTATTTCAAATTGTTACGATTATCTGTGCGTCATATGTCATTTATATTAAGTTATTACCTTAATTTCTAGATAATCGTGATAATCATGAAATATGTGAAATTACAAGTTTCAAAATTATTTCAATCGATTCAACCTCAACGTTCAATTTATTACGAACAATTGTGATTCAACGATATTATAATAGTTGAAGATTAAGATTGTCTCCGATATAATAGCGAGAAATATTAATTTTCAATTATAAGGATTAAGTCTAACAAGTAATAATAAACTAGATCATTTAATTTTTAATCATTTCACTTTTAGATTAATAACAGAATAGAATTCCAAATTCCAAAATTAATTTACTCAGCTCCCACTCTCAATATTTGATTTATTAAATACTTTCGAATTAACTATACTAATTGAAGCTTGGCGGTTTCACCGAATAATATCGAGTTTCAATAAATTATGAATCTTGTATAAATAAGTGAGATCGCTCAATAGTTAGTTATTTTGCTCACAGAATAGAGAGAGTGCAAAATAAAATTACAGATTTTCAAAGTTAATTTAATCGACCCGCTTTCAACATTCGATTTGTTAAATACTTTCAAATTAACTATATTGATTGAAGCTTGGTAGTTTCATTGAATGATATGTATCAAGTTTCAATAAATTGGCGCGATCGCTCAGTAGCAGACAACGCCATTCCTACTCGACGCCACGCCCTCTCGCGAATCACGTGACCCAATCAACCAATTGCTTAATTTTCGTTGCATCAGCGTTGCACCTGAAGAGTTACTCCCGCTAAAATCACTTTCAGTGATAATAAAATTGCAAATTCCAAGATTAATTTAATCGAACCGTTCTTAACATTCAATTCGTTGAGTAGTTGCGAGTTATACGAAGATAAGTCGAAGGTTAGCAGTCTCTCACGGAGAAGCATGTATCAAGTTCCGATGGATTGCAAGTCGTGGTAGGCTTGTGGACAGGCAATGAGCGGACGCGTCTGCGGGGTGGGTCGTTGTTAAGCTCGATAACACTTCGCAGCATTTCGCGAGGTCAACAGACGCATCACGAGCATTGTGCGCGTGCCTCCTTCAAACTAATGAGACTACGTCGAGTCGAGCCCATTAGCATCCATGATGGGCCGTGTGCTTGACGGAGCGTTCGTCTGAATAGCAAAAGTCCGCTGTATCGAGACTAGGCGGAAGTCGTTTGCTTCTATAGTAATTACCAAACAACCGCCCTCGTCAAATTACCGCAGAAACTGCATAAAGGAAGCCACGTTGCGTATCGTCTTTCCGCGTCTTATCATTTTAAAACGCAGCACTAGGGGTAAACTTTGGGGATATCAGTTACACGGTTCGATCGTGATAATAAATTTAAAATTAATACTAAACAATCATCCTTGCCAAATTATCACAGCAACTATTTTAAAATAAAAAGCCTCGTTCTTCTATTTTTTCTTTAAATTTAATATTTTGTTATTTATTTTAATTTATTTTATTTGAAACACATAATTCGATCACAGTCGAGATATATTTCTTTCCTTTGTTTTCAATTTTTTAATTGGCAGTAGGAGTAACTAGATATATAATAAGTACATACTCTCGTCGAATTAACATAGAGACTTTGTTTCTCGACTTTTTATTTTCTTTCATAGTGCTAATAAGCTCAGATATCAATTACTCAATCCGATTGCTGCTGAAGCACTGTTCCTTTCAATTTTTTTTCCATCATTCAGTTGCGGTTGGTCCAATCTGTGACCAACGTTTCGCGATGTAAATGTACGAGCAATGTACAAAATATCCAATTTCTACAATACATAGAATATCCAATTACGAGAAAATAATATGTAACTCCAACGACAATATAATATCCAATTACCAGCGCGTATTATTCGACCCCCGAAGGAGCTCGCCGCGATGTTAAACATGGTCTGTCGAAAGCTTCAAAATTTTAATCCAAGTATCTTCCAAGTTTTGGCAAAAATCACGGAGGATGTCAAGACTGTGGATAATCGATAACTGTAAGTTCTAATGAAGTAACAATATCAAATTCACTACGTTTCTCCAATAATCTCAAGAATATAATATAAAGCATTGTCTATCAAATTTATTAATAATTATATATTAATTATATAATAATTATATTATTTGAGATAAAATTCAACGTGTCATTTTTTCTTAATGAAAAAAACTCGAATCTTTAGGTCTAAAAAGTTCTCTCCATTTTCAACTGCGTTACACTAAAGTAACTTCCGCTACTTTACACTGTAATATCGAAGTTTCTTAATCGTAATAAGATTTCTGCCATAGTACAA
This sequence comes from Melipona bicolor, assembly GCA_030673865.1. Lineage (NCBI taxonomy): Eukaryota > Metazoa > Arthropoda > Insecta > Hymenoptera > Apidae > Melipona > Melipona bicolor. The sequence goes on from JAHYIQ010000017.1 coordinate 4,489,334, forward strand.
CTCACTGTTGCAAGATTACAACGCCGTGACAAAGAACACATTAGCTGCTTACGAGTTACGTGCCGAAAGAAAATTCCACCTTCGGAACGAAGCTTCCGGGGTATTAATATCCCGGCGACACTTTTGTTCCACTTATTCTCTATATTTTATTTATTCCGCCGGGAAATTGGTCTGTCCGAGAGTCGCGCGACGGGAGCCTATTTTTTTCGAGTATTCGAGCTGACGCGCGTCCCCCATTCGGAACGCACGCCCGTATCCCGCTGGTTTCTCTCTCTCAACCGGCTCTCGTTAACGCGCGAACAAAAGATTGATTACCCCAGTTGCGTATCGCAGCGAATTGCACTCGACTGCAGGTCCGCTGGCCTCTGTTCCGCCGCCGGTCGATTCATCGACCGTATTGCAACACCGCTGCCGAATTACACGCGATCGGCCACTTGGTCGAGAATGTTTGCCCCGTTATTGCTGTTTACAGCCAGTGAAAAGACCCTGATTCACCGGCCCGCGATTTCATTGATTCCCGAAATTACATTTCGTTAAGCCGCCCTCGTGGCGACAATCAGGTGACCATAACCTCCGACAATTGGACGACCCCCGGTGACCTTCGGAAGGTTCGAACCAATAACGACGTCGTTAACTATTACGAATATCTGTCATTGATGGTTTGATGGTATCAAATAGCAATGAAACGTTAGTTCTGTCTGTTTAATTTGATTGTTAGGTCTCTGCAAATGAAGGTGGTGACGTTCATACATGCGTGAATAGTATGTTCTTGAAAGTAATACAGCAGTCGAAAGTGGGTTAACTGCTCTAATCAGGCCTCGATTTTTTTAAAAATTCGTTTCACTTTTCGTTCACTGTAAGAGATAATTTTATTTATAACCGTTGCAATTGAAACTTTTAGTTGTAGTTAGGTCGTTTGATACATTCTATCCATTGCGAAACGATTTGAAGGAATGAAGGATGAGAAGGGATATGAGAAGGGATACATGGAAGGGATATTTTTGAGGTAGTTGGGAGAAGAAAGTGGTTGGATGGGCGTTTCGTCTCGGAGTCACTGCCCCCCTAGACTCATCATCACTAGGGGGGGGGGGAGCTCTGATGGCAGCGATTCCTTTTTACCCTAGGAACAAATAACGCTTGGGTTGTTGTTGTTGTAAACTCTACTTCCCCCGCTAAGGCTGGCGCCTCTAAAACTCCACCCATCCTAGGCGGGGTTCCGCACACTATTTTGCTTAACGTCGGAAGATCGGTAGGACCTCGACGCTAGGCGCGCAGCCACTTGCGGCTTGTGCTAGTCAGTGTTCGAAACTCGTAGTTGAGGAATCCTAGGCCGCTACAGATTTTACAATCGAAGATGTCGCAATTGAAACTTTCAGCCGATTTTATTGTTGATTTTAATTTTCCGACCCATTCGTCGTGTTTGTATTTTCTAATCTAAATTTTTTCACGTGAACAGATTGTCTGTTAACAATTAAACAAGATTTAAAAACGAGTAATACTCTCGAATTCAGTGATTCATTCGTAATCCATCTATTTCTTTGGAACAAAACAACTGATAAAATACATTGAATTTGCTTCGAGCGTTAAATCGACTGTTATTTAACAACACATTCGATTAGAAATTCTGAATAATCGTTTAGTTTGAAAACAACATATTATAGTTTCAATCACAGTTTTTGAAGCTTTATAAAAAATACACTCGAGTTCATTCACAGTTTATTTAATACATAACAATGCCTACATTTGTACAACAAAATAATTGAATTTCACAAGCTTGAAGCTTTAAATCGACGTTTACCAAACATTATTTAACAACAGTTTCGAATATGTGGGATAATATACTTATGTATGTTGTATGCTAGTATTCTATACTATATATCAAACATATTGATGCAATCGTTATTACTATTTCTTTTCTTCATATTATTATAAATAGAGCAAATGGATTTTTATACTTTATATATTTTCGAAAATATACTTCGATAGAAAATTATTTTTCATTCACACAAGTGTTACAAAAAGCACAGTAGTTTGAACAGTTAACTTAGATTTTCTTTGTTACCATTTCCTATTTTACCATTTGTACGAATTTTTCTTATTATACGAACGTACAAAAATCCGCAGTCTAATTGCAAATTAAAAACAAAGTTGCAGGAATTCTTACCAAAATCTGTAGGTTGTATAAATAATAATAATAATTGTTGTATAAATAATAATAATAATAATCCAAGAATCTTAGCTGAGATTCTCGTTTGCAGAATAGAAAAGAAATTATTATATTATTTTTTAGTTTGAGAAAGTGTGTGCTCAACTCCACTCGTAATAGTCTTCGAAGGTTAAATTCTGCTATTGCAGATAATATACTAATAAGTTGATAAAATAAATAATAAATAAAATAAAATAAAATAAAAGTTGTCAACGAAGCTCGCAGCTCTTTCTCTTTTTCTCTTTCTTTCTTTTTCGCGATGGACATCACTAACGCACGGCAAAGCCGTCGTCGATCGAGGAAAGAGTCTCGCGAGAGATTATTGAAATTTCCTGACGTGTCGACTGGCTTGTCACCCTCTCTCCCGGTTGTAAGCTGTAAACGACGACAGTATGAAGCGACGCGAGGGGGTCGATAGCCGAGTTACGAAGTAAATTGAAACCGCAACGACAAAGCCGACCTGCCAGCTCGTCACGTTTGTTTCCCCCGGATTCTGGTAATTTTCTGGCCTCTTTTCTCTTTTTTTCCCCCTTTCTCTCTCGCCCCTCGTCCCTTGCAACGGAGGCGAAACTCGATTACCGCTCAATTTTTCCCGAATTTTTTATTCACCTGCTCATTATCGGCTCGCTATGTATGTATATATATATATCTTCCTTATCGCATCGCTTGATTATGTCCCTTTGAGCAATTTTCCCCGTGTTTCAAAAATGGACGCTCTCTGAAAATATTATCGTTGCCATTTTTCGGCCTTCGGCTTCGTTCAGAGTTAAGTGTCCAGCGAGCAAACACTTAAGCTGCGCGGCTTATTGAAACTGGTATTTAATCGTTTGGAGAATCGTGCTGGCTCGATTTGATTTAATAATGCATCCTTTGGAACGTAAACTATAAAAATATGAAAATTTTTATCAATAAACTCAGGGTCAGAAATTCAGGGTCATCAAGCTCCTAACGATTGATACATTATACCATTGAAAAAAAAAAAAAGGAAGCAAAACAATCACGTCGCGTTATGGCAGTATGCAAAAGTCAAACAATGGACTGTCCAAAAAAAAAAGAAAAAAAAGAAGATTGATGCTCATTCACTGGACGGGCTATCCCGATTCAATCACGCCGCCGAACGAAGAATATGCAAAAATGAAACAAGTCCGGATTCTCCGAGAGGGAGGATTGGTGTCCATTCACCCTCGATCTCCCGAATCGACTCGTGTTTCACACGGCAGGACGAAAAAGCTCGTCGACCGTTCGTTACGCTCGCGATTCATAAATTTCGCCCGGATCGAATTGGAAATTTCCAGACACACACACACACACACACACACACACACACACACACAGATACACCGTGGAAACAGGGCCGAACGATAATCGTTCGACGAGAGGAAAATTCGTATGTATCGCACCCAGAATTCTATCATTCATTTCTCGTCTGGTGAGGCGGCCATGCCTTGCGATACATCATTCCTCCGTGCACGCATGTGAGCGAACGCTTCCCCTCCGGCGATGTAGCGAGGCAAACGTACACACGTCCGCGCGCTCGCACATTCTGACCAGCGAATATCCACCGTTCGACGCAGTGCAAACGTTCTGTTCCTCCCGTATTGTTCGCCGCTCGTGTATCGTTACCCGAAGGGGGGAGGATTTGATACACGAGCAGGCGAGGCACACGAGTAGGAAATTCGGGTTGGAGAAACGTCGATAGCTCTCCTGGTGTGTCGCGTAGACGCTCGGTTTCCTTGGCGACTCTTTTCCCTCGAATTAATCCCGATATCGCTGGCCGAGCAATAAAGTTTCACAAGGTCCGAGGGGCAAGGTTGATTACAAGGTGAATAAAGGAGCCTCCCCTCGTACCGAGTGGGTAGGGAACTACGACGGGGCGATGCTTGTAATACAAGTACAATACATTGAGCGATGATGTAATTGAACAAGTCGGAGTAAAGTTTCGGAGAAAGTACAGTTTGAATCAATTTATAATTGGGAATTGGTTGCAGGGAGGATGTATCGCGTGACGAGCCATTTGGAAACCAAGCTGATCAGCTTTGTTCATCTTTGATTGTTGTATCAATTTGCATTATGACATTGTGTGTACAATATTATTACATAATTATTTATATTATTATAATATTATTACAATATTATTATATAATTAATGTGTAATATATTTTATATCATATTTTTACTATGTGTAAAAATCTGACATATTCCTACGAGAACATCACACGTGGAGAATCAATAGAAATTGTCCACAGAAGATTTTGAATTTTACATCGGTATAAATGCTTTTTTTTTTTTTTTTAAAGACACTTTTGTATAATAATTTGGCAGAGTTTTGGAAATTTTTAAATATATCGCCGGCGAGGCAGGTTCTCGATTGATCGAACGAAATAGGTCGGGCACCGATTGCCAATTGGAACGGGCCGTGTGCATAAACAGTGGAAAATGGGTCGGCCTGTTTCAATAATTGATATTGCTTAATTGCGTGCGGTCGGAAAGGTGGGGGGAGGGGGAGGAGCGGAGGATTTTTCCCAGCGACTCAGTTCGCCGGCAAACGTTCGAGTGTTTGATTTGCAGATTACTCGGGAGCGGCCTCGGACTGCCGGGAGAATCAGGACAGTTTACTGTGTCACGGATCTTCCATCAAGGCGAGTAAACTGTACCGTCCGTTACAAGGCGACCCACCGCTTCCGTTTCTTTCCCGCCGCTCGGCCAGATTTAGTTTCAGATTCTACGGCCAGCCTAGAGATCTCTATCTCTCCGCGAGATCTAGTAACCACGCCTATTTTCTGAAGCGGCGTCGAGAACATGGTTACGCATTTTCAATTCCCCTTTTTGAAAAATTCGAAAAATTTGAAGAAAAAACGACGTCGTATGAAACTTGATTAAATTAAATCAAGTATTTCAAGTATTCGTAGATTTACAACGTTAGATATCTCTTTTGTTAGCTAGTATCTTGGACATCTTTGACATCTAGTATCTCTTTTAGTATCATTAATATCGATTTAGTATCTATTTAGTACTGAAAGAAGCTTGAAGACATTTAGTGCGGGATGTGAATCGCACAAAGAACAGAATGTGCTCGCGTCTGACTATGTATAGTCCTATCTACTGCGATCAAAATTAAATTCTATTTATATTTCGTGAAATATTGCCAATCCTTTATGGTCCTATGTTTAGTCTGCCGGCACAATGATTTTGTCTTAGTAGATTCATTATAAAAATAAAACCAAATCTACTATAATAATAATAGTTTAAAAATAATTACGAACCGCAAAAGATTAATATCAATCTAATAGAAACCCAAAAGAAATTAATGAACAAGAATTTAATATACATTGAACGTATGAAGAACACATTTTATATTATCTAGTCTAGTATTTTCTCATGTTTGACCACAAGCATCCTCATCTACTGTGGCACTGTTCACACTTTCCCGGCGGGATATTTGAAATGACAGTCGCGTGTTAGAAAGTATTATTTTTATGTATGTTTTGTAAATGACTGTAATTTTTCTCATTGTACCATATTAATTTAACTATTGGAATTTTATTAATTACTATAAAGATCGAATCCTGATCGATGTGACTATTGTTGCGAATTACTTAAGAGATACTCTAAAAACTGACAGAAACTTGTAAATAAAAATCTGCAAGTTTTAATTATCGTTTAAATTATAATAGATTTATATGTGGAATATTTTGACAAGTATTTTCATTTATCTATTTATGTTAATATTTTTGGACCAAAAATTTTATTACACACACATACAGTTCTGCCGTGAGAGTATTAAAATCAACTGTATAATTAGCTGTACTGTGCAACGATGTCAGTTCAATAACTTAAAAAGTACCGCAGGAATTTATGGCATTCTATGCGAAGAACACGTTCCTGATTTATCTCCTCGCGTCTGATCACGATCCTCGATCGTGATTCTCATCTACTAGCGGTGCTGCAACGTTTATCCTACAAAATATCCTGTATCGCTAATGACATCAGCTCGGTGGCGCAAGAGGATCGCAGGAATTCAGCGGGCGCGCGCGATTCACTGGCGAAACAGCGAAATCGATCGTCGTCCGCGTGCACCGGCTCGAACGCGAAAATCAGTCGGAGGTAGCGCGGCTGTCGTTTGGAAAATTTTTCGCGAAACATCTGCCAGACACGCGAGAGCACACCGCATTAATTCCGGCCGGGCGGATCGATTGGCCCCGACCTGTCACGGCGAATTAACAGACTTCAAATCGAGCCGATTTTGGACGCGAGCCTAAAACCACCGGATTTTTGCGCGGTCGAAAAACGACCGTTCGATTCCCCCCGCCCTCCAGGCGGGGATAGCAGTTCAGTTCCGGTTGCCTGGTCAGCCTCCCGAAAAGGAATTTCTGACGAAAAGCTCGAGCATTTTTCGCTCTTTTTTTCTGTTTTGTCTCTTTTTTTATTTCCACCATTCCCGCCTTCAAAATATCAGCCAACGCTGCTGCAACACACGCGCCTGGTCTTTTTTCTCTTTTTTTTTTCCCCCGCGCGCACACGGAATCTCTGCCAAGAATTTCGACGGATTATAAAAGTTCGCTTTCGAGTTATTTGGGGAATTTGCACGAAAGCGGTTTCCCTGCTGCTTTTGTTGCGCGGTACCACGCGGCACGTGTGCACGGGCGCGACTGTAACGCGAAACGTCAGACGAGAACTTTTGAGAACGGAAAACCCTTTGCTCCGGAGGTCGTCGCACGCTGGTCAAGCGAGGTTACGCGCGCGAATTTACAGTGTTGCTACCTTTTTTGGCCAGTTGGTTGGAGATATTACTTACGATGAAATTGAGATCGAGTGGCTGCGATTTTTCAACGATCACTAAACGTGGAATCTGTATAGACACGCAATTGTTTTACTTGTTAAGTCAATCGCTCCTACTCGAGGTCTACGCCACGCCCCCTCGCGAATCACGTGATCCAAATCGACCAATCGCTAATTTTCGTTGCATCAGCGTTGCACTAGAGGCCCGATTTTCTGGATTACCCTCGCTAAAATCATTTTCAGTGATAAAATGCAAAATTTCAACTCTGAGAAACAGCGATTGATCCCCAATGTTGCATGACGCGCAATTCTTAAAAATCTTTACCCCCGAGACGGCCAGAACCACACCGAATTTCGACGGCGAACGTGCAAGTGCACTTTCTTCATCAAACCGTGAAAGGGTTGAAGTTTGAGAATACAAATCTTCGGTCAACAAAGATCAAGCCGCGCCCACGGAAACTTGCATCCACCATTTGAAGTTTCCGGCCGACAGTATCCTCCGCGGGCAAAGTTTCGCGGCAAAGAAAAGAGAAAAGAAGGAGGAGAGAGAGAGGGGAAGAGAATGGTGGACAAAGCTGCGAAACGAGAACGAAGTTTCGGTGGCGAGCATCCGCGGAAAGCTTGGGCTGATTCCTCGAGATACATAGTTGCGAGCTGCAAGCTGCCGCGGAATCGAGAGAAATATAAAATACCTGATACCGTTGATCGTCGCTTTTTCGGTCTCAATTCTTTTCTCGTCCTCTTGTTTTTTCCTTTTTCTCATTCCACTCGATCCTTTCACGGATTATCGTTATCGTTACAGTCCTCTGAAGAACCTCTCTGGCGAAGTAAATCGGATTTTCGTCGGAAGTCTTACACCCGAGATTCTATTCTATTTTATAAACAGATATATAACGCATGTTTCAGTGTGACTAAAGTACGATTCGGACGACATCGACGGGAGAATTTTAAATATAGTGCAAATAATTGGACGATACTGTGAAATGCACTTTTATTCCAATGTATATGATGTTTCATAAAAATTGAATGTATCGTACTATAAATGAAATATTTCGTGTTTCCAAGTAGCAAATGAAAAAAAGAAAAGCGAAACGGAAAACGAAGACTACGCAAAGGTTATTGCATCCAATTACAAGTATTCTGATATCAAACGCGTTCAATCTTCGTTCGAGCAAAGAATTTCAATTAAACTGTCCATCGTGTCTGTTGATTTTAAATTCCTTGGCATTCGCCGATCCTTACTCCATCATCGCGCGTAAATCCGAAACGAAGGAGGTCCGTCAGAAATTTTCTCCAACTGTTTCCCAACACGGTTATTGCGGTAGCCGGCTGGAAAAAGAAATCGATCGAAGCCGGACAGAATTAATCGTCCCCTCTCCTCCTCCTTCGCTCTTTCCCATCCCCCAACTCCAGCCTCGCGTCAAACGGGAAGGAATCGATTAAACGGATTGCGAGATTACAGCGAGGCAATTCGCGACTTATAAATTCCCTCCGCGAGATGAATAATGCATCGTTGATTGACAACGACCGGCAACAGGATCACGGGGATTGATTCGAGAGAGGGAAAAAGGATTATCGTATCCGCGCCGCTCCCCCCTCTCGCCCCCCCAAGAGATCACCGGTTACAAGGGCGAAGCCGATTCAGAGATTTCTCGGAACCCTTTTAAGGTCTTCTTTTCGTTCCGAGAGGAACGATACTCGGAATCCTCGGATATGACGTAGGGTAATCCCCTTGCTGGTTAATTTCGAGACAATGCAGTTTTCGAAGTTAAGGGGGGAAATGTAAAGTTTCTTGGAAATTAATCCAGAAACTTACGTGGAAGCTACGTGTGGATTTTAGTGGGATTAATCGATACTGAAAATTAAAGATACAATAGTGACATTTTCCAGTGCACGATTAAAAATTAATTTGAAAATTTAAACGGAAGATACATTTTATGACCAACGTGATTTTTAATTTTTTAAGGTTAGACAACATGGTGAATATAGAAAATTTAAGAGTGTGATAAAAAAAACAAATTGCGATTATATTAATAAAATTCAAAGTTAGTCCAAAAATCCTCACAAAGCAACTTTTCATAAAAAAGTTGTCCTGATAAAAAAATAAGAGCCTAAATACAAACGTAGTCACAGAAGCTACAAGAACTGAAAGAAAAAAATTTTTTCATTGAAAAATATATAAATAATTTTTATACATAAACTTCAACAAGATATATCACCACGGTGGACACAAAAAATTCTAAAATTTGATAGAAGCTGAGGAATCAAAAAGGGAAAAAAAATTTTCCAAAAGAATTTACAAATAAATATACAAATAAATTTCTCTATTAAAAAATATACAAATAAATTTCAGTAAATTTCGGCAAGATATGTTATCACACAGCCGACACGAGGAAAATTTTAAGAACCGTCGCAAAGTGCAAAAATTTCGCTCGAAAATCAGCGCGCAGGGAAGCAAAAATGCGAAAATCCTACAGAATGATAAGTGAGCGGAATGACCGATCTCCTTAGGAACGACAGAAGAATACATTCACGAGGTTTCGCCATGAGATCGAGCTCGCTATAAATCACGCGGAAGAAAGTGGCCGTTCGACAGCGCAGTGGATCGAGTCAACGTCTGATCGAACGCGTCGCTGGCGATTGACGCGACGAATCGAGCCGATCCGGAGTCGCGGGATTACTTCCTGCCGGGCAAATTAAATTCCGTCAGAAGGAGCACGAAGCTTCTGCGTGGCCTTCTGTGTACGAAATGAAATCGAAGACGAAACCTCCGGCCTCCAATTTGTCGCTACATTCTCATCGACCGTCTCTCGACAGACACTGATTTATGTCGACGGCTCTCTTCCCTCCTCCGCGCCCACGGACAGTCCTCGCCGCGATATATCACCGGACCGCCCGTTCTTTCGATTTACCAACCTTTCAGCGCACGAACGACGTACGACCTCTCGCACAACGTTTGCCGATTTAGCCGATCGTCGATCTACAGTCGCTCGCGGGCGGCGTTCAAACAGAAAACTCTCGACGAAATTTCCGAAAAATCGTCGACGTTTAAACTGTTGCAACTTTTTGTGAAGAGAGATCGTGCAATGATTTGCTAGTAGTCTACTTTTAAAAGGTGTTTGTTTATCCGTTTTATTCTGGGATATTTTTGAAGCAGCTTCTCTTCTCTAGAAAATGCTATAAACTGTTGCAAACTGGATCTATAATTGAAATCGATCTGCTATTTTATTGAACTGCGAATGTCAGGTGAAAACGACGAAAATTCAAGAAAACGTCGTATTCGTTCTCGTCTGATATTCAAAGTTGGATAAATCGGCGAGAAAGAATCGTAAAACGGCAAGTTTTGAGGAATCGTTCTAAAGGGAAGGTTTGAATCTTCGCCTCTATTGAGTCGCGACGAAAGTTTTTCAATATTTTTACGTACTATGTGAATTTACAGTATTTTCGAGAAGAAAAGTGTCTTCTGCTTTTCTGCTCGCTGCGTATTGTAAAAATGTTTTAGGACAGAGTGAATGATACACCTCGAAAGCAAAGACTTTAAGCTTTAAAACGAGTCGTGTTGATTGTTGCACGATTCTTCCTTACAAAGTTGTAACAGATAATTTTCCGTAGTGCATTGGGAGAATTATTACGTCGTTATTTGTTCCAACAACAACATACAAATTTCAAGAACAATTTTAATAATCTTACAATACGCCACGGACGAATTTAAACGTTACTTAACAAGTACTATGCAATTCATACACAGCTGCAAGAATTCTGAATATTCCCCGCGCGTGCAGATAAATAAATTTAACATTTAAATTTGATTAATAAATTTTGAATTTTTCGCGAATGCATAAATTACCAAAGGAAAAAGGTTTTTTAAAGTGTTTTAAAAGCCTTTATTTTACACTAATAAAAATATATATATATAATAATAATAATACAGAGGTGCGTGAGCATACAAAGACCGTGTACGACGGTAATTATTTCTATTATGCATTTCTATTGTCGCGAGAGCTAAGTAGTAGACAGACGTGGACCACCTAGTAATAAACTGCGGATAACTAACTGTATTGACGCGTTGGAGTCAGTTCTTTTATATCCTGACTCTCACTATGTCCTTTCCCCTCAAGGGAAAGCGTCTGTTCATGGTCAGACCTATGAAAGGTTTTTGACGATTACCTCATGGCTCTGCCGATACTGTCACCTGGGTGACACCTCCACGTCGCGAGAATGTTTATACTGCAGCCCTAGTAGGGTTGTATTCCCTACAAAAGGAATCTCGTAAAAGAAAAAAAAAAAAAGAAAAGAAAAGGAAGCAAATAAAATCATCGACAAATCGGTCGATTCACGTTTTCAGCGATTGAATTACGCAAAGCAAGCATCGAGTGGAGGCAAGAACGTATCGTTTCAAATTCTCCGCGCGGTGGAGGACCGTGACCGTATCCGGGAAGCAATTAAATTTATTTCGAGCGCCCTTAACCCAGATGAACGCGAGCATTGTCGCGGCCGTGTTATTTTTCAGCGGGCTGCGAGAACAGGCGCCGTTGTTCCCGGAAACGTCAGGGAAATCGTTGGAGGTGCAGATCGCGCGGGTAGCTCGCTACGCAGCCTCGCGTAATGTAATATTGCACAAGTTCGCGGCAAGTTTCGGCAAAGAGGAGCTTTCCCTGACACGCGGGACTAGACAGTTGAATATCACACGCGGTGCCGCGAATGTTCCCTAATGTCGGCATCGGACTGCTTTTCCATCCTCCGCGAACGAACCTGTCTCTCTCTCTCTCTCTCGCTTTCACGTCGTCCGCACGAACGAGGATAAGAAAGTTTCGCCCACACGCGGACACGTGTTGCCACAAGCCCGGGAATTTGCTCGCTGCGGTATCGCGTTTTTTCCCTTTTCCCTCGCGAGGAACGACTCGACGAATTGAGAAATTGAAGCGGCGAACGGTAATAGAAATAGAGGAAGAAGGAGAGAGAAGCGTTGCCTTCGCTTCAGCACTTTGATGAATCGTTGAGCTAACGTGGTAAATGATAAAAAAAAGGAAAAAAAGAAAAAAAAAAATTGCCGGAAGCGAAGATCAGACAAAAATTGTGACATTTACATCATTTATCACTTGAACGCGATAAACTTTCAGCATTTATCATTTCTGCAAATTTAAAGGGAAGATGAACGATGTGAAAAATGTTCAATTTATTTATTTCTGTACTGTGGTTTCGTTTCTCCTTTTTTTCCTTTTCTTTTTCTTTTTTTTTTTTTCAATCGAGATTTGGATGTTACTTGGGATCGTCGACGAAGATTCGATGTATCGTAGTTGAATCGTGCATTTTTATATCTCTGCGAACTGTAATTAAAAAATTGAGGCTCGAGTGGAAATTTCTTTCATCTGAACGAATGAAAAGTATTTCAGTACTTCTCTTGAATTTTTGCACTCTTGAATTTTCCAAAAGTGGAAAAGCCGCAGTTGGGTTTCTGTAACGTTTTATTGAATGTGATTTTTAATAATGCTTCGATATTCGATATGGAAAATTTACAATTCCATTAATATTCTTTCAGAGGTTGTTTTTTAATTTCGTCTATTAAAACTGAAATTTTAAAATCAATTTTAGTTTCGTTTCATTAAAACGAACAGTGAGGAAATGTAGTTGATCGATTAAATTTATTTATTTTTCACGTTTTATTTTTCACTTTCATCGTTTTGAATCAAAATCCAATTGCCATTTATGATCACAGTGAAAAGTTAATAAATTAATTTATTACAGTATTAAATTTAGTTTTTACACTGACGACAAATTCGCAATTCTATTAATATTCCTCATTTTATCTACTTATTTCTCTACGTGGACGAGAAATTTTGAATAAGATCAAATATCTGAAAGAGTCTCGCTGAAATTTGCGAGAACGCTGGAAAACTTTCGCGAATTGCTCGCATTTTTTTTCTTCTTCTTTTCGCGCATGCATCCGAGAACAATCGCGAGACGATCGATAACGGGTATAACCGATATCCGTAATTGTTAATTGCATCAGGCTGCCGGGGCTGTCGGAAATCGTACGCGGACGCATTAATTTCATTTATGTAATTAATATGCTAGCCTCGGAGCAAGAGGTCGACGGGTCGTTGTCGCAATTAACGGTAATGCAGCGTATGTCGAATCGAATGTAATGTTATAATGTTGCACCGCCCTCGTGACGTCTTCGTCACACGCTCGATGGACGACATGATAAAAATTGACCAAGTTTGGATCTGGCTTTTTTCACAGGATTATCACTGAAAGTGATTTTGGCGGAGGTAACCCAGAAAATCGGGCCTCTTCAGGTGCAACGCTGATGCAACGAAAATTAGCGATTGGTTGATTTGGGTCACGTGATTCGCGAGGGGACGTGGGGTAGACCTCGAGTAGGAGTGGCGTTGTCTGGTACTGAGCGATCGCGCCTATATATAATTTGTTTTCTATCGATTCAAATGTTTGCGTATCAATAAAATTTTGACAAAAAAGCTCGGGGTTTTCGATTGCCCGGGACGAGAAGATGGATAGAGCGAGGGGGAAGGAAGGCAAGATTTAATTATGCAAACACAATCGGAGAACGCATTTGTAAGACGTCTGACGGCTATAGCGAGGGTTGACTTTATCGACTAACCGTCGTCGTGTATGGCGAGCAGACTGGCTAATTACAAACCTCTGGAAAACGATGTACGCCCCCGTTTGCCGTTGTACGCTTTTATTAGCGCTCGTCACTCTTGGTTAATCCGAGAGCCCGCTGCCTCCTAGCGACTGTCAAATTTAGCGGCGAGCTACCAGCCATCGAGCGCCGCGCGAGATCGTCGAGAAATTCATTTCCATTTCGGCTGTGAAAACAACCGACTCTCGCGGTGAAACTTAATCGATACCGTTGAATACAGAATGAAGGTGTATGTGTATGTCTGTGTGTGTGTGTGTGTGATCTTTGTGAGAAAAATGTAGTGGTTGTAACAAAGAATCATCTTGGAATTGCGAATAGCAAATGGCACGTGATGTTCCGTAAGAGAAACAAACGAATCACGTGACCCAAATCAACCAATTGCTAATTTTCGTTGCATCAGCGTTGCACCTGAAGAGGCTCGATTTTCTGAGTTACCCCCGCTAAAATCACTCTCAGTGATAAAACCGACGTAATAGATTTATCACATGAAATCAAAGAAAAGCAAAGCTTCACCCGACTTTTTTACGAACAACCCAATACTTTTCAATTTAATATCATCAAACGTCCACGAATGCATTCGCTGTAACGAGAATCCTGAATCAAAAAATTCGTCTGTTTCATTTCCCGACTTTCAGACCCTGAAACTACATTATTCCCAGGTATCACCAGACAGAAGCGAAATTTCTTCCTCGAATCACTCCGAGGTTCGAGATTCCCGGGGAATTTCATTGCGAGCTCCTTTGCCACGCGTGTCAGACGAAACTCGAGATGAGAAATAAAAACACAGCGTGGATAAAACAATAGAACACGAAGGAGCGAGTTATAAGAGAAATAACCAGCGATGGCGGAGGCAACGGAGTCTGAGAGGTAATTTGAAACAGTCGAGCCAACAGAGAAGCACGAGCGTCAGGTAGACAAAGTTCACGGACGGGTTCGTCTGAAGCGCTGAACGATCCCCGCGTATAAACGTGGAAAAGGGGGCTCAAGGGCACGGGAGAAGAAGGGAAGAAACTTTTCCATTCGGTGGAAATGCCCCGGTGGTTGGCTAACGATAGAAAACGAGCCCCGGCCTTCCGTCGTAAATCCGTCGCGCCAGGAAACCGGAAGCGGAGGGTGACCGAGTCGTCCTCGCGGTCGCCCGAGGAAAAAGAGCTCCACGCCACGGCAATAAAGCGGGCTGCAAAGAAACGGCGGAGAAGATTCTTGTTAATCTGCGAGCGATTTCGCCGCGAGGGAGCGACAGGAAGCGGCGAACGATGCGTGATGCATGAACCGGAAGTCGTGGCCGCGTGGTCTCTGACCTTTCTGGCGGCTCTCTTTGTTCCTTGGTCGCTGGAACGGCGATAGGCTTCGCGAACGATACTCCCCGGGTTGGTCTGCGTGCGAACGTGAAGAGAATTCGCCGACAAGACTCGAAGGGGGGCAAACGAGGCCATCTTGGGCGGCAAAATTTTGTGATTGTCGAATGAAATGAAAAGAAATTTCTAAATATAAAAAGAGGTTAAAATTTATTACTAGATAAACGAAAATCTTACTACCAAGATGAAATAATAATTACCGAAACGAAAAGAAATTGCCAATTGAAAAAAACTGCACGACTTGAACCCCAGTAGCTCAGTACCAGACAACGCCACTCCTACTCGAGGTCTATCCCACGCCCCCTCACGAATCACATGACCCAAGTCAACCAATCGCTAATTTTCGTTGCATCGGCGTTGCGTTTTTATGCATTTGTGAGAAACTCGAGGATGCAAAAATACAGAAAATACCGACAGCAGTGTATCATAATAATACTTAACAGGGAAAGCAAAGTTCTACTTCACTGGCGTCAGTTGTCAGTCTTTCGACATCGATTTCGAACGAGTTGGCTGACCATAACGCAGACAGAGTGAGAAAGCAGCGGAGATCGTGGTACATTCTCGGTTACCGGTCGAACAGAGGGAATTGGAAAGGAGCATCGAAGAATTATAGCATCGAGGATCGGTATTAGGGGCAAACTGCTCGAAGAAGCTGGAATCGATAGGACTCGGTGGAGAGGCAGAAGAAAAAGCGAGTAACGAGGGATGTCTGGATGGTTCCCGCGGGAAAAACGAGCCGATCTTTCGTGCACTGATCAACTGGCGGATCTCTTTCCTCCTCGCCTTCCTTCGTTTCGTTCCGGTAGTTTACCACGACTTCGAGATGCGTCGAAAATTGACCGGAAAATTTATTCGGCTATCCTACTGAACCCCTCTGCAATATTCAACCGAACAATAGCTCGCCGGTATCTGCGTATATTTCTGTTAGAGCAATTGCATTTACTCACACTGTTGCTGTTACTTGGTAGTTACTTGTGCTATTTCTGTTACGAAGCAGTTTCGAAATTGAAATTAAATTATTTGACGAATTAAGCAGAATTGTGGTTTCTCGTCTTTGTTGAAATAAAATGTCGTAATTTCATTCATTTGCATCGTTTCTATTAAGTTCGACGTCGAAATAAATACCTGGAATTAACTCTTGGACGATGTCAAATTACACAAAGTGACAAACTAACAACTCTAAGAAGAATTGCTTTTCTGTGTTTTCTCTGTAATTGTAGTTTTGCAATAATTGTAAATTTCCTTTTTTTTTTTTAATAATTCTCTTATTTTTTTCTCAGCCTTGTTTCCTAATCCCTCGTCTTGCAACTTTTCTTGTTTTGCAACTTCCCTTCACAAATTCTCCCATTCTTTTTTCATTCTCTCCTCTCGGTCCCTCGCTTTGCAACTTTTCCCATCTCGAAACTCCCTTTTTGCAAATTCCCCCCTCCTTGGCAACTTTCCTTCAGAAATTCGCTTAATTTTCCCTCTCGGTCTTCCTCTCTGAAATTCTCTTGTTTTGCAACTTCTTTCCAAGTCACATCCGCAACCAAATGACGACCAGCGAGCCCAAGATCTGCAAAGCTCGAGATTCGATCGCCTCGAAAATTTCAAATGGAATTCAATGGAATCTCTGGACGATGGAATTCGATATAGTCTCTGAATTATCCGCTGTAAAGGCGCGATTGCTGCGCCCACAGATTTAAAAACCACCGTCCGCGCCGTGTTCCCAATTATCGAACGGTCGACTTGAACGAGAACTAATTGGATTTATTAATGATTGTAACGCGGGTTCGAGCGTGTTGGCCAGCATTAATGGGCACGCAGCGGCACGAGCGTGGAACAGAGAGACGTTCCTCTCGAGGCAGAAGTTTCTAGGATGGCGGATGAAATAGGAGTCGAAACCAGCATGGAAAACCATTAACGGGGTTGGTAAGTAAAGGGTTGTTGCCTGGGGAGAGGTGTCCAGGGCCAGCGACCGGTTAAAGGTGGACAGGGCGTCTAGTTGGTCGTTTGTCCGCTGCATAAACAGCCGGCGAGTCAATTTACAAATGACTCGTTCGCTCGCTTTACCCGTTCTGCGTTCGTTATCAATCCAACGAGGGACGAATTGCTCCAACCTTTTAATGTTAGGGAACATTTCCAGCATTTTTGGATGAAACAATTTCTCTGATCATTTCTCTTCTTTGTTCCGAATCACGAGCAAATTTCGCGAATTTTTTTTCTTTAGACAACTGTCCAAACGAAGGTTTATATATATCAATTTTTTGATACGAAATGACAGAGTTATTCATCAGCCTTCAAGAGCTAAAAAATTGTCAACTAGTATCCCTAGTGAAAAATTGCAATCATCTAAAATACAGCGTGAGGATTTTTAGAGTTATAAACTTTATAAAATTTAATTATCAAGTAGTTCTCAAGTCCAATAAAAATTATGTAATTTATCTAAAAATAAAAATTACGATAAAGAAAAATTTGTAACAAAATATTATAAAAGCAACAAGAGTTCAAAGAGGAGGAACCTGTTCTCACCAACAAAAACCAAACTTTGAATAACTGAACAATCATTTAAACACCGAAGAATATTAATATAATTATTTCTGATAAACTTTCCAGATTCACGAAGAATTAAGAGACAGGTGGAACTTTGAAATCGCGGGTATTCATTAGGAGCGAAAGAAGAGTGGTGAACGCGAGAACTCGGCTAGTAGAATAATCCAACGTTAGTCGGACCCGAGTCGCGCGAGTTAAGCGTGTGGTTTACAATTAATTTGTGTCTCTAATTTCAGTGGGACGTAACCATAGAAACGTTGTCAAGAATTCCTTGTGTAATGTTCTCGCGCATGGATCTAACCCAAGTATTTACATATTTGTCGTAAGCGCTAATATTTTACAAGGATATCCAGCGACGAAGCTCGCGTTTCTTCCTGACAAATATTCCTCCTTCCGTGTTAAAACGTTGCAGCGCAATTTTAGTTTCGCGTGTGCTTCTCGTCGAAAAGTTTCCACGAGTCTAAAGGAAAAGCTACGTAGTACGTGAATTCCGCTGATAATTCTGAATGTGTTATTTCTAAAAATGCTGCCCCCTTTCTTTGCTGCAGCACGCGCCTTAAAATTTAGAAAACGTACTCTATTTGTCTCGCATGAGAATATTGCGTATTAAAAAGTGATAAAAATTGTAATTGACGTACGTCATTATAGATTTTGAGAATTCTTCGATTCTACGTGGCGAAAAAAAAAACTCATTACAACTTTGGGTGTCGTTAAATCGTAATTTAAAAATGTAAGTTATGGACCACAAGATTCCAAGATTCCGTCCTAACAAGATTTTATCCTTCGCTGCGTTAATTTTTCATGACGATAATAAATACTTAACAAACCGAAGATATTGTTCTGTGAAAATTGACAGTGAATTGTGACTTTCGTCGCAAATCTCCATCGATATTTCGAGTGTTTAACAAAGTAATTTTCTCCAAATTAATATTGTCGAGGTATTCCTGCGTCTCTCTGTCAAGAGGAGAGGCGACAGTTGTCCGTGAAAGGGAAGACAGTAGCTGGCTGGTTGCAGAGTGACATTCCACCTCCAGGAATTTAACTCGAGCGATCGAGAGGAGAAGAAACGCGTGCAGCTACTCCTAGCTCTAGCTTCGCATAAATGGAATAGTACGTCGGGAACTCGACGCCGAACAAACCAATTTGTGCAAGCAAACAATTCCGCGGAGATGTGAGTAATCCAGCTACGCGGATTTCCCTTTAATTCGTCTCCGAGCCTGCGAAGCCTGGGTGCCTGTTCCACGAGAGAATAAAAGAATCATCGGACCGGTGCTTGAAACGCGATACAAACGAGCTAGAAACTGGAGCGGGTATCTCGCGCTTTGTAACTCTGCAGATCTTCTAATCGACGCCCCCTCGCTGATTCTCCGTGCTTCATTTATACGTACACAGATACATTATAAATACTATGAATATATTATGAATATATTATAAATATATTATAAAATATTATATAAATATATGTAATATATTATAATAAGTATATAAATAGTATATAATATATAGTATATAAATATATTAATATTAATATTAACAACCTGATATAATTTAATATTTGTATTAAAGAATTATTTAATTATCTAGTTCCTTTGGTTTTCAAAAAAGAAATGATATTTACCCTAAGAATTTTAATCGAGAGTTTAAATTAATGAATTAAATTTATCTATGAATTTAAAATGTTTAAATTTATGAATATTAATGTAATATGTATCATGTTGTATATTATATTGTGTATTAATATTCATAAATTCATAGGTAAATTTCATTTATAAACTGCGATTAAAATTCTCAGGATAAATATCATATTTGTTTCATAATTGAAGAAATTAAATAATGAAAAACGTGTAAAGCCCAATATATTCATGTGGTAAAGTTTTTTGAATAACGTACTTGTGAATCATACGTGTAATTTCATTATCTACAATAAATAATGAATATTGAGAATATACAGAAAGTATTCTAAGAGTTTTTAACGAGAATCAATATCTTTTGGAATAATTCCCCAATCCTTTGAAATTGAGGATAGAACATAATATTCACCCCTTAATATCGATTTGAACGATGAGAAAGATTCTGAAATTTCAATTCTTTAAATATCGGAGATTAATAAATATAAATTGTACGTGTAATAACGTTTCAATATTTTACACTTAATACACTGTAGTAAACGCTTACCAGAGGAAATTGAAAAGATAATCTGAGATAAGAAGTTAATGGTCTGGAATATCGATAAAGAATTCCTTTAGCGCATAAATTATTTAATTAGTTAACTGTTGAAATAAAAGAAATTGGTAGAAAAGTAGATAAAAATTATTCGAAAATTAATAAACACAATCGATACTTTTTTATAGCTAGATTGCGAGTTTTTGTAAGAAATTTGAAGCACGTGACATGAAAAAAATGTATAAAATAACCAAAGTACAGTGCTTGCTATCTGCAACACTTGAACAATTCTAACATTTCAGTTCCATTTTCAAAACTACGAATTTGCATAAACGTCCGCGTATATAACGCGACGCCCAATTTTAAACGAGGTCGCACCACAGCAACAGTACTGCATACGTAATGTATTAGCACTATGGAAAAATGTTGACGTACCAGGAAATAAGACCAGGAGTTCCTCTCTCCCCCCACGCCCCCCTCGTTCCTCTTCGTTCCTTCGCGCTTTCCAGGGCATTCGCTCGCGCAGAAGTTGGCACGCCGAG
The DNA here is from genome assembly GCA_030673865.1 of Melipona bicolor. NCBI lineage: Eukaryota > Metazoa > Arthropoda > Insecta > Hymenoptera > Apidae > Melipona > Melipona bicolor. Next base: position 4,509,578 of record JAHYIQ010000017.1, read on the forward strand.
GGAGAGACGCGCCGGAGTTCCTTAAAACTTGCACTCGTTTCAACCCCTGGTGACTCGAGATTCCCTCGGGACTCGGTGAAAGAAACGCGTCATTAGCGCTGGCACCGCAAGTTTTGATCACGTCCCCCCTTGGAATTCCCTTTTCCCTTTCTTGTTTCTCCTCTTAGGGCCGCGAGACAAACCGCCCCGCCCCTGTTTCGCCGTCGAATATGTAATTCAATTGTCCTTGGAGGATTGCCGCTCGATTTTCTTTGAAAAGCCGGCTCAAACGTTAATTACCAATTCGAAAGATTGGTAGAGAGTGGTTAAGGAGAGTGGGCTGGAATCTTCTTCAGCTTCTCTTCGTCCCCTTTGAAGAACTTCACTGACTTCTGTGATCTTCAGACTACGTTTCCCTTTGTTTCGCGAGTTCCTTGTGTGGGATTGGGAATTCCGGGAAAGGGCTCGGAACTTTCTCCAGTGCTCAACAATCGTCGCCTGCGTGTTCTACTGTTTAGCAGAACATAGTGAAAGTTAGGCTTAGGTTGGGACCTGGGAATGTTTATTCTAACCTTCCAGGTCTTAGCACTTTAAATATTTAGGTATGGCTGCGTTTGTGCGCATGAACGACGAATGTTTCGTGCAGATGAGGAAGAGATGAATCAGACAAAGAGTTGCAGGTGTTGCGATCCTTGAGTGAGTGAAGAGGTAGCGAGAATCGGTGAGTGAGTAGCGACTTCAGCGTGTTTAGTATAAAACGTATCGAGAATACAGCGTTGATTTTAATTTTTTAAGTCACTTTAAATAAATTCTTACGTTAAACTCACATTAAATAAACATCATCTTTATACCAAAATTCCTACTTCTCTTTTTATCACTGAAAGTGATTTTAAGTGATTTAATGCAACGAAAATTAGCAATTGGTTGATTTGGGTCACGTGATTCGCGAGGGGACGTGGGGTAGACCTCGAGTAGGAGTGGCGTTGTCTGGTACTGAGCGATCGCGCCTATATATAATTTGTTTTCTATCGATTCAAATGTTTGCGTATCGATAAAATTTTATGACAAAAAAGTCGTCTTCATTTCCTAGTCGGAACAGTTGCTTCTGGGCTTTTCAGTGAGACGAATACTGGGGTACAAGTCGTGCAGTTTTTTAAAGATTTTTTACAGGGTTTTCTACATGTTCTGAGAATAAAATGCACAATTATTTATCCCGGAAAATGATGGGAAAAATAGACGTAAACTTTGGAATATTGTCATTAATAAGTCTCGTTGGTCGTCATTGTCCTTTGGATGAAACAATTCGGGAAATAATCTAATTTTGTGGATTGATGTTTATCCTACCCAGAGAATCATAAAATTGTTGCAACGCGGGAGCAACAACCGACAATTCGTTGATCTTAAACGAACACTGAATATCGTTAATATTCAGACACTAAATATAGCGCGTGAAAAGAAATCGTACAATAATAAATTTGGGCTCGTTTTAAAGTTTCTACTTTATTAGTAGAATACCATTCCCTTTGTAAAAAAAACTTTTGTTGGCAGCCAGATCCAAAATCGTCCTTTCAGCCGACGTGTCGCATCATTGTTTTTCGCAAACGTTTTCGTTCACTGTGTGAAAATTCATTCCGAATACTGAGAATATTCACGGTTGATTATTAACTGGGTTATCTGGGCACTCTGAACGTTCTCTTCCAATAAATCAGATACGGAGTTCGGTTCCATTGTTCGTAATTGATGATGCACGGCGGTGCGGTCGGTAATGTAGGTTTTCTATCAGATCGATTTAATACAAATATCGCCGATTTATCGTTTCTAATAAATCACGCATTGTTTTTTTAATTCGTCGATTTTGTTTGGCGCAAACGACAGCATTTTTATCATATATTATTGGCTATTATTTTCGCTATTATTAGTTTATCATTATCGACCTCGTATTTACAAAGATTTAGGTTAGGTTTTTTTCCCCATATGTTTCTTTCAATGTTCAGAATTGCAATACAATGCTAAAAATGAAGTCTGTAAGATGAGTGTTTTTAATAATTAATAACAAAAGATCATAATCTCGTCTCGTGGATAGAAAACAAACAAATATTCCGCAATACAAATATTTCAACTTCTTTAATTTTCATTTTCGTGTGACCTCTTAGAAACCAAAATGGCGTGATTCTTTCAAAAATGAAAGAATTAAAAGAAACTACTTCGACAGTTTCATTTTACGATCCCCGCGACGAGAATGAAGTTCGACATAAAAGGAAGTCGTGATTTTTAGTACGTTTCGTTTATTCAAACATCCGCGCGATTGATACTTCGCTTCGGCCAACAAAAACACGCAGCACGCCGGTGTATTGTAGCGGGGGCTAGTCCCGCAGGTCACGTTTGAATTTTTCCGTACACGTGGCGCGACGCTGGCCAGCCTGTCCCGGGTCATAAAAGAGCGAACGAAACAATTGAAAACTCCAGTCGCGGTTTATAGGCGCGCCCCTGTATATTTCAGGAGACCGCCGTTGCGTCCACCATCTTTCCTTTTTCCTCGCGAACGTACGTCTACAGGGTGTAGCCGCCACCGAACAAAAGAGCGCTTCTTTTCTATTTCTGTTCTTTTTTAATTTTTTTATTCGACCCGGTCACTCCCCCATTCAACTTTTGCCGCTAAAATTTTTCTTAAACATTCCCGAAAAACGGGTTAATAATTGATATGTTTTATTCTTTTGTGTATTACTTTCTGAGATTGTGATATTTATTGGGAATTTGAAATGTACAGTGAAAGATTCGATATATTGATTCTAATTGGATGTAAATAGCGAGCGAAGAAAGTTCTGGTAATTCTCATCTCACTTTTTCAAAGGTGCATCTTAGGCTTCAGTAATGTGTTATAATAAGAAGGCAGGATACGAAAACGATTCGTTATTAACAAAATAAAATTAAAAAATTCAAAAGTAGTAAAATGAAATAAAATTAAAAAATTCAAAAGAGAAATAAGAATTAAAAATCTCAAAAATTTCTTCACTGTGATTGACAGACACCAAAGAAAACTAAATTCATCAAGAATTTTAATCGCGTTCAAAATACATAAAATATTGTGAAATATATCGATGAAAGGATGTTAAAAACGTAGCCGTTTCGTTAATATCACAGTTATATAACCGGAACTTTTTAATACATTCTTAATAAAAAAACAAAAAAACAAAACGATTTACCATTTAGTTTGACTTTCATTCGAGAATCATACAAAAAAATTAACCGACGGTGAAACCTTCTTTCGCGAGTGAAAGTCCGTATAAACAAATTTTTCTCAAAGAAAGTTCTCTTTCAGAACGAGCGGATGGTTCGCAAACGCAACACCGATGTATCTCGCGCGTAATTAGAATCGTGAAATTAGCTGGTCTCGATTGAAGCTCGTCCTACCTTTTCCAATCTGTTCGCCTCGTCTCGTTTGGGAATAATTTACGGATAAACTTTCTCTCCGTGTTAAAGAAAAATTTCATTACGAACTTTGGCTGAATATTTCTTTGCCAGACACTCTGTATGTATAGAGAGAAGGAGAGTCGTGTTTACGAGGAAACGCACGAAGGGGCCGAGGATAACCCAGGCACGAACGCTTATTCGTATGCGCATCGATATACGAATTCGCATGGTAATGCGGTCGCCGAGCGCCCTCCAAGCGCGTGCAATTCTTTGTTCGTCTCCTGTTCACCGAGGCTTTCGCGTCGAACCGCGCGACAAAGGGTCCTTTTCCCCCCGTTTCGTGCGGGCGACTTCCTCCGGCTACCAGCCGCCGCCGCCGCCGCGTCTATCCATCACCGTGTGAACGCGATGGGAACGCGTCTCCAACGATAATTTCGCCCCTGGCTAAGCAAGCAGTCGCGCGTCCAAGCGATCGGGACGTTTCTCGGGAGTGGTTGCAACGTGGAAACGCGCGGAGAAAGGCCGGAACCGGCGATGAAAAGAAACGAGGTCGCGCGCTCTATTTCACCGTATTCCACCACTTCCGAGCTTTGTTTCCCAACGCAGAGAATTATCGACACCTCGCACGCGTGCCTGTTTCCATTTTCTGTTTCAGGGAGCGTTTGTTTCCGAGGCGAGAGAGAAAGAGAGCGGAGTTTCGTTTGAAAATAGGTAAAATTTTACGAACTTTTTTTTGCTTTTTTTTTTTTTTGTTGGTTATTGGTTCAATTATTAAACAGAAAGTTAAGAATTCTTTCAATTGTGACTTTGAGCTTTGGATTTCGATCTTTTCCAAGTTAAAGTGTTACAATCTCTAGAAACGTTCAAGTAGACAATTTTTATTAATTTATAGTATATTTATATATTATACAAAGTACGATTTCTTCTGTATTTTAATTTTGATCTCGCAAAGAGTCAAAAACGTGAAAAGCAGTACGATTCGTCTCACTGAAAGGCCTAGAAGCAATTGTTCTGACTAGGAAATGAAGACGACTTTTTTGCCATAAAATTTTATTGATTGCAAACATTTGAATCGATAGAAAACAAATTACAGGCGCGATCGCTCAGTACCAGACAACGCCACTCCTACTCGAGGTCTACCCCACGCCCCCTCACAAATCACGTGACCCAAATCAACCAATTGCTAATTTTCGTTGCATTAAATCACTTAAAATCACTTTCAGTGATAAAAAGAGAAGTAGGAATTTTGGTATAAAGATGATGTTTATTTAATGTGAGTTTAACGTAAGAATTTATTTAAAGTGACTTAAAAAATTAAAATCAACGCTGTATTCTCGATACGTTTTATACTAAACACGCTGAAGTCGCTACTCACTCACCGATTCTCGCTACCTCTTCACTCACTCAAGGATCGCAACACCTGCAACTCTTTGTCTGATTCATCTCTTCCTCATCTGCACGAAACATTCGTCGTTCATGCGCACAAACGCAGCCATACCTAAATATTTAAAGTGCTAAGACCTGGAAGGTTAGAATAAACATTCCCAGGTCCCAACCTAAGCCTAACTTTCACTATGTTCTGCTAAACAGTAGAACAAGCAGGCGACGATTGTTGAGCACTGGAGAAAGTTCCGAGCCCTTTCCCGGAATTCCCAATCCCACACAAGGAACTCGCGAAACAAAGGGAAACGTAGTCTGAAGATCACAGAAGTCAGTGAAGTTCTTCAAAGGGGACGAAGAGAAGCTGAAGAAGATTCCAGCCCGCTCTCCTTAACCACTCTCTACCAATCTTTCGAATTGGTAATTAACGTTTGAGCCGGCTTTTCAAAGAAAATCGAGCGGCAATCCTCCAAGGACAATTGAATTACATATTCGACGGTGAAACAGGGGCGGGGCGGTTTGTCTCGCGGCCCTAAGAGGAGAAACAAGAAAGGGAAAAGGGAATTCCAAGGGGGGACGTGATCAAAACTTGCGGTGCCAGCGCTAATGACGCGTTTCTTTCACCGAGTCCCGAGGGAATCTCGAGTCACCAGGGGTTGAAACGAGTGCAAGTTTTAAGGAACTCCGGCGCGTCTCTCCCTCGGCGTGCCAACTTCTGCGCGAGCGAATGCCCTGGAAAGCGCGAAGGAACGAGGAGGAACGAGGGGGGCGTGGGGGGGAGGGAGGAACTCCTGGTCTTATTTCCTGGTACGTCAACATTTTTCCATAGTGCTAATACATTACGTATGCAGTACTGTTGCTGTGGTGCGACCTCGTTTAAAATTGGGCGTCGCGTTATATACGCGGACGTTTATGCAAATTCGTAGTTTTGAAAATGGAACTGAAATGTTAGAATTGTTCAAGTGTTGCAGATAGCAAGCACTGTACTTTGGTTATTTTATACATTTTTTTCATGTCACGTGCTTCAAATTTCTTACAAAAACTCGCAATCTAGCTATAAAAAAGTATCGATTGTGTTTATTAATTTTCGAATAATTTTTATCTACTTTTCTACCAATTTCTTTTATTTCAACAGTTAACTAATTAAATAATTTATGCGCTAAAGGAATTCTTTATCGATATTCCAGACCATTAACTTCTTATCTCAGATTATCTTTTCAATTTCCTCTGGTAAGCGTTTACTACAGTGTATTAAGTGTAAAATATTGAAACGTTATTACACGTACAATTTATATTTATTAATCTCCGATATTTAAAGAATTGAAATTTCAGAATCTTTCTCTTCGTTCAAATCGAAATTAAGGGATGAATATTATGTTCTATCCTCAATTTCAAAGGATTGGGGAATTATTCTGAGAATTTTAATCGCAGTTTATAAATGAAATTTACCTATGAATTTATGAATATTAATACACAATATAATATACAACATGATACATGTTACATTAATATTCATAAATTTAAACATTTTAAATTCATAGATAAATTTAATTCATTAATTTAAACTCTCGATTAAAATTCTTAGGGTAAATATCATTTTTTTTTGAAAACCAAAGGAATTAGATAATTAAATAATTCTTTAATACAAATATTAAATTATATCAGGTTGTTAATATTAATATTAATATATTTATATACTATATATTATGTACTATTTATATACTTATTATAATATATTACATATATTTATATAATATTTTATAATATATTTATAATATATTCATAATATATTCATAGTATTTATAATGTATCTGTGTACGTATAAATGAAGCATGGAGAATCAGCGAGGGGGCGTCGATTAGAAGATCTGCAGAGTTACAAAGCGCGAGATACCCGCTCCAGTTTCTAGCTCGTTTGTATCGCGTTTCAAGCACCGGTCCGATGATTCTTTTATTCTCTCGTGAAACAGGCACCCAGGCTTCGCAGGCTCGGGGACGAATTAAAGGGAAATCCGCGTAGCTGGATTACTCACATCTCCGCGGAATTGTTTGCTTGCACAAATTGGTTTGTTCGGCGTCGAGTTCCCGACGTACTATTCCATTTATGCGAAGCTAGAGCTAGGAGTAGCTGCACGCGTTTCTTCTCCTCTCGATCGCTCGAGTTAAATTCCTGGAGGTGGAATGTCACTCTGCAACCAGCCAGCTACTGTCTTCCCTTTCACGGACAACTGTCGCCTCTCCTCTTGACAGAGAGACGCAGGAATACCTCGACAATATTAATTTGGAGAAAATTACTTTGTTAAACACTCGAAATATCGATGGAGATTTGCGACGAAAGTCACAATTCACTGTCAATTTTCACAGAACAATATCTTCGGTTTGTTAAGTATTTATTATCATCATGAAAAATTAACGCAGCGAAGGATAAAATCTTGTTAGGACGGAATCTTGGAATCTTGGAAAATTGTGCGTGTAAAAATTTTGATTTACAGTCCATAACTTACATTTTTAAATTACGATTTAACGACACCCAAAGTTGTAATGAGTTTTTTTTTTTCGCCACGTAGAATCGAAGAATTCTCAAAATCTATAATGACGTACGTCAATTACAATTTTTATCATTTTTTAATACGCAATATTCTCATGCGAGACAAATAGAGTACGTTTTCTAAATTTTAAGGCGCGTGTTGCAGCAAAGAAAGGGGCAGCATTTTTAGAAATAACACATTCAGAATTATCAGCGGAATTCACGTACTACGTAGCTTTTCCTTTAGACTCGTGGAAACTTTTCGACGAGAAGCACACGCGAAACTAAAATTGCGCTGCAACGTTTTAACACGGAAGGAGGAATATTTGTCAGGAAGAAACGCGAGCTTCGTCGCTGGATATCCTTGTAAAATATTAGCGCTTACGACAAATATGTAAATACTTGGGTTAGATCCATGCGCGAGAACATTACACAAGGAATTCTTGACAACGTTTCTATGGTTACGTCCCACTGAAATTAGAGACACAAATTAATTGTAAACCACACGCTTAACTCGCGCGACTCGGGTCCGACTAACGTTGGATTATTCTACTAGCCGAGTTCTCGCGTTCACCACTCTTCTTTCGCTCGTAATGAATACCCGCGATTTCAAAGTTCCACCTGTCTCTTAATTCTTCGTGAATCTGGAAAGTTTTAAAGTTTTCGTCTGACGTGTTGCTGCGTACTGTCACGTTTATCAGAAATAATTATATTAATATTCTTCGGTGTTTAAATGATTGTTCAGTTATTCAAAGTTTGGTTTTTGTTGGTGAGAACAGGTTCCTCCTCTTTGAACTGTTGTTGCTTTTGTAATATTTTGTTATAAATTTTTCTTTATCGTAATTTATTTTATTTGTAGTGCTTTAAATTTATCGTAATTTTTATTTTTAGATAAATTACATAATTTTTATTGGACTTGAGAACTACTTGATAATTAAATTTTATACAGTATATAATTCTAAAAATCCCCACGCTGTATTTTAGATGATTGCAATTTTTCACTAGGGATACTAGTTGACAATTTTTTAGCTCTTGAAGGCTGATGAATAACTCTGTCATTTCATATAAAAAAATTGATATATATATAAACCTTCGTTTGGACAGTTGTCTAAAGAAAAAAAATTCGCGAAATTTGCTCGTGATTCGGAACAAAGAAGAGAAATGATCAGAGAAATTGTTTCATCCAAAAATGCTGGAAATGTTCCCTAACATTAAAAGGTTGAAGCAATTCGTCCCTCGCTGGATTGATAACGAACGCGGAACGGGTAAAGCGAGCGAACGAGTCATTTGTAAATTGACTCGCCGGCTGTTTATGCAGCGGACAAACGACCAACTAGACGCCCTGTCCACCTTTAACCGGTCGCTGGCCCTGGACACCTCTCCCCAGGCAACAACCCTTTACTTACCAACCCCGTTAATGGTTTTCCATGCTGGTTTCGACTCCTATTTCATCCGCCATCCTAGAAACTTCTGCCTCGAGAGGAACGTCTCTCTGTTCCACGCTCGTGCCGCTGCGTGCCCATTAATGCTGGCCAACACGCTCGAACCCGCGTTACAATCATTAATAAATCCAATTAGTTCTCGTTCAAGTCGACCGTTCGATAATTGGGAACACGGCGCGGACGGTGGTTTTTTAAATCTGTGGGCGCAGCAATCGCGCCTTTACAGCGGATAATTCAGAGACTATATCGAATTCCATCGTCCAGAGATTCCATTGAATTCCATTTGAAATTTTCGAGGCGATCGAATCTCGAGCTTTGCAGATCTTGGGCTCGCTGGTCGTCATTTGGTTGCGGATGTGACTTGGAAAGAAGTTGCAAAACAAGAGAATTTCAGAGAGGAAGACCGAGAGGGAAAATTAAGCGAATTTCTGAAGGAAAGTTGCCAAGGAGGGGGGAATTTGCAAAAAGGGAGTTTCGAGATGGGAAAAGTTGCAGAGCGAGGGACCGAGAGGAGAGAATGAAAAAAGAATGGGAGAATTTGTGAAGGGAAGTTGCAAAACAAGAAAAGTTGCAAGACGAGGGATTAGGAAACAAGGCTGAGAAAAAATAAGAGAATTATTAAAAAAAAAGGAAATTTACAATTATTGCAAAACTACAATTACAGAGAGAACACAGAAAAGCAATTCTTCTTAGAGTTGTTAGTTTGTCACTTTGTGTAATTTGACATCGTCCAAGAGTTAATTCCAGGTATTTATTTCGACGTCGAACTTAATAGAAACGATGCAAATGAATGAAATTACGACATTTTATTTCAACAAAGACGAGAAACCACAATTCTGCTTAATTCGTCAAATAATTTAATTTCAATTTCGAAACTGCTTCGTAACAGAAATAGCACAAGTAACTACCAAGTAACAGCAACAGTGTGAGTAAATGCAATTGCTCTAACAGAAATATACGCAGATACCGGCGAGCTATTGTTCGGTTGAATATTGCAGAGGGGTTCAGTAGGATAGCCGAATAAATTTTCCGGTCAATTTTCGACGCATCTCGAAGTCGTGGTAAACTACCGGAACGAAACGAAGGAAGGCGAGGAGGAAAGAGATCCGCCAGTTGATCAGTGCACGAAAGATCGGCTCGTTTTTCCCGCGGGAACCATCCAGACATCCCTCGTTACTCGCTTTTTCTTCTGCCTCTCCACCGAGTCCTATCGATTCCAGCTTCTTCGAGCAGTTTGCCCCTAATACCGATCCTCGATGCTATAATTCTTCGATGCTCCTTTCCAATTCCCTCTGTTCGACCGGTAACCGAGAATGTACCACGATCTCCGCTGCTTTCTCACTCTGTCTGCGTTATGGTCAGCCAACTCGTTCGAAATCGATGTCGAAAGACTGACAACTGACGCCAGTGAAGTAGAAGTCTGCTTTCCCTGTTAAGTATTATTATGATACACTGCTGTCGGTATTTTCTGTATTTTTGCATCCTCGAGTTTCTCACAAATGCATAAAAACGCAACGCCAATGCAACGAAAATTAGCGATTGGTTGACTTGGGTCACGTGATTCGCGAGTGGGCATGGGATAGACCTCGAGTAGGAGTGGCGTTGTCTGGTACTGAGCTACTGGGGTACAAGTCGTGCAGTTTTTTTCAATTGGCAATTTCTTTTCGTTTCGGTAATTATTATTTCATCTTGGTAGTAAGATTTTCGTTTATCTAGTAATAAATTTTAACCTCTTTTTATATTTAGAAATTTCTTTTCACTTCATTCAACAATCACAGAATTTTGCCGCCCAAGATGGCCTCGTTTGCCCCCCTTCGAGTCTTGTCGGCGAATTCTCTTCACGTTCGCACGCAGACCAACCCGGGGAGTATCGTTCGCGAAGCCTATCGCCGTTCCAGCGACCAAGGAACAAAGAGAGCCGCCAGAAAGGTCAGAGACCACGCGGCCACGACTTCCGGTTCATGCATCACGCATCGTTCGCCGCTTCCTGTCGCTCCCTCGCGGCGAAATCGCTCGCAGATTAACAAGAATCTTCTCCGCCGTTTCTTTGCAGCCCGCTTTATTGCCGTGGCGTGGAGCTCTTTTTCCTCGGGCGACCGCGAGGACGACTCGGTCACCCTCCGCTTCCGGTTTCCTGGCGCGACGGATTTACGACGGAAGGCCGGGGCTCGTTTTCTATCGTTAGCCAACCACCGGGGCATTTCCACCGAATGGAAAAGTTTCTTCCCTTCTTCTCCCGTGCCCTTGAGCCCCCTTTTCCACGTTTATACGCGGGGATCGTTCAGCGCTTCAGACGAACCCGTCCGTGAACTTTGTCTACCTGACGCTCGTGCTTCTCTGTTGGCTCGACTGTTTCAAATTACCTCTCAGACTCCGTTGCCTCCGCCATCGCTGGTTATTTCTCTTATAACTCGCTCCTTCGTGTTCTATTGTTTTATCCACGCTGTGTTTTTATTTCTCATCTCGAGTTTCGTCTGACACGCGTGGCAAAGGAGCTCGCAATGAAATTCCCCGGGAATCTCGAACCTCGGAGTGATTCGAGGAAGAAATTTCGCTTCTGTCTGGTGATACCTGGGAATAATGTAGTTTCAGGGTCTGAAAGTCGGGAAATGAAACAGACGAATTTTTTGATTCAGGATTCTCGTTACAGCGAATGCATTCGTGGACGTTCGATGATATTAAATTGAAAAGTATTGGGTTGTTCGTAAAAAATTCGGGTGAAGCTTTGCTTTTCTTTGATTTCATGTGATAAATCTATTACGTCGGTTTTATCACTGAAAGTGATTTTAGCGGGGGTAACTCAGAAAATCGAGCCTCTTCAGGTGCAACGCTGATGCAACGAAAATTAGCAATTGGTTGATTTGAGTCACGTGATTCGTTTGTTTCTCTTACGGAACATCACGTGCCATTTGCTATTCGCAATTCCAAGATGATTCTTTGTTACAACCACTACATTTTTCTCACAAAGATCACACACACACACACACACACACAGACATACACATACACCTTCATTCTGTATTCAACGGTATCGATTAAGTTTCACCGCGAGAGTCGGTTGTTTTCACAGCCGAAATGGAAATGAATTTCTCGACGATCTCGCGCGGCGCTCGATGGCTGGTAGCTCGCCGCTAAATTTGACAGTCGCTAGGAGGCAGCGGGCTCTCGGATTAACCAAGAGTGACGAGCGCTAATAAAAGCGTACAACGGCAAACGGGGGCGTACATCGTTTTCCAGAGGTTTGTAATTAGCCAGTCTGCTCGCCATACACGACGACGGTTAGTCGATAAAGTCAACCCTCGCTATAGCCGTCAGACGTCTTACAAATGCGTTCTCCGATTGTGTTTGCATAATTAAATCTTGCCTTCCTTCCCCCTCGCTCTATCCATCTTCTCGTCCCGGGCAATCGAAAACCCCGAGCTGCTCTCTTTGATCAACGATGTTGCGCGCGTTTTTGAACTCCTCGTTCCTTCTGGTTTTTGGTTCCTCGCGTCTCTCGCGGTGATGAATTAGCGACGGTGAAACGTCGGATGATGTATGAAAGTAATTTTTAGGTTTAATCCCGTTGAAGAGTCGGCAGGGGTATTTCGCACGGAACGATAGTAATGGATCATAATGTACGAATTGAATTAACAGAAGGAGTAAATTATACGATGTAAATTATCGTAATTTGTGACTAAGAGATTGTAATATACAAGATGGATAAAATTGACAGGAGTAATCATTCATTGCGGGTGTCTTAACACTTTTTTCAACAATAAGAAATACATTGTCAAAATCATAGAATTCTTTCTTTATTTATTTTTTGCCATAAAATTTTATTGATGTGCAAACATTTGAATCGATAGAAAACAAATTAGACGCGATCGCTCAGTACCAGACAACGCCACTCCTACTCGAGGTCTAGCCCACGTCCCCTCGCGAATCACGTGACCCAAATCAACCAATCGCTAATTTTCGTTGCATCAGCGTTGCACCTGAAGAGACCCGATTTTCTGAATTACCCTCGCTAAAATCACTTTCAATAATATATACAAATAATGGACGTGAAGGCAACGTCCAGGAAAATTAAAAGCTCGTCGCAACAGCGGCCGACGCGCGTGTTACACCTTTGCTCGATCGATTTCTGCAGGCGTTTCCGGTCAGTTGGCCGACCGGTCACCGCGATCCTTTCCGGGGAGGGGAGGGAGGACGCGAGAGGCGACCGAGCGAAAACCGAGGACCAAAACCTCTCGTCGGATCCTCCCTTTCGCAACGGAACCATTCCTTGGAATGGAAGCGACGGACAACCGGTCGTCGTCGTCGTCGTGTTTTCAGTCAAAGCAAGCGGCTGTGTGTCGCTGTGTGTTGGGCTTTGACTTCTCCATCCGAGGTTGCGTTTCAACGGAACTTGAAACGCAGCCGACTCTTCAAACGCGACCCTCCCTTTCCCGGAGCCGCTGGGAAAATTAACCCGAGCCCTGCGACTATTTTTAGGTCGGCCGAACGCGTTGCAACCCTTTTGCACGCGCGCGCCCGATTTCCACCGTTTCCCCCTCGCTCTCACCCTCGGCCGCGTAATTAAGATCCCAACGGGTGAGTGACTGCCTCCGCCAACCCCTTCTTCTCTGTTCTTTCTTTTCTTTTCATTCTTCTTTTTTTCGCGATTCAGGTGCGAACCTATCTCCACCTGAGCGAGTGTCCGTCGCCACGGATGGATCCGGGGATATGAATTTCTAATGAAATCTTTGTCTCGGTTTGCAGAGGAAAGATGGAACTTCGAGGGTCACGGAGTGGAGGGTTGGGAATTGGCTTTCCAGTGAATTTCTAACGAGTTGCGTTTTTATTTCCTTTTTTTCTATTCTTGCTCGCAGAGACGAGGTGAACGTTTGAGGGGGTGGTTATTTTTTATTATACGATTCAAGAGGGGAATTTGGAACTTTATATGTGAAATTGAAATTTACAGATGAGGGTTTAAGAAGAGGATATTTATGTTGATAGGAACAAGAATTAGACAAATATTCAATTCGCCCTTGGAACGGTATAAAATATGTATATCATATTTTTCGATATTTCACAGGTTTGTGCGCTCTTGCATCTCTTGCATAAATCAAATGGTTCATGTTTTATTATTAGGCTGCGCTTGGGAGAAATTTAGAGACACCATGAGACTTGAAAATTCACAAAATTAAAATACCCAAAATACAGCGGCTGTCATGCAAACTTTTACTTAGGTTTCGTTTCTCTAATTATTTTTACAAAAACGCGAACTTAACATACACAAAAATCTGCAGTCTACTAACAACTGTATCATTTCAATTCCAAGTACACTTTCTTTTTCGTCAGCAATTAATAAAACAAACTCTACCACGTTCCCAAAGTGTCTGACACATGTCGCGCCATTTTTACGATTAAAACCGATCATTCGAATCGTCACAATAACAATTTCACTTTTGTCAATTAATAACCCGTTACTAACGTTTCGTCACGTCGCCACGAAATTCAGCGATCTGTTTCTTTTCCTAGCAAAAAGGCATTGGAAATTTTTCGAAAAAGGTGGATTGAAGTTTCAACGGCGGCGTTGAAACGATCGGGGGGGAAAAACGTCCGTGCGGTAAATGGGACGTTTATCTGGATACCGGCCGGTCCCGAGTGCCATTTTAACGGACACGAAATAATCTTTGGTCGGTGCGGTGGATCGAACAGTTTTTCACAGTGAGAGAGAGAGAGAGGGAGGAACGCTCATTACGCGTAATCTGACGAAAGCCGTCATTAATCTTCGTCCGTTTCGGCTCTTTTGCTTTTCTTCGAGAGGCGCTTCTTTCGGGGGAAACGCGATCCGATCGGGACATCGTGAACATTTATCGCGAGACGTCGGCTTTCGTCCATGGAACTCAATTAATCCTATTATAATCACTGTCGCCTTGTTACTACTCTTTAAAATTCGTTCCATTGAGTGTCAGAGTAATTTCGTTAAACAGCGGAAAGGGAGAGCCCGAACAGTTGCGAGTTGTCGTTTCTTTTTTATCACTGAAAGTGATTTTAGCGGGGGTAACCCAGAAAATCGGGCCTCTTCAGGTGCAACGCTGATGCAACGAAAATTAGCGATTGGTTGATTTGGGTCACGTGATTCGCGAGGGGGCGTGGGCTAGACCTCGAGTAGCCCAATTTTCGATGAACAGCGTAGCATTGAGTATCGATTTTTCTTCTTTTTTTCTTTCTTCTGATTGTCGAGAAGATTTACAATTTATAGTTCGACATGTGAGATATTTGGTTATTGCGAGGTTCCATGTAATTAATCGATAACTCTTTCGTTTCGCGAAATAATAGTTAATTTAACAGTTTTATGAAACGAGTGGGCAAAGTACAGGAGAAATATTGTGAAAATTGTTTGCAGGATTTTTTGGGGGAAAATAGTGAGAATTTAATAACAACAGGCAGCTACACGTATCGTGGTTAAACTTGTTGAAATGGAAAATTTGAAACAAATTGAATAAATCAAAGTTTAAATCTGATTTGTAAAAGTATTGTAAAGCTTGCCACTGAATAACGATACAAAAAAAAGAAAATAATAGAATCTATATATATTTGTATAATATTTTCATTTATTTTAATATAAAACCATGACACAATATATAATATTTCTAACGAAAAATTCCAACTAACTGAAAATTGAAATTACAAATTGCTATTCTTCGATTGAACTATTGAACTGTTACATTCTGCATCCAGAAAAGCAAAGGTTTTTTTTTAACGAATTTTGAATTTCATGAACGAGCTTGGAAATTCGCACTCTTTTCTCTACGAATCTCTCTCAGGATTAGGTTACGAAATTCCCTTCTCATCCACTCTGTTTCCCAGAGACATCTCTCTAGCAGATTTCCACCTTTTCAGAAGTTTGGGATCATTCCTGCGTCAGGAAATGTTCAGAGACAGAGAGACCTTCGAAGAGCTTATTTAGCTTCTAAAAACCAAGATTTCTTCGGAGGAGATATTTCCATTAAAATTCCCCGAACCTTGCAGATCCACAAAATTGACAAATTATTCATTGACACATAAATTTTACATTGTTTTCACTCACCGTTAATTAACCAATTAACTCGAATTTTTAACGAAACGCTACACTTTGGAATTATAACGCACACCTGAGGGGAATAGAACGAGGAAGTGAACGTAATTAAGGACGATCGCGCGATGACAGACGAACGACGGAGAAATCGATACGATTATTCGATGCGATGATTATAACAGACAACCGTGGCTTCTATTCGTTAATACACAGTTGTAATTAACACTGGCAGATATTGCCAGGGACCCGTGATTGTATAAACGTACGCCGACGCGGTTGCGCAACAATGGGGCTCCTCTGCATCTTCAACGGCGACCGTCTTTGTGCTGATTAACAATAAGCATCCTGGCAATTACAATTGCGAACGTGGCGACCTGTAGTCTGTTCCTGGGTTTCCACCATGTTCTCGTCGTCGAGAACATCCGCGTCGCGCATCTTCGATAAATTATTCGGAGACAATTAAACTCATTCGATCGCAGTTCCTCTGGCTGATCGTGTCGTTCGACGTCGTTTTCGTCGTTTCTCGCATTCTCGGCTCTGCAAATTCAGTTTCAATTCAATTACGCGTTGTATCGGTTTTGACGACGTGGAATTGCTGCTTGTCTCACGGTGGTAATTTTAAGACACCTCGCGCAATTAGCTTAATTCGACGCGTGACGGTTAATTCTCCGTGGCCCTGTTAATCTATCCCGTGTGCGATAGGAGCAATTTACTCGGCAACATGTTCCTTTTGTTTGAGTTTTCGTCATCTTGAAGTAGTTCAATTGCGCGTCGAGAAACGTACATTCAAGTTCTGCTAATAATACCGATGAATTACTCGATGACAAATTACATCATTCACGAGCTCGTCGCTGAAATTGAGATTCGATAATTTTGTTAAAGACAATGCGTGGAATCAGTAACATTCGAGTTGAGTCGAAATCGGCTGATTTTGAAAAAATGTGGACATTTTCAGCGAACGTAAAATGTAATTAAATAAATAATAGTAAATTAAATAATGGTCTAACTAGTTCTCAGTTCAGATTCTAATTCAACTAGTCTCGGTTGAATGACGATGTAACAAATTCTACGTTCGAACGATCATTCAGACACTTGACTCTAATCATCGGACATGTCAGGTTAATTTGGAACAAACACAATTCGCGTGAAATGTAAAAAAACTCCAAGCATCATGATGTGATCACTCTGAAATTTGCAAAAATTTCAGACGAGATAAATTAAAAATTTACAAATTCTCGACAACGGAAGATTCTTGAAATCTCCGCGCCCGATTTAAATTCAATACCCCCAGCTATACGATCGCGCCCCCCTCCGCCCCCCAAGAATTTATTCGCGTCGGCGAACGAATTCCAATTCGCTCGTATCGACGTCCCGCGATTAATCACCGTCAGCTAATTAACGAGTCGCTAGGAGTAATTAAGAGGGGTAGGGATGTTCGTCCGGCGGGAAACGTCATTATTTACGGGGTCAATTCGAAATCGGGGTAACTTCATCCAGCTAAGTATCAGTCGAAATTGCCGCGGCAACTGGCGGCTGGTGTTACTCCAATCTGCATAACAATTGGCCAAGCACCGTGTGGGGTTGATTCTCGAGCGAGGGGCGGGAGGGGCTGCTGGCGGACGAATAAATTATTTGCCCTTGACTCTCGGCAACGCCGATGAAAATTTATGACGACAGGTTCCGCGGACAGAAGGGACGGAAAAGAGGGGGATCGAAACAGTGGCGTGACGCGGCCAGACGAGCTGCAATTTATGGGGGGAGTGGGTGGAAAAGAGGATCACCAACCCCCTCCCTCCCTCGCTGACGGGAAGGGCAAGATCGCGAGTCGGAGTGCGTTCGATCCTGCCGACTTTTTTTTCCCTTTCTCTCTCTCTCTCTCGTCCCGGCGAATTTGTATAAAAGATTCATTCGCTGGTCGTGGCACCCGGCAGTGGAGACAGGGAATTCTTTATGGGACGTTGTTTCCTTTGAGATTCGGAGTCGGTCCACCAGGAGAGGTCTTTGCGAGTCTTTAAAGGAGGGGCGGGTGGAGGAAATATTGGTCGGATCAGCGGGGGTGGAAGTGACGTGGGGGGAGAGGGTAACGAAGTAGTATCGACGTCAAAGGGTTGATAATGGCAATGGCTGATTCGGTTATTAGTCGCGCCAAGTCTTGCAGCGGAAACTTTCGCGTGGCGCGTTGACGATAGAAAATTTCGAAGGAGCGTCAGTTTGAAAATTTCACTTTGATCTATATATTCGATCATCGCGGCGCTTTTTGACTTTACGAAGCTTCCGCGATCGTGGAGTGAAAAGTTCATGCGAAATTGAGAGGTAAATAAGTAATGATTGCGTTCAGATCGAATGTTTGACGTCAGAGTTAATTCGTTAACCTTTTGAATCCGTATTGCGAATAATAAATTAATTTACTCGTTAAAAGTTCAAGGAAATGATATATCACAACGTGAAAGTATCAACATTTATATTTGTTTAAAGATGAATGCACTTTTAATTTGTGTTTTAATTCACCCTTATTCGGTATTTAGACTTCTAGTAATTTCAAGCTAGTTCTAGTAATTTCTAGTAATTTCTAGTAATTTCTAGTAATTTCGAGTAATTTCGAGTGGTTTCTAGTAATTTCTAGTAATTTCTAGTAATTTCTAGTAAGAGTACGTAAATTCACACAAAAATCTATTTAAATCTCAGAAAAAGAGCAAGAGTAGGATGACTACTCGCAACTGTTCTAAAAATTCTCAAAGACCCTACTGTCATGTTCCAGCGTTGTGAATTTATTGTAATGGAAAAAAACTGACTAACTGTAAAAATGAATGGAACGCTTCGAAAGCAGAAAATATTTTCAAAGGGTAAGAAATCGGATCGGGGAGAATCGACCGAAACATATTTTCTACCTTAAAATGGAGACTGTAGCCGACGAGCACGACGACGGAATACGAGAGGAGAGCCAGTCAACCAGTGACAAACGAATATATAGATGGATAGAGCGGACCAAATACAAAGCGACCAGCAACGAGATCGAGACAAGAGTAAAGAGCGTGAATCAGCTCGAGAAAGAAGGATTCTCGGCGCAGCGGGATTTCGAAACGGGCTTTTGTTTGTCAATTGTCAATTTTTCCTAAGTGATTCATGGGAGCCTGCTTCCTGTTGCATCGGCCTCTCTCTCTGATCTGTTCGCGCCATTTCTGATCTGTATTCGCCTTTCGATCAAAAATTCCTTTTCCTTCTTTATCTATCCATCTTATCTACGTAATTCCTTCGCCTTTTAGATCTCGTCTCCTCTTTATTTCCCTTTAGTCGATTTCTTCTAAATTCTGGAAATTCGACATCCAAAATTCTACTTACTGCGATCGTCACTCCTTTGGAATTCTAGGTCCAAACCAACGTGAAGTTAATGTTACGGATATTCACGGTCGTTTCTTTTTATTTTTCTAAATCTATTTTCTCAGAATTTAGAGGAAACTAAATTTTCCTTCAAATGTGACTGAAAGTGACGTTATTTAAATAAAAATGTCACAAGCATGGCAATGGTAATTTCTTTCGTTTCGATGAATATTTCGTTCAAAGATTCTCTAAAGAACTAAAGTTAATTTTTCGACTAAATTCTTTTCAAACTAGTGGAAGATAAATGTTCTCTTTAATTGTCCAATATTGAATTTTTCTTTAAAAAATTTGAAACAACGTCACTTAAACAAATGTCACAAATATTAATAGTAATTTCTTTCGTTTCGATAAATTAATTTAATTCTAAAGAACGAAGGTCCAAGTTGAATTTCTTAGCAACCTGTATACGCTACAAACATAAACACCGTGTTTCTCGCGGCGAATAATAAATACCAAAGTTCCTCCACTTCGACAAACTTCGATCGTAAGATTCTCCCTCTCTCTTTCTCAATCCCTGAGATCCACAGCGGGATACACGAACATCGTCATTGGTAACACACATCCGCTTCGCGCAATTCGAGAAACAACGAACCCGTTGTTTACCCCTCGCCGCAGATCTCGCGATTCGAAATTCTTCGAGCGGCTCTTTACCGATCCCCCCCACTTCCTCGCCCCGCTAATTCCTCTTCGTTTGGCTGATTCCTCCTCGTCGGCTGCGAGCTTTCCCCCCCTTTAGCCGGCGGATGCTCGGCGCAGAACCAGCCCTTGATCCGAAGCCAGGGGAGAGCCAGCCAGTTGCCTCGTCTGAGCCGCGAGCTCCTTCGACAGGCTTTGTAACCGAATCATTAACAGCCACCGAGTGTGTACACACCGGCGTGCGTTCAGTTTCTAATCGAGATCTTCTCGAGGGGTGGGCGAATTAACGCGGGTCCTTGATCCGCGACTGCTACGCGAAAATGGGATTCGGCGTCTCTGAGCCTGAATTGTTGTCGGGGGATGATATCGCCACGGTGAGAGGCACCAAGTGCCTTCTCGGAGGAACTATCTATCGGGTTGTTTGGCGAAGTGTTTCGATTCTTTCAGATTTCCAAGTACCAAAATTTTATTCTTCGAGGAGAGAAAGGAGCCTTCTTTCAGGTTTGGTTTTTCGAAAGTCGAGACTTTATTCAGAGATAAGAAAAAGAAAGAAGGGATTCATTTTGGTGTCTTTCAAATTTCGAGAATCAAGACTATGTTCTTGAAAGAACGATATAGAAAGGGGCCTGTTATTGTTATTAGAGCCTCCTTTCAGATTTGGTCTTTCGAAAAACCAAGGTTCTACTCTTCGAAGAACGATCAGAAAAAAGAAGAATATAGAAAGGGTCCATTTTGTCCCTGTTAGAGCCTTTTTCGTCAGATTTAGCTTTCCGACGACATTTTGGTTTTTGACAAACACTTCATTCTTCGAAGACTAACGAAAAAGAAGGAGTCCATTTCTTTTAAATTTGCTTTTTTGAAAACCACTTCAATTCTTGGAAAAATAAAGAAAAGGAAAATTCTTCCTTTCAGACTTCTCGAAAATTAAGATTGCATTCTTGTCAACGAGGTGCACGTATGCAGGCTCTATAGTCGTTTCGAAATTGTCCAGCCGAAGGCGTAGCGGTTATTGATGGGATTTTGATAGACTCGACAGACTTGGCAGAAAGTTGGCAGCTTTCGAGGGACGAGGCTGCACCTGGCGCGGCGTTTCTGACTCGTTGAAGTGCGAAGAAGTCGCAGATCGTAAATCGCGTCGCGGAGGCAAGTAATCCGGCGGGGATGATCCGATTTTTAAGAGAGACCCTTGTAACAGAGCCCCTGATCGCCGAATTATGAAAATCTCGCCCGTGCGTTTAATTATTTTAATAGAATTCGGAAGTGAATAATCCTAATGGCAAAGTTTATCGATTGCAGGGACATTATACGCGGACGCTAATGAGTCTGGTTATCCGAGCGGCATTAAAAGTGTAACGGTACGTAATGTTTAAATAATTAAATTCAATTGAACCAATGCTGGAATAATTTCATTTAAAACGCGCGCGATTTCTTGCCAATAATGGCGTGATCAAAATTGCGTTTGTTTCGACAAAGAGTCGTCACTTAAATTCTTCCTTCTATCGAACAATTATAAATTCTATTTTCAGTGATTGTGAGAAAAATTTCAAATATACAACTAAATGTATGTATTTGAATATCTTCTTTCAGATCGTAAGCTACAAAATTTAAAAATTATCATAATTTTTTAGCAGCTCTCGCATCTCGATTAAAATTAAAAATAAAAACCCCGTCACGTCGATCCTAATTCGACGACCAAAGGCTACAAAGCACGAAAAAAGAAAAAGAAAAAGAAAAAGAAACAAAACGAACCGTAGAAATAGTAACCAACTACGTTTTGGACGGGGAGAAAAGATAAATGAAGGAGAGAGTCGCGAGTGGTTGTTCGGCTGTTTCTGCCGGAGCCACGATGACTCCGCACTTAATACCTTTAATATCGGCTTTTATTAAAAGCCCGAGGGGTGACGTTGAATCGGCCGGGGAAAAACGAGTGGACGGCGACGGGGGAGGGGGGAGGGGGGTTTAATAAAAGCGAAACAAGCCCGCTCTCGGCCTAGCCGAGACCAACCGGTGGCCAGGAATATTTGCCGAAGAAATAATTACAGCTCGACCCTTGCCCGCGTGATCTTACCGGGGGCTCGCGCCAGTTTGCTAATGCGTTACGCTTTGTGGCACACTGTCGAATAAGGGGGTGAAGCACGAGCGTTTACAGTTACCCGAGATCCACGCGAGACGCTTTCTTCGCGGGGTGATCCGAGATCAACGGCAAAATCCCTGCAAAGGAACCCGCTTCCTCGGCTGAGTTTCGAGGAGAAGCTCGAGCGAGGAGCCTTGCGAGGAGAAGTTTGTGCTTCACATCGGTTTGCGTGGAGACGACGGGCATTTGGATTCGAGGGTGAAACGTACAGGGTGTTTTTATGTTGAGCGATAGTTTGATTATTTTTTAATATTTAATCTTGTGTTAGATTGTGTTTTAATATGTAATACAATACGTAATATCTAATATCTAACTAGTAATTTAATCTATCTAATATCGTTAGATTACTCTCATTAACGTTTGGACGTTATAAATATTCATAATTGTTGCAATTTTGTGAAAGGAAAAACAAAAAATATCGGCTTACTTTAAAAAATGCAATTCCATTGGTCGTTTTATTGTAAAATGTTTTTATCATCAGGTGGTAACGAGTGAACAAGTGATGATCAAAGTGATGATCGTCACATATTTGCTTGGCCAAATATTTATACAAATAAATAAAAATTTATTAATGTTTTATAAATAGAATTTCGTTTGCTTATGAGAAAAATTAATATTTGTTATTCTAATTTAAAAACAATTGTTATACACAATTTTTATTTGGTATTTTTGTAATGAAATTTTATTAATGAAATACAATAGCAAAATAATATGTATATACATGTTTTTCATTATATATATATTTTTTTATTTTAAATATAATATAAAATTATATATATAATAATATTTTCAAAATGCGAGTAAATAAATATATAACTTCAAAGTTTATCTTATCATAAGATTTATATAACGACAGTTCTAATAACTTGTAATTAATGTTTCTTACATGTATACAACAGCTATTGCAATTTCAAGAATTATAAAACGTGCTAAAGCACAGAAAATGTTCAGAAATTTAATATCAAAATTATCAACTAAAGTATAAAATTTGAATCAAGATAATTAGCGGTCGAGTTCAAAAATTCCGCAGTAGATAAGAACCCTGTATGGTCAGGCGCGAGAACAGATCAGCTTCGCGAATGTATTTGGCGCCACATATTCGATTTTTCAAATTTTCAAAAACTAGAATTACCCGTGCCTTTAGAGAGTATATAAAATATTCAAACAACATCGTCCGTTATAATTATAAATAAATAATTCCTCAGATTATTATAAAGGTATTAATTAAACGTTCTTGGTCTATCGTTCGTATATCGCAATATTCCTCAAATATAAATTTACATGAACCTTCGAGGTCTAATAATTTCATCTATGGTAATATCTTTTCGAATCAGAATAAACCACAAACGAGCCAGCATTTTGCGATGCATTCTCGCATAACATCGCATAAAGACACGTTAATTGCAATTATGAAACCTTTTTCCCTCTTCAAACATCCAAGTAACGAGGGACATTGTCCACTCAGTATTTTAATGATTGAAAGATACAAATAATACAATTTTACGGTTTCATCGTGTCCTTTTCCCATATACAGGGTGTCCTGAAGTTTAGTGTTCTGTAGGTGAAAATAACACTGAAACGTCAAGCAGTGAAAAGTCTATAAATTTTTCCTTAGAAATATAGGATTATATTATATTATATATAATATAAGGAATTTTTCAATTGTACGAATATTTTCTAATACAATCCTTATACAATAGAAGCATACAATCCTTTATTATAAATACATTCCTTTATTATATTTCCTTTGTAACAAAATGAAAAATTCCTACGATAATTAAAAAATTTCAACGACAAAACTCTGAATAGTAAAAATAGATGTATCCCAAAACTTTTGAATAGAAATATGCTCACACGATATGCTCAATTTCTCGTCTCGCGATGGAAGGAACCTCTCGTTAAAGAAACGCTAAAGAAGCGAACTGGTCGCGAAAATTGGACGAAAAGCCGGTGAAACTATTACAGAAATCCACCTTGCCTCTATCCGCAGAACGCACTGGCAAAGTTCGCCAACGCGAAATTCCGAACGTCTCTCCCCCCGCCGGATTCTTCACGTTCGTATGATTTCTGCATCGAGTAATATCCCAATATCTGGATCGGGATGGGAAATCATTCCACGGCGGGCGCACGCAGTTGCCGTATAAATTTTTCGAGATTTTGTATTCGGGGCGGGTGCGCGCCGCGGGCTGGTCGATGGACGATCGTAAATCAGAGCTCGGCGCGGCAGGGGGTTCGAGAAATCCCGTGAAAGGGTGCACGCGGCCGAGGCCACGGCTGCGAGAGATTCCCTTTGAGTTTCTCCAAAGAGCCTGGCCAAAGACCCTTGCGGTTCCTCCCCTCCCCGATAAAAAGGCCATGCCGAAAGGCTCGCAAGTAAAGCTGGTCTTTGCTTGTTTCGCCTTTTTTTCTTTTTTCATTTCCTCCCCCTCCTCCCGTTTGGCCATCTTGCTCGACGAGGCATGCAACGTGACTATCGGCAAGTGTGCTCCCTGATCGAGAGAGATCATGCTTTCCATTTTTGTAGAAACACTTTCATTTACAGTGCATCGTCGTGTCGACGCGTGAAATTTGTTTTGGTTCAATCTTGTGTAACTTGGAAGCTACATACTCATGCATCCATGTTTCGATACTTGTATACTTATTCCGTTCCGTTGTGTCTCATCGATACGAGTTTGTTTCGTTTTAATCGTTAAACGTATGAGAACGCGTTAGCGATCCTGTGTGACACTGAAAATACTCGTTACTTCACCAACGTCATCAATGATCATTATAAACGCACCAAATG
Organism: Melipona bicolor; assembly: GCA_030673865.1. NCBI lineage: Eukaryota > Metazoa > Arthropoda > Insecta > Hymenoptera > Apidae > Melipona > Melipona bicolor. The sequence continues at coordinate 4,534,297 of JAHYIQ010000017.1, forward strand.
ATTTATTTATCGTGCTAGATTTTCACTCGGAGGGTGAATAGCTACGATTAATTAACAATCCTTCTTTTTTCCCTGCGAATGAATGAAACAACGCTGGCTGCGGAAGGTCAATCGATTTCGATTTCACTTTTTGATATTTGATCAAATCAACGTTGTGCGTTGTGAAATGAAATATTCCACGAATAGCGTTCCCTCCGGGCGGAATAATCTGTGTAATTAATTAAGAATTTTACGTTTATTAATGCTCGACCGTGCCATTCAATCCTAGACTGATCAATCAAGTTCATTCCTTTATGTTTGAGCGATGAAAAATATGTATTTTTCAACTAAAAATAATTTTACAATAATTCTTTACTCATTTTTTATTTGATTTTAAAACCAACTCGCGTCTTGTGCTCTTGGACGCTGTACTTTGCAATTCTTTGACGCTTTTTCAACTTGATGAATTTTGTTTCGCTGCAATTCCGAGAATTCACGAAACACAATAATACCTACACGATACACGATACACGAAAGGATTAACTCGAAGGACAATCTCAATACCATTTGTCAATCTCCCGCAACTTCCTCTGCAACATTCCCATTACCCGATCTCATATATCCAACCACTTTTCCGATACTACTGCATCACGTGAATCACTGCGTCACCTCTCCCAAGTAAATTAAGCCCTCCCAGGAGATAAAATTCAGCAACCACATCAAATCCCTGCTAAGAACTCTCCGAAGTAGAATTTTCAATTTTCAACGAAACAGAACACTTGACGGGGAAAGTCGTTAACACCCGCGTGACATCAAAAGAGGCTGTAAAACACGAGTCCAGCGGTGCGTGTACTTTAATCCTATCGATCAATATCACGCGTCGTCCCGAGTTGAACCTTCCTTCCGAAAAAAAAGAAAAAGGAAACGAAATTCAACAGCCACGCGAGACAGCTACTCTCCCCTGCGAGACAGAATTTCCGAGCGAAGAACAGGTGTTGCTAACACCTGCGTCGCATCAAAAGAGGCAGCGTTCGACGCCCACCGCTCTAACTCGATCAATTAAAAAATTATCGCGGCGCGCAATTACGGTTCAGACGGGCGGGGAACAGGCCAAGGTCGGGGCCAAGACCAAGGTAACCAATTACAGGGTGCCGCGTAGACGCGGTGTGCCCTCTAACCGTTTGCCCTCTCAGGGCTTGCCATTTTGATGGAGCACTTAATCGAAATTGAGGGGGATGTACTTTGGTGTGTATCCATTAGGAGGGACCACGGGCTAGATCTTCCCTCCCCCACTCTCTCGGCGCTCTCCTTCGACGCTTGGCCGCATCCATCACCAAGGGAATTATGTACATCCAATAATTCAAAATCACAGGCAACGCATTAGTTGCCTCGCAGCAGCACAGCCACGCGCGCGCGCGCGGCCAACTCGACAAAACTAATTTAAACTTCACGACCCGGGGCCCGTGGTGACGCGGCGTGCGCCCCCCCCCCCCCACCTTTCACCCCCTAGTGCTCGTGATTTTGATAGTTCGCTTAATCGAAAATCCAGCCGGGTGGTGGAGCGACTTTGAGCGTTTGGCGCCCGCCGCCACGAACCTTCGAATCGGCTTTCACTTTCGACGGAATTGGTTCAGCTTTGGTCGCCCGCTTTTTGCTTTTCGAGGGCCGACGCGACGCAGCGAGGGTGGAAGGTTGGCAGATATTCCGGATGGCGGAGGGGGGACGAAGGGGTCAGTTGTTTTATCGTTGCACGAGGGCGCGTCTATAGGATCGGCCGCAAATTTTTGTGAACGTAACTGAACGTGTGGAAATAGAGAGTGTTGATATTTTCTTTAGCAAGTATTTTAAAAAGATCATTTCATTTTGCAATTGTCGTGTGCGTTGGTAGAAGTTCACTGCGGATATTCGCGGAAGTTTCAATTTTTATGAATTCTAATGTAGAAATATTTTGTGAAAATTTTGGTATAATAAAAATAATATAATATGATATGATAAAAACAAATATAATATAATCGTCTTAATATAATATATTTTAATATAATTTATTGTCATAGAGTCCGAAGAATTTCGTGCAACACACTGCAGAAATCATGGGATTGAAATTGGAAATTCGAAACCGTAGATTGAAAACGTTATTTGGAAATAAAGTACAAAGACGACATCATTATCGTTTATCTTATCAAGGAGCAAGCAATTCTTGCGATTGGACTTTGCATAATAGAGGTTCATGTCCAGGCAAGTGAATTCAATTAGCAAAAGTTCATTTAACGAAATGATCTTGGAGCCTGTATAAATTAGATTCCTGTTGTATAGGAAGATTACACATCTTTCGATCGTTAAAATTAAACTCGGATATAAGATAAAATTAAAGTTGTTTTGCATTTCTCTTCAAAAATCTGAAAAGTGTTTTGCTTCAAAGTTGGTTGAAGTGAATTCATTGATCGTTGCAATTATATATACTATTTATTTAATTTTATTTTTGATAAATATATTTATTTATCAAAGAAAACGTGCTTATAAATAATTACAAATAATATAAATTATTATTATAAATATTTTAAATAAATAATTCAACGTTTAGCCTTAGATATCTTCTAGAGGATCAATATTTGTTGATAAGAATAAGGATGAGTTAAGAGGTTCGGTTTAAATGGACAAAATGGATTCAATGGGACGAGAATGATGGATACGAAGGCTGCTTTGGTATTCGTTGACTCGGAACCCTCGAATCGCTCTAGTGTAACATAGTATTCGGCAAATTTGCCACGCTTTATATTTGACGCGCTCAACTGCAGCCCTCCGACCCTCCTCTCTTTATAGCCTAATGGTCCCTTCAACGAGCTTCAAATTTGGTGTCCCTTCCGATTTAACGCGATAGAATTTAACACTCTAAATCCAATAGTCCTTCGTTTCGCCTCTCCCTTATACTTGAACCTAAATAATGAAATTAGATGTTGTCCAACTTTGTTCCTCTTGACTCCAATGTCACCGGGGAAAATATTGTATTCATACTCTTAATTCAATTGAATTATATTTCACAGAACATTTTGTGAAACGTGCGCGAAAATAATTTAAAATTATGACAGAGTATAGTTCAGTTGTACGAAGACTATATTAAATTTATTTTAATAGAGAGAATTTTTGTTGTTTCTCTTTGTAGTGGTAATAAATGTTAAATAAACTTTTATATATATATATACAATAAATTACACTGTAAAGTATAAGATTCGTGAAATATTATCTATTTTTGTCATAAAACAAAACTTATACTATAAATTACTATAAAATTACATTTAATACAACAACGTACCTATGTTCCATCTCTGATACATTTTATTTGTCTTATTTTACATTTAACGAGCAACAACGTTCAATTCAAAAAGTAATTAAAAATTTAATTCAATAACGTTTAATGCATCGACACACTTTAATAGTAACTATGTTTCATTTCTACTCTAACGTTAATAAATGAAACAGAACAACCCATTTATCTCATTTTCCAAGTAAAGACTGGAAATAATTAAAATTTTGAAGTAGCAACTATGTATAATTCATGTCTATTCAGATATTACAATAAATGTTATCACTTATCGTATTCTACATCACACATTCATCTTCTTTCATTTATTTTTCAACTCGACCATCCTAAGAATTGCAAGAACAGAAACAGAAGTAACTACTCTACGAGGGAGAGAACTTGAACTGTGCAACTTTCTTTGTGCCCAAGTTGCCCCCGGAAGGGATTTATCGCGTTTGCAACGCTCCCGAGAAAAACTCGAGGCGTCTGCGAGGCCTCGGTTGGGAAAACAGCTTAATTAGCCCGCGCTAAGAATGCGTCGCGTGAGATATGTAATCGCGTAACGAACTTAACGGAACTAATTTAAAGTTGTAGTAGTCGAAGGAACGCGCCTCCGGTGGCCCGCTGCTCTCGATCGAAATTCAAGGGACGCGCATCCGGCGCCCCCACGCATCCATCAGGAGGGGTCTGCCCGGATAGGGGGCCGCATAATCCGCAGCTAATCGTCTTAACTTACGGCTGCTGAATTCGCGGCCTCGGAATCAATGCGTTATCGTCTATCGGCAAATCGTCACCTCCGCCCCTTCTCCTCTTTCTCCGTCAGTCCTATTAAATCCGAAGCTTTTCATCGCTCTCTGCCTGGCAACTTCTACTTGTTGAGCTGCTCGGCGAGTCGCGTAACGTCGACTGAAATTTTTCATTCGCATTAACATAATTTTTTATTGTCGATAAAAGTTTTTTTATTCCCTCGTTTTATTAAGGTGAACACTCCAATTGTCTAATTTTGTTATTAATTCCGAAGAGGATTTAAAAATAAAAAACTTTACAATACGATAAAGTACACAGGCCTTTATTTATGCATTTGAATCTCTAAAAATACACTGTTTTACGTTTGCAAAATTACAATTTGGCTCATCATTTTGACCATTTTGATAATTCTAGTGTTAAAGACTTGAAGAATTCTCTAAGGATCCTAGGTAAAGGAATTTGTCCAAGTTTTCAAATTTTTTTTAGACAGGTGGAATTCCCTCCCTGTGTAATTGTCGAGTGTTTCATTTGCAATTTTTTGTCATTTTTATTAAACAATAATTTCCTTTCTGACCAAAGAGTTTCACAAGTTGAGAGAATTTTAATCTTAGAATCAATTTCGTAGAATTGCTCGATCAAACGCTTCTAGCCAGAAAACTTAATAATAGGAAACTCTTCCACTGTCTGTCAGCTTTGTTCGAATAGACTCGTCTCGCGACGAAGCGTTAAATAAAGTAAGAAACGTTGAACAGAGTATTCGCTCCACCGTCATTTCCAGAAAACTGAATAACTTGTACGGTCCATATATATATATATATAACAGTCGCGGTGGTTTCTCGACTCGGCGCCACGAATTGCCGCGGAGAAACATTTAACTAATTTATCAACCGTGAAACAGCAACGAAGGAAAGTAGAAACAGCCCGTTGACGAGGTTGACGTCGCGTAATTTGACACTCTGAGTGATCTTCATAGCGTGAAAATTCGGGCTTAAAACCGTTAGCAGCGATGACTGACGACGCGTCGTAGACGACGACGATGACGAGAGCTCCTTTGCAGCTCCTTGGCTGCGCCGCTGTAGACGACGCTGGGCGTCGTCGCTTGAAACGTCGTCGCGGCGCGGAGGAAGAAACCTCATCTGTTACACGTAACATCGACTAGACGTCGAAGTTGCCGTACGTACGTTCCGCTCGCGTCGCCGGACCCCGTTTCAGTAAATTTTGCGTGGGCGGATCGATCGCGACTGAGCCAAGCCTCTCCGCTTCGAACCTCGAGCGTCGCGTAACGCGTTAATTTTCACCTCGAGGGGGAGGAAAAAGAGAGAGAGAGAGATCTTTCTCGTTTGCGATGGAATTCACGAGGCGGTGCAACTGAAAAGCAACGGGAGTGAAACGTGCTCGAGGAGAGAGCGTAAACGGTGCATAACATTATTTTCAAAAAGCATCGCGCACCGAGTTCTTTCGTTTTCCCTGAGCACTCCACTTTTGTATCACTGTCTTTCTTTCTCTCTTCCTGTGAAGTACCAGAGAGCCTCTGCAAAGGCTCGAGTTCAGAGAGAAATTAACTTGGAATTATGTTTCCTTAACACAAGGCTGAAGAACAACGTCATTCGTAGTTGTTCTCGGTCAATTTATATATTGCAAAAATCGTGTTCTTTTTTTCAGGTTGCGACTACAAAGGGGAATTCGTCATTGTGTTTTTGATTCGGAGCCTACAGTGTAAAAAATTGAACTTTCTAGCATTGTGGTAAATTAATTGCTTGGTCTTTAATAGATTAAGATACTCTTTAATTTTTAATATTTAGTATTTAAGTTTTATTTGTAGTTTTCTTCGTATAAAGTTGGCATCGAATTAATATAAAATTTGGTAGAACGTCAACAATATAAATATAAATAAGAGAATAAAGCTAAGAGAATTTCTTATTATTAAGAAATGTCTGATTAGACGTCATTCTATTCTACTTGACACTTTGCTTCAAGATAGATTATTTTATTCTGAAATAAATTTGTGACAACAGACAATGAGTAGATGAGTATCTGTTACTGACATTGCAGCGTAATAATTATTGAATTTTTTGATATATCTCTCACTGAAATTGTAGTATACTTGGTTATTGAATTCTCTACGGCAGGCGTGTAACTAATATTATTCTATTCTACTTAATGCGTCGTCTAGAAGTAGAAATAGCATCAAAGAAGCTTCTGGTGGCAAATAGCAAACAGACAACGTATTATAATTGTAGCATATTTGTGTCTTACTGTTAAGTATGAAATGTGTTTGATTAGACATTGCCTCATTTTGTGTCAGAATCAGTATCAGTATATAAAGAAATTTCCAACGAAAAAGAGTAAATTGATAACTCATAGTATTTCTTTATTATCAAATTTTCCACTACAACATCTGACCAAACATTTTTCAAACAATATTTGCTATTTATTGATCCAAACAAAGTTTTCTCTCCTCGGACAGACAAATAAGTATCTATTTCTCATATCATAATATATTAAATATTTCTTTATTAGCCAAATGCTGTCTTATTCTATTTAATATTTCAAACAAAATTTACTGGCTATTGGCTCAAACAAACTTTTCACTCTCTTTGAATAAATAAATAAGTGTTTACTGCGTGTTACTGCGTGTGTGTCAGTACCTATTAAATTAAATTTTTCTCTATGAGTATGTCTCACCAAACACTTTTATTTTACTTAATGTTCCAAGCAAAGTACACTGTTCAGTGATGTAGATGCTTTTACTCTCCCCGGAATATCGCTAGTATCTATTATTAAATTTCCCTCCACGAGCGTGTCTGACCAAACACCATCTCGTTCTACTCAGCGTTTCAAACAAAGTTCCCTGTTCACTGGTGCAAACAAAGTTTTTACTCTCCCCTAGGCAAACAAATAAGTATCTATTGCTCGTACCATGACGTCTCTTACTCGTTCGACCCCTCTCGCGATAAGAGTGTCTAACCAGCCACCGTGTCTCACTCCACTTAACACCGGATGCCCCGAAAGAAAATTCCAAACCGCCGATCCAAACGAAGCTTTTACTCTCCTCGGGCTCTTCCACTGGCCGAGAAGTTTCAAGCATCCACCCAATTCCCACGGATATAGGACAAAGCCCTGTCTTGTAAACCACGAACCAACTGAACCCACCGAAACTACCCATCAATCTACTACCATCTGCAACTACCAACAGCCAGCATAGGAAGAAAGAGACTGGCTCGGTTTTTCCTTCTTTTTTTTCTCCTCTCTCGTTCGTTCTTCTTTCGTTCCATCGCGTGATCCGCCACGGAAATATTCCCGCTCCGATCCGCGAAATTAATAGACGTACGTGCGGAGATATTGAACGTCAGTGTCAGAGACGGATAATAAATTTATCCGGCCGGGTAGCACGATAAAGAGGGATTATTCGGCGAGTCTAACGTGCTCGCCAAGGTTCTAGTTTGCCCATGGGTCTCTGATGTCTCCGGGGAATGCCTCCTTTCCAACGATTGGAGTGTACCTAACGGTTTCCAGTTGAATGCAGTCTCTTTGATGAAGTACCGCGGGATACCGACGGTCGTTTGCCAGGATTACGATAATCACGAACAAAGTCTGAACTTCCGTGTTACTTGCTATAATCCTCCACCCCTCCAGTCTTCCTCCTCGCGGCGTTTTCTCTATCTGTCAATATTTTATCCGAGAAATTTAATATCCGATGGCACGAATCTCGATTCTTCCCGCCGTCTCTAGTCTCCGCCATTAATACTTTCTCTTCCCGATTGTCTGCCGGACGGTATTAAAATTAAAATCGACATCTCGTTTCAACTTATTTGTCCGATATCGTGGAGGGAAGACTGTACAAGGTGGAAAGGAAAGTTTCTCCGTGGCTATCGTAGACGAATTCTACACCTTCGATTTGGTGGAAATATAAATAGTACAGTAAATTGACCTTGGTCTTAAATTTAAATTTGTTTTATTTTTTTTTCATTATATTCTACTTAACATGAAGGTAAAACTTTTCCAAGAAATCTAATAGTTCTTTTGAAAAATGAGAGAAAAGTTTCTTAGAATGATTTTAACGTGAGTGCTAACAGCGACTTTATAGTTCTCGATGCGCCTATATTTATATTTCGAATAATGTTGACAGTTTGTTTTATTATTTGATTAGTTAGGTTCACACGGATGCTACAACTATGATAAATCAAATGTCAGTGAAACTTAATACATAAAATGGACACCTACGCGTCCAGAATCATAAAGTCGCTGTTAGAATGCATGCACACGCAGTGTTAAATTTTTGTCATGTTTCAAAGGAACTATCAGATTGCGATCTATGGTTCCTTGGAAAAGTTTTACCTTCGTGATGAGTGGAATACAATGCAAAAAATTTTGACCTCGAAATTCAAATTTCCATCAAATCGAAGATGTAGAGTTTATCAATGATAGCAACTTTCTTTTCCACCCTGTATATCGTTCGAGAACATTTTCAGGTGTTAGCAGATACACGCCGTTTAATCTGCTTTATGCGTTTCTTCGATCGTCTGTTTACCAAGCTATCGACCGTGGGTGAAAGATTTATTTCGGCGAGCGACAACGCGTCGGAACTGGCAACGACGATACGATAGCGTATCAGGAGGAGCATCACAAAATGGAGTTCTCGAATTTCCATCCAGCTATGAAATATATCTCGCAAGTTACTACGATTTCCAAATCGATCGTACGTTCTTTCAACTTTCGAATTTACGAAGAGAGCGTCGATCTTTCGTTTAGAGCTTACTAATTGCGAGTAGTCTGAAACACCTCGAGATTCGTTCGAATTAGTTGTAATTTAAATTAATTCAAGTGCAATTCCATCTCAAGTCGCTGATAATGTACCCCTCGAGTCGATCGAATCGTATTAATCCTCGAACAAGAGTGATTTCAGTATACAAATGGAATAACCATTATAAAATAAACGATGATGAAAATATTCGCAAACACGATTATACGCCAGAAAGGTGAAATAATAAACTCTAATAGTAACGAGACATAAGAGAGTGTACAGATCTAGAGATTATTATAGCGAGTAACGGGTTGTGATAGCTATGAGAGGACTTTTTCAGTATCTGTTAATTAATAAACTTTAATTATATTTATTTTAAACCACGTAGGTTAATTATTCCTTTCGTTATTATTTTTACCTACAATTAAACCTACCAAATTCATTCAATTTTTTATCACTGAAAGTGATTTTAGCGGGGATAACCCAGAAAATCGGGCCTCTTCAGGTGCAACGCTAATGCAACGAAAACTAGCGATTGGTTGATTCGTGAGGGGGCGTGGTGTAGATCTCGAGTAGGAGTGGCGTTGTCTGGTACTGAACGATCGTGCCTGTAATTTGTTTTCTATCGATTCAAATGTTTGCATATCAATAAAATTTTATGGTAAAAAAGTTGTCAGAACAGTTGCTTCTGGGCCCTTCAGTGAGACGAATCGTACTGAGGTACAAATCGTGCAATTTTTTATTTTCTCGTATGCTTGTTCGATTTCTCATTCATCAAGTTATCGGTAGTTGGTCGGGCGGTTTGCGGAGGGTCGCGAAGAGTGGCGACGCGTCGGGATCGGTAGCGGTGTTCGCATGATCGCGCGGAATCCAACGCGGATCCGTGCACGATAGCCGCCTAAGGCGCGTCGGGGATCGAGTCCATGTATAATTTAAGCCCCGTGTATCAATCGCCGAAGGGCAAGCACGGTTGGAGGAGCAATTCACAGGGAGGGGTGTCAGGGAGGGTGGTAGAATGGGTGACCGGCTGGAGTTGGAGGCCTAGGGGATGATTTCCCGGTGGGCTGGGTCCGACAAGACGCCGTGGATGCTCAACCTGCCCCCTGCACTGCGCGTTTCGCTAATAAATACAAGCGTTTCGCCACGAGAAATTGTCTAATCGAATTTTAACGAGGTATCGCAAAGTTGGAACGTTGTACCAACCTGCTGTCGGAATTTTGAATTTCCTGCATGGAAATAGATAGGCAACAAGCAGCGTTGCAAATGGAGAAGAATTTCTATTTTTTAATTCTCCGTTTTCAGTTTCGCGAGTTTCTTTGAACGTGCGTAGAATGAATGTTTATACAGGGTTTGTAAAATTTCGGTACTTTGGAAGAGGATTGCGAAAATTCAGTGTCGTTCCAGAAGTTAGCAAACATATCAATGTAAATTTGGACTTATTAAAGTTAATGTCGAACGAACACATTCATTTTCATTTTTCATAAATTTCAAGCGCAAGTGCGAGCGCCAATATTTGTATAAATGGAATATAAAAGATATTTGGAATTCTCCAAAAGAAATATAAACATGGATAATAATTCAATGGACAGATGAAGAATATCAATATGAAGATCTAAGTTTAAACAAAAATTGATATAAATCAAATACACACACACACACACACACACGTATATCTGAAATTAAAATAAGTTAAATAATTAAATTATATTTATCATACAACGATCGTAGAATTCTTTAATTACCCGAAACAGACTAATCCGTTTCAATTCTAAAATTAAATCAATACATACAACTACTATTGATATATCAAACAAAATTGTTTAATTCCAAGCCACCGAGTCCACAAACTACTTCAAACAAATTTAAATCAAATTGTTCGGACGATCACACAGAAAGCTACAAACTAACCGGTAATTCGGCGAGAATTTCAACAACAAGAGAGAGTTACAGATCAATCTGGCGTTTAATAAATTCCACAACGCGACAACTACAACAAATTGTTCAACCTTCCCAAACCATCGTCCAACGAACAAAAATAGAAACACCGCTTCGATCCAACAAAAATCAAATCAATTTGCAAAATGAATCCTCTCGCCACCGCTCGAGACAAAATTATTCAATTCCGCGCCATTAAGTTCAAGCTGCTTCAAACATTTTCAAACCGGGCGGGCTAATCGTCTTAAAACAGGTTTAGGTAAATTACACGGCGACGAATTAATCGTTAATTTCAACGAGACGAAACGAGAGAGCAGCTTGCTTTTGCGCGCGATTCGATAGTTAATCGGGCATGGCGACGCAGTTTGCATGCGAGCAGGGCATGTAAATCGACCCTATTGCGGATTCGACTATCGCAACCCGGTTTTTCATAAACATCGATCGCCCGGCCGGAAGATAATCTCGTCGAGGGAGTACTCGCATAATTTGTAGCGCTGCACACCCTCGGAATCGTTCGTACGTATATTGCAAATCGCCGATTAGATACAACTGGGGGAGGGAAGAGGGGGAGGTTATCGATCGTGGGAGGCGCGCGCGTGCTCGAGTGTCAGGATACGTGCGGCCACGTACGTCGGACGTCGTGCTCCGCTCCACCAATTTGCGGTTTCGCCTCTTTTTCACGACCTAGTATATGTGTGTGTGTGTTTGTGTGTGTGTGCCACGCCAGGTCTCTCCTTCTCGCAATTACTACACCCGCGACTGCCTGTTCCGCGACGTTTCGAGCGACAACTACTCTCCCGTTGTTTGGAATGTGTGAAATGTATCTGCAGAGATGGACGAAAGTATTCCCACGCTTGTAGATGTGTATTGCAGATTATTAATTTGAAATTTTATTATGTAATGTACGATTAAATATTTTACATTTTTAATAATTGTTATATATATATATTTCGCTCTCGAAAGTCGTAAAAATTCAAATGTCTCTGGAAACATCAAGAAAAATTTTTGTCGCGACTAAATCCAACCATGATCTTGAAGATCAAAGTCTCCTTTTTACAAAGGCCTTCTAAAATTTGCTGCACGATTTTTCTTCTGCCACTTTATTGAACCTTAAACGTCACAGTTAAGTGCTGGGATTTCTTGAATTTTTAGCGCGTAAAATCTATTTATTTGAATCACCATCGTTTCAATTCTAATGATTTATGTGTAGAATATTTCGATACGTATAAAAAATCGATTGTTAAATACGAATATTTTCGGTATAATTCTGGTTCTGGTTAATAATTTAGGAATTTGATGATTTGATTGATTTAAACGTGGATCCGAAGAATTCGAAAATTTGAAGTAAATTTATGCAATCATTTTATCCGCGAAGAGAAATTTTCCAATATAAATCTGAGCATTCGAAGAGTTTTTGAATTTATCATCTTCAGAATGAATTAAAAAATTTTTTAGGATTATCATCTTCTACTTTATTCATAATTTTTCATCACTTTTCATTGCTTTTCATTACTTTGACGAATTGTAAAATACTTACAAACGCCTGTGTTAAAATTAATAGCATTGATACAAGCACTGTGGTATGAGGAGTTAATTATGACAAAATTGAATAATTTTGTGCGCCAGAGGGAAGATCAATAGTATTACACGTAATTACCATTTATCTCAATAATTTTGTATAATAGAGCAAAGGTCAATTATATCATACATAATTACGACAAAATTCAATAATTTTTGGCATTGATACGAAATCAATGATGAAACGATAAAACGAAATTATCACAAGTGATTAATTACCCGCAGGATTTAAAAAATTTCACTGATATTTGACTCAATATTTCTGTTTCCAAATTATATTTATCTAAAGAAAAATTCTAAATTCTATTTTAGAAATAGTTAACAAAATTTAACATTTTTAACCGTATTCGTGTATTCGATTGTAATATCATCGATAATTAATAATTTAACAAATTTGTAACAAGATTTAAAAGATTTCACAAATATTTGTTTCTTTCTGTTTAGCGTCACAAACATTTAATTTCCAAACTTTGCATTGTTCATCCAAGAAAAAATAATTCTATTTTAGAAACAGTACATTTAACATTTTGACCAATCGTGTTCAATAATTAATAATTTAACAAGTTATATATTTATTGACACACAAATACCACAAGAAGATACCAACTATATTGCTTTTGATCACAAGTTCGCCATTGCTTCGTGTATTTTCGTACCGCTCATACATTTTTAACACGCATTTAACAGAGCGTGCAAACTTACCAACACTGCACGTAGCTTACGTTAACACGAAGTATACACTTCAGGTCGTATGAAATTTTAACCGACCATTTATATACATAAATAAACACTTGGCAAGGAGAAGTCTCCAGATGAAATTCATTCAGTAGCTCTCGACGTCGAAAGGATCTCCGCGTTCAAAGAATACACTATGTACGTACGTACGCGCAGTCCATCCGCCCTTGAAAATTCAGAAGCTCGAAGGGACCCCTCGCATTCTCGAATTCTCAATCGCCTAATATTCTAAACTCCGTCGGAGAGGGAGGTTCCCCTTCGTCGAGCGGCTGAATTCAAAAGAGACGAACCCCTCGAACGTTATCCAACATCAAACAGGAGTCAACCGATCCCTCTACGACGAAACTAATCACGCGCCGCGTACCTAGCTATTACGCAAAAAAGAGCCGGGGACTCGGGTTCACGGGTCCCACTAAATTATCGCAAGCGCCGTTAGGGTAAAGCCAAAGGGGTTCCTCTTCCTCTTTCCTGGAGGCTGTGCCGTCGTGGCTCGAAGGGTTCGCGGTTCGACGCGACATGTTTGCGACGCTGCATCGACCATAAGTAACCAGACACTTGTTGTCAGTATATTCGTAGAGGACACGGGTAGGGGTAAATGGACTTTGGAGGTGGCAAAATGAAGCTCGATACTTGTTGAGCGTGGAAAAGCAGAATTTGAAAGATCATTGTAAATTTAGTGTGTTACGCATTGGACAAATTTCTAGTTCAGCGACTTTTCCTAATTTTGGCTATTTCTTTGGACTCTCAAGACGTTCGTTTTATTGCTAGAGCGAAATTGAAAAAGTTCTATAGCTTTCTTTTTTAAAAAAAACGTGGCAAAATAGCCAAAATTGACATCTTATTGTCACAACTTTTAACGAAATTTAAACAATTTTTAGCCAAGATTCAAAGAACGACCTTACAAGTGATGCATTGCCGCTATAAATCTTTCATTTGCAGCGAAATTGGAAAAAGGTAAATTCAAGGAAGCAACATTTTATCTTGCGCTAGACGTTAAGGAACAGCTAATACGAACGAGAAAGTGTTGGGATCGAGCTATTACACGGGTTCTGCTTTAGGACGGCACCGCTCCTGGGTTCTCCGTGGCAATTTACCAATCGGCTTTATTAAATTCCGCCACCTCCAATATGGCTGGTCGACACAGGTAACTCGATCTACTCTGACTAGTACATAAGAGAGAGAGAGAGAGAGAGAGAGAGTGTTGAGGACAGGGTTTCCCTCGCGACAAACTGCTTCCGATTCCTCGCCAGGACTCACCAGCGACGATCCTGCAGATTCGCAGGGGAAACTTATTACGGCTCGATCGACTCCCTCATGAATAACATTAGGCGGCGTCATTATAAACGGATATGGCTGGGATCGTGAGAATTTCGGGAAATGGAGTTTCCTCAATGGCGAGATTGCAGCTCGAATTGGCTGCGTATCGCGCGGCCGGGTACAGGACGCTCGGGACTCCGGGGGTGAAAAAAAGGTTGCTTGTTTCCCTCGGTCGCTGAGAAATCGAGACCGGTATCTTTCCATGCAGTAATTTTCTCCATTTTTCTTTTTTTTTAAATTTGTTTCGTGAATTTGTATTCCGTTCTTTCTTTCTTCTTCCTTTTCGAAATTACTCGCGAATCGTTTCAACGCGTAGCTCGTTTCTATTGTTGTTACAATAGTAAGAAATTGATATATTTACTGTATTTCGAGGCTGTATATAATTCTTTGATTTTTTGAACGATTTGTATTTTTTTCAAAATACAATTCTGAGAATACAAACTTTAGTAGTGCTATATAAAGGGAAGTTGAATATATTGCTTTTTACCAAGAAATTGATACGATTCTTTGTGTTCTCTCGTGTATCGATTCGTGCTTCGAGTCTCGAAATTTCTTTAAATTTTTCGTTACGAATAATCTCATTAGGTATACTATATTAAAGTGTTCAAAATTTCGCGCGAATCAATCGCCGTTGTTAAGTGGCCGAAAAAGGAATCGGAACTGTGTTTCAGAGATAGACGCCCGATTTCATCGAGGATCGCGTTTCAGTTCGGCCACGCGTTCCAGAGTCCTCGAACGACCGACGATTTCTCGTTGGTTCCACGAGTTCACCGCCGAATCCCATCGCCGATTTCTTGGAAATTATTTACGTCGGGGAGGGATGGGGCCTCGACGGGATGAAACGGATAGGCGCCACGGGATCGCTGAATCTCCGGGACGCGAAATTTCGAACGTGGCGCGTGAAACGAACGGTCGTCGAAGAATCCCGGGAATCCCACAGGCGTTCGACGATGCACACCGATTTCAGGGGCCAATGAACGATCGATTGCCCCTGGGAAGGCGGTGGATGCTGGCTTAAAAATCGCGTTAACACACGTTTGTGCGACAGTCACAGTCGATACGGCTGGGTGATTAGTTCGGAGGAAGCGAGGAACATTCAACGCGGCATTCGAGTTGGAACGAAAGAAAATGAAGGAAATTAGCACGGAGATATTTGCAGAACTGATTAATGGGTAGTTTATTAAAGCTTTTCGATGCTTCTTCTTTCTTTTTTGATCATCGAAACTCTTTCACAAAAGACTGATTTGCGTTTGAAAGTAATGACCAGACTGCAGATTTTCATTTGTAAAAAATTTTGAAACGTCAAACTTCACGGAATGAACGTAATATGAGAAGGTACATAAAATGTACCTTCTAAAGCTTCATACAGGATGGTATAATAAAAATTGTAATTAGAATACCAGAACCTCGGTAGAGAATTGCTTTACGTACCAAGTATTATATAGAGTGGTCTAATAAGAACTGGCATTTGAATACCTACTTTCACATGAAGAAGTTTTATTTAACGAAAGTTGTTTGTAACTTTTTTTAATGAATTTTTGAATGACTTCCACGTGTAACTTTCGTTGACAAAGTTTCTTCGTATTTTCAAAAACAACGAGAGATAGTCAATTGCTAATTGTTGGACCACGATATCTAGTATGATACACCGTAAAGTAATTTTCTGTCGAGCTTCTAGCTTTTTATTTATATATTCTGAATCTGCATTCTGTCCAAGAATTTTAGTCACGCTACTGTCGTTTAATAAACTAAGTTTCAACAGGATATTCATGGCCATCAAACTCTATTTGCACAACAATGGTGTTGCGTAGTCTGGCTATTAAATGCCACCCTCGGCGATGGACATTTACGTAACATCTGTAATCCTATGATACCCTAAGACGTACTATGTACAGAAGTACATAGGTGCGACGATACACATTGGGTACGTTGCACCAATTGACAACAATTTCCCATTTATGACTCAACTATGCCATTTGGAGGAACGAAATTTTCACAAGTGATTCCAGATACAACCCTAATAATGTTACTTTGAATTGAGTATGTCACCATATTGTACCATATTCTACCTTAACCTCTTGCGCTAGAATGACGTCGAATATCTGGCCAAAAATTGCAATATTTTCTCAGTTTTAAGTATATTTAAATATAACCCAGGCAAAACAAATAATAAATTTGTTACTTCTTAGTCATGACTTCAAAAAGAAGACGAATTATTGTATACGGCTTGGTCACTCGTTATGGTCCGCAAACCAGTTACTAGCGCAAGAGGTTAAAGAAAAATAAATTAACGAAAAGTTTCGATATTTGAATTCTTTCTCGACTGTAACAATTAGATAAATAAATAAGCTTTGCATTTTATTTAACAGTAATTCTTGATAGTCAGTAATAATTTATTTCACAACGTCATTTCAGAACAGAATCTAGATTATTGTATTATAAAGAACATTCTCCGTTCCTTTTACTTCAACGTCTTTGATGGAAATTTCCTGCTTTGGTCGTCGATTTTCGATAGTTCCGGGCGTTAAGTTTGAGACGCCCGGTATACATCGACAATCCCTTAGTCGCGAGCTCTTAGCGCCATTGCCAACAGGCGCGGCGGAATCGCCGAACGACAATTCGCAATTTCGAATCGGTTTTCCCATCCATCTAACGTTTCCAGCCGACACGTCATTATCTATCACACGCAATAACGCGCCGGGGCAGGGATGGATCGGCTTTAAAGCCGCATATCCTCGTCATTATTGCCGTCGAACAATTCGCCTTGGTGGTAGGCCCCCAGGAAATCAGGATCGAATCTTCCGGACCAATCGCAATACCCATTAACGTGCTGGAACTCGGGGTTGATGGCGATGATCGCGGTGATGGCGGTCGCGTTGCGGTCGTCGACGACCAATCGCGCTCTCGACGTCCCCCGCACTCGTGTCCTCGGCAAAATCCGAGGGACTATCGGCCAGACGGGCCGGAGGGTCGCGCCGAAACCCTGGGCTTTTCGTCCTCGCGAATTTATTGCCCTGCCTACCCCCTGCCCCCTCCTCCCGCTTCACTTTCGAGGAGCAGCCTCGAAAAATTCACGAGTCTCCCGATATCGTTGCCAGTTTCGTAAGAAATTTTCTCACGGAAAGTATATCTTGATGAAATTCACGGGAGGAGGGGGAAGCGGGAAGAAAGGGGTAGATGGATCTTTGACTTGCCAACCTGTTGTCCATTTTCTAGTGGAAAATATGCGAGTCGAGTCGCTTAACCTCTTGCGCTGGAATGACGTGCCACGCACAAGTCGAGAATATTTGATCCAAAATTGCAATATTTTCTCAGTTTTAAGTATATTTAAATACAATCCAGGTAAAATAAAGTAATGAATTTATTATTTCTTAGTCATTTCTATCCAGTGATATACCGATGACTTCAAAAAGGAGACGAATTATTGTATATTTATAATTATTGGTTTGGTCACTCGTTATGGTCCGCGAACCAGTTACTAGCTCAAGAGGTTAATTGACGAGCGAGTTGAGTTCCTTCTCTTAATTTCGCGAACGGTTGAACTTTGGAACAATGCTTTACAACGAATTATAGGGGGAAAAACAAAGTGAAACAACAGCAATTATGACACGTACTATAAAAACTATGTTTCTTTCAATGGTGAATAATCAAGCGCCATTATTGTTACAGTGTCAAAATTGACTCTTATCTTTTTTTTTTATTAACGTAAAACAAATGAAATAGATACGTACTTTACTTACATTTCTATGACAAACTCTATGACACTTTTTCTAACTTTGGATTTATGCCAACTGAGTGTCTCAAAATGGAACAAGAACGAAAACAATTATTCAGCGTATATCATTTCCCTTTTTCTCGTTTATCTAATTCAACTGTTTATTCTTTATTATTTATCTCATTTAATTATTCATTCTTTCTTATTTATCTTGTTTAATCGTGGTTAGATACACGTATACGTGTAACAAGACTACAAGGATGTCAAGTGAGTTGATCGATCGAGTATGTTCGTTCGAGCGGAGATTAGGGAATCTGGACTAACAGCTTTCTGTATTTAATCAATATTCCGGATGTGGCTAACGACCGAGCACTATCTTCTTGGTTTTGCTGCGATCTACGTAGGCCATGATGATCCATCCTATGGCTATTAAATACTCGTAACAGTACTGGTTAGCATTAGTTCGGTCTAATAGCCAATAGCCCGTGCGGTTTTCATCTTGTATTAAACACAGATCGTGTATTTGTGTCGAATACAGATCAGATGTGCAAATATCTTTCCCACTGTTGACATTTTATCCAAGTAGGATGATCGTAAAATTTTGTTGAAAAATACAAACGTTTGCAGGTGGCGAATTGTAGAAATGGCTCGACTCGCGTAGAATGGGAAAAAATATAATTGGGATTAAGCGATAAGTCAGATAACTCTGAGAAACTCGAATATTTCAAATTTACAAAAATTACTGGCAGTGATATGATATTATCGATTCTATTAATAATTGTTTTGCAGTGTCTTGAGCCAGTGAGCTAGAAAGTCCAGTAATCCAACAATAGCAAACAGTGAACAACATCTCCCGTTAACCTACTTTTTCTCCCAAAATACAACCATCCATCTTGTGAATCATGCACATATGTTACATGAAACACTGTCTTCTCGGATTTCTTCTCTTCAAATTTCTTACCTTTTTTTTTTTAATTTCTAAATTCAAACAAATTGTTATTTCTAACCGATCGATAACCAGAGAAACTTTTGAGTGGAAAGAAGACTGTGAAGAATGTACAATAAATTACTGTACTATAATAATAAAACTACCTGTGTGTCACACGTATACGTCTTCTCGAATTTTCTTTTAAATCCTTTTTACAGTCCTCTTTGAATTTCTAAATTCAACCGGGATCACTGTTTCCAATTGATCGACAATTAGAGAATCTTTGTAGTGAAAAGAAGAAATTGGAGAATCTACGATCTTAGAATAGATCTAGACCTAGAATATATTGTTACTATAAATTAGCATACTACTAAAACTATTCGTATGTCCAACATAAATCTTCTTCTCAAATTTTTCTCAACGTCCTCCATATTTTTCCCAGAATTTTTTCGTAAATTCAATTCAAACGAGAGAAACTTTATAACAGAAAGAAAAAGTGAGAAGAATCTATTACGAATATATAATGGACGTAATCATTGAATTATTATTATTATAATATATTATTAAAACCGTCACGAGTGTATCTTCTTCTCAAAGTCTTCTTTCACAGTCTTCATTAAATTCGTAAATTCAATTCGGATCATTGTTTCCAACTGGTCGACGACTGGAGGGACTTCGCTCAGTGAAAAGAAGAGTATGACGCAAGAACCGGAGAATCTGCGAAACGTACAATGGACGTGACCATTGAAAAGCTGCGCTGAAAAGAGTACAATGTAGCAATGGAGACGGAGGCGGCGCGACGAATCGTTTGTTTCGAAGCTGCCACTCTTTTTTCCACGCGAAATATCACTCGGTTCGACGTTCGGTGCTGAACAACCGCGTCAAACGCACATCCGCTTCGAGATACGGTGGCGTTTCCCACCGGCCCCGACTTCGCTTTTCCCGACCAGCCAACACTCTCGACCCGTTCATCGATTTATCGAGAGTTCGTGCGCGAATCCTTCGAAAATTTTCAATGCCAAATGTCGCTTCATCTTGGATTTTTCATCCTCTTGAATTTTTACGGATTTTTCGGACGTCGCGTAATGAAAATATCAAGCGGACGAGTGTGAAAACTGTTCAATCTGTGATGAGATTAATTTTTCTTTTTTTTCCTTTTTTTTGGGGAGATAAAGAGTGTTGCATGGATTTTTAATGTAACTTTTTTCCAATATATTTCGTCGAAACTTTTCATTTTTGAATCGATTCTTCGCTTAAAACAGAGTCGTGTTTCAACAATTTATTAATTTACTAGACAATTACGAATAAAATGCAAGCTTTCATGTACTCAAGGAAAGCTTCAAGATGTAAAGAAATCTCATCTTAGTTTCCATCTTTTTCAGTTCAATTGCATGTTAAAAAAAAAAGAATTTGCATAAATATTTACAGTCGTACAATTTTAAAAAAGTATATTTGTTATTAACTCATAAGTGGACCATTCAATTTTAAATTAAAATAGTGTATAAAATATTTATTACAATTAAAAAAAAATAAAACCTAGATAGAAACTTGTTTTATGTACCAAACTTTAAATGCTTCATATATTTTTTCACATTACACGCATTCTGTGAAATTTTCCTAAAAATGCATGAAAATCTAACACTTTATTTGCCAATTCAAACGTACTCAAACATGCTCAAACTGCTAAATGAAAACCGAAAATCCATTAAAGAATCAACGAAACTAGTCGCACTAAAACAATTGATAAAATAATTCCACAACAGCAACAACTCAGACAGAGTTACATCGACCGCTCAAAGAATTAATTCGCAAATTCCTCGGTGCGTTTCCGCCGGGGGATCGGTAAACTCGAGGGAAATTCAATTGGCACTCGAAGAACGTTCGATTCGCGAACTTTCGAGTGGACTTCCCCCGAGTGACTTTTCAAGATCTTCTCACCTCGCGAGACACGTGTGTCAGAGGGGAAAAAAGAAACAAATCACGCAGTCTCTTCGTTCTTTTTCCTCCGAAACCATTTGTTTGTATCAAAGTGGCGGGGGAAAAAAGGTCCAACGTCCACCGATAAACGATTTTCGCTGTAGCCAGTTATAAACGGCGACGTTTGCGAGTAGTTTTTGCGTGACGGACTAAATGACGAAAGCCCGAGCGTAGGAGGATCCACTTCAAAGGACGAGACCAGCAAACGAACCGTCGTCGATAGTTTTTCCCCTCAATGGCACTCCGCGTGTACAGCTTCCTAGTGTACAGCTCGGCTCAAAAGTTTCGCTCTGCTTTGATCTCTCTTTTCTCGTTTCAGGCGGATCTCCGAATATCCCGTTCGATAGACGTTACTTGGATCAACAGCTTGGATTCGCGATTTTCTTTCTTGAAGTATCGAGAAACTCCCTTTTTCCGTCCTTTTCTCGATCGAGTATGTAAAAGGTATCGAGTATCGAAACAGCTGGCTTGAAATTTTCACGCAGGTACGAGGTTTGCGACACGATAATCCGATTAAAATTGACAAACGAACTTGTCGAAAATGGAGTTGTTAAATAATTGCTGCGATTTATCATCGCTCGTTCAATCCCGAGTTTAATCGCGAAACGTCCCGACGGAACAACGATTCATCTAAATTTTATCCGTTTCCTTTTTTCCATTACGATCTCCGCGGACAGCGGACGCTCGCGCGATTTTACATTATTATCACCGTTCGTTCTTCGCAGGAATTTACGTTACAAAACGTGATTTCTCCACTGATTTCCCCGTATTCATCTCGCATTAACGAATCAAAATTTCCCGAAAACGCGCTAAAATTGAAACTCGGCCCCGGTTTTCTAGTTGAAGCGAACTTTACCCCGCGGACGAGCCGAACTCCACAAACGCGTTTCAAACGTATCCAATTAGCCGGCCGAAGATAAAAAAGAAAGAAAGGAGGACAAACGGCGGAACGGTCGGTGAAACGACCGGGATAATTCGCAGCCAGCTCGTCTCACGCGCTGATATCCCGAATAAAGTTATCAAAGCCAGGTGTGTCTCGCGTTCTCGCGTAAAGCCGAGGATTTTTTTTTCTTTCAAAAAGAGTATCGTCGCGTTTTGTCAGAGTCTTTTTGAAACGTTCTGTAGTCTCTCACCCTCCCTCCCGGATTCCCTTCAACTATCCGCAAGGCCCGTCGAGTATCGCGTATCGTTGCCGCGGCACTCACGCCCCTGTCCTTCCGACCCCCTCTCGCCACTTCAACTCTTCAGCCGTGGCAAGGCGTGGGCTTAAAGCACCATCCAAAGAAAATATTAGGGTCGCCTGTCACCCCCGTATGAGCTCTCGAGCGTCGCCGGCGCTCGCCTTAAGCATCGGTGTCGCCGGCATTTACATGACCTCCCTCCGCCCCCCTGCCCCGTGGCTGCTTTCGCAGCGCTTCTTCTTTCCTCTCTTCCCTCGAAGCTGACGAGAGAGATACCGACTCGTAAGATAATGGACGGCGACGAATTGCAAGTTGAACGCGGCGTTGTTCTCATTTTGTGAAAAGTGTCTTAATCCTTGAAAATATCGTCTCGCGCGGATGATTTTGTGTGGCAAACGGCGGGGTAAGAATTCCTCGCGGTATCTCGAGAAGATTTATGAACCGCTGGGGAGATATATGTTTCGTGTTTTGCGTATTGGTACAACTTAATACGCTACATCTGTGTGTAACTTGATGCGTTGAATTGTACCGAATGTCTCTTTGAATTATACAATGAAAAATATTTTTCCCCTTGGCATGAATGTATCGAAAGATCAGTAACTGGTGATATTTTTTTTCCAAAGTCATTTCTTTTCAAAATCACTATGTATTTTTCTTTTTCGTTGCATCGTGTTCAGATAAGTAAAAAACGTGGCATCGATGTTAAAAAAAATGTGTTTTTCTTTTAAAAGAACGATGACTTTGGGAGAAAATATTCTTGCCAGTTACAGACCATTCATGTTGGACGAAAAATATTTTTTACGTCATTATGCAACTCGAAGAGAAATTTATAAGACTTTGTTTAAATGAATCACCCTGTATATACTAGAACCTATACATATTACGATGCCAGGAATTTAATAAAAAGAATCGTAGATAACCTGATTACAGAAATAAAGCTGGAACGTAAGGAACGAGGTGAAAATGATGCTAAACGAAGTCGAGCGGTGAGATAAATGAAGTAAATGAAGAGAGGATGGAAAAGTAAATGAACAAAGTTGAGACGTATACAACGGATTCGCCTAGAAAATTAATCACCTGAATGTGAAGATGAAATTGAAATACGGTGAGAATATCTATCGAACGTTTCAGTATTTAAGTTCAACCCTCAAATTAAGAAATTCCTATAAAAAATGAAGACAACTTTTTTTCCATAAAATTTTATCGATACGCAAACATTTGAATCGCCACTCCTACTCGAGGTCTACTCCACGCCCCCTCGCGAATCACGTGACCCGAATCAACCAATCGCTAATTTTCGTTGCATCAGGCGCGATTTTCCGAGTCACCCCTACTAAAATCACTTTCAGTGATAAAAAATATTTCACGCCTGAAAGATTCAAATTCAAGCACTCGTGTTCGATCGAGAAATAATTTTTCCGCCTTAACGCTCTCTTCTACGTCAGATTGAGTTTTAGGAAGCGTTTTAAACGATTCGAAACCAAAGACAGCAAAAAGGCAAACGATTGTACCCGGCAACGTTTCGTTATAATCGGACATGATCGAAATTCTCCGATGAGACGTTGCAAGTGGAATGGTCAAGTCAGTAATCGAGCGATTGTCAACGTCTTAACGTGCCGTCTGCGCGGCGTACGTTTGACAAAGGACACCCCTCGACTCCGATTAGAAGAGCAACGCGTACTCAATTGAGTAACCGATTGTTCAACGTAGCCAATGGCAGCTCCAGATCGTCCTCGTGCAGAAGCGAGTGCAAACAAGGAGCCTCTCCATGCGGAGAATCGCTGGATCGACGTCCAGATGTTGGCCGTTGTTTACCAATCGGAAGAATAGAGGGGGAGGGGGCTTAGGTCGGAAATTTCGGTCGGAAGTGATTCCGGCCGCGGGATTGTTTGATTTATCGCGGACGCAGACGAAAACAAGAGCCCAGCGAGGTATTAATCGCGCGACAGCTCGACTAGCTTGGATTCCGCCCTTCGATCCGCACTTTGTTTGTGCTGGAAATTCGCCGGAGATCGGCAGTTTCGCAAGTGGGTCACAGGTAACAGGCGATCGACGCCCCTCCTCTCCTTGCCACTCGTCGAGATCGAGAATCGCTCTCTCGGTATTAACCGAGAGACGAGAAATGGAGTAGCTTCGCTGTCTCGCCATTCAGCCACTACCACTATCCACGATCCGATCTCTTCGACTTTACCGGATCTCTCTTTCTTCTTTATATGGTTTCTTTTTTATTTCGTTCTTTCGAGATAACAGGGATTCATTTCCACGCGAGAAAACGCAGTTATTCCTTTCCAACCCGATATAAATGTTTATAATAAATATCTCGTGATTCTTGCATACATTTTTATTATTTATATCCCTTATTATTTTACATTATAAAATATTTGATTTAAAATTCAAAGATATTTTACACAACACGCGCAACAAAGAAATTCTCTTCTCCTATATGACAAACGTTGATACAACTTTTGACAAATATCAGCCATTGCGAACGATATGGTCGTTTCCGTTTCTTGATAACGTTATTTCATCTTTGAGGAAGAAATTCTCGAGAAAGTGGCGAGGGATGAAACCCCTGAGCCGCGATTTCTGCTCGGCACGTTTGAGAGAGAGGAGAGTAACGACCATTCCCGCCACATCCTCCCGGGCAATATTGCCGCAAGCACTTTCCGATATCGATTAATGGTTTAATTCTGCTACACTGCCGGCCAACCGGCTATGAAAGGTGCCGGTCCCGTACAGATCACCGCGGCCAAAGGGACACTGCCTCTTTTCCGGTTTGATTAAATAATTAACCGATCGTTTTTATCAACCTTCCTCTCGACACCCTGTAAACAGTTCCTCTTCGATGGGACACGCGTACACGCGCGCGTGGCGGATCTCCTTCGATCGACGCAAGGGTTTCACGTTTCATCTACAACGTGGCTTTCATTATCTGGATATTATTTCATAGGAAATCTACGATTATACCGTAATTTCTGTCTTTAAAAAACAAGATTAAAATAATCTCCTCTGAAATAAAAAAATATATTTTTAGCAAAGATGTAAAACTATCGGGCGCTGAGAGATCACTGTCGACAATTTGCGCAGCTGTAACTTCACATTAGCGGCAGCAGTGAGTTGGCGGTAGCGACAGGTGGAAATCAGATTTAATTAGCGAGTTTACGGCAAAGGAGATACGCTCACGAGGAGAACGCGAAGGTAACGTGACGGTAAACCTTTGGGTATGGCGGTGGAATTGCAGCCAATTTTCTAGGAAGGCCGCTTTCCCTTTGGCTGACCTTACTCTGACCGTCACTACTGCACTCTCTGCTAAACGTTGCATAATTGCTAATGCAGCTGTGTTACGTTTGCCCATCTCATTATTCCCATCTTATAGTTTTGAATTGAGTTTTTAACTGATAGTCAATGATAGAAATCGAACGTGTTCTAATTCTGCTACATTATCCAATGTACGATGATAAATATCATCTGCCTAAGCAAAATACGAACGAAAGAAATTTTATTATTGTTTTCTCGCTTGCAATCTTGTGTGTAAAATTTTCCTAAAAATCTATGTTTTTTTTTTTTGACAAAATCAAGATCGAAATATAAAAATTTGAGGAGCACAGGAAAGTTAATCGAGTTGAAGTTTGAAGCTTTGGTGAAAGTTGAAATTTTCTTTTTATATCGAAGAACAGAGTTGACCCTTCTCCTCTCCAAATAAACTCTTTATTGAACTTTAACAAATATCGAATATTCAATATTGAAATTAATTTCACAAATGAAAAGGAGTTTTAATATTTTTTAATTTCGTTTATTGTAATATGGTTGATTGAAAATTTCAATTAATTTTTTATCGAATCAATTTGATAAAAAATTTGTTTTTGCATTACATGTACGTTCTCGGAAGATGGACGCTTATGTATAAAGAGAGTATGAATTCATTACATACATACATATATATGTACTACATTATATTCTTTATATTATATTATATTACATTGTACCGTAAATCTATACACGCAACACAACTTTTACGAAAAATCACGAATTTCTCATCTTCATCATTCTGGTAATTACAGAATTCAATGTTACGTACATCCTCTTCCATAATTGATATTGTACTAAATAAAATAATATGAATTAATTGATCAGCTACAAGTCGTAAATGACCAATATTAATAAATAATTCTGCATAGCAGTAACAAGATCATGATAAAATAAACATGAAATAATTATCCACGTAAAATTTTCAGAAATTACAATTAATTGTAATTCCATTTCTCCGCATAAAATTTAAAGATGGTGAAAAAGAAGTTTATAATCTACACCTTTTTTATCTCCTCGATTCACAAATGTTATTAATTTTGATAAATTTCTATGTCCCCAACCTAGAAAACGCAATTTTCGAGCGTAATTTGCAGAATCCTTCATTAATTATGAAAACCTCATTCGTTGATTTTTGTAATTTGTGCTGCAAAAAGGAATTATGAAAATATTATAAACGTTTCTTACTGTGAATTCTGTCATTGTAAACAAATGCATGTAGATAAAATGAGAAGCGTGTTATTTTGAACTGCGCTGTTTTTTGACTGTCACGCGAAACTTGTATGTGTATGGGACAAAATAGGATATACTTAATTTCTAAAAGGTATAAAGAAAGCGTGCTTTTCGTTTTACAATATTATCTAATTACTTGCGTCAATTAAAGTAAATAATTCTTTGTTAACGATATTATAAAAATAGAAATAAATGGTCAGTAGTGGAGGTCAACGCATCAACAAACAAAAAAAGATACCTAATTCTGTCAAAAACCTCTTCAGGAAAAATGTACTTTTCTTGCAAACATACGACGTACTGTACAATATACAATTTCTGTCATTATTATCAAATTATTCTCACACGCGGTTAAACTCAACGTGCATCGAATTGAAAAGGAACTCGAAACATTCCAAACATTTAGAGCTCCGGAGCTAGAATTGTAAAAGCTTCCAGTCGAAATTGCCAGTTTCCCTTCCCTCTAAACAATCACTCTAAACATTTCTATGGACCCAAGGCAATCTAGGTCTCCGTGAATTAAAACCAGCCCTCTCGTACCCTCTCAAGCCACAAAAATTCCTCCTGGTTGAACCGTTCAAGGTCCACAATCCCGTGACCCGTTGGAGCTAGTTTCCAAACTTACTTGTTGAAACCAACCTGTTTCTCGCCGAGTGAAACTTCAACGGAACACTCCATCATCGCCAAGAAACACGGCGAGTCGTCGATTCGCGTAAAATCTCTCGACGATGAACCCTGAAGTATGGATCGATGAACAGCCGGATCGGGGAACACTGTCTGATCGATGTCTGGCTGCGACTACTGTCGGATCGAGGCGCCAAACGGCTCGTAAACGTTGTCCAACCGTTTGAAAGACCTTCGCAGCGGAATGAGAGAGGAATTCGGCGTTTAACTGCTGTTGAAACGGTCGGCCGAGAGGAAAATCCGTACATCACCGGCCGCGTGCCAAAACTCCCCGGGGCGAAAATTAGGTCGACAGGACGTCGTTATTTTGTCTGGAAACGGGACGCGGCGTGGCGTGGCGTGTTTCTGTGTGTTTCACCGCTGTAATATACCGCGATACGTAGATACGTACCATAGTCTGCGCAAAGAATAGCGACGCTTAAAAATTGGGGTCGTAGGAATCTGGGAGTCATACAAGAGCATAACCTGTGCCAATGACGATGAGAAAATTAATTCGATAATTTGAAATGTCCGACGTAACGTTGTGAAAGAGGATCGTACAACAATATAATACTATTGGTCTCATTTTAAAGCTTTTTCCCCCCCTTTTTCTTGAAAATGACTTTACTTCCCGTGTGGGTGTAAAAAATTGAAAAAATTCTTTTCGAAATTAAATCCATCGTCGTTTCGCAGATCGAAGTTTCTTCTCTAAAATATTTACAAAGAACCGAGGCGCGAGCGCGAAATTCAAGCGTGTAAATTCCAAGAGAAGAACCCGATCATGTGGTGCAGCTGCGCCACCGGCTGTGTTCGAAATAATTTAGGAAAACTGAATTTTTCCGGCCGCGAAGGAGCAAAAGATGCGTGCACACGCCGCCAGATGTGTGTACACACGCGCGGTTCCGTGAAAGCCTGGCAAGAGAACCACAGCCAGTGGTTACAATGAAATATTCGCGAACACCGGCGAGCACACGCCGGCCGATTCTTCGTCTTGGCGCCGCGAGATCTCGCGCGCATGGAAACGAGAACGCGACCGCCTCATGAAATATTCGGCCGGGTTCGCGTGGGGGCCGGGAGTTTACCGATGCCGGGGAACCTCGAGGAACATCCAGCCGCCCTTTAGGGACGTCGTAAACCCGGCTGACGTTAGTTACATCGCTGGGACATAAATAATGTATAGATTTACATTGTCCTTTCGCTCGCCTCGGTTCGCTGCACGGGCTTCGTCGTAAAGATCGCACGGCTAGTCCTCGCAAAGAGGACGAAGATCGAGAGATCGATTAACCTCTCAACCACAGGCCGAATCTCGTAGCTCTTTCCTCTGGTGGACGGAGAAAATTTTTTCTAGGCGAGATCTCTCACGTTGTTTTTCTTTTTCTTTCTGTTTAGGAAAAGTTGATTCGATGTGTCAGTCGATGGTCGATGAAAAGATCTTTTCAAACTTTTCAAAAGGCGTAAGCTTTTATACATTTTTACGTACTGTGCGTGTAAATAATTCGCGTAGTTTCATTAAGAGCTTTCGATTAAGAGTTTTTGTTACGTCGCTGCATTTTTGAGCTTTATATTGATTTTTAATCTCAACGTGGTTGGAAGTGTAATACATATTGCAATCGTTCTAAAATTTCAACGACAGTCTCCCTGCAGAGTTTTCAGCCATCCAGTTATATTTCATCAATATTAACTGTGTCAACTAATCTGTTAACTGTTTTATCAATATTTGTTAATTATGTTAAGGTTTATTAATTTAAATTATGTTTCACTTATGTTTGCTAATAATTTTCACTAATAATTTTCAAGTTTTTGCAAGGAAATATCAAATCTAAAGCGCTATTTTAAAATACCTCGTTAATTTATTATTTGATAATCTAAATATTTTGTATTTATTTGCCTATTATGTCAGCAAATTTCTACACAAGACGGGTTTCCACACCAAATAAAAACTTATTAGTTTTTAGTCGAGAAACTAATTGGACGATCGATGTCACCATGTTACAACGTTAGAAACAAAAGAGAGAGAAAGAGAGAGAGAGAGAGAGAGAAATAAATTGATCCAGGCATATGTGTAGGCTAAAAGCGATTTCTGATCGTTAGACGTGGGAAAGGAAAGCTTGATGGCCTGGATGGCTCGATTGCTCGAAGCGAAATCCGGCTTCGAATTCTGCTCCGTAGCCCGACAATCCAATCGACTGACCCTCTTTACAAAGGGAATCAATGGAACTGATTGCAAGTTCACAAGGGATGGCAGGTGAAGCCTAATAGTCGAATCTGGGTGATCGTTCTGGCCGAATATCTTGCACCATATCTAACGATGAACTTCTGTCAAAACCAGGGCAAACTCATCCCTCCAAACTGATCGGTTCAAACGAACTTTTTTAGAACGTAGACACTTTTTGCTCAATTTCCATTTTTCTCTTCTTTTTCCTTCATGGCACGCGGTTAACTTTTGTATTAACTTACATCTTTTGAGCGCAGCAATTTGAAAGCAGCATTCTTAAAGTATAATTGCGAATGTTTTGTATCTGGTGTGTGTGTGTGTGTGTTTAAAAAATTAAAAAGGAAATTCACGTAACAATCTTCTAACATTCTAAATTGAGAAATATTTTGTTTAAACATGTTGCACGGTAGAATGCATGAAATGTAATGGGGAGTTAAAAATCATTCTAATAAAAATGTAAAAAAACACAATATACAAGAATTGATTACAATATTGTGTAAAATTTGTATCAAAGAAATGAAAATGCAAGGCATAATACAATAAAGAACGAGAAACCATTTGAGTTATTTTAACAACCGCTTTCGTACTTACACTGCGAAATAACCAAAAACTATTTAAATCCGAGCAACAGAACGAGGACTGACGTAAATTCAAACTTCCGGATGCGAAATATTACCTAACGCATAAATGAGTCAGAAAGAGAATGCCGAGTAAAGGAGATTTGAAAAGTTTTCACGATGACGGCTTCACTTTGCCCTTTAATTCGCAACTTTTTGAAACTAGTGCATTTACTTATGCGGGGCGTTTCATTTTTCAATTTTCAGGTTTTACGATCAAAAATGAGAAAAACATGTCACATAAACGTAGGAAGGGTCGTACAAAGTTAGAATAAAAACACCGAGACTATGATTAGTTTCTCATTTAGTTTTGCATGGAAATGTTGGCAATATTTAACTGTTAATTAAAGACATATTGATAATTGTGTATGCATGTAATTAGTATTAATATGGATTGTTAATCGAACAGATTCATAATTTTGGTATTTGGTAGATCATTACGAACCTTTATTCATACAGAAAATCGGGCCTCTAGTGCAACGCTAATGCAACGAAAATTAGCGATTGGTTGATTTGGGTCACGTGATTCGTAAGGCGGCGTGGGGTAGACCTCGAGTAGGAGTGGTACTGAGTCGTCTGGTACTGAATTCTCTTTTTTTGGAATAATCAATAATCAATAGAGATGTGAATGAAAATGAAATATTCTGTAATGTCTAACAATCGCGGTAGCAGCTGCATCTAGCTGAAAAGTTTCTTGCATCGCCTGGCTAGATGAGAAAGGAAACGGGCAGGATGCTGCGACAGCCGCAGATAATTTCTGACCTCGTCGGAATCTCCGGTTACGATTAAATTAAACGGCCACTCCTGGCATACCGAATCCATCCTTCCTCCGTTTTGATATGCGCACGGAATGCAACAAGATGCTCGTTCGCGAGCCGCGCCGCGTTCAATGGGTGCCGGCTAGGGGTGACAAAGATTTCTCGGGGTGTTGAGAAATATCTTTTGGCTATCCATGAATTATATTTATATTTGCATCTCTGAAAATGTTTCACTTCAGTTTGTTCGATGGATGTGAACTAGAGGTAATGAGATTCCTTGGAATATTGGGAAATATCTTTCGCGTGGATCTATCTTTGAATTATATTTATTCAGCTATTTTTGAATTATTTTCAAATTACGTTTAGCATTACATTTCTCCAACTTTTATTTAGAATTGTATTTATTTATTTATGAATTATATTTCGAATTATATTTGTATCTCTGAAAATCTGTTACAGACATATTATTTGCATTAGTTTATTTGTTTATTATTTACATTAATTGATATTCGCAACAGCATCCAAGTATTCAAATCTTAATCCAAATATTATAGCAAGAGTTACAGTATCTTTTTCTCTGAAATTACGACAAAGCTCTCCAAAGTCCTCTGTTGCTTGGAGTTTCTCTACTGCGAGTCTTTAATTATGCACGTTCTGTCTCGCGAGTAAGTGTCGCACCTTTCCTGACCCAGTTAATTAGTCTATTTGTCGCCTCTCGCAAGTTGTCCCTCTCGATAGACCGCGGCTATTATCACGAAGTATACCTGGTAATTACTGTGCAGGTATCATACGACATAATATACACTGCGCGAAGTTCCCTCGCTGCATAATAAAATAAATTTTCATTTAATTTCCATTTTGCTTTGAAATTGTCACGAACAGACTGCGGATTTCTTAGGAACATCAAAATTTACTTCCACTACTAAATATTATAATTAATAAAAAAAATATTATAAGAATATATAATATTAGAAGAAATATTATAAAAAAATATTATAAGAAATAAACCATTTTCGATATTTCATATACTTTGAGATATTGTTATCGTATATGTTCTCTATTTTCTCGCATTCAAATCTTCATCAAAATCTTCATCTATTTTCACTTACACTTGTCTGTCTTCATTTCGCTCATCTTATTATCCAACTACACTGTGTGCCATTTTTCTGCATATTTTCTTTAACATTGCAACATTCCTCGTGTCGTTCCTCTTGTACTTTATCTTTCTTTTTTCTTTTCATACAAACGTGATTCTCCCATTCGTTCATTAAACGAATTAAAGTCTCTTTAGTAATAAATAAATTAAAGTCTGGTCGCGTAATTCGACGAGAGCGAGAGCTGAATCCGAGTTCGATCGCCAAGCGAGCCAAGATTTACACCCGGTGGGAGAGCGAAACTTGCAGGGAAAGGCTCGCGCCGGAAGTTGCGAGTGGAAAACGCGACCCGCCAGCGGTAAGATCTAATTCAGCCGCAGTTAAATAATTTAATAGCTCGTCCACCTCCCTTTTCATGGTCCTTTGCCTCGTTTGCCAGCTTTTTGTTTATAGGTCAGCCTGAACTTTTCCGCCTCGAAAATTTTTACGCGTTTTTCACCGGCTGAAATACATAAATCTCTTATGTATTTCGCTTCTCGAGCCAGAGGGATGAGAACAGGGCGAGAACAAAGGGGAGAGCCGGAATCGTTAATTTTAAACGGCAGAATTATGCCGGTTTAGACCACTTCAACGGCCAAAGAAACAAGCCTCGTTTCCTAGGCTCGCTCGTTTTCCATCAACGTTCCTCCGTTCTTCCTCCAGAACGCCCGGAGCTCGAAGGAACTCAACCGTCCTAACCTCGATGCTCGTTGGCGTTTCTTTGTCTCGTTTCGAGCGTGCACGCTCGATTATTCCTCCGCCGGCTGATTCGTGCAATTTCGTCCGAAACGAAAGGAGGAACGTTCGCGCGAATGCGATTGTCGTGGAAAAAATTTGCGCACTTGCAGTGAGGGGTGTAACCAGTGACAAAAAAGAAAAAGAAAAAACTGCACGATTTGTACCCCAGTACGATTCGTCTCACTGAAAGGCCCAGAAGGCCTTTTTTTTGCCATAAAATTTTATTGATACGCAAACATTTGAATCGATACAAAACAAATTACAGGCGCAATCGCTCAGTACCAGACAACGCCACTCCTACTCGAGGTACGCCACGCCCCCTCACGAACCACGTGATCCAAATCAACCAATCGCCAATTTTCGTTGCATCAGCGTTGCACCTGAAGAGGCCCGATTTTCCATGATTTTATATCGTGTATATGACAATTGCTGCTAAAAAATTTTTACGATGAACGTCTTTGAGAGAAAGTTAGTTTAAGTTATTAAGTTCGACCTTGAACTTTTAAGCGCTCTGGTTACGAATATGCAACCAGAATGTATTTATGTGTAACTGAAAGATTCTTACGTTAATTAAGCTGTTTCTGATGATTAAAATATCAATACATTTATGGTAATACAATAATTATTGTTCCATGTCTCGATTTAATAATTCATTTCATCGTTCAAAAACACTGCAAAAAGTGAAATATAGCCATAGCGTAAGAGACGAATTCAAAACTCCAAAAATCTTCAAGATTTCAATTTGACGAACAAAAATCGCAAGAAAAAGAACATATATATATAAGTTACAGTATAATCTAGCTTTCTGCTTTCATATTAAAAGCAAGAAGAGAGAAAAAGAGAAGAAAGTCTCTCGGAGTAGAAGCACATACGTGAGCTCCTTTAATCGTCGAAGCATAATCCCAAAGGAACCGATCCGATAGAGCGGCCAAAGCCGCGCCGAGAAAGAAGTCTCAAGAAAACTCTGCATAATTCACGGTCGAGTAGTCGACAGCCACTTTGACGTCGCTAAATCCCCCCCGCTCGTTTTCCTGCGGACCAGCCTTAATTTGTCTTGCAGAGCACGTTGCGCGCCTCAAACGCCACTTTTCCGCCCGAGCGGGCCGGCGCGCCGTGCCAAGAACACCCTAACGCGCCCGAGAAGCCTCCGCAAGGAAATCCGTTCGCGTTTGCCCCGCTACCCTCTTCCACTGTAACGAAGAACGCTATCAGAGACACCAGAGTGGAAAGAGATCGAGCTGCTGGCGAACGTGAAAAGAGATCGAATTTTGAATTTCAGAAAAATTTCTATTACACGAGAGAGAGAGAGAGAGAGAGAGATGAAAGTTTCGGAAAAGTTGCGGAAAGACGTCCTCGGAAATCCACGATGATGTCTTCCTAAGGAGATGATCTAGGTAATCTGTGTGATCCAAGAAGACGTGATCCAAGAATTTAGGCAACGATCGCGCGAAAGTTTCCTGAGTGGAGAAAAACTTGAAGAAAGGAAATGACGTTTCACTGGGGGATTTTGGAAGTTTTGAACATGCTGTTATAAGAAATCACGTTGGATTGGAGGAATCTAAGAATCTAAAGATCGAAGGATCCAAGAATTCAAAAATCACATCAGACTGGCGAAATCTAAGAATCCAGAAATCTAAGAAACGACTATATTTGCTAAACGACTATATACGCAAAACGATGAAGAAACTTGAAGATTTTCACAACGAAGAATCTGTGAAAGAAAATGGCGTTCTGTTGGAGGAATTTGCAAGTTTCAAAAATTTTGTTAAAATAAAAAATCCGTCGTATGTCAAGAATAAAGCAACTATATTGAATTTGACAAGACACATTTTAGTTTTTGATATAAAATATCCAACATATTGGCAAATATAATATTCCATAATGGCGAATGTTCGAGTCAGAGAAAAATCAAAAACAATATATCCCAACAACAAGCGTTCCATTAAGAACGAGGAACGCGTACCTTCCAATAAAGAAGCTTTCGCTTTGAAGAGAAATCCCCTCGTGAAATAAAAAAAGAAGCCGAGAGAATAAAGTTCGGCGAAACCGCGATCGAGCAAATCACACCTCGATGGCGGCGGGACTGGAGTCGGCATGCGGGGCGCGCGAACCGGAAGAAGGCGACGGGACAAGCGGACGAGAGCCCCCTGTTGTCCGTGGCCGCCATATCTCTCTTACACCCGAACGCCGGCGAATCCCCACAAATTTATACGAACGGTTAGTTCCGGACTAGTTTCGAACGTGGCCGAGAAGCTCTCCGTCCCTTTCGCCTAGGATTTCGATTCGGATCCAAAAGCTAGCTCTCTCTCTCTGTCTCTCTTCCAGCTTCCATAGTGGCTCGACCTCGAGACTGAAGACTCCGGTGTCTCCGGAAGGTTCAGCTAGGTCGGTCGTAGGTTAAGCCGGGATAAATACAGCCTCATAACTTGCTATCCGCTCTCTCCCTTTCCTTCCCCCCTTCTTCTTCACTGCAAGCTGCTCTCCTCGCCTTCGCGCAGTCATTTCCGTCTCGTTTCTGTTCACTCGAACGCGAAATCGTCGCCAGTCGTCTTTCTTCGATCCACGTGCCATTCTTCCGTGAGATTTCGATCGATCCCCCTCAAATCGGCCTCTCTCTCCCTCCAGAGAGCTTCCACCGGTCTAATTTCTCCTCGCTGTTCTCCTTTTGTCCCAGGTAGCCAGGCAGGTTCGTCGCGATTGTCTGCCAGACCTCGAGACTTCGATCACCTGTCCGCTCCGGTGGAACTTCCCCAATGCAATCTCGCCGTGTCTCTAGCCGGAAGAAACGCGATATCTCTTCTTCCCTTCTTTCCACACATCGTCGCCTAGTTTTTTTTTTTTTTTTATCACTGAAAGTGATTTTAGCGGGAGTAACCTAGAAAATCGGACCTCTTCAGGTGCAACGCTGATGCAACGAAAATTAGCGATTGGTTGATTTGGGTCACGTGAGCAATTGGTAGCAATTGGTATTTGGCTCAAGCATCGAAACTTCTCGCGATAGATTTACAAACTATCTCGTCTCATCTTCCTCGGGGGAACGAATCGAGAAAACAACGATCTCTTTCGAGCACTGAAATTTCACGTACGCAGAATCAAAGTTCTCCCGCAGATTCAACAGATTAATCTCACCTCTCTTTTCATTTTCTTCGAGAGAACAACGTCCAAGTGTTGGAACTTGGCGTACGCGGAATTAAATTTCACAATATCTCGTTGACGAATGTCACGCGGAATTTATTTCCACGCGACGTAGTTCGAGATGTGACGATTTGAAACGCGAAAAGTCGGGAGCGCTTCGAGGATAACTTGAAATTACAATCTCGGAGGAGAAGACGAAGGAACTTGTACGTTTGTCAAGTTAAATGTCTTGTAAAACAACGGCTCGGTGCACCTCAAGTGGAAAATCGCTTCAGAGACCGGCTCGTGAGACAAACAGGCCGTTTGTAACAATATGCCCGTGCCGTGTTCGCAAACCAGCGCGGCGGCTGCTGTTTACCAGCCCCGATCGATCCTAATTATCAGGAATCGTAATTTCATGAACCGGGGACCAGCTCGATAATAGCCAGCCTACAAGATTACACGAACTTTAATAGCTCAGCATCCCGTTAATCCATTTAGCTCCCTGGAAGCCGGTCATCATCGACGATCTTGCCGAATCGACCTTTGCCCCTCGATCCCTCGATTCGCGGGACAATCGTTCGGATTCGAGCGAATTTCTTCAAAATAGCTTGCAAAAAATATTTTAAATGTTTTCAATTATTGACGAAGGTGAGCTGCCGAACAAAAGTTGTTTGCCGAACAAGAGATCTTATCTCATCTCCTTCGAAAATTTGATTAAAGAAAACAACATCCAAGTATTGAAACTTCGCGTGCGAGGAATTAAATTTACATTTAATATTATTATTATAATTCTATTTTTATATTTCATTTCGTTCAATTAGTCTGTCAAAAATAAACGATAAGTTCAAATTTAAATTTTATTGTATAGTGATTTATATTTTAATTGTGATAATTATGTTTTCATCATTAAAATTTAATATTATCTTAATTATATAAAATAGCTTATTTTGTGGATAATATCTCGAAAACCATTTACAAAAAAACATACTACAGCGCCTTTTCTACTAAACACTTCTGTTAAAAAACTTTTTTTATATTTTTCATAATTTTTTACAGTTTCAACAAACAACAGAATTACGTTATTTACGTTCATCTTATATTTTGTCAAAGCAACGTTACAAAAATGCCAAACAGTTTGTTTAATTAATAACTTTTAGTTGCCAGATTAAATAGCTGCAGCAACATTTCCCTTTTATACAAGCTCATAAAGCTTCCGGTTAATCTGCTACGCAACAGTTGCCGAAACACGGGTATTTCGTTTTGTAAAATTGCATTCGCTGCTGCGAAACGATAAGCAGATTGCAGATACTTACGCGTATTTCGCGTAACAAATATCACTCTGAACATACCGAGCACAATTGAAAAGCCTAGAAGCAGAATGTTGGTTTTATTTAGCAAATACGGCAAAGAGCATTACACTTTGAACCATTTTGCACATCGCTGCCTGTGTACATTCAGCGCGTCTTTGCCTCTTCGAACCTGCCTGCCGTGAAACTGCTGTGAAACTGCCGTGAAAAACAGTGTGAAATTCAACGCAGACGGACCCCTGTGTTAATTCAAAGTTCAACAACAAACACAACGACCGAGCGCCAGAAACACCTTTTCCCGTCGTTGCGTATTTCCCGAAATAAAACTTCATCTTTATTAATCATACGCGTGATTTATTCACGGCTATCCATACCGGCTATCCTAACGATCCCATTTCCCACGGACCTCCATCCGTTCCCATCTGCTCCCATCGATTCTCGTTCGCTCTTCGCGAGGGTGAAAATCTGCACGGCGGCACGTCACTCGTGGAATGGGAACTGATCGCGAGGCAACGTATTGATGGCAACGTATTTCCACTAAAATGGACAGGGACGAGAAAGCCGTGAAAGCGTGAAAGAGAGCGAGAGAGTGAGAGGATTCGCTCTCCGATCGGCAGCAATTTTGCTAATTTCGCTGAATTACGCAAAACGACTGGAGAACGAGTCCCCTTCAGTCTCGTTACGCGGCCACTCGATAACGATAACGATATCGATATCGACGCTGTCGCGATAACACCGCTCCGCGCCACCACCCCGCTTGTCCATCTCGCTTTTGTAACGAGCGCGACGAACAAAACGCTTTCAGAGGAGTGTCTATAGGGAGGCAAATGATCGTGAAAGGGTGACCTTTCGCAATTCGACACAACGGAATTAACAGGCGAAGGGCAGGCGAGAATCTGGACTGGAAATGCTCGATCTAACGTGTTTAATCTTTGGGACTGAGCACCGTTGATCTTAACCTCCCTCGTCGTGTCGACTGGACACATTTTATCACTGAAAGTGATTTTAGCGAGGGTAACCCAGAGAATCGGGTGCAACGCTGATGCAACGAAAATTAGCGATTGGTTCATTTGGGTCACGTGACTCGTGAGGGGGCGTGGGGTAGGCCTCGAGTAGGAGTGGTGTTGTCTGGTACTGAGCGCTCGCGCCTGCAATTTGATTCAAATGTTTGCGTATCGATAAAATTTTATGGCAAAAAAGTCGTCTTTATTTTCTAGTCGGAACAGTTGCTTCTGGGCCTTTCAGTGAGACGAATCGTACTGGGGTACAAGTTCTATTTAATTTTGTCCCTTGGTCTCAAAATTAATTGATGGGAAGATCAATAACTAAATTTGCAAATTCTTTTATTTACGGTAAAGTCCCTGAATTTCTATTCAATTTTTAGCATACAATCTGCTCTCTATTCAATTTTTATATCTTGATCGTACATTTTGTAAAGAGAAACGTGACAATTGACGGATTAAAATTAGCTTGTCAAGAGACAACTTTCTATTGAAAGTAATTTCTCTATTTTCATGGGTTGTCGTAGGTTATTGTTATAAATTTCTATCATTTTTTAACATTTTTCTCTCGTCACTGTTTCTTCCGTTTAGATTTCCGAATTTTCTCAGTAAATACTTGGCATTTTACAAGAAAAAGAAAAATAAATTATTATATAAAATCCTCGATACCTTTCCAACTAATTTGAAATCCAACAGATACGTGATTTTTTCTATGGCAACTGGCTAGATGTATAAATATCCAAACATCTCACGGGTAACATCTCGCATAAATATCGAGACGAGAAAAAAGAAGGAAGACACGAGCAATCGAGTCTTTCTGACCAAACCGTATCAAGTGACACTTTCCGCTCCACAAACCGCTGTCGGCAAACCGTAGCCGGAAACGATGCCTCCTACAATCTGGTTTCCCAGATCGGATCGTTAAACTGTCACAAAGATACCGAGAAGGAGAAGGACGGACGCGTTTTCCGGTATCGGGGCGGGGGGCAGCGAGCGATCGCGAGCTCAACCGCGGAACCGGGTCAGAAACAGAGGCGAGAATCGAGAGTGAAAATAACTCCGAGTCGTAATCCTCTGGCGCCATGAGTCACCGTCAAGCTATTATTCGCTCCGGAGGAACCGGCGCGAGTGTTCGGGTTCGACTCGCGCGGCTCGTCTCTGACGAAATAAGGTGGCCGGTTTAAAAATCACCCGGTGACCCGAGCCCTCGAGTTCGCTCGTTCGTACGCGTGCTATCGTTTTCGATCACTTCCGCGAGAACGAAGAAATCGAGTCTTTCTCCATCTAGTCATAATCATAATCCACGTAGGTCATTGTCGTAGGTCAAGTTATATTACAACCTGTGGTTGTAATTGTTATATCTTTCGTTGCGATCAATTATACAGGGTGGTCGCTGAAAGAGTGAATGATATAAAACAGAAATAACTTTTATAAACGCATGTTTTTTCAATTTTTTATTATTTTATTTGGAAATATAGTTAATGGATTAGATTTCAAAGTGTTTCGTATGCACCTCAAATACTTTCGTTGGCCGCGCAACGTTTGACACAGAAAATGGAAAGACCCGGAATCTGATCGATTCGCTAGAGTCGACGAAATATTCAAAGGGGGAACGCAGCGGGAACAAGCGGCCTCGTTTTTCATCGCGGCTCCGCTGGCTTCTTCGTTGGCAAGCTTTTAAATACTTCGCCGGACTAAAAGCATCGCGAAACGAGCCGCCGCGTCGCGCCGCGGAAACCTTGTTTCCCGATGCAGCTTTCGAACTTTGACTCGGTTTCTTGGAACTTCTAATTACCCTAAATTTAGGTATCTGCTCTATCGCTTCAACTTCTGCGACTGCGTTTGAACGTAAATATAAATAGACGTCGAGAGAACGATATCGGGTTGGCCGGAAAGTGGTTGCATTTTTCCTTAAAAGATGGACATATTATACGTGTGACTTATTTCACTTCAAACCGCGAACTCGTCAATAATCTGACAGCCGATCGTCGAAACTCGAGTTAGAAATTAAATTTTCGTCGCATTTTGCAACGCTGTGTAGTGCAAGCTCATAAATAATTATCCGATAAATCGCGACGGTGTCAGAATTTATGCTAAAATTATTCTATCTACAACTTTTGTGGAATAAAGTTACCTGAAAGGTAACAAAAGCTAATAAAAGATGATCAATATATAAAATGGTCAATGTACGAATAGAATTTTCGTTTCGTTCGTCTTTCATTTGCACACAGAGGAACGCAGTTATCTTTTAGCTAACCTACTAATTACGTTTCTCTAGAGACGGTAGCGTTAATTAATTTACAATTGCTTTGTGTACTACTCTGTAGTACTCAAATATTTAAGAAGCTCGCTGGTATCATTGGCGAAACGACTAATTAGTGAAAACTTTGTTCTTAAAACGTGTACGACAGAATGTGGAAAATCCATCTAATTTAATTTGTGCTGCCTGTTCGTAATTCAATTGTTCCAATTTAACGTGTGTTGCTTTGTTCGTAGATAATTAAGAAACTTACTCATACTCGTGCAAGATTATCGACAAGATTAATTAGCGAGAATTTCGTTCTTGAGAGTCAAAGATCCGAAACACGTGTGACAGAGTGTAGAAAACCTACCTGCAACAGTCAAAGGAAAAGAATGGATTAGCAATTGTGTACTTGAGATGTCAAAAATTTGCCATGGTTTGCAGTAAATAAATTTTATCTAATTTATGAAATACACACATACACATGTCACAAATTATTTCATAAATTAGAACTTAAAATAAAACTTAATATATATACATATCTGCAATATATTATAATAATTTATAATTATATTTAAACGGATATTAACGACACGGACTTTGATTGTAGCTACAAATTTTACAAGTTACTAGTATCATTCTTTCGCATCAAAATAAATATTAATAAACAAAATTGCCATTGACGAAAAATTATGAGATCACAAAACTCATTAATTTTCCAACATTATCAATCGACGGATTATTATCACTCCGATCAGTCAAAATAATTCGTACCCTTGAGAAATCACTGAATCTCAAAACTGAAACAACTTCCTTCCATATCACTATCCTATCTTCGCATCGTGAAAATTATAACTTTCTCACTTGAATCGTAGGATAGTAAAAAAAATACAAAATAGAAAGAAATAATTTTCCATTTCTGCGTGTATAAGGGGAGAGTTAGCGTCCAGAGAGAGGGAAACGCCTGAGAGATAAAACAATCAAACACCGTAATTCCTTCTCTCAGCGTAGAAATGAACTCGCAGAAAGTTTCGAATCGCAGCTAGACAAACGCGATAAGAACCTCCCCCCCCTCTTTCTTGTTAGCGGAGGCTAACAATTGATATCGTTAAAAGCGGGCGGTGATTGCATGAAACACAATGTTTGCAGGTGGGTCGGATCGCGCAGCAGCTCGGGGCGATGCATCCGGAAAGAAGGAGAGACCTTTCGCGTCCGTGCACCCTTTGAACCAGACGAAACGGGAGCACAGTGCCTCTCTCCCCCTCCCCCCTTTCGATGGGTTCATCGTGGAAAGAAGCCACAAAGGAAAATGGGACGTTAATCAATTATCGAGCCTTCCGTACCCTTTGGAATCCTCTCCCGACTTTGGTTCTCGATCGTTGATCGGTGCGTGGATGCTCGATCGCCGACGTTCCTTTGAAGACCTAGGATTTTCCGCTTGTCCCGCGGACGTTTTCAATTACCACGAGCGTCGAAGACACTCGGCACTATCCCCCCGTTCGGGGAACCTCGCTGATTGGAGGGGGTTATTAAGTGCTTCGATCGCGGGATTTTTAATTCCTCTCGGCCACCAGAGGATGTAAAAAATTGGCAAATACGGCTCCAATTTGCCTCTAATTTGTGTTTAACCTCGTAAAAACGATAGGAACCAATTGACGTGATGTAAAATCATTTTCAAAAACATCGGACAATCGTCAAGAGCGTCTAATATTTATTTGACGTTTTAACACGAGACGAGAGTTGTATCAGTTTTAATCGTCGACGATCTTTTGTAATCATTGGTTCAGCTTGTGCTTCTCATTTTGGTTATGCTGTTATTGTTCCCAGAACATCGGCTAAAGCGTGCAGATGCTTGTAACAGCGCGACTGATCCTTTTGAATAAACCACGAGCCATTCGCGCGCGGGAATGCAAACTGGAGCTTTTTCTCCGTAAGAATCCACGCGGACGCAGTTGTAAACGACCGCGACTTAATCGTCCCGCAGACTCTACGCAGCATCTTTTTTCATCCGGTCCAATTACGAGCCCAATTTGTTCACGGGGACATAATTGCGTCGCCTGAACCCGGGGAAAATTCGAAACCATATCTCCACGTCTCCTTTTTTCCCGCGCGACGACTTAAACCTACGTTTATTAGATTCTTTCTTATTAGATCAACCAAGGTAGTTGGGTAACTAAGACCACTGACAGTGATCGCTGAGTCGCGATAAACTGGATGTTTGTGTAAATTTAAACGTTCGTGTGATATTTGT
Organism: Melipona bicolor; assembly: GCA_030673865.1. NCBI lineage: Eukaryota > Metazoa > Arthropoda > Insecta > Hymenoptera > Apidae > Melipona > Melipona bicolor. Next base: position 4,577,009 of record JAHYIQ010000017.1, read on the forward strand.
AAAATATTTGCAATTAAACTTGATCCCGTTGGCCCAAGGTTTTGGTGACAAAAGTAAAAAATCCATGCAACATGCGTTCATTTAAAGGTAGCCGTGAAAAATATGGAAACTAAACTATATTTTTAGTGGAAAATGACTCACACTTGATCTCTGAACTTTGCATATATAAACGAAATCAATAGGTATAACATGTGATTTTTCGCTGTGACTATTTTAAAAGAATTATGAGAAATATCAAAAGATCCAAATTGTCAACGAATTATAATATCGAGCGTCATTTTTTTGAAGAAGTATTTTTTTCAATGTTACAACGAGTATCGAAAAATCCAAATTATTATTAATATTAAATGTCATTTCGAAAAAAATTCAATATTATAACAACTCACAAAAAAGTCATAACAAAAAATCTAAATTATCAACGAATTATTGTATCAAACATTTATATCCAATTATTATATCAAATTATCTCTGAAGGAATCAATGTCATAACGAGTAATGTATTTTGAATATTTCATGTATTTCTACTTTATATTATGCGTGTTTGCATCCTTTTTCAAATCTTTCAGAAATGCACAAAAATCCACAGTCTAACGATGATCAAAATCGTTTTCAACAAATACGAATGTATGTAACAATGATATTTCGAACGCACGAATTGCACGAAAGCAGAACCAATGAATATTACTTGAAAGGAGCTAATTTCCAGAGATTTTCAAGATCCCAGATCCCCGGAGACAAGATCCTCGAATTCGTGGTTTATTGCAGGGGGGGAAAGGAGCAACCCTTTGCCAAGGGGTTAAAGTGCATCCACAGGGAGAAACCCTCGAGATAGGAATCGGAGCCAGTGGGATTTTTTTTATCGATCGCCAGTCTCGGTGGATATCGGCCGACGAGATCACCCCTCTAATTGCCAAAGAAACGTTCTTCCCGTTAAACCGTCCGACACCTTAATTGCCATCGGCCGGCGAATCTTTCCCGGGTGGATTTCCTTTTTAAGTCGTCGACTTCTAATGTCGAATCGAATAGCCGTCTTCTGTCTGGGATCGTGGTTAAAAACAGGATCAAAAAGGATGGTCTTTCTTTCTTTTTCGTCTATTTTTCCACCTTGCTTTTTCCTCTCTTTTTTCCTCCTCGATCCTTCTTCCCTCGGTCTGTTGTTCCCCTCTCCCCTTCCTTCCTTCCTTATTTCCCTTAAATAAATTTCTTGCTTTTTCTCCTCTTGTTCTTTACCTCTTTTTCCTACTCGATGGTTCTGTCCCACCCCTTTTTCTTCCCTTCTTTCTTTTAAGTAAATTTCCCTTCCTTTAAATTCTTGTTTTCTCCCTTTCCTAATTATTCCTTCTTCTCCTCCTTTCCAATTACTTTTCGTGTCTTTCTTCTGTTTCTCGCCTGTTTCTTTCCCTTTTTTATCTTCTCATCCTTTTTTTATCTTTTTTCTCAATTCATCTCCTGTCTTTCTTTTTCTCTCTGCTTACTCTTCTTTCTTAAATGAAAATTCAAATACTTCGTGAATAAAACTGCACGACTTGTACCCCAGTACGATTCATCTCGCTGAAAGGCTCAGAAGCAACTGTTCCGACTAGGAAATGAAGACGACTTTTTTGCCATAAAATTTTATTGATACGCAAACATTTGAATCGATAGAAAACAAATTACAGGCGCGATCGCTCAGCACCAGACAACGCCACTCCTACTCGAGGCCTACCCCACGCCTCCTCGCGAATCACGTGACCCAAATCAACCAGTCGCTAATTTTCGTTGCATTAGCGTTGCACCCGAAGTGCACTTTCAGTGATAATATTTCGTTTTTACTGTTCTTCTTTTGCGTCCCTATTTCCCTCCATTCCATATATTTTCTTCCTTACTATCTTCAATAATTTTCCTTCATTTCTTTCTTTCTTTATTCATCTTCCTATCTTTTCCTATTTCTTTTTTATTTCTCTTACCCTTTTCTCTCTACGTTTCCTACTTTTCTGTTGTTTCCTTCCTTAAATAAAAGTTCAAATACCCCACGAGCACGGCAAACACAATATTTATAATAAAATACATAATTAAATATTTAAAGTACGAAACACCGCCGCGGCGCCGCGATACGTATTGTCATTAACAGCGATCGTAACTTTCATAGAAAGAAATACGCTAATTGTATCGTTAACCGGTTGCTGGCAGGGTGGAAGGGGGGGATCGTTTACCGATTCGCGAGATAATAGACCCGCTTAATCGGGCGGAATATCGTTCCCCTACCTTAATTATGTTCGCGTGTTTCTTCGCGGGTCGCAAACAGGGGTCGAGTCCAGCCCGCGGTCCTCGAAAGTGGTAATTTACCGCGGGCCGTCTGTCGCGAATTACTTTCCCCGGGAAACGAGAGTTGTCTCTTTACTCTTTCCTGGATCATCTCCAGCTACCTGGAAAACCAACCGTGAAAGCGCATGCATCTAGAACGCCCGCGCCGCGCTGTTTTCTCGTTAAAAATCTTTCTCCCTCCCCCCCTTCAACAAAAAACAGACCCAATTTCCTCGCTGCAAGCCAAGTTACTTCATCCTTTGTTCCTTCCTTCGCTGATTTCAGCGGAATTATCCTCCGTGGAAGTACAAGTCTGTGTTTGATCGTTCTCCCTCCGCTTCAGGGGGGAAAGGAGATTTCGAATTCGCTCGTACCTTGAAAAATTTCTTTAACTGGAGGCGATCGAACGAGAAGACAAATGACTGTACGTACGTGGAATCTGACAGTGGCGAGAATATGTGAAAAAGAAAGGAACACGTGGAAAATCTGACGCGAAATTTTCTCGCGCGACGCTTCGCCGTCTTCTTTTTCTTTTTTTCAGGGGGCTGGTAGGGGGAAATCGAGTTTGAAAGTTTGTCGAGTACGCTTGATTCTCTGGCCGCGAGCGGCGCAGGGATCGCGTTCTGTTTATTTTGTTAATTCCATCGCGGTTAGTATCCTTACGACGCGCGTGTGTGTATAAAATTTAAATTTCGCCCGGTGCGTTCGTTTCAGAAAAAAAAATATGAAAATTTCTCGTGGCTTTCGTGGATTAAACTTGGCTAATTCTATACGCTGGACAGGGGGTTACGTATGAAAATAAATATTGTAGGAAAAAAGATCGCGGAGTAAAATTTTTTCACAGGACGATTAGTCAGTTCCCGTCTGGCTTAAAATTAATTTCTCGAGGAAGGAGATTAAATTCAATTTCGAAATTTATCAAATATGTGTCATTATTGGTCGTTGAATCTTAATCAAAGTTCAATAAAATGGAAAAAAAAATTATGTAGCAAGTTTTTAGGAGTCGTTGTAAAGAGGAGATTTCAATCTTCAAGACCATGGTGGATCCAGTCACGAAAAAATTCAAAATTCTTATTTATTGTTTTTAAAGGCGTGTTTGAATTTTTACTCACCCACTATACGACGTAAAGTCTGAGACTGTCAAAGTAGAGGTCTTTGAAATAAGATCAAGTGGACAGTTATATATTTAAATTATTAACAATTTTTCAGTTATGCTTTTCACTCTATATTATACCAAAAAATTCAATTTCAATCTTCTCAAAAACGAAGCTTCTTATGAAAACAAAATTTTATTCCACATTTCGGACTTGTTTCTTCACACCATCTCGCCTCTTTGCCACGCCGTTTCGAAGGACAGAACGGTCCATTCGATTTTACGAAACAAACAAACTGCTGGTATTTTTTACCTGGTGCCTGCTCGGTGCTCGCTGGGGCCAAGTTTCGCCCCCTGTTCCCGAGTCGATGAATTATTCATTTCATTCGGCGAGATTACGCGCGCCGAGTGAAACTGCAGCAGAGGCGGCATAACAGACAGGAAGGAGGATGACCGAGCCGTGCAATCGTCGCGAATACGCTTTACGAATACGCTTCTAATTGCTTCTTCCTATTCGACGTGGCGAATTTTCACGGCTGTGCAAACAACTGGGAAGAGGAAGACGCGTCGATGCGGAATTTCGCGAGCGTCTGGAAACGTAAATCACGGTGGCGCGGGCGCGCGTGCAATGGCTGCGTAATCATCGTCTCTCGGCGAGGACCTACTACCGTTCAGATCCCTCTGAACGTTCTTCAAAAATTTTCAAATGACCAGTTTGAATCTCTTTATGCGACGTGTTTCTGTTTTTTAATACGAACAATCAGAGTTTAAACATTTCGATTGCTATCCTTTGATAACGTGTAATAATTCTCTAAATTTTCTGTAATAAATTTGGATTTTTTAAGCGACACGTCTGTGTATTTTCTATGCATTTTTGAATATGGATAATCAAAGTTTAAATATTTGGATTTTTACGATAATATTATATTCTGTCTTTTGATATGTAGAAAATAGCTCTAGCTATTTTGATTAAATAAATTTATGATGAATTTGAATTCTTTTATGCGATGCGTCTACAAACTTTTTATACATTTCTCATCCTACTTTTTAATATGAACAATCAACGTTCAAACATTTGGATTTTCAGTAATATTTACTTAATTTAATATTTAGTAATATTTAGTAATATTTAGTAATATCTAATAATATCTAGTAATATCTAGTAATATCTAGTAATACCTAGGAATATCTAGTAATATCTAGTAATATCTAGTAATATCTATTTAATATTAACTTTTGTGGGGCTGACTTTTGACAATGTACAAAATAAATGCTGTGATAAATTTAAATTTTTTTATGCGATGCATTTCTTCTTCCACTTTTTTTAAACACGAGCAATCAAAGTTCAAACATTTGGATTTTTCTAATGTTCTTGCGACAGCAAATACTGAACGTTCCTGATGAACTTTTCAAGATTTTGAAGATTTCACAGATGGAGGCTTGAATTCTTGAATTTCTGTAGCAACATTTCGTAGAGGATAGGATACATCGCGTGATAATCTTGTTCGGATGTTTGATAGTAACTGTGTAAAGATCACGAAGATGAGATCACCAGGATATTAATCTTTTTCGTAATCTTCGCGCGCAAGATGGAGAATATTTCTTCGCAATTATTTTTCGTTCTATTTCGCCTTTTTCTTCTTTTTCTTTTTCTTTTTTTATACACCGGAATTTCAAATGCTCCGATTAATACCGTAATATTTCATAAGCAAAGCGTGTAATGATGAAGGAAGCGGATGTTTAGGATGTTCACAGTATTAGAGTCACGAAGAAGATTTATTACTTCCAGGATATCCATCTTCCTTACGTGCTCCACGCGAAATGGAAAATATTTCTTTTTCTTCTCTTTGCTATTATTTTTCATTAAATTCTCTTCGTGTTAACTGGTATCCAAATTGTGCAGCAATAATTTGAAGTGTCAATTTAAGAAACGAGAGCAACTTTAACTTTCCACTGAGCGCAGTTTTTTTCTTATTTTTGATATTTAATAGCGAGCAGTACAGACTATAATAACGCAACGAGTAGACGATGATAGTCTAAAATAAAACTGTATCCTCGAAATTTTAGCAACAATACAATTTCTCTACGAGTCGATAAAGTTTTGCAAAGCGAAGATCCCGAAATGATCGGTAATTAATTAACTTTGATCGATTTCTCCGTACAACCTGCCCCAATTAACGTTGCAATGTCTCGCAAGGAAAGAGTGCAATAACTCCGAGGAAGCGAGTGTTTAGGATGCTGCACAATTTCCTCCAGATGGGATAAAGAAAAAAAGGAAGAGAAGGTGGAGGGAGAGACAAAAGGTGGAGAGAAGAGCTCGAGCGAATTGGTTGGAGAGGCTCTCTAGGAGAGAGTGGAGAAATCAATAGCGACCGCGATGGGGCACGCCAGCACGCGGCGAATTGTACGCGAATTCCGAACAATGGCTATTGATTGCGCGAAAGAAATTGGCGAGTGTCGAATATTCCGTCAGAAAAACAGTCCATCATCGAACGGCGTGAATGCCCGTGATTTCTCACTTTCTTTCATACTTTTCGTCGATCCGCGATGAATTACACGCTCCCCCCATTAACGAGCAACTCGAAGAATACGTCTCGATCCTTTGCTGCTTGATATTCCACTCGCGTGTTTCAGCTTCTTGATTAATAAGATCAGGAGACTGATCAGGTGAAAAGTTAAGCAGAGATGTTCCGAGCTGTCGACTATTTAAAAGATAAATAGATTTAAGATTTTAGAAACATATGTATATTTATTTATTTACTTGTGTGAAAGTGTTTGTACATTTCAGAATTAAGTTATTAACTCGTACACTTTTATTAGTTTCAAAATAGTTTGGACAAGTTTAATAGGCAGGCTGACAAAGAAAGAGAATGCGCGGAATATAGAGAAACATGGAGAACAGAGCTATCGTTGTAATATATCTAATCTAGCAACGGAAATAACTTTTTTAATTCGTTCAGAAATTTTCTAGGTCAAAAATTCAATCGACCGCAAATTTGAAAATTCCGCCAATTCTTCCAAACTGCGAAACTGCAGAAAAATTCGCCGTTTATTAATAAACTGATAAATTTCAATTTTATAAATTCCGCCGATTTCAAATTCCACTAATTCCAACTCTTCGGAATTTGTATTAAAGCAACATAAATTATAATGTATAAAATAATAATATTACAATAATAATAATATATAATAATATTATATTAATTATAATAATAATAATAATATAATAATATTGGAATAATATTCTATTAATTATAATAATAATATTATAATAATATAATGTATAGAACAATAATATTGAAATGACAAGTCTGTTTTAAATTAATTTCAAAGTTTCACGTTGAAGCTCGCAGGATTAGCTCGGCAGATCTTTGGCAGTCTGGCGACAATGATATCGCGACGTATAACATCGGACAGACCCGGAGCCACAAATCCAATCACCCGGCCGTGCCTTCCCACTAACCTATTCGAGCCTGTCCTATATATCGAATATCGATCCAACCAGGCCTTCGAGGTCGTCTGAAAGAAATCGTCGCGGATCTCCGGGACACTCCATTGTTCCCTCGTCCTTTGGAAAAAAAAAAAAAAAAAAAAAATTTCGCCGGGACGGGACCGTCCCACGGGACGGATTATTTCTTCTCGCTCGCAGGGAGGAGGAGACGCGCGCCGAGCGTTTCGAACGTGTCTATCAATCTCTCCCCCGCTGGTTGAACGTGTCGGCGGTGACGATGACGGGTACACGAACCCGCGGCTGTGCAACCGTTGCCTGACAATTATTATAAAAAATGACGCCGGGCTCCAGGTGTCTTCTCGATGGATACACGCTTCGTCCTTTCGCTTCGTCCGCGTCAATCCGCCGTCGCGGCGTCAAATTTCCCGGATAAAGGGCGTTACGTCTCGCCGCCCCGAGTAGCGGGTGGCACGGTTTTGACAGATAAGGTCACAGCTGGGCGTTGCTCGAATTGCTCCGGACAAACGTGGATTTTATTCCAACATTCTGTCGCAATTATTCGTCACTTTCTTCGTTTGTCAGTTGTTTGCAGTTATTCGAACAGTAGTTGTTAGTATCTCTTCTGATAATTCATTAGTACTTGTTCGAGTAATTCATTGGTGTTCATTCGAACAATTTAATTTAGTATTTCGTTAATACTCGTACGAATAATTCATTACAATTTATTTGATATCTGTTCGAGTAATTCATTAGAATTTATTCGAATAATTCAGTATTATTTAATTCAACAATATGTTGCTGTTTATTCGTATAAGTAATTAGTATCTGTTCGAGTAGTTTGTTAGTTGTTTTTAGCTATTCGAACAATAGTTGTTAGTATCTCTTCTGATAATTCATTAGTATTTGTTCGAGTAATTCATTGGTGTTCATTCGAACAATTTAATTTAGTATTTCGTTAATACTCGTACGAATAATTCATTACAATTTATTTGGTATCTGTTCGAGTAATTCATTAGAATTTATTCGAATAATTCAGTATTATTTAATTCAACAATATGTTGCTGTTTATTCGTATGAGTAATTAGTATCTGTTCGAATAATTCGTTAGTATTTCTTCAAATAATTCGTCGATATTTATTCGAACAATTTAGTATCGTCTGTTCGAGTAATTCAGCGTTGTCCATTCGAGCAATTCGTCAGAATTTATTCGAATAATTCAGTATTATTTAATTCATACAATTTACTCGAATAATTATTAGTAAGTATTCAATTCCAATTCATTCTAATTTATTCAAATAAATCATTAATACTTGTGCGAATAATTCATTGAAATTTATTCGAATAATTCGCTAGTATTTGTTCGAGTAATTCATCGGTATGGCAATTCGAATAACTCGATATTATTTATTGGTGTGATTCATTGATAAATTATTCAAATAGTCTGATATTATTCACTCAAACAGTTCATCGTTACGCTTATTCAAACGCTTGCTTTTGCACAGAGTCTCGTAAACGAGCGTATCACTCCGTTTTACGAGGAGTTATTTCAACCCTAAGAAACGAATCTTGGGCATTGAATTTCGTTTGGATTGATAAATACATATTGAACTTGATCCTATCGCTGGTTGCCGATGCTTTTAAAAGTTCGCGTCTCTTCGAGGGACCGGCAGCTCGACAGAGAAAGTTTCCAGGGAAGGAGCGATCGATCTGACCCAGAGTCGACCCGTTGGAAAATACCGCGCCACATTTTTCCAAACGATTCATCCGCAGAGTAAGCCCTATAACGTTAAAAGCTACTTCGGCGCGACAATATCGTCGACTATATCATATTATTTTAGTAATTTATTTCCTTCCGTATGAAAGCGTATCGATCCCTCTCTCTCTCTCTCCCGTTTCGCAGAAGTGTTCCATTCTTTCGCTTGAATTTAACAGCGTCTCGCAAGATTGCGCAGTTTCATTTTAAAATTTTTCACGTATGATCTTTACTTTTCAAGATTGACGCACAATAGGTGTATTATTTGGCATGCATCGTAAAAAATCAAACACTTAAATTTTCAAGATAAGGATAATCTTCTAGAAATTTATATTTACACCAAAGTTGAATAAAAGTCATTTACATTGTAATAATTTAATTCGACGTTACTGACAATTTTGCATTCGACAATCTATAGAATGAAAAATTCGTAGTCTGCACTAAATAACAAATATCCTAAGGCTTCCAACATTTTATTTCATTTTACACGTATTTTCATGTTCGTTGCCAGCACGATAACAAACAGATATCGTCCTGGTGCCACTCAAATTTCGAACTGTTTCGCACGTCACGCGCAACACGCGCGCGAAGATTCTTCATTCGCAAATACTCGAATATCCCTAAAAACGATACGCAAAATGCTCCCTAGATAATGCACAAAATACACAAAAATTTGTCGCGAACGAAACGTTCCCGGATACTTTCACGAAGCAGCCTCTGTGACGTTTATCTCCGATCGATGCACAACGGCGGAATAAATAAACGAAATAAAGGGGCGGTAAAAATGATTACACACACACACACACGCGCGCGCGCGTGAACACATCGTGTCTGCCTGTTCCTCCATTCGAAATATGTTTGTCCTTCGGCTGTTTTCGCTGTCTCCGTTTCCCTTTGTCCCCGTTCGTTTCGCTTTATGCTCCGATCGTTGTAATTATCTCGACGGCCTGACCAGAGCCTGTCTCTGATGATAATGGTACCGTTGGACCATTGCACAGACGAAAAGAGACAGACAGACAGAGAGACAGAGAGAGAGGAAGAGACAGCGAATCCACAGATTCATTCGATGATTTAAAATGGAAAATTCAACCCCGAGCAAAAGCCTATGACGCTTGTAACCTTATTAATACGCTCGGCGAAGCGATTTTCATTAAGCTAATCCGAAAATATATGAGCGGGCCGCGGCGAATAAAGCGCGAAAATTGGTCGGCGGCTGCCATGAGCGGGTCAACGCGGGCGAGAGGGACGGAGGAGCGGAACGCGCACGTGGGTGGGTGGAGCGGGGTGGGCTGCCGAGTGAAATATACAAAACCGGGGAAATCAAATTCGCGTTTCAAGCTCGCGGCTGTCGTCTCCTGGATAAACTGTTCCATAAACGAGCGAATCGACGCGACATTATTTTCGAGCAGGCCGTAGATCTTGTTTCTCGGGGGAGGGCGGAGGGGGGTGGAGCTTGTTACCAACCGGACGGGTTGAGCAAACAGTTGAAAAAATATCGAACGTCGAATGATATTTGCAAAAGTGTTGTTCCACCCACGCGCAACAACTTCGTGGAATAATAGTTGATCCTTTTTTCTCGGTTTTCCTTCTTCCGAGCGTTGTTCGACTGCGCGCCGATGTTGGATCCCAGCGTTTAGTTTTTTCAAGAGTATTTTGGCTTGCGGAGCTACTATCGAGGTTTCTGGAACGATCGGTTTTCGATGCGCGAGGAGTGGACGTGGAAGACAATCGGTGCAAGTTGTTTTGTATTAAAAAGTGACTTGTACCAAAGATTTTCTTGCCAAAATCTTCATTTCGTTATGAACGAAAGTTTAGTATCAAGTGTAATATCATGATGATTATATTAAAATTCCAAACTGTTCCCTGTTGACTGATGACTTTTGACAGCAAAATAAGATTATAATGTGTGGCATGAATTATTTCTAACGAGAAGTAAATAAATAATTCTATAAAAGAAGAAGTGATAAATTATTGTTAGACAGCGGAGTTTCACCCACTAAGTGTCACAACAAGCATTATACTTTGGATACTTTTTTAAATATATTCTGCACATTCGCGGTCTAACCATTAGGATTTGAACCACAGTAATTAAAAGCAAATATGTAGATGTACGATCCATACTTCTATGTAATTCAGAAACATTAATTTTGATTTTAAAACGAAATATATTTGAGCAATTAGAAAATTAAAATATCTCTATATCTAAACAATTGTGCAATTTGTAAAAAAAAGAAGCAGAACTTTAAAAAAACAATTCTAGAATTCTGAGTATTAAACAGATTTTGAATTTAGATTTGGATCTAGGAAGACGACTGACAAATAAAGGACGAAAAAGACAAAAGAGGGTAAAATTTTTAACTACCTAATTCTCAAGCTTGTGCGACAACGTTGGTCGTCGAGAAAAAATAAAATAAAACTCACTCGTGTTAATTTCGCTTCGCTTCACATATCGCTGAATTAACGTTGCTGCACGCTTTCGGCTTGCTACTCGATACTAGCTCGAAGAACTCGGGCAAAGTAAACCGCGATTATCTTGAAAAGTGAAGAATAAGTAAACTGCGCGCAAAGTAAGATAAACTGAAAAGCAAACTGCAAAGTAAACTACGATGATCTCTTGAAAGCGTGTGGAACCAAGACTTACAGCATACGTGCGCGCAAGTTTATTAGGATGATACTTTGCAAGTATTAGAACGAACTGTTTGTCGTCACTTTGAACATTTGCTGATTTTTAGCGGAATGCACGCAATAATTAATGTAACATGTAATCCAAAATAATTCGTAATAAAGTCGTTGGAATTATTTCAACCATTAAACGTTGTAATTATTCTGGATACATTTATCATTTCTCTTATTTTTATTTCATTTTTAATTCTTGATCTCAATAAATTTAGAAAAAAAAAAAATTCCACTCGAACATGGTTTTAATTTTAAAATTTCAAAACTCTTACCATTACCATTTTCTATACTATGCTTTTTAATTAGATTATTATTTTTAATTATTTTTAGTTATTACCATCACTCAAAATAATCCAAAATAATTGTAACAATTAGACGAAACAAGTTTCCATCGCCGTCCATAAGCTGACAACGATCCACAAAACGACGCAGCTGAATATCTGACGATTACTGCGACAACCCCGTAACACGCGAGTTTTCTGTCAAACGTTGATCGAAGCACCTTCGTCACGATCAACCGTCCAAATCTGCGCGGATGACAAATCGTCTCGAAAAACCTGCCCTCGTAAATCTCGCGTTCCAATTCCTCCTCCGGGCTGCGCCAGATTCTCCAGAATCATGGCTGAAATAACGATTCCACCGTTCTCTCCCGCGTTTCTATTTCGTTTCTGCCAGACAAACAGCGGGCGCGCGACGCCCACGGTGCACCAGGTGGTGCCGGTTTCGTGGTCGGTGTAAACAAGCCAACTTCGCGATACAACCGCCACGGTAATTTCCTACGGTGCCGTGATGCACGATTTTCAACGGAACAAAGGTCGAGGCCGAGCGAGACGACGAGTTTCCATTCCCCCGGCCGCCTATTATTTTCGCGTAAACGAGCGGAATTTGCCGATCCGTCCGCGGATCTCGTATTCAGGCCACGAGAGCAACCTCTGGCCCGCTCCGCGCTCGACGAGAAATTTTGAGTCGAACCTGGGAAAACCGGAGGGGGATTTTCAGGGACGTTTTTCGTTGAGAAAACCGCGAGGGAGGGTTCGAAGTCTCTGCGAGTTGAAAAGTATGACAGAAGCGAATGAATCGTATTTTTTCAGAAATGTTTTCAAAGGTTGTTGAGGTAAAGGCTGCTTATTTTTGATTCTATACTTTCAGACGTGAGACAACTGCGATTTTCAATAGGTCACGTGTTTTTCACCGATTGCCGAGAAAAATATTACAGTAAGTTTAAATGAATAAAGTGACTGATGACACGTTTCAATATTTCAATTCTTTCCCAATTACGGCAATTGAATAAATAAATTTTGCGCCTCGTTCATCAGGAAACCTTTCAACGTAGCGATTTTTATTGATCCGTCTGTTAGATTGCGAGGTATAAAAAACTGTTAGTTTGAGAGATATTTCAATCTTAATCACGCGAAATTGACGCAAAAAGACTGTCACGAATGGATTTTATAAAATTGAAGTTAAAGTATCTCTCTCTTCCAAACGAATAATATATGTAATATAATTTTATGTAATAATATTCATACAATTTTTATGACGATACATTTTTTCGCAGTGGAATCAGTCGGGCTGCATCAATGGATCGAAAAATATATCTGTGGCCTTTTATACATCTTGATAAAAAAGCAAAATGACAACACTATAATAATCTGTCCCCCTGGAAATCAATTTTCCATTAAAACATATTTTCGCACGAAGAAAGAATTTCTTTTAAAGAAACAACAGCGTGTAAATACGAACAAACTGGACATACTGCGTTTAATAGATTTTACAGATTTTCCAAACTGATAGTTTCTCCACTTAAATGGATTTATAAAATGAGACAAAATAAAAAGAAGTTGCATTGATTAAAAAAAAAAAAGAAACCTTGAAATGCCACCACCTGCAAACAAACCGATTCCACCGAATTCGAAATTCCTCCTCCTCGAAACGTTCCCTCTTCTCTTCGAACAACGAACAGTTGAGAAGTTAATTTCACTTGTACATTAGAGCCGAACACCGGCTTTCGTTTGATCAACCTCGCGAATCGACCGAACAAACATAATCGGATTCGTCTGGCCGCCCGAGAGGCCTCGTTATTTACCTCGTTTCAACTTTCAAGATTTTCCTTTTCTTTTTCTTTTTTGCCCATCGGCACGATCCGAAGTAGGATCGTAAATAAAAGAAACGCCAAGGGTCGACTGACTTTCTTTATTGTACGTTCTTCAATTAAAGAAGCCCCGCCGCCAGTCCTGGGGAAATTTATTTGTCAGTTAAAGGCACCAGAACCGACCAATTACGAAGGGAACACGTCGATTGGCTTACCAACACCGGTTCCAACTGCCCCTAACTCATCCCCCCACCCAACCCTTATCGTCCACGAACCGTGAAAATATTACGGAATCGACCAGCGTCGAGCCTTTTCCTTTCGTCGAAACACCGGGGCCCCAGCCTCGATTGTTGCGGATACAGGGGCAATTTGTTCGACTTTTATCGGCTATTTCGTCTCGATTTATAGTCCCCCGCGGTTGATGGACTCGCCCCTTGTTATCCGAAAACGAGCGTAGATTTTAATTTCGCTTTCTCTCAGAAACCCTCTTTAAAGTCTAATAAACGATCGTACTCGACATTTTTAATATCTCTAATATGAAAATTTTTCCCTCTTTTTTTTCCATCGTGTCTCGTGTACTTTGGTGAACTTCTGACCAGTTCAAATTTTATATACAGTTTCGATTTTTTATTCATTTTTTAATTCGGTTCTGTGGGTGTAGGATGAACAATCGAACCCGTCAGTATGATTTTATGGATTTTACGGATTTTATTGTTTCACAATTAGGGCAAAGAGGAGATGGGTATTTTTGTCGGAATTAATATTGATTCACCTTTGGACAGGAACATGACTATTTATTATCATTTAAATTATAACGATTTGTACGCGGAATATTTTGAATATGTTGAATCACGGTGGTTGTTCTTCAATTTTTAAGAAACATGATTTATTTCTGTAAGTTCATTATGGATTTATAAATCACTGTCAAAGTGACAAAGTTTAGATTTTCTGAGAACATGCAGGTTTTCTTGATATAGTTTAGCATTATATTGATTTTTATTTGAACAGAGACGTAATTCTATAGTTCTGCTTGTTACAATTAATATCTATTTACAAAGAGTATTCTAGTATTCGTGAATTTTCTACAACTCGAAAATTAAACTTCACTCGATACTTTTCCTAGTATCAATAAATTTTCCACAACTCGAAAATTAAATCCCACTCGATACTTTTCCTAGTGTTAATAAATTTTCCACAACTCGAAAATTAAATCCCACTCGATACTTTTTCTAGTATTAATAAATTTTCCACAACTCAAAAATTAAACCTCGCATAATATTTTTCCTAGTATTAATAAATTTTCCACAACTCGAAAATTAAATCCCACTCGATACTTTTCCTAGTATCAATAAATTTTCCACAACTCGAAAATTAAATCCCACTCGATACTTTTTCTAGTATTAATAAATTTTCCACAACTCGAAAATTAAATCCCACTCGATACTTTTCCTAGTGTTAATAAATTTTCCACAACTCGAAAATTAAACCCCACTTGAATCACGTGTACGAAGATTACGAACTTTACAATTAATTTTACAATTTCGACAAATACAAACCTACGAGAAACGAAAGAAAAGATAGAAAAGCAGAAAAACGAAAGGAAGGTAAAGTAAAGACGGATCAATCGAGCGGGCTTCTGAAAATCCACAGAACTGGCTGGATCGTGGGAGGGTGAATTCGACTTTCGAGCGTCTTCATCGGCGGTTACGAGGTTTCCTTCGGCCGGGGCGTTGGGACGATAAATTTCGCTCTGGTTCCGTGATTAATTGAATCTCGAAAGTAACGTCTGATATCAGACGGGAGGGGGTGAGAGCCACTTAACGATCCCCTCCCCCTCCTCCGCCCCCCTTCGCCACCCCACGCGTTCCGGCCTTAGGGTTTGAATATTCCGAGCTTTCATTAATTGACCAAGATATCCGCGTGCAGATTAAATTGGCCCGTGCCACGCGCGCGCGCGCAAGAAAGTGAATTGCAAATCTCATAAACCCGACAGAGCGGAGCGGGGGCGACCCGGCGTGTCCCGAGATGGAAATTATCTTCGTTCGGGGTCGAGCGAGCCTAGTGGCTCGTTAGACCTCGCCATTATCTGCGACTCTCTGTTACCCGCACGTTGACTTGAATCCACTTTCTCTCTCTCTCACTGTTAACGAAATTGACTCTCACGGATCAGGAGGAACTGGACCTTTAACCTAGGTTAAGGGAATCGTCTCTCAATTGGAAAATTTTACGCGGAGAATCGCGGGGAATTGGGTAGTTACTCGAGACGTGTTTCAACGTTGGTTTAGTTTATAAAAAAATTTATCATTTTGGACGAAGATCGCGGTGGGACGGTGATTGTTGATCTTTTGGTTTCAACGTTGCGATGAATTCCAGATAAATGCGAGATAAATGAAGCGAAGTGTGAAGGTTTTAGGAGAAGCACTGTGTTTGTTTCGAAATTGAATGATAATTTATGTAACAAAGAAAGAGAACCGGTAAAGTACCAATATTTTGTATTAAACAATTATATTATAAAATATTCATAGAATATTATATTATATTAATTTTATACTAATACACTATAATATTTTATTATTAATATAATTATATTCGTAGAATATTATATTAATTTTATATTAAACAATTATATTATAAAATATTAGAGGAATATTCATCACATACTGAAGATCAAAAATGAAAATAAGATCTTCAGATATTCAAACTTGCATAATAAATGAAGCATAATATCATAATATTGATAATTATCAACAATATCACAATCATAATCATCTTATGTATAACATATAAAATAACCATAGTCGTCAATAATCACCAATAACATCACAATTATAAATTCCTAAAGTCGCAAATTCCTGAGAGGAAAATTCAACCTGACGAAAAAAAAAGAAGAAGAAGAAAGTGAACGTCAGGCATCTGTCTCGATTAGACACGTTGGTCGATCGTAAATTAATCAGGGAGGATCGTAAATTAATTAAACGGCAGACGACGAGGCGAGGAAGAACGCGAGCCGGTCGACGTCTCGAGACGATGCCGGGATCGTTAATAACGCGCGTGTCCGCGAGGTGTACCCGCGACTTCGACTTCGAGCGACGAGCGACGCGTTAACCGCGACGGAATCGTCGTCCGGGAAACTTCGTCCCCCGGATAATGAATCGGCCACGGAACGGAAGCACCCTCTATCAGAACTTGGCGCGGCGGTTCTTTAATTCGATTACAGCCGTACATTCGGGAAGAGGGGGGAATAATTCATCAGCCGCGAGAGGTTTTGTTGCCGCGAGTTACTCACGAGAGGAGTAAGCTGAGAGGAGCAAAAAAATGAAAGAAGAGAAAAAGAAGAAGAGAAGAAGAAGAGGGAGGGGGCTGTGGTTTCCGGCGCGCCGGTTTAAGAACGCCGAGAATTTTTAAGTGGACGACATAACTTATTACGAGCCTCTTTCCGCTTATTATTATTTCAACCTCTCGGTTCGCTCGCGCCGAACAAGTCTGTTTAAGAATGAAACGCGAGTGCCGTACCTGCTTCTACTCCTTCTTCGTCGTATCGTGTTCAGTTTGAAAATATCTGGAACGAATGTACGCACTTGATAGTGAATAGTACGTGCTGCACCGACGACAATGAAAAATTGTCGATAATTTGAACAGATCATACTTGATCTCACTTTAAACCGTGAAACGAGTTCTCTGCTTGAAGTTTGTTTTCTCTCGAGGATGACTTTGCATTGTGTGAGAAAAGGATTTTTTCTTGAAAACTGAAGAGAATTCAAACGTGCGTGAAAACGTTGAAAAATTGTTTTCTACAGCTACGTGTACCATAATTTTAATGATTGAAATCTCCCCTTTTCAACGTTTCTATTTCATTGCACTTTGAATGTTTGACAGAAATTCAAGAACTTTCAACATTTCGTCGTTTAATAAAAAAGAAATCGTACAGCGAATTTTAAAGGCTCGTTGCAAAGAGAAAATTTTAATTTTCAAGACCATGGTAGATTTAATTGCGAAAAATTTTTTTTACTGTTCCAACACGCGTTTGAATTTCTATAATTTTCCAGGGTAAAATATCCTCAGTTTTCCATCTGCTGTGCGATGTAAAATTATTTTGGAAGGGAGTTAACTTTGCAGTTGTCAAGGTAGAAGTTTTACATTTTAAAATAAGACCAAGTGGATCGTTATATGATCTTTTTTTACAAAATTATATTAGACAGTTAAAGTTAAATTATCGACAATTTTTCATTGTTACGTTTTCGCTGTGTATCTAGCGGAGCAATTTTTAATATAATTAAAATTTAATGAAAATTTAATGCAACAAGTTTTCTAGTATTTTATTATTAATGTATCGAATTTTCGTAGTCGTACGAAGACAGTGGCAAATTATACAAAATTTAACACAACTAGAATCAATTAATCGTTGCAATATGTTTGAAAAGTTTACAGCGAAGTATATTCGGTTATTTTCGAGATCACTGTCAACGCGAATATGCATTTCTGATTACACTGATAATACACGAATTGATCTTTCGCGAAACTCGGAAGACGCACCACATCTTTTCCCTCTTCTGTTCTTGAAACGCGGAGCCAGTAATATAATATAACAGCGGAAACAAATCCCAGTTCGACTATGCTCATGAATACATGAATTTCCATACATATTCATACGTTACTTGCAACAAATTCCTGAGGAATATCGAAATGCAAATTCAAATAAATGAAACCAGAAAAACCTCGAGATCCATCGGTAGAGAAGAGATGTGTGTGACTTAGGAAGACTGCGGATTATTTTCCACCGTTCGTTTTCATATCAGAATCAAATGAACGTGAGCTGATGTAATACTGATTTAGTATTCTAAAAGGAAATCGAGGATTCTGAATGTTAGTGTTGGTTGACTTAAAAAATTATTGATGACAGATAGATAAAAGTCGTTGCTGCCAGGGGTATTGATTGATCAAGAAAATTTGAGAGGGACGTATTTTAATATCTTTAAAAATTTTCCATATCTAATAAAAGTATATTATGACATACAGAGTGGATTTCACTTACAATTAGAATTACGTAGATAACTCTTGCTCTTAGAGACATGAATAAATTTTCTTAATAAAAGTTATTCATTACTAAATTACAGAATTAAATTAGACTAATACTCTTTTTTTTTATAAAAAATGTGGATCAACTATGTCGATTATTGGATAAACATATATATATATATGAAGATTTCATCTTTACTTTTTTAAATGAAATGATATATATATCATTTATTATTTTTATATATTTATTATTTATATATATATATATATATATATAGAAGATGAAATCTTCAAAATCCCTCCATTTAAAAAAAAATTATTACTATCATATTCGAATATTATATTCAGTATTAAGTAACTTTTATCAACAAAGTTACGTCTCTAAAAACGACGAAATTATTTAGGTGATCCATCCGCACATTATATTATTATATATTATACGTTACACATCAAGATTTAAGATTTAAGCACTAATTAGAAATTGGAAATAAAGTATTTTTTGCAGTCCTCAACATTACTTTGATATACCATTGTACAACAGATGGCGCAACTCGATAAGAATTACATAACCTCAAAACCAAAACCAAAAAAAAAAAAGAAATTAGAAATGAAATTTTCATATTTGTCTCGATCTTCCAGACTCAGAAAATCACGCTTTGGGATTTGTTTCAGCCATCGTCCATCGGGATCTCCTTTGCTCTTCCTTTCATCACCAAGGACGTCGACCGTAAAAGAAACGCGCGATCGTACGTATTATTCACGAAAATCTTCGCGTCATTGCGTGGATAGAGGAACGTGGAACACCGGTGTGCGGCATCGTCGCGCGAATTCCACGATCCGTGTCCCATTTCACGAGCGTCGGACGGTCGAATAGAGGTTAATTCGAGAATTCGAAACCGGCGTGGACCGAGAGGCGAGAATGAATACGCTCGGGGCTGGAGCGACGAGGCAGCGCGCGAGCAATTCCGCATCGTCAAGCAAATTGCACGCTTGTTGACGTCACGTCCGTTTCCGTCGTCGGCCGATTGTTACCGCTTTTCAGTGATAGCCGCCAACGTTCACCGGCACTCGCCGTCCACCGATCGGGGAATGCCGCGCCGCTTCCGATCCCTCGTGCTCTCGTTTTTATTTTCACCTGCTTATTTCGCCTGCGGTTTGCCACGCCAGCTATCTCCTTTCACGAAAATTCCAACTCGTTTATTCAGAAACGTGAAACGTGGATTTAGAGTTGAAAAATAGTCCGTTGGTAAATATATAATTAACTTCTTCGACAAACGCGTCGAAAAATAAAATGTGGAATTTGATGATTCGTTCTTGGAATAGTTAACATTCTTTGCAGGCGTGTTAAAATATTCTTAGAGAAAGTCAATATTTTTCTTTTCGAACAGTGTTTGCGCAATATTATTGTAGCATCTATTAATAAATTATGATTGCAAAAATTTATTAGTGTAGAAACATAACGTCGATTTCCTTAAAAAAAAAAATCTCTAAAGAATAATTAATATCCTCCACAAGCGTGGTTTATTATAATAAAAAAATTTAACATACTCAGCTTTTTATAAAAAAGAAATGCTTATTATTGGAAAATAATTGATATACTCAAAAGAATTTAATGTGTCTCTCGGAACAATGATTCTATTTATTGCTATAACATTTACGTATTAATAAATTCTGATCACAATTAATCTCTACAAACATGCTAAAATATTTCTAAAAATATTTGACGTCAAAAGAATTTCACATATTCAACGCAAAAAAAAAAAAAAAAAAAAAAATTGGGAAACACTTTATACTCAAAAATAATTAACATTCTCCACAGAAATGTTCCAGAAAATATGCAATTTTCGCAACCATCCTCCGTCATAACCGAATACTTTGCATCCAGAAGTAATTAGCATCCTCCACAGACACGTTGCGCAACATTTAAAAATAATCAACATCGTCCTGAACACGTTTGAGAAAATAAACACACAGCATCTTCCCTCGTTAACGAATCCGTAATTCCGCCACGGCGCGGCGATCTGTGACGCGATAATTCCATGGAAATGAAACGGGGAGAGAAAGCGTAAGGGACGCTCGTAGCGGGAACCGATAATCGCCGGGATTCATCGTAATATTCGGAATCCGGGTAGGCCACGGATGTGCGTGATTCTCCGAAAATCCACGGATCCTGGGCCGCGCGGCGAATAAACTGGACTCGAAATGGCGCGGATTTGCGCACGCTGGGATGCAACCGACCTCTTGACAAATCTGGCGCGCGCGAAAACCGAACCGCGCGATCGCGGTCTCCGCGTAATCCCGGCGTGTAAGCCGCGATTAAATTTGTTTGTCGCGGTCGTCGCGTTGCCAGCCGAATCCCCCGGCCGACCGTCTAACTAAACGCTATTAGAGGGAAAGGGAATCTCCCCTGGCGAATCTGTTCGATTTTTATTTATAGTTTCGAGAGATTTTAATTTTCCAACACACCTTTCTAGCCTTTCCAAAAAGTTTTCCGTCGTACGTCGGAGCATCTGGCGAGTTTCTTTCTTTTTTTTGTTTTTACTTTGTCGAAAAAGTTGATCAATTTTTACTAAAGAATATTGTTAAAGAAGAGGGATAATGAATAGTATTATGAAAGATTCTAATTGTCGAAGAAAAAAAGCTCGATATTACTTTTAGAACTGCCTCGTCGTTTGATCATCTCAACGAGAAACGGGAGAAGAATTCCCCAGATTTCAGCCGCCGTCTCGTAAATTTCGAAACCCGGAAACGTCACGTCGGGTTACGGGAGGGCACGAGGCGTGACTTAAAAACCCCGAAGATTGAAACTCCCCGATAGATGGGAGGGTGGCTGGCGTTGCCATTTGCTCTGTTGCGTAGACCGCGACCGAAAAACGAGGCTCACAGCCGGAGGAAAAGTCGGACGGAAGAAATGAAACGTGGTTGCCGCCGCCGCCGCGTCTGTTGAAACGTTCTAAGATGGAGGGAGACCCTCTTGCCTTTGCTTCTGAAAGAGGCTTCCGGGTGAAATCGAACGGCATAATAATAGCCAGAACGGCAGAACGGAGGAGTTCAATTTTCAAAATGGATGTGCTTTCCATTCTCTCTTCCTCCCCCCCCTTTCTCCTAGCTCTGTGAAACAAATGTGGAGAAAAAATGGGGGAAAACGCAACACGACATTCTATGTACATTTGTTTGAACCTTCGGGATAAACATTGATGCGCTGTGTGTTTTACAAATTTTCAAACAAAGTGTCGTAGTTCATAAGAGGTTTGAACTACTCACAGATAGCGGGAATTACCTTTTTCCAACGTTTTCTCGAACGCTGACCTTGCATTTGTATGAAATTAATGTTTCAATAAAATTCGTTCGAGCGACGGTAGAAATTTTGTCGAGAGTTTCTTTAATTATAAAGTGAGAACGAGTGTCTGTCACTGCAAGTGGAACAGGACATTGCGAGGTCAGACAGCTGTATCTTCTGTTGAAAGAATCTATAGTTCTACAATTTAATGTTTGACATATTCTATGAAATATATATACTATGCGTACAATCGAATGTAAAAAGTTTAAAAAAAATTGTTCTAGATTTATTCTTTTTTGGAAAGGATGACACAAGAAGAAATGAAACTCACAGTACGATTTGTCTCACTGAAAGGCCCAGAAGCAACTGTTCTGAAGAGGAAATGAAGACGGCTTTTTTGCCAACGTTTGAATCGATAGAAAACAAATTACAGGCGCGATCGCGCAGTACCAGACAACGCCACGCCCCCTCGCGAATCACGTGACCCAAATCAACCAATCGCTAATTTTCGTTGCATCAGCGTTGCACTAGAGCCCCGATTTTCTGGCTTACCTCCGTTAAAATCACTTTCAGTAATAATAGTCACCCTATACACAACCGTCGTCCACACCGATTGCCGACAACGTTTTAATCCCAACACGTCCAGCACGCCGGACTCCGAGAAACGCCAGGTTATATTCCATAACCTTGAATAATTCCCGGAAGGGAAGCTTCTTACATAAACATGAGGCAATGAGCCAAGAGCCAAGTGGACGGCCGTTCAACGTCGTCGTCTTTCACCTGGCTCTTCACGCGTCTATCGTCTTTCCAGCGCTTTGGATCTCGAACTAAACCAGCTGCGTGGAATCTCGAGGATCTTCGGAAAATTGCGCTGGCCCGTCAGATTACCTGGCCGAGTGAAATTAAACGGCAGACGGCGGTGTCTGCTTCCCGCGGGGTTGACGAGATGCACCGCCGCGGGATTCCGTGCCTCTGATCTCGTTTCGCCCTTCCTGAACAACCCCCTCCGCCGTTTTTGCTCCTCGCAGTCGCGAGACGAAGTTGTCTCGCGTCGGTAATAAGGCGCTACGGAGGCTCGTTTGCCTCCACCTCCGCGAGATTTTTATTTCAGCCTCTACCTCGAGATTACTATCTGGCCCCTGTTGCCTCATCGAGACTTCCGGTCGACGCTTTTCTCCATCTTCGACCGTATTTTTCTTGTAAAGAAGCGACTCGCGACTCGTGATTCGCTTGGGAACGAGTTGATCCGTCGATCTCGACGCTCTGTCATTAGAGTCTAGCTAGAGTCATTACCATTGGAAGCAACTGGAGTGTAAAACTAGAAAGCGCGAGGTGTAGAGAGGAAAGTAGAGAGATTTTATTTATGGAATACAGTTTTATACATATTATGAAATATCACTTGTTTATTTTTTTAACGCGGTAAATAGCACAAAAAATTTGGGAAATTTTTAAAAAATAGTTTGGAAGCTGATCTTTTTGATCATTTTAGTAGATCAGCGATTATTTCTCCGGGATAGATGAATTCGTGGTTAGTTTATTTTGAAGTTTGATTTACTTTATTAACTGTATGTTAATTGTAAAACAAACTGTATGTTTATTAACTGTATGATAATGATCGCATATTCGTAATTTATGGAATTATTCATAAGACTCCCATACCAGAGAGTTTCTGCTTTTCCTTCAGAGATAAAATATTTATATATGTCTGAAAAACTCTCGACAAATTTAATTTCTCACAGTTGTAAAAATTTTCTTGTCCAGAATATAAATACTTCCAGATATTTTCTAATCTTTAATGAATTTCAGATTGATTTTTAAAATAGTTTTAATAGTTTAGAAGACTGTAGTTTCGAATTAGTTTCACGATACAAAAGAAAACGTGTAGTTTCATGGTAACAAGATACAATTTGAAATTCGTTACTTTAATCAGACCTTTAGCCAGTCTCAAATTGATTTTCGAATAGTTGCACAATTATAAAAGATTATACATAGCCTCAAATTAATTTCCCTGCAGTCTCATGGTATCTTAACAACAAGACACAATTTGGAATTCGTTGTTCGTTTAATCAAACCTTTAATCAGTTTGAAATTGGTTTTCGAATAATTACGTGTATTACTTAATTACTAGCTTGAATTTAATATTTATATTGTTCCATGGTACACCACTATAATATAAAAGATCAAATTTCCAAATTAATCTCCTTGCATCGTTTCACGGTGCCTTAAAATTCATTATTCATTATTTTCATCAAACTTACCAACTTCAAATTAATCTGCAAAATAGTTTCAACCTATTTTGCAATTTATACTGACTCCAAAATTCGATTCAAGATCATTCAAGATCAATCCACGGTCCCTTTGAAATTGACAGAATGAAGAAAGGGGACGGGTCTGTCGAGGTTTGTCAAAGGGGAGGGACAGTTTTTAAAGGACGATCCAATCAGGCGAAATTAAATTCCCTGGTTTTCGTGGACGCCGCGTAATCGGGGTATCCGTCGACAATAACGACCCGGGGAGAAACACATTTTTCCCCGAGGTCTCTCGGCCTCGTCTCGAGAAAGGAGAGAAACGTAAGCGCGGTGGAGAAATTCCAAGGCCACGTTCCATCGTCCGCTCGCCTCGGGAAGAAACGCAACGCGGAAATATCTTCGCGAAGGTCGTGCCCCCGTGGCAAGGGGGAATCAAGGAGGAAGCCGTGCGTGGACCAGCGGCGAGAGAAAGTAAAAAGGGGGAGGAAGGCTGCAGCCGAAAGGGGCCAATCAACGTTCGCGTCGAGTTCTCCACGTGCGGCGGACGCATCCACGTTCGGGCAACCACGGCAGAAATAACGTAATAAGGAATAATTTTATTTGCGTCTATACATCGTCACGTCCGAACGCCGACGTCCACCGGACGCGTCTAATTTTATTTCACGCGGCAGAATTTCGCCGTCATAGCGCCGGGAAAAATAACTTGCCGAATATTGGAGAATTAAAGAGAGAAGGTGGTGTCGAACGGATCTTGGAATTTGTTTGCCATTCGCTCGTTGTCTCTTTACGGCAAATATTTATTTTTGGGAATTTGTATCTTTGAGATGAAAATATTTGCGTTTCGTGTAACAAATTTAATAAAAGTGTACGGGGTGGTCCAGTTAAATTATGTCTGATGATGTAAAAATATTATATAACTGGTAACGAATAAGTTGTATAATATTCCTAACCTATAGTTATATAATAATCTTAACCTGGGTTAAGAATATTTTTTCCCAAACTTATTTCTTCCAGAGTTTTTAACCATGTTTTCTTCCATGCAACTATGTATTTTTTTTTTTTTATTTCATCTTGTAAAAGATTTAGGTATATAAATAAAATATACAATCCGTATAATATTGAAGTAAGTGAGACTTTTCTTTGAGATGTTGGTGTTTCTTGGTTGAGAATTAATTAATTAATTGGGGATTAGTGTACCAACATGTCCAATGCAGTGTTATTTTTCGTAACAATTAAAACTTGATCAAGTTTCATTGAACGAAAAATTTTGGACACACAAATCACTTGGACAACATTGTCAGATAAAAGCTCTCAAATGTAATATTTGGAGAAAGATTTTGGAAAAATTAAATACCATAATGCTACATTTCATGCTGTGACACTTCAATCCAAGACAAGATGCGCAAATGAGCAACTTGAGAAAAAAGTTTGTTACACGTCACGACGTATTAATTACCAGATCGACGCGCTAATTAATATTTCAGGCAACATCCGCCCGTTGAAAATGACGAGAAGCGCGACGAGAGACCGGCTGACGCACCGAAACTTGCGCGGCAAATAAAATCTACTGCGTAATAAA
The DNA here is from genome assembly GCA_030673865.1 of Melipona bicolor. Taxonomy (NCBI): domain Eukaryota; kingdom Metazoa; phylum Arthropoda; class Insecta; order Hymenoptera; family Apidae; genus Melipona; species Melipona bicolor. The sequence continues at coordinate 4,602,478 of JAHYIQ010000017.1, forward strand.
ATCAACCGGCGGAAACTTTACGATTATAGATTACCAAGGGGAAGCCGGAGGGGTCGTAAACGAGTCGGCTAACAAGTTTCCAACTAAATTCCAGACGATACAACAATCATGAACGCATCGAGCAAGGCACGGCTGGGGAGGAGGAGAGCAGCGTCTGGCGAGGCTAAGGAAATAACATGATACTGGCAAGAACAAGCTCGCCATTTCCGCTCGGTGGACCCATTAACGTTCCGTAGCGTAAGAAGAAGAAGACGACGACGACGACGACGACGACGAGGACGAAGAGGAGGAGGAGGAGAAGGTGGAAGAGGAAGAAGCCTCGGAACGAGTGGTAGGAAGCTGGTAAAAGCGACGAAATGCGAAATTAACTGGGAACTCTTCGTTGCCGGGTCGCCGGGTAAGTGGAGGGTGGTCTTGGCCCAGAGAGGGGGGAGGGGGAGGAGGGGAAGAAGTCACTTTGAAAGTCAAATAAAGTTTTAAATTCTTAAACACTTTATTGCGCTGGCCATTTAAATTTGAATATCATTCGATTACGCTGCCACCTTGGCTGCTTCTGCCCGTCAGAACACCGCATTCAAATTTAATCTCCCTTCTCCCCGAAGCTTTCTTTATCGATGCCCCCCTCTCCTTCGTCTTCTCGTCGAACGCTCTTCGCGCGTCTGTGACAATGCCTGCCGATAATAACCGGCGTCGTGATTTTTCCGGCTTTACGATACCAAAGTATCGTAATTCAGATCTAGCAAAAAGTTGTACCGAACTGGGTCAAGATTAAATGGATTAAAATTACAAGAATATCGAGCACCGTCCGTGATTTTCTATTGCAGATACAACAGTGCAAATTAACGCAAGTGCGTGTCGATATAATTGATTTCGAGATTGTTCGTCGTTGTTTAATTTTCTATAGTTTGCGACCGGATATTACAAGTTGGATTACATGTTATAATACAAAGAGAATCTGGCCACAGACTGAGAAAAGGACTGTGTTTGACCTCTCAGCACTTACTTCACAACCTGAAGTTTTCACAATCCGAAAAGATCACGATCTCTAACGATTTCTAAGAAATATCGATTCGCTAAAGATTCTCATCGATTGATTTCACGCGCTGGTCTTGAACAGAGATCTCGAATAAGACCGTGAAAATGCGAAACGAGGTCGGAGAGGGTTGAATAGCGAGCAGTGGGCGTTGGTGTGGTTAAACCACACCTATAGTTTGCAGGCGTTTGTGTACAATCGCGCGCGGGAAACCGCGTTTAGGGTTACGGGAAAGAGTAGATGGTATCCTGGAAGGATAGTTCGCGTTCGGAGAAAGGGTCGGTTAAGGGTAAACTCCGAGGAGCAAATTCGCCCCGGTATTTTCCTTCCGACTTGCTCGCAAACACGCAGTCTGAAATAAGATGGAAAAAGATGGGAAAAATGATACGTTATACGCGAATATCACTTGCGAGGTGATTTGAAATATTATTTATAAAATGATTTTAAATCACGCTTGATAAAATAATGACGTAAAATTGACGAAAGTGTGAATTAACCTAAACCTAACCTAAACCTAAACCTCACCTAAACACTTACCATGGAAGAACTTTTGCGTGCAATATTTTTGCTTGGAATTTTATTAAAATTTAAACGAAACACGAAGGAGCAAAGCTCGAAACATTTTTCTACAACGAGATCAGCTTAGGAGCGCAGTTTTTAAACGGGACACCCTGTGTATTCGTGCAAACAGTCGCTGCAAACGTTCGAATACTTCCGCGAGCAGCAGTATTTATCAATTTCCAGCCATACTCCAAACAACCCGGAAGTTAATCCGAATAATTAAAGCTTGTAGCCGATCGTCACTCCGCTAGAAACACATTCTGCCATCGCGCTGGGGAACACACTCGCTGAACGAAACTCTCACCCGTGCGTCGGCTATGACCACGTCTCTATTACACCGAAATTCCCTTCCATGAAATCTAAATAGCATAACGGATGAAATTGCGCCAACGTACGTCACACACGTTACACCGGCATCTGCATTTCAAATGGGCGTCGGGGAAGTTTTCGACGAGAATCAGCGTAATGCGGCGAAAAGAAAAAAAAAAAAAAAAACAGAAGAAGAAAAAGAGGAAAAAATTGAAAAAAAAAAGAAATAAGGGAAGAAGATTGAAGCGGAGGCATCCGACTCTCGAAATGGATTGTCGGGCAGGTAGACCGCGGACCGTTTTTAATCCGTTTTTCTCGCAGGACGCGCCCCCTTACGATAGCACCGGACGCCAGGCAACGTTTCGCTATTCCGTTCCTTCTTTTTCTATTTTTTTTTTTTTAAGCCTCTCATCCGCGCCAACACACACCGTCGACTTACGTTCGCGTCCCGCGCGAACATTTTTGCCGGCGATGCGGAATTTTTCAAAATACCGAAAGCTCCTCGCGAGCCGTCCTCCGCATCTGCGCGGACCTCGTCGAACGAAAAGTCAGTCAAAATCACTTCTCTTTTCCCTTTTTTCTTTCTTTTCTTTTTCTTAAAAATACACCGTGATTTCGAGTTCGTTAACCTGTGCTCGAGATCGTACAAGTTAGGTTAATTAGGAGATATTTGGAAACTACAGTCTCCGCGGACTCGACAGTCTGTAAATCTTCACCAAGCGAAGTTTGACTATGATTCTTTTTCTGTAATTTTTATCTACAATGACTGAGAAAAGTGTTTGCACGCTCGATGAAGAATTATCGATATTTTAAACTGCTACAACATTATTTTATATACATTGTATATTATACAATGTTCTGTAATACGTTATATTTATAATATAATTTCACTCCCTTGTATTTATAATTTATAATATACATTGTTCATTATACAATGTTCTGTAATACGTTGTATTTATAAATATAATTTCACTCCCTTATATTTATAATTTATAATATACATTGTATATTATACAATGTTCTGTAGTATTATATTTATAATATAATATAATATAATTTCACTCTCTAGGAATGAATTATACAATATTTTCTCACCGACTTTTTTTCACCCCTCGCTGCATAACATGCAAACACAACGCGATCATACGTGCGACGTTATAGATTCGACGCCAGTAACAACCCTCTCCATCCCCTTTCGTTCGCCGACGTTTATTAATAAACGCGAAACGAAGAAAAAGAACGAACAACGGGGTGACGACGTGGTCCGGCGGACACCGGGTCCGGGTAATTCCTGTTGAAATGCAAATACGTTTTGAGTAATGCAATTTCACGTGGTTACGTAAGGTGTTCCGGGGACGCAGGCGCCAGCGGTGAGAATTCCGCGAAAATAATCCTGGAACGCTGTATAAATAGAGTCGCCCCCCCCCCTCCGGTTCCATAACGAAATTTTCAATTACGCGTTTGAAGAAAACCCGCGCAACGGGTTCTGATTTTGTTCTATTTCGCGACGCCAATTCTTTCTCTCTTTGCCTCCCCTTTTCCTCTTCCACCCTCTTCCACTTTCTTCTGGCTCTTTTTTGAGATTTTTACTCTACCTTTTGCTCGTCGATGATACGTGACTATCGTTCATAAATACCGGGATGATTAAATCAATTTGTAGAACATTCATTGTGGTTATTAATTATACATGAGGTGTGGCAATTTTCATAGCGATTTCATGTACAAATATAATCCAAAAGGGAGAAGCAATATGTGTTTTCGTTATCACATTTAACTTTGATCGATTTTCTATTTTTTCGTTCGATCAACGTTACTGTATGTAACTTTAATAACTTATTATTTCGTAAGTTGCAAAATAAATAAATGAAGCGAAAAGTTTTCCCGTCGGTTTATTGCATTTTTAAACATGGGAATTATTCGTCTTAGAACGTGCCAAAGATCGAGTTCGAGGATGTAATAAAAATTGATGCAAAGGAGCAACTGAAATCTTCGTTATTGCAACTTTTATTCGCGACTCCCCAATTAAATCTCCACCACGACGAAAATAAACGACAGCCGAGATACTTCTGAGAGGCAGTGTAACTGGCCCGACATTTTTTCCTTTCCGCCCTTTCCGCGGCTTTCACAGACAGCGCCATAAAATATGCAACGCGAGCCTAGCCTCCAGCGGGCGCCGTCTAGCTCGGGCAAATTGGATTTCCCAAAAAATAGCCGCGGACTGTTTTCGACTCTTCATACACGTTTTCTTGCCTCGTTCGGCCTCCGCCCCCTCGGCCGCGCCGTTTCACCAACAGGCTGCGTGCACTCTCCCACCCCTTCGCGAGCTTGTTAGACGGAACGAATCTGCCTTCCCGACGTTCTCAAGCACGTTCCAACCAGGACCAAAGAGAAAATTGGCTTCCCTTCGAATGCAAACGATTGGACCCCCTCCCATCGGGAGAAATGCGGGACCAGTTCTTTTTTTTATTTTGAAATTTTGAAAGCCGGATAGTTTTCTCTTAGCTTGAGCTCGTGAGTCGCCGAGTTGAGTCGAAGGGCGAAATTATAATAAAAATAGAATAGTTGTTTATACGAAGTATCAGTAAATGTGGAGGAGACTAATTATCGTAAAATTTATTAACATTTATTTGATTATTCTCCTATTCACAGGAGTGGTAGATCGAGAATAATTACAAGATCACCACGCAAAAGGCACAAATCTCTCATAAACTCAAGATTTTAGAAAATAAAAATCTCCAATAAAATCGTACTGGATTCCCTAGATTTAAGGAGATTTATCTCCCATACAGATTCTCGACAAAAGACAATATCTAGAAAAGCATCATGATGTTACTAGCTATGTTAATACACGCAAATCATCAAAAGAAAAACTGCACTTGTAGCCCAGTACCAGACAACGCCACTCCTACTCGAGGTCTACTCCACGCCCCCTCGCGAATCACGTGACCCGAATCAACCAATCGCTAATTTTCGTTGCATCAGCGTTGCACCTGAAGAGGCCCGATTTTCTGGCTCACCCCCGCTAAAATCACTTTCGGTGATAAAAAATTAGAAAATTGGATTCAATGGGAACCTAATCATTTGTCATCTTAAGAAACTTTAAACAAAAATAAGGGAAATTCCAACTCCGAATTCCGTAATCAACCAACTTTCCAATTAAAAGAATCCGCCCTTACCAAGTTAATCGAACGACGCTACCTCGTTTGCTGTTTCCTAATTTTAATCACGAACCTAATTACACGTTCTCTTAACTGGCGTTCCCCGGTTTTAACCATTCCTGCTGTTTCGTGTTGCACGAAAGCAACAAGAAGGGTTAGCGCGATCCTTAAGTAGTAACCGTAGAGGGATGTTCGTGGACTTATGGAAACGAAGAACGGAACGAGCTCACGGCAGGCAAGAAGGTACGGCAAGTTTTTAGCAAAGGACGTGTCTGCCTACGCTTGATGAAGCCGAAGGTATCAACAGGGTGAATGCGAAGGGCGCAGAGGGCGCAAGCGAGAAAGGGTGAAATTGAAAGAGCGCACCCTCGCGCTGCCCGGAAGAGAAAGGCTGTCCAACCATCGAGACAGCCTTTCTCGCAGGGGGGGATCTTCCATTCGTCTGATGTTTGCTCCGGCTCTTTTGTTCTCTCGCGTCCCCCTCCCCCTCCCCATTTTGTGACCTCTTTGTGCGTCCGTATGACGAAAGATGGAGGACTTTGGGACCGAGTGGCTTTCCGAACGACGCGATGCCTCCTCTGGAGATACAAACCGAGGGGAATTCGAAAATAAACAAGGGATATAAGTACGGAATTGAGCGGTCGCTGCAATCTTCGTCGAGTGCTTTCGTCGTGATTCTTTTTGGAAGCGAGGGTACGTACGTACGTTCGGCGAGAAACGCAGGGTGAATCAAAGTATCAAACAGAGAAACTGTACGATTTTCTTGTGACTTTTGGTGATTTATTAATTTGGTAATTTATTTTCTGATTCGTCATTGGTGATTACGTGATAATTTAATTCTATGAAAATTGCAATTAAGCGCCCGTTGCAATTTTCATTGAACATTTTCATCGAAATTTTTGAAAGTAAAAGCACGTTCGGTGAATTGCAAAATTATAAAATCGAATGATCGTTGCAATCACAGTCGAACGTTTTCGTCGTGATTTCTGGAAATAAGAGTAGTGAGTGAAAAAGAATCAAAGAGATAGTACATAATAATATCCTTTCTTTGGCCTTCGTCTTTGAAATTCGCCAATTTTCACGCGAAATTTCAAATTTCAATGCAATGTTTAACAAAAGACAAAACCAATTTCTACTCCTCTTCGTAAGAATATGAAATTGCGCGAGCATCCGCAATCGAACAATTGAAACGAATCGTTTCCGATAGTCGCAACGAGTATCTCCTACTTTCGAGATTTTCGCAGGAAAACAGCTTCTCTCGTCGTTTCAAAATTGTATTGTCTCGCGTGAACGATTTCCCCTTTCGGTCGAGCCCGTTTCGTTGGCCCGCGACACCTTCTTCGAGCGTTCCCGCGAAAATTGGCCGGCAATTTCCGCGAAATCCCGACCGACTTTCCAGGGATAGCGCTCGGCGAGACGATAAACGATAAACGCTCGACTCGCCAATCAACGGATCGACGGGCGCCGATGGAAAATTATACGAGTGGCGTAGGGGTCTCGCACGCGTTTGTAAATTCAGCGTGCGCTATACCGTGGCAACGTGACCAAAATTGCGAGCAAATTACAATGACGCGTTCCACTCGCCTTTCCCGTTTTATTAGATAACTTCTCCTATAAACGGGCCCGCCGCCCGTTTTCGGCTGGGATATTTATCGTGATTTCGCACAGCCGTGCAGAGCGCCAGAGGGGGGCGAGAGGGGGCTGGCGGTCGGCCGAGAGCGCCATTGCGCAGCCCGCTCGAGGGTGCAACGAAGCGAGCAACGCGAGAGGTCGCGAGTGCTCGCCAGCTGGAAACCCGACTGCCGCTAATTTCTCCTCTTTTTCGTCTCTGCGATCCTCTCGTTTCGTTTTTATTCAGCGAAAGCCTTTGCTTTTCTTCGCGGAGAAGAAACGCCTCGCGAGCCGAGCCCCCTCCTGGTGGGCTTTTCGTTTCCGCCTAATCGCGAGGGAATAATTTTCGAACGGAACTTTGCGACGATCGAGAGTTGGAAAATTCAGAAAAAGCAGAAACGAGAAAAATTGGTGAAATCTTGGATTAAAAAAACCTCTGGTTAAAAGAGGAAAAAACAGAGATTCGCTTTGGTGTCGGGACGAACTCCCAACATGTTGCGTTACAAGCAATAAAAAATAGTGAAAAAAAATCGTGCAGCGAGTTTGTACGAGGTAAAGAAAAAATTTCAATCGTCAGATCATGGAAACCTTTTTTTACATTTCCACATGCGTTTTTCTCGAATTTTTACAATTTTCGAGAAAAGTGTGTCCTCAATTTCCCATCCGCTCGCGACTGTCAAAGTACAAGCTTTCGTGCTTCAAAATGAGACCAAATGGATGATTATATGATCTTTTTTTTTTACGAAGTTGTATCAGTTTAAATTGTCGAAACTTTTTTATTAGTCTACCTACTCATTGTCTATCTACTCAAAATTACATTTAATTGCATTAAATTTATTCAAAAGTACATCGAACCTTCCTTGAACCTCTGATAGGTAAATCGATTATGACATTCTTTCTTACATTTCACGATATTTCAAGCGAAGTTTCAAGCGTGAAAGGATTATTCGAAGAAATTTACGGCCTGTTTCTATAAAATTCTCCAACGATGAGAATTTAAGCAGAGAAACCAGAACGAAGAGTCGATAAACGAAATGGAAGGGGGCTGGTTACTTCGACCGGGCGACCAACTAATCGGCCCAGATGGCCCGTGAGGACCCAGCCGCCTAATCGCGAGCTAATTCAAAGTTATCTCGACGAGAGTCGTCTAGTTAGCATAGAGAGGCGATTATTTGCGGAATACGACGCCGACGTCGAACTATTCCGGCGACGGGGACGAAAGAAGCACGCGTGGGACGTTGGTTAAAGAGGGAGGGCACCACCGGGATCCAGTGAAGGGTCGTTGAGGAAGTCGTTAGACTGAGAGAGTAGGCGAGTGGAACGTGGAAAATTTAAATTCGGTTAGTTGACGAGGGCACGGGATAAATACGATGGAATAGTTGACGAGAGAAACGGGAGAGGAAATGGGGACACGGGGAAAAGCGTGGAAGGGAGGAAGCGACAAAGAGACGCGAGAGAGAAATGGGAAAGAGAGTGAACGGGAAAAAATGAACACGACTGGATTAGAGATAATGAAAATACTAATTAGACGGTGAGAGAAGAGAATGGAAAATCGTTGGAAACGTGGAAGGGAAAATAAACGATGGTAGAACAATTGAATTAGAAATTAGAAATTAGATTCTAATTGATCAAGGCACGGGACCAGAGAAGGAAAGTCAATAAAAAATCACGAGAAACATGAAAGAGAAATCAAAAAGAGAGGAGAGGAGAGGAAACGGGGAGTAAATGAAATTGGACCGATTGAATTAGAAGTCAGAAAATTCCAATTCGACTAGTCGATTAAAGCGCGCGACAAAGGAGAAAGATCAAAGTGAAAGAGAATAGAAAAAAAATCTTGAAAAACGTCAGAGAGAAGAAACAAACGAAAGATCGGGAAACGTGTGAAAGAAAAATCGAAAGGGAGAGAAAGAAACGGAGAATAAATGAAACCAGAACAGTCGAATTTAAAATTCAATTAGTTGACCAAGGTGCAAGAAGGAGAAAAAGAATCGATAAAAAAAGAAAAAGGAATAAAAAAATAACGAGAAGGAAGAAAGGAAGAGAAATAGATTAGAGAGAAAAAGAAAGAAACAAAAGTTACAAAAAGAAAGAAAAACTGCACCACTTGTAGCCGACGCCTCCTCGCGAATCACGTGACCCAAATCAACCAATCGCTAATTTTCGTTGCATCAGCGTTGCACCTGAAGAGGCCCGATTTTCTGGGCTACTCCCGCTATAATTACTTTCAGTGATAAAATATGAAAAAGAAATCCAGAAAAAAAGCAGAGAAATAAAACAAAAATTAAATGAAACAAACGAAATATGGATTATAACTATCTTCCGAAGAGTTACCGAAGGGTCAAATAGTTCTGGTTCTAATGTTTCGCTGAATCCGAAGCAGCGCTTTCAGAACCTTTACAGTTGAACGATACGTTATTCGTCCGGTTACGAGGTACTTGCGAACTGAACGTATCTAAAATATACGTACTATTACCAGAGTTGATAGTGTCCGCGCCATGGTCCAGTATCATCCTCGATATATTCACTAACGTCCGGGTTAATAGCTACTGTACCGGCCATTGCGGTTACGTAATGTTCCAAGGATACCAAGGAAGAATTTCCAAGTACGTCGTATCCACTGTTCGAGAGCTAGGAAGAAGATTTATGGGAGCAACGCAGATTCAGTTGTTGATTTATAATGTAGTTACAAATAACGAACGATATTCTCTTGACAAAGTGATTGAGATTAATCAGTTGTAATATAATGTATATTTAATATGATATTTGTAATAATTTATAATATTGTAATATTATACTACAGTATATAAAACTTATTGTAATATTATTATTACATATTATATAAATTAATTACATGTTAATATATTAAAAATATGAAATTTATGGCAGAAAATAGTATGTAACCTCGTAGAATAGCATCTGGCTAACAGATTGTGCAATAAAATTAACTTCTCCACTTTTCAATTTGCTGCTACACCTTATTGTACAGTTCTTCTTTTCTGCTTACTACCTCACTGCATTTACATAACGTGCTTTATTCATTCAATTTCTATCCCAAACATTACATCATTATTTTTATCTATCACTGTAGGTCCTACCTTCGTCACACTTAGCTTATTATCTACCGTAATTATTAGATTTACGTTCATATTAGTGTATCAATTGATTAATGCATCAGTACACTCATCTTATTTATCTTTAATATTATTTATCTTGTTATTCATCTCCAACACTGTCCTCGAGTTTCACTTTGACGCTCGCTCTTGCTACTGTCTCTCTTTTCATCTTCCCTGTGCAAGAAGAGCCCTTTCTCCCGTTTATTTTAATTGAAATAAATCAAAACTTCCCAAGAACAGAGGAGAAACACAAAGCAGCGCGTAATTTCACAGAATAGCGTCTACGTACAATTACTCGACTCATCACCACTCCCGAGTTCGGTGACTCCATCATCAAACGATGATATCCAACCTCAAGTCCCTAATTCGTTACACTCCTTCTCAACGCTCTTTCTCAACTTCGATCAGTCGCGGCGAGGTCGAGCAAACGAGCTCAAAGATCTCCGCGAAACAGTCTCCGGAGCAACGAACGTTGCCGGCAATCCCAGGCAGCCGTGCAATTATTCAAGAGCAACAACCACCTCTCAGACGGATCCGGCGAAACCGTTTATTGCAACAATCTGCGTTCTCGGCCGTGCGATAGATCAAGCCTGGCTAGGTGGATCTCGACCAAGAGATCACCGTGATTTCCACTGGAGGGCTGAGATCAACGACGTATGTAGGACCGTAGTCGTTGGCCGCAATCTCGCGGGCTTCCGCCATGTTGTTGCCGCTGTGAGGCAGCTTGCTACGTGTTGGTTGCTGATGTAAAATTACGGGCAGAGGTCGTCCTTACCGGGAGAGAAAGAGGTTCCGTCGTAAACGTGCAGGTAGAATTAATACACAAAGAGAGAGAGATAGAGAGAGAGAGAGAGAGAGAGAGAGAAGATCCGAGGACTATGCATAGTTGGCTGCGTGCAGATATGGTTATGGGCGCGTGCGGTTCGAAATTGGTTACATGCATGAGGAGGTGGTTGCAACACCAGCACGTTGCCCCGACGTCTTCCATTCTCTTCCTCTCTCTCTCTCGCTCTGTTCGATGCACGATAATACCGCCCCTTCTTGCCGGTATCGATTAAGCATTATCTCTTAACTATAACGCCCGGTGGAAACCAACGTTTCTCGTTAGCCTGCGCTCGCTATGTATAGCGCGGCCGAGTCTCCTTTGCTTGGAAATCTAGACAGTCCCGCGAGAGAGAGTCGGCCAGATTCCTGTCGTAAGAGACAGCATCAGCCAAGCCGAATTCGCCGAGCCTCGCTATCGATAAACTCTCATTCAACGTACCCCTATCTCTCGTCTAAGCTCGCGTTGATTGGGTCTACCTCCGTACTCTCTCTCCCACTCTCGGTAATTAGAGACGTTTAGCTTTGCCGCTCGAGGAGAATTAATAACAGGACCCGCGGATACGAACGAGTTACTTGCAACCATTCGGGTTTGAAAGATTTTTAAACGACCAGAGACAAAGTTTTGATCGAAATTCATTCAGGTTGCTTTCGTTTTTTTAAAAGAATTCTGTTCAAGCTTATATATTTTTTATTAAAAAAAAAGAATATCTGTTTTGGTGATATTTTTTGTGGAAAAAAGTGCTGCATTTTTGAGCAGTATACCCATTATAAATAATCGACATTTTCAATAAATTTGCGTCTGTTACACCGACAGAAAAATTTTCATCTTTGTACTTTACAAGTTTTGGAATTTTTATGGAAACAAGCGTTGTGCAACAGCGCACCCCGTGGAACAGATGGTTTAGAATCGGTAATAACAAAAGTTCCACGGAAAGAAGTTATTTTAGAACGTTTAATTAAAACCTTTATATTCGCTATAAATATCGAGGACTTTTTTTAATAATTTTGTCCGTTCCACCGACAGAAAAATTTTCTATTCACTGTGAAACTTTCATTTTTAAAAACATTTGTTTAACAGTCTTTGCAATATTAATTTACAAGTCTCATCGGGACTTGCAACGTAAGAATATCTTTTTGAAAAATTCTGTTCGAAAGTTTTGCCTCGATTCTTTCGAAGCAAAATCGTTGGCAAAAATCCATTTCGAAAGGATATTTAATAAAAATTCACTCGGCAAGAATTCATATTTATAAACGAAATTCCACCATACGGAAGAATTCCATTCGCACGGACTTCATTTATTTGAAGCGAAATTTTAATCAATGCCCGATTAAATGAACTCCCGCTGCTCGAATTCACTTATTTCAATCCGGACTCCAATTGCACGGACGAAAAATCGCTGGCAGAGGGTAGAGTCCACCGGATTCCAATTACACAAACTATTTGTCCCGCGCAACGCGAATTTATGTAAATGAAGTTTCCCCGTACTTCCGCGATTATCTATCCGACGTTAAAGGATCATTTCTATTAAACGTGCGGAATAAACTGAACAACTGTTCCAGAGTGAAGCAAGGAAGACTAGGAGCGCGGAATACGAATACCTACTTTAAAAATTATCCAACGAGTCGAGGAAGTTTGAGATTCTGGCAAGTTTTTGTTTGAAGTTTAACGTCGTTAAATAATTGTTGGACGACCAAACATTCTTATCGATATCGACTCAGTGCTCGCACCGAGGCTCGAGGTACTCTTTCACTCCAAGGGCAAACTCCATCTATCAGGTCGTGTCACGTGAAATATCAGATTTATGTTCGTTTGAGCGTTGATTTGTTCCGTTTGCTCTTCTTTGATTGGAGACTGTTTGGTCTTGACGTTTGGAGAGCTTGTTATATTCTGCATTCAGGAAAGCTGTTTTTTAATGAACTTCTAAACGAGTCTTTAGCACTCGCACACTCGAGAAATTTCTTCAGAGCTTTGTGAAACAAGAATCCAGCTGGATCCTTACAGTGTTGTTGCAAAAATGATTCAAAATAACGAATAAATTTTGATTGTTACAAGTCAGAATTTAAGTAAATGAAACCTGATCGCGACTAACAAATTGGTTTAGAGTTCTGTTTGGGTATCGCTGTTCGTATAATATAATACAGTAACAAAATTTTTGTTTTTCAATGACAAATTCGCCTTTGTACGCGAGAGAAAACCCTACTGAGAGAGTATCGAAAATCCAAGCCTTAATTGAAGAACTCGAATCTCTGCTTTGAAGCAGAGGAGCCTTCAATTCCTTCAAATAGGCAAGCTAGGTCTCCTCTCACCCAGCACGCGCGAAAGAGGGAAGCTTCTCACAGGCCGGCGGAATTCGTTACTCACCATCCAACAATATAATACAACAGTAACAAAATTTTCGTTTCTCAATGAAAAATTCGCCTCCCGTTTGCACGCGAGAGAAGCCCCTACTGAGAGAGTATCGAAAATCCAAAGCAGAGGAGCCTTCAATTCCTTCAAATAGGCAAGTTAGGTCTGCTCTCGCCCAGCCAGCGCGAAAGAGGGAAGCTTCTCACAGTCCGGTGGAATTCCTTACTCATCATCCAACAATATAATACAACAGTAACAAAATTTTCGTTTCTCAATGAAAAATTCGCCTCTCGTTTGCACGCCAGACAGAAGCCCCTACTGAGGGAGTATCGAAAATCCAAGTCACGCGTTAATTGAAGAACTCGAATCTCTGCTCCCAAGCAGAGGAACCTTCACTTTCTTCAAATAGGCAAGCTAGGTCTCCGCTCGCGCAAAAGAGGGAAGCTTTTCGCAGGTCGGCGGAATCGGGTGGCTGGCACGCATTCGAATTTTGTTTCCACGCCGGCGAACAGTTTTCCCTCTGGTCTAAGGCGGATCTTATCTGGCGTGTTCGTTCGTCGTTGTGCTCAGTGGGTCGAGTGGAGCACGGTTAAGAGGGCCTCGTTTATGTATAATAAGCTCAGGTTAGGTATCCACGTCTCTTCTAGGCACCACTCAAGTGCGACTCATCCCCCACTCTCTCTCCCTCTCTCCTCTTCTTGCTTCGGCCAGATGAAGACCCGAACGAAGAGATAGAGAGAAGAGGCCGTGGAGATCTCGCTGCGAAGAGGCCCTTTAACGAATAGACCATAAGCACGAGCACTCGGAAGGAATAATTTTAGCTTCGGGTGACGTCGATGCTCGGCAGCACGTGCCGACGGACCGTGCTAGCGAAATTTTCCCTCCACGGCCGAGACGGCGATTTCCTCGAGGCTGCTACTCGTCTTCCTCCGTTGGCGTAACGGACAGACAGCTGGCCCGCTGCCAGCTTTTCGTTCGTTAAACAGAAAATGCGGAAGCATGGGAATATCCAATAATGATTTCCGCTTATTGTTAGGTTAGATTTCATTTTCGTCTGCTTCAATTTCGATTGTCTCGAGACAAGCTTCCAGGGGTCGCTGGACAGGGTTTAACCTCTCAACTATAATGCCGCTTTCGAAAGTATACAAATCTGCCGACGCAGAGATTTAAATTTCAGTGTACATTTATTAAATATTAAATTTAATTTATATTAAATCGGACCAATGAGAATCTTCGTAAAAAGTTAGATTAAAATACGATTAAAAAAATTAATCACTGTACAAATAGATTACACAAACGTTTTATTATTCGATTCTCTCTGCGGCAACAATCTCTTCGATGAAAGATTAAATTAAAATGCGATTAAAGAAATATAATACATTAGACTGTACGAGTCGATTGGTCAGATCAAAAGATTAGACAAACTCGTGGATTCGATTGAAACACAAAATCACAGTAAGTAAAACACAAAACTGAATTTCAATGATCCGACGTGAATTCTTGTTGTCATCTGCGATCTACGTCTACCCCCGGTCAAGTCGATTAACGTCGAAAGACACTTTTTAGTCTCATTTTCGGTAATCCCCGCTGGACGAATCGCCCACACCGGGGTGAATAGGGGACAAACGAGCGCGAAGGAAAGTCGAAATTCGCCGAGTGGTCGACCGGGGTTCGACCCGCCGTTCGAAAGAAGGGTGGATTTGAATTCCTACCGGATGGGGATTATCGGTCGGTCCCCGAAGAAAAACGAACCATTCGCGAGATTAGAATTCCGCTCGGTGGAAGCTTGCCCGAGAGAGGAGAGAGTCGGACCGCGCCATTTCGGTCGGATTTGAATTCTGCTCGAGCTTCGTCGGGGGTCACCGCGGGGGAAAAAAAAGTCGACCTCGGACTCATTCCCATCACCCTCCCCGCGAACAAGATTCTACCTCCGCGTTTTTCCATCGACGCTGTCTCTTTTCTTCTTCGTTCTTCGTTCTTCGACTCTTCCAAGTTCCACCGCCCCCCACTGCCCCCCTTCGCCGGTCTTTGAGAAGCCGCGAACATTTTCCCGGGCAACGTCGGTAATGGCTTCGTGGTGTTTTCGTGCATCGCGAAAATACCGCGAGCTTCGCCCTTTCGTCCTCGATGTACCCTCTCCAGATTTCATAATTCAACGCGACCGGCTGCGATCGAAGCGCGTGCTCGCGTTCGATTACCCATCGTCCTCGTCTTTTTCTTTTTTCTTTTTTTCCACCTCCGCATCCTCGATCTCCTCCTCGCCTCGTATGTACGTTGAATTATTAATTCGATCTCGCTAATGTCAACGTTATCTCTCCTTTCCTTTTCCTCTTTTCGTTTGTTTTCTTATTCCTTACGGTGATTAATGGTCCCTGGTGCGATGGTTTGTCGGCTAGACGTAATGAAAGTGGACGAACGCGTTGTTTCGTTATTCGAGCGCGGACGATACGATTTATTATTCGAGTGTCTGCACAGTTTCCCGGCAGAAAGAGTTTTTGATCGAGTCTTTGAAAGTATTATAAAAAAAGAAAAAAACACTCGAGGTGTAAAATTCCGTTGGACATGTTTGATGATAAATTTAAATTCGCGAACGTGGAAGATTTCGATGTTGTTTCTCGATACTTGCGTTTGATCGGAAACATTTTGCCAGAAACAACAGGATAATACGTGACGAGGAATCTCAGTAATTCCGATCTCGCGTAATAATATATATTTTAGTTATTTTTCTGCGAAATTTAAACAAGTCCGTGACACACGGGTAATTTATGCTTTCACGATTGCCATGCTTCGTGTGTTTTATACAAAATTAACGATATTAAAATGTAATAAATGTTTTCGTCACGGAGCAAAGATTCGCAGGTGTATTTTTCAAATTATACAAATTATCTCGTCCGATGTGAAATATTTTTTCAATGAAAATCCCACGATCCTCACTTCCCTCTATATGATTTATTAAATTAGTACCTTTATTATATACAGTGTATAAATGTGTCGTTGAAATTCATAATTTTTAGCAAGTATACTTGCCAGAAATCATCGAAGTTAAGTAACTATGCTCTAACAAACACATATTTAAAAAACGTGACAAAAATCTGATTTTTCAATTTTTACTTTTGACTTTTCATTTTTATTTCTTTTGTTTCTACCTACATACAATATAAAGTATCGTTGAAATTCAACAATTTCTGGTAAGTATTTCAAAAAATGTGACAAAAATTCGATTTTTCAATTTTTACTTTTGACTTTCCATTTTTATTTCTTTTGTTCTTACCTACGTACAATATAGAGTATCGTTGAAATTCAATAATTTCTGGCATAAGTATACTTACCAGAAATCATCGAGGTTAAGTAACCAGGCTCTCAAAAAAATGTGATAAAAATTTGATCCCCCCTTCTTATTTTCCATGTTCCAATTTTCTCTCAGCTATGCCGCCCTCCCCTTGCCCCCCGTAAAAGTTTAAACGGCGGAGACCGTTTCGAGCAAAGCTCGCGAGAGTTTTCATCGAACGTTCGCAAAGTCCGAAAAGCCTCGCCGACGAGGCAGCTTCCCGGATTCGTTCCTTCGCGAACGGCTGGAAGGGGAGAGGCCTCGTCGTTGTATCCCGTAAAGGCGACAAACACGGGAAGGGTTTCATAAGGGCCGCCTAAGTCCCCCCTCCCCCTTTCTCGGAGGCGAGTAAATCAAAATATGAACAGACTTCTTCGGCAGTGTGAAAAACTGGGATCGGTCCTCCCCCGCGTTGCGTCGATAGTCGTTCGAAAGCTTTCAAGGGTTTTTTCCCCGTCGACGACGTTCTCCGAGGCAGTCGAGGTTTATCGATCCTCGTGAGTGGAAATTCTGATTCTGACGCGGGACGAGTTCATTATTCATTATCGCGGGGAAGGGAGGGGGAGTTGTTGTCGTTATTCAGCGAAAGAACGAACGGAGGAGGACTTGAATCGATCTGATTCGAGCGAGTCGGGGATCGTTAATGCAGCTCGCAGGGACACTGCGAAGCTTCATTTGGAAGACTTGAGAGAGTATACTAATTTGATGGGAAAATACCGTTTGATCGTAACTGAACGACGGTAATGAAAATTGAAATAATTTAACGAAAGTCGGGAGAGTATTTTGCAGTATGTGAATATTGGATTGTGGACGAGGTTTCGTTTGAGAAAATTGATGAAAAAATATTATATTGTATATTGAATGAAATTATCGAAGTATCAAGAATTTTCTTATAATCATATTGTATATTGACCATAATTCGATAATAAAATGGCAGTAAAATGAAATTATCGAAGTATCAAGAATTTTCTCAAAATTCTTTTTCTCATTCTTTATCTTGTTCGATATTATATAACATAGTATGATATAGAGTTCGATATTGCATAATATTACACAATGTGCGAGATGATTTTAGAAAAGAATTTAAGGGACGAATTATAATAATTTACGAAAATAATTACGGTCTAATTACGGTAAGATGCATCGACAGATATTCACAAATACGTCATTGCGTCAACTCGATTTCCCCGGTGATCTATTTCTCAACGATCTATTTTTCGCTCGTGACTCTCTGAATTTTTAACTCGACTCAATTTCATTCGCTCCCTTTCTTTCCAACATTTCTTAACATTGAAGCTGCGAACGTTTCTTCGAATGATCTGTCTTCCTCCTAGATTCTATGAAATTTTACGAAATTTAAAAAGAAAAAGAAAGAGGAAACTGAGGTATTTACAACATTAGGTCACGATTGGAGCGCGGACGTTTATGCAGTTTTTGAAAACGAAGGAGCGGAACATAAATGGAAATGTTTCGTACATCAAGATTGATTCGACCTCTCGTCGATCAAACTGATCGGCTCCTCCACTCTCTTCCAATTTACATCCGAACGAAGTTTTCGAAACTGTCCAAAGAGAGATGCTTTTGCAGACTAATTCCAAGCGCGGAGGTCACCTCACTCGAGGAAGGTAGCAGCTGCTCGCGAAATCAACTGCAACACGCGTCCTCGTTGAAAATAATTCGCGGAACGGAGCGGGAGCGACGGATCGTGATACGTAATATCGCGCGAAGAAAGGAAAATAAAGCGGATCGAGGAGAAAATAAAGCAGGATCATCGGCGAGGGGGGAGGGATATAATAATACGATCGGCGCGCTATGTTCGCAGGAAATGCCGTTATGAATTTTATGCTTATCGATCCGTGGGATATTGCTAATAAAAGGTACCGGCGCTACCACTCTGATTCCCGGACTGTTGTTCGCACCCAGAGCCATCCACTTTCCATGGCCGTTCGCCACCCTCTGTGATCGATCTACAGTGGCAACGGCTGCAGCCTCCGCTCCGCGATCTTTACGTGGCTTACGTGTTGGTCGTTACATCGATTCTCTAATGGCGGTGACGCGATTGCACAGGGTGGGAAGGAAACTCTACATACACCTTCGATTCGATGGAAATACGCGTAAAGAATCGATTTTGATCTTGAATTTCAAAACTTTTTTTGAGGATTTTTTTTTATAGACATTTCGTTCAGTTTACAGCCAGGAGAATTTCCAATGTTTGTTTTTTTCTTCTAGGATCAACAGAGAATTCAGCGACTAATTACGATTGACGTTAAAAACTTTGGCTTTTTACCACTGAAAGTGATTTTAGCAGGGTAACCCAGAAAATCGGGCTTCTTCAGGTGCAACGCTGATGCAACGAAAATTCGCGATTGGTTGATTTAGGTCACGTGACTCGTGAAGGGGCGTGGGGTAGACCTGGAGTAGGAGTGGCGTTGTTATTATCAATCGCAACAAATTCAATGTCCAATCAAGCTCAGCCTTCGTAACTCAGCTCAGCCTCGCGTTACAATCGTCGATCGTTGTAACAACAGAGCAATCCTCTTCAGCGATTGTACAATCTACTCTCTGTCCTTTTTTAAAAGTCACGAGGCCGCGACCGAGACCGAGCTACGCGCGCGCGAGTGTCACCGACGACGCAACACACAGAGGAAAACGAGCGAGCCGTCCTCCCCTCCAGAAGGAAATGGTGTCGCGTTGAATTAAACTCGGCAATCGCGTTGCCCCTTAAGAAACTCGCCAGCTGAAGATTCGTTTCTTAACTAAGTCAACAACACGGGGAATGGCACTCGAGGCGAGGAAACGGAACGGTTAGACAAGAACATCGACCGCGAACATCGGCGCGAAGAACGTCGTCGGTGCTCCTCGAACGAAGAAGACGCTCCTCTGGCCGCGAGCACGAATATATACGTGTCCTGTTTCTGTACACTAGCTTCCCTTCTCCTTCTTGTCTTCTTCCCCCCCCCCCTCTCTCTCTTTTTCCTCCATTTCCTTTCCCTTCTTCTTTTTCTCTCCCCCTTTTTCCTTTTTGTCGTTCCTCGCTCCGCCTTATTCAGTCTGGGACGTAATGGAACTTCCAACTAGAACAGGCCGAGAGTTCGACCTGTCGCCGAGGGAAAACGCGAGATTTCGCCCTGTCCAGGGTGTGAAAAGAGGACGAAAAGCTCGGATAGCTGAGGGTCGGCATCGGGTCGCGACACCTTCGAAGGAGTGGCGACGATTCGTTGACAGGACGCACACGGTTGTTTCGAGACTTTTTCTTTCGGAAGATTTTTAATAACTTCATTCGACGTTTTCGTTAATTTCATTTCTTTGCCGCATGTTCCGCCTGTTATGACCTTGAGCATGATCAGTTAGCTGCTGGTGTTGTGCGCAATAATTGTGAAATAATGTAATGTCAAGGATGGAAGTGCGAAGAGAGAAAAAGAAAGAGAAAGTGAATGAATGGCAAGTACGCAGGCCGAGAAAATGTGTGAACAGTGTGGATTTTTGGGTGTTGAGCAATGTAAATGGTATGAATTTGGACGCTGGA
The DNA here is from genome assembly GCA_030673865.1 of Melipona bicolor. NCBI lineage: Eukaryota > Metazoa > Arthropoda > Insecta > Hymenoptera > Apidae > Melipona > Melipona bicolor. Next base: position 4,622,289 of record JAHYIQ010000017.1, read on the forward strand.
CGGTATGAACAGTGTGAATTTGAACGTTGAATAGTGTGAACAGTGTGAACTTGGGCGTTGAATAGTGTGAACAGTGTGGATTTGGACGTTGAACAGTGTGAACAATGTGGGTTTAAGCGTTGAACAGTGCGAACAGTGTGAATTTGAGCAGTGTGAATAGTGTAGATTTAGGTATTGAGTAGCACGAACAGCATAAATTTTAGGAGGGCGTTAAGAAGCGTAAATAGTGTGGATTTGGATGTTGAATAATGTGAACAATGTGGATCTAGGTATTGAGCAGTATGAACAGTGTGAATTTGAACGTTGTACAATGTGAACGTGTTGTATTTGAGTTTTGAGAAATGTGAACAATGTGAATTTGGACGTTGAGCAATATGAACAATGTGGATTTGAACATTGAATAGTGTGAACAGTGTGAACTTGGGCGTTTAACCCTCAAGTCTCACGTTTTTATAATTAAAAATAAGAAAAAAATGTTATAAAAATACGAGATGGCATTATTACAAAGTTATAATAGAACTATCAGAATTGTAGATGATTCGTTTCTCGTTAAAAGTTATCAATATTTAATTGTACTGGAGAGATTGCATTTATCATGAGCGATTATTGTAGCTGTGTATGTTACTATGTATGCAACTAGAGTATCAATACCGATTATTAGTTACTTGTTGGGTATTAAATATTAATTAGCATATCTAGCTATTATAGTTAGTTGAGTAAATTTATAATATTGGTATTATGTTATAAGCTTTTAATAAACGACTCTATGTTTGTATAACATGTTCTTCATTCTCATTTTGAAATTATAGAACATGCTTCATGCTTCTTACTTTTAATTGTGGAACAGTTTGGTTAGAATAAAAAGGAAATAATTGTAGAACAGAATAAAAATGAAAAACCCTATGTATGTACTCTGGCAGTGATTCTATTTTTATTACGTCCATTTAAATTTTCTTTATAAATCCGTAAATGATTATTAGTATCGTTATTATATTATTAATGATAAAATCTTTTTGATAAAGCTCAAAGGCTACTCGATTTTTATATTAAAAAGCTGATTGCTCTTGATCTTTGTCTGTCGAATAAAACAACAAAAAAAAAGTAATTTAACCAAAAAAAAAAAAAAAAAAACGGGAAAAAAATGGAGAAACAAAATAGTATTCGAGCCGTATGAAAACTTCACTTAAAGCGATCTGATGAAAAACGTGTCAATTAAACGTCAAATTAAAATTAATTAAAATATAAAATTGGTCGTGGTTTTAGAATCACTAAAAACTTTCGATGTTCCGCACTTTTTTAAATAATAAAATTAAACGGTGTGAGCGAATTCAAATACAGCAAAAAAGTTTCGATAGAACCGTAAATATTTGAAAAATGTTTATAAAGTACTGTTAGATTAGTTTGAAGTATAAAAAATATAAAAAAATATTTAAAAAAATTTAATTAGCAATTTCACTCAGCATTTTAATTCACAAATACAAAATATTTCACTGTCTTTGAATACTTTTCACTAGTGGTAGTAGTACGAGATTATTACACGCAACTGTACGTAGAAATTTATATATAGATAGAAATTATTGTAGAAATTTAATCTATGTAATTTAATTATACATAGAAATTTAATCTACACACTGTTGATAAAAGAACTATCTATCGTTTCATTGTGACACCTGACCTAACACTGTGACAAATCGACACAAAAGTCAGGTTGGAAAAATGAGGGACGAATGAGGGTTAATCGTATTTTGTCAGGAAACACCGAACGAGAGAACAGAAACTGTCCGCTTCTCAAAGAGTCACGTCGGACTATTTTATTTCATAATTTCGTTGGCGAGCAACGCGTTTCCACGGGATCTGAAACGAGATTCAACGAGAAAAGGAATTGATTCGATTCCCACGATCCTGACCTGTAATTCCTTCCCTCTGCTGCTGGATTCTCTTGGAAAATCCCTGTTTGATCCACGAAACGATTCCTTCGTCTAATTATCGCCAGAGTTTTTCCGTCGCAGTCATCTCTGACATCTTTTTGCCCTCGCAGAACATTCCATTGATTACGAATTTCCGAAATTATTCTGACTTCTCATTAGAAGACAGTACAGCAATTACTCAAAACTGCTTCTGACTTCTCAAACAGATCAGTTTGGCACTCGTATTTCTTAAATTCTTTTCGAAAGAATCGTTGATTCGTTTCGAGGTTTCAAAAATCACCACCAAAACGTTTGACGTTGTTTGATTAGGAAAGAAAAATCCAGCGAAAATTCTTGTCTTTTGCCTCATTTCTTTTCCTTTTTTTTTTTTTTTGGAGGAATTATTTCGAATTATTTCAGATCTATTTCTCAATATTTTCAGTTTCAAAAATGACGACAGAGATCGCAAACGGAAAAATACTCGTCAGAAGCAATTTGTTTCAATTAAGAAATAAATCTAGCGAAGAATCTTCTTCCTTGTTTCTCTTCAATTCTCCCGGAATTATCCAACTGAGATTTACCTTTTAATTTCTTCTGAGAGCGCATTCCAATCCCAAAAATTGCAACAAAGATCGCAGACGGAAAATAGTCGTCGTATTTATCAGGAGCAGTTTGTTTCAATTAAGAAAGAAATCTAGCGGCGAAATCTTTGTTCTTTGTTCCTCCATTCTCTTCGGAATTACAGCGGTGAGATTTAACTTCTTTTAACTTCTTCAGGACTGCATCTCATTATCCAGTTCCAAAAGATACAACAGAGATTGTAAAAAAAAAACTATCGTCATCAAAATGCGGGTTCTTATGCATTTTTATATATTGAATTCAAACAAGTGGGCAAAAATGTATAAAGTATCCAAAGTGCAGTAACTGGTACAGAAAATGATTTTCCATCAAGATTTCCTTTTCGAAATTTTATTCACACAGATATAAATTTGCATAAAAGTCCGCAGTCTAGTTATTATCATCGCTATTTTCAAGAAAATTTGAAGATAAAATGCACGGGATACATGAAAATACATAAAATATTTAAAATACGGTATCTTAATACGCGAATCAAAGTTTTTAAATTATCTTCATAAAAATATTTGCAAAACTATTTAATAATTTAATTAATAATTTGCAAAAAGAATCCGCAGTTGCCAGTAATTATTAATTATTATCGCTATTTCGAACTGAAGAGAGCAAATTCATAGCGTACAGAAAACTTTGTCCGTGGCTGTCACAGACGAATTCTACGCTTTCGATTTGATGGAAGTACATATGCTAAAATAAAATTGACCTTGACCTTGAATTTCAAGGTCGAAAATTTTTTTTTTTCTTCAATTGTATTCCACTCCTCACTAGGGTGATACTTTTCCAAGGAACCCTAATAATTCCTAATCATTTAACATTGCGGACGCGTGCGTCCTAACAGCGACTTTACGTTTCTGGCGCGTAATGTTTATATCTCGAATAATATTTATTATCGAATCGTTTATATTCGAATGACGTCAACAGTTAGTTTTATTATTTGATTATTTAGACTCACACTGACGCAACTACAAATGATAAATCAAATGTCAGTGAAACCTAGTGAATCCAGAATCATAAAGTCGCTGTTAGGACGCATAATTAAGAAACTTTTTTGCCATTTTTATGAAAAAAAAAAACAGGAAAACAGCAGTCTTCATTTGCTTATCGCGGGTCTTATCGTTAATTGAAAAATAAGAGTCGAAGCGCGCGAGGAAGGGGGAGGGGGGAGGACGTGATTCAGAAACATTCCAGCTGCAAGAGAAATCTCCGGCGTGCGCGCGCGTGAGAAACGAGAGAACGAAAACTCCCGCCGTGTATCTTCCGTGATTTGCACGAGTAAATCGGCTTACACGGCGTCCTTTCCTTCCGTCGTGCCGTGCCGTCGACGTCGTTCTCCTCTCGATGGATAATGCGAACGGTACACAACGTCGCCGAGATGAGTTCCAAAGGCAGTTAATGCACCAGTAACCCTTTAAAGGTTCCAGTGCCCCTTTTCTCAGGTAGTTGCTTCTTGTGTATATATCTTGGCTCAAAAGCCCCCTTGCCTCGGAACGAGACGTTCGACGAAGCTCTTTCAATTATGGATACACAGCCGGAGTGAGAGAAGAAGCAGGGAATGCCTCCTCGTCTTTGACGATCACGGTTTTTGCCAATTAAGTGCTGCGTCAGCCCCCCCCGTTTTTGCCCGTTTTGACATGGCGATTTTCATTCTTTGCCCATTTGACGCGTGGCCGATAGACAATCCTTGATTCTTTCCGTCGAATTCAGAAGCTGCCTTCTCTTTCAAACAGACAGGTTGAAAAATTGGCGGAATTAATTAGACGGTCAAGACGTTTGGATGTTGACGGAGGATCTGGGTCAGTAGAGTTCAATGTCGTCGAGTGAGTTGTTTCTGAAGTCGAATTGATAGACTGTCTTCTTTTTACGCGGATTGAAAATCGATGGAATTAACTGGATGCTCGCAGAGTTTATACCATATTGCGAATAAATTCAGTGACCTTGAGTATCTTGTTTTTTCACGTTGCCTAGTTTGCAAAGATAATTTAGAAAAAGATACAGAATCTAGCAACTTTCAGTTTGGAGAAAATTCTACTTCACATGCTAAAATACCTTCTAGAAGGAAAATTATAAAAATAGAATCATAAAAGGATTCTTTTAACACTCGTACTTTGATCCTCCAGCATTCAACAAGTATTGATAAATGCCATATTTCAATTATTACACTATAACTAATCAAATGCAACAGTTTATAGATTCTAATATATTTCAATTTACTAGTTTTTAATTAATTCTCCTCCAACGCAATTAATTTTAATTAACTCTTCTCCAAATTAATCCCCCATTGCTGTAAAATTCAGTAAAACGACGAATAAAATATTTACGTCATTATATCGTACGTTTAATTACAAAGTAACAAAATAAAATAAAAAAACAATATTCCACGTACAAATTTCAAAATAAATTTATTTCATGTCGAACAAAATTTTCGAGCTGCGAACCCACCGAACGGTGTTCGCTTTTTTTCAAAAACGGGCTTCCAAAAATTGGCGGAATTAATTAGACAGATTGCAGATTCTTGCATCAAGGAATCAGTCGCTCTGCATTTTACCTTTTTCCACGTCTTGAAAGTTGAAGCGTCTTCGTTGCCACGTAGGTGAAGTGTCTTCGCTTCTCATGCTTCCTTGGAATATCTTAATTGCCAACCGACGGTGACGAATTAGAGATAAGAGGAATCTGGGTCGATCCTCTCATCCGCGGCGATGTTATTTCAGGTGGAGCGGTCTCGCGTATCTCCAGGTGAAACTAGAGACACGACGAGATACCTTCCGTGTATTTTCTCTAACGCCTTAACACTGAGCCCACCAAAATGGCCAGGAGACGAATTCAAGAGGTTAGAAACTTTATACATGTAAAACAGCGTATTTCTAGTCTCTCTTATTTAAATTTTTCATAAAATACATAAATAAATGTGCTTGTGTACCATAAAGTTATTCTACTTTTTTTACTTTTAACGTCTCTGATGAAAATTTTATGTTTTAATCGTCGGTTTAGTGTTAGAACCTAACCTAAACCAAACCTAACCTAAACCTAACCTAAACCTAACCTAAACTTAACCTAAAACTAACCTAAAACTAACCTAAACCTAACCTAAACCTAACCTAAACCTAACTTAAACCTAACCTAAATCCCAACAGTTGGTTGACAGATACGTGTGACCAAATCGGAATGATATCACTAATTGTAAGTTCACTGTTGCCTTTCATTTTAAAACAAGGATAGAAATTACTAAGGAGTAATAAGTATATTACTTCTCGTAATAAGATTTCCTGTCAAATCTCAAAGGGATTACTTTGACGAGTTCCTCTTAATAAGGTCTTCAATCGTTACAGTTTTGACTTCCATCGAGGTGGATGCATAATGTGGGACGCGACACAAAAGGTCAAAGAGGCGAAGCTTTAAAACTGAGTCGATGACGGTGCTTGACACATCCACCCCCGAGAGTGGAAGTTGACGGAGAAGCAACAGGTCCAGCCGCGAATAAAAAATCATTACCAAGAATGATTCGCGAAGGTTGCATTCGTACTACCGACACTTCGTGTCAGAATTCTTTGACTGAGCTGCAAAATTTGTTTCTTTCATCCAATCTGGCAAATTCGTACTTCCTTGCAATAAAAATGAAATTTCAATGTATTAATTGATTATATGTAATTTATTAAAAATTCTCATTTCTACACATTCTCATGCGCATACGAAATATTGTTCATGAATTTATTAACAATATCTTCAGTTAGTCATTTGTTAAGTTTTATTTATTTTATAATCAATGAATGCATTCAAAAATAAGGAAAAAGCACATTGAATACCAAATTTATGTCTAGTAAGAATAAATTATCTAAATTATGTTGAATTTATATCGAATAAGAAAATTTATATTATATTATTGTTAATTGTAGAATTAAAAATAAAAGAATTAAGATTAAGAATTAAAAAACTACTAACTAGTAAAAAACCTGTTCCATTCAATTTGAACAACTTATGAATACGACTAATAACAATTTCAATTGACAAATCTCTCAAGTCTACAATTTACAGATTCCTGTAAATCTAGAATAACTAATTAATCGTCATAAAAACAGATGAAATCACATAAAACCACGTACTGTTAAAAAATCTCATCAGAAAAACAAAATCGATGTCTCGCATGTGATGCATCAGCTTGGATGCTTGAAATTCACTGTCAGGTTTCCACCGTGGCAACGACGAAAGGAAGTCGACAATTTGAGGAACAACGCGCATTAGGAGGCCATCGTTCGCATTAACGTCGCGATTTTAAGCGACTTAGATGCCCCGATGGAGATTCGACGCTGATGAACAGAAAGCGGCAGACTGCGGCTTCCGATTATATAACCGAGGGCGGCGGTGGAGGGGGACGATTGTTTAAACTCGGCTTCGATTCCCGTTGCGACTGGAAAGAGCCGCGCGCCGGCTACTCTTCCGAGAGCAAAGCGAATAAAGGGAATACCACTGGGCAGGGTTTCGTTATTGTGATTATGATATCGAATTCTGGTCCACGTCTGTTCCTCTCTATTTGCCTTGCTCGCCGACTCTCTACGCGCACAAACGTGGAAAGTGGCCTTCCAAACTTCCCTTAGGAATTTCGATATGCGAAACATGTGCCGCGTATTTAGCATTCTGCTACATAGTATCGCCGATGTTTCCTCCAATTCGAACGTGATTAAAAAAACTGCACGACTCGTATACTAGTACGATTCGTCTCACTGAAAGGCCCAGAAGCAACTGTTCTGACTGAGGAAATGAAGACGACCTTTTTTGCCATAAAATTTTATCGATACGCAAACATTTAAATCGATACGAAACAAATTACAGGCGCGATCGCTCAGTACCAGACAACGCCACGCCCCTCGCGAATCACGTGACCCAAATCAACCAATCGCTAATTTTCGTTGCATCAGCGTTGCACCTGAGGCCTTCTAAAATTACTTTTAGTGATAAAAAGAAAAGAAAAGGACGACTAGATAGATATTTCAATACTTGAAGAAATTTTACATTGGCTGCTCGGTAATTAATTATTTAATTAAAATACAGAACAAAGTTCTTGCACACGAAAAGAGAAAGAATGTTGAAAATCCATTTGAGAGGCAACTGTAATTTTTTAGACAAACTTCCTCAAAGGTAGGTTTTATCTCTCGTCAGCAGTTCAACGATATATTACAAAGAGGTTGTATTGTAATTAGATGGCGAATTTTTATGCAATTTTGCATCCTCATCTATGTAACTAAACAAATGCAAATGTAAAGGAATGCGATAGAAATTTGATTCATCTTCTAAATATCGTAAGTATTTTATTATTTTGCAGATCTTATTATATATTATTGTATTATTATATTACATTACACTATACGGTGTTATATTATTACATTATGAATACTCTTAAGATTTTTCTTTACAAAAAGAAAAAAGAAAATTAACTTTAAGTCAACATTGTATGCCTAAGTAATCCTAGACGAATCTCCTACAGTCTTTTGAAGCTTCGTTCAACCTTATTCAGCCATCAGAATATATATAAATTTGAATTTCTAATCAATTTATTTTCGAATCTCGCCACATTACTTTCACTCGAAGATGTTCTCTCGGAGAGATTGTGAAATCTCCAAGGGACGACGCATCAGACACAGACACAAGATGCCGTGGTGGCAGGTAACTCAATCAACTGTCACGGTCGTGTAATCCCATCAAAAATGCACCCTTTCCGGCAGGAACCCTTTCGCGCGCACGCGTGCACGCGTGGGTGTCGATATATAAATTTCGAGGATGAATTCGTCGTAACGAGAGCATCGTTTCGTGCATATTTTACGCGCGAGGAAACATCGTCAGCCAGTAGCGACGACGGAAGGGTGGATCTGTGTATGTATAGCGTGTGACCATGATGAGAGAGGAATTCGCCAAGGGTAGCGACTCGAGGGATCCTAGGATGCCTCTGTACATAAATACAGAGTAGCGCGATGCCTATCAACAATTCATCGCTATTATTACAGCCCTCTAACGACACTGTGCAACAAGCCACGCTGCTTCTCTTCTCACTTGGGAGAGACAGAGATGAGCGCGAGGGATCGCTGGATAATTAAACAAAATGTAGAAAGAGAGAGAAAGTGAGAGGGATAAAGAAATATAAAGGGAGAGAAAAAGAAAGAGGAGAGGAAATTCAAAGAGAGACAAAATAGATGGATAGAGGCACAAAGAGAAAAAAGAGAGAGAGAGGAAAATAACAAAAGAGAGGACAAAGTGATACGTCACAGCCTCAAGAAGAGATCCGCCAACAACCAACCGACCTTTAATTTACATCTCCAATGACATAGTTCATCGCCAAAGTCCAAATTCCTCGCAAGTTTTTCCAAAATAACCCGTCCAGAATAAAAAAGAACTACATTGGACTCTTTTATTATTTACGCCACGAACAACCAATCCATTGGAACTCTCATCCAAAACCGCCCTTTGAATTTCAATGGTCAATTCAAACACTAGCGTTGTTGAAGTTGAAAAAAATATTTTGAGGATTAAGTGAGAAAATTTTTAGAGAAATAATAGGAAACTTTATCATATCGAGATGTGTACAATTTAAAAGGTGTTTGTGATATTTGTAAATGGCGTAACTTATATTTATAATTATATTTATAATTGTACAGTTAATATTGATATTTAGAATTGCTTTAATATTTATGATTAGATTACAAGTGTTTTAATATTTACAATCAAAAGCACTCGTTCCTAACCGAGGATAGAGTCTGGATATTTAAACCATAAATATATACGATATTAATAATTATAATTTACATCTATTTTTAAACATCTCGCTTCACACGATCCAACGAAATATTTTCAGTGTCCGAGTCGATTTTTTAAAAAATTCTTCCCGCCACGGAAAAATGAGAAAAATCTAATCGCCAAAAAAGTAAAAAGGATGAAGAAATATGTAGGCTAAAGAAAAACTTTCCACCATCTTCTATCCCAGTTGATCCCCTGTTCGTCCACGCTAACCTACTTTATTTTATTCCGGTAATCTACCTTCCTGCAACAAACGACTGCATCGCTGTAATTTTTAATATTCGTAATCCGCGAAATTACCGCGAATTAACAACGAAAACCCCCTTTGGAACCGGCACAAATACGAGAGATTAACACTCTAAATTGCAACAGATAATATCGAACGCGCGGTGCTTCTTACGATAATCCCCTTCCGGGGTATTTGCGTTCGAATGTTTATTCCGCGAGCCGCAATTACACGCCGCAAATTTAATTTAATTAAAACTGTAATTTACGCGTCGGCGATTAATACGCAACCACGAACACGATCCCTCTCCAACTTACGCAAGAGCTTTTATTCCCCGCCGGGGAATTTATCGTCCCCATTCCTCGAAACTTTGCAGTTTAATTATTTACATCGATTCCGCGTACCCGATAAAATAAGATTAACGCTATCACCGCGATATTCGAACCCTACGCGCCGTGTCGTTTCTCTCGGCTAAACGCGCCAATCTCCGCCCGTTGTTCGCCAAACGAGAAAAGGGAGAAAGGAGAAAAAATAATTAACTCGACGGGGATATCGGACGATCCTCAAATGAGCCGCGAGTCTCGCGTAATTGACGGTGTCCCCCTTTCTTTGTTTTTCGACCGATCGAATTCGAAAGCGACGCGAGGTACAAGTGGACGAGGCAAATTCGACTATTCTCGCGAAATGTATAATATATATACGTAATATAACACACATATTATATACAATATACTGAACTTTATAAAATGTATAAATTGCGCAAATTGAACTTGATAAAATATACTTTGTACGTGAATTACAATGATGTATGTATATACATTGAATCTGGCTTGTATAAATACACATTGCAAGCGTACTCGAATAGTTTATGAGTTAAAGTTCATAAATTTCAAATAGTACTCGAAAATTGGTATCGAACTTGACTCGGATTCGCAAGTACATGCTGGATCCTAGTAGAAGTGCCCCGAATGACATCGACAAGTCGAGGGGGAAAACGAGCGAACAAAAGTCCGGCATCGAACACGGGTTGCAGTGAAAACACGTCGATCTCGTGGATTTCAACTTCTAATTTATTTAAGAGAAATTCGTTTTCTCTTTTTTCCTCCCGCGTCTCTGTCCATCCGAAATCGAATCGATTGTACTCGCAACGCTCTTTCTTTCTCTCTCTCTCTCTCTCTCTCTCTCTCGACGATTCGTTTAGAGTGCAAGAGATAGAGAATCGAACAAAACGAATTTCGACATTTTACAGTTCGAAACTTCCGATAATTCTGGCGCGAGCGCGCGCGACAGTTTCCCGAATAAATTTTCCAGCAGAAATTTTATCGCCGCTTTTTGGCCCGCATACTAAAGCGAAACTCCCGATAGATTTCCCCGAATTATCATACCGCGAACACCCTCAAACTTCATCCAAATCCCTTTTACCTCTAAGAGAGTGTTTTCAGCCCTCGGCTGTCTATTATTGGGTCGTTTCGGTCCACAACTTTCGACGAGACTGAGGAACCAACGGGGAAGACGTGTTAATTGCAAGACTTTCGTTTCGTAGTTTTTGCTCGAGTATCGTAATTACGTAGTTTCGTAGCTTTTTTTCGACTGTTCTTGGTAGAAATCAATCTTCATTTCTCTTTTGAGGGGTTCATATTTTATTGAGAGAGCGTCAAATTTTTGAATCCCTTCGTATTTTACAATGTTCAAAAATTTACCAAAAAAAAAAAATGTATTAAAGGTTGAATTTTGATAAATCAGTGACCTAAATTCAATTAAGTTCGAATGACACCAAAATTTGAAATCTATAAATTTATAATAAATCTAATTATTATCTAGATCTATAAATTTATATATATAATAAAATCTGTATAAATCTAATAGAAATCTTATAGATAATTTATAAATCTAATAGAAATCTATAAATTTATATATATAAATCTAATAGAAATCTCATAGAAATCTATAAATTTATATATATAATAAATCTAATTATTATCTAGATCTGTCTAAATCTATAAATTTATAATAAATCTAACTATTATCTAAATCCATCTAAATCTATAAATTTATAATAAATCTAATTATTATCTAAATCCATCTAAATCTATAAATTTATAATAAATCTAATTATTATCTAAATCTATAAATTTGAAGTAAATTTCGTAATACTCGAGAAAAATAATTTCGTAAACTCGCCAAAAATGTCAGTTTCAGCGTAGAACGCGATTTCACGTTAAAAGACCTAGCTCGCCCTAAACGTCTAACGTCCCTTAAATGGACGAAGCTGGAAGGGAATTCAGCCTCGTTCCCCCGGTATCGTCGGATAACTTTGACAAATTTCCAGCAGTCCGCCTTGTCCCGCTAACTGGCCGCTGAACGAAACGATCCGTTCAACGGAAACGCGAAAAGACGACGGACGAGGAGAGGACTGAGAGAAGGAGCCCCCGAGAAGAAAGAAGGAAGATCGTGGTGACAATTAACGCGAAAATATCAAGCTAGCCTCGTCTTTGTTCCCGCGTTCAAATCGTCGTAATTATTCAGAGGGAATACCATGCCAGGCAGTCGCGGGGGAGGAGAAGGAGAGGAGGGGTGAATTCGACTAATGGGCCGTGCTCCGGATACAATTTCTAGTGCCTGGCCGACCTGACCTCGGTCGAAACACTTTGCCGGATGTCCTCCCAGGCGGACCAGGAACAGATGCGTCATAATTTATGTGCCGTAGCTCCGAGCAATAATATTTTCATGCAAATTCCCGTGCCGGTCCACTGACATCTTTCGCGTTCACGCTAGATCCTCGGATACTTAAGTAATTTCCCTGTCGTTATAGGAGAATATCCCAGTTCTAGCTTCGTTGAAACAGAGTCGTTTCACAATCGGTTGTCAAAATTTGAAGAAAATTGTCCGATAAAATTGTCGTTCCGTTAGAAATCTAAGGAACATTAAGCTCCTTTCTTGAGGAAGGATGACACAAAAGGTTTCGATATTTTGAAGTTCAGCAATGAGCAACGATGGAGCAACAGCGTAAGAAGTTGCGATTTTCTAAACTTCAGCAATGAAAATAAAGAGGGGAATTTAATAATGACCGACGAGAGACAACAACGTCAAAAAGTTGCAATGTTTTAAAATTCAGCAACGAGGACGAGGTTACTATGAAAAATTTAATAATGACCGACAAGAAACAACAGGGTAAGAAGTTCCGATCTTTTAAAATTTTCAGTAATGAAGACAAGGAATGAAGCAATGGCGTAAAAAGTGTCAGTCTTTTAAATTTCAGTCATATAACAAACAAAATACTCGCTTTAATTCAATTTAATTTATAAAAAGAAAAGGAGAATGTTGAAGCTCAAGAAGATGAAGCGGATTTTCAAGAGATTTCAAAAATATGTATTCCATTATCGCCAAAGTTTTTTAAAAGCTGTGTGAAGTTTTTTTAATTTTACACTTTATACAATTTTAAACTTTGAAGATGTGTTTACTTGTTCGCGTAAAAAAGAGGACAAACTTTTGGTCACTCCTGAGTCTCAAAAAATCGGCGCTCAATTTTGAGATCAAGTGAATTTACTTGTGAATTTACAGAAAAAGACTTTCGTTCGCAGAAAACGAGGATTTATAACTTTTTCATATCCAATACAAATTACAATCGACAGACAAATCACGCGTAATGCGAATTATTTTATTATATTATTATAATATTTAATCGTTATACATGTAAATTAGAATCTATTGCCGATACAAAAGCGCAAAACGCAAAATCGCAGTCGCGACGAAAACCGATCCGCATGATCGACGTCGCGGCCATTAATTAGTCGAAATTACGAGTGGCGCTCTATAATCGCGACGTTGGAGTTTCGATTTTAATTTCCTCCGCTGTCGCGTTTCCCGGCGACGACGGTTCACGCTTGGAAAAATTTTGTTTGCCGCGCGACAGTGTCGCCCGGTTCAATTCTTATGCAAATGTCGCCGGGTCGATCCCATCTGAGAGAGCAATCTTTGTGAATTTCAGCGGCGCGCACACGCGGGAATCGTGCATTAAACTTTCCTCATCGCGGCACTTCCCTCTTTAAATCTTTGACCGGGAGGACCCGTAACCGCCAATCTTAACAGCTACGAATCGATATTCGTTTTCGAGTAACGCCGACAGACGATGAAACATCAAATTAATTGATAAAATCGAAAGTCTCGTGTAATGAGGATAATCGTCGTTGAAACGCAGATTCGAAGAGTCGCGAGCTAATACCAACCAACAGCGCTTGGAATTAAAGATCGCGGTTTGGAATTAAATATTATTTAATATAATAAATATATATAATAATATTATTACATAATATAATTATTATATTAAATAATTTTTAAATTGTGTACTTAATATGTGTATTTAATACATGTGTTACACGTGTATGTTTATTTTATAATACAACTCAACACACACCTCCCTTAAAAGATACTACCACCGTGGAATTCCATTTCCACGACAGCATATAAAAAAGAAAGGGAAATTTTTTTTCCAACAATAAAACACCCCATTGCAACGGGAAGTTCCACCGTTTGAAATAATCTACGCGAGTCCACACACCAGCGAGTAAACACTCCAGTTACAAACGTTAATAACCATCTATTTAATTCTCGCGAAATTAGTCGGTTGCCTGGCTAATTTCGCAAAAGACCCGACGACTCGACGGCGGCCTAACGCCAGACGAAAGTTGGACGATAACGCGCGGCCATATTCGAGGCACGTAGCGAACAGACTATTTCAGCTACGAGGATCAAACTCTATCCTCGAGAGAAGCGGCTGGGACGGGAGGATCCCCCCCTCCGCGAAAAGAAACGCGAGAGAGACGCGGAGAAGACGAGAGGATCCTAGAGAAATTCTCGCGCGAGCCGCGAAAACCGTGCCCGCTTTATAACGCTACATTAACCGGCAATCTTCTCGCTTGATGCGCCAAGGGGATGGTATCCGTCTTGGTTCCTCCCCTTCGGCTCCAACGACGCGCTGCGTCGATAAAACTTTTAATTGCTCTCGCGTCGCCAAGAGAGAGAGAGAGAGAGAGAGAGAAAGGTATTCCGTGGAACGGTCCCGGTTCCGTAATTTGGCCAACTTGCCATTTCGATCGCGATCCTTCGTTTTTGGGCGAGTTGCGTCCAATTAACGTTACCGAACGCGAATCGATTCGCCAGGATCAATCTGTCCGAACGAACGAGAAATTTCCAATTTTGTACAAGTTATTTTGTATAAATTATATAATAGAGTCTGTATTTTGCGCTTTTCGAGAACTTTTTTTCGAGATCCTTCGTTTTACAAAATTAACATTTAATTTAATTCGTACAAACTTGCACGGCGAGAAAACTACCGCGAGAAAACTAAAAATCGTTCTTTCTCTTCATTCTTGCATTAAACAGGGAAAATTCTAGTCTCGTGTAAATTCTTCCCTACCCTTTGTGAAATTTGTTCCCTCGATGCGAAGGATACGATCCTCTGTTTCTCAACGAGTTGCATCCAATTAACGCAAATTAAACATTATGTAAATCAATTCGGAATTGCTCGTCGCGTTACGAAGAAAATTAAAAACTCGTCTCTTGGGTAGGAACCCTTCGTTTTATAGTGAGTTACATTTAATTAATACAAGTTGCTCGTTACTGTAAATTGTCTGAAAACTGTCCGCCCTGTTGCGAAGAATGCAATAAAATTCCTTGTTAATTTCCAATAAATAGATTTTACTTTCACCTAATACATAGGAAAATCAGCGACGATAAGACGATTTAACGAGTTTCCGATTTTCCACCATGGTTTGAAATTAGCTTTTGATAATCAATTAATTCAACGGCAAAAATTATGCAACGAAGACCATAATTGAATCAATAACGATGAAAAACTGTCATAGCTTCGTAAGAAACGTTATTATCTAATATTATTAAAGAACATTCATTCACCATTCTTCAAAATGATTGTATATCCAGACACGAAAGAATTTTCTCAATATCTTTAGAGACTATTTTTTAGTTTCTCAGAATTGTACCAGACAACGTCACTCCTACTCGAGGTGTAGCCCACGTCCCCTCGCGAATCACGTGACCCGAATCAACCAATCGCTAATTTTCGTTGCATTAGCGTTGCACCTGAAGAGGCCCGAGTTATCCCTGCTAAAATCACTTTCGGTGATAAAAAAAATATGAATTCATCAAGCAACTTCCCGTTTTCGTCTAATCAACTAACCGAGAAGGTTGCAATAATCATGGTATTTATGAGAAAACACGCGTAGCCCGAAATTAGCCGCTCATGTTCAATTCGTCCGTCCTCAAACAAAATCCCCCTCCCCCCTGTTTATCTGGCAAAAATAGGAAAACCATAAACATTCACCGAGAGAGAGAAAGAGAGAGAAAGGTTCGCCAGACATTACTCCGAAAACGGCTGAATTTCCCCCGTATTTTTCGCGAGAGTGGCGCGCTCGATTTCATGAATAAATTGCGAGACGGGTGGGGTGGAGAGGGGGGTTGGCTGCGCCCTAGACGGCGAAACCAGGTGCGAGCAAACAAACCGGCCAACATCAGAAAACAATCTTTCGTCGAGCGGGGTCGCGGTTTTCTTGTTAACCAATAACGCGGCCCGGCGAAAGCGCGGAGATCGCGATGGATAGAGAAGGAAAGGAGAGAGGCAGAGCTACGGGGGCAAAGGAAAGAGGGGAAAGGGGTCTAGCAATTGCGAGTAGAAACGGAGAGAAGCTTGAATTATGCAAAGTGGTTCGATAATTCAACTTCCTTGCCTTCGACTTCTCCGGGACCGACTCGCCCGGCCTTTGCTTAATATTTCTTTTAAAAGTTCCAACGAGCCAACCGCTTGCTCGGCGTTGCGTTCGCGTTTGCTCCTGCCTCTGAGGAACCACTTTCACTTGGTAGTTTCGTTCGACGCTACGCCGCCGAGGGTTGCTGCCTCGTTTGTTTCGAAAGCTGGCCCTGTGCCGTGGCGCCTTGGACGGAAGTCCGATAGGAAACGAAAGAGGAAACGCCGAGAAATGATCGACGAAGGCGAGGTGGAGGAATCCGTGTTTGAAGTTTCCTAACGTTCCAGCTGTGAATGACGCGTACACTCGTCGTGAAGAAATGGCAATTGTCTCGTGTCACACGTCGTGTGCGAGAAAAGTAAAAGTTGCAATTTGTCACTTGAGTCAAATTTTTATTGTAGAAAAAATTTGTAAGTTCTGTACTTGTAAGTACTTGTAAGTTTTAGACATTTTACAATGTTTTGAATTTAAAAGCGGCACCACAGCTAAGAAGTTAATGTTTCTTAACGTTTAGACGATTTCTTTTGGTAACGTGATGTTAATCAACATATTTATGTGGTATTTGTCACTGATGAGAATAAACATTAATTAAATTTTTGATTTTCTTTATAACGTCAAAGAAAAATTTTTATACTTACACCAAGTAAAACGAATTATCTGCAATATAATATTCCCTTAATATTTGAATTTTCAAGTTTCACAAAATTATAAAATGTTACAAGCACAAAGAAACTACTAGACAGATCTTTAAAATTCTCCCTTGTTGCAACAACGTCGAAAATTAGAAATAAATTGTTAAATGGATAAATATGAAACCTCGTTTCTCGTGTTTAGTCGTGCGTATAATCGAGGCCATTATTTTTACAATAATAATTCAGTGCGCTTTTCGCCAACGCACCAACAAATTCACAAGAGTTATGAAGACTTATAAAATTCGAAAGTTCTCGGAAGAGAGCTGTTTTTAAAATGTTTCTCACTTGTAGACTCTTTTAATTAATGTGTGCATTGAAAAATTCTCCGGGTAAAAACGGAGGCTGTTCTCCCGAGTTAATGTTTCTAAATTCACGTTTCCAACAATTTCCAGGGCACCTTTATTTAAGAAAATCATAGAAACTGATTCTGACCATTTGTTTACAATTAATAATTATGAATATTCTGAATAGCCGAATATACATGATTTTGTAGCAAAACCTCTTCTTCTTTCACGTGGTTAATAATTGATACTAAGCATAAATTACAGTATTAATATAAATTAATGTAAATAACGTGTCATTAATTAATATAAATAATACATTATAATATTATCGCAATGCTGTATTAAATACAAATTACGTACAACATGTAAATTCGCTTTGCACGCACTAACCTAAATAAAGTGAACTGATCGAGTGAAAGATTGCCAAGTAAAATGTTGCCATAAGCAAAGTTCGATCGGATTAACTCGATCGAACGTCAATCAACGAAACGGCGAGAAAATAGCGACTTTGGATTTTTACATCCCAAAGAGACCGTGCGTCACTCGACCCTCGAGCAGACTCGATTTCGCACCTACGTTCGTAAAATGTTTACAACGTAGATCGTAACGAGAAGGAGGGAAACGATAGCGCGCGCGAAACGCAGCCATAGCTGCAGCAAGCTCGACCTCGAGGAGAGATCCCAGAAGAGAGACTTGGCGAAGAATGTTAACGACCTCGGGCCGAAACTCATCCCCATCGAAAACCCAGACAGAAAGATGTTAATCACGAATTTTAGTGGACCTTCGAACACGGTCAGTGTACCCGAGGCTCCGCGGGGACGGGTCTAATTAAAACTCCCCGTTTAACTTGGAATTTCGAGTTGTGCGTACAGAAAGGAGCCGAGGGATAGTTCGAGAAGAAGATACACACGGACGACTGGACCAAAAGGGGGGAGGAGTTTGTTGAAACAAACCTCGTTACTCCTGCAATTATTCTTTCGTTTATAGTGTGAAATATAAAGAGGAAACAAAACACTGCACGACTTGCACCCCAGTACGATTCGTCTCATCGAAAGGCCCAGAAGCAACTGTTCTGACTAGGAAATGAAGAAAATTTCATTGATATGTAAACATTTGAATCGACATAAAACGAATTACAGGCGCGATCGTTCAGTACCAGACAATGCCACTCCTACTTGAGGTCTAGCTCACGCCCCCTCACGAATCACGTGACCCAAATCAACCAATTGCTAATTTTCGTTGCATCAGCGTTGCACCCGATTTTCTGGGTTATCCCCGCTAAAATCAGTTTCAGTGATAAAATGTAACTGCATGTCCATTGGATCTGGACTATTCTTGAGTCGTTAGAGACGAAACAACCTAATTCTTAACGAGACTTTCGTAGTTTTCTTACTTAATTTCTTTTGACGTACGTTGAAGTTTCATCGAAGATAAATTCAATAATATTTAAAACCCGATACTATTATTATCACGTTATTTTCTGGAGTAATTTCACTGAATTTTTATAGTGTGAAATATAAAGATGGAGGATTCTTGATGAAATTTTTACACGCTTCTCGATAATAGTGTGAATTAAAATTTTGTTCGATAAATTCAGCGAATTCGATTTGATCATTTGACAATACCTTTAATCGTCAAATTTTGTATGACTCGAGATAATTATGAAATCGGTCGTTCCACGCGAATACTACAAAACACACAGCAGTTCAACTTTTTCATTTTGAAATTTGAAAATAATCACGTGTTAAAGTGTTCGTCAACTTTTTAAATATTTATCTTTATTTTGATTATTCTCGATTATTCGTTAAAGTCGTACACGTTAAAATTAATCGAAGAGAATGGACGGAATTAATCACATTGTTCTCTCTCACTTTTGCGATCACTTGCAGAGGAACAAGGTCCTCGAAATTTACGCGGAAGAGCGCAATAAAAAAGGTAACGAGGCACACGGACGAGGTACTTTAATTTTACGACTGGTTAACGAACCGGCTGAAAGAAACGATCAACACCGGCATCGAGAGCAAACCCGCGCAACCCCGTCTATCGATTGCGCCTAAGTCCAGGTGTTTAACTTTCAAAGTAAATTCTCCGATGTAACATGTTGCGCGAACTGTGTTGGTTGGTTGGTTCGGTACGCGGAAACAGCGTCGGCAAATGGAGCAAGTCCAGCTTTATGCTTGTTAGTGGTATCGGCGAAGATCCCGAAGACTATTCGCCGTTAGGCGAGTTACTTTGCTCGTTTCTTCACACACACGCAACACCTTTCGGATAATAGTGCCATTTTCGAAGAAATGTCTCGCGCGTCGAGCATTTGAACGTTCGTTACAGGAAATTTTTAAGAAACTCACCGTCTACGTTTAGGATTAAACTGTCTACGACTTTGTTTTCTCGACCAATGTCGCGAGCGTCAAAAGAACACAAAAGAAGAAAATCAGTTTTACAATGAATCCGTGTATTTAACTTTTAAGGATAAGCTATCTGTAACTTTTTTTAGTAAGCTTTTATCTCATATCTTTTGGCTTTTGTTAATATATTACTTTTATAAACATTGTAAAGTATCACGTGAGAATCTTGAAAAAATTAGAAATTGTACAGGAAAATTTTAAATTTCAATTTCAAGCAAGTATCCTGACAAACGCAGCAAGAAGTATGTCGCGCGTAGACGTGACGTACTTACACGCCTAACCTAAACCTAATCTACACAGTACGTACATAAGTGCGTACATGCGTACATGAGATTTGGATTTTTCTTTGTAAAACGCGAGCCGCGATGATATACCGTTTCGCTCGAAGGAAGCGACACGGTAAAGAGCTCGAAGGATTAAACGAAATCGGATATGAATAATCCGCGTGACGCGAAGCGCCAACGACATTTTGTTTTCCCTTTTCCCACCACGTAGACTCTCCCACGGATGCTGAAACGCATCTAGTGTCACGATCGATTCTCGGATTATGTACCCGCGTATTTACTCGACTGTATTACTGGTCTTCGCGATTAAACGTCGTTCGCCAGTGCTTATATATTTCTCAGCTCGAATACGCGCCCCTTTCCTCCCCTCTTTATCGGCGAACACATACAACGCCCTTCTCGCACGCCCTACCGTGTGTCGTTCCTCCTCTTGTTCTCTGCACAATTTTTCTTCCACACGCCCTCGAACATAACTTCTCCACTTATCTCTTCCTTCTTTTCTTGTCCACGTACACTGTACAATACCTTGCGCAGACCTTGGGAAATAATCTATACATGTTCTTTCACTTTAGTTTAGGGACCCTCTCTTCTTTAATCGAGCTGTCGTAGTAAAGAAACTTTGACCTCCCCAAATTTTTTCCAAAATTTAACGATACGTTTCTTTTATTTTTTATTACGCTTCTTTACTTTTTATTTTTTATCTTTTCTTCTTTAATTGAGTATCTTTTCTTCTTTAATTGAGTATCTTTGCTTCTTTAATTGAGTATCTTTTCTTCTTTAATTGAGTATCTTTTCTTCTTTGATTGAGTATCTTTTCTTCTTTAATTGAGTATCTTTTCTTCTTTAATTGAGTATCTTTTCTTCTTTAATTGAGTATCTTTTCTTCTTTAATTGAGTATCTTTTCTTCTTTGATTGAGTCACTGTAGAAAACCTCTTTTTTTGGGTTCAAGTCGAATTGAGGTTAAACAGAAAATGATTTATGCAAGTCTCTTTATTTTAGTAGGGATCTTTTCTTTTTTAATTGAGTCGTTTGACCTCCCCAATTTCTTTTTCCTTTTTTCATTTCAAGTTGAGTTGAATATAAAATGATATATGACGTGTCCTTTCATTTTCTCTTCCTTCGTTGAAGAACTTTGATTTCCATTTTCTTTTTTTTTAATACTTCTTTGTTACTTTAATTGAATAAAAAATGATGTGCGTATCTTTTCATTTTAGTAAGGACCTTTCGTTATAAAACAGTTTCTTCTTTTTAACTTCAAGTCAAATAAAATATTCCAAACACATTCTTCCATCTTTCTGCTTTAATCGTTACAGAAAAACTTTTCCTCGACTCTTTTTCCCTTTTAATTCAAGTTCTATACGCGTTTCTTCACTTTTATTAGAGAGCTTCTCTTCCTTAATCGAGTCTCTGTAAAAAAACTTCGACTTGTTCCATTTTTCCTTTTCAAGCTTCAAATCAAATGGAGAATAATTTACACGTGTCTTCTTGTTTTCATTGAAAATCTCCTCCCCCTCGAACTGCAACTCCATTTGACTTTCTAAATATTTCTCGTCCCCTTCTTTTTGCTTCGGCTCAAAGAGTACCGGTAAACAAGATGATCGAGCTACTCTCTGCTCGCGTCAGGTGCAATTGATGGAAAGCCAAGTAGAGTTTTTGTTCAACCTTCTGGTACGTACGCGCGTTTGCGCTATACATTTTCGCCTGACAACTAGCTTTCCAATTTGCCGAGATTGCCGGGCGAAATGCCAGGGCAAATTGCAATAATTGGCGGCACCATGCGAACATTGAAACGTAATTTTTATCTCTCTCTTTCTCTCCCTCGTTTCTGGCAAATTACATTTCCAGTATGTCCGTGTTCGATGCGAGCCCGCTGGAAAACAGAGGGAAAAATTTTTAACGCTGCCCGGCCTGTCTCGCCGTCGATATCAACGAATCGAACCCGGCTCGCAACGCGCACCGACAGATAACCTGGTTAATCGTCGATACGAAATTCTATCCGTGTCCCGTTAAATCGTCACTGATAGTCTGCTTTCCGTCACCATCGATGGCCGTATATCTCGCGAGTTATATACGAGAACGCGTGAAAGTTTCACGAGACATTTGCCGCCGTGGCTCTTCATCGTTGGACAGGCAAATCTTAGGATCGTTAAAGACAAAATAACGTCGTCTTAACCGAGAAGCTGATTCCAGCGTGAAATAAGGAATAAAATTTTCCGATATATATAATATTAATAATAATATTAATATAATAATAATAATACTAATATAATACTAATTATAATAATACTATATAATATAATATAACATTATATTAATAATACTATATAATATAATATTAATATAAATACTAAATATAATACTAATATACTACCAATTATGATAATACTATATAGTATAATATAATATTAATAATACTATATAATATTAATATAAATACTAAATATAATACTAATATACTACCAATTATGATAATACTATATAGTATAATATAATATTAATAATACTATATAATATAATATTAATATAAATACTAAATATAATACTAATATAATACTAATTATGATACTAATATTAATAATAATATTAATATAATAATAATAAGAATGGATCTAGTCGCGAGAAGGAATTTTCAACGTTTCTAGAGACGTTTGAATTTTCCTTATCCACTCACCTAATATAAAAACATCTTTGGAAAAAACTCAACACTATTAAAACAAAGAACGGTTTTGATTTTGGGACTGATTACACGATGCTTGATTCTTCTTAGATCCAACGACACAATTGACGCGTATATCGTAATTAAGAAAAGAAGAATAAACTTCCACGTGTAATTGCAACTCCAACGATGATCAGAGACTGCGCGCATTTCATTGGAATAATCTCAGCGAGAGCAACGAAAATCGACGAATAAAAATGTCACGAGAAATTCGCTGGAAACACGTACAGAAACTGTGAATCGCGTTGAATCAACGTTAAAACGGGGAGGCCGGGAGCTGGAGTGAGGGGGGAGGAAGACATCCGAGAGGAGGAGGGCGAAAACATTTTAAAGCAAAGCCTATGATGGTAATGGAGGGACACGGTGAATGCGACGAGTGAAACGGTAGAACCATCAAATGGTCGACCGGAGAAAGGTATTTGAATAATTTCACAGGAAATTAGCGCTTGACACCGGTTGCTCTTTCACCTTTGAACCTGGAACCGCGCGTACCAGAAATTCACAAACGGATCCGGATTTACCGGGAGGGTAAAGCGCGGCAAATTCTATAAAATCACTGGGCATCTACGAAATTACACATTCCACGGGGGGGGAGGTATGGCTGACAGGTAACTGGATATTCTTGTGACCGTTCCTCCGCGGGGCGGCGTTCCTTCTTCGATAACTGCGAGACTGCTCCCTGCCATTTCGGATCCACCTTTGAAATTCTCTGACTAATTGCGTCTCTATTCCCCTCTGTCTCTCGGCTCGCTGCTCCAATTCGTTGAATTTTAATATTCTTGGTAATTTCAACATCAAGTTCTCGATTATATTTGTTTTATATCATCATATTTGATCACACTTGCATTCGTCCGTTAAATACTCTATTATACTGAATCTTCATGTAACTTGTTACAAGTTAAAAACTTTGAAATTTTAATAATAAAATTCTTATTAGTAGAACCGTGTAACCAATTCCTCCTTAATTTTCATTTCTCTCTCCAAATCACCGTTTGAATACATTACTTTGAATATTCTTGTTGATACATCAAATCCTCGATTATATTTGTATTAAATATTCTATCATGTCTCTGCCTTTTTCAGAATTACTTTGCCACAGTTAGATTCCGTGAGCGAGAATAAGAAGAAGAATGTCCAATTATTTATTTATGCACGACAGTTGGAATATTAAAATCTTAAAATATTCTAACAATTAATATTTAATCATCAAATAAATTTGTATTTGCTCATTAATAAAATTAATATTTAATCAAATTACATTTAGTAATTAATCTAATATTAAAATCTTAAAATATTCTAATAATTAATATTCAATCATCAAATAAATTTATATTTGTTCATTAATAAAATTAATATTTAATCAAATTAAATTTAATATTAAAATCTTAAAATATTCTAATATAAAAGAATATTAAATCTTGGAATATTCAATGTTCATAATAGATAATAGAATTTTTAAATTGCATTTTACAGTTTTTTTGTTTTATATATAAAGTATGTATTATTTAGTTTCTTCAGTTCAAATCAAACAAATATGGTACTTGTCTTGAAAAGTTTCAAATATATTATTCCTTACATTCGTTGGAATATTCTGCTTCATAGTAACACGTTTCAACTAAAATCACTAAAAAGACAGGAAAGGTACTCCTCTTCAAAATTCCCCAATAAATTTCACAATTTGTCCTCACGGGGATACGAGTTCATCCTATTTATTTGTCCTCGTGTATTCCCCTATACAAAATACAAAATCCTAACCCGTTAATTATTTCCCTAACAATTCGAGTCAATTACCCGGTTCCGTGCAAAACCGCGAGGTGTCTGACGGAGACACGAGAGGGGAACAGAATTTCCCGATCTCGTTTTCGACTGCTACACCGCGAATTTACCCGAAAGCTACACGTCACGTTCTCTCTCTCTCTCTCTCTTTCCCTTCTATCGTCAACGATTATTTTCCTCGCTTAGTTCCACCGTAGTTCGCGATCAATCTCGCCGAGGCGGAATTAGCGCGAGGAGCTGAATTTCCACGGGCAAAGAAGAAATCGCACGCGCGACTCCGGAAGACTTCCGGAGAAAGGAAGGAAAAGCGGAGGAGGGAGAAGCGCGCGGTAAGTAAATTGGACGGACGAGGGAGGCGAGACACGTGCATAAAGAAGGAAAGTAAATAAGTGGAGAGAAGGAAAAAAGAGAAGAGGAGAAAGAGGACACGAAGGTGGAAGCGAGGGGGGGGGCGGAGGGTGCACGACAATGCGTAGTCGAAGCGGTGAGCTTGAGGGCTGGCGTTTATTAAATCAACAAAAGCCCCACGGGGGATGGTTTTCAGACGCGAGTAGTACATCTGCTACAGAAAGCTTTCCGTCGTACACTCTCACCTCCCCGCTCTTTCTCTCTTTCCCTCTCTATTTATTTATCTGCCTCTGTCCTCTCGCCCATTGTGGCTTGTCCGTTGCCCGCGCTCGCGATAATGACAGCAAGGGAAACTTGCATGTTCAAGGGGGATGTGCGCGCGAGAGGGTGGCTCCGTTTCACAGACTGTCGCGTAGCTAAAATGTGACTAATTTTAAAGCAAACCGACCGAGCTCAAACGACCACCGCGATCGAAACTGCGAATTAAGACGGGAAATCGTCTTCGAGGGATTTGCTGGATTTCGTCTCTGTCTCCTTTGGTCTCGCTCGCGCGAAGAATTTATTACGACGTGATAATTTCGTCATTTTGGTGTGACAAAATCAATTCGTTTCTCGTTCATTTGGCGAACGCCGATTTGATTAATTTTGACGCTCGTTATTATTGATTTGACAATTCAATCTCCAATTTTGGCCAGATTTCTTGATTTAACTAATTTGATACGATAAATCGATTTTTCCTTTTTTGTGTTATATTAAATTGTATTAAATTAAATAATATAGAGTAATATTTTATATATAATATGTAACAAATATATGTAATTAATTGATAATAATAATAAAGATATTTAGATGTTATATTCACATATTGTTTGTTAATACACTTCAATGTGTTTGAATTCCAAATTCCACGTGCGCAGCTAAAACGCAACTAATTTTAAAATAAAGCAATCAAGATTCGGTGGCTCGAACTATAAATTAGAAGAAACGTTAATCGTCTCCGAGGGATTTGAAAGCCGTTTGTCTCTCGTTTCCACCTGCTTTATCTTCGTTGGTCAATTGAATCTCCCGATTTCTCGTTGATTCAAGAGTCTCTCTCCCTCTCTCTCTCTTTCACCCTCTATAGCTTTTCAAAGATCTACGACAACGATTGTTTCTAAGTTCATCGATCGTTTCGCGGGCTCAGAGTGATACATCTGCTCCGATTTTGCAATTCGAAGCGACTCTAACGAGTCCAAAGTCTATAATTTGAAGCGACGAACGAATCGCATTACTCTCATTACGTATCTACTTTTAACTTTGAGATTTACTGTAATTTCTCGTCTTGTATTTACGTTTACAATTCTGTTTGAAATTTTGTTATTCATCGAAGGTTGCCAGACATAAAACTCGTAAAGAATAAATTTCATAAATTCTTTTTTGTTACAGTTCTTAGCAGTTGACTTTGATTTTTCTATATTTGACACTTATCCAGAGTCGTTTCTCTGTGTGATTTTCTACACGAATATACGAATTTATAGTTTCCCCCCCTCTGTCCGATAATTCCAACATCAAAAGAATTAAAATCAACTTCCGACACTTCGAGTTCCCTCAAAGTTTAAGTAAACGCGAACAGGTCACTGTGTTTGGCTGGCAAAATTTCTCTCGTTAGGATGAGAAGAAGAAGAGGCTTCACGGAGTGGTAAGGCGGACACGACGTAAACGACGTGGATCGAGATGGTCTAAAAAGATGAATCAACCGCAGAACGAGCCGATAGTAAGAAGACTGAAGGAGGGAAGGGGCTTAATGCGTCTGACGTTCGAGGAGATTCGTTAAGACGGATAGAACGAGCCAGATGGGGATCCTTATTATCGGCGCTGGGAAATATTGGAACGCTCTTCGTCCGCTATCGCCTCGCATTATCATCGTTTTAACCCTTTATCTTCTCGGCTGTTTCATTTCTCGTTTTATTCTATTACAGACTCTACAAACTGAACGTTGTATGAAAAAACTGCACGACTTGTACCCCAGTACGATTCGTCTCACTGAAAGGCCCAGAAGCAACTGTTCTGACTTTTTTTACCATAAAATTTTATCGATATGCAAACATTTGAATCAATAGAAAACAAATTACAGGCAACACCACTCCTACTCGAGGTCTACACCACGCCCCCTCGCGAGTCACGTGACCCAAATCAACCAATCGCTAATTTTCGTTGCATCAGCGTTGCACCTGAAGAGGCCCGATTATCTGGGTTACGCTAAAATCACTTTCAGTGATAAAAAAAAAACATCACGTATAAAATAAACAATAAATTGCATTTACCGATAAAAACAACAGTCCAAAAACATCTTTTTCAGGGGAAAAAAGGAGACTAACTGCTCTATTAAAGACAGGTCCGTACGTTCTGATCGATCATGCACGAAGAAACGCCAGTTCTCGGTGAAAAAATCGACGCGAAGCTGATTGCTCGATTAAAGAAATCAGCGAGGCTTGTTAACCAGGGCGAGAAAGAAGCGGCGGAAGAAGAAGCGGACGACAAGCGGCGCGCAATTACGAAACAGCTAGATGCCCCGGAAAGATCTAGCGCTTTGATACGAACCGACGAGCAGAGGAACGCCCGTGCTATTCATATTACCTGGAATTTCAATTCCGACGATCCCGGTGCAACTTCGCTTTAATTAACCGCGAGGCTTAATAAACGCGGAGGTGACCGGTCGCGCTGGAAAGCCAGCCTTTGTCTCCTCTCCTTTTTCGTTTTTGTTTTTCGATTGCGCCAGTTGACGCGCGTTGGAACAAGTTTTCGCGGGGAAAGAGAAAAGAAACGAATTAGGAAGAAAAGCAGGACGACAAGTGGGCAATTCTGGAGAATTCTTTTTGAAAAAGCCATTTCACTTTTCGCGTCGCGGAATTCTAGCTC